>CM058053.1:4800000-6288637 GCA_030157265.1 Latheticus oryzae
TGCAAAATTTTAAAATCGAAAAAATCAATCCACATATTACATTTTTAATATTCCATCTTTTTTCTCTAATTTTTCACCTTTCGCTAAAAGCTCTGCATGTGTTTACAAGCAACGCTGAAATATAAAAATGAAATATAATACAAGCTCTTGCCTGGGGGGAAGTATCGAGTATTTTTCTTTTCAAGCGTAGTTTTTTATATATAAATTATTAAGTTTCATTCAGTCCCTCAAATATTCAGCTTTTCCTCAGGGATTAGACAAACTCGAAATGCTGGATTTAAAGTTTCGATTCCTAATGGAGCCTTTTTCGAGCAAGATTATTCGAATGAGTGCAAACAAATACCGCATTCAAGAACCGCTTTTAATTTTTAAAGCTATTTATTTCCATAAATTGCCTATCTTTGTCTACCATTTACTGTACTTATATTTTAGAAAGTGTTGGATACAATCAAAAAGCAATTTATAATTTTCTTAAATTGAAAATGTAATTCATTTTACAATATGTTTTCAAATTAACTTCAAGTGAAATATATTTTCAATCAGTTTTTCATAAAATCTTAAATTATAATCACAAATGTTCAACGAATATGTAAAGTAATTATACCAAAGAATAACAGCAAAAACATAGGAATCAACATTAAATTAAAAATCTATTCAGAAAGTCCACTGAGTAATGCGGACTAAACTCAAACATAATGCTCCATTATTGAACGCACTTTATTGTTTCTGTTAAATCTCATTTAAACTTCCTATTCATTTCATATAAAAGACTTTTCTCTTCGTTAAACCCAGTCAGCTTAAAAATGTAATGTGGGGTATTAAACAATTTTTGAAAGCATTACTATTTGCTGGTAATTTGTGTTCTCTTTAATTTTATGTAAAATAAAATATGTATTTCACCAAAGTCATTATCTGATTTGTCTTCCATTTCATAAATTTTAAATTATACCTAAGAGCTTTCTGATTTTTTGTGACATTCAACACAGAAACTTAATCCTTTGCAAACATATTGTAACTTAATCAACTTAACTAAACCTTCCAGAACCAACAAGAAAATAGTGAGTTTGTGTTAGACAATTAGTATTTGACAAAACAATGAACCTGTAACTAACGAATGCACAAAAAAGAAATTGTATGGAAAGTTATTTTATATTGCTTTAAAGTGACAATTTCAAGAGACTAAATTCGAGAAAAGTGAAAGTCTTTGTAAAAGAAATGACATTCCATAAGATAAGCATTCCGTAAAACTTGGTAAAATGCTTTTTAATAAATTTTAAATTGGTTTTGTTTAATTCTAGTTTTACAATTTGTGCCAACATGTCTTACGTTCTTTTTTCTAAAAAAATTCTTACGTCTGCTCTACGTCGCCAAAGTTTTATTCGAAGTGAATTCCTCAGAATCAAGATTTTCTCTCGTATAGTAGACAGTTAACAAAAACTCATTAAGTTAAGTTTGTATATTTCCAAAGTTTTGTAGATCTTCGAATTATTGCAAGAAAATTTAGAAGATTTAACAGAATTAATTTCTGTTCTAATGATCAATCTGATAAATTATTTTGTGTTAAGTATCTAAGAGATGAACAAAGTATAGAAATATCCTGACTTTTTTGTTTAAAAGTTCAGAAACTTTTTTTTCTAATACAAATATGTTGGACTTAAATAAACTGATACGGCAAGGTAGGCACAAAACCTCTCTTCATTATTTTATTTTCCAACTGTCAAAGAGAACTTTGTAAACTGAAAAAACTTTTTTTTCAACAAAAGCTCTTCCAAAGTTCCGTTACAAATTTTGTTTTATTAATTGTATTCGAGAAAACTTTTGTGATTTTCTTTCAGTTTAACAAACTCGTGAAATCGTTTTGATCCGGTGCTTAAATCTTGAAGTACTTAATACTGGGAATAATAACGCCTCTATACACGTACCAACCGTAATATATTTAATAATCCAGCCCGCTCTTAGTAAAATTGCCCGAAATTTGTGGCAGTGACCTCGTAAATTGTTAACCGCCCGTGACCAAAGAAATATCTTTTCGTATTAAAATTGTACAATGTGAAGTCGTTGAAGCTGAATCAAACCGTCTTCCACTTTAAAAGCGTCCAAGATTCTAGGACATTTTAAACCGGAAAGCAAACGCATTAAGGTGGTCCGGTTTCCATTTCGCTACAATGCTGCGAGATCAATCGAGTGGATTTGTCATTCGGGCCTTGTCGACTCCAGACAACTTTCCGCCTCTGGAACCACTTTATGGAAATGTCATCTTCAGAAGTACCTACGCATTTGATTGCTTTTATTAAATTTCAAAGTTGCTTTTTTAACTCGAGGCATGAAAACATTAAGCTAAGCGAAAGAAGCATGAAAATGCAGTAATATAAAAAAAATACACAATGTGGTATTTACCTAAATATTCTAAATTCGACAAAAATTCAGCGAGGCCAAAGAAAAATGCCTTCACATTGCCATAGATTATAAAAATGAGCTTCGTACCATTTAAATATGATATACCAAAATAGTTTTAGCAAAATTTAAATGTTATTAATTTAAGAGACAAATTTATATTTGCCTTGGAATAAATTAAATTAGTTGACGCTTGATTTATGTCACAATACTTACGTTTCACCAATAACGCGGTCACTGATTCTGAAAAGTAACTAAAATAATAACAATATTTTAATACATATTCCGAATAGTATGTAGATATAGTTCCAATACTAATGCCATTTCCATTGTTCTACTGAAATAATGCTATTGAAAAAATATGGTTATATGTATTTCCACATAGACTAATATTATTTACATTTTTTTTAGATCTATTGAAAATTTAATAATAGAGTGAAATATAAACATGTTTTATTATAATTTGATTAAGTTTTCTGTTTTACTTCAATAATTCTTTCTTAATTTGTATTATAAAACCAGCAGCACACAATTGGGTTTTAGGGATTGAAACATGACAGAGACAAATGTTATGCATTTAAAAAACTGTCCAAATTTTGTGATACTAGGGATTTGCTAAATGAAAAAACAAGGAAATGTAATAATGAAGTGGTTGTATCTCATCCATTTCGTTTATTCAAATTTCAAAAAAGAAACCCAACCAAAATCGCAAAGTGTTTTTGCATGCAGTTATTGGTATCTATTTTCTGGTAAGATTAATAATGTTTCTACTCCAAGTCAGCTCAACGGGGGTAATTTGTTACGTGTCAGATATCTGTTGTAAAGTTGACACATCATGAAATTAAATAGTTTGGGGTAGCGCTGAAAGCTTCCTCTACAAAGGGTAGATTTGTAGTTATTTACATTTTTTTGTATAGCTCTTCGTCTTTAATCTCTACCTCGTGAAAAAACATTTGATTGCACGTAGTAGCACTAAATTTGCCTCTGGTGAAACCAGGCAATGATTTTTCCTCTGAATTAACCAACTGACGCCATTAAACGTATAAAATTCGGGTGGGTTGGAATGGCGTTAATGTATTGGAAGATCGTAAATGCAGCTATGCAAGCCACGTTTTCCTAATGCCAGACAGTAAGCCGTAATGACGTTGCAAGCTTTAACCATTACAAAAAAACTATTTTTGTTAGTTGTTTTTTGAAAGATAACGATTCAAGTCCAATTAAAGTAATCCTCAAAGGCATTCTTCAACTTGAATGTGGTGTTTAAACGGTTGGATTTACTTACAGTTAATAATGTCTGAGACTTTGTAAATTCTTAGTTTGGATAGTTTTGCTTCATATTAGTTGCAACACAAACCTTTGGGAAATAACCTCCAGATATGTTAAATTTGGCCTAGATTGACCTCTCAATATCAGCCAAATTCGTTGGGGATTCACGATAAACTTTAACAGTCAAATGTGAATATATGCACAAACTACGTAAGGGAATAGATAGTCAACCTCACAAATTAAAATCAGATATGCTCAAAGCAAAATGCAGCTTGGTAAGATTTACATACGCAGCATAACTAAGCCAACATATACCTATTTATGATAAAATTTCTCAATACATATTCAAAAAGTCATTATTTTACTTTGTTTTACTTTTTTGATGTCGTGTTGCATAAATACATACGACACATTGTGATTTAATTCGTCATTTTTCAAAAACTCGTCCGCATTAAACTATTATCACGTAATGTGTTGTTTAACATCATTAGAACTAAATTGATATTTTCATTTATGGAAACTAATCCTTACAATAATAATGCATTCAGTTGAGTTTATTTTATCGTTAATCTGAACAAAACTGGGAAGTTATTTTTTTTTAATAATGGCTGATAAAATTAAAAAAAAATCTATCTATATTTTCAGTTTTTTTAACATTTTATCATTTTCAAAGAAAAAAACAGAAAAATGTAGCGTATATAAAAACGTTGTCAAGGTATAATTTAAATCAAGAAATGGATTAAATAAAGTTTTGCTTAAGATAGATTAGCATATCCGATGTTTCTGAGCTCTATTTCATTTTAAACACGATGTATCTCAAGTTCCACTTTGTTTGTTCTTGATTGTTTAATTTAAAACTTACAGAATTATCGTTTGTTTCACTTAAGTTTCAAATTAAGTTTGCTCACTATTTTCTTATGCTTAAAAAAATTGGGAGTTTTTTTGAAGAAATCAAAAAGTTAAAGCATAAAACCAATTGCCTTGGCTAGAAGCTTTCACTTTTCCCACATAAACCTCAATTTTTCTTTTTCTTTCAAGATGTGTTTACTGCAAGGTCACAAATAAATGTCACTCAGAACGGCAACGCCCATGAGACACTCCAGTTTCAAGCGAGACGCAAAATCCAGAAACCGAAAGATTGCTATCTGTTCTTTCACACGTTTCACGCTCCAAACGAAAGACAGATTTTTAGGGATTGTCTCCACTTATTAATTCCTTCTCTTGCGGCTTTCAGAGTTCCTACTCTTAACAGCCAATCGCTTTGTATTACGTATTGAAAGAAAATTGAAGAAAAATCGCAATGGAAAGATCACAAAAAAATCCTTTTATCGAGAGGGTGGTTTATAACAGGCGTAAAATTTTATGGTTATGTACTCAAGGATCTAATTAATAATACGACGGTGATAAACTCCAGACAAGATATTTGCTCGTTATTTTCATTTTAATGATTCCCGCAGAAGAAAATTGCTAATTTGTATTTTATTTTGTCCAATAAGTTGAAAGTTAACATAAATTCACATAAATTATAAAGAAGCATGTTGTTATGTAATCTCTAATCTCGTACGTATTTTTTACAAGTCATAAAAGCTGGAAATAATAAATGGTATTTTTTTAAATCTTATCTGTTTAAAAACATGCTTTCAAAGTCCATTTGATATTTTGCAAAGAGGCAAAAATGTATGAATAGCCGTCGCTTTCCATTCTGATGATGACTATCCTCAGTTGCCCTACAATTTTTTTCCTATTTATCAATAGTCCAGAAGTTTCCTCATAAAAACGTAACGGTGCTAAAAAAGTTTCTTCCCATAACGTACAAAGAACAATTCAATCGCGGTTTGACATAACACTAAAAAAACCGTAAGTCTTTCAAATATAAATATATCTTTTAGTCATGTCACGACCGACTATCTATCGATGCATGGTAATGACTACCCATGCTTTCTGCTTGAATTGTCGACATAAAGTTTATCCCATTCCAGACATCCTTCAATATCAACGTATCCAGAATTGGAATACGTAATTCGTACATGACACGGGAGAAAACTCACAATGTGTGCTTAACTTTTACTTTTTGTTGCTTTATCCACATACAAACTCAACTGCTCCATTCCCTCGACTATTTTTACGGTTCGTCACTTTTACAATTTTCTGATTGCGTTCTCTGGCATTTCTTCGTAAGAATTTTTTTGGCTCACAATGATGAGGATGGATTAGTGCAGCAAAATCTCTTCCAAAAAAATAAGAGAAAATAAACAACTGACCGCAATAGCTTTATCAGATCTGTATTTACTACCACTGATGAAAATTTATCGATCAATTCTAGATTTAACTTAATTTTCTTTTATAACTTAAAGTGGTGAAAAACTGCTCCACCACATTCCATTTCCTAGACAAAAACCTAACTAGTCAAGCGTAAAATAGAACTAAGTAGAAGTAATACGTACATTGCTGTTCCATAAAAGCATGTGGTGTAAAAACTCTCTGCTGCCTCACTTTTACAGCACAAACGACCAGAGAAGTCTGAATTTATGGGTTTTGTGTCCGTTGCTCTTTGCATTGCAGTATTTCAACAGACTTTGGTGATCGGCTCAATCAGACCAATATTGGACTCACTTAAATTTCAGCCCAATTAAACACGTCTCAGTGTTGGATATTTATTATTGGTTTCATTTAACTCCCAATGAAATTTCAATTTTGCTATGATAGTCAGCAAGCGCTCTAATAAACTAGTTTCAAATTGTTTGTAATTTATAATTTGTTTTTTATTTTTCTAAAAAAAATTTCTCAGTTTCGATATATTAGCTTTTAAGTATAGCCTTGAAAATGAACATTTATTTTTTATCTCTAAAAGTATTTGACCAATTTAATTGAAATTTGACAGCAATATAATTTGAAGTATTGTAGATTGTCTTAAAAAAGAGTTATAGGGCTCCATTGACTTTAATTTCTTGATAACTTTTTAGCTCAAATTAGTTTATATTTGCCATTACTATGATTTGAAATTCAACTTTTTTGACTCTTAATAGTTTCTCTTATATTGTTTTTGAGTAAAATAATAAAATGTGGAACGATGCAGTTAATATTAGCTTAGAAAATAATGATCGCTTACTGCGAATGATGCCTATGTGCAATACTTGATAAGTCAATGCTTATAGTGACTGCATGGTTGTGCATTTTATTTTTTTACTTAGAAGGATACGTTTTGGGAAAAAATGGTAAGAAATAATAAAGTTTTTAAACTGTATAAGCTTTCGAAACATTATAATGACGATGCTAAACGAATTTGTGATAAAAAGTTATCAAAAAATTAATTCAAAAGGAGCCCTATAACTCTAATGATCTGCAGTACGACAAATCATGCTGCTGTATGACAGACTAAAATAACGTTAGTGTGCTGAATTTCATAAAAATTGGTCAAATACTTTTAAAGATAAATAAATAAATGTCTATTTTAAGGGCTGTATTCCAGAGACAATAACTAGAATATAAAGAGGTTTTTTGGAAAAATAAAAAATTTGTGTTAATTAATTTTTAGTTTTTAATCTGTAGTTAAACTATTTCCATTTGTACGTGGGACTCCCTGTATACCTAGTTTAAATATTTTGTTTCCATAAAAACAGGTATTTCAATACATTTTAATTTATATATTCTTTAAAAATAATTTTTATTCAAAAGGACAGATCTTGGCGATAAAAACAGAAGGATTAAGAAAATTTGTATGAAGTGCACATAAGCAGAGATATACCAAGAGACCTCGTTCTTATGCACAAAACTAGGTTAAAGTCAGAACGTGAGAGAACAAATTTTCCACATCAACTGTAGCGAATTATCTTAATATAAGCGTTTTAATAATGAAAAATAAAAAAGGGCAAAAAAGAGAACTATTTAGTTGTACATATGAAACTCTAAACATCTGCATTCCACCCTGATTAAAACATGCGTGTTATTGAAAATTCCTAATATGATAAACAAGAGCTGCTTGTGTTTCCATTTCATAAAGCCAATGTTAAAATTACGAAAATATTTTTTTTAATTATTTCTTAAAATAGACGAAAATATTTTCATTCACTTACTCATAAAAAATACCTCTTCATTTTCTTCTAAAAAACTTCCAAGTATTTCAGGTATTTAATCTAAACTCTAATAAAAATCGCATAAAATTTAACATCCCAATTATGTTTTCATTAGAACCTTTGAGACCAAAAGCATCTTTATTCACTGCAGTGATGGCCCGAGAGGTGTCTAAATGTCCGTTGTAAACATTACAGGACAACGCGTAGCTCCTAAATCAGAGTGTAAACAGTTTGATGAACAGTCGAGCCTCTTCGGTAATTACTCCAGGGCTGGAGTTAGGGATACCGCACGTCAAATGTTCGCACGACCATTACTCTTATCACGGTGCCACCTCATTCTTGATATACGCAGATTAATTAAAGTCCTTCGGTAGTTTTCAACGCTGAAGAAGTGGAAAAGGATGGTGGATTGACGCTTGAGGTGGTATTTGTCAAGAGTGATTTTCAACGAAACGGACTTAGATTAATGGCTACTTTTAGGCGAAAGTAAATGATTTCAATTGGAATTGTTTCATTCGACAATAAAACTTACTTAAAAATTAATATCAATACATCAAGTATGAGACGCAGCTATATTTCATTTCTATTTTGTAAACAATAGAACCAGCTGAGAATACAAGAGAAAATTAATTTAATACTGAAATGTGAATTTATATAGCTTAAATGGAAAGTTTCAGATGTGGTGTAATCGAGGTTTAAATACGATTTTGAACGATGTTACATTAGAAAAGCACAAAACACATCTAACGATTGAAAGCTTTAACGTCCACACTTAGGAATAGAATTTAAAGGCTTGAATGAAGAAAACGGCTTTCTTCGCGCAGTTATTATTAATGGTGTAATCGATAAAAATTTCTTTGTTGAAAATCAAGATCAAAAAGAGTTTAAAACATGAATAGAATTTTTAATTCAGTCAACATCACCAAGTATTTACAATGTAATGCGTTACTAAGCTCTTTTTCCAAAACCTTTTGTACTCGCCTCATTAGTTAAAGATAATTTTCAATATGGAAAAAAATGGAATCGATAAAGAAATATGGGATTGGAAAATAGTTGAGTAAATCTATCGGAAACAACAGTTATAATGCGTTCAAAGTTTTCTATATATCAACCCTTTTCTTTTAAAGTTTTTGCATGTGACCATCTATTTGAACCGCCTCATTGTTTTCTTTACAAGAAGAATGATAACGCAATGTAGGAGGAGCCGATAGACCTAATTTATTCTAGCCGTCTGTAACCAGCTTAAAAGAAGACAACAAAGTAGTCAAACATATTTCCACTTTGAGTTCTCTACTGTTTGTTGAGTAAATATAATACGATACAATTTAAGAAGCCCGGAACAACTGTCATCAAGTATTCACTGAATATGTCATAAAGCGGATTCTCTATTAAAAATGTAATTGTTAAATGTCTTTTCAACATTTTGCCTATAGAATAAGTCTCAATAAAAAGTAATTAAGTTTAGTGATAAATATTTTGTATTTATTATTTTTTAAAACAGAACGCACATCAATTTTTGGAAAATTGAATTTTTGTAAAAATTTAGAAACCAAATGGTGTTTTCGAGTAAAAAAGTTATTATTGATTCCAATAAGTAATTCTTATTATTCCTTTCTACTACAACCATAATTTCCTTTAAAAATAATTTAGGAAAATTAAAGTTTATTAACAAATGATTATAATTATTCATTTTGACAGACAATTGTTATTATTAAAAGTTAAATGCAAGTTCTCTTTTCACTAGGCTTGAAATAAAGCACACATCTAATAACAGTTTACATATTCACTTATCGGTTTGACTTCAACTGACTGGCCAATCGATCATGCATCGACCGCCGCAATCCCACTGTAATTCTTTCGCATAAGCCGATTGGTTATAGACCCTTGTCCAATCGCTGTATCACCCCTTCTCTTTAGAAATCATAAATCCAATAACAAACATGTGAAGTCAAGTGGAATAAAAAAAAATCTTATCTCCAAGTTAAAAGAAGTTTTAATCGGTTGAAATACACTAAAAGGATGGACTTATTCAAATCAATAACTATCGAATTCTCCATTTCATTTCCAATTAATAGCAAACAGCCTGCAACCGTTTCAGATTTAGAAAAAATTATAAAAAGTATAAAATAGCTGTAATTGTGTTATTATATTTTCTAATTAAACAACTTGTACGGTTTTGATGTGGACAAACGTATTGTGTCTCTAAATCCAATAAAGGCAAGAGACGTGCTCTCTATAGTCTTGAATTTAAGAGTTTGTGACCCATTTGTCTCTTCACATTGCTCTTGTTACACTGGAAGTTTATATGTTCTTGGTAGAACTTTTTCATTTTGAGCTAGCACCGACCTTGAGGAGAAATCTGCATCTATTTATTCTTTTCAGAAACGCAAAGATACTCGTAGAAAATTATGTAAAGTTTATAATTAATTCCGGATTTAAGCAAACAGTTTGCAAAAATACTTGTTACTAACTAGTTGAGTAAACTTTCAAATATTGATAGGTAAGCAAAGTTTGTAAAGACTCTTAGACCATTAATCGAATGAATAAATTATAGTCTAAAACTAATCTGCAAGATTGTATTTTCTACTTGAGCTTACATTTCTTGTTAACAAACAAATATTACAAAGTACCAAGTAAAAATGCGTCCTAATAAACAATATATGTATTTTATATTTCCTTCTATTTTCGAGGATATTGCTTCCGCATTTCGAGCTTCGCACATTTGAATAACGATATATCTCAAGTGTCTTTCACCGTTTCTAGACTTGGATATGGAAATACCAAATGCATAACTTCAGTATTAAATTCTTTTATCTTCATTACATTATTTTCAATAGTATTTCGATTTTATTTTGTGGGAAGTATGCGAATAAATATTTTAATTTAGAAAAATATGGAAACTGTTGGTTTGGAATGAACAAAATTTAGATCAAAATGAATTTAAATTGAAAATTGATGTAGCCAATATTTTTATAACGCATTTAATCTTTACTAATAAATGCAGTTGGACGTAAATAGCTCCAAATCTGAAATCTAGCTTGTGCGTTAATGATAGGTTCATTTATGTTTAAATAAACTAGATATTATTGATTCTTAGCCATCAGAAGGAATTTATAATCAAAACATCAGTCGTGTTAAAATTATAATATCGAAGTTGAACAAACAGAAAAAGTTTGAAAATATTCATATTATAGCCTGAGGCTAGAAAAATGTTCTATTGCAGGATATACCGTTGAATAAACCTATGAATATGAAAACAAGTTTTATAAAATATCATAAAAAAATAACACAATATAATCGCACAGAATTTTTCTATTGTTGCAGATAGCTATTCAAAATTAATTTTTTGTGAAAAATTTTTAAATATACCAGCTATCTCAAGTTTAAATGATTTTTCGACAACTATTTTGAACTATTCGAAGAAGGAAAATTACGGGAAGCTATTTTTAATAAGGCCAAGAAGACAATTTTTCCGTTACAATAAAACCCAAACAGGACAAAAAGAATGGATTCAGAATTTAACAGATAATTTGTTTAAAGAACATTTATCTGAGAATGTTACAGTAAGAAGTGATTTTATTAAACTGTAGTTTATCATAGACTATGGTCGCCGTTCCAAGATATTGTAGAGATGCCTATTTATCAGCTATTTCTTATGCTAAGGCCACATCTGCGTTAACGCTTAACCTCTATTAACACACTGAAGCAGCGTTGAATTTATTGCTCTGAAGTGAGCTATTAGATGAAATAACGATTACTGCCAATATTGAATTTTCAAATTTTTTCTGCATGTAGCAATATAAGTCCTAAATTATGAAACAAAATCTTGCTAATAATTTTTAGAGTTTTGTAGACATTTTAGAAAAGTTCTGCAGTTATCCTAGAATTTGAAAGAAATAGTTTTTATAATGTACCTACTTCCAGGATTATGTAACAAAATATGTTTTGACTAAATTGATAAATAATAGTTGTTGTGAGTTAATTAGCAGAACAAAAATGAGTAATTTAATGCTATACTCTTCTAATTAACAGTGATTCAAATCCTATTTTATTTATTGGTTTAATGCTGTTAGCAAAAACTAAATACCTAATTAAAGTTTGAAATGATGGATTGCTATGAAATATTTTTAAAACTCTACATCAATGTAAATAGTTTTGACCCATTTCAGTGAAAAATAAATTGCGTGAGGAAGTTGTGGCATGCATAAAATTAAAGCAAAAATAAAACCATAAGCGTTCTATTTGTAGATTCATAATAAGACTCCATTAAAGTCTATGAAAAATGTTCTTTGCTACAGAAGTTATATTTCGCTTGAATAAACTACTGTAAATATATCAACATTTTTATGTAGCTTGACTGCTTGCTTAACAGTATATATTTATTAAGAGCAATGACATTTTCTTTGTTGTTTTTTGAATAAAGTATGTGAAAACTAGTTTTACATCAAACGTAAAATAATTTAAATAAATTTCCTAGCTTTTTTTCAATAAAGAAGAAAATGTAAGCTCACATTAAAACCTTTTTTTGATTTGTTGTATACTGATTTCTAATATGTTTACTTTCTAGCTGGCTAGTTCACAGGCTTTTATGGAAATCTGGACTTATGAACGTAAAATACGAGAAGTAGGTATATGCATCCACATATGCAAGAAGTAGAAAATTTAACAATAATAAAATATTAACTATCAAGAATTTTGAAAAGTGTATATATATGAAGGAAATTGTAAAATTATAACGACAAATGAATATAAATACACTTTTGTCGAATAAGCCAATTTAAATAAATATAAAAATTACCTTACTATGTAGGAGTATCTACTCTTAAAAAGCCGTTGAAAGGAATAATAAATGACGACTGTTGCAAACTTTTTTCTAAAGCAAAGCTTTATCACTAATCTATTTGCATTATCACTTTGCAAATAATATCATTTAGAAGTTTGTTTTTCTGTCTCTCGTCTTTTTATGTGAGACTGTTAAAATTGCAATAAATTATAACAAGACGTAAAAATTTTATTTTGTGTTTTCCAATGAATAAGTTTGTGGACGCAGCAATTTTGTTGAATTATTATAGACAATGACGATTCTGTCTTTAATGTCCCAACGTCCATTGTCTAATGAAATTTCCTACATACCTCTACATTGGTGGCTATAAATCGTCCAATAAACAGCAATTCGGCAGTCTTGCACCGCATGTAAACGACCCATTTTCGGAGTTAGCCAGATTGCATCCTTTTCTCAAGAAAGCGTCTCCGAGATAAATTTCCGTAGCAATCTGATATCGCGACTTTGTAGTTTATCACGCGATTTGATATTAAATTCTAGCCGATGAAATTAGGCGTTGTTGTAAGATTAATAAATTTCATCGGTATGTGTGCGGAAGTTACGAAATCTGGAAATGTTACATAAACGGTACTTGAATTAGCGACGCGACAGTAGGTGGAGATTAGGTGGTAGAGTTAGCGGCATTGTGTCTTCTAACTTCCATGTAATAGTCGGTTGGAGGTAAGACGCCTTTAGGAATTGCAAAATTAATCGTGCTCTAATTAAAACACTACGATGATGAGAGCTTAATGTTTTGTCAAGGTTACAAATCTGCAGCCTTTTAATTGCATTTCAATTTTATGCTTTACTGCATCAAGTCGGTTAGTTTTACCAATGAATAAAATATACTATTTGGCATTTGTAATGTAGAATTTTTTAATATTTGATGAAATTGGCAATTAAATCATTGAAACATGTAATAATAATTGTAAGTCATTTGATAAGTAACAAAGTGCACAACTTCTGGTTTGAAAATATGAACCCAACATAAAAATGGATTAGAAAACTTTATGAAAGAGATATGAAACATTTACGTTCAAAAAACTTGAAATTTTAAATTGCATTTTCAGCGTTTTATTTCCAAAAGAATTTTATGAAAGACTTCAAAACAAAGAGTTCTGCTACATATGCAATTAATTCAAATCTCATAAAGGAAATAATAAGCTAACGCTCGCATGTTACGCAAAAGTTTCACAATTTTGGATTTAACGAACTGACAAAAGCATATTAAACAAAGTTTTGAATTTCAGTTTTTGTTATGTAGACATTTAATGAACTCTGTTGGGTTTACGATTGTACGGTTATTACTGAATTTTTTCTTGTCACTTGCAAAATAAATTTTAACGGATTGTCTAATATTTCAAAACAATTTAAGAACACGATGTTAAAGTGTGTTCAAGTTTTATCATAAATCATTCTACTTTATCCCTATCAAATTGCATTCTGGTATTTTAATGCAATAACATTTTACTAGTTTCATATCTAAGCAGATTTCTCTCAAAGGAAATAGAAGTTTTAAATTTATTAAAATTTATTTAACAAAGTTTCATCTATTTAATGCTTATGACGTCACTCAGTAAAATTAATTGCATAAAGTCACTAAATTGCAAATAATTTAATCAATCCTACAGAAAAACCATCTGATTCAGGCATTATTATTTTTATTACCATATTAAATCCACAACTATCACCTACAAATTATTAATACATAATTTTCTGAACGCAAAATTCAATTATCTCCAACCCAATACAAAGCCAACATAATAAAAACAAGCTGTGTAAAAGCTTGCGTGAAAATTAATGTTTCCAATATTATTTTAAAGCAATTAATTTGATGAAGTTGAGTTAACTTCCAATTTTAATTAAACGAAGTTGCAGGCAATAAAAAAAAGTTGTAAGAAAATATTTTATGTAACAGAATCTTTGATCAGAGAGAGAATTTTAAACATTTTGTATGTATTTTCCCTGTCTTGGAAAGACGATGCAGCGATCTTATTTAAAGTTTTACGTTCGACAATAAAATGTTCCAGCTTGAAATTTCAAAACGGAATAGTGCCATATTATACTTTTCAAAGCAGTGTATCTGGTGTCCAGAACACTTTACGGAGAGGAGTTCCTGAAATAAAATCCCGCATTAAATTTGCTCGTGTCGCAGGATTCTCTGGATTGTTTTGCAAGTCCGAATTGTTCAGCCATGGTTAATCAGCTCACAGAGTACAAGGAAACTTTGATGTTGCGACAAAGAGATACACTGTTCATTCATAATCAAATTACCAGAAAAAACACAAGGAAGTGCTTGTAGATGCAAATTGACCAAGCATAAATGGAATACTGTGCAATTAAATAAATACTTCTCACAAAAAGCTTCCTTCCAATATGCCACATCAAAAAACGAATTCTTGGCACAACTGACTGTTACTGAATTACTTTGAAACCTCTTTTTTTTATATATAATGTAATTTAAAATATTAGAATAAAAAAGGTTACATTTATAGCAGTAGATACTGAATAACTGTATTCCTTTTATTTCATTACTTTCAATTAGTTAATTTCAATTAGTTAATCTACCGGCTTGTCTTTTTCCATTCAAAAAATAAAGGTAGTCTAAACAAAACATTGGAGCTTCAAAAAGTCTCTTTTTATTGTCGCTTGCTCGATTAGAACTATATTGAGATTTTTTGTTCTTCAAACATGAATACAAAATTTATTATTAACAATCAACATTACAAGTGATTCACAAAGTTGCGAAAATAGGAACCACGATTTTCCAACTACTTTATATTCTTATTTTCTAGGTAAAGAAGTGCTTCACTTCTATATTTGATTCTTGTATTTCTACATTTCTGAGTAAGTAAATTATTATACCGAAGCAATTTCTTTTCGAGACCTTCAGTGATTTGTTGAGGGTGTTATTAAACGACAGTGTGAAAAGATCAAAGAAGGATAAGTCTATAATAAAATTCCTCGAGTGCTCCTTTATATGCAGATAGAAGGTTACATATGTTTACTCCATATGATAGTCGGCTGTTTCATTATTCATTCATAAAGTTTCCGTCGAAACAGGCCTTTGTAGGTAAGGATCAATTCATTCCGTTCCGCTAAACAAAGAGAACGAACAAAAAGTAGTGTGAATTCCATTATCTCTAACCTACGAACCAGAATAGGATAAGAACATAGTAACGGTTGTAAATATTTTGACGGTAGATGCGTTGAAAATACGCTCTGCATCTACCTTTAAGTATTCTCTGCTCGAATATTGAATTTCCACTCCCTTTCCGAGTGCTAACGCAAATTAAAATTAATATTTAATAAAAGTTTCGCAAAGGGATGCCAACAAGTTGAAGGTGAAGAGATGTTTTGTCTAATGAAATATACTTTTTATAAAACTAGAAAAAACTGGAAAAAGACACTTTATTACTATTTTAAAGTATGTTTATTTTCACATTACAGAAAATGTTATAATAAAACTACACGAGTTACAGGAGATAGTAAAAATTTTGTTAGCCACCGAGATATTGAAAAGCAATTCTCTGCAGTTTATAGCGAAAGATAAACATCAACAAGAGACGCCAGGACGTAGGACATTTTCCCAAAGCTAAAAGATTTTAAATTGCTTTCAAGAGTTTAATTTCGTTTCACTCTGACTTGCAGATGCTAATATCAAAAACTTCTACGGAAAGAATAAGTGATGGAATTACGATTTCGATTCAAAGAAGAATTGATATGGACGTTTTGTCACTTATCACAGAAATCATCTTCAGAAACTGAGTGAAATGAATTGTCCATCACAACAAAAAGCTCGGTCCCAACCTAGTTTTGTGTAGAAGTTTTCAATTTAATTTTTAATTTCCAAACATATATTAAGTTTTGTCAGTTTTGAGCGAAAATTTCTTCTGAAAATATGCGAAAACTGCATAATTTAGCAGTTAAGTTTGAGTAATGTACACATGCAACGGTTTCTTCGACTTTCAAACTTAACACGTGCTTTTAAATCGATCTAATTTATAAGTTTTCTTTCGTATTCTGTTTGCTCTAGAACGTGTAGAAATTGTGTTCCAATGTAAATTTTATAAAATCGATAGAATAAAATTTTTATTATATAATCCTTCAAAAACTTTAGCAAATCAACTGATTGTTCTTAAAAGAATTCAAAATTAGTCAGAAAGCTCTAGCTTTATAATATAGAAATATTTGTATGCATTATTGAATGACGCTGAAAAATAATCAAATATCTTAAATAAAAATTTCTGCGGAACCTAAAACCTCGAATTGTTAAATCTCACCTTTATAAGTTTTATTATACATGATTTTTTCTTTCATATAGCATTTTACAAATTCTTGCATTTCAAAATTTAAATGTTAAGTTTATACACTTCAGTCACGCAAAAATTAAAAACACTTGGAATTTTGAAAATTAATTGTGACAGAAGCAAATAATACATAAAATAAGTAGTTTTCTCAACAGAAAAATTTTATCAGTTTATATAAAAAAAGATTAGAACATTTTATATTTGTACCACTGTAAACTTGGAAAAATTGCAAGACAAGTAGTTCAAATTTTATGAATATGATGAATTAAAGCAGTAAAAGACAATCATAAAGATTTCAGATCTTTTTTTATTGAAAAAATCGCTTCTTCAGTCTACAATAAAATTCATAATAAAATTTATTACGATCAAATTTTACATGTTGCGATGTATCGAAGAAATTCAAAGATTTTCTTGATAAAATATTTCTCATACAGAAGAGAGAATAAAGAACTGACCGAATAAATTGGACACGTGTTACTCTAGTTGACTAGTTTTCAATAGTTCACTGATTTTATGGATTGATCAGATCCATTTGTTGTACTACTAATGGTTATTTCATGAATTTGACACTTGATTTTCTTTTTTATTTTGATTGTACATTTACCAAAAACATTAATCTAAAACTGATATCACCGAGGACAATTTTTTGTAGTTCAAAGTTACGCAACATATAGGCGATTTCACTCACAATAAATTTTTTTTATCTGTGTCCGACGATGTATAGTTTGTAAAAGTGTCATCTTAAAAAATATAGACTGAGATAAGTTGTATAGATATTTAAATTTGAAAAAAGTCTTATCATAGAAGTGTAAACTTAGTTTTAGTAATTTTTAAAAGACTATATTTTTTGTCGTTCACTGTTCTATTGATTCAGTTGTTAACTGATCTTGTTTCTATTTCTCGTTTATATTTCGATATATCTTTTAAGCAAACTTTGAAGACATGTTGGTTTATAAGACTTTCTCCCACAAAGATTTACAGAATTAATTTCATGCAAGTGAGAGTACTTATTGATTAATTAAACCAACAAATGTACAAAGAAATTCTGTCAACGATAAGACTTTCATAAAGAAACTGTAATTTCATTGGTTGCCGTAACTTTTACCAGCGACAAAATTTTACAGTTTTAGCTTATATAAAGACATTGAGATGACAGAAACCGTAATTCCTTCTTTTCAAAGCATACATATTTAACAGTTGAACTTTAATAAACAGAAGCCTCTTACAAATTTATCATCGCTGCAAACTGTTTCTCGTTGTGTAATTAGAATCCTGACAATTTTTTCCGTCGTTTTAGAATGAAATTTTAATTTCGTTGTCGTAAATTCAAGAATGGTAATACCAGAATTAAGAAACATTAGTCTGGTGCTTCTTCAAGTGAAAATTAAAGATCACTGCATTTAATTATACCATTTAACTTCATTTACAAAGTGAACAAATTTATCTCCTAGATTTAATAGTAGTTGCATACGTTTTGTGGTTTTGTATTGATCCAAGACATTACGACTTGTTAATTGTATCTGAGTAAATCTTTCTAGTAAAAGTTGCGTGCATTGGAGTTCATGCATTTTATTTGATTTGTTCATATTTTGGTTGCATGTACAACTCTCAAGGCGATATTTGGGTCTCTGAAGAATAAAGAATGTGTGTTGTAAACATTTCACGTTCCCATGTGAACCTTTGAATGGCAGCTTTGCGAGTTTGTGATAAAGTGAAATTTTCCTTCGTGGACGAAGAATAAAAAAAGGTCAGCTGGAAGCTGCGTCTTCCTGCAGCATTCTAAATTTTAGCAGTTTCTAATATATAATTTATCTGACGTTTCGACTATTAGTAATTTGAAAAGTACCAAACCAAAATCAAATAACAAAGCTACATTTTTTATATAACAATGTTATCTTTCACGTAGAATAATGCAGTTACAGTCATTAATGTTGTGTCACAAATTAGCTAATTATACAAAAATACTGTCGTGCTTTAATGCAAAAATATCATTTGAACACACTCTGTTTTATAAAATTGTTTAGGTAGCAAAAAATTGTAGTAGTGTTGTTATCAGCATAATAATTCAATCAAACGGAGTGAGTATTATTTACAAATATATCGCGAAAAGTGTTAAATTATATGTGAAATGATGAAACTGTGAGCACATAATCAATAATTTTATCAGCATGACATCAAAAATTAGACTAATATATGATATATCACAAATTCTAAATCAAGTTTTAAAGATTTAGATCTGAAAAATTTTAAAACATTCTCGAATCATCTGTAATTAGTTATACAGAGTATTTAAGAAACATACCGCAAAAAGTCAAGGGGTGAATCTTTTTTTAGTTTAAACGCATTTTGTCTATGATTTACGCGAAGGATCTTTTTGTCGAAAATATAAGGCGATTAAGGTTTCTCGACAAAAACCGTTAGATATTCAATGTAAAGCTTCTTAATCTACAAAGACTGTTGATTATGACCACTATCAGCGAGGATGAATTCTTTCAAAAATACCATTATAGTTTTCCATTGAATCATCCATCAACCATCCGATTTCTCAAATCTCTTCCTTTTCCACTGAATTATTAGGTGTAATATGATGATTCAAGATAATCTCACAAAAAAATCTTATTGATGTTGGTTTATAATTTAGATTCTGAAACTGTGAGTTATTGAATGGAATAAACCACATTACATTAAAGAATCTCAGGTAATTGTTGTCTGAAATCGTTCAAAAAAAAAAAAACTGTTTAATTAACCTGTCATTCACAATAACCGTTTTTACTAACCAGAATATTGACAAAAATCAAAAACATGTTTTTGAGAACATTTTTTGTACCCGATGGGCCAAGTGCAGTAAGCTTACAGCCAAATATTTCAATACTGATTCTGGCTAAAAACTTTATCACCCTTTGCAACCTTAAAACTTTTTTTTTTTAATCAATAATTACAAAAAACCCTGAGAATGGATCAAATATTTTTTCTTGAATTAGAATAATAAAAGAATCTGTTTTGAATAATTGAGTAGATTATAGTACATTCGTATCTAATAAATACTTATATACGAAAAAAAAATGACAAAAAAGTTTCAATAAAATATTTTTAGTAAATAATGAAACTAGCAGCACCTACAAAAATCACATTTTCTGATATTGTGAACGTGCGCTGAAATATACTGAGTATGTGTACGTTAGTCTTATTCTGTTGGGAAAAAAGAAACAGCAAATCTTGACAGATGTGAAGTTATGTCTTACCAATCTTATTATTAATTGATTAATGTGACAAAAATGTTAGTTAAATTATGAAATAGATTGGAAAATGTCTTATGGAGTTAATTATACAGTAAACTTATCATAAAATCAATGCAGACTACATTACTCTTAATAAACAAATGACTTATATGAATTATGGCATATTAGTATGAAAAGTGTTTGAGCCACACTTAGTAATGCATGAAAGTTACCGTTTAGAGACCAATAGGCAACACCGTGAATTATATTAACTAATCTCGACTCAAAAACACACAAGCCAACATCTTTTCTCTAGATAACAATGATATATTTTCTCCTGAATAAATAAATAGCCATGAATATGAATGAACCGTCTTCGCGAATAAATTCATATGTATAACGAACTCGATATGCAGAAGTAACAAACTGACAAAATAAATCATAAATGCGACCGTTCCAAATCAACAAATTATACAAATAATTACGTGTAAAAAAACTAAATAGAAAAATTTTATCGCTGTTTTATGAATTGTGTTATTTTGTAACTCTACACGATCACTACTGTTAGATATTCAAGATAGATCAAATGAAATAAATTCTTTTTACAACAAAATTAATAGTTTTGCTATTAATTATTTTGAAATTGTGCAAGAGTTGATAAGGAAATCCAAAACTTTGTCGCTTTATACAACATTATATAAAGATCTTTTGATTAAAGCTTTGTAACTGAAGACAGTCTTCATACAGGAGTAAAGTTAATCAACTTCAAACTAAACAAAGCTTCGGTAAATCCACATTATTAACGATCTGTGCTCAGCTGCATCTATGATTTCTTACAAAAAATGGAATGTTCTACATTTTCATGATATTTTTTTTTTGTACTCCTCGTAAAAAACTCATATTAATTTTTCACTGTTTTTGTAAGCATACAACTCTAACGACTTTTTTACTAGCATTTAATTGGAGACTTTTTAAAAAAAGATAGTAACTGTTTCGTAAAAATTATATTGGTGTACTTTATAGCATTATAAATTTCACGTTTATATATCCATCAAATTTAAAATTATAAAATGCCAAAACTTTATCTCTCTCTATTGATCCTCTATATACGCTGCGAATATTATGCACCAAAGTGATCACCTAATTTATGCTCTGAAACGTACTATAAAGCCTCCTTTATTTAGTAAATAGGATAGTTCTGGACTTAGATTAATGCTTTGTGTATGAATTTACAATAGATCATTATGTTTATGGAAGGTTTGCCATTTGGGTCATTGAGATCCTTAATGAAACTAAATACAATTTCAACTAAGGACATTTAGAAACTTAATCCTCAAAAAATATTAAAATTAGAAAAATATTCCCAGAGAACTATTCTAGAACTGCTGTATATACAACTTAAAGTAAACATAAAGTTCTACTCTTAGCGCTGAAACGGTCACACAGTTTGTTTGTATTCTCCAACTGAAAAGTTTTTCAGAGTTAACTGAAAACTATTCTGAAGAAAAAACACGTTCTTCTCTATTACATTTACACTTGAAATTAACAAAAGGAGGATTTTGGAACTAAATCTCAATTTATTATCTAATGAAATTTCAAATTTTTCTAATCAGTTTTTTGTGTATAAACAACCAAAATTTTATCAGTGCATCTAAACCATATGAGATAAAGTACAATAAAATTTAAATTTGGGTACAAATTTTATGTATCTTAAAGCCACATCCCATTTCCATGCTGATATGGGACTTATGGGAGCGTTGTGTTTAATAATAAGCTAATAAATCCTCGACTCGACAGTATACACCACACTACGGATAAACTTAATTTTCAGAGGTGTAATTTTAAGATTAGAACTTAAATTAATCGTCTTTACCAAACCTGCAAAATTTTATCAGAATTTCGTATTTTCAAATAAACAGAACATTATTGCTTGGCATTTGTTCAATTAAATATAAATTGTTTTTAAAATTATGTAATAAAAAAATGTACAGGTTTCTTTGTTTTAATATCTTCTTCCTTAAAACTATTCAATTTTATAAAAAAAATGAACATTGCTCTAAAATGTTAATCATAATCGTTATCTAAATTTTTAGTGGCAATTTATTTTTTTTATGTTTTTTCTCCATGTAAGCAATATTGTGAAAATCCCACAATTTCCGGTTTTGTTTCTAAATTACTGACTTTCCTCCTACCCCAGCGATACATAATTCAACAAATAGCTCATCCGTTCCGGTTATGACCAACCACTTAGGTTTTTCATGTAGTAACAACCCCTCTGTAACCCCAATAATGAACGATATTATTCCAAGAGAAGAAAAGCATCAGGTTTACCGCAGAAACCTCATTAGCAAGCGTGTAAAAAAAGCACCTCATCGACTATATTTATGTCTCTAATATTATTCTTTATTAAATCAATTCTACAACACGAAAATAAAGTAGCGTATTGCGTGAACAGTTTGTATCTGTTGCTGTCATCCGCCTTGTTAGCATCAGTAAGAGCGAAGTAATCGCATCTTCTTAGATCAGAGCGCGTCTGGTCAGCAGGAACAGAATCCGGGGATCGATTCTCGCCAGAATTCAAGTGCTCCCGAGAGAATGAGAAGGCGGCTATTTCGTTTTTAGGCCTTTCGCTTCTATATACGTGTCGGGATGCACAAGTGGTTTTATTTAATTTTCAACTTTTTGAGAACTGGGTTTGTACCTCAAACTTCACGCGAGTTTCCTGCATGGGATTTGGGGGAAATCCCGACTGAAAGGAGTTTCGTGCTCTGTTAGCAACACTCAGCTAAGGATGAATTATTGAAAAGTTATAGTTTGCTGTTGTATTATTTGACTGGGCAAGCAAATCAACGAAAAAAAAAATGAAAAATTCATCAGCTCGTGAATTAATTTACTATTAACAACCTTCCTTTAATTTTTCTATGGATTAACTTAAAAAATTGAAGTCCATTTTTAGAACATTTCTTTGCTTCATTGTTAACTTCATCAGGTAAAGAGCTTAAGTAAATGCAGACAAAAACACTAAAACGGTGCAAATTTGCCAAGTTCACTAAAGCTTAATCAATAGTTACAAATGTATAAAATGTTGAGCTAGAGTTAGTTGTAAAAAAAGCTTTGAATACTAAAACTAAAGCAATAACTTTTTACTTCTGCTAATCCATAGAACGACTGTTTAAAAAGCATAGAAAACAGTTTAAATACTCAGTTAATAGTTTTACAATAGGTTGTCCTCAAGAAGTCAGTAAACCTTATATTAGCAGAATAATTAGTTACAAATAGATAAAAAAAATCAGATCAAATAATTCAATTTTCTAATAGTTGGAGACAGAAATGTGGAGTTTTAATTTTTTAATAATTCATTGAAAACTCAAGGACTAAGAAATAATCAAAACAAACAAATAAATAAACTAGACTGAACTCCACTGATTCGATAAGTTTTGCTCGACTGACTTAGAAAGTTGATTATACGTTTCACATTCTTGAAAATTTCCATTACTCTGTTGATGAAAAGTGTAGAAGTTATAACTTCTAGAAGTTTGTTAGTTTTGTAACGAATGAGTAGAGTTTTTGTTGAAAAAACTTATTAAGTTAAATAATAAATACACACAAAATACTTTAGTGAATATTTAATGATGTGATTTGTAAATTGCTAAATCTCTAGATTAACTGAAACAATTTAGCTGGTCTACTTCCGATATTTTGCAGCAACTGTAGTAAAGTTGTCCGTCCTAATTACTGGTTAAATTGTGTATTTAGAACATTGGAGGCAAATTGAAAGTTTAAGCGGATAAACGGAGAGTTTCAACAAGGGGAGAGTGGGTTGTGACAACCCAAATAGTCATATGCACGTAGGATAGTGTCGCTTTCGAATCAGTTTCCGTATAATAAACAACTCCAAACTCTTGTAACCAGTTTGTAAAGCAAATCAGCGTTCCAATTTACCTAACATATTGCCTCTGGAAAACAATTGACGCAATTCAATTCTCTCAATAGAATGCAATCAAAGTAACTTGCAAAGCTGTTTGGTTACAGATGCAAACTTATTTGTATTTAAACTACGAAAAAACCCTAAAAATTCTACACTGAAACATAAAACCGCTCTTACTTTTCACAGTTTTTTACTTTTGCACAGCGGAAGAAAACTGTTAATGGTCCCTTTTTCGCCACCATCCGTATTTATCCAGCGCTTGAAATTTTTTTAGCAAAATAGAAAATTACACAATGTAAATTTTCATCTGTAAGTTTTCTACGTGAAAATATTCTATTCAATTGAAGTTTCATTTTTCTTTCACAGTTCGATCGATTATCAGTAGATTGATTAATCTGCATTTAATTTCATCTACAGGAACGCTTAATAACGCTCTCATTCCTAGAAAAAAAGTTCATTCCTGAACTAATCCAGTTGAATTAGGTGAGATAGTGAATAAATTTTCACACTACCATTTTTCATTGTCAACATTATTAATTCCGTAAATCCGTTCTTGATGTATATTTGTTAGGTATTGGCAAAAAGTTTCATTTTTAATCATTTTATTATCATGTTACATCCATTTGCGTGCTCAATACATTACAATTACACAGAACAGAACAAGAATAATTGATCTGAGTACAGGCAATAGAACAGTAATGGAGACAATGACAAGGTATTGTTATCTATCCCACTATGCTAGCAGGTTTGCCTAGAATAAGACGATTTGAGTATTTTGTCACTTTCTGGCATCTACTAAAATTTATTACACTGCGATGACAATGGATTCCTTTTTTATATTTATGTATGTTTATTCATAGAAATAAATTCTTCTCAATTTTATGCTTTTATCAGAGAATAAATTTAGTTTCAGTAAAATTCATATAAATCATACCTGCACTAAATATTCAAAATATGACAGAAAAATTTGTATTCATATGGCGGCAACCTGCATAAGTAAATCGTTTCGAATACGTCATAAAATCTGTGATATATTTTTGTTTTATGAAGGTATTTGCAATTGAATGATTTTTATTGTATTATTCATGAGATTAATCGCTTGTTTGTTTCACAGCGATTTATTCTACTAATGAATAACTCACTCAAGTTTTCCAGTCTATACATGATTATTCCTATAAATCCAAATTGTTATTAATGCAACTGTTTGATCTATGACGCTGTTATTAATATAGTTTTAATTTATTCAAAAAATTACTTTGGTTGGATTTATGCTAAATAGTGAAATAAATAATTGAATTTTCTAGTTGCATATTCTATTCTATTATTAATTTATATTTGGACACTATATTTTTTATATAATTTATAGAGGTATTTATTTTAGGTACAAGGGTGCTACCAGCCGAAACAATTTTTACATTTTGTGTTTACAGTCAGCGTTCTCAGTTTACATTATTTTGTTCACTTATCTAATAATCATTGAGCACGTTTTTTCTGTTTGTGGAAAAAAGCTCTTTATAACTGTATTTTAAAATTAATTAAAAAGCAACTGAACCACATACAGGGTGTTATGGAAGTCCACATAAAAATTTTAACCACTAATAGAACTCAGCAAAATGAGCAACTTTTTTATTTAAAACTTTTTGAGAGTTAAAATTTAATGTAATTTGAACCCGAAATCCCTTACTCGCCTATGTTTAGTATGTTTAATTTTACCAATAAAGTCACTTTCAAGCAAAAAGATAGTTATAAGATTTCTGACCTGTATTCGTAATTGTTGTTCAAAATATCCACCATTATCATTTTCGTATCCTCCTTGCTAAAAAACTCTGGATTCGAGCTAGCATCGCTGAATTTCCTCTATTAGTTCGGCTACTTCCATCACATGGTTAGTCAGTTCTTCAAATGTGTTCACCAGACTCACGTACACAAAATTTTTCATAAGACTTCATAAAAAGAAATCACTCGGATTCAAGTCCGGAGACCTAGTAGATCACGGCTTCTTTACTTTTCTCCAAAATTGTTATTTAGCCATTTTTTTATGTCCCTGGTGGAGTGCGGTGGACCTCCATCGTATAATACGTCGCGTAGCCAAGGGTACGTCTTCCAAAAGCTTATTTAATGTATTTTGAAATTAACCACTCTTAAAATGTTAATAAACAAAGAACGGATCACTGCACGAAAGGTAATTTCTTAGCACGGTCGATCACAGACTGGCGATATCAGGAAAAAAGAAGATAATTTTTTGCGCGGAAAGTTTCAATTTGTTTTTTGGTATAAAAAACAATACGTTAGCCATTGAAAAAATTTTTTTTCTTTTAGACTATCACTTTTACTACCAAACGTTCTCAAAATAAGAAGTGAACAAACGTTAAGAAATAAATGCGATTTCGCAAAATGTTATAAGAAAAGATAGCTCAATGTAATGAGTTTTATGAGTGTTTTTTTTTTCACGTGGACTTCCATAACACCCTGTATAACCTATCAACATTTCATAAACAAAGCATTTTTTTTAACTTCACATCTAACAATTTACTTGAAATTTGTTTAAGATTTTGTTTCGATTTCAAGCACCTTTCATTAATCTTCACTTATTTCAAGAAAATAACTTTGAAAATTGACTTGAAAGTCTAAAATTGCTACTCAATTTCATTATATTGATCTACTGATCCCCCCCCAATTCAAGAAGATTTATCTCATGATATAAAATAGCAATAAACATCTCATTTTCAGAAACACCAGACTTTGTATGAACCAGCAGGTAACTACTCTTCAAAAAAAAAAAGGTAAAGTCGTAACTTTAAAGTAATAAAAGAAGGCATTTCTTTCGTCAGATAGCCATAAAGTATATAATAAATGACGTATAATGTGTTGCCTGATGTGAAGGTCTGGCTTTATTTTAATACAATGTTATATCCTACGATAACGAAGATAAGGTTTAAAAACAATGAGAAAATATATGAATAGATATTGTTTAAATGAATTAAAAAAATGCGAGCAATATAATTCAATTGTGGATATAACAAAGTCACTTTTAAAGAATCCGCTATTTTTGTTAAAATTTTATGAGCTGAATGGACTTGTAATTTATTAGACGTTATTTTAACTGATAAAAATTATCTGATAAATTATATTAGCGATAACAGTCGACATTTTTAGTCTATACATATTCCGCATTTCGCAAGCTTAATTTTTGTAAGTAAAAAACTAAATGGTTACATTAAAATTTTCACGTTTATTTGCAGAAAGTTTCCAATGGCTGTGATTTATTTGTGCCCTACTGATAAACGATTATTGTGCTCTTGGGAAGGTTTTTCCTCTGAAATAAAACAGCATTTTGAAAATGAACATAAAGAACTGCTATTTTACACCAATTCCATCGAAGCTGATCTTTCAAATCTTCCAGAAAATAAACTGATGGTTCTAGAAAATCAAATATATTTGATACAAAACTTTTTTCTAGACAAAAAGTTAATAATCAAATTAAGATATTTAGGATCATATAATACTGCCTCTAAATTACAATACGATGTTACTATTTTTATAAATGAAATCTCATTCAGGTATGAACCAAGTCAATCATATCTTATACCGACATCGGAAGGATGGCAAGTAGATCTCGAAATGTTGGAAAAAAATCATAAAAAAATCGAAACTATAAAATATTCTATATTTGTAAAAAACCTAGTTAGTGACAGGAAAATTTCTGGAGCATCTCTTAAAATTGGAAATAAGTTTATAGAAAAAAATGTTTGTGACGAAGCAGAAAGAGTAATTTTAAGTGACATCAGTTTATGTGATTCTAGAATAGAAGAACTCAGAAAACAGAGTGAAGTAAATAATGAGGAGGAGCCTAGAATCTACTATCAAGACGAAGATGATTGTTTAGTTGAGCTTAGAAGAAAAAAGCGAGAAAGTGGCGGCGACTGTATGGATAAAATAAGCCAGTTAAATTTCGATATGCTCGAACTACCTTTTTCCAACAGATTAGATGAACACAAAATAGATTTCTTCAAAGACAGTCTACCAAATATACCAGAAGAATTCAATCTTCCTTGTTCTTTCTGTAATCAAAGCTTGATTCCACCAATTTTTCTTTGTGTCAATGGTCATAACGTATGCTCTTGGTGTAAAAGCTACCCTTGCAAAATTTGTAGTGGAAATATAACCATTAATAGAAACACAACATTAGAAAATATCAGCAGAACACATCTTCATCATTGTCGATTTTCTCATGACGGTTGTAACGAAAGACTGATGTACAATGAATTGAAAGCGCACGAAGCAAAATGCCGATTCTGTAAATATAAATGCGTGATTTGTCCCTATGAAGATAGATTTGACCATTTCTGTAATCATTTAAAAATTGTTCATCCCAGTATTAAATGTATTACGTCAACAAGATGTAATTTTCCTAAAAATACCGAATTATATATGGTTCATAATTCGGTTGGTATTTTCTATTGCAAAAGTGAAGTTGTTGATGATTTTGTGATTTGGAGAGCTATATTTTGTGGTCCCCCTCAAAGAACATTCTTTTGTGATTTAAGTTTCAAGGGAAGTAAATACAAAGAAACTATTTTTCTAAGAAGAAATGGAAATGTTTATGAAATAAGGAAGTCATTGGAAGAGTTGAAAAAGAATAAAGCCAAAGAAAAATATGCCGTGTTGAATATTGCCAGTTATGGATAATTTACTGTAATTTTAACAAATAAAAATTAGTTGAAAATTGAAAATCTCAAATTTAATAACCAGTTTGATTTATATTTAAAACGCCAATAATAGGTACTTCAAGAGAAAATAGTTCAATTTTTGCATTTTAAGCAACAAAAGTATAAATGTATAAAAGTAAATAATAACTGTTTGTTTTTAAGTATTTATTGTGTTAATTTATTTATTTATCTATCATAAATGTAAAATTTAATTTTTTTGTCTTAAACTATTTTTTGCGGTAACAATAAACTGTCACAACAGAATATATTATTAAAAAGAAAAATGATCTCGTTAAATTATATTATCAGATTTCCACCTCGCTGCCTAAATTCTGTTTTATCAGTGTACCCTAATTAAAGTGGATTTTAGAATGTACAATACATTAGGTACGAGAAAAGTAAGTGAGATTTACCTGTCGAATATGGAATTTGCAGTCCCAGCTTAGCAACACCTGTTACCTGTTATGATATTTAATGACTTCATTTACAAATTATCTTTTTTTTTTATTTTAAATTCATAAATATGCATCCAAAAATTAGAAAAATTATTTTCTACTTCCACCAACCTGTCTGATGTTAATATATAAAAAAAAAATGTTATTTTGTTTACTAATTTATCTGAATATTTTCAAAATGAGAGACTCCAAAGTTGATTCAACAACGCTGTCATTATGTTGACAAGTTTGAAAGTTGTTTTATTACATTTCTGGTAAAATTAAGCTGGAAACAGCTTGTTTCCAGGCAGTTTATAATTATGACAAATCAACTAATTACGACGAAGCTTAATTCGAATTTTTCTCAAATTAAAATTTGATTTGAAAATGACGACTTTTTTAAATAATTGACAAAAACAAATGTTGTCAATATTTTCCAAAGGAACTGGCATATTTTGAAGAATTGTTTTCTGTTTAATAATATTCATTTCTAGAGGTAAGTAAATTAAGTACATTAAAAATTGATTACAAACTCCGCTTATATCTTAAATTTGAGAAGCAAAATTATATTTTAAATAAATTCAAGAAGCTAAGCAATTATGTTTCTAATTATGTAATTTTTTTCATGTTGTCAAAAAATATTTTAAATTTTTTATCTGTCCACATAGCCGATCTATGAAACAGTTTAAGACAGTGAAACCTCAAGAAACTAACTCCATCCGCTAGCGGCGTATACGTGATTTGGGAGTGCAGACGTGTATCGGAAACTTCAATCCATCTGGATTGGTATTTCCCTATAGCATACAACCCTCTCGAACTTTTCAAAACATCAAAAAGAAAAATCGCTTTGTGCATAATGTGACCTAATTGCTTAATTTGGAATGAAATATTGCTGACAAGGCGTTCCGCGCGTTAAAAAACCTCCCGAATCGCGTCACAATGAAATGAAAAGACATCATTAAAAGCGAACTTAGTGAAGAGTTGATCTCGTGGAAGCCTCGTTAGCGGATTGCAGCTCTCGAAACGGTCCTTGAGTAAGCAACAAAAGCAAAATTTCCTTTACGGGGATGTGCACGTACAGAAAATCTCTGCAATTTGCTTCGGTTACTAGATTAATACTTAAAATGCTGAAACAAACTCTCCTATTAGTCCTTCCCACTGTGGATAAAAGAAATGATAGAATGGTAGATACAGATAAAATAATTTTCCTTCCCACTTTATCTCTTATTTGCATTGCATGTTTACCGACTTAGTCAACGCAAAACTGATTAATCGACCGAACCATAGAGCCTGAACAAATACAAAAATTTAGCCTTATTCATAATTTTGTTATCATCATACGTAAAGGCAAGATAAAGTTTTTATCGTGACACTTCAATTTCAGTTGTTCCAACATGTTACAAGTACCAAATCACGTTCTTAAAAAATTACGATGCGCTAAATGTGATGGATATTTGAGCTGTGCACCCATCGTTATCAACAATAACAGCGAACAACTGTGTGGACGTTGCTTCAAAATCCTTCCAGAACAAGAAAAGACTGAGAATGTTCGCCAAATCGGATTAGAAGCTGTAGCCGAATTATTAATTTTTCCTTGTAAGTACAAAGAGCTTGGCTGTATGTACACACATCCATGGAATGGAGGATATCAACACGATTCTACTTGTCCCTACCGAAAGCAAACTCAGTCATTACAAAAGCTTGCAAATTGGGAAAATGAATTTACTCATCAGTCTGAAGAGATAGAAGTGAATGTATACTGTGACACCTTTCCTCTACAAAGTGATAAGCTTAAACTTAACCTAGATATAGCAGCCAAGGGCGAAAATGATTTATATTTAACTAACAATATGCAAGCTGCTGATAAAATTCGACTTAATGTGGATATGATGTTGTCTTTGGATGCAATGCCTCAAGTTCACTACTGTCACGCGTTTGTTGTTAGAAAAGAAGAAGAACATATTTATGATTCAGTGTTATACACTAATATAAATTCTTGTGTCACTTGTAGAAAAAACATCCAGAAAAATGAAGTTTATCGATGTTCTTTTGGACACAATTTTTGTAAAAACTGCAACAAGTCACTTTGTACAGTTTGTGGAACATCAGCTCTATCAAAGTCCCACCAATATTGTAAAAACTACACCAAAGGCTGCACAGATCTATTTCCAACAACAGAAATAAACATTCACGAAATCGACTGCGAATTTAATGATTTTAAATGTCTTTTATGCGATTTTACAAACATTTTAAATGATGTTGTTCGACATTTTGTTCAAACACACAATGTCATTTCGGATAACAATTTAACTCTGAAATTAAGTAATAAAGACATGAAATGGTACTTTTATTGTTACAATAAGTTGTTTGTTTGTACATATTACAATTTTGGTGATATGATTGAATTTATTGTGATGTATTTTGGAAGCAATGATAAAGCACGAAGTCATAAATATGAAGTGACTTTAATAAATGGAAGCAGCAAACATAAGAAGGCTGCATATTGTTCAGGATGGAACGAAGTTCTTTTAGAAAAATCTGTTAATTTTAAAGTACAAAATAATATGTGGAAAAACGCGAAAACTCATATCATGATTTTGTGATATACGTATGTGAAAGATGAGACTATTGTACACAACTCTGTTTATATGTAAATATGTAATATATCCCAACAAGATAAAACTGTAGTGTAAACAATTTTTCTAAACAAAAATTTCCCAAATTCTGTCTATAAATTTCTTATTCATCAATTTCTTGCAAGAAATGTTAAATTAAACAAATATAACATTATCACAATAAATGTTGCCGTAATTTAAAGCAAATCAAATTTTGACTAAAACTATTATTCAAAAATCTTTCATAAGGAACCATCATCAGTGTTGAATTTTCAATTCGTTTTTAAACATATCCATTAAAATGTAGATTAAGCATCAAAATAAATTTATAGTAAAGGACAATGCATATTTTTTCTAGTATAGTCATTTAATTCCTTTAATAAAGACTTTATAAAGTACAAAGAGAATTAGATTTTATACACCCAACTCTAGATTTTGATTGTCTATTAAAACTGCTCTTTGAAGGATCCCCTGTAAATGGTATGTAAACTACTCCTGAGTAAAACAGTATATTAATAAACAGCAAATCCCATCTAATAAAATCATATCCATAGAACTAAAAGTTTGTAATAGGTGAACGAAGAATCTTCTAACAATATTCGCATTTTACAACATGTTCAATACGTTCCAATTTTCAACTAAAGTACAACCAAATTTTCTTTAGAATGTTCAATAAATCTCAAGTTAAATCGTCCAACTCATCCTCGGAAACTTTAATAGATAGTGAAGACATTATCATATATCTGGAAGCACCGATTTCACTATTCTACAAAGATGCTTTTCTGTGTATTTGTAATTTCATTATCTTTAATATCACCGTTCTCTTTTCACGTAAAACCAATCTCACTTATATTTGAAGTGATTGTATATCATTCGGTTGTATATAAGTTGCAATAAAAATAAATGCGTAAAATGTCCTGTTGAAATATATGGAAGCGGAACTGAAACGAAAAGAGAATAAAAATTAGAAAAAGAATGATGCGGTATATAGGACAGACACGTAACTTCAACTAAAATTGTGTCGCTTATTCTTATCAAGTTATTAATTTTGTAATAAATATACAGCAATATTAAATGTTTAGGATAAAAGTAGTTGTTAATTATGCAAAGACGCAATTTTTTCTCACTTGCGAAGTTAAAAGTGCGAATAAAATTGATTCATGTTTTTAATTACAGTTTTAGTAAAGCACTTCATTACTTGTTGAATTACAACCAGTTAAAAATAATTAGTAAACTGAAAGAATTCATAATTAACGTCTGTTTCTGGCGTTTGAAAAACCACAGTTTTTACTTCTTTTTCCGCATGAATATGAATTGTAAATAAGATTATTTATCGAAACTAGCTTCTGATCTAACTAAAATCGAACAGAGGCAATTTGAAATTTAATCTGTCACGTAGAAAATCAAAGCTAAAAACTTCGCCACAACTTTACTGTTCCAAGAGTTGAAGTTATTTGTTTGACTTAGTTTTTCTGGAAAGATAATCGATAAAAAAAACTGGTCTAACCTCGAACTGAACACTTTAATTAATGTGCATCTTGTAAGTTATGGCGCCAGAAATTACGAATCTCAATAGATTCCGTAGGACGGAATTGTATGTAAACATCGAAAGAGGAGTTTGCGTTTTATCTGATGGCTTATCTAAATTTCTCTTGATATTTTAGCAAAAAATACAATCCTCTTTAGCATTTCAACGAGTTTTTCCACAATAATAAATTTCAATCCAATAGGATTAAGTTTTAAAATATCAACGCTTAGTGAATGCATACATATCCGGTCTGCTCTCCCTTAAGTCGTCTTAAATTAAGCTACTCTGCTCATTCAGATGTGTAAATAAAGTTGTGTTAAGTAATGTAATTGCTTTGCTAAAAATCCTCATCATTTGGTGTATGGTTTAATGAAAATTTCTTCCTCAAAGCGTTAATTGTTTCACGTTTCATTAAGTCCCCCAGTTTTAGAAATAAGTCAAGACTTTTGAGTTTTTTTTCTAATTTAATTATTAGTTTTGAATGTTCCGACGTGATTCGTTCTTAACTGGTTTGTGAAAGTTTTTCTGGAAGTAAAATGTTGCAGTGATTATGACTTCAGAAATACTGTTTGTCCTGAGGACGATTCTTTTAGTGTCTGTTGTTGCAAAACATGAAGAGACCGTTGAAACGGAACGACCCACTGCAGAGCTTTTACCAACACAAGATGGATACTATCTAGATGGCCTCAATGAAGCTTCTTTTGGAAATGGGTATGTTTTATTATAAGAGATGGAAATTTCAGTGGATGTAGATCGTTCCAGGCTTTATTACTTCTGTTAGAAATTCTATTCGTATTTCACAACTACAGAATCCATTCAGTTAAATCTAAAGTAATCATTTTTCTCCACGATGTCAAGCAAATTAGTTTAATCGAAATGACTTTTGAATATTTTAGTCACAAATCATGAAATGTTTATTAAGTATCTAATCAAATGATTTTTTTTCTGTAAGAATCTGTTTCCGTGTCAAAGATGACTTCGAATAAACATATAAATTACAACCATTTTTGCTTGCTAAAAATTCCAGCTCAGATTTCTTTGAGCTGAAGTTGACACAAAACTCTTTTAATTACTAACGCTTCCAACAGAAGCAGACATCAGCATTTCCACAAAGAACAAAAGTATCTTTTCTTTGTAATTTTTTTTTTTTTGTTTTTTTTCAGAGTTGAACCTCTAGTCTGCCCATCTAGCAACGTAATATCGACGCGGTACAAGTGCAACGTGAATGGAGAATGGGTCGATTGTACGCGAAAGCATTGTTGCAAGGATTACACGTACATAGCAGGAAGGTAGTAAGATAAACTTGTTTCATCCACCTTTAATCGAAAGCTTTACCCTTTGAAAACAAATCATTGCAGAAGAAAAAACAAAAGCGCGAAAATCTTCTGTGAATGTATTATTTTTGTTGTTTGCATGTTTGGATGAAAACGAAATTAATTACTTCAATGTCGTTACGTCATTATCGAGTAAAGTGCATCTGCTCATACATCTATCTAATAAATGCTACATTGTAAGAGAGGATATTCAATTACGTCATAGACACTGAATTGTTACTAGCTTTGAAGTGAACTAAGCATAAGGGCATGCATTTATTCAAGCAAAACTGACATTACTACATCAATGGTGGATTTGAACTAGCTACAATGTTAAGTGAAGCTTCAACGGATTGTCAGCATACACTACTTCGGCGATTATTGAAAAAAAAAAAAAAAAGAAAATTCATTGCAATAAACTGACACAAAAAGAATAAACAACTAATCATCTGTGAAATCAAAAATATTGATTTCTATTAAAATAACCAAAGTGTTTCCTATTTCTATTTTCCTGTTTGTAAGACCAGGATTTCAAGGATATATTAATCTTATCGTTGTTTCTAAACTTCCCGTCTCCAAGATATTTGCAATTTGGTGTAAAAAATAACAAATGTAATTAAAAATTTTGGCTTAACTGCTTTTTGGGAAGTAATATCTAGGATAGTATAATCTCCACTGAAAAATTATTGCTGTCTTCTATGGAGTATTAAAAAAATAAATAAAATAAAAATGACTTCAATTGTCTGAAATCGGCACTTCTAGTTAACTTTCATGAAATGAGCTATGTTCTTTTATACAAGCGAAAATAATGTTTTTTCCAACATTATTGAACCAAAAATTCGTGTTATCAATTGCCTGATTAAACAGTAAATGAGTATGTTTTGATAAATACAAAATACAGTAAATCATATTAAAAATCATTTCACTAAAGCTTCAACCTGAATCATGTTCAAAAACATAAAGGTCTGGATTGTTTTCTCATAAAACTCTTCAAAAAATAAATTGAAAAAGTGTACGTTTTCATCGATTCAAATATTTTTTTAACCTTACTCCTGTAATAAAAAAGGGTGCTCTTAAGAATACGCATTCACAGTTGACAAATCTTCAACCTTTTACTTCGATATCTTTCATAAAAAATAACTTTGAAACGTGCTTTGTTTGCGAAATTTTTAACGAATACTTTTTCAAAATAAGTGTCGATAATTATAATCTGAAAATTTATAAAGAAAAACAAATTTTAGATGCGTTCCTAAAACCGAAGATCCATGTTTGATGGGGCTCTGTGAGCAGCTCTGTACTGTATATTTACAACGCGTCATCTGCACGTGCTACGATGGTTATAAGTTCAATCCGGAGAACCAAAGACGAGGAATAAAACCTGTATGCGTCGGTGAGTTTCCTGTAGTGCCTGAAGCGCACTGAAAAATCCAAATCCCTTTAAATCGGAGATTATTCAGTGGCTTAATTAGTTCCACAAGAGAAAATGCTAGCAGGAATTGTGTCGATTTTTGCAGACGTCAACGAATGCCTCGACGGCAACGGTGACTGTGAACATGAATGCATTAATGAACCAGGCAGTTACCGGTGTTCCTGCAGAGCAGGATATACACTGCGGCCGGACAACAGAACGTGCGAACTAACAGAGGATTCAGTAAAAGGGGAAGCGGCAGCTGGACACGGTAATCGCTGCTATGCCAACTGCGATACTGTGCTCAGACTCCATGATAAGCTGAAAGCGTTGCAGGAAAAGGTAAGATAATCTGCTTGCCGGTAGAAAACGAGTTGCAAATACCTAAGAAAAAACTTTGTTGAAATTGCACTAAATTGTAATTTTTATTCTAAGAGTAACTTTTCTTATTGTTGTGTAGGTTTCAGCTTTAAGTACAGCAATTAGATTGTCGAGTTTTGCCTCCGGGCCGCCGGGACCTCCGGGACCTCCCGGACCTGTTGGTCCACCTGGTCCGAGGGGATTTCCAGGTAATACGTTTAGTAACACTGTTAAGAGAGAAAATTTCTGAATTGAAGTTCATGGGTCGATAAACACATAATTTGTATATCACTGACAGGGACAAAATAAGGCTAAAATTGTATGCAAAGTTAAGTACAATTTAAAAAAAAAATCAATATTTATTTATTTATTAGTTAGTATTCTGAATGTTTTTTTGCTATTTAAAATCATGAATAGTGACTGTATTGAGATGTAAACAATTTTTTTCAGTACTTTATCGTGAAATAACCATGAAACTTTGTCAGTAATTAAATTTTATGCAGGCCCCGAGGGTGCCTCAGCTTCACTGTCAACAAACAGCAATCAACAGGATTACACATATTCAATGTTGGACGCTTTTGTACCACTACCAGGGGACGAGAATGCCCAGTGTCGTTGTAAACGTGGAGCTCAAGTAAGCTATTTATTGGTGAAATTCAATTTCCATTTCTGTACATATGCACTTCCTAAATGTTATCATAGGGGGAACCAGGAGCTAGAGGACCACAAGGCCCTAAAGGTGAACAAGGAGAAAGGGGACTTAGAGGGCCAAAGGGCGAAAGGGGTTCGTTTGACTTCCTCTTGCTACTACTTGCCGACGTTCGACATGATATCGTTCACTTGCAGAATCGGGTTTATATTAATGGAGAAACGTAAGTCGACTGAAATTTAATTATTAACCGATTCCGGGGAAAATTACAGAGGGATGGGAGGAGGACAAGTTGGAGAATTTAGATTGGATGAGGCGACTTTTCCCAATAAAAAATGTAATTGGATACTAACAAACGAGCTGAATATTCCTTATTAAATAATTCATAAAAGAACTAACGATTGACAAATTTGTCTATAATTAATTATGATGATAACAAATTCTATAAACTCCAATATGTCAAGTGATATCCAATATTGCGTTAATCATTGATATATTACATGCATAGCAGTTTAATTAACCGTTTTTGAAATTCAGTCCAATTATAAAACTATAAATTCATAAATTGAGAGTGTACAGGCTGTGCTAGAAGTCCAAGTAGAAACTCATCAAAAACACGGAAAAATATTCTCTAACACAAATCCAGAATTACCATTTGAAAAGGCAAAATAAGTACATAGTAGTTTCCGATATAACCGGAAAAGCCACAAAAATGAAAATAGTTTAGATGTATAATAAATCTAGTTATAAGATAAAATATTCCTTTCTAGATATTTTTAATGGTGCAACTGAAACAAACATACCGTATATCGGTGTTAAAAAAAATTAATAAGTAAACAACTATAAAGATAACGATTTTTTTTAGTTTACTGTGTGATTACACTGACGACTTTCCCAAATAATAACTCCCAGTTGAGACATAAAATTGGAAAGCTTATTACTCATCAGTTTAGGGAAATTGTTTTAGCGGTCGGCATATGTATTGGCTAATTCAGCTGTAACCAACAAATAATTTATGATCCCTGTAGTGTCCTACACACAATGGTGTTATACTTGCCATTAGACAATTTATCTCTCTGTAATGACATTTTATCGATTAATCTTTAAATTTTTTAGACCGCCTAAATTCGACATCGACGCCGCGCTTCAGAAAAAACGAATAAAAGACAAACACAGTTTTCTCAAACAAAAGAAACTACTCGAAGCTTATATGGCTCCAGTAACTACAATGCAAACAATCGTTCAACCACAAACTACAAGTATAGCATCAAGAAGTACCACAAAAGTGCGAATCGAGGAATTCCAAGATGCCAGTTTACCGACAGTTCAAGAGGACAATATAGACTATTATGGATCAGGAGGAGCATCTGAGGAAGATTATTGATGTTTATTTATTTTTAGATATTTTTTTTTTGAATAATACAATTATCGGATTGTAACATCTTATTGATACATCATATACATGTATTTAGTCAAAAATAACTTAAATTATATGTGGAAAAAATGTAACAGATCACTCTAATAAAATAATTATGAAAATTAAATATAGACAAACTTCTTGTTATACAAAATAAGAACACAACATTACTTAAAAAACAGCTTCAATTTTTATATTATTTCATAAATTTCGGTTTAAGTTATTCACAGAGTAATGTAACCTTTTAGTTGAGATATTGTATCAGCATCTACAGTTTGCATCAACTGTTCATAAGTTTGAAAACCTATTTGATTTTTCAATTCAAACATCTGTAAAAAATTGTAAAAAAATTTAAATTATCAAATAATAACTCATTACCTGTGATTGTAAATATTCCTTCAATACAATCGTATGCACAGGATCTGATAAAATTAACTGTTTCTTTCTTTGATCGTGATCAGTTTCATATCCATCTGTATCTTCGTAATTATTAAGACTTCGTCCATCAGCTACTAATAACGAATCTTCCATGTCGTTAAGACATTCTAGAATATTCACCATAACAGAAGCAAAACGTTCAAATACAGGTCGGCTTTGCGTTGTTAATAAATTAGTCAAAGCTAAACCTAGAAGTTTGCGTTGTTCGAGTTGAGAAACCATTGGCATTTTCGATAACCAAACATCTAGAATCTTCCCAAGAACAACCTCATCAGTCTCATTATGTGCTTGCGCAAGAGTTCGTAAAACTCGAGTAAAAACATCGTGAGATGACAAAAGCACTCTCGACAAAATGGAAAGGTACATGGACATGAGTAGAGGGTAGTCTTCGCCTTCATAAATTTTTCTGTAAAACAAAAACATACAGTGGAAAGATGCTCTAGTTCTGCAGGAGTGTTACTCTTATAATGTAAACTAGAGTAATCTCTTGAACATAAAGAGATGTAATTATGGTCAAATAATAAAAAAGTGACCTATTCTATGTGTTTTAATGATCATAAATTTTCGAATCCTGAGTCTATTTTAATAATAATCATTATTATTTTTCAAACATAAAAATTTTATATGAAAAAACTTCAAGAAATCGATCAATTTTTATTGAGTAAAAAAATTTTTTTTCGAGTGCATATAATTTTAGCGCATTATTCGTCTATGCTAAAAGTCATTTTAAAAACAACTGGATTTTTTTTAACGAAATGTAAACGCTCATAAATAATAATATATGCTGCAACAAGTTTGAAATGAGCCATATTCCACTCGAGTGGATAGATTGCTACACAAGCAGGCCACATTTTTTCCACTATTGTAAGGTAAAAAATAATATTGAAATCTAAAAGAGTCATATCAAGAAATTAAAACCAGACAATTAATTTTTTCTAATTCTAGAATCCCTCAAGACCACTTACTGGAATATTCTGGGCAAAATAGGAAACACTGTTTCACATCCCAAAACAGGAGACGATCTAATAAAAATTTCCAACATACGTATAAGCATTACAATTCCTTCATTTTTCATATCTCCCATTAAATTATCACAAACAGTAATAACTTGTACTCCATGTGTTCTCATAACTAAATCCGGTGCTAATAACGTATGAACTAGCACAATTAATAAGCAAAGTCTTAAATTTTCCGTTGAATATTCTACAATTATTTTTTTGTAAGCGAACTCAAAAAATCAAATTTTTTCAACTTACCCAACAAGGCTGGCATATTATTAAAAAGTTGTAAAAGTTCATTTGACATTGAGGTAGAATTCTCCAAAACTGTTAACCATAATTCAAGACAATCCTCCAATAAATAAACGATAGCACTTTGGTTAGTATCCGTCCCCAATTGAATAATCGGCAGCAAAAACGGATTTAATTCCGAACTGACCGATCCTAAAGCTTTGACTAACTGAACCAATGTGGATACAATAGCACAACGAAGCATATTATGATCTTCCGATTCAGTCCAAAGAAGTGGTAAATAATGAATCAGGGCATCTGTATGAGGTTTGATAGTTTGGCCCACCCTTTCTACCATTAAAGTCATAACATTTAAAACGTGCATCTGAAAATTAACAATTAGATTTGCATAGATTTATTAACTACATTTACCTTTGTTTCACATTCGTTAGCTTCTTTTAGTAACTGGAATAATAGATTAAAAGCAGAATCTAAATAATCCCTGAATTGTTCCGAATTAAATTCAAAATCGTCAATCGCGTGTCTTAGGGTAAAGGAAGCGGTTAATCTCACAGCCATATCTTCGTCTGGTCCTAATAGGTTTATTATACATTCGTACAATGCTGGACGCAGTTCCGGAGACAATTTAATGCCCGTCCATCGACCTATCAAAGCGCAAACTCTTCGGCGAATCACTCTATAATTATTATGTTTTTCTTTTAACTCTTGCGTTAAAGTGTTAGTGAACCATTGATCAAAATCAATCTTAAAAAAAAAATCACATTCTGTAACACATTTGGAAAATAGCATGTTCTATTCGAACAAAAAATTTGTATTCTCATAGTGTTGGAAAATATATTAGCATTGTATAATTAAAAATTGAAAAAAACAAATTCCATAATAGTCATAGTAAAATATTACTACATTTAATACTTTCTAAGTTGCTTACTTCATCATATAAATCAAATGCAGCTAAGCTCACAGCATTATAAACTGCATCCTTTCTCAGGATTCCTTGCATATCTTCAGGAGAAACAATGCAATTAGTTTCATGAATCATTTCTAATAAAACAGGAGCTAAAGTGTCTCGAAACTCATGGAAAATAGTCACAAAAACTGTCTCCATGCAAGGCTGAAAAATATGCGATAAAAAAATTAAAACCAATTGTTAAGAATGTTTACTCTTAGACTATATTTCCAACTATCACCACTCTCATCTATGGCAAATGTTTCAGGATCGGCATCCCACATTTCAAGTTCGTCTTGTGTCAACAAAAAATAGTGCGACACCAATTTCCGGCAAATTTCAGTCAAAGTATTAGTTTGGAAAAAATTGATTTTTATCTCATTAGCTTTCAATGTTTCTTGCTGCTTACATAATTCGGGGGCTTTTGGAGGTTTATACTCAACACATAAAAGTATATTTTTGATTAAGTTAAAACACTGAATGATGAAACGTTCAAACAAAAAACTAATGCCATCTAATGTAAATAAAAAGTAAGTCGTAAACTCTAAAGAAGGTTGGATAAAATCAATAAAAGAAAACGGATGCGAGTCAAGCACAGAAATTAAAACTTTTGTCAAATGAATGATAAATTTTTCACAAAGTTCTACAGTTTCTTTGTCCCGCAACTGTTTCCCTGAAAGAGTAAATAATAAATAAAAAGTTTGTTTAAATTATGTATAACATACGACATTGAAGAGCTATTTTAGCTCGATCAAATATCACTTTTAAAAATTTCATACAGTCTTGATTTTGATGAGGTCTGTAGAATCCAAAAACAGTCAATTTTCGCAAAATCCGTAGAGTTAACAATGCTTTTTCCAAATTAGCAAGTATAATCTGAGAATTTGCCCCTCTCATTATATCACTTAAAAATAACTCTGTAAAAGTATTCCATAGATTTAACACAAAGGAATAAATATTGCTAGTGAAGTCTTGAAAGAAGCGACGATCGCCTGGAAAACTAAAATAAAGAAAACTAAACTTTCGTTATTTTCTTACCTATCAAACGTTTAGAAGCTATAGCTTTGACTACATGGTAGAGTGTTAAGAAAGCTCTGTGCTGTATTAAAGAATCTGGACTTTCAACAGCATGAAGCAGTGTTGGAAATAACTCAGGCCATTCTTTAGGACAATCGATCCGTGCAATTTTTGAAATTAAGACCGCTCTTTGAACAGCTATTTGACTTATAGGTTCACTAAAATTCAAAATTAATCCCTGTTTGATATTTTGTTTTTCTGGTTCAGAAATCGCACTGAAATGCAAACAGCAATTTTATATTGATTTATTTCAAAAGAAAAATAATACTTTGGTAAGTTTCGTCGCCAATACCTATCTATACCATTTTTTATGTACAAAACAGCCATCCATCGAACGTTTACATCCAAAGAATGATTGGATAATACGTTCTGTAATTAAACTCTCGATTCATGTTTCTTCTATAATTTTTTATAAACTTACAAATAATACAGTGTAAAAACCAGGCTGCGTTTCCCATTCGCGTAATTTAGCTTCAGCTGGTTTTAGAATTTCAGGGTTTTGACTTGAGGCCCTTTGCAGAATGTCGATTACAATGTCTTGAGTTGATGTTATGTTCATCATGAATAATGAACATTTCACAAACTACAAATAGAAAGTAACTCCAATATCATACCAAATACAATTCAGTTGTTTAAAAAATAAATTATTTTTAACAAATTTGCTTGTTTCACAGTCACCTTACATGTGTAAAATGAACACCTAAAAGTGAGGTTATGGAACTTATGAAATTAAATCTAAAATTAAATAAATATATCAAAATGGGCAAACTAATAATCAGTGAAAAAGAGTAATTACTTGGAAAATAATTCTACTTGTGGTGAGAATTTCGTTTCATAAATAAATCAAACGTCAAAATGCGATGACACATTTTAAACTAAGAGCAAGGTTGACATTAAACTATATATCCTAAAAATTACCAAAAACTCTAAAAATTAAATTTATAAAACACAAAAGCAATCCGTTTAAAAATATTTCGTATTTTATCAATAATAACTCCAAAAAGATATAAATTTTCAACAAATTAAAACTAAAGTTCAAGATAAAAAATCATTTGTAAAACCATAGTATGTTTGGTTGCCTATAGCAAATCTCAGCCTGAAATGTTTGAAATAAAGTATATTCCGCTAGAATGGAAAGTTTGTCACAGAAGCTGCAGTTGAGTAAGCCGATTCTAAAAAACAGATTAAGCATTCCAAACATTCTTTACGTGAAAAATAATTTATAATTCAAAATTGAAATAATTTAGAATTCAAAATTTTTTTTTGCCATTAACATAAAAACGTGCGAGCGTGTCTTTCATAATTCTATCCTACCATTTTTAATTTATAGACACAGTAATACAATGTCCTCTTTTATTTTTAAAATAAAAGTTTTTTTAACAATTCTTGAATAAAAAATATATATTGATAATAATTAGATTACAGCATAACATACAATTATTTACAAGATTTTAAATAAATAATCTACAAAATAGGCGTTTTCTAATGTATAACAGCTTCCTTTGTGTTATAATTGAACTTTTCGTCGTCTTCTATTCCAATTAAATCGGAATCTCCACTAGTTACACTATATGAAAAGCATTTATTATAATGTTTATGATAAATAAAAAAACAAATAAATACCTTCTCCTATCTAAGTTTCCAACACCTACATCATTATTATAAACAGGATTGGATCCTTCTACAGCATGTTTATTGGTAGTAGGAGGAGCTACCCCCGCTCTGTTCAGTTCCGAATCTTGCGATCCAAATTTGGTACTGGCTAGTTTATTGATACGTTGATTCAAACTGAAAGCAAAAATAAATACATGTTATAAACATCTTCGTGTTTTCAACTCACGCTCTAGTTTTCAGAATGAATGAAACAAGAAGGATCAAACAAAGTGATCCTAAAACCACAGTAACTCCGATAAGCCATGCTTTTAAGATTTCTTCATCATTACTAGATTCATCAGCTTCTGTCTGGAAACTAAGCAAAGTTATACCTATTTCGTTAAATTCTTTTTTCATTTCTCTAAAGAATGGCACATTTGTGACTTTTCTGAAAAATATTTTTTTTATTTTTTGACCTCATTTTGCCATACTGGAACTAACTCTAAAATTTTGGTTGCTACTATTGGCACTTTGGAATTAGTATCCACAAAATATACTGGAACAATAGTGTATGCTGAATCTTGACCGTCTGTTGATGGCTCTTGAACAGTAGTCACCAAATTATCAGAAGCGAAAAGTGTGTCAAGAAGAGCTTTTATCTAAAAAATAAAAAATAATAATAAAAAGGCAAAGGATTCGTAATGAATACATACCTTATCTCTTGAATTTTCCACAACTTCTTTCTCGTTATCAAATCTGAAGTTCACAATATTTTCTTGAGTTACGAGATAAATGTTCACATATGCTGTATCTTTATGATCTTGAAAAAATAATCGCAAGTAAAAATTACACATCACTTTAGTTTAATAATACTAACCATCACTTTCAATATCTTCATCCCTAACAACAATTTCTAATGTGAAATATCCTTTGTAGCTGTCTTTTGTGGTAAATCCAGGTTTAATGGTTCCAGTATTCATATTAATTGAGAAAGGATCTTTTATATTTTTGATAGTATCATCGGACGCGTTATAGTTAGTAATATAATACGTAAGTTTACCCTGACTACATTCGTCTATGTCACTAGCCTGAAAAAATAATAATTCAAATCTTCAATTTATTTGATTTTCAGTTGCCTTACTTTAACTTGGATTATTTCGGTATTTGATGAATCTTTTAAAGTCATAGTTGTAACATATTCCTCTTGAGAGAAAACAGGCGGATGATCGTTGAGATCTGTTACCTAAATGGAACCCTTTTCAATAAGATTTTTTTTTCAATTTTTTTTACTTACAGTTATAGTGAGAGTGAATTTGGTGTCAGCGATAGCGTCAGTTTTCAAATTCTCGGAATTTGAAGATTGTATTACAATTTTATAAGAACGCTGCACTTCAAAGTCGAAAGGTTGTAGAATTGTAATGTTTCCACTTATTTTGTCTATTTCAAAAATACTATCGTCTCCGTCTCTCAGTAAATAATAGATAGGTAAATCATCTGGGAGGTCCTCTTTTGTATAATGAGCTCCCTGAACTTGATACACTTGTCCCAAAGTGTTTTCCGGATAAGTCACACTGTCTTCATGATCCGTAAAAATAGGATCAGTAGTGTCTTTGTCAAAGAAATCAATTTTCACGAGAATGTTTTTGTAAGATGCCACTCCTATGACATTTTCTTCGTCAATGTAAGTTTTAATTGTCAACTAAAAATTGATAAAATTAATTTTGAAATAAATAAATAATTGTATTCCAAGTACTTCATAAGGTTGAGGTTCAAACTTTTGACTGGTTAACTGAAGTCGTCCCTCTGAACCCCCAATGTTTATAATTTCAAACAAACCATTACTGCTATCATCTGTAATACTAAATTTCAATGCGTATTTATTGTTTTGTTGATCTGTAGCTTTAAAATTGCTCAATTTGCTATTGTCAAAAAGTATAAGTACTCCCTGCGCATCTTGAGTCTATAAAAATGTATATTTGCTAAAAAAATTACTTGATAAAAATTTGCTTACTGGTCTTAAATAAATTGTGCTTCCTTCTGGAGGAAATAAAAATATGGGTTCCTTAAAATTATATTTTCCAACATCTAATGTGACTTTTACATCACTATCCAAAGGCTGAGTTCCTCGGTCTTTTAACTATAGAAAAAAAGTTTAAAAATTGTTTTCTCTTAGAAATCTACATACATTGACAGTCAGTTCTAGACTTCCATAAAGATTTTCCAATTTTCCGTTTAGAGTTAATTCACCTTCGTTATCATTTTCACCATTACGGATTGTAAAAAGATCTAAGGAAACGTCTTCTGGTTTACTGCCTTTAGATTTAATTCTTTGAATTTTTTTAATTTCTACAAAGTCTATGAGACCATTATCCCCTACATCTTTATCTTCGCCTTGAAGTATGATTTGTGTACCCTAAAATTTACTTAGATAATGCAATTATAACTAAATGAAATATTTTACTTACATCTTCTGTATTTTCATTCAAAGTATCAGAAGGATTTGAATTACTGATAGTTGGTGCATTATCGTTAATATCTTCTAAGGTGATAGTAATTGTTGGAGGAGGATCAATGGTATTGGATACACTGCCTAATTAAACACTTTAACAAAATTGCAAACATTAAATTATTTTTTTACCTTGTTTAGATGGATCATCGTAACAGTTCAAATCAAAGCTGTAAACTTCTTTTACTTCTCTATCCAAAGTTGCCCCGTTTGAAAGCATAACAATTATAGAATTGCTACCTTTATTATCTGATTCTACTTGAAATCTATTCGTTACATCGCTTGGTGTGGCTTGAGAGAACATACAAACAACAGTATGGAAAGGTACTAAAATTGAAAAAAATGTAGCATCAACTTAAACTTTCTATTAAATACCATCTCGATCCAAGTCGCTTGGATGTAAATCCAACACAAGTTTTCCGTTTAAATCCTCTCCTTCTTTTTGTTCCAATAATGAAGCTGACTGACTTTCCATCATTGGTTTGTTATCGTTTTGATCAATGATATCAATCTTGATCTATACATAGTTATAAAAATTTTGAAATAATTAAACAATTTAACATAATGATATTTTATCATATAAAAGCATGATCAAGTTAATTTTTGCCTTTTGATTAGTATCCACCAGCAATCAAAAGAAAAAAAAAACTGCACTTTTTCACACTTACGTTGACTGACGACTGTTGTTTTCCGTCATCAGCTATAACTTTATAGTACAGAGACTCTATTTGAGGTTCATCGCAATCTATAACTTGGTCATCTTTCAAACTGACTGTAATTTCCCCCTTATCAGAAATGGCTACCCAATCAGGTGATGAATCATCAGCGGGTCTAAAAAATCATCAATTATATACAGAAATAAATTTATCAACTGCAACTCTTACTCTATACTATATGTCACTTCGCCAATTGTATCTACATCAGTTGCAGTCACAGTAGAAATTACTGTACCTTTACCAGAATTTTCGGTAACTTGTCTTGCAACGTCCTCTGTACCAGAAGGAAATTCTGGAGCATTATCATTTTTATCCTTTACATTAATAGCAATCAAAGCTAAAAGTTTTGATTAGAAAAACACAATAATCACGTATTTGCTTGCGTACCACTATCTATGCCTTTTCCTACTAACGTGTTTTCATCATGAACTTCCAATAAAATATATAAAGTATCGAAAGTTTCATAATCCGGAGTGCTGTCCAAAACTGTTTCTTTAATAGTTAGTTTTGCAGTAACTTCATTTTTACTTGATCCATCAACTGTTTCCACATTGATACATCTAGATTATAATTAACATTTCAGTCGCTACAGATTGTTTTTAATTTCAACTTACTGATATTTCATAAATTTTTCATTATCAATTTTTTGCGAATTTTTAGTGGCATATGATCCATCCCAGTTGATATTGAATACAAGTTTGGGATTTAGATCTTCATCATATGCAGATATGCTCGTATCTAAGAGAAAGCCATCTGCTTGATTTTCTTCTATTGTTATTGGTCCACTCTTTAACATAAAACAAAAGTTTTGAAAAATAGGTTTTTATACAGATTTAATTAAAAAGATAGAAATACGGATTTACTGAATGTCACAAAAGTAATATTCTCAAAGTATATTATTTTATTTGGTTGCAGTTTTAAAAAAGTAATAAAAACCGACAGTTGAGTAATTACTGATAAATTAATAAATAAATACGTGTAACTATTTACCGTCATTAGTTTAGGATTTTCATCGTTCACATCCTCAACTTCAATTGTCAGCTGCGCCACGGTTGAATGGTCTGCGGCATCAGTTGCTTTAATTTGTAAGACCACTTCGTTTTGTTTTTCAAAATCAAAAGCATTATCTTTAGCAACAATTATATCTCCTCCAAGTTCAACAATGCTTAAAATATTATTAGCTAACGTACCCAAAAGTTCGTGTCTAGAAAATGCAATATATCAATAATAAATAAAAAAAATTTTTTACTTCACTTTAAGCCTTTTTCTTTGTCTTCGGCATCTTTGTCAGTAGCTTGAATTGAAATTATCGCAGTGCCTTTTGTTACATTTTCTGGTACTGATATAATATATTCAGAATTTTCGAATTTAGGATATTCATCATTGATGTCTGCTAAATTGATAGTAATTTTAAATGAATCTGTATTGTCTTTAGTTTTTCTGCCTGCAGTTACCAACTACAATAAAAAAAAATGAGTTTGTTGTAAATAAAAATTATTATTTTACCATCATTTCTATAGTCCTCCAGTTTTCGTCTTCGTAATCCAGGTTTGATGGATTCGTTATTGTTAGAGCAATATTTGTTTTATCATAACCAATAGATGGAACAACTTTGAACGCTGATTTAAAAATGTCTTTACATTCTAAAGTAATGTCATAAGCTGCATTTTCTCCCTGTTTCAAACATGATTAATAAGAAAACTGTATTTTATTATTGAAAGTTTTACCAAGTCTTTATCATAAGCTAATATTTCCAAATCCAAATCAGAAGCACCTTCGTCAACTGTAATACTAATGTCTCCAGTATCAGAATCGTTGATTGTTATATCTGCTTTATTATCATCCATATCTTCAACAATTAACGTTATTTCACTTGTTAATTTTGAATCCTGATCTTCTTTTTCAATAGCTGTTACTTTGAATTTGACTTGGTCATGATTGCCATCGTCTCTGTTTATAGGTTTTATTGTAATTTTGCCAACTGTTTCATCTGCTAATTCAACAAATTCGCCTAAAATCATAATGATAAATAGATTGTATTGCAGATAACAACGCGACTACCTTCTACTTCATATATTATATGATTATTGATACCATAATCTCCATCTTGCGCTAAAACTGTTATGTACTAAAAAAAAAAATTAAGAAACACACATACTGAATACATTTTGTTACATACTGTTTCTTGTTTTTCGACAATTGTATAAGCAGATTGGAAAGTAATCCATTGTGGTGGTAAATCAGGTATATCTTCTACTTGAACTACGATAGCTACTTCTGAAGGAATTGTTGCGTGACCACCTTTATCCTAAGTTTTATAAAACAAAAATTTAAATGGTAACACAAATTTTCCAATAACGAATATTACCTTTGCGGCCACTTTGAAAGAGTAGAGATTGATTTGTCTGAAGTCTAACTGTTTTGTTGAAACCAAATAAACATCACTTGATTTCACACTATCATCAGGTTCAATTTTATATTTGAATTGAAATATTTCATTTTCACCCTGAAATCATTATAAAAGGAATTTTTACTAATTGTTCAGGACTACTATAATTTCAAACCTTATCTCCTCGGATGTCACTAAAATCCATGGTATTCAAAAAACCATCTGGATCTTTTATTGTAAATACACATTCGGAATTCTCTATTGTTATGTCTGTTTTTTCCTACAAAAAAGCATAAAAAATCCATAAAACTAAAAATGTTGAAGTTTACTTTCATGTTACAAGTAGTAACAGATAGTATTGGCGATTCATCATCAATATTTTTAAATTTCAGAGTTATACTTTTAAGTGTTGAAGGATCTCCATTTTCAATAATATCCACAGGAAATGTAGGTAAATCAAAAGCTTCAAAATCAACACGACTAATATTAAGAAGTACAGTATCCCCACTAAACGGTATTTTATCTGGTAAATCAAGACTGGGTTCGTTTCTCACATTTGTAAGAGACAAATCTCCTTTTACTGAAATTTACATATTGTATATTAGAAATTCTCAAAGTTTTGCAATTTACCATTGGTTATTTTTGCAACTGTCACAGGTGTTTTCTCATTGCTTTCATCTATAAGTGCCTCGTTATTTGCTGCATTAAACTGAACATATTCATTGTGAGGATCTTCGATCTCAAAGGCAAAAACTAAAAAAAAAAAACAGTCAAAATTTATTACTAATGACAGTAGACTTACCATTGGTAGACAAAACAAAAAGTAGAAAAATTTCAAATTTCATTCTTAAACAAGATCTGTAAAAAAATTACAACTGTAAAATCATCTAGAATTTGAATACAATATAATTTCATGTACGGTGATAACAACTGAAGTGCGCACTTGAAAGAACAAATGCAGAAGATTAAAATGCTGTGCTGCCAGCGTTATAATATATTTTTTCAAATTTGATTTTATTACTTCAAAGTAATTTATTCCTTGTTCATAGAATATTTTATCTATTTTATGTGAATTGAAAGTATTATGTTACTCCTATATTTTCTCATCTGTTAATTATAAGTAAACTTTTTGGTTGATTATGTCAAAAACTTATCGTAAAATACCTAATACAATTTTACGATAGATAGAGCTAATAATTTGTTTTGGAATGCAAAATTTATAAATTTGTTTAGGTATTTTTTTGTTTATCACAAATTACTTACAATTGACCAAATTAAAATTTAAAGTTAACATAAGCGCTATTTTTCAAAATATTAAAAATATTATCAGATTCAGCAGCAGAAACCTATCAACTTTTACACTAAAATAAACACTATAATTTGAAGACACATTGAAAATTTTGTAATTTCTAACAGCTAGTACGCTTTTTAGGTAGATACTGACGCAGATTTAAAATTGTTGTCTATAATTTTCTGGTAAGCGTGATTAGATAAAAAGATAAGCTGAAAATACTTTATTACAGATTGTTGTGAGAGATGTAGTTTCAGCAATATGTCACCATCAGTTAAGATTCATTGGAACAAGATCGAAAATTGAAGAAAAGGTTTTTCTGAATGAATAAAACTTAATCGCAAGTTTGAATGTCAAGTCTTGATTTCACCAAACTTTCAGTAATTTCATATGGAGATAATTTATCAGTACAGGTAGATATCTATAGAATGGAAGAATCAGATACCTAATCTATATCTCTTATCGAATATTATTCTATCGTCAAATCTAATTACTTGCAAATATGCGTGAGTCTGTTTTGATTGATTAAGTACTCAATTGCTTATTGTTCACATTTTTCCGAAAAAATATTTGGATAAAAAACATAATTGAATAAGATGTAGAAATATGAAATTTTTCTTAGGTTAAATAACATGTCGTTTTTCTATAAAAATTCTAATGTAATATCAATAGTAATCAGATCACTGTGATCTTTAATAAACGACTGTTCTTAATAATTAATAATTAATAATCTTTATATTTTCAATCCACTATACGCAATGTAATGTAAAACATTTCAAGCCACTAAAGTACAATTTTTAATTTACATCCAAACATCTATTTTGAAGATGATAGTTATTGGAATTATAGAAGCTGGGAAATATTTGTCTGTGGTTGTCGATAATAGTGATTAATATCTTTTATTATTCTTATCTCTATATGTGGATTATAAAAATATCATCATCAGGCTTCTTTTATTATCCACATATAATGCCCCATTAAAGTTTTGGTTGTTGATGGATTTTTTTTTAAATATAGTACCTATTAGTCAAAAATTGATAGTTTATGCTATACCAAGCATGATTCAACAATTATGTTCCATTTTTATCAAATTTAACAATTCTTGCAAGAAATGACTGAAAAAAGCAAAGTCAAAAATCATTTTCAAAAAATTTTATTCTGAATGTACTTCTATGAAATTTTATACAAGATTTTAGAAGCCTAGAGTGAACTGAACATATTCTTCTTTGCTGGTGTTTTGTCGATCAGGTATGAAGTCGCCTTTACATAGGTAGGTGCAGTCAAATAGTTTTCTATTGTTTTTTCATCTTCAAATTTAACAATCTTATGGCTATATTTGCTGATAGCACATAATATGATAAAATGATAAATCACGCAGTAACAATCAATCAATAGATTTACTAGATTAATAAATTAGTGTTTTTCCAGCTTTAAGTAATAAGAATTTGAAAGTATAAAAGTATACTTATTAATTTTGTGGAATATGAGGGAAAAAAACTTTAACTGCTATTAATGAACAACTACCTAAATTAGTATAGAGCATAATTTAAACATTAAGCACAAAGACTTTAAAGCAGCAAAGAGAATAACGAATATAGCAGTTGCGAAAGAATTTTTAGAAAACAACATATTTTCAAAAAATTAAAATTTGAGGATTTTAAATCACATGCGTCTGTTTCGTAACAATAACTACTGTTTTCTAATTCCCACTTTTTTTGAGAAAGACATAGGTTCGGATCTATAATTAATAATAATAGATAGATATGTAGGTATTTTTTAAAAAATAACACCTTTGAAAGCTTGTATTTTACCTGTTATTTGGTACTCTCGTATTTTTAATACAATAAAAATATTAAAAAAGCAAAAAAAATATAATGAATTCGGTTATATAATTTATTCGATTGTTAAATTGTAATATTAGGTATATCTTCCAGTTGTTATTATTACTCATTCAATGATTGCTTCATACAAGAAATTAAAAGTAGTTGTGAAAAAATTGAATGGAAAGTTATAGAATTAAATATAATATTAATTGTTTACTCAGTTGACCTAATGTTAACTATTAGATTACATTATGTAACTATGAAATTATTATCAATGGCAGTAGTAGAAATAATATTATTTTCTGACAAAATGAAATGTGAATCTCGCTTTAAGTAGTACTTACAAAAAAATGTCTATAGTTTTTTGGCCTTTTTGAAAAAACAAAATAATAAAAAATGATAGTCGACAGCAAACTGAAAGCTTTCATTCATTCTCTGAAACTGTAGAGTTCAATTCGAAATTAACAATTGAAAAATCTCAAATTTCTCAATTTTATTAATTTAATTATATTTCTCTTTGTCTTTTTTTTCAATCATTCAAAAATATATTTACAAATCCTATTTAATATTTATAAACTCACTTGCTTTTTGTTACCGCAAACATAAACAAATTTAGAAATGATTTTTTCTGATACTCAATGGATAAGTATAGTTCAAAGCAAATTTTTCTATTCCTACATGTTAAAAAAATTGTTGTTAGTCAGTATAATCTACTAAAATCGTTTTCTTGCAGATAAATAATTTAAAAATTTGAAATTTATAAATTTAATTTTGTTGATTATCAATGAAAGATGAATAGTTTTTCATTCCACCAAAATTTCTGCTTTTATTTTTTGAGTATTAACCAATATTATCTAAAGTTTTGTAAAGGGCATCTGAGGTTATAGGTCTTTATGTATCACGTGGCTTCCACGGATCAACATAGAATGAAGAAGTGTAATCATCAGTTTGTGGTGAACACTGCTCCTTGTTAATTAGAAAGTAAGTACCTACTTAAATATAAAAGCAAAAATAAATAATTTATTTCCAATGTAAAAGCAAATAGGTAACTAATTAAGGTGCCTAACTGCTAATTTTTATAAACAACTCACATTATTTATTACCTACTTTTTATTTATCATTTATCGTTGTTGTGTATTTATATGTAAACGCACTTATTTTCAGTTATTCATAATTTTATAAATATCCAAGTATATTCAGCTGCACATATATCGAGTTTTAAAAACATTCGCAAATTGTAAAAACAAGAGCATTTTTAAAGCTTTCAACTATGATTTTCAAAAAACTGATTTGGGTTCAACCTAGATTTAGTATAATAATATTTGTTAAAAAATAAATAATGAGAAAAATTATAAAAAATAAAATGGTATTTTCAAAAACAAGAAAATAGTCACAATATAACTCATTATTTATCTTTGAGTTGAGTCTCAAAGTACGGTGTTAAGATAAGACAAAACAGGATATAAGATAATTATAAAAATTTGAAAGTTGAATCACCAGAAAGATGAACTATTGATCCAACAACAAAACTCAGTTTCTAAAAAAACAAATAATACGTAATTATCTAAATTAATTTTAATGTTTATTTTTGTAGTATATGTATATTATCCATGTTCTACATCTAAAATGTCTTTCCAATTAGTGTGAATCCAATTACTTTATCATTTATTTAAATTTTAAACAAATGTTAAAAATACATATTATGAATAACAAAATAAAAATAGAACTGAGTGAATGTGATAATTATTGAATTTCATAAACAAAACCTTTTTTAACTTTGTTAAAATCAAGCCACAAACAACTGCTTCATATATTACTAGTTACTGTGCGCTAGGTTGAGATGACAAGATAAGATAAAATATCAATAAATACATATTTTTGTTAATCCTAAGTAGCCAAATGCTATAACGAAACTTCTTTGAAAACACAAAACACAAAACTTCTATTTTTTCAATCTTTAATCTAAAGAAAAAAAAACACTAATTTAAACAGAGCTTTTATGAAAAATCGCTCATATTTCATAGATACTCTATTATCGACTTAAAAAATAGTGGTCTTCAATGCGTACTCAATTTAATTTTTTTTTAACACTTTGTTATTATAATTCATTATAAATAATTAATTTTAGTGGCGACACCACAACAAATAAAGAAAAAATCTTTTGATTTGAAAAACCTTGAGTCAGTCCAACGAATCACTACTTTACCATTGGTAGAATCTGGTTGGCATTTGGCCGGAAATGTTTACAAAAGAATAAAAGTTAGTAGTCACTTAAACTAAATTTTATCATAAAAAAAAAATTATAGAATTCTAACAATCTTCTATACTGGACATTCCAACAAGCGGAATCATCTTTTCAAGTGGCAGTTGATACAGCTTTGCCAACAATTGCTCTTTTCGAAGCACCAATTTCTTCTATTGATAAAGTGCTATGTAAAAGTTTGGATATTGTTGAACAGAAGATACCTTCTATTGGGTTACCACCAGAAATGGTAAAAAAAAGTTTTTGTAAAGAAGAAAATGACTTCTTCTTTTAGATTTATTGGAATACCAAACAATATGTGACTGATGTCAGTAGCATCATTGTCAAACCTGTGTTGAAACGGGCAGATTCTGTTAAGCAGATTGGAAACACAGTGCTTTCTAGCAAGTACACAGCTTTTGCGGCTGATACTTTAGATGGGGCTTTAAATGTTGCTGATAAATATGTTGACAAGTATCTTCCAGCAGAGGTCTATGATGACCAAAATGTTAATGGTAAATATTGAAAATTTATTTTTAAAATTCTATCAACAAAGAATTTTAGATTTGGATTTTAACTCAAAATCAGACATTTCGGCAAATCGCGCAATACAAACTTTTCATCATGTGGGAAGATTTTCAGGAAAATTGCAAAGACGTCTTACTAAGAGAACTCTGGCTGAAGCTAAAGCTTTAAAAGAACAAAGTGCTGAGGCGATTAACGTTTTGATTTATGTTGCAGAACTGGTACTTTGTCTTTTCAATAGTCAAGAATAAAAATAAAATTTGCTGTTTTTTTAGATAGCAACTGATCCCAAACTGGCTCTGTCTAAAGGAAGAGAATTGTGGGAGAGCCTCAGCAAAGATGAACCAGAAAATCAAGCGCGGCCGGAAAATCTCGAACAACTTATTGTACTACTGACAAGAGAATCTGCAAGAAGAGTTGTGCATTTGGTCAATTTTACAAGTGGCATTCTTAGTAAAATTCCAAACAAACTATTGGCTTCTGTTTCAAGATTCTTACAAGTCGCTGATTCTATGGTAAAGGTAAATAATAAGTTCATTTAAAACTAACAAAATCGTAAAAAATCGTTTCTCATAAAAACTGCTTTTTCTATTTGGATCAAAGTACAACTTTTGCTGCAGCGGTTGTATTTTTAGCGAGATGTTTTTTCACGAAGACCAGCTAATAGAACCAAAGTTTCGCACATATTTTTAAATAAAGCTTTGAAGATACACTTGACAATCGTTGGTTGCTTTCATTTACAAAATAGTTCTTGAGACTCATAGTGATTTGCTTTGCTTTCGCAGAGTGTCCATATGGATGGAATTCAACGAGCTCTCGTCACAAGTTTCAAAATTCAGGGGTACCATATTGCACTCTTGCTTAAGCAACTAAACATTCACATCTCTCATGTTCTGGTAAGTTACTTTTTTAATTACGCGAGCTTTATTGGTTCTATTAGTTTTCAAACATCTAGAAATTTCTATCATCTCCAATAATACAAAAAAAAACCTAAAGTGAACCTCTAATCTGAAGATATTTATATTGATCTCAAGTGATTGATTTATCATATTTGATTAATTTTCATTTCAGGATAACGTCGCACAATCTTTAGCTAACTCTCCAGAAATACCAAAATCGGCGTTGGAAGTTCCCAAAATTAAAGTACAACTAAGAGCGGTTAATCTTACAAAAAATACAAATGGCTTAGACTCTAATTCAAACTGAAAAAAAATTGTAGTATAAGCTTATCTTAAGAGTATATTATCATTTGTCAATATTATTTAATCGTCATTAAATCTTAAAATTCCATAAATCCGAAGATTTCAATTTATAAGTAATATGTTAATCGGTTAATATATTTTTGTTAATGTTAAAGCTAATTTTTCAATCTTTTGCCTTACTTCTTCTATTTAAGTTTCTATTAGTCTGAAGACACGTTAGTTTTGACATTTATTAAGCCGACGTGATAAAAAAAATATTAATGCCTTGAAGTCAATTTAATTTCATGATTTTGGCTCATTAAATTACGCTCAATTGATAAAATAAAAATATTTGCTACCACATAAAAATTTATATACAAATCTATACAATTTTATTCATTAATAATTACAGTAAAAAAATAAATAAGATAAAATTAATAGTATAAAATACAAAGTCGTAAGTGTTTAAAAGTAAAAACTGATATGGCCCTCAATCATTTGATCTAATATCTTACTCAAGTGATCACTCTATCAATTAAAAAAAAAAAAAAACTATTTCAAAAAAGATAAAATTCACGTCACAGAATAAACTTAAAGAGTAGGTATACAAACCTACGCAGTATCTCAGGTAACGATATATAATTTAAATAACAATTTTATCACTTTCCTAAAGTAGAAAAAATGTCTGTTGATTTAGAAAGAACCGCCTTGTATATTAAAAAAATCTAATAAATGCCGTATTTACACAGCAGCTCTTTCTTAAATCACTATTGTCACTTTCACTAGTCGCACAAAGGCATTTTTATCTTAAATCTATATCAGTTCGGCAACGTATTCTGGTTGTCCTTCTTGATTGATAGTCAGTTCTGAGCCTTTAAATCTAGTCCTGTAAGAATCATAGTCCGCATCAGAAATTCTTTCTGGTACTTGGAATGTTGAGCCTTGAAAGCCCATAGCAGCTTCATAATACTATAAAAATAATAGGTTATTATTCATAATAATATAATTTTTTTTCTTACATTTGGAACTCCTCTTAAAGAACTATGCGAACTGCCACCTTGATGTGGAATTCCAGACAAAGTAGCATAATCTGCTAAATCATCTGCTAGAGATCTAGAAGCTATATGAGCTGAACCTCTTCTATTTGGATGCTGGATTGTAGCATAAGTGTTGTCTTCCTAAAATTATCACTAAGTAAAAAAAAAAAAAAATTTAAATGAAACTTACAGGAACAAAATCTTCACTATTCCTTCTAGCAGCATTTTGATCAGGTTCATTAAAAACCTGCATAGTTAATTCTTGTTCTTCGTATATTTTCAGTTTTCTATAAAAATCAAATTAATAAACTTTTTTCTAAGATAACAACTCACTTACTGTTCTATCCATAAAGGATTTTCTGTAGTGTTTAAATCATCAATAATTGCTTTTTTTATTAAAGCATCTTTCTTTTTCAAATCGGTTGGAGATATAACCCAATGTCTCAAACAACAGCAAACAATAATAAAAGTGATTACACCAACAAAAAGAACAATGAGTAAAGCTATCAAAGCTGCTAAAGCTGGATCAAAAGATTCTTCTTTTTCCATAACAAAAGCAGGAAGTACATTTTCAATAGCAAAACCAGCATAGTAATCTTTCAGAAAGTCGTATTTTGAATCAATAATTTTGAGTACATCTGGCACGGGAAGAATTGTATGAGAGAGTGGATCGACAACTAGAATATACATATCCGACCACTCTTCATTTTTGTAACCGTTGTCATCCGTGTGATAGCGAATTTCATCGATGATGACAAGACTTTGAGTTGCATTGCTCAACTCAGCGACAATTTCGTCCCTTTCTCGAGTTACTTCGTCGGATGGACGAGATAGAATTATTCGAATTAATTGTTCAGGTTCAAAAATCCATACCTGTAATTATTTGGTTTGATAAATGTGATTAAAATTGATCAAAGTAAGACTTACATGTACTTGAGCATAAGCTTCTCTTTCAGGATAAGCATTCTCCCTTGCAATAATATCAATCACAAACCTATGTTGATTATTCTCGGCCAAATAAGTGGCTGTGGATATTTCTCCCCTTTCTGTGATGTTAAAGGGTGAAGGAATAATCGATCCCGAACTCTTGTTTGATCCGTATTTGTACAAATTAGACGCTTTTATGTAATACGTCAAAGAACCATTAGGACCCAAATCAGGATCGAAAGCGGTCACATTTGTAACAAAGTCATTGATATTAGCCATAGCGTTAACAGCAGTGTAATAAACTGACTGCTCAAAAATAGGAACATTATCATTCAAATCATTAACTGTCACAATCACTTTTGCTACACTACTATCGTGTTTTATTTTCTCATCATCCAACTTTTCTTTCTCTTCCGGAGACAGATAATAATCAGGATCATTATTAGCCAGAATGTACAAATTGTATTCGTCTTTGTCTTCACGATCAAATACTTTATTCGTGTAGAGATAACCATCGATCTTATCTAAACGGAAGTCACCATTTTCGTTACCTTTCAAGAAGTAGTAATATACTTTAGCGTGGGTGCCTTCATCACGATCTAGAGCTTTTACTTGACCTAGAAACGTTAATCAAAATCAAAAAGACTTTCCTAAAAATAAAATTACCAATTCTAGCGCCACTCTTCTCATTTTCAGTAACATAAAAGTGATAAGGATTAGTCGACTGCGAGTCAGGAAACTCAGGACTGTTGTCATTACTATCTACAAGAAGAATAGTTAAATAGCATAAAGTTTCAAACCATTTAGGAGAGCCATGATCTCTTGCAACAAGAACCAGCTGAAAAACAATCACTAAATATGAAATAAATCAAAAAAAATTTCACCATACTTCATATTTCGATTTTTCCTCCCTGTCTAAAAACTTCTTACATTTTAGTTCCCCAGTATTTGCCTGAATAGAAAACTCTTCCGTTTCTTGCGTATCTTTATCATCAACTTTTAGGTGGTATGTAATTCTGCCGTTCTCGCCTTGGTCCTTATCTGCGGCTTTAACCGTCATTACGAGGTAGTCGGCAACAGCTGCATTCTAAATAAAGTCGTTGATAAAACATCTATGAGTTAATATATTCGCAATTACCTCTGTGATCTCAACTGTTGCATTTGGTAGACGCGGCATTATAAATTCAGGTCGATGCTCGTTAACGTTCAACACTTGGACATTAATAACCGCACGATCGAAGAGCTGACCGTTTCCGCCACCGTCTCGAGCTTCGATGAGAAGGTGGAAGTCCCTGTTTTGGCCCAAAAGGGATTTATGGGGATAGAGGATGCCGGTCTCCACGCCCAGCAAAAATATATCTGGAAAAATAGGTTTTACGAGAGGGTCGACGAATAGACAAAGAGTGCCATAACAAAAATATTGTGATGTTCTGACATAGCGATATATGCTTGTTACAATCTCACAATTCAGTTTTGTATAAATTATGAAAATAATAAAAATCATTCAGTATAAATAGGATTTTAGCTAAAGCTTCTAAACGGGAAACAAAACAAAAATAAAGCTGCGTTCGTTCAGCTGAGTGATTCTGTATTGTGACACTCATATTACACCGGATCATGTAGTCAATGATTGGGGCACGCAGTGGTCTGGAATAATACATAGCAATTTTGAACGGTCACATGGATTTCAATTACAAAAATAATTACTGAATGCTTTTTTCTTCAAATCCCTTTTAGTCTCCTAATTAAAAAATCTTGTTCTGTCAAACAAAAGAAATCAATATTTAAAATGAAATCAGAGAGGAATGTTGAGAAGGAACTGAATATTCAACAGTTGTCAATTAAGCTTCACCGTGACACAAAAGAATGGAAAAAACATCTCTTGAAAGTTTGATTTCGTACAAAAAACATAAGCGCGCTGTCTCAATATTGCTTTTAATTTTTCACTGTTGCTTTTTTCAATTGTTTTCTTTTTTTTTGAGTAATGTAATGAATTTATTACGAGAATGAACATACATTAATCAAATAATTTCACCAGATGTACAGACATAAAAAAATAAAAGCAGAATGAAAAATAACAACAGCAACAAAGTTTGACAAGTTCTACTTGACTGAAGAGTGTAAATTTCTCATCCTTATAAAACCCTCTTCCCCGCACTCACCATTGTCATTCCCTCCAATAATTCCGTAATGTATATTCCCATTAATCCCCGAATCTTCATCAGTGGCATTAACTTGCAACAATGGAACCGGCGGGTTGAGCCTCACGTTTTCTATTACCGTCACGTTGTACTCACTTTGATTAAATTTCGGCTTATTATCGTTAACATCCAATATTTCCACATTAACCGGCACTGTTGCGGATCGCTTCACGTTTTTCGGTGCACCGTCACTAGCCACCACTTGCACTACAATTTTTTTCACCAACTCATGATCTAAAAATGTAGGATTTGCGACTGAAATAACTCCAGAATTTGCATCTATTTCAAAATTTGCGCTATGTTCTCCTTGAAGTGAGTAAGTCACATGCCCAAACTCGCCCGAATCAGCGTCGACAGCTTTAACGCGTGTAATAAAAGTGCCATTTGGAGAGTTTTCGTAAACGCTAGCATTATACGAAGGAACAGAAAACACTGGATCATTGTCGTTGATATTAATAATGTGGACAATAACTGTAGCACTGGCATTTAATTGAGGAATACCACTGTCAAAAGCCAATATAGTAAAATTAAGTTCTTGAATTTTTTCGTAATCAATCTGTTTTTTGATTTGAACAATCCCAGTGCCATTGTTAATTTCAAAATAGTCGCTTTTTGGGATTATAGAGTAAGCAGCTATATCTGAATCTTCATCCATAGCTTTGTAAGTAGCTACTATAGTCCCTACTGGTTGTTCTTCTTTCAGTTCTAAAGTGTAGATTGGGTAATTCGGAGTCCAAGGCGGTAAGAACATGGGCGGAGAATCGTTTACATCATTTATTGTTACAATTAACAAACCTAAGAACCCAACATATTGATAATTTATTAACTTTATTATTTGTTCTTTTACCTTCCCCTTGTTGGACCATTGGTGCTGTAATATCCGTAACTAGAATTGTAATCCTGACAGTTGCTGCTATATCCCTTTCCAATTTTTTTGCCACCGTCACTTTCCCGGTATATTTATCAACTGAAAAGAATCCTCGAAATGCATCATCCCTCAAAACTTCATTTCCATGTTTGTCCAATGCTGTGATCGGTTCAGTTGCAGCAAAATTTAAAGCTTCCGATGAATTCACGTCTGGGTCTAAAGCAACTAAAGTATGAACGACTGTTCCAATATTGGCGTCTTCCATAATCTGTTAATAAAATATTTATAAAGCAAAAGTTACACTATTTTTTCATTGATTACCTCCGCTTTTTGAGTTGTAGGTACAAAATAAGGTGCTTTATCGTTGGTATTAATAATATTTACTGTAAGAGTAGTTGTTCCAGTAAGAGCTGGTTCGCCATAGTCGCGAGCAATAATTTCAATATTGTAAGTGTTTCGACGGTCATAATCTAATTTAGAAGATACAACTACTACACCGGTGGTACTATTTAAACTAAAATCTTCGTAGGCACCTTTCTGGATGTGATAAGATATTTGGGCATTTGGGCCTGTATCCATATCAGTAGCATGTAGATGAGCAACAGAAGTTCCTGGAGGTAACAAATTTGTTCAACAATTTCATAAATTCAAGATTTCCAAATAACAGCAAAAAGTTTAAAAGCTGTTTATTTTTTACTTTAAATATTAAATATTAACCATTTTCTAATGGTATTACAGAATGAAAATAAAATATCTTCAACATATTTTCAGTCTTCAGTCTACTTAATGTAAAATACGCTGAAAAATACTGCTGCCTCCCTATAAACACAGTTGTGTATCTATTGCCCGAGCGTGGATAAAGCTAATGTTGTCACTTTGGAAACTTTCCAACAAGAGAAATAATTCCAAGTTGTCACAATAAATCAGAATCTTTAACCTCAATCGGACTTGTTCGTGTTTGAAAAGAACAGTCATGGACTTTATGTACTTTTTAGTGAATAATAAATAACTTTAAAAATTAATCACAATAAAAGTTAAGAATCTTACCAATTTGTACGTCTTCAGCAACGGCTTCAATGTAACTCTCTTCGTCGAAAATTGGATAATTATTATTAACATCCCTTACAGTGATGTTGACTAGAGAGGAAGACGTGAAACTGCCATCACTCGCCTGAACAAACGTGAATGAGCTCAAATACCCTTTACAAACTTTGTTTCCTCACCATTACAGTTAATAAAATGATATTATCAGTTTCGTTGCTCACATCCAAGCCTCTGTTATTAACAATCCGTATTTTTCCAGTGTTGGGTTCCATGGTAAAAAGACCTTCGTCATTTCCCGAAATGATCGAATAAGTAACATGAGAAGTTTTGTCAGCATCGATAGCTTCCACGATCAGTTCTGGATCGAATTTCACGGCTCCTTCGTTGATAAAAACTCGGTAAATTGATTGAGTGAAGATCGGAGGGTTGTCGTTGCTGTCGGTCAAGAGGATTTTGAGGGGAACTTTGGTGGTCTGGCCTTTACCGTCGTCGTCGGTTGCCTTTAAAACCAGAGAATTTAGATTATATTGAGAAGTTTACTCGATGTGCGGTCAGACGTGAAGAAGAAAAACGAAAGCTGAACATGTGCTCATTTAACGGAGCACATCTTACGAGAAAAATAGCGTTTGATGAAAGTTCGTTTAAAGTTTACACTAAATTTGCTTTTAATGGAGAGCTTTAATAACTTGATTTTCAACGTTTACTCTTCCTAACAACTCAATTTGATTTTTTCTAGAAGAAGGTGTATTTAGGAAAAATATGTAACCTGAACTCACTGAGTTTTTTAAAAAATATTTCATTTTTATTTCCAACAAAACTACCAACAGACAGTAAATACTTTAAGTGTCTCTTTCTAAATTTCGCTCTGACAACGAATTTATTGCACAATAAAAAAAGCGCTAGTTTCATCAGACTAAAACATAATCTATTTACTAAGATACTTTTAGAATAAAGCAAACTTATAAACTTTGAATTAATTATTCAGTATCAAAATATCAAAACTAACTGTGTATCTACTTTTAGGAAGAGTGGAAACTGTAATCTTTATCCATGAAAAAACTTTTTTCTTTTTTTTTTAATTAATTCGGACACGAGTCCACTTTACATCCCTTATAAGAGCTCTTTTATTTTCCTCAACCTTCTTTTCATAACACATGGCACACGCTTACTTACAATAAATTGAAGCTGATACTCTTCTTTTTCCTCAAAGTCTAAACAAGGTTCTCTTCCAGGATGTTCACATTCTGCCACCGTTACTGTTCCCGTTCGATCTTGAACGTTAAACTTTTCACTGCCGCTTCCAGACAAATGGTATACGATACCATTTTCTCCAAAATTTCCGCTATCTCTATCTTTTGCTATTATCGTTATCACTGGCGTTCCAGGATTGGACACTTCCGATATACTTGCCGAATAACCTTCTTGATCAAATGTTGGAGCATTATCATTAATATCCGTCACAGTAACGGTAACAGTTGCCGTTGAAGATAAATGTTCCGATGTATAAAGTTCTTTAGCTACAGCAAGAATAATAAATTTTCGCTGGTTAAGATCTTCATAATCTAAGGTGCTATTAGCCACTCTGATTGTAACCGGTGAGTAACCCGAAACAATTTTGGGTTCGATTGAGAAGGATGAAGATATGTCATCAAGATGAAGAGAAAACACGGAATTGTTGCCTTCATCTGGATCTGTTACTATCATATCCAATGATGGTAAAGGTGTACCTTCAGAAATGTTTTCTGGTATTTGGATGAAATATTCACGTCTGTTGAAAGCGGGAGGTTCGTCGTTTACGTCTTTAATTTTTATGGTAGCTTCAGTGTTTGTCACAGTTGATGGATCTGTTCCTTTGACGCCATCAACAAGTTCATGAGCCTAAATAAACAAAGCGATGGAATATTGTGAAGATAACTCCTAACTAATTTCCAAATTATAATTAATCAGAGAAATTTAACTTTCTTGTTGTATAAAATTAAGCCAAAAACTTTTCATCGTTTGTTGGATACAAAAGTAAGAAACAAATATTTTAAGATTAAGCAAAATGCGAGAACTGAGCTTGTTTGTGGCAAAGTAGAATAGCCATAAATCTCACCTTGATATTTAGGGTTAATATCCCTTGCGGATTGTCAACGGCTTCCTTATCTAAAGGTCTTGCAGTTCGTAGCTCTCCAGTAATAGCGTCCAGAATAAAATAATCCAGAGGATCTAAACCAGAAAATAGATGAGTAAAATATACACTAAACTCTAGAAATTTTATTACATACTATTAATGAGTTCATAAACGATTTTCCTAGGCACACCCCTATCGCCATCTTCAGCATGAACAGTCATTACTAACGTGTTAATGGCAGCATTCTCGTCAACTTCCGCCGTTAAATTACCAATGAAATGAGGCGGAGTGTCTTGAACGTCGCCTACATTCACAGTCACGTTGGTGGTACTGCTCAACTGGCCGTCCTAAAACCAGGAATTTGCCAAATATCAACATTGTAGTTAGATGTAAAATATAACATAAGAAAAGGTTACATACAGTAGCTTTGAGCAAAAACTGATGCTTTTGTTGAAGGGCATAACTGAGTTTTTTTCTCAGAACGATGGCACCGTGATAGGAATTCTGTTCGGAAGATATCGTTGCAATTTCAAAGAAACTACAAGCATCTTGATATTCAGGCAAGTTAATACACTCCACTTCCAAATTTGCACCTGTCGTGTCTTTATCTTCGACAAGTATCTTGGAGAAGATTGTCATGCCAATTCGCGCGTCCTCCTGCGCTAATATATCATAAGGAGCCTGGAAATTCCTTCATTACAAACGTAACTTCCAATTTAATCAACTCACATCTATAAAATCGGGAGCATTATCGTTCTCATCCAGGATTATTACATTGGTAGGAACTGAAACAACATTGTTTCTTCCACCTTGGACTTCGTCTTCTATACTGACAACGATTTTAAGAGTGGAATTTGTCTAAATAATATTAAGTTAGAAAATTTCACTGAATGTCAAAAATTCAACTTACTTCGTAATCTAAAGGTTTAACAACAGTCACAGCCCCTGTATTTCTGTTCACTTGAAGAACATCTGTTCCTTCCAATCCAAAATGCACTGGACTATTTTCAGGATCTGATCCTTTCAATGTGTAAATTTCCCGACCTACTGGCGTTTTTTCTGATATGGCTAAATTGTTCATGTCCATTGTGAACACTGGCGGTAAATTGGCACTGCATCCTGAAACAAAACTCAATGGTAATTTCGTGAAGCTGCAAAAACTTCAGCTATAACAATTAAAACTTAACACAAGTTAATTATTCGCTACCATACAGTATGTACTTGTTCGTTTAGAAATACGAAGCTGCAAAAGCTTCTAGACTGAAACTGCGCCAGCAAAAGTAAGCTTTAATTGAGTTATGTCGCTGAGCGAGTTTTTTCACCGAAGATAACCCGAAATTAGTCGGGATCGCAGCACAAATTATTAATTGAGATTCTCTAGAGTTTTTATTACTTAATAAAGCAAATAAAATTCAAAGAAAATTGAATTTTTTATACAATTTTCTTCGTCAAAGAAAAATAAAAAAATTTAAGTTCAACAATTGTGGAAGAATATAGAAAAGAGTTTTTTATTCAACCAAAAAATAAATTTATTTTAAAGCAGTGGTTGAAGTATTGTGTCAAGGACCATTAGCTTGAATCGTTACAAGCGAGAAAAGTAATTTTTAAACTACACATCCACGAAATGGGCGCAATGGGGTTAGTTGAGTTAAAGCTGTTTTCAGACTTCCTAACAAATGGGAGTTAATTAGAGTAATGTGGAATGGATTGTATACGTTTAAAATGCAAAAAAGCTAATCTCAGTGCTGAATCTGGAAAAAGAAAATTTAATGTCGGTGTGTTAATTAATTGGAATTGTTTCGTACAAAAGTGACCCTCTTCTTTTATATTTAATACACCAGCTTTTATCATACTTCTTGAATTACTAATTTATATTTATTCTCTGTTAGATGAAAGAACCAACTTTTTAATCAGATATCTTCTTTTTCTGCAAGGATTCAATTACAGAAGACAGGGCCACCGTCGCCAGGGGCGGTGTTGGCAGAAAGTGAAGTCGTTACCGGTCGGCGGCAAAGCCTGCATTTGTATTCAGTCCTCTCAACTTCCGCCGCCCCCCTCTATCAACAGTATCAGTAATGTAATCCCGGTGAGTGTGGTGCTATAATCCTGCTGCTTGTTGTTCCGGCTGACCTGCTTGCCATCCTGCTTGACGTGCTGTCCCGAGTTTGTCTTTGTTCGCTGTTACACTTGATGTGATCATCCAGGAAGTCATCGGTCGATTCTGTCGACGGATATTTATTACGTGGCCTTGTTATCGCTACTGATAAGGGAAACAATCGACTAGAAGCACATGAGATCTTGCTGAATCGAAGTTCGCAAAGATGCTGGGCAAAATTGCTCAAATAAGAAAAAAGAAAATGTTGCGTTTCAAAAATGTCATTTTGATTAAAAACATATTACCTGTAATTTAATGAATGAGGCATTTAGATTATGATGAATAATATAATTACATTTTCTTAATTAATGTGTAACTCCGATAAACTAACAATATTGGGAATTGATTGAACTGTACGTACACAATTGTTAAATTAGGACGCACTTTAGCGAGCACAATATGTAAATATAGACCAGCTGGAGGCAATTATTATGTGAATATTAATACCTGTCAATGAACAATAAATTTCCCAGCCTTACAGTGTATTTATCAAATCTACAACTATTTTAAATTGAACAAACCTTCATTTATTAAACCTATACCTAACATTTCCTGTTTTAACACCTCGCTTACAAGTGCTTTAATTACTGTTATCAAAGGAACAACAAACTTCACACAGATTCACTAATTATAATAGATGATCTTGGTAGCGGTATTTTCTCTTTGCTCAAAACTAATTTTATTAAAATCAAATCGTATCTACTAATTATAACTGTAAAATGGATATCTATGAAATGTTTTCATCTTCACAAACCTGATAAAAAAACATAATTTGCTCGTAAAATAAAACAGTATAACTATCATTTAATTATACACACAAAAGCATTCTATGTGAAATTCATTTACCTCATTTTATGTCTGACAAAACAGATAGTATTACCAAAATACAATAACCCAATGCAATCAAATAACGCGGGAGTTATAGGATTATTATGCACCTGTTGGGAACACGAAAATGGAACTAAGCATCTAAATCAACAAAATATTAACTAAATAATTTTGATGGAATCATTTAAAAAATATTCTTTCAGATTTTTGAAAATTCTTATCATCACTGTGATTCTAGAAATTTCAAATTTAAAGTTTGCATTTTTTCAACATTCAGTTCGATCAATCGATATGAAGGCAGCAAAAACCCAATCTTGAAAATGTCCGAACCGACAAGTAATCAACAGGAAGAACACCCAAGTCCATAATTGAAAGCGGGAGACGTTGAATCCATATCCTGTAAACTGCATTTCCGTAATGCCAACACGATCAAATATTAGATGACCACTTCCAGTCTCAATTTCCACTATCCTATCTAATTAAATTGAAAACATTTTATGAATATTTTCATTCAAATTTTTTCCTGTTGTAGAATGCTTTTTGTCACATTCAAGTTCGTACTTATTTTCCTCCTCAATATACTGTCAATATTGTCCGCCATATTCACTAGAAGTTGTATATATGAAACCCTGTCATATGCAGACTTCTTCTCGAGTTTCTTGCGTTCAATAAAGTTCCAATAAATAAAAACGAGAATTACCTACTTTAAAAATCATCTTTGGGTTATTTGGATAGCAACTTCTTTAAAGATTCGCTAGTGCAGAAAATAAATCATTCCATAAAAATGTCATTATCAACTTTGTCGGAAAAAGGAAGAGGGTTTCGGTGAACACAGCTGTCTTAGAGAGTACTTGACGAACTTTTGTGTAAAGTTCTGTGTAAATATTAACAATGCGAGACTGCTTAACCTGCATCTAAGAAGTAGTTTTATCTGATACTAATGGCGAAGGTTAAAGAACGAACATTTTAGTATAAAGTATTGGTAACTTGATATAAATAATGTTGACACAGCAGAAAAGTACATATTTATACAAATATAAAAAATCTTTTGTGAACTTTAACGCAGAAATATAATAGAAAATGTTTTGAGTGCTGCCAATTTTTTTTCTTCTTGTCTTTTGATAACTGTTAAATGGCAATAGATTTTTTCAATTAATAATTAAATTCGCAAAATACCATAAATATTAATACTAAACAAATAATAAATTCAGTGAAGAATATACTAATGCAATATATGTTCCTAAATTTTCTACTGTTAATAAATTCTGCATATAATTTCGCACTACATTCTATCTAAAATGCCGGCTATTAAACTCAAAAAAAAAAAAAATCTTGCTAATTAAAAAAAATCTTGCTAATTAAAAAAATCTTATAATTGATTCCAATATTAAAAAACAATACTAATATTCTCAGGTATGCAGTATTTTAAATTGGTCCCAGCGCATCCACCATTTTAACGATGCTAGCATTCTTTCAAGTATTCACAGCGAAATTAGTTAAAAATGAAATACCAGAATTTCGTAACATAATAAAAACTTTGGTGATTTTAAATAACCTGGAACTCAACAACACTTAATAGAGCAATCATTTTTGTCATGCTTTAATAATCCACTCAAATTTTGTTATTTCAGATTAGTGTAAATCGCATGCAGTTAACAATGCACGAATTCTATCAAACTCCTGTATCTGGAAATGTAATTTATAATCACCATGCACCGAGTTCCTCTACGTGTTTAGAGCTTATCGATTACATTTAAAATTCATGAGAAGTGTTTTACATCAATATACACACGATAGAAATAAATATTTGCATAAAATTTATGCATAGGATTTCGATATGCGATTCGATAATTTTTGAGAGGTTGAAAAAATGATTTCTGTGAGTTATTCTGTTGTCAGAGATGAGAATTTTATTTCTGACGTAGTCTAACTTCGTATCTACGTTTATGAGAGATAGCGTGTGGCACATGAAACAATTAATAAAACGTCTGGCTTCAGTCATTTTAGGGTTGAAGTATCTCTCTGTTAACGACAGAGAACAAAATGACTTGTAAAACAAGATTGCTGATTTATGAGGCAATTTCTAGTAGCGGTATAATGAAACTCGATAAATGTGAAGACATTTTTATCTTCATATTTCAAATTACAATGACGTTATGTTACAAGGTCACATCCTAGCAGGATTTGTATGGATAAAAATATGACGTGGAAAAAGCGAAGGACAACAAGGAACACAAAAGAAGTGTGGCAAGATTAAAGTTGCTGCTTTCTGCAACGTACACAAAACTGGAATTTATAGTCTGCAGAATCCGCTCCACATTATTGGCCAGCAGATGGAAACTCCTGACTGAAGGTAGATATTTGCTTTGCCTGTCGAATACATCTGGTATCCATTAAGCCGCTGAAATATTTTCCTTTTTCCTCTTTGTCTTCATGTTCACACAGGATATTATAAGCGCACATGTTCCAAAATATTTAGCTTCAAATTTTGTCGACAAATTTTTTGGAAAATTTAATCGGTTCTCCTAACTTCTGGCATGACTTTAATGACTTAACACGCCGTTGTCCCGATTAATTAATTTACATAATTCCCAGTTACATAGTCCGCAGAGTTTATGCACCTATGATGGCATGAATACTAAATTCCCTCTACTCCGCCACAATTCTGACCTCTTCTATCCTGATTTACACGTAAATTGGTGCTGGTAGGTGGCGGAACAGCAAACTCTAGACGATTTTATTTATTTATAATGCAAACTAATTTCCCTTTAACAAGCGAGGGAATTTAGTCGTGATGCGAATCACTTGAACCTCAAGCAAAAACTCATTTACACTAATTCCTTTAATGCCTCATCTCCTTCATTCCAGATTGATCTGCCAAAGACACAACATTAAATAAATAAATTCAGGTTAAAAATCAGTTACCTCATCATTACTATGTCGCTTTCGAATTTCAGCTGATCCTTCAAAAAGACTTTTTGCAACATGTTTGTTTTTTTAAACCCTGACTCTAACCGGAAGCCGGGATTACGTCCGATCACTTCATTTAGATTTGAAGCGAAAGCTTGCGGAAAGAGAGTAAGAGACGAGGCAGCTATTAGCCCTCTTAAAAAGACATTAGAAAAGCATTCTCAAAAAAGTTTATCTAGATCCGCAGTTTCTATTTTAATCTCTGTGATTTTATTCCAAATACAACAATGACTTTTAAAAGTATTTCTGAAAAAATTTGAAACTGAGTATTTAAAATTAAATGTTTTCTTGTTTCTCAAATGATATGAAATTGTAGCGTTCGACAAAATAATTTCTCCTTTGAAAGATCTGTTTGTGCTATAATTGCACTTCTTGAGAGTTCCTTTTTGTTTCCGCTGTCAATTTTAAAAACATCTAGCTGAATCACACGAATTTCACAAAAGAAAATAAAAGCTTTTCACTCGCATTAGCTGCAAAAGATATTTTTTGCTTTTGTCCAGCAAAGCATTTACAGCATCAGAGAAACGTATGATTGAGTAAAGAGAATATAATGCTGATGTGTATGCACCTTGAATTAAGAGAACATCTTAAATAGAATGAACAATTTAAAAAATAATCTTCTGATCTTAGAAAAGATAATAAAAAACAACAATAAACTGAAAAAGCTGATGCTCAACTGTAGCTGGACTGTTTTTACGTGGTGTGAATTTTAATTGTGTTGGAAGAAAAAAACTTTCTCATTAACTGTCAGCCTGTTTCTTTTATCTTATTTATGGTGGTTTCCGAAGAAGACTTATGAATATTGTAATTCCGCGTAATCTAGAGATGGAAAAATCGTAAAAGTCCGATGAATTATTGCGCTACTGAGAAACCCAAAAAACTAAAATATAATCCGGTCGAGGCAGAATCGATCGTCAATTTTTCCACCTGATTACCTGAAATAATAAAAGCTGTTTTGGTAAAGTTGAGTCGTTTCAAAAAAAACATCCTTGTTTTGTTCGATATTATGTAGGGAATTATGAAAAAGGCCTTTAAAATTTACGCCCTATAATAGAAAACTTCATTTTATGAGGCACTATATTTTATTCAGATCGCTTGTTCGCCAAGAATTTTATATGGGTTCATACCATTATATAAAACTAAGCAATTTTAAGACATAATGTCTCAAAGTGAAAAAAATTCAAATTGAATAAACTTTTTTTCAAACAACGAATATAAAAATATAAAATTCCAACTTATTTATGAAGCACTTAGAAGCAAATATTTAAAAAAAATATAAGTCAAAAAGCGCTTGAATTTTTTATTGAGTCATGTTTGACAACAAGGCAGGAACAAGAGAGTAGATATTGAATTATTAAACTTGATAATTATTGGAAAAAGCTGACAACATAAATTATGGATAAAGGTAAAGAGATTACGGTCCAAATGTTCTATTGAAATCGATCATGAACTTCATAAATATTCATGACTAATTATACTTATTTGTTTTGGTTTATTATTTTATAAAATTCCCAATATCAGGAGTTCAAGAATATAAATGAGGAGGATCAGTTGACGAAATATGATATACGAAAAAGTATACAAAACCGTTTAATAAAAAAAAAGACTGAGATAAAGTAAAAGTAGACAAAGTACTAAGATTAATTTGGTCATTTTTTAATAAGGCCATAATTCAACAAGAAACTCGAAAAGCTTGGATAAAAAATACTATTCCTTTTTTTGGTCAGACCGCACTATCTTCTGAAGCCCCATAATAAATAAAACTTCAAAAAATATCTCGTCTAAGTGAAAATACGTGTTCCTCAAACCGAAAAATATGCGCAATATTAGTATTGATTCTCACATAAAACACAACGAGCGTGAGACCTCATAAAAATATTTACTACCGTCAGTGTAAAAGCACAAAACTTCAATCAGTCTTAAAATGCACAATTGTGAGAATCGCCGCCAACGTCTCCATAGATTCATCCACAAAAAACTTAATTGTAATGCTTTAGATAACAATCAAGAAATTAAATGGAGAATGCTCGTTCACTCCTAAAATTACGCGATAAAGCCATGATCGCTTGATAAATGTTAGTCGTTTAGTTAATCTGTTGAGGATGTTTCAATTGCTGAGAAAACAGCATCTTTATCTCTATCACTCATTATGAGACCCTTTTTCCATTTGCTAAAAATAATTTATTTAGAAAAGATTCAAGCAATTACGTTCGGATGTCCGGATTAAGCCACCAAATCTGAGCTGCACACTCAGATTCATATTTCAAACTTAATTTTGGCACAAAACGACTAGGCGAAACTGTTTTCGGCCAAAGTCAAGGGCGAAAGTGGCGCGACAAGGATTAACCGAAGTGTGAATAGTTAACGCTGTAGGCGAAATTTTTTCAAGTGGAAACGAAAGAGCCTATCTGGAAAACCGAACTCTCAAAGTAACACAATAATATAGAGAAAAGACGGCAGAGTGAAGAATTTCATTTAAAAGATAGAATATTTAGAAAGACAAAGCAAAGAAAATGACAACTTATTATAACTTTTAAATAATTTAATTACATTCGATATTATAAATAAAAATAAATCTAGTGCAAAAATTTATAATCACGTAGACAAAAACTTATTGAATAACAACACCTGTGCAAATCAGATTTCACTCAACTTTGCTACAAGTGATATTTTAATTAAAATATTTCAATTAGTAGTCGATTAAATACGTGTTCTTAATAAGTCAACTCAAAGTTACATGTTACCCTAATCTAAGAATATTCACCTTATTTCAGACTTAATTTATAATAAATCTTCCTTTTATGCTGCTTGATTCTGAATTGTATTATCTTAAATAAAGATGAAGAAAATTGAGAAGAATTCCAAAGACAGTTAACAATTCCGTGAAGCTCTTGTGTTGTGTGAAGTCAAATTAAAATGTTTGTTGCAAATACATTTCTATAGAATTTCTCCAATTACTAGTCAGTTCAACTTTGCTGATTCAATTTGTTTTTGTCAAACTTTAATTCAGCAATAATTAAATGCAAAATTTTTTCTCGGCGTTGACAACAGAACACCGTCAAGAAATAACAATGCACAGCCAAAGTATCCTAGTATTAAAATAAATTATTCATGTACTTTGGGAAATCCCTCTTGATAGAATGCATTCGAGACGACGCTCATTTTACATTGTTTTGGTGAAAAGTTTAAAGGAAAGACAGATTTCTGTCTTAGAAGCTATTGCAGAGTTAACACACCGAAGCTGTAATTTACATAATCCCAAAGTGAATCCCTCTGCTATTTCTCATCTGCCTCCCGGAAATTTCGTTGGCAAGAAAGAAAAGCAATTACATTGTTTGGACAATTGGAAACGTATGTCTGGATGATCTAATGCGAACATCGGAATCGTTTCAGGCACATATTATAAAATTCAACCGCGGTTTTCGAGTGCTGAAGTTTTCCGAACAAAGTGTGCAGTTGAAAGTTTGAGAGGCGATACTTTAGGTACGGATAGGTTCCAGCTGGATCGGTTAAAAGTAGAAAAAGAGATTCGATTATTAGTTTTATTGGGACGGTTCAAAAGCATAGGAAGGGAATTTCGGGAACAGAAACTAGAAGACTTCTTTCGAAAGAACTTTCCTAAACTTCCATTATAGCATCTGAATAAATTTTTCGACAGATGTGTTCATCGAAAAAAAATATATACCATGTGTTTGAATCAACATTAAAAAAAAATTTTGTTCTTGACGCCAGGTGAGTATATTCAAATCATTTCTAGATCAAACGAATAACAACTAGGTAGAACTTTCTCTAAATGAGAATATAAAGAAGATAAATTTGTTTTGTTGTCAGTTCTCTGTAATTATTGTGCAGAAACTTACCTCTCGGACTTAAATATTACAAACTCCAAGAAAATTCTTAAGAAGTTTAAAGAACTTCAAAGTTAGCTCGCTGGAGATTATTATTTTAAATATTTACATTGATGTCAAAAGTACAATTTATAATTCATTCATATTCCAGTACTCTTCGAAAAAGTGTATTTTCTACGCACAAAAGCTATTATTTCGTGTCAAATTTTCACTCCTCGACACGACTTAAAATTAGTCTCCAACTTTAATTAAAAGTTGTTAGGAGCTTTATTAATTGTATAATGTCATAAGAAGCTTCAGGCTTTCAGTCGGCATCCTTGGTATTCGACTCACAAAAGCTTTTATATTACATTAAAAAAGCACAAAAGCTTGTGAATCAAATAAAACTTAAATATACTCACTAGATAATCGATTTTCAACAGCGAATGGTCCAGATTGTACGAGTCAAAATAATGGTACTTTTTCTAAGCTTAAAACATAAATCTACGGGCGGAAGAGGTAAATCAAAAGAACGCGACGTCTTGATAAAGTTTTTAGTATCCCCTAAAGTTAAGACTAATTGCACCTCAGTAAATCAAGACGAATATGCATTTATTAAATACGCGAGAGATTAAGAAAATTTTATATTTAAAAAAACATAAAACAAATATTCAATAAGTTAGTAAAGAAAGTTTGTGAATTGAATAGCTCTAAACTATAACCGTTACCAATGGAAATATCTGCTTAAGGTTAAGCATTCTTGGTGTCATTTTAGCTTGTGATTAATAACCCAAATATTCGAGAAACTTACTTGAATTGAAAAGACGACAAGTGCGACAATGATAATCACAATAATCAGAAATATTTTGATAGTAGTGAAGTGGAGTAAATAAAATTACAAGTAGTTGAACTTGATATTGACATACCTTGAAAATATAAAACTCATGTAGATAAAAACCTTAATTGTTGAAAAGCATGAAAGATAAATAATTTTTCTTTCTGTATGATCTTCAGACAAAATGGAAAATGTATTTTTACCGACTCGCCAAAAGAAATTATAAAAGAAATAATGGACTAAAAAACAGAATAGATATTATCATTTCATACACTGTTTTGCGATTTTTATCTATAAATAATAATAACTGAATAAATAAACCAGCAATTTACTTTTATACTTATACTAGTAGAATTCTCTTTTTAGTTATTATTTATGTGACAACAATTTATTCAAATTTTGTTTTTATTGTTCATGCGTTATTCTGAATTATCCTCTTATCTTTTTTCCCTGCGTAACTTGGTAAATATAAATGACGAAATAAAGAAGAACAATAAACTCTTCATAAAAATGTCCAAGAGTAAAAAACCACTGAGAACTTTGAATATTCTACACATTAAAATATAGCGAACAACTGCCGGTGAAAAATTGTGAGTCGTCGCAATTTCCCTTTAAACATTTTTCGTCCCATCTCCTTTTCATAGAGACAAAGCAAAGATATTCGCGGAACGTTTCGAGAAGAAGCTCAATGTTCTTGAATAAGCTCCTTATTGTTAACGTTGACTCTCTTTCGTGTAACAAGTTCTGCCAATAATCACATTCGCCCTAATTCAATTTTGCTTCTTGTACGAAAACTTTGCTTTCAAGACGACGACTTTCAGACTTATTCATCTTTCAATATGATAAAAGAAAAATTCTAGATACTTATGTGTGCATACATGGTTGTGATCAGTAAAAGAAAAAAAACTTAATTAAAAGTCCAATGATTTATGATGGTGAGTTCGGCGGAAGCAGTGCCATTTGCGATGGTATATTGACTATAATTCCTCCAGTGAGGCGAAATCTCAATTCATAAAGTTCAATGAACCACTTAAAATGGATATTAAAGTAAAAATGACTACCTTGGGTAAAATAAAGACTGTATCAAAAGAAAATTTTAATAAGAACTTACTAAATTTTTTTTACAAGCGGACATAACTCTAGTAAGACAAGACAAGCGAATTAAAGTCAAAATTGACACATGAAGGTACATTTTTAAAAAGACCTTGCATGCAAAAGACGAGCTTTCTGAGAGAAAAAAGCAGCGACGTAAATTACTGGCAGCTATTTGAGAAATATAAATTCATATCGTAAAAAGGCGGAAATTACCTTCGATATTTTCGAGTGGGTTTGCAGATACTCCATCATTATTTCGCTCGAGGTTACGTCAATTCAGAAATAATAAATTATCAGAGCATCTTGAAAAAATTCGGGTGATGTATAGGAACTGTTAATGTGCGCTTTTTGTGGCTGTGATTGGGGTTTATAAATCATGATGATTAAGTCGCGACATCGATCACAGTTAAGGCGTCGACTAAAACACACCTATTATTATATAGAATTAACCAGAAAACAATTCGATTCCATCAATCTTGTGCGATAAAATTAAAAAAATGTCATCGTAAATAATTTGTTTGAGTTATCTAAGGTTTTGAAAATCCGATTTTGTGTTCTAATTTAAATTCAACTTTTAGTAATAGAATGCTAATGCGTCCTCCAATATAAATTTCTGGTTTATCGTGTTACAAAAAATCAGCATTAAATTTTACGTCCTGTTGGGAATATAGAGGGATCACTAGTCCTTAATCTCATCTGGAAAATTACGACGTTATTGCTCATGAAATATGCTCCCATGTCGATCGATCCGTAAGTAGTTCGATCTTTTTTCTTTTATTGAACAAAGTTAACCAGTTTCCAATTCAAATAATAGAGACTAGAAAAATAAACTTCAATTTTATTCAAACGACTTTTTAAATTATGTAGAATAATCTAAATGCTAAAAGGTTATAACTTATAACTTGTATCCATTTCATGTATTTTTTTTTATGGGAAAACCTCACAGCTTTTCATCTTATTCACGTGTTGTAGATGGAACTCCGTCATCCCCTGAAAAGTGCTGATCCTTCAACACCCTCTTTAATTTTACGAACAAACAGAAGTCCAAGGGTGGCATATTTCAACAACAGAGAAAATGTGAAGCGACCTTAAGCTGTTCTAGACTGAAGTTAATGTCAACCTCATGCAACGCTGACAAAAATCTAAATAGACACAAAAAATAAAAAACGGATTCTAAGCATTAGGTGACAAACTACACCTTCCCTCGTTCTAATTAGTTTAAGGATGGAGACACCAGATCGACTGAAAGATTTTTGATGCAATAAACATTTGATCTAATTTATAACTTTGTTTTTGAAGAGGAAAAAGTTCCTAAATAGAGGATTGAAGAAGGATTTTTTTTAAAAGATCCAGAAAGTAATACAAGAATTCAAAGATAAAATTTGGGTTTGAAAATAAGTTTACAGAAGTTGCTACTGACACAAAATTTATGAGGTACACTCAACATTTTCTGCAGAGATATATAATTCAAAATTATACAATAAAAAACTGCTTAGAGCAAATTTTTAATGAGAACGGATAAACATTGTTTTGTAGCCAAAATAAACCATATTTTATATAATTTGCTCATTTAACGTAAAAACAAAGAGTAATTTGTGAATAAAAATTTTACCTGAAGCAAAAACCGAACATAAAGCCAAAAACCGACTCATTATCGTTTACATAGCACGAAAACTAGACTTTCCACTTTAGAATCCTAAATCCTTTCTTAATAATTCAAGAGAAATGTGGTAAATGCTTGCGCTGTGTAACATACACATTGAAATATTGAAATATATCATTGTAAATGTAACAGATGTAACCGTTGGAAACAGGAATTCCACATCATTGACTCTCCTATTCATTCAAGTGGTAATTATTAAATTATATTCCAAATTTCACCTGTGATGTAAATATTAAATAAGTTTTCAAAAACTCAAAACACATTAAATAAGTTAGAATATTTGTCCGCTTGCTTTTATGCTGTTTAGAATTTAAACAGAACTGTTTGATAAAACATACATCAAAGAACAAAATCCTCTCAGCTATGGTTTGTTGCACCTCGTATGTTTAGACATTATCTATTTCCAGAATCCTCAGTCCTAAATCAATTGTCTAAACTATTTGAACAACGCTTATCAGAAAACTGCACTGTTTCATGTAAAGTTAAATTGAAACTTGTCTAAATAACTGTTCAAAAACAAATTTAATAAAATTCCATTCCATGTTTGAAAACAATTAGGAAAAAACTTACCTTTATGTAGAAGAGCCAAAAGCCCAACAAGCGTAACAAATATATCTTTCAGAGTCTTCATCATCCTCCTGTAACAATTAAGAAAAAACTTTGTATTCATACCATATCCTCCACAAAACCCAAGCAAACATACATACCGGAACAAATGTCAACAAAAGCGCGAATCAAGGCTATAAAAGAGGCAATGTGAACAATATGTGATGCAAACTTTGAAATATATCTTTCGTTCTTTTCGCATTGTAATTTAAACGGAGAGAAAGCGAACGAGACAAGAGGACGTGAGTTTAATCTAATTCTAGACAGTTAAGGTGGCTGCGTTATTTATAGCGTATAACCTCCACATTAGGACGTATGTTTTAATATGGTGGTCTCCAGTAAGCTTCGCCTTCTCTCTCCAATTCGCACGAGACGATGTTAAGTTTATGTAGACAGACATTACACGTGTTAAAGGGATTTGTGCGATCTGTAACAGAAACATCCCGTCAGGATTGTTTGGGAAAGATGGTTTCATGCTTTAACTCGGATTCGGTGGAAGGAACGTGAATTTTGTCTTGGGAGATTTACTGCACGGAACGATGCGAAAATAAACTACGTTGCACCTACTTAATATAGTAAAGGATGGAGAAGGTCTTTTAGAGATTATTGAAGTTAAAGCAACCGACCTTAACTAAATAACAAGCTTCAATTAAAAAAAAATAAAATACAGCTTTTATTGGCAAAATCAGAAAATACATAATTTGAAAATAAGTTTGTGAAAATAATACGCGTTTCAATAAAGAAATTGAATAATTCTTTGAGACATCTCTCAATACTAAATAAGTGAAATTTTAGTATTTTGTGAATGCTAATTAACATATGTTTATAGAGTAGTCATTTTTATAACCATATCAAATATCAAGCTTCAAATGATTACTGATTATGATATTTATAAATATTGTGGAAACTATTTAAATAATTTTTTTAATTTTTTTTAAATTTAAAATAATTATAAATTAGCCCGGCGCATCCACCATTTTTTTTTAGATTATTCATATGAGCCAATAGTTAACAAATCAATAAAAATCCAAATCAGCAACTTTTGTTAAAAATTCTGAACATTTCTTGTATAAAATTTAAAATAAATCGTAGTGCATAAGCCATTTCCTCTGCTGTATTAAATTATAACTTTGAATTTGCTGTTCATTAAAGCAAGCCAACTTCCTTTATACGTACTTTGGTGTTTCCAGTAAAGACATCTTTGCCTACAGTTGCAAAATCTCTTATTGCGTTAGCTACCAAACAAAAACTTAATCACCCGAGAAACCACTTCAAAACAATTAAGCTGCAACATTTGTTTTCAGTCTTAAAAAGTCAGCGACAAAATTTTTCGTAAGTCAAAAAATACACTCGAGATAATAAACAGAACAAAAATCTAAAATCAGCAACACCTCGTTTACAGCAATGCGCTTTTAGTATAATGAAATTGGAAGAGTGATGTTTCTGGTTCTGCGCCAACGACGATAGTTTCGTTAACACCATAACATCGTGTTTAGTGCATTGTATTGCGATTTTATAGAACTAATTTAATTATTTTTACTTCAAATTTCAGCATTAAAGCATCTGTTGCTTACAACACCTTGAAATCGGAAAATAAACGAAAAAAGAAAAGACCGTAACATCTAGTAATTAAATTAAAAGCCTCATTTACACTGAGCCGTATCCTTAATATATTGTATCCGATTTTACTTAATTAGGCAGGCTGAACAATATTCTTTGCAACGATTTGAGCGAAGACCTGAATAAAATGTGAGACAGCTTTAGGGTGTATAAAAGGCTATTATTACGATGTTGGTACTTATTGTAGTCTTTCAGACTATCAATCCTTAACGACATTCTGTTTTACATAGGGATTACTCAAACTTTCTATTGGCTTTAAGTATTTTGCTCATAATCCTAACGTAAGTCCCGTCAAATTATCTTTGATTCTGAATAATTTACACCGAATGAAAATAAAATCCCTCTTAGCGCATCGCATTTTAAGCAACTCCATAAAACTACATATAATAAAAGAACGTAAAGAAGCTTCACAAAGAGAATATTTAAAACACTTTGCATAAAATGAGCTAATCGAAAGTTTGTATGCACAGAAGGACTGAGTTTATTTTCAACCGTTTTCACATAGATAACACTATGAAGTTCAACAATGATATTCTTGTGCTTGAGGCTTTACAAGAGATAATGCATTTGCTGCTTGCTGTAATAATTGATCGGAGTTTATAATGAATTGTTTTGGTGCAACATGTACATACGTATAGTTTGCACTTGGAGAAGACAAACAAAGACTTAGTTGCGCTACTAACGGACTTGGCAGATTTGATAACGGTTGGAATAATGCTGTCTACAAGCTGGTGAAATTGTGTCTCCAACATTCACAGAGCAACAAAAGTTCAATATTATTTACAAAGTAGACAGAAACTTTATAATAAAAGTCTGACAGTTGAATTAACAAGCAAAAAAAGTAGACAACACAATAGAGTTTTCTACTAATTCAAAACTTTCTCTTTTTTCGTATAGTTAATTTTATAAAAGTAATGACTACATGCAAACTCACAAACTTGAGATTCATTCTTTCGTTCTATTATACCTAATTGATTAAAGTAACTTTATATAACTTTATAAATTTTTTATGGGAAAATATTACTGATACAATCGAGTCTGTAATTTTCGTCAATAAAAAATACCTACATAAAAAATGTATATGCATTAATAATTATTAGAAAAATCATAAAGAACCTATTGTCTACACAACACAGCAAAAACTAAATTTATTTATGAATTAGGCCAAAAAACTGATTTTTGTAAAATTTTAGTTTCGATTTAGATAAGGCTACCAAACAAAATTAATTCGAGTGGTGAAATTTATCACCACAAAAAGTCTCAAACGTTTTATTTCCATTTAGAAAATGATTCAGCAATTGGATTTAACTGTTTTTTCCACTCTCGATAATTGGATTTAGTTTGTAAATTTATGTAGACTGACCCAAATGACTCTCAAACTACATAACCGTCAACTAAATCTGCATAATCTACCAAGTAACAATAGTCTGGAAAAGAGTTGATTCAAGCGACGCGACTAGAAATTGTAAATAACAAAGTTTTGGTCTTTGTACTACTTTCATTTCTACAATAGAATCTATAGTAAAAACTGATAAACGAGATTGAAAAAGTTTAATTATAAAACAGAAAGAGCAGTTGAATAAGCAAAATTAGGTGATTTTAATGGACTTACATTTATACACACAGTTTAAGCAAATACTCTGATTTAGTTAACATCACACACGCAGCGAAAAATAAACAATACCAAAAGTAAAATGCTTCAAAAAATACAGATCAACGGAAAAGGTTTAGCGTTTCGTATATGGAAATATTTTCATACTTTTGAGAAGATTCTATCAATACTTCAAAAATAAAAGGTCGGGTAAATTCGCTTTCTTAAATCCTGCTTGAAAAAAATCTCAAAAAATATAACAGAAATGAAAAATGTTTCTTTCATCAAAATATTGTTTAGTGATTTTCTCTGAAAAATGAACTGAATAACTTCTTATGTGAAAAAATATCCATTGGAGTCCTTTATGATAAATATGTTTTAAAGCTGTACAAAAGTGAGTCAAGCATTACTCCCAAGGAATACTCCCCAGATACGAGCGTCAGCTGCTATCTAATGCTCTTTTTATATGCATCCTGATACTTACCAGAATGTCTATATTATGAAATACACAGAAAATTGAAAATAGCCCCATCTGTCAGAACCTTAATGTGGCGTCTGACGGATACTGAAAATGTGACCCAAATTGATATTGACTTTATGATAAACACAGTGATCACAAAGAAAAATACAGATTGTCGGGAAAAAATCCCCTAAAATATGCCACATAAAAATTTAACTTGCAAAAGATTGAATTTTTGTCCCGGAAAATCAGTTATGTGTTAGTTTGAGAAACTCTTTAATTTTTTCCTCAACTTTCTTTTGGTATGCCGCAACATTAATCATTTTTACGTGTTCCTTATCCAAGATCTATCTGATTACAACGCAGGTTAGTAATTTACGCCAGCTCAAGTTATAAATTGTTTTCCAGTTCTTGTTACTTGAATAACGATTAATCTACTAAAGTTTCAAATTTTCGAAATTTCGACTCATGTTTACACTTTAATTTCAGTAATTACCCGGAATTGTTACAAAAACCAGCTGAAACCTGATTGTATGAGTGCCATCCGATAATTACATTGCTTTTTCAACTCTTAGTCTGGACTTTTTCTCCCTCGATTATTTTTAATTAACTAAACCCTTGTCTCCTCGAAACTTTATGTAATTCTAATTTTGTACTCGCTTGTTGGCATGCAGAATGTGCAATATCCAAGAAGCGGCATTAATTATTATTGCAATTATTCTTAGACGAGAAGTAGTATCTTAACAATACTTCTCGTTACATCTTGCATAACAATAGTCTTCCCTTTATGCATTTTTAATGGGCGATGAAATAAAATGTGCAGCTAATTCTGATGCAAGGTTTGTTAAAAAGCACTTCAAAATAAATATTAAGTATTAGAACTTCATATACTAAATCCATTACCACCGCAGTCTGAAGATTGCATTTGCACAAATTAGTTAAAATTTAACTCGTCATATGCAAATTTAGTCAAATAAAATGGAAATGGATTGAAATAGAGTTCAGATGAAACGGCGGTGACATTTTGATTGGGTGTGAATTAACATGGAGGCTTTGGGGATTTCTTATTGATGAAAACTCGATAGATATCAAGCTAAGAAATCACCTTTTTGTTTATTTTTTCTTATTTACGATCAACCCAAAAAATATTAATCCTCAGTTGCAGAAACGTTCTTTAAAATTGATGGATGATTAATCTCTGATTAATTCAAAATAAGGTATCCTGATTGGTTAAATAAACGTTAATCATTGATTAATGGTTCATCAAATTTAATGAACGTTTCCGCAACTGGGCATTGATTTTTTATTAATTAATCAAAAAATATTAAATGCTTTTGTATGCCTTCAATAAATATGAATTCTATTTAATAGTCACGTAATTAAAATATTAAATTTCTCGTAAAATTTTCAGATTAATTAGCACAAAATTGCTTTAGAACCTGATCTAAGTGGCTACCGTCGTAGGTAAACCCCGTCCGTAATTAAACCAATTAATTAAATTTTATCCTAATTAAAAGACGTAAAATAAATATTCTATGAAAAATCCAATCAGTATAAATCGTCAGCCACATTCTTCGTGTCCAAACCAAATAAAGTGATGAATTTAAGACATGATGAGCGTTCTGTGCACTGACCATTAATCACTCCTTTCAAAAACAAGTGTTTGACTCGGGGAGAGACACCACGAGAGATCCGCCAAATGACTCAACTTATTTGACATTGGAAGAAAAATCGTTTGGAAGAGATTGTACCAACACAATACATGGCGAAATGTTTTTATCGCACTCGGTCCCAAACATAACATGCATTTTCGAAAGATAAATCTTCATGAAATGGTCATTTAGCTCGAGGCTTGCATTTTATTTAATATGCTTGACGTGAAAGAAAAGGTTTAGACGTTTACGACATCAATCAAGGTTTAATTAAATGTGGTCGTTAGAAAAAACTATTTACGGAAAATAGAACAGTCATACTAATAAATTTATTACAAAAACGAGAAAAACAATCAAGATGTTAAATTTGAAAAATTAGATCAACAAAACATTTAAGCAACTGCATCAGCTTCGAAGTATAAAAACATACCTATAAAGAAAAAAATATGCTTTTCAAGTAAATGAGAGGATTCGCATTTTAGCTGTACTTCAATATTCCTTACAAAAATATCGAGCACAACATTAAGTCGCTTTTAGATTTTGTACACAGTGAAGCTCTTTTAAAAGTTCTTTTCACAACGTACAGTAGAGCTTTGATTTTAATTTGAAAACGTCTATATTTAACGTTCAAAATTTATTACAGGAAATTATATTTCATATAAAAAAAATTCATTCGAAAACAGATGAATTATATCTCTTATAAAATTTAATTTCAACAAATCGTATGAGTTTCTATTTATCATTTCAGCAAAAAACTGTACATATTTTCATTCCCTTATTTATACTTAATTTGAATAAAGAGCAAAATTCGATGTGTACTTCATGCTTGAGCAAATTATATTTTGTACTTGCAATAACATTTTGTTAAAAAAACAGAATGTAAATCGACTTTGGTTATACAACTTGTTTAAATTTTTCCGTCGTATATATATAAACATTAAACGTTATCAATTTCAATGTGCTTTTAACAATTAACTTTTTTTTGTGATTCAACTATAAAGCAACTGTAACAGAAGTACTTACAACTGATTTAGAAGTCTTTAGTTTTGCTTTTTCTAAAAACTTTACAATTTATTTTCCATCAAAGCAAATAGCTCGCAGCGAAATTTTCCAAAGCAAATTATAGATAGATTATTGAATCAATAAAGACCTTAATAATTTCAAACAAAATAAAAAAAGCATCAGAATTTTGTGGAAAACTGTTTTAACATAAAAAAAATCAACCTCCAGTTTTCCATGAAAATAACTACGTTAATGTAGTCAAATTCCATTTTGGAATTTCAAAACAAAAACAGATTTTTTTCAACTTTTTTATTATATTTGTGGACGAAGATTCCATCATTCTTTCTAACTCAATTTTCTCCTACGACCATCTACATAACAACATCATTACCTCCTTATAAACGTGATAAATTTCAAGCAGATACGAAAAATTCCATCAACTTCTTTAATAGTTGCTCAATTAAATTCTGTGTAAATTTTACCTGCAACAACGTTATTCGCCATATTGATCGTAAAGTTAGCCAAAAGTTGGTGTGGGGTGAATACAAGAAGTTTAAACGGTAGAATCGTATAGCTATTGTAACGATAAGGCAAAGCGAAACTAAAATGTATATTCGTAATAATTTCCAAGATGTCCTAGTAAGATATTTAAACGTGAAGCTCTTTTCGATTAGGTTGTAGCTTTGTTATAAAGCATTACATTTAGTAGTGTGGATAAAATCTGAAACTCGGTGAAAATGATGATAACAAAAATATATGATTATTGAGAATAAACAACTAATAGTTTTTTTGACAAATGAAATAAAATATTGAAAAGAGCAAATATTCAGCGCTCACATAAAATCCGAATATGAAAATCGGATTATATTTATTTTAATTTTATTTATGAGTTCCGCATTTTGATGCAGTTGTTAAAAATAAAGCATTTTGATGTAATGCAAGCAATCAATTTACTGAACGCTTATTGTGTTGATGATACACTGACAGCAATTTCCAAAAGCCTATTACAACAAAATTATTCATCCAATCAAATTATTGTTTGACATTAAACAACAGAAGATACGTAGTTTATTTATGAGCACAATAAAAGCCAACTTAAATATCCTAGTTCGATTAATTTCGCACCTTAACAAATTGGCTAGAAATAAAAGTTCACAAACGAAAAGCATATTCTTTTGAAAATTGCTCTCGACTATACACACTAACGATATTTCTCCCTTTATAACGTCATAAATCTCACACGCTTGTTTTAAAATTGTATTTTTGTCCTTGTTTGAATGCAAACTTTGTAAAGGCAAATAATGTTAACAAATGACAAAGTAGCAATACGAGTTGAAACTAGGTCCATTTGATTCGATTGCGATTTTAATCGAGCCCACGAGATGTAGTATAGGAACTCAAGTCCGAGGCTGAAATTATTAATTACACCCACATCAGTTATAGTCAGTGAAGTGCTAACCGCATGAATACGTAATGGCATGAAAATTGAGGGTTGTTTTAATGCTCTACCATTTTAATAACCAACATTAGAAAATTAATTAAAAAATAAAAATAATTTTATAGCAAATATTGAAATCGAGCAATGTTCGATAATAATCTGAAAGTTTTATTCTTGTTGCTGGTTTTATATCAACGTCAAAATACTAAAGCTCCAGAGACTTGAAGCTGCTGCTTGAATTATCCAAAAAAATATTTATATTTTATCAACTTGACTGACGTAAACTGTTAACATAAAACAAAAAATACTGAAACAGACATCTAACAGAAAATGGTTATGGAAAAAATCCAACAGTAATTTTTAGTTTCCATTTTTTTAAGAATACGAATACATAATGCTTCTAATGATATCTATGATTTAGTAAGAAATTACACTCTTGATCCAATTTTTGCCCGCAGACAGCAAATTGTACACTTTCTATTACTAAACTAAAGAAATTTTAGACCTATGCAGGATGAGTCATTAATAATGATCCATAGCTTGATAAAGAGGAATTATTAAAACTAACATTTCTTAATCAAACGTTATTCCTTTTGATGAACGAAGCGTTAAAGTTAAAATATATTCTACTAAATTACCAAAAAAAGCAAAAACGATTTAGACAAAGATGTGCACAAATAGTCTTACTGGTACAAAAAAATACAAATTTCTCACTAATTGTGTACCAAAATATACACTTCAAATGGAATAATGTATCGTCGGACTGAATGTGGTTTATATGGGAACCAGTTTTTGATTTTTGAATAAATAAACTGTTTCTCTTGAATCAGTAAGTATGCAGTTCATTAACTTTGCTATGCAAATGTCATAACTAGAAAGACCAAAAGGTTAGAGCGCTTTAAATAAAGCAGTATAAACATGAATAGCGTCATCTACGTCCTGGTGAGTTGTGAAAAAATTAATGTACTCTCGTTTCACTAAAAAACTCACATAATATGTAATGATTAATAATTATTCAAGTGCTAAACAACACATTTAACTCAAAACATGAACGAAGTTTTTTATAACCCCTTAACAATTTCAGGCTTTTCTTTCTTTTTAAATATTCATTATTACCCTTACTTAGTAAACGGTTGCAACATAACTTGAAATAATTTGAACAAAAAAAGTGGCAAATTGAAATTAATTGTGATAATCAGATTGAACGAAAACGCTATGGTCACTGAAAATTTTAATTCAAAATTTGTCTTTACCTATAACAAGTAATTATTTTTGTTAATGGGTTGAATTTTGAAAAGTCCATATTCAAAGTTAAGTTTAAAAATGATTAGAATCCTGACTTACTTCAAATTTTTAATATTTCGATAGTTTCATCTGCTATGGCATTATCAAGAAATTAATCTTAGTCGAGAATGTATCTGCACTTTATCGAGACATCGGGGAAAAACTAGTCGAAATATTACAATTCTAATCATTTCTAACCTTAACTCCAAAGAATACTTACCCACTAATGCTGAGATAATAATGAAATATTAATTTTATTGATTCAGGATCTTAACCATTCAAGTAAAAGCTTAACCTAATAAAATCTAATAGTTGACTAAATAATTATAAATTTACAGTAAATCTTTTGAAATTAAACAACAGTTGGATTTTTATTGTGATTTCAAAAAAAAAAACTGTGACTATTTGATTTGACAATTTTAGCTGTCTTCAGTATGACTACTGATATATAAAGCGAATAGTTAATGACAGTACATATCATATTGATTAGTAAACAAAAATCACCTATAATTTTACTATAGTTAATTAACGATATAACTAAATACATTCTAATCTCGCAAAGTATGAAAAAGGTTCACCGCCTATAAATTGGGATAATCGCCAATAAAATTTGTAATTTAAACGTGAGTAACATAGGGATATACGTGAAAATCACACATTACACAATCTAAAAGAAAAGTACAAAAATTACACTTCAATGAAAAACGATTAAATCACCTGCAAAAACCCATATACACAATTATTGCCTTTCTTACAGTGATTATATTACTATATTATCTTAAAAAAGAAACTCGACCATAATAATTCGTAGGAATAACCTTTGCCCGGATAATAATAGTTTTCTTGAGCCAAAATCCGCAGTAATGAACCAATAATTCCTTCTAAATATGATATGATATAATAACTAAAAAATCTGTCACATTTTCAGAAAATTTCCAAAAACTTGTAAAATTTTATTAAATTACACAATCGGAACTACGTTTGTGTCTGTTTATGGTATTATATTATGTTACAAACTGATATTGATAAATCAAATGCAGAATAAAATCGATTACTTATTTAAGGTTTGTACCGTTACAATTTTCTTACCAAATATCATACGAGCATCAATTGATATCCTGCAACTTTTCTTCGTGCATTCCAAAAACGTACTAATTTGCCCTCGCGTTCCTCTCGGGCAAATTAATTTAACGTTTTTGGAATGTACTCAAAAAAAATTCCAGAAAGAATTGATGCTTGATAGAAGTGATAATTTTTTATGAAATAAAGCTATAAATAAAATTAGCACTGCCAGTTTTAGTGATTTTTAATTCTTTATTGAAGCCAAGAGAATGAAGTATGTTTCTTTGAATAAAAGTTATGAATTTTAAAACTGAATATGTTAAGAAAGCAGATTTCTAATTACCTACTGACTGGCAGAAGCACTGCATTCATTTAGCTTCAAAAATGTTTTAATTTCATAAGCAAAAGAATCAAAAATTTGAAATACTTTGTTTCTTATCTTTCTTTTATTTTTTGTAAGCTGTTTACTAAAATTATTGACTCATTCTGTATGTTTGTACCTTAGTCATATTTGAACGCTGCATCTATATAACTAGCTGACATAAATCTTATATCCGTTGCAACCTATCTTCTTTGCATCTCCCCGCGACAGCCAATGGAATCGATTTCCCAATTTCGCAGCCCATCAGAGCATTCCCTCTAACAAGCAACAAAGTGTTGGAAATAATTAGTTTTTTGAATACAGTGCAACAGCCGAGCTTATCCAATTTCCGAACTAGCGTCCACTTCCCCAATTAGCCTTCAGCACTGGCTTTTTTTTAATTAAAAAAAGATCGGTACATCCCCGTTAAAGTGAACAAGCAGATTCCATCGGCATCAGTTTTACTGCCACGCACTCAGATCTCGGAGTAGATTGTTGCGGATATAAACTCGAACCCTGCTATCTATGATAGCTGTCGATAGATATTGCTTTTTTCACCGACTTATTTCCCTTTTTATTTCACTAGAGCAGCGATTTTGTTTCGTGTCATTTCCGGTCGATGTTTTTTCTCCAAAGTATGAATTTTTCATTTATTCCGCGCATTTAACCAATGTGCGGATGCATTTATGAGGACGTTATCGGTTCCAAGCTCGCTCTACTGCATTCTAAACAATCACTTTTCGCCAGTCAAAAGCAGACTTTGTGGATAAAGAATATCATGAATCAAAGTCACACCAAGGTTCATTACATTAACTACGTCATATTTTCTTTAGTTGTGTCTATCTTATAGCGGCTGTTGTAATTATGAAGCCTCGTTAAACTCTTGGAGAACAATCCGCGAACTGCTAATGATGCACTGGTGAGAATTTTCTTCAATAAGCTACGACGTTTATACCAAAAGAGAAAAGTACGTGCTTTTGAATATGATTGCAGTCGTATGCAAAAAAGTCAAGTTTTAAATTATACACGTTTAAGCGTAGAAACGTTTCATAAAAGAAAAAAATTAAATTTTTAATATCTCCTTAACGCATTATTACTTTTATCTAACTTTGATGTTTTAATGACATTGACATTATTGAACCCATGGCAACTATCATAAGTAACTGTCTACATGTTAGAGTGCAATAAAGTTACTTTAATCCACTAGTGAATTAAATCAATTTAATTAAAACTGGTTCTTAAGTTATGAACTTCAAAAACTGCGAGATTTGAATAATTTTAATTTCACCTATAAATATTTGATAAAATATGGTATATGTTTCGTGGATTATACATTTTATTTATCCGGTATTTAAACAAGTAATTAGTAATTTCATAAAATCTATCAGTCAAATGTTTAAACTCCCAACAACGAATCACTTTTTCCTCAATTCATCAATTAATATAGACACGAACGTATTTACCATTTCATTTTCTTTTTTCATTTTGTAACACAGTTAAATTCATAAATAAACGATCTATAATAATATTTAATTCAATCAAAATGATTGAAAATAATTACAAATATTTTCCAATCATTTTTGTATCTATAGTACATTTACACCACAAAAACACAAAACACTGGATTCAACATGAAAATGCCTCGTTTTCGTCAAAAACAGAATGTTGAATTTTTTTTCTATTACGACTTTGCTGTGACGATTTTGTGACTAATATCCAAAATTGGTGACACAAAGTAAAACTCTAATTGGTAACTTTTTATGCGATACTGCTACAGACTGCATAAATGAAATTACATTAGTTCCAACATTTGACAATTCCGAATCATTTTTTACGTTTTTTGAGGAACAATAATTATTTTCCCATTGCTTCATTGATATCGCACAGTTCTAGCAAGGTAAAATTGAAATCTTATGAAGTAATCTTGATAAACATTCCTTGAAAAATGACACCTTTATTTTTCTGTCAACTATCATTCAATTTTTAAATAATAACCGTAGAAATCAGATAACGTAGAAAAAATTATGATTTAACAGGAAAGTGAAGATCCATAATTTTACTGTCTCGACGGTTTTATTTTAAATGCTGCTGCACAAAATCTCCGGAAGGAGATTTAAAAAACTACATACTTAGATACATGTGATATATAAATAGAACCTCTTTTGTCAAGAACTTTTTTATTAAAGAATTATAAAGGTTTTAACCGAGAAGAATTAATAGCTAGTCATAAAGCGTCCGCAGTATCGTATGCTTTTAAAATTTCTACCACAAAGGAATAAATAGATATGCAATTAAACAACTAAAACTCTCTATAAAAGCATTTCCAACTTTAATATTTACAGGATAGTACTCGAAACATTATCCTTACAGAAGCAATTGTAAAAAGAGATAAAATAAAAGTTCAAAAACGAAAAAATCGATTGTGATCCTATTATTCCATTTTTAATTTTGGAGAGATTGTAGGTTTTACGTTCAAAATCAGTTTATGATGGAAGTTGTAAACTTGTAAACCTTCAATTGCAATATCGAATTATTCGTTTAATAAAATGAAAAATGGTTATTTACATGCAAATCATAAACTGACTGAAAAATGCCAGACATTCTTTAATACAAAAGTGAAGATTCCTTTAAAATTACAGACAGAAAAACTCGATTGAAAGATAAAAACAAATATAATTACATTTTATATTTTACCTGTGAGATTTCCACCTCGTATTATCCCAAAGGAAAGTTCATTACCCAAGACCTGAAACAACACCGTTCGTCAATAAAAAGCCGAAAACAATTTAATCGAAAGTGTTCGATCGTAAGACAAGGATCTAAAAGCAGCAGTGATTAAAAATGCAGCTTTCATCCTTTAATTTTATGAATTGTTCTGGATGAATGCCCCAGTAAACAAAATTGATTAGAGCTATAACTCTTAAGTTCATTGGGAAAGGAAACCCATCAAACAAGAGTAAGGAAAAATATTAAATTTCCATTAAACGAATTAGATTAAATTAATTAGATAACAAACTGGTATACAAAGCAGCAACTCCAATAGTTGTCATCCCGCATGATAATCCAATTCGGAAACAAAACCGCTTTTCACAAAACACACATAAAATCGTTACAATTTTTAGGGTGCGGTAATCAAATTAAAATGTAACTTGAAAAAGAAACTAAATTGATTGCGAAAGATTTGTTTCAAATAGTTTACGCGTTTTCCATAGAAGAAAAACACTTAAAGAATCCGCGCGAGTGTTAAAGGAACAACATCTTTTATTTGTGCAAAAACTTTACAAACCATTAAACGTATTTGAAGAATCTTGTGATGTGTATACTCTTATCACATAAAACTAATCACTAACATGGAAACAAAAATGAAAATATAGAGACAAAAATGAGATCTTCTCTACCATAAATCACATGTTCGAAAACCTAATTTCCTCAAGCGGCACTACAGCGGCGCTATCAAATAAAGCAAATTATTTCTAGTGAACAAAAAAAGAAAAACAAATAGACTGTAAACGTGACATATACCAGAAAAAATTTAAAAAATGAAAAATTTTAAACAAGTAATTTTTTGTCAAACAAACCTTATTGTTAGCTTCAAAAATTCGTGGTAATTTTAAATTGAACGTGCCAAAGTCTCTTCACATTCACCAATCATAACTTTGGAATATTATGCGAGTTGGTATTACGTGACGTAACTGTAGCACTGAATTTTCAGCCGGCAAATTCAGCTTGAACCGACGAAGTTTTGGCACGAACTGATGCCAAACCGGTCGAGCTTTTCCGATACGACCGCAGGGTGCGCCGAGCTTCCACCTCTCATAAACTCGCTAAAAGTTCGGCCAGTGTTCCGGAGCGCAAGTTGAACACGTGTGCTTTAGCTAGCGAACAAGCAAATATGATAAAAAAGACCGAAAATAAAACCGAAAACTGGTAGGTTTAACACAGGTAAAATAGAACGGAACAAAATAGGAATGTTTTACACTAATGAGACCGTCTGTTTGTTAGATCTGTTTGTACAACATACTACAGTTTTTGCTGTTTATCCCGCATCATTAAAAGGATGCTGTAAATAAAGTCGCATTTAACTCGACTAATCAGTAGAGGATTTTGAAAAAGTTGGGTGGCCAATTTGAGGAATTAATAAGTACTGTCAACAAAAAATGAACGCTTTAATCTTTCACAGAAAGATATCAAAATCTGCTTATTTATTAGGTGAAAACTTTTAGATACATATTTGAAGCACTAATTGATAAAATATAAACGACTTTAGAACTGAATAATATGATTTTTTAAACTTTAAACAACTGCAACATTCACTACTCTCTTTTCAACTGCAGAATAAACTACCATTCAATCAGTTAAACAAAGACATGAATGCCACTAACATATGCCAGTGCAAAGTTGCTTTCAAAACCAACGCTCTCTCAATCATTTTGTCTGTTGCAAGTTACAAGTTTGACAGATTCGGTACCATTTATCAAAAATAACCAAATCATGAGAAGTTCAGTTATATAGTTCTGTTACATGAACCGTTACAAGCGATGAATGAAATAACTGCAATGTAATAATACTGAAAGTGTTTCAGTTTGCATAATTGTAAATTTCAAAATTGAAATAGATTGAGGGAAACTATCAAATTACGACTGCATGTATCATTTTTTTTTTATATAATAATGCCAACTAAATTCAAAACTGATCTTCTCTTCTGTGTCAAAAATATATTGGCGCATCCACCATAATTTAAAGTTAATAAATATGCATGTAAATTTATCCCTGACGTAATAACGACTTTATGCGGTATGTTTATATCTTTTTTAATAATAATAATGTGCATTTTACGGGACATAAACTTGGCAAAATGATAAAAACAAATAACGTTTATTTTCACAGTTCATTGAAGCGGACAGTCTTTTCTAAACCCTCCGTATACATCTGACATGAACATGTTTGATGTTTTTCTACTCCAAAAAACAAATTGTTTATACAAGTTATTAATTCCGTTTTGCAACTGTTTGGTTTTTCCATTGTATTCTCAAACAATAATTGACAAGTGTTTTTTTTTCTTTTTGGGCTGAAAATAACAAAGACGTCTTAATTTATTTACTGTTATTCAAATTGTCAATATCCTCTTTTCAGAAACTAATTTCAAACCTCTTTGTATTCTGCTTTATGACAGTCGTTATTTAAAATTAAACCATTGTTTAATTCCAATAATTCACGTTTTGATCAAACAACTGCAATATCCTAATATCAAATTGACTTTTTCCTCACTAAATCCGAATATTTTTTCCATCGCTTTACATTCTGACTACTTTCAGATTTATTCATGAAAGCTCTAAATTCGCTTCAAATTACTCAATCGCAGCTCTGGTTTATAACCTTTGTGGAGTCCTTGAACCGAGTGAAGCAGACACCTGAAAATGCTTTATTCAAATTTGATAGGTTTTCGTAAAAATCGTGTGTATTATGTAGGAAAAGATTTAATTTTAGACACGGTTAAATTCTTTGAAGTTTTAAAGATTCCTAGATTTAAATATTTACTGCAATGTCAAAAAGAGATCCCTTTTGGAGTGTTATGGCATGCAATTGCTTTCTATTGTGATTTTTGTAGTAGTTTCAAGCTGATTTATGTATATTGCTAACTTGCGTGCAGTTATATCAATAGAATGTGCATGAAAAATGGAAATTGTTTATGATAAGAATAAGTCGAGCTTTCTTGTAGAAACAATTCAGCTCCAACATTATAACAAAAAAATATTCAATTTACATCAGTTAATTGTCGTTTGAATTGAATAAAACATGGCACGATACATATCTGAAATTTATTCATTTGCTGCAGTCGCCAACAGCTGAAAAATAAAACAAAAATTGTCTGAAGTGAAGGAATAGTAACTTTCGCAACCATATAATGCATTTAACACTGTCAGTTCATTCAAAGAACATCAAACGAAACACGAAGAAAGTTGAAAAAGTCATCATTGTTTCAAGCTATAGCTGTAAGTCCTAACTTTACACGAAGAGTAATGAAACTGACAATGCAGTGGAAAAATGAGACACTCATATACTACTGAGTTGTATATTTCTCTTTATACCACTTCAACCCTTAAAAATATAATAAAAATATGAATAAATTTGAACAATATGTTGATCGCCGCAAACTCATAAAGCGTGATATTTTTCCGTTTTGCCGAAAGCTAATGCTTTGAAAAAAATTAAAATTAATTCGAAACTAATTTTAGCCTGGAAAACGCATTATGTAACGTAATAATAAAAATGGAACTTTTTTTAATCAATTAATAAGAAGAAAATTCCAGTCTCGCAAATAACTTAAAGTTTAATAAAAGTGCAAATGGCTTCTTTCCGTGAAAATTCGAATGTGAAATCCAACACGTTTAACAAATTTGTTCTTTCTTCTTCTTCCCGAAAGTGATATCAAACAAGCTACGCAATAAATGTAAATAATCGAGAGGAGATTTTCGCGCGTTTCCTAAGGCCACTGTTAACTTGCGGCTGAACCTTTCCCAATGAAATTCTGAAGAGATTTATAGCGACGGTTTACATATGGCCGCACTCAAACACCAACCCGACGTGGATGGATCTCCAAGGACGCTCGATATGCCTTATTTATACATTAAATGGAGCCGCTGGTTATAGGTGTTTCGAGAGAATTATCAGGACGATAAGCTTTGATTAAATTAGTTCACCCTTGTCGACGCTAGAAGGGCTAAGACTAGAGTCGCGCCTGGAAAATTCGATTTATACTGTATCGAGACGTATAATACATCGAGTGTGAAGCGGCTGACAGCATAAATCATAAATTTCAAAGGGGAAATCCTAAACTAATACTCTGATTATAAATGACACTAGTAACTTTTAATTGAACAGAGTTGATCGAATTTCAATTATGAATTCATTTAATTTAACCTGTCATAAAAGTTGTTGCAAAAAAAAGCACAACTAAATTTAATCTGGCAATTTTTGGGCGGTCATAAAAACTGTGACAGCTGATATAAATAACACAAAGTAAATAATAAATTATCCTACACTTTCTGTGATAATGATTTATGATAAATTTGCGAAACAATGTCCGTTGGACGCAGCAGTGCATGAAATTCACATGCGGCCGTGCTGAAAATCCAGATGAATTTTTTGCTTTGTATCCTGTCGCTGCTATTACGAAAAATCGAATTAAACCATGTAATTAGCAAATCGAAAGTTAATTTAAATTCAGCCTGTATCGAACTTCTTCAGTAATTAATAAAACAATTTTAATTAAACTCCAATTTAAGTTTGAAGCATATAAGAGAGACCTATCGATTAATCAAGATTCTATTTGTGCGAAGCAGAGATTGAAAAATTCTTTCAATGGATTTGAGCGGAACAAGTCGTCCGACAACATCCAATTAGAGGAAGAAAAATATAAGCAAGTTGTATTTTCAAGAGAGAAATTACGAGAGCTTTAAATAACGTAGAGATTGATTGTAATTAACAACCACTAGCCATACAATTGCTTAGAAAGCCCAACGTGGACCTTCACTGTCTAAACTTGAACAATTACATCAATGTTAACCGTAATAAACAAATTCTGCAGCTCAGCGTGAGGTCATTTAGTTCCCCTACTCAATTAAAGGAACTTTAATAATTTGCGTACATTATAGCTACGATTATAGAGGATTCGAGCTGATACTTGGCTATAGCGATTATCCAAATGGAAAAAGATTAATCATTAGTAGGAAAACGCCAAATTTGGCAGATTAGAACGTTTCCAACATTTGTACGATAACAAAGAAGTAACAATTTGCAATTAAAATTGATCATTTTTAAACAAAACCTAATCTTAAACAGGACATGTATATCAACCGAGAAAGATACACAGAGTAAAAGCCAAGTACATATTCCACAGAGTAAACTCATTGTGTATACTCCATTCCAAGTTGATTAATTCATTCACACTTTTCCATTTGTAAGTCTGCAACAGCTTACTTTCGTGATTTGTTATAATAACAAAAGTTTTGCATTTGTAAAACAAAGCAGAAAACATATCAGTTTAACAATACGTTTACAAAATTAATTATACAAAAACTGTCCAAGAATAATCTCAAAGCTATTGAAAAAACTAATGCTATTAAACAATTTATTAATAAAATAAAATTTTTGATTTGAAGTTTAATTAGAACCAACCACTTGAGTATGAAAAAAGCTTAATTTTTGCAAAAAAAACAACCACTATAACCTCTAATTTTTTTAACTAATAACTCAAAAATGTCAAAGATAGTCCATCATTCTCTTCTGGAAAGTAACACATTTTCGAAACATTCACCAAATTAATTTACAACTTTAAAATGAACAAAGTTCTCGTATCCTAACAACATATCGAGTGCTTTTCCTATTCAAAACATCCTACACAACGCATATTGAGAAGACGAGAGGTATATTATAATCATACTTTTAATGAATTTTAAATTATAGCTTCATTGTTCTGAAGAGTTTCATCACTCTGAGGATATCAACAAAGCGGCAAGTCACGAGTATGTAGCGTATCAAAAAGCAAGCTGAATAATACAGTAATAAACAACATCAAAACTGAAAGAAGTTATATTGAATTTCATAAACTTTACTGAATTCCATCGAAATATTATTATAGATGAACAAGTGTTGATCAAGTTTACAAATATAACAAAATATCTATAAAAAAAAACGCAATCAAGACTAGTCAATAAAAAGTTTCATTTGAAACTGGATAATTTTAGGTTTCCCGGCGCATCCACCCTTTTCATTTATTATTAGAAATCTCTAATTTATAGTCTACAACCACTTTCAATGTATTTTTCCTTAGCTGTTTATTCAACCGTCATAAATCTTTTTATTCCACTAGAATTAATTATGTGAGATAGTATGATGAGAAACGTCCACTTCAGATTTCGGACATAAAATAAAGTAGGGTTCTGGAAGCCTGAAAATGATGCCGTTATCCTTCAAGTTGTAAATGTTTACAGCCAACGTTAAGCCTTGACCTCACGTGATTTACTAATTCGAAAGGATTTTTACAACCCCAAAATTATGCAACTTGCTGATGGTAATCGGCTTCTGAAAAAGTACATGGCCTGGAACCTAAAATAATGTTGATTTTCCGTTAAACATTTGGAGGTGAAGAAAGTGGAAATAAGACGGAATTTAATTAAGAAAGAACATAAAGCTAAAAAAGATTAAAAAAGTGGAATGAGAAATTCTCAGGTTGCTTACAAATGAAGTCAAAAATCACTAAAAATTCAAAAATCTACAAAATCTCACTAAAAGAGTCAACTAAAATAAAATGAAGCTATCTTAGATAAAAAAGAATAATGATTATCTCAACACATTAACAATTTTTTGTAAAGCAAAAAACTTCAGTGACTTGGTCCAGCTTTATTACATTTCAGCCAAAAAAACGAGCAATAATTACCCTCAAGAAATATAAATTCGCATTGTAGCTGCGTGCCAGAGCGTTTCTAATTACTTTCGTCGGCAATTAAGACTTTAGGTTGGGCCAGTTTTCCAACAAACGAAAATGTAAGCACGATGTAAAAAAGATAAGTGTAAGTAACATTAAGAAGAAAATACGAGTTAGATAGGAATTTTAATTGGAGAGGAAAACGACAACGCGAAAAGAGAACCCTTTATGCCAACAACGTAATTATCACAGATCAAGCTGTTTAGCGCAAATTGTGGCGGTTGAATTTAAGACATTCGTTCGTTTAAATGCTGAAAGCTCCATTATATCAGCACTTTTACACGAAGCAGAAAATTATTTGCATCCAAAGTGCGGACGGGGCCCAAGCATTGCAAATAACGACTAAATTACAATCCACACAGTTAAGTGGATAAAGGACATAATTAACGCAATACAGTGCTTATAAAGTAAATTGCGGACTTGTTCTTTTTTCAATTTTGCGGTATTTCCTTTCATCTTTTCACCTCATATGTATGTTCAGTAATTATCTGTAATCCCCATCTACAACGTATTAATTACGAACACTCAAATTTAATTACCTGAACGTGACACGAGCTAAATGGAGTCGTGTTTTATACGAAGAGTTCATGTCGTCGTTATTGATCAATAGTGATGGATCATCATTGAATTAAAGCAATATCCATTCAAACTTTATTATTTCTAATATAAAAAAAAATGTACAGCATCTGTCACAAGTGCCATTTAAATAATTGCCGGCTAACAGGGAGTTGAATTCGAATGTATCAATCAAAACCTAACAATTCCAACGCTCCAAAAAACTCATGTGATTAAAATTCATAAATCATTCGAATGATTTTGTTTTTCTTTGACAATAGAGGTAAATGATTATTGTCAACTTGGAGCACACTTGCCAGCCGTGAAAATTTTATGGTTCACCTACATTTATCTAAAATTGAACGAGAAAAAGTCGTTACTTTTAGATGGCGGTGGTGCACATACGAGGTTTTAGAATGTAACAACGCATACTCGAAATTTTCAACAACGAAAGAAAATCTGAAGTGTACCTCAAAAATTTACAAAAAATTAAATATCGTGTCAATTGAATTTTGCTTTTTATATATCTTACTAGAACAACTTACTTTTCATTGGCCAAAAAGACAACTTAAAAATGCAACACGTTCATCGCCCGTCCAAACTTCAAACTCGTGATAAATTTGCCAGCAAAATTGCAAATTTGATTTAGGTTTTCAATTTGTCAGCAATTCGATTGATTTATAGCACGAAAGGTTTTGCTGTTATTTACTTGCGAAAAAATGTCGCTCTGGAATTCAAATTAAACCATAAAGCATACATTCCTATTCCGGAAAGAAACGGAAAAAAATGATATTTTTCACGTGTCAAAACATTTTAATTCAAACAAAGTGTGAAATTTCTGCTTTTCAGTTGACGTCAGAATCTTCTATTATTAAAACACAGCAGATTGTGATATCTGCGTTCTTCTTTTCTTTCAGAGTGGAAATTTAACGATCCGTATAATGGCTTTCCTTCCGTTTTGTTATAGTCAAATTTTAATCACTGTTATTATTTCATTTGCTTAATTGCTTTTATTGTTTTCTGATTCAGATTAAACGGCTTTCGATCAAGTTCCCTGAAATATCTACAAAGGAAGTGTGAATAAATTATGACATTCGAGTGAATGGCGTGCATGAAACTGTTATGAATTCGTTTGAAAGTAGCTGCGGAAACTGGAATGTTAATGTAGCCCGTAGATTATCCCCACAAATTTACAGTAAGAATTAAAATCTTCATTAGTTTCATTAAAATATAAACAAGATTTTAATTATTTAATAAAAAAGCACTAGACAAACTTTGAAAAAAAAAGTAATAAAAATCTAATTAAATTCTAAAAATTCATGCATTTGAAATTCTACACAAATACCCATGTTGAATGTGTAGTCATGTTCTCTTTTACTCGGCCTTTTTGTAAACACTACAATAAAAGAACTTCCATTCCTGTTCATATATTTAAGCCACCCTCTGAAAAATAGCAAGGGGTGCCTTGTAGTGATATTAAATCCTTTCAAGCGAGACAAAAATATGAAATACACATCTACAGAAGTCGAACAATACTGAAAATTGACTGAAAACATCAACCTCTACACTCGTTTAATTCTAGAAATAGAAATAATCTATACCAGTTTTAAATTATGAAAACCAAACGTCCATTAGTCTAATCGCAGGGATGCTAATCAGAGTGCTTCTAAACTGAAATTTTAAAACGCTCAGCAAAACACATTTAAAAATCCATTAAACTAAGTGAGTTATCTAGACTGATAATTAACTCTCTAACAGAATAAACTTAATAGCTGATCGATAAATTAGTCAAGGATGTGTTTAAAAAACGTGCCTTTAGAATTTCCTTTGAATTTTCAAGAAAAGACAATAGAGTATTGTAAAGACACGCCTACTGTACATACCACGCCCATTTTACAACACACACTTGCATTTTTAAAAAACCTCTCCTCCAGAATTTCTGCATTTCAGTGCTTCAGTTTTAGAGCAAGAGTTCCAACAAAAAAGGTTTGCTCACATTGCTGGAATCCTCCAATTATATCCTGCCGACAAAAACTCTCCATCCAATCACTTGATTGAAAACTCGCAAAAACAAACCTTTAGTCCAGAACATACGAAATTAGGAAATTATGATGTTCACAGTTGAAATTATTTCGCATAGTTAGATTAACACTTGTTGGATGCAACAGGATGTCTTGACTGTTACCCGCTGATAAGATATCCAAAGTAATAATGACAATTACCAACAAGCGAGCGTAACGGCTGTCACTTTTACCCACTCAGCTATTTCTCTCTTCGCTAAGATTCTCCCCCTTTTATGATGTATCTATTAGTTTGGAAAGTGCTCTTACAGGAAACAGATTACACCTTAATAATAAAATGTTATGTGGAAGTAATTTAATTTGAATATTAAACCAATGCAATGTTTAAGTTCACAGCAAAATTCGAAGTGGATTTAAATAAATATCAAATATTCCAGTCACGTCAAGAAATAGGGTACGTCATATAAATGTGCAACATATCTACCTTTTATTGTTTTACAAGTCCCGTTGGATAACTGCAAATAATCAATACTAGGATTATTATGGATTTAGGATTCAAACATGTAATGACTATTAATTCAGAAAGCTAAAAATTATTTGACTACAAACTAATGTCTATATAATCGTAATTGATTGTGTCGGAAACAGATTGCTATTGGAATTGATGAGAGATATTGTAATGTATACATTACACACAAATCATATTGTTGGTAATTAAGTATAACATTGAAATTGGTTGCCTGTGGGTTGCTAACTAAATAGAACACTTGCAAAAACTGAACTTATCGATAGACGAAAATTAGTTGTAGACGCAAAGAAAAAAATTTAAGGAATGATGGTATCAAGTAGAATATAGATGGTTCTTTTATCTGTGATTTGCCCCATGATATTCGCGAAAAAACCTATAATGGACCAAAGTGAAAACTCCCTGAACCATCCGAATGTTGATGACCTCTTGAGTGCTATTTATATGCGTCACATGCTCCTACTTCCGATCCGGAAGCATTGTTTATTATTCATTTTCTGCTCCCCTCATCTGGTTAACATTATTTAAAAGATCTAGGTGCAAATTCTTAATTTATCAAATCATATTCCAACTTAGTAGATCAAAATTGGAATTTCACAGGCCAGTTAATCCGAAAAGCGACATAATGGCATTAGCGCTTTCATATTTACACTCGCTCCAGTAAATTCAATTTCCTTTGTAGACCCAAACTGTTTTTTGTTAGTTTTACAGAAGATGTGCTTAAATTGAGTTAAAATAATCCGGTTGATTTATCAGCAGACTGTACAGGTCAGGTCGACTCACGTTCAACACTTTCCAGATAAATTGAGTCGTCGATTCTTTATCTCTACAAAAAAGATCAGACGCTCAAAGAGGTTTTAAATCGGATGTCTACGTATTGTTTGCACGCAGTCGTTTCGAAATCCAATAACCCAACAGGAAACAATAGTGAAAATGCTATTATTAGCGCAAGAAGTGAATTATTCTACAGCGCTATCAAAACGAAGGAACATGTGTTCATAATTTACACACTTGAAGCTTTACTCTTAGAAGCACGTCCACTTTTGATAGCAACGCTTCTGTTTATAGCTTTCGACACCCCGAAAGTTCACTACCAAGAAAAAAGCTTTATTAAAAATGTTTGAAATGAAATTCGCATCGTGATAAAAGTTGAAAATTACGTCAAATTATTCACACAAAACCTTTAAGTTGTTCCCCATTGACTCTCGTAAAATAAAAAATACAATAAAAAATGTTTGAAATAAAGAAAGTAGTAGTGACGAATAAATGAAAATCACAATATTGAAAATTAAAATACAGCAATCAAATAGAACAAGAGAAAAGAAAAAAAGATATTCTTTTGTATACATCTAAAAGAAAATCTTTTGTAGCATTAGAAACAACTTTACTCAAAGAACTCTCCTAAATGCAACTAGAAAGTAAATACAACTTCAATTTGTTTCAATAGAAAACTGAAATTATTTGTAATTTCTTCAACAATAAGAGCTGTAACTACATCAGCTTAGCTACAATTAAAAATTTTCTAATTTATAAAAGTTAAAATTCACTAATTAGAAATATAATTTGGAAGATCCTAAATTATATTTCTTTTACGCAACATTAAATTAACATGTTTATCAATGTTTAGTAATATTTTAATTAACGACCTGAAAGGGTTACAGCTTATATGTAGATTCCACGATCGCTCTAGTGAGTTTGCTTTAATTAAATAATTGCCGTGGAACATTTGTTGCAACTAGCTCAAAACAGGTACTTCATAGTTGAGCGATTTTCTGGCTTCAGGTCCTTCATCCAAAGTTGCGTATTATTCACACAACATTACCATCTTTCATTAGATAAGCAATTAGCTGGAGGATATGGTTTGGCGAAAAAAGCAATGATCTCTGAGTAAATCTGTTTGTTCATCAACGATCTGAGCGTGAAAATCACCACTGTGGACAAACAAATTTATAGTTGGCAGACAATGCGATAAAAAAGAAAATCAGCCGCATTGTCAATGAACGCGACCATGCAGCAAACGAGCTGAGTGGTCAGAAAACAAATGAACTGCTGCTTTTATCTGATTTCAGTAATCACGGATCATCACTTTCCGTTCGCAATTAAACTTTAGCGGTTTTGATGTCTGCAAATGTGGCTCAAAAGTAAGAAATAGCAGACAATGACGATAATTCTATAATAATAACTGCTATAATTTAATTTCAATTGGTAGAGGTAATTTGTCGTCGTAGCAACAACGGAATTAAACGTGATAGCGACGTAAGTTGTGGAAGCGCTTGACCGATCTCACTAACCCTAATTTAATCACTGTCCGTAATCGTAGAAAGCTGAGAGGAATCGTTTGTTTTTAGTATAAAGCTCGGCGTGCTTTAGCAATCTTGCTGGGTCTTTGATAAAATCGAAAGAAATATACATCAGAGACAGAGATAATCCCACTCTTCCCTTGATTTCCAGCCAAGTAAAATCTTTTGATCATACATAAAGGTAAATATACTCTGCTTACATTTATTTGACTTTACCTCTGCCGTTACGACGATTCTCAATTCTTATGAAGTCATCAAGGTTATTTAGTGTTGAAGTACAAAAGCAAGAAGAAAGACGATAAAATTTTAGAAGCATAATAAAGTATTGTCCATAGTATTCAAATACTCGCAATGAGCTGAATTTTTTACTGCAATTTTTGTATGTACTTTAGAAATCGTTAACAGCACACATATTAAAAATGCCCTTTATATTTAGTGTGCAGTTGCAGTAAGATTAAGCGCTTTGATAAATTTTACTTACATTTCCCACATTTATAAAGTTTACGCACTTCAAACAGCAAGTAATCCTAATCTACTATAAACCATTTTAATTTCTCTTCTATTTTTTACGACTGATGGTAAAGCGGTTTAAAAATTAAATTGTACATTTACAGTTATTCTCTCTCAGAAATTATTTTCTTTAAAAAAGAAAATGATGAAAAAATAAAGCTAACACATCCATCATTTTTCAGCGCACTGTATATTATTTTTCATGAAATGTAATTTCAGAGATAATGTTACTACACATTCAACATTAGTTTCACCTCATTGAAATCAAAAAGCCGTAACTCACTTCATGAAGGAATATTGAATTGTTAATTAAAAAACGGATATCAATAACAAACTTCAGAACAAGTCACTCTGAGAAAAATTACTAACGTTATATTCAACATCAGAAATGTCTTTCCTAGATATCAACAATATGAATCGTTTATTCAATCAAATCTATTTCTTTCAATCAAAGATAAGAACTTAGTTTTTTTCCCTTAAATTTTGTAAAAATTTATAAGCAACGTAATTACCTATATATGATATTTATTGATTCATATATTCACTTATTTCTTCACTAATTTTAGGTATTGTTGATTGCTTAGACATTTTTAACAGAAATTTTCAAAAATTCCTTCTCTCTGACGCACTGTCTTTCAAGATTCTGTGAAGAAATTTTCTCCAAGGTAGTACGTTTAATCACAGATAACTTCATCATGTTTTCTTGCAACTGTCTGCCTGAACTCTGTTGAATTTTAGTCTTAGGAAGGAGGTGCAGCTTCACCCAAAGTTATGTGAAAGCAACTATAATAAAGACTCAGAAAATACGGAGTTAATCAAAAAATTCATGAATACAATAAATATAGTTGAAGGCAGAAATTGAATAGTTCATTAGATGTAGGTTATTTGCCGAGAAATTAACATCGCGCATTCACCATTTTTACACAAAACCTAATTTTTGAGAAAAAATCAATTAGATAGTTTTAAATCAAGTTAGACTCCTCACTATCATTTTATCTCCTACAGATACCATTAGCTACTGAAATTAAACCAGTTATCGATTTTAATTAAAGTTGCAGTAGTATCGCACCAGCGCTGAATAAAAACTCTGCTATGAAAAAAACTTTGTAAATATTTGATTTTCTCTGACATGTCATCATCCAATATCAATTTTTAAGTAAATATATTGAGGAAGTTTGTTCAAAACTTCCTCACTGAAACGATATCTATAAATACAACCCTGTTTTTTTCAATTATTTGTCTACCCAATTCCACTCAAACTGATAATTAGTAAAACCTTACCTTTGGCATCAACTACAACTCTAACTCTAAATTAAAGGTAAACATTTCGTTTCAAAGATACTCGCGTATTATTTGTTTGTTTTCGTTAGTGAAACCCTTTCTACTCTTGCATTATTCTCAACAAGACAAATAGCGATTTCCATATGCGTTACTCCAAGACATTTAATCGATAAATGTGTAAACAATCCTATGTCCATAAAGGGTCAGGTTTGACATGTTAAGGTTACGGGTCGAAAAGTAGAGAGTTTTGCACTCAAATTAATTGCCAAGTTAGGGATATTTACTTAGGTCATACATTAAAGCACCTTCCTGGAACTTTGTACTTAAGAAATAATACGTACCAACTCACGTTTAAGAAAAAATGTTGAAGTATCAAGAAAGTTTAGAAATTTTATAATTAATTTTTACATGATGTCACGGGGGTAATTTGCTGAGACCAAGTTAAAACTTTCAAAGAAACAATACACCCGATTTTCTTCCACAACTAGTTACTAAATGCAATGTTGATAAAACCTCAAAGAGAAAATATGTTTGAAATAATTAAATCTTTGCAATCTGAAAAAAAAAACAAAATAGGCATAAATTGGTATTTTTCAAATCGCTCTCTAATTGATCTCAAAATTTGGCGAAAGATTAAGATGATAATTTTTAAAATATTCAAGATTAAACAGCACGAAACTGTTCAAGTTATGTCCGGTATATGGATAATATGGATAAGATAAATTCTTGGAGGAGTTTAAGAAAACCAAATATTTTAGTTATGCTTTCGACGCTTGCGCTTGCACAATAAAAAGATCGAAAAGATCGAAAAGACCTTAAAGCTGCACCGATGCGCACTATAACTCTAACAACGACACAGAAGAAACATGGTCGCTAACAACTTCAGAAAAACTGACCACATACCTCAAAGTATAGCTTGAAGCCTTCTCCTGTTCTGCAACTTCTTCGTAGGAAATCAAAGAGAAAAAAAATGGCCAAAAAAATTGTAATTAAATAAAAACAAGTAATAAGATAACAATATTATTTATCTAACTATGAGAAACCCATAAATAAATACATAAAAAAAATTGAAATGTAATTTAATAAAATTTCATAAATAAAAAACACTTCTCCACTAATGCATTTTTTACTAATGTTAATATGCATAAATTTCTAAATTAAACTTTTCTGTGGGACGTTATTAATGTATTAGAAACCATTATTACCCATTATTCTACTCCAAAACTGAAAAAACACTCATTTCTTATCAGAAAACAAGATAAAATTTGAAGAACAAACCCTATTTTCTATTCAGCGAATTATGTATAAATCACAGAAGTCGGGCGTAAAAATGTAGCTTAAAAAAATTGCTGCAATTTTAAAACTTAACAGCCTTGAAATTAATTATACTCTACGTTCAATTTCAAATAAAAAATTCAATTTCTGTACCAGGTTTCTGTTTAGTTGTTATATTAATATTATTAGTTCATTACTTGCTTAGAAAGTCAATCAACCAAAATCTGAAATTCAATCGTAACCACGTGACTCATCGAAAACCGAAAAGTGCTATCGTATCTCGTAGATTAAAGAGCTTCTCCCAAGTGTAGTTAAGTCATGAAAATTAATATCGTCACATCCGCTACCCAAAATCCACACAAAAGTTTTTGAGCACTTCCCGTCGAATATTTACAACGAGAGTAAACAAACAAGAAATTAAGCACAGCACGTCTCTAATGTGTTCCTCTTTTAATGTAGAAACTTTGCTCGTTGTTGGCTGTACAACATCGTAAATAAACGGCATAATGCATTCGCCTATCGTTTTACAACTTTTACTACGTAGGGAATTGAGTTTTTCAAAAGATTCAATTTTTAACAGCAAATCGATAACTTAAAGTTTAGCCCTGTTATGCTATGGACCATGTCTTTTGACGGTTATAGTCACCAATCAACACGAATCAGTCCAATAAAGTGTGGTAACCGCTTCTTAAATCTTGTAAATTTGTAGGTGTGCGAGCATTTTCCAACGCTTTTGAAATCGATTTAATATGCAAATTCCGGTAAATTACAGTTATAATTTCACTTATTAATCGCCCTCTGCCGCTCTGAAGGATAATTTGCCAACAAGGGTGTATCAATTAAGTTTTGATTTATGACACAAGTTTAAACGGTGTACACATGCTGCTTACCACCGAACGACACTGTTTACATTATCCGAAAATCGTTAATTGCCGCAAGAACTAATGTGCAAGTGATCACCACAAATGGAATCGTCGTTTTGTTGAAATATCGCCTGAATTTGATTCGAATCCGTTGATACTCTGCCAGCGATAAATCATTCTAAACACAGGGAATGAAGACAAAGAGGGCTGATCGAGATTGTCGTACGTAGCAAAGTACACCCTGAATATCTCACCTTACCAAAAATAACGAGAGACTATAAGTAAAGTCCTTATACCTCTCTCTACTTTAATCAATATCTCGCTGTTTTATCAAACTCTATTCATTAAACCTCGGAATATTTTTCCCAGATTCGATTTTTCCAAGTTCGATAAAGTTCCAAATTGACTACTTCATCACTACGAAAAATGCGTCTTCTATCTAGCTGATACTTGTCAGAAGTTAAGTAAAGCCATTCAGTAGCCTATTTGTTGGCTCTTGTTACATGCAGCACACTCTAAAAATATATTATTAACTTGTCACTTTGACTTATTGCAACATAATCCAGAAAAATAAGTTTTACAGAATGTAGGAATTTCACTACTAGACTTTGATGAAAAGTGGTCAATAATGAAGAAACATTTCTAATGGGGTGTTCATTTACTGCAGCTTTTATGTCTACTACAAGGATCTATTTCCAGTATTCGTTGGAAACCTTCAATTAGCAAATTTATTTACAACTATTATCACATTTAGAATTCTATAAACTTATCATAATCTCTACTATTTATGTTTATTAATATTTCAATGTTTGGGTGTGAAACAGCTTGTTTATTATTCATAAATGTTGCCCCTAATTTTAGAGTTACAATTTAAATCAATTTGTAGCTTTATAAAAGTCGCAATAATTTAATGACTCTAATTTTAGAAAATTGAATGATAAAATTGTTAATTTGAATATTTCAAATTTTTTTGAAATGTCATTTCAATTTTAGAAATAAATTGATAATAAAAATAAATATATCTCGCAGAAAAAGAATTTGAATATAAATTATTCGCATTCCTTCTCAAAAATAAATTGTGTAAAAATATTTTTTTAAATTTCACTATCAAATTAAAGCACTCTAAGTAAATTTAACAACGAAACACTTCATAATCAAAAAGAAAAACAAAGAACTATCAAAAACAACCACTCTTCTAGCAAATTTATCCCAGTGAAAACTTCTCCCGTAAAGTGAATATTTTATCCAAGTCAGTGCAAAAGTTCGCTAATAAGATATTGTTAGAAAAACGTACGAGCAAAACGTGTGGGTTCGTATCACACGTTTAACAACGCAAAGGAAATGGAACTAGAAGCGGATAAAAGCCGGGGTATTTACGATGAGAATGGCAAATCGAAAGGGGAAATGGAGAGAGCCGAATAAATATTGAAAGGTTAGCCTTAACTGTGTAGTCAATACAAAAGGCCTATTCAAGATTTGCATTTTCCATGCGAACACTCATCTAATCAGCGAAATGCTACCACCGAGTGAACTGAAAATCCTGTTGTACACTGACGTCGATATTCCGGACGATGACTTCCGGAATGAGCAAGATTGCCTCTGATGAATTTTAGAGGGTATTAGTTGAATAGTGATTGGCAACGAACGATTAACACATAAGTGAGTTTCTCTCAAAAACGAAAATAAAATAAAATCCTATCAAATTAAATGATTTGATTGAAACGTGAAACTTTAAAGCTTCTATTCAAATACTGTTAGAAAGAACAGTGCGCTAATCATATTATTGACGTTTTCGTTCCAGTCCGAAAAAAACGGAAACGTTCAGATTTACCTAAACTGTTTTTTCCACCACATTACCAAAATAACTGTGAAGACACATTGACAGGAAATACGCCCATTTAGAACTATCCATTCATGTCATTATCGTAAATTTTTAGAAGACCGTAAAATCTGTGGACCTTTACAGAACCGATATATTTCTTTATTTACCATAAAAAAAATCTAAAAACTAAAATCCAAAAAAATAAATTAAAATGGTTTGTTAACAGTTTCCCTTTAGTGGAAATATTTGTGTGCAGAAAATTAAAACATTAAATACCACTTTGCAAAATCCAAATCAAGCAATGTTTTCTCACCAAATATGTGGCTTGGTCAATATCTTTATGGCACACAAGAGATTCCAATATTGACACAAAAAAGCATGAACAACTGAGTGAAAATTTATGGTAAAGACATGGCCATCATCTCCACAAGAATATATTTATTTTTAACTTTCCTTCTAGTCTTTCTGAATTGGAACATTATTCAAATCTTTAAACCAAACTTTGCAAGTAAACTAAATTCACTTTTCAACTCAGATGATACAATTTAATTAAACTCTCCAACAAAATGCAAATCCTTTACAAATACCGAACTTCCGAGAACGAAATAAATAAATTTAATTTCATATACATAAGTATAGACTGATTGATTCAGACGTGTCCACAATCCTTATTTTCGTCAAGTTGCTTTTCTTTCCATATCTACACAAAGAGAATAATTTTCACCACAAATTGTGTTTTTTTCCTGCTTGTAGGTGACGAAAACATTTCCTGTCGTATAAAAGGAAGTCACCAACAACAAAAGAACCTCAAATTTATGACAGACAGCCCCATCAGTGTGTAAACACGCTCAACCTTATAATAAGATTGAATCGAATTCAATTCGAATAATGTTTTATTCTTTAGTGTGACAGCAATAATAGGAAAACATACAAGAACAACACTTCTTTCATGTTTGAATCCTGACAAGATAGACCGATGCTTTTTGTTCTCTAGGTGAATGGCGATGTCGCCGACAAAAACAGAACAATTCTTCACTCATTTCTATTTTTCATTACCCTACAAAAAAAAAAATAAATGACGTCAATAATGTAAAATTGGTTGCCTAGTTGAATACTTTCAGTCTGGTAGATATTCAAGCATGTCCAAGAAAAATTTAATTTCGTCTTCTGTCCACATAATCAGCACATTCTTGTCGTTTCGCACGTTTTTCGCAGCTGTACATGGAAGCGAATCGGTTCACCGTTGAAAACGATGATTTACTTTGAATATAAAAAGGAGATTTGTTTCAAGGTTCTCCTATATGTCTCCCATTTATTCGATCTAGGCAATTTATTCCCGTTAACAGCAATATTTGTGAATAGGTTGGGCGTTGTATGCGACAGAAAGAATCTAAAACTGAATTTATAGGCACATTTCAATATCGTATTCTAGTTTGTATGGAGGGCATTAAGGCGCCTTTCCACGTGTCAGATTACAAGAAAAGCGAGCCGAGATGCTCATGACCAAGTCCGATTTGATTTCCCACGACGAAATCATTTTCATGCACTAGACGATCCCGGAGGATGTGAATAGTAGTCACAGATATCGGATCTATATTTAAGATGATCACCAACATGTACAGTTTTTCCATAATCGTCATATTATATGCAAATTTTATTTTTATTCCAAGTCCATCTCAGAAAAAAATATTTATCATAGATATATTAGAAGAAAAAATAGGGAATTATATTGAGAGTTCCCAACGGAGTTCAGTAAATTCCAATGGGCATATTACATTCTAGCTCTAATATCATATATGTAGGATATGAAATTCAAAAGAATCCGTCAAGATATCCCTCGTTTTCTAATAAAAAACGAACACATTTTATTCGACGGTTTTTAATAAAAATATTCATAGTTTCCGTACGTTCAACGCCTTCAAATAAATTCTAAAAAACCTACAGGTATTCAATTCGTTAACAGAACGAAAATAAATGAAATCTCTCTCAAAGCTTTCATTCCTATTGTTCCTATGCATATTTTTTATATCAAAAGTGCAGCTATAAATACAGTTTTTCGATAACCTTTTCCAGTGAATGATGAAATGAAAATATTAGGTACAATTCCTCCTGGTCACAAAGTAAACAATAAGACTAAACAAATGAAAATTCGACTTCCTATTTTTTTTATTCTAGACGAAATTTCTATCTAGAAAAACTTACGGATGCGACACGACACGACAGTTAGAATCGACTATTTTGTATCTCTGCAAACACCATCAATTCTGTTTGTACAATTTTCTTTCCTTTATAGTTGAGTGGTTTTAGATTCTAAGAAATTATCTCACAAAATTCCCACAATCTTCCATCTATAATAATTTTTTATTCATCATATAACTGAATACATTATTGTACAATTACAATCCAATCATTCTTTATCGCCTTCGTATTTTTTACACTTTCCTAAATACCCATTCAGGCAAACATCCAACGTATTATTGTTTAATCCCGCAGATTATATGTTTTATCAGATATTTGCCATACTTGATACCAGGATTGCCAGTACTAACTGCACCGAATAAAAAATTTAAAAATATAAAGAAATCTCATCCAATTTTAATGTATCTCTCAAAATATAATTTCCAATTTTCTGCATTCATCGAATAAACCAATTTTAAACCCATTAAAGTATAAATATGCAATAACCCGTACAGCATCGTCTTCCCACGTAACTGTATCCATTCACATGCCTATTGTAAAAAATATAATCCATTGCATTGAATTTCCACAGTCTTGCATAATTCGCCGAAATAAAATGACTCACAATAGTAGAATTATACACACATCACTCAACTTAACAATGAAGAACGAATTTTAATATTAACTGGTTCATACACGTTAAATTCATTTTATTCTGCGAATGATTTTTATTTGAAAAGACCCGAGAGCCTGTTGATTTAGTAATGGAGAAATCGTGTTGGTAGACGGGCACATTTCAAGCCACAGAAGTAATTACGTCTCATTTTTAATTGGGTTACGCCACTTGGACACTACCCTAATTTATTTAACTACCCCAGAAGTTTAAATTCTACGTTAGTAATTTTCTCTTAGATGATGAATTTTTGAAATATTTGCACGAAAGGGTTTTTGGAACAGTTCAACTGCTGGATCGTTAGGCGTGAACTGATAAAATCATGTGCAAACAATGCTCTAAAATAAAGTTTAATTGGAACAGGGTTAATGTCAACAGAATTAAAAAAATACATTACAGAACAGTGATTTATTCAATGAATTAGAAACAAAGTAAGAGAAATTCCGAAAAGTTATAAATAAAGTCAAGAATGGTACTTATTAGATTCCAACCATAAACAGAAATACTACAAAGAAATTTATAGAGACTTAAACTAGATAACCACACTTCTTAAGAAGTTTCTTCAACTTAAAACACCCCTATATCTTTAACAAGTTAAGAAATAAAACGAGCGAATTAAACTCGAAAACTAATGCAAAAACATAAAAGTAAAGTAACATTTTTACAGGATTTGTAATATACCTTTTACGAGAGTCCTGTTCTGAATTTACAGATTTAAAGACCATAAATTACAAACCAACCTAGTATATAGTAGTCCATTGTTTACTTTGGATGATTAAATCCGCACCAAGCATAATTTAATAACTGACAACTTGTTTTAGTAACGATGAAGGTAATTATGGTATTTGACGTAACGGTCGACATAATAATGGGAAATTATCAGTTCAAATGTAGCTAAACCGTTATTACAAGTACCTTTCAACAGTTCACATGGGTGTTATTTAATTGCTTAATTAAATGAAAATCACATCAATTAAAACTTGACCATGATGTTAACTAATTGATATTAATTAGTATCGATCCTTGTTAAAACACCAATTTTGAATAATTTTTTACGCTGATAAAGACAAAAATCAAGAGGTCAAATGAGAGGTTAATTGGCCATATAATGATGGACATAAAAATACCTATGATTAACTTTTTTAGCCATATTCCTTTCGTAACGATCACGTTTATTCCATGAATATATCCGGCATAAACGTGTAAATTTCCGGTTTCTTGAATGCTAAATGCTTTACTTTCAATTTGCACAAAGAAATTATTCATTAATTTATTTACTGTTTCAAGTGTGAAGGTTGATGTCATTAGATAAGACGTGAAAGTTTCAGAAGCAACTTTTGGCATGAATTCAGTGAAATTATTATAAATGTTCGATGTTACATTTTAAAGTTATAAACAAATTCAAACTTCTGTTTTCATTATTTGCAAGAAATTATTTCAATTCTCAATCCCCTTTTAGAAACATTTAATCTGACAATTCTAAAATAAATGCAATAATAAAAAATACAGAATTTGGATGAAGCCGGAAGAACCTCAAAAAACCAAAAGATATTCAAGCAACAGTGTTGACATCATCAGGACAATGATACTGAATCGTGAATCACAATGATCGGAGAGAAAATTCCCAAATTATCATTGACTTTTTCTAAAATGAAAACAAATATGTTACAAGTACATACAAGCCTGTCATTAGAGTACCGTGTATCATTGATTCATTTATCAATTACTTCTTGATCACTTCCTCATTGATAATTAAAAATTTGACTAAAGAATAGAAAAGAACAAATTTACCAGCAAAAATCAATTGCAGTTAGTTCATTTTTCCTAAAAAAGTATCTGCTCTCCAGACAGCTGCAAGAACCACCTACATAATAGCACACCCGTGCATACTTCAAAAGGTCAAATAGTGGGGATAGACCACTGGAACTACCTGTTACCTGGCTTTATCCTAAGGTTAAATTCCTCATTGGAATGTTGCAAATAGATGAAAATAATCCCAAAATAGCGAAAATCACTGAACAAACGTATCAAAATATCACCCACACAAATCAACACACCTCTGTTTATTGCAGATTTTATCTATCATCACTGACACCAAGAGCAAATAATTGACCCTAATTTTGATAAGCAAAAATTATTATTTCAATCACTGTAATTATGGAAAAAAACTAGATGCAGATTTTTAAAAACGTTTACATCTTAACAACTCTGTCAAATGCCGGCACTTACTGTACACACTTTGTTTGCTTTTCAACAGCAGTTACTGAAGAAACGGAAAGCAGAACAAGAGGGGACTGCCGCACGTAACAGTGTTGAATAATCTTGTCAAGGGCAGAGAGAGGAGGTGAGGTAATAAGCTTTATATAGGTCTGATCTGATTCTTTTCGATTTTCTGGAACAGAATCGATTAATTGTATATTTGAAAGTATGACTATAAGGTCATATTGTCCAACAAACAGTGTTTACGTTGAAATGATGTTGATAACTTCACAAAAAAGAAAACTACTTTTGAGCATTGAATCCTTATCAACCAATTTTTAGATAACTAAAAGTTTTGTTGTAATTTTTATTTACGTTATTTCTAAAGTAATTACTGACTTACAACTCTTGAGAACATTTCGTAAATTGTTCATAAAGTTAGAAAGTTGAAAACATCTTTCCTATTGTGTCACGTGAACAAAGAACAATAAAATTTCTGAATACATAATTTCATTAAATTTGATTCAAAGACAAAGCATTATAATTAATTCAAATATGTTTAAAATTATGACTTAGAAATTTCAACAATTTTACACGCATCAAAAAGCTTAAAATGAATAAAATTGTATTTTCAAAGCAATGATACAATTTAATGAAGGTTTATTTTAGAATTTAAAAACTGTTTCCGGTCATAATAAAACAATTTTAGATTTGATAAGTCAACCTTACTCATTTTAAAATTATGTTCACAAATGCTACAAATTTTTATAAAGCTAGCTCACCTTTGTTCGTTACTGCTTGAGCTTAAGTACCTCTAGCTCTCAGAGTAAATCTTGAACGGTCACCATCGAACAGTTCCGAGTTCAAAACAACGATTATCTTCTAATTTTCTAATTTCACTTTCATTTATTCTTAATCTACAATTATGTTACATAAAACTCGTGGTACGTTTTTGAATGAAACTTCCGTAGTAGAGATAAAGATAATTTTTGAAAATATAATTCTATGTTGTTACTCTTTTTAGTTTCGAGTTTAGCGTCTGAAAGGAGGCAGTTTTTGAAGACAACACAATAAACCGTTAAAGAGTAAGCAGTCATCTGTGTCATCTCTTACTGTCCTAAGGAACCTGATGCAAATACATTATTGACGACCCAAATATCTCAATGATGTAAAATGCATCCGTAATTTAGTATCGAAAATTCTCCACAATTGCACTTTTGACTGCAGTAGACTAAGCGATTTCAAGCCAACCTCAATATGACATGGCCTAAATAAAGCGTTCAAGTGTTTCTTTTTAAGATCTGTGTCGGAGCAATAGAAAACCTTTACCACTTTTTTTTCATACTTGAACAAAGTAGGACAAAATTGGAAAAATATTTCACCAAGTCAAAAGAAATGAAACCGTTGCTGTCTCTGTCGGTCAAGTTTGTAATAGTCCTATAACAGATTCTTTATTGTCGACATCTGGACACTCCATTCATTTCCTTCCTACTGCCAATATTTGTCACTAGTGGGTCTCACAAACGACAATTATATCTTTAATTAAGCGCCAAAATTGTTGTCTGGTTAGAAACAAGACATAATCAAATTCTAAACTACCTCCAACAAACACATCCTCTTATTCCGTTTTCCCGTCAAGCTTTCATGTCTGACCAGTAGAGTTTCTTACAGTAGGAAGTTTGTGTCAGTTTACTAACAGAGTTTCCTCTTTGCTCTTGTCACATAAACATATTTATAATTAAATTGGTTCTCACTTGCACAAATTGGATTATTTTGACGAAGAGCTTTGATGTTGCTTCGCTTTTGCGTAGTAATTAATTTTTTCCTGTTTCAAATCAGAATTTTTTTTGTACTAAAGTTTTGATAATAAATGCTTCGTCTTCGCGGATTATTCACACTTTGCGACTACAATTTAAAATTCGCGTTGCATTGGAGTTACAAATTAAATCACAAAGTGTTAAATTACACCCTCATGAATTATTTATGACAACAAACATTTTAAAGTTTCCAATTAAAATAACACGCGACAGCATATTTAAAAGCAGACGAAAATCTTTTCTTCCAAATTCATCATCCGGATATATCAAATTAATTTAATTAATTCAAAAGCAAAAAATTTTACTTGAATTTTTCTCCAATTTTTATAAGAGTAAACTTGTTTTATTGAAACAGATGACATTATATAAAAAGGATTCCGCCAATTTATTTCAAAAGTACTTTCATGGAACTCATTAAGTTTCATCGATATAAGATCAAAATTCGACGTTCTAAAGTTACTTGAAAAATAACTGTAATTTTGTCTTTCCACTTCATCTAACGAGAACGTGAATCGCTATTAACTGAGAAAATCCCACGACTTATTATAACGATCTTCTTGCCTCATTAAGGGAAAAACAGCAGGTGAATATTTAATCAACAGTTGCAACCAAGATCAGAAATTAAATTCTAAACTTGTAGAGGTATATGCAACCAGTAATTTTCACCTAAATGCAATTACTAGGCAAAAAAATTGTGAATTATTTATGAGATGAAAGAACAGTATCAAGGATGTTTACGAATAATAATAATATGTAAAAAAGACAAAAGCATGTAACATTTCCGAGACGTACATCTTATTGATTTTTGACCCCTCCAGGCAGAAACAAATTGCAGATTCGAAACTCACTTTATTGGGAGATCTTTACAAACCGAAATAAACATTTTTTTCAACACTAAATCGAAGATGATATTAAATAACGTGCAAATCTCAGTTCTTAGGTCTTATCTTTCGGTTTTATACATCAGTAATAACATCCTTTATGACTATCATTTTTATGTCAGAAAAGAAAGCATTACAAGAAAGATAGACTCAAATAACCATTAGCACGATTATGTTAATCAATGAGAATAAAACATAAAGAAGACGTAAAGCTAAACCTAATTAATGAAATTACAACAATGTTTCTATATACTGCTAGTAACTTAGAAAGATAATTAAACAAGAAATTGCTATCATTTATGTAATTTACTTTTTTATTAATAAAATGGAATACTGTTTTTTGCTATACATCAGTAAAACGTTTTACATTTTCGATTCATCTCTTTATTTCGTTTCTTCTCTAATTTATACAAAAAAAGTAGCTCAGTGAATTAAAAAACCTTTAGATGGAAGATTCATGTAATATACAAAACGTAAAAGATATTTGACAAATAAAACTTTTTTAATGAAAAAATAAGTCATACCTAATAAAAGCTTTTAAAATATGTTTGATCATTTACAATTTTAATAATAAACTTTCGAGTAGAATCTAAGTATAACAATTATTATCAAAGTTATTGAAGTTGAGTAAATTAAGAAAAAGTCGTCAAATAGTAATCATGCTAACGTCTCGATGATATCATAAAAAAAATCAAATTTTGCGGCTAACTTCTTCACGAAATTGCTTTTGATGTGAAGTTCGTATATGAAAATAATAAGCAATTACGACCGCTCGTCGTTTGGAATTTTCTGCCGCCGCTTGTAATTTTCTCTTTCCTGTCTGCGGCTACCCATTGTGGAATTAGGGGTAAAGGGTAATAAAGAAAATTTGTGGTGCAGAAAGAAAATGCCGATAAAGGAAGTAAATATCTATCCCAAGCATTCAATATTCGAATACAGTCCGGCTCTAAACTACAATGAAAGTAGCTTTCAGATAAAAGCCCTGGTAAATAAGTAAATCCCAAATGAGCCGCAGAGAATGAGAGAAAACCATACATGCATTATTGCGTCAGCCTCTTAAAACCTGACTGCGCACTAAAAATCCCAGATTCGCCTATTCTCTTTGAATAGAACAACATTTCAGCTTTTCTTATATTTTTATAGACGAGACGTTGTGCAAGTTTAATTTAAAAAGAAACTCCGACAAGTTAGCAGGGAAATTAACTTCCCTCTGAGATTCACCAGAACTTATCTCATACCAGTAAAAAACGCTTTGTGCAGAAATGCATTATCGCTAAGTTTTCAAGTGATAAGTAGGAGGCAATAAGCGAAGCGAGATGGACTGTCATTATCGATGAAGATTATTACCAAAAGCATTTAGATGCAGGAAATTATTGATAACGTTATCATTATTAGTAGGAATGTATTATAGAGGATACAATGCTTCAAGTTGTGCCATTGTTGAACCGAACACGACCCATCCATCTCCGGATTAATGGCTCTTGTAATGTATGTGTGTATAGTGGATTTAAGTATTTGTCGTATACCGTGATCTCGAAATGCGACCCTGTGATTAATGTAAAAACGGATTTTTTACTTTTTCCCGACTTTCTTATACAAGCGAACGAGCACTGAAACTAAATAGGAAAATGCTTACTTATTTTGTACACATTTCACTACATGCTGGAACAGCAATTGCTGTAATATCAACTAGAGCTCAGCGCAACAAATCTCCAATGAATTTCAAAAAATACTTTCTAAACCTTCCAATAAAAGACAAAATACTGAAAAAAATAATGTGTAAACGCATTTTTGACATCTGATAATAATCTAATGAAATATTTTTCTTTATATATCGTTAGCTCCAAGTTAGGTTGTCTTCAGCCACCATAATCAATTATTCGATTAAGTTATGAAGACTAAAAGACTTGACGTACTCTTCCACTTTTAACGTTGTTCTCGCGAATTGTGTGATGGATTATAGACACGATGAGTATGCAAGGAACATTAATCACCAGTAAAAAAAAACGTTTTCTACAAATAAGACATAACATAACACTTCCCAAATAATCCCAATTACATTAACCTCTAAAATTTTTCCATATTTCTTTTTTTCACACTAATCCATTATCCAAAGTGACGCCATAAAAGCGAACATTATAATTTGTGAGGTGGTAAAGGAGGAATTTGGAGACATAGTTTACGGTTTTGGCACAAATTCCGATTTGATACTTTTCAGGCAGAGTTGCCTACGTGAGACATTTATCAAGCGTCTGATAGGAATTTACCCTAAGAAGAGCATATTGGAGTAGACGATAGATTCCCTTTTTGTGAAACTAAAGAAGCTTCTTTGTTGTTTAAGGCAGTAAATTTCTCCGATGTAGGTGTACAGACGATTTTCTACAAAGAGGTGGAAAAAGACATCGTATCACGTTCAATATGTCTTCAGATTAGATGAAAAGTAATATATTTTATTAAAAAAGAAAACAAAAAACCTTAAGCGTTTGGGAAGTTTGTCAATCCAATTAGAGAATAATTAAAATGATTTGCTGTTTCTACACCCTCTTATAATCTGATTATCAAGAACTAGCATCATTTAAGATTCTGATCAGATACTAATGTCCTTAATAATTTTGTATAAATATTTTATATTTAGATAACAGATGAGTCAAATGAATCATTGTATTTTTTCTTTTTATTTTCTCAAAAAATAATTGCGGTATATAAACTCATCCAGGAATGAAAAGATTTTATCCTGTTAGATTTCATTCGAAAAGAGCCTTAAAGTAGGAAGCTGCTTATAAATCTTGTTCTGTCTCTAGATTAGTTCTTAATCGATTATTTATTTTGAAAGAAGTGAATTGGTTTCGAGGGCAGTGTTGTTGGCGATGGTAATCATTTAATTTAGAAGATTTATTGTAAGAATCTCATTTACTTCAAGGAGTTGGAAATAGTAAATATTCAAGTTGAGTAAGTCCATAAGTATACCAAGCAAACCACTAACGAATCAGTTTTTACCTCTCCTAAGCAACAGTGTTTGATGATGCTTAATCCTTAGTTTGCACACGACAGTACACACAAGAACTAACTTGACCTAGTTCATTAAGAAGAGTGGGAGCAAGGAGGTCCTAAGCAGAGTCTCAGAAACCCTGCGGACGTAGAAGTCTGCATTAGTTCAGCATTAGACATCGCACCGCAACCACAGGAACAGTCGATAATGAAGCAGGGCTAACCAAACGCCACTAATAGCTTCCATTTCGGAAACTAGACACAATCGCACTTCTTGTTACTGCATCGCCACGTGCCAAGCACGCTAAAGATACAAAAGCCGCTATAACATCAAAGGGAATGTCTGAAAATAGCAGAGCAGTGTTAATAAAGCAAGTTTTGTTCAAAGTCTCTTTCCGTGATAAGCAAGCCATTCTTCTTCTTTTTTTAACAAAATATTTTGCTATCGTTCTACTTTTTTTCTATAGATAAGGCGACTACTGCCGCACATTTCACTAAGCTCCTATAACTTCCCGTTTTTATGGCCGATAATAAAGTTGCAAGGGTGACAAGCAGCAACGAATGTTACTGAGGATGGCGGTTTTAAGTTATGGAAGTTTTGCCGGAAAAAAGCCTGTACGAGTTCTTACGTTTATTAAAGAGTGAAAAATATAATCTATCACAGAAAATCGACGGCTTCGATTATATTTTTTCATCGGTGACAGATTCTTTAATATGTGATTTTTTTCCTAACGTTTCGTATAGACATTTTAAAATAATAAAAGTAAATGAAAATCTGACTACCTACATTTCATTCAGTTTGATTTAGAAGAAATTTTTAATCCGAAAAATAGTACAATGTGACACGATATTTTAAGTCTGTAGAAAAATTATGTGTCCAGTTTTAAATGAGTTCTGATTATTCTCCAGTCTCAAAGGAATTATATTTAACGGACTTCATTTCAATGCAAATAAAAGTCTTGATTTGAATAATTGCGTTGAATATTCATTGCAATATTATTTTACGAATGTGATTTTATACGCTCCTAATGAGATTGGAAGTTTGCATGCAGGTGTGAAGTTCACAGATTTATAATGAAATTTTTTAGGTATCAAATATAAAGTTCTTCCTAGACGTAGTTGTAAATGTAAGTTGCGAACTCCATTTCCTTTCATTGCTTTATTATTCTTAGCAGGTGAATTTGTGACATTTGGATGTAATGCAATTACAGTGCAATCTGAATTTTCTGCTAGTTAAGACTGTGTTTTCATCTACTTAATTCTATCTTTGTCTTTGTGATTCCACAGCGACATGGTGATGCAGCAAATTATAATGTATATGAGTAACCTAATCCTCTCAGAAACCGAAATGTTTACTTTAAAAATTACACAGCAAATACATTACATTAATATCTCCCGCTTGGAAAGCAATTAACCCCTGTCATCTCCAAAATAACTTCGCACATATTTCATTATTTCTAAGTTATTTCAGTTATAATTTGCTCCAAGTTATCAGAAACTTTTTTAATACCCAGGTTGCCATCGACCACCGTTTGATGACATTTACAGACTGATATAACTTCGAAAATTGTTATCTCAATAAAAGTGACATTTTTTGCAAGCACGACCAATTCAACACTGCAATATTTACAAGCAGTTTTGGCTCGCCATCTGGAACATCCATTACGGAAATGTGCAATAAAGTTGAGTGCTTTTTTGATACACTTTCATATATAGGACATCTCACCTAAGAATTATCCTGAACATTTTGTATGCCAACAGCGTACTATCAGGGGAACAGTTTCATTCAGGACTGCATACTCAGCGGATGACCTAGTCCGAAAAAAAGAAAGTAAAATTTTCTTAGTATTCTGTTGGTATATAAAAACCACTTGAAAAATGCATATAAAGACACAAATAATAATAATCACTATCGCATCCTGATTACGAAAATATAACGAAACTTTAGTAAAATTTAGTCTTGAATATTCATATGTAAAGCTGACTTTGCATAAGTATTCTTGCGAAATCGTAACGACAAATCACTTTTTAATGATCACTTCAAACTATGTTGGAATTACACTTTTTGCTATTAATACTTCTAAACTACGCTTTTCCGGCGCATCCACCATTTTTAATATACTTTTTTTTAAACTTCCAAACATTTACATAATCAAACATTTCAAACATTTACATAATCAACAAAAATTGGTTGCAAATTTCTAAAATAGCTTGATAAAGCAAAGTCTCGAAATCACATTTCGTTTGATAAATAGCTAGAGATAGCAATGAACGTGAGAATCTTTAAGAAGAGATAATTGGAACACGACCTCATTACTAATTAGTATATCCTGAATCTAAAATCGTTTTAAGTATAAAGAAAGTTGCGAACAGCACTAAACTAAAGCGGAAAGTTAGCACACTTTTGTCCCAATGGGGATCATTAGTAAGTTACAATGCATCGAAGTTGCGCAACTTTTCAAAATTTATTAAGTTTCATCGAGTTGCGTTTCGCTTTTTGATGAAATTTCATAGGCTTCATTCAAGCAAATAATTCCCATCGTGATTCACTAAACTTACCAACAGATTTTCCGTCAGAAAGCTCTCATTAAATCCATAAACAAATAACTTTATGTGAGGTAGACATGAAGTTGCAACTATAGCAAACGATATGCTCTTTGTAACAAAATTATCTTATAGCTGTCAGTTCTATGAGAAATATGGTTTTCTGACTCAAATCAAATCGATAATCTTGATTTCTACTCTCCAGCGTCCTCCTAGGTCTAACCTCAAAGATGTGTGCAATTGACACCAACTTTGGTATTTCCCTCGTGTACTTTTGCTTTCCCAAATGCTATTTTACTCGGAAACTTCTCAAATATTCATTCGTAATCCATTCAAAGTGTGAAGACATCGATATCATATCACATCCGATTTCCGGTTTGAGTGGATTTACAAATGCACTTTTGATAGATTTAGAAAACATTTCACATGCGCACCATAGATCAAATTTGGGTGGTGTTCTAACAACCCATCAGAGACAGTCTGTTACGAATGAAAGAACTGTGGAGAAAGTAACAAATTTTATTTCCCTTTGTCCGTAATACAAAGTCAAAACATTTATTGAAATTTTTGTTTTTACGTTTTCTAACTTCTAGTGGAAAAGTTAAATAAAATCTCAACTAATTATCTTATATTTTCTCTCAATCCAAACGAACAATGGAGAGAAATGGCCTGGAAGCCGTTTTGAATCTTTTGTGTATCCGCGCTTTTGTGCATTCGTATTCGCAAATTCAATGTAATTAGCATAATGGCTTTTTACGAATCTATTAAAAGAGTAATTATGAACAACCCCGGCTTTAGAGTAAAAGTTATTCATCAGTTATTATTTATTAATAACAGATAAAAAAATTATCTGTGATTCATCTACAAATAAAAACAAAATTAACGTTTTCTCTCTGAGAAGAAAAAAATATAATGTAATTTTTTTCAGTGCTATATTTTATATAACAATTCCTGAGAAAATATTATGAAAGAGTAGTGTGTAGAAAGTGAATTTAATAAATTAAGTATAAAATTGGTTACTTATTTCCTGATTTATTTATTTCATTTAAAATTCAAAAGCTTTATTACTCAAACCAGTTTTAATTTTGATCTTCCTTCGTGAATATCAGCTTAATTTACTTTAATTTAAATCAAATATTTCATAATAAAATATAAATTATTATTCTCTTCTCCAATTAAGCCGTTGTTAATTTTAAATAAATCAAAGCATAGAATAAATTATTCCATCCATTAGTAAAAAAATACCAACAACAAAAAAGATATTGCCAAGTCAATTTTATAATAAAAATTAATTAATAAATACCATAATGCGTCAAAAAACAAAATTTGGCTTTTCTGAAATGATAAATCTACAAAAAAATCGAAAACAAACGCTGCATTTTGCATAAAATAACAAGTTGAGTGTATTTTGTTGTATCTTTTGCTTTTACAGAGTGAATAGCCTTAGAAAATAGAAAGCAAAAACATGGAAAATCAATATTTAAAAAAAAAAATACGACTTTTGACTGTAATATAAATTACTTAAAAACGCATGACTGAAGCATTTTAATTTTTCTAATACTATTTTCTCAAAAATGACCGCTACTAAAGGTTGTTTTACAATTTGATTTATGACTGGTCAATGCAGGTTAGGTCACCTCACGTTCAGCACTTTCCTTTCATGATAAATTGAGTCGCCCATCCTTTATCGTGTTGCAGACGGAAGTTCTCTTGTTCGCTAAAGCAGTCTATATAAAACCAACTTTCAATTTAGATTCCACATTTTCATTAAAAAAATTTCATGCTTCTCGTCTTTTTTTTATTCTTCATTTGAGTAAACTCATTAAGGCAAAATACTTGGCCGGAGAACATACATACGAGAGCTTAATTAGGGTTGAGTTATAACCAGAATTTAGTTTCATTAATATAGTCCTATGGTTGGCAATGTTGGAATGTTGCTATGTAATTAGCACGGTTTAGTGTGCGAGATGAAGCGTATAGCGACATCTCACGAGAGTGCTGGCAGGTTACGGAGCTTGGTGATTTTATGTTGGTGGACAACAAGGTTGCCACTTAATACCAACTAACACCATCTCCTACGGCTGAGCTGGAAACAACTACCCCGCGGGCTACTACCCCGACCGGTATTGAATTACACCAACTCAACCGCCCCACCAGCAACACGCTGAAAGTCAGCGTACCTGGAGCTCTAGTAGAGGTTCCAATCGTACACGACAGCAGGAAACTGCAGACCGGTTTCGGGGTAGTTGCCCCTCATCAGTACAGTGCACCTGTGCTATGCACGATTGGAACCGAACGAAGTCTCGCCTATATGCCAGCGAGGGCGCGCTCTGTGTGCGAGATGAAGCGTATAGCGACATCTCACGGTTTAACCTGGTAGCGAAGCATGCTCTTTATTCAGTGGTAAAGTTAGAAATTACGTGAATTGTTTCGAAATTCAGTTTAAAACTGTTTATCTCCACAGCCACACATTAACTTACCACTAGACAATCTGCTGTTATCAATTCTATCTCTTGCTCTTTAATTGTCTCAGGAATAAATTATTGCGTATTGTATCATGCTGTAGAACTACGGAAATATCCTTAGTATTCACCCTCATGCATTTAGTTGCTACAACACAGTCTTATTACTAAAAACTAAAATAATGCAATTTGGTTTATTATTTCAGTTTCTAATTAATAAATTCCTTATTGTTTTAAGCTTTTTTGAAACTCAATCTATGAACAAATTTTCATTTGTCTCGCTTCAAAAACACCGATGCTAATACGCTCTATCAAATATGAGACTAATTTGAAAATTTTGGTTTTGAAGATGCGTTTGGCGGTGATTTCACTTGAATGGCTCATAACTAGCCAAATTAGAAAATACTAAAAATTAACAAACGTTTGAAGAAAAAATTTACGTTAGTTTGTTTTTGATATTGCAAGAAAATAACAAAGTAACACCCAAAAATATTAATAATTGTTCTAACCAAAAATTTTTAGAGAAAAATTCTGCAAAATCTTGACTTGTAATATTATTAATATATCTGTCCGGAATTTTTTTTAAATGCTCTCCAAAAACGATATATTAATTAGTACGTTTTTAAAATGCAAGAAAAAAATTTAAATAAATAATGTCCAAGTAAGTATAATTAATTGATGAATCAATCATGTAATCACTCATAAATAAATTAACAAAAATTCAAATTTATTAAATAAGTAAACTGCAGCAGGAGAACTGGCCGAAGATAATGAAGAAAAGCGCTGAAAAAAGTAAAATAAAGTAATAACGATGAATGTGTGTGAATATAGTAAAGTGAAATAAAAAAAATTGCATGTAAATTTATTTGTATCAATCTTGCTTGAATTGGTTTCAGTTTTTTCAATAGTGGTTAGAAAAGGATTTTTTTGTAGCTCCATGTATTTGGAAATAATAATATGGTCCAATTGGTGGTGGATAGTACTAATAATGGTGATAGTTTAGTTTGTGTAAAGTAATTGTTTTTTTTCTTGGATGATCTTATTCAAATCATTTTAGAGGATTTGTCTATTTCTTTGTATGTATGTTAATTAAAACCTTTGCAGGTTGTTATGTATTCTGATTATTTTCAGAATAATATTACTGAATTTGTTTGCAGGTTTTGTCTATTAATGCTTCTTTTTCAGATTGATGTTAGTAAAATTAATTTCAGGTTAATATTATTACTTAACAAAAATATTGCATTCAAGATTAAAAATAAACAGTGAGCATAATTATTTCATTTGTACGTTGATTGGGACTAAAATGTCTTATCTTAATAAAATCATCAGTAGCTTTTCCCTTCCTGTCAAGATAAGCTTCAGACCTCCCCGATGGTTCTTGCTGGGCAGTTTAGTAATTGACATGAAGCTTTTGTTTATTTGCGCAAAAACGACTTATGATAGCCAAAATAACAATATAAAAAAAAAATAATAAAGAACGTCGAGAGGTACAGTTTAATTAAATTTTCAGTTCAATATTCGGAGAAATAACAGAATTAACATCAAAAGAGTTGAAAATCGACCTGAACGAAAGTTTAAAATTTTGTAAACAATTTTTTTCTAATTTTTTTCTTTTAACGTTCATTTCTTAATTCTCCATATCAAAAAACTTAGATTAAGCTAAATTGAATGCCGATTTGAAAATTTTTCAGAAGGTCAATTTTACCAATTTTTCTGATTTTCTACTTTTTCAAAACAATTTCTGACAATATCTCAGCTTCGAATTGAGATAGAGCATTGAAATTTTACTTATTACGTAGCTTTTTTTAGGCCCTCAACCACAAGCAAGTCACAACAAAATTTTAGTATAGAAACAGTAGAATTCGAAAAGGAAACAACTCTACGTGTAAAGCATCAACAAACATGAAACATGATAAATCAAAAGTCAATATGAAACTGATAAACAGCATTTGCGTGATTTTTTCTGGTATTAACTATTATTATAATTAAATATTTCAAAATAATCCAATTCCCTACAACAATAATTCTCTTTTAAAATGATACTTTAGAGGCTTTCAAGACGTTAATTGAAAAGAATTTTATCACAAAGTGTGAAGAATGAGAGAAATTATATTACAAAGCGAGAGAAAACATTAAGTTGAAAAATTTCAAAGTTTTAATGCATTCGTAAAGAAACAACGGAAATTTAAAAAGTAGAAAGTTTACATTCTAAATTAAATTGTTCCCTTTAGGATAATAAGCATCAAGGTATCTAACTACCCACGGCTCCATTTCTTAGATTTTATTACCATTGCGCCCGTCTAAACATCAAGTGTTTTCAGCGCCTAAGAAAGTCCTGGCATTGTTTTTGTTTCTTTCGTGATCAGCACTGATAAAAAGAATTTCTTCAGAACATTTATTTTTAATGCTGTTTTTATTCACTCAATTAGACCTACATTTTAGATGCCTTACGTTACAATATTTCTGAAACAAGAAAACTATATCATCAACAAAATTCGACGTTAACTACTATCCTGTAGCAAGGATTCTTTATCCTGTAGTGATTGTACTAGAACCACATCCGTCAAACTCTCCTCTGATTGGTTAAGATCAGCAGTAGCTTCATGACAAAAACAAATGTGACAAATTTGTTCTAACCTCAAAAAGTTTTGTAATGTTATTTTTCCGACAAAGTACTAAAACAGTATTTTCATTAAAGTTTATGTCCTCAAAATAATAAATTTTAAAATTTCAGCTTGCGATAGCTTCAAGTTTCAGAATACAGAATACTGTTAAAAGAAAAATGGTTCGATACTTGCTTCAAGATGAAGCTATCAAAATCGATCAAGAACTATTCAATGAATATAAATTTTCAGTAGATCAGTTAATGGAGTTAGCAGGTTTATCCTGCGCTACGGCAATTGCTCAATGTTATTCTTTAGAATGGATTGGAAAAAAAGCTGTTCTTATATTATGCGGTCCTGGTAACAATGGTGGTGACGGTTTGGTTTGCGCTCGACATTTATCACAGTTTGGCTATAAAACTCATATTTACTACCCAAAGTTAATCGATAAACCACTTTTTCGAAATTTGGTACATCAAGCCACAACAACAAATTCTGTGTTTTTGAATAAACTGCCAACATTGCAAGGAGCGCTAGAAGACTACAAACTAATTGTAGATGCTTTGTTTGGCTTTAGTTTTAAACCACCAGTAAGAGCTGAATTTGCACCAATAATGGATTTTTTGAAAGCCACTGAAATCCCAATTGCAAGGTAATAATTTTATCAACTGAAATTCTATTTATTTATGTTTTACGTTAACAGCATTGACATACCCAGTGGGTGGGATGTGGAAGAGGGACAACCTCAAGAAGGGGGAATCAATCCTGAAATGTTGATTTCATTGACAGCACCTAAACAATGTGCGCAGTTTTTTGTAGGCAAATACCATTATTTAGGTGGAAGATTTGTACCTCCTAAACTAGAAAAAAAGTATGCCTTAAATTTGCCAACATACCATGGAACAAGTTGTTGTGTTTCTTTAAAATAAGTAAAACAACAATTGTATATAATTTTTTATTCAAGTCTGAATTATTTTGAATTTACTGATGCGCGAAATATTTTATTAATAAAAATCAGGGTGAAATGTAGCACTGGGATCAGTAGAATATTTGTTATGAAATATATTAAAGTTGATAGAATCAAAAGTTGTCCTAAAAAGATTAAAGATTTGATCAATTTTTCCGATGAATCTGTTGTTTCGAAAATGTCAATCATTTTGTCTAAAATGAATCTAAGTAAATAGGTAAAACCTTCAAAAAGTGGTATCAAACTGTATAACATTGTCACAATTGTAAGGGCAGCGGCATAAGCATGTTGACATAATGCTTTCATAAGATCCATGAAGGAATATTGTCTACAATTCAATAGTCTTTATATCACTTAATTAAAAAAATTACAAAACTTACTCAATTTTTGGTACCCCTTTTCCATCTTGATAATTTGCAATAGGAGTTCTAACACGATGAAGAAAAGATAAAAATGATTCAGAGGCTGTCATTGTCCACATTTGCTCAATTTTATAAACAAAATGTACTTTGAAAAGTGCACTTAAAAATCAGCGTCAAAAAATGACATTTAAAGACAGAAAATTATCACCCGGTCTACGTTTGTTGATTATGTTTTGTACTGAACTGAAATACTACTTTAAATCAAAAATAACCTATATTAAAAAAAATTATAAACTTCAATAACAAATTTTTGATAATACAAATTTTATCTATTATTTTCTATTAAATTCCTAGCAATATGTTTACAACGTTTCTTTCAAGACATAACTCCTCTACAAAAACCTCATGTCTCGAGGAGACCTGCAAGAAATAATCAGATTGCGTTGATAGAGGTTTTGTCTCTTACTGCCTTTTTTGTTGCATCAAACTGTTTCATAAAGTGAACACTGTTTTCATCACATTTTATGTTATAGTATTTACAATCTTGTAGCAATTCATCTGTAGTTCCATACAATAAAATCTCTTTCAAAATCTTTGTAGGAAAAGTGAGATTTTTGCTGTTGTACGCTGTAGACATGATTTGAAACGACTTTCTGAAATTTAAATTGTTGTACTAAATGTAATATTACTATAATCTGTTTCCATCAATAGCCTCTCCTATTCAATAAATTAATCAATGAAAGCTATGTAATAGAATTAATTTAATTTTTTTAGAAAAAAAAATCATGTGCGAATTTTTCTAGAAATTTTGATAGTGAGGGCTAGTGATAGAATATTTAGAAAATGAATCACTTTCTAATTTCGGGTAAATGCAGCGATGCAGTGGCCGCCAGCAGGGGTGGTAAATCACGCATTTTTCTACATACTCTTAGGAAATTACCATACTTATAACACACAGATATTTCCATAGCACTTTTCACAATGATGGATCTTAAATATTTGACATTCGAAATTTGATAATTTCAAATGATATACATACATCTTACTTGCACTTTTTGGGGATTGATAACACCCTTCTTAATGCTTCGTCGTTTCCCAAGTTAAATAAAATATACAAAGCTTCAAACTCTGGTCTCACATTTAGCACATAATCATTACACACTATATTGCTGTCGGAATTCATAAAATAATTGTAATTATCATAGATACTAAGTAATTTCTTCAAACATTCTTGTAGATGTTTGTTATTTAAAACTGGATCAAAGTTGGCGATATTATGGTCACATAACCTGAAAAAATCAAATTAAAATGTATTTATCTCTGGAATGCAACTTACTTATATGCAGCATAAGCATGAAACCGAACAATAGGCTGCAAAATCATGATACTTTCAACTTTTGGTATGTTTTGCACAACCATATCCTGTCTTATAGCCATAAATCTGTCAGTAACAAAATCATAGACTTGATACCACGGTATTTTTTTCTTTGTGACTACGCTAGAAATAAACAATTAGCAAGGATACTTGAGTTTCTAAATTCTTTTACTCGCAAATGAGATATTTAACTGTTTTCAATAAAACTTCGGGGGGTCTGAGACTTTCAACTGTTATTTGTTTACCAGCAGCGGATCGGCTGAAACATTTTACCATATGGTTTGGACTTGCTTTTGGATGCTTAGATTTTTCAGTTCCAGGTTCCATTTCCAGAACATGCAATAATTTTTCCTTTTCACGCCTGGAAAGTTTAGTAAAGGAGAAAATTATAAATTTTGTGCTATAGCTCACATTTTAATTTCTTGTTTGGAGCACATATCCATACATTTTCCTTGTACATAATTATTAAAGTTTTCCATATATTTAACTCTCTAGATAAAAAAAATTGTTTCAAGAAATTCCTCTCAATTTGAGGTTATGTCAATTTCGATTAAAACAAAAACCACGCCTGCGTAAAAAAAGAAAAATTTAATTCAAAAATATATTTATTTTCCTGTCTAATCAATTAATAAATTAAAAAGATAGCACTCTTATCATTAACAACTTAAGATCGAGCGTAATTACCATTTTTGATCAAAGTCATTGTTACATTAATAATGAGAACAGGTAATAAAATCCAAAAAGGTATCAACACATGATACATTGACAACTGCAGAGACTCATATTCTAACTTTAAACAAATTATTATTTGGGCAGCGATTTTCAGTAGTGCAACGACAATTAGCGTTATGTTTTCGTTCTTAAAAATTGTAAGCGGATTCCCATGTTTACAAATGACAAAGATATGAAATAATGCGTCGATTAAAAGTATAGCATCAAAAACCCACATAGGTAGAAAAATCAAAAACCAATTCCAGTGTGTTCTAGTTTCTAAACGAAGAGACAATATAATAAGGAAGACTAAAAGGATGAACCAAGTAAATAGTGCTCTGTGCATAACCATTTTGCGGATTTCATTGATTAGTCATGTTGATAGATGCTGAAATATGGATAATTAAAATGATTTAGATTATTCGAAGTAAATATTCATACTTTCACAAAATCGAAAAAATTTGTTTATTTCCAAAATTCATATTGTAAACATAACCTATAAACGGATTTGTCATTTTTTTGTCATATAAGAAGGCAATTTCATAGCGGGAAATTTGAAATTAGGTTTTTAGTTTTGGATTAAGCTACTTTTGGCTTATAACCTTAGAAAATAATCTTGATTGTTATCAAATAACGCTAAATAAAACATCTTGCTTATGGCCAAACAATAGAACAACAAAATTGTGTTTTTTTTATTTTAAATATTAAAGTTTACAGTGATTTGTGATATCAGTAACGATTTTTGAAACTTCCTTTTCAAATTCTTTGATTTTTTGTGTTGTTATTGGATACAATCCATCTTCCTCACATAGAATCTGTAATTTGTTTTTTAAATCTTCAATTTTTTGTTTTTCTTCTTCATTTTTTTGTTTTTCTTCTTCAAATTCTTGTAATGCTTTGTTCCATTCATCTAATAAATTTAAATTTTTGATATGAGATAATAATGAATTGATCCCTTGAATAAGTTGGTCAAGATGACGGTTCAATTCCCAAATTTCTTTGTAAAATTTGAGCTCCTAAACATTTCATCAGTTTGACTATTTTTTTTTTTATTGTTACTCTAATACGTACCTCTAAAAGTTTGTTGTATATTTTTTTAAAATCATTGTGCTTTTTGAGCAAATTATCAATTTCATTTGCAAGTGTTTCTAGAGATTTTCTGAAAAATAATATGTTCAAATTTGAAGAGAAAATATAAAAAAGATTATAACTTAGTTTCATTAACACTTTGTATTAAATCATTAACAGCAGCGGTGGTATTCCCAAATTGATTTAAAGCAGTGAATAACCATAATATTTCTTTTTCCACCCATCTAGTATCTTGTATTTTCCCATCAGATTCATTCCCAAACTAAAAAACTCATGATAAATAAAAAAATAAATAAATAAAGTTCTCACTTTTGATAGTATAAAATCAAAAAATTCTAAGTCACTTTTTACAGATAGAGCTAAATTCAGTGAATTTCTCTCAAATTCTGGAATTCTCTTTGTCAAGTTCTTCACACTGTTATTTATCTCTTTAAGCTTGTCTATATCGTAAAATTCAAAATTCTTTTTTATTCTTTCCAATTTTTTTAATTTCTCAATTATTCCATTCAAGTAACTATTTAATTCTTTAGGAGACCGTATATCATTACTGATCATATTTTTTATTTTTTCAAGATCCTTTGCTAAATCATATAAATCATTTTCAACTGTTTTTATTCTCCTTTCCATTTGATTAAGAGTCATATCTAACTGTTGGGATTTTAATTCATTTCTTGTTAGCACATTCAATAAACTTTGTGAATCATTTAAATTCGCTTCATATTTTTTTATTAAATCTTTCAAAATAGTCTGAATGTTATCTAGAATATTAATAAATAGTCACCAAAAATATAATAATTGTAAACAGAACCTTTAGTATGTTCGACGACCCTGTTCCACTTATCATAACATTTTCCACATTTTTTACAGTCCTTATTAGTTATTTCACAATATGTGTCTACAGGACAACTACAGTCTGAAATATTCAGATTCATAGAAAAATAAATAATAAAGTTTTGAAAACTCACTTTTTGATTTTTGTGTGAAAACGCGAACTTGACAAGAAGTACAGTTTGGAGGTAATGCCGAATGGGCAAATGAAATTATTAAAAATGCTGAGAAACAAAAACCAACCCTTTGGAACATTATGAATAAAAAGCAATCCTATTTTCTTAATATCTTATCTAAAAGTCAATAGAGATAAATATGTTTGGCCTTTACTTACATAAACCTCATTACGTGATTCTTTTATTTCTGGAATGTTTTTATATGTATGACCCACAAAAATACGATATAGTTAGTAAATTTTTATTTTGTTAATGCTTGAAAATTCAAATCAGAGACAAAAAAGATACCATTTAAATTAAAACAAGATACATATTCAAAGTGAGAATCATGTTAAAAAACGCCTAAATGATTCAACAATAGCCTCTATCTTCTACTCTTCTTCTTGGAGCCGCTTTGATGATATTATCAACACGTAAAATCATCTCCGCTGCTTCTGCTGCTGATAACAATACTTGCCGTTTAACAACAAATGATTCAGTAATACCCAAAGTTCTCATATCTCCAACTTCTCCTTTTTCCATGTTAAGTCCCACAAAATGATTCCCACTGTTATGTGCAGCTTTGAGTTCGCTTATTAATTGAGCCGAATCGTAGCCTGCATTATCGGCAATAATTGTCGGTAGCTGCAATAACGCTCTAGCGAAAGCTTCCATCGCTACAGCTTCCTTCCCTGGAGTGCTAGCAGCAGCCTTGCTAACAGCTACAGCCATGAGAGTTTCACTACAACCTCCTCCATAAACAATTCGACTTTCTTTAACAGTTGCTGCTAAGACACATAAAGCATCATGGAGAGAACGATCAGCTTCATCAACAATCTGTTGCGTAGCACCACGAATCACTATAGTGCAAGCTTCGCCCAAAGGAACACCACTGAAACGCAATAAAATATCTTCTCCAATCATAACTTGCTCTATCAGATCACAAGAACCCAATTTAACTAAATCTGGATTATCAAATGTCGATACAATTTCACCACCGGTGACTAAAGCCAAACGCTCAATGCCATCGAAATCAGCATGTTCAATTGCCATTACTCCTGCGTCGGCAAATAATTGCTCAGGATAGTTATAAATCAACTGTCTGTTGATGAACACATTGGCATTATGTTTTAAAATTTTGTTAACTTTGTCTTTCATTTTCTCTTTTTCGGCAGCTTCCAATTCAGCGATTTTCGCCATAGAGTCTACTTTAATATGAGAACCAAATACTTTAATTTTGTCAGTATCCATAGGAGTATTCGCTATTAAAATTTTCGCTTTCTCAACACGTTTTGGTTGATGAACTCCTGGTTTTTTATCTAAGAGAAAACCTTCATCTAAGAATGAATCTTCCAAAGTTCCTCCACTTTTTTTAATCAACTGAATAGCTTGTAAATCTCCAGAACCTTTAAGACGTAAAACTGCATCCACTGCTAATTTCGCAAAGTGCTCTTTATGCTGAGAGAGAATTTTTGAACTTAAAGTCGTTCTAGCAATATTCAACAGATCTTCACGGAATTTTTCATTATTCGCACTGTTGTCTGTAGATGCGTCACGCAATGCTTTTCTAGCTGCATCCACAGCTTTACGCCAACCTCCGATTATAGTTTGTGGGTGGATTTTCTGGTCAATTAAACGCTCGGCTTCCTTCAATAATTCTGCAGCTGAAATTTTAAATCATTAGTTGTCCAATCAAATATCTTCTCTTTCTTACCAAGTACTGTAACTGACGTAGTCCCATCTCCAACTTCATCGTCTTGTACTTTTGACATGTCCACTAATATCTTAGCAGCTGGATTATCAACCCCCACAGCTTTTAAAATTGTTGCCCCGTCATTTGTAACTTCAACTTGGCCTGCATTTCTACCACTAGAAACCAAAATTTTATCCATTCCTTTAGGACCTAATGTACTTTTCACTAAATCTCCAATAGCAATAGCGCCCACGAAACTTGACAAACGGGCAATTTCCGCTTTCTCTTCTTCAGCTTCTTGTTTCAAAACCCTAACGGGATTTAACGACACCTGAAAAAATCAAAAATTGATACAAGAGGCACGTGGGTACCGGCTAGATGCATGACACACCTGGTTTTTCGAAACATTTTTAACGCGATTCGTAAAAAGTATCAGAAGTTTTGACTCAATGATAACATGATAAATGATAAAAAGTCCACTAACTTACCATTTTGATTGATTTAAATGCTTTTTGGTTTATAAAATTTCAATACAAAGACGACGTTCTTTCTGTTCAACTGTCAAGTGTCAAAAGTCACTTTCAGTTCAAACCTGAACCATTTACGTTTGGTTCATTACTTTAATAAAACAAAGATAGTATAGTTAAAAATAATAGGAAAGAAAGAGATAGATAAATAAACTTTTTTTTTACAATTACCACATTAAAAGCAAGAAATACACCAAAAATATTTAAATTCAAAATTGGCAGACAATTTATAATTTGAATTTAGTATTACTTTATTATTATTAATTATAAAAGATTATAATAGCAATAAAAACTTATTTATTTATTTATTTTATCATTTCTTGTGCAAAGTGTCATATTGTCACAACCTCAAGTGAAAGTTGTTAAGTTGTCATTTTTAATAGGTTAGCGAATATATAATTATAAATTTTAGTTTCTCCAGTCCGATCCACCAACAAAATCTGGACTGAGAGTTTTATGTGAAGTTCAAGGTGAGAGATGTACAATTACTCATCATTTACTTAATGTTTTAATGTCTATTTCGCACAGAATCAACAATATTCTAACATTGCGAAACAACAGTATCCGCCCTGAGAGGTAATGAAACAAATTCAACTTGATTCAGTGCATCTAATCTATTCAAGATAATATACCGTTGGTTTCATTTGATTGGTGTAATTGTGTCGCTGTGTACATTTTTATCATCTTAATAATTATTATGAACAGAGTAATCACTACAGTTTTAATAACCTATTTTTTATTTTAGATGCACAATGAGTCTAAAACATTTATTTAAACTGCCTGCAGTTACATTAACAAACGTGAGATATGCAAGTCACAGGTTGAATTTACTTTAAAAGATGAGCGTAAATATATCTCAATTTTTTTTAGTTGCAAGGTATTAGTTGTTGGAGGAGGGACAGGCGGTTGTTCTACAGCCGCAAAACTGAGTAAAATTCTAAAAAAAAATGAGCTCATTATTGTAGAACCAAATGAGAATCATTACTATCAACCTCTTTTTACATTAGTTGGAGGAGGGATTTGTTCGCTTTCTGAAGCTAGGAAAAATACAAAAGAAGTTCTTCCTAAAAGCGCTTTATGGATTAAAGATAACGTAGTGGAATTTTCACCAACGGCTAACTCTGTAACTACTGAAAAAGGTGACACAATAAAATATGATTTTTTGTTGGTAGCAACTGGGTTGCAGACAGATTATGACAAAGTATGTTTTTGTTTTCCAAAATATGTTTGTTTTTTTCAATTTTTTGTTCAGATTCCAGGATTAGTAGCAGGGCTAAGCAGTAACACAGGTGTTTGCTCTAATTATTCGGCAACTTATGTAGATTTGACTTATAAAACTTTGGAAAAATTTGAAAGCGGTAATGCTATTTTTACATATCCAAACACACCTGTTAAGTGTCCAGGTGCACCTCAAAAAATTTGTTACATAACGGAACATTATTTAAGAAAGGTTTATCATAAGATGTCGCAAAGTCTTGAAACAATTTTATATATTTTAGAAAGGTAAACGGGATAAGGCAACAATTATCTATAATACATCTCTTCCTGTGCTTTTTGGGGTTAAAAAGTACGCAGATGCTCTTTGGAAAGTTTGCGAAGAGCGAAACATAATTGTTAATTTAAGAACAAATTTGATTGAAGTTAGACCAGATAAAAAAGAAGCTGTTTTCCAAAATTTGGATAAACCCGAAGAAGTTAGAGCTTTCAAAGTTGATTAATTTTAAATTTTGATATTACATATACTTATAATATTGGATTTTAGTACTCTATGCTACATGTTACACCTCCTATGAGTGCCCCAACAGCTCTGAAAAATTGCCCACAACTGACAAACGAAGCTGGATTTGTGGATGTTGATAAATTAACTTTACAAAGTGTTAAATTCCCCAATGTTTTTGCTATTGGGGATTGTAGCTCAACCCCAAATTCAAAGACAGCCGCTGCCGCTGGTATATATTTTCAAATTGTTGAATACCACTATTAATATTTTTTCAGCTGCGCAATGCCAAGTTGTATTCAGCAATATGAAATCAGTTATGGAAGGCAAACCTCTCACTGCAAATTACGATGGTTATGCTTCTTGTCCTTTAGTAACTGGATACGATCGTTGTATTTTGGCAGAATTCGATTATAATCTAACTCCTCTTGAAACTTTTCCTTTCAATCAAGGCAAAGAACTTTGGAGTATGTATATGATGAAGAAGATGTTGATGCCTCCACTATACTGGAATTTGATGTTAAATGGACTTTGGAACGGACCAGCTTTTGTTAGAAAATTATTACATTTCAAATTCTCACAAAATTAAGATATTGTGTATAATTTGCAGTGATATATACTATTAAATGTTATTTTTATCATATTATCTTGAAAAATCAATATATATATATATATATATATTTATATATATATTTATATATTTATAACTTTCTTAATTAACCCTTTACGCTTTTCTGAATTTTCATCATTTAACTTTCTTTTTTAGAAACGTGATGAAACGTCAATTTTGACAGATTTTGCTCATAAAACGACTTTTACGCTACTGAACTATTTAAATTTTACTTAAGGTAGTCGTCAAACTGAAATAAATTTCACATTATAGAATTTTATCTCTTTAATAAATTTTTTCCCTCATTCAAATTTTAAAAAGTAGCGTTTTGACTAACCTAGTTCTGCGTTTTGTCAAATATAGATTGAATTGTCGCCATCTTCTTCCTTTTCAGCTTGTGTCTAAAATTGACAACATGAATCCAACGCTTCAAAAGGTAAACTCTAATAAATTCTATTAATTAAATATTTTAACAACATTTCTTATTTTCCTAAATACAGAAAAAGGAGCCAATCCATTCAGTTCAAGTCTTTGGACGCAAAGTAAGAAAATAGTGTTTCTAACCTATTATTCCACACGTGTGCTAACAAACATAATTTTAGAAATCCGCTACCGCTGTCGCTTATTGTAAGCGTGGTAAAGGTATTTTGAGAGTAAATGGACGACCCTTAAACCAGGTGGAGCCTAAAATGCTCCAAGATAAATTGCAAGAACCAATTTTACTCCTTGGAAAGGTAACAAAATCTTTGAGAATTACTGTCACTATTGGGTTAATTTGATGAATTTTTATCCCGAAAATGATATTATCAATGAAATTATATTTTGCTCTGATTTTTTTTTTCAATTACGATTCAGTTGAAACTTATGTTAACTTAGCAGTAAATTTTTGTTCATATTTTTAGGACAAATTCTCTGCTGTAGACATTAGAGTACGTGTAAACGGGGGAGGTCACGTTTCACAAATTTATGCTATTAGGCAAGCGATTTCTAAAGCTTTGGTAGCTTATTATCAAAAATGTAAGTTACATGTGAATTTTAGATTATTTGTATTCTTATATTTTATGCGTTTTAGATGTTGATGAAGCTTCTAAAAAAGAGTTGAAGGATATTCTTATCCAATATGATCGCACTTTATTGGTAGCAGATCCTCGTCGTTGTGAACCTAAGAAATTCGGTGGTCCAGGGGCGCGTGCTCGCTACCAAAAATCATACCGTTAATTTAATGTTTTGTATCACATTAAGATACATTTATTTGTAATAAAAATTTCATCAAAAGGATCAATAAAAATAGTTTTATTCCATAAAATCACAGAAGACTTATATTACAGTGAGTTTTAATGTAACAATGGGTAAATTGGTTAAAATAAATTAAGCCAAACTAAAATAGATGCTAGGAATATGTCATGACTAGAATTGTTAATGTTAATGTCTACTCAAACTAATTCGGCATCAAGTTTTGCGCCCATTCTTCTAAGAGCTATGATTGTATTTACTGCTTTTATCCACCGCTTTTTTATTACGTAGCGTTTGAGTTTTGATTTACTCAATTCCATTTCTGGGTGAATAGTCGATGCAGAAAGCCAAGGATGCTCCAGTGCCTCCACTGCTGACATTCTTTCTCTAGAAATTTGAATTCGTCAAGAAATCACCTCTAAAATTGAAGCTGAGTGGTATCTGTATTTGATCCTTATTTACTTTTGTGAAAATCAATTTAAGATATCCATTATTGCGTATTTCTCATATTATTGTAACCATTAGGAACAGAAGTTATTTCTAAACAAAAGTTGTTCAGATCTTTATGTAATTGTTTTAAAAATATTGTCATAGATGGTTTCTGGTTAGATTTATCTGAAATAGACAGTGTAACATAAATTTATTATGTTATGAAGTAGGATCTATACCTATTTTGTTATTTTCAAAAATGATATTTCTAATGGTATTATTTTATAGAAGAAATACGCACTAACGGAACATCTATGTTATTTGATTTCGAATCAAAAACTAGTGTAAGAATCTCCGAATATAGTAAACCGAAAGCGATCGAATTTATTAATGATAATGTTAAAGAAAGTTAACCAAAGGAATTTTTGTTGTTTTTATTCAACATTTACATACATTAAACATAAAACGTTTGAGATACTCTGCTGGTCCCAAATACTGCATAATCAAGAATAAAGGTATATACGAATATAAGAAGGTATATAAGAAACAAGTTCTTGTAATTAGCTTCAATAAGTAGATTCTGCTTCAACGTGATTCTATTTGAAATTTGGCAAAACTAAAGTGATTCAATATGATAAATTTTTATATTTTGAATCAAAAATCTACTTCGTAAACAGCTCAATAAATTTGAATAAATATATTCAATCCTTCAACCTACACTGATTTTTTGTTTGTTTACAAGTATGAGGAAAACATCAAAACAGAATCTTCTTAAAATTCGATTTTAGAATTTTTTATAATTTGAACAAAATGTTTGTGCTATTATAGAACACTGAACTCTGATTTAACAAAACAGAACAAAAACAAACATAAATAGATAAAACAGTGCAAAATTACAACAGCCAAAATAAAATGCAAGCGTTAGTATACATGTGAAAATTATTGATTGTGATGAAAAGTTGTTATTTTTTTACTGGTAGCCCTCGACTGAAAAAAATTATTGAGAGAACTGATAGACCTTTGCCCCAATGTATCATTTTCGGTAAATTCTACAGATACTGATGCGTGTCTGTTATTAGGTCTAGCAGGCCCATGTGGACCGTCCCATTGTTCTAATAATCTTAATAATAAATTTTTAGTTCCGTTAGGGCTAGGATTACGTTCGCATTCATCAAACTTTTCATAATTCAAAGAATTTTTGTTTAAAAGTGGTACATCCCTACTCATATGATTCATCCTGAACTTTGTTCGCCTCCATGGGACTCCGGAATTGGATTTTCCTAGATGTTCAAACGTTAATCCGTTTTCGATTTTAATAGGCACACTTCTTTCAATGGAATGCGTCTGTATTTGGGGTAGTTCTGTTGTATGTTCCTTTTTAATTTTTGGTATAGAAGGCAGTGATAATTCATCGAAAGAATCGTTGGTAACTGTTGTTGTTATGTTCGATAGCTGGAACAGCTTATCAGAAAGTTTCCGAATTTCTTCGGCTAAGCTGATACGTTCAGTAACATCTGGACCTTTGACAATACATGTGCTATCTGAAGCTCTTCTTAAATGATCAGTTGGTGGTAACAACTCATTGTCAAAACCAACAAAAGCATTATCCGAACCTGGAGAAGAAGCTAATGATCCACAAGGAGAAGGCGATAGTCCTACCAGAGAATGAAGAGAGTCACTCAGATGGTGTCCTCCAAGACATGTAGGAGAAATGAGATGAGACGTCAATTCAAAAACGTAAGGTGAATTGGGGTGTTCGTTCCAGCGTTCCACGAATTGTCTTAAATTGTCTTTCGTGACATCCATCGACGGAGAACGAGCCACCTTTGGAGAAATTTTTTTGCGTTTCAACCATTCATGATTCAAACATTCCTCTGCAGACATTCGTTGGCTGCAAGGATAAAGTTTAGTTAGTATGATTAATGGGACAAAGCATGCAAACTCCCAAGAAGTTAGTTTAATTTTTATTGGGTTTTGGCATGCCTTTTCCAAAAGATTAAACTTACTTAAGTTCTTTTTTGAGAAGTCTTTGTATAAAGTCTTTTGCAGTTTCCGAGATTTCTTGAAAAGCTTCATCGTCAAAATCATATTTAGCAATTGTTACATTAGCCATAGTCTCTACATCGGTAGCACCCATAAAAGGAGATAGACCAGAAAGTCTGGAAATAAATCTTAGCTAAAAGTTTATATTATTATTGTTACTTACAAAACATAACAAATAACACCCACTGACCACATATCTGTACCATATCCAATTTGTTCAAAATTAACAACTTCTGGTGCTACAAACTCCGGAGTACCAAAAAGAACTTGAAGTTTTTTGTCTGGATCAAAACGTCTAGCTAGACCGAAATCAATTATTTTAATTCTGTTTCCAGTTCTTGTTAGACACAAAATATTTTCTGGTTTCATGTCCAAATGCAAAATTTTTTGTTTATGAATAAAATCAACCCCTTCACAAATTTGTCTCATAAAAACTGTGCAAGCTTTCTCAGTTAGAATAAAGTCATCATCAATAACTCTTTCAAACAGTTCTCCTCCTTGAATTCTGAAAAACTTGTATAACAACAAAACAAATGGAATAGAGTACTTACAGTTCCAAAATGACACACATCATTTTACCATTTTCAAAAGCATCATATAACTGAATAAGTCGTGGATGTTGCAGTGTCTTCATTATATCAACTTCACGTTCAACATTCTTACGATCTTCCTTTTTAGGTACAGAGATGAATTTTGCAGCTAGTGCTAAACCTGTAGTTTTTTCTCGACATTTATATACTGTACCAAATTTACCCCTATGGAAGAGTTTCTTAATTGAATATTTAGTTATTTATGTTTCTATTTACCGTCCGATTTCTTCCTCCAAATCATATAATTCCTTAGGATCAACCCCTTTTTGTATCTGAACATTTCTATACGGGAAACTTAGTTGAACTTCTGTAAGTAACTAATGTGAATGAGATTGTGCAAAGTGTTTCGAAATTTGTGAAGTTGCCAATTGGCAGATTGCCTACACGAAAATTGTATTATCACGAAACCAAAACAATCACATTTTGGTGTTTAATAATTCTAACATTTAAAATATCAGAATGATCTAGTTTTGCTTTATCTAGTACAAGCGGAGTTTGGCTCAAATGTTTTTGAAGTATGTAGGTCTAGGTAGACTTGTTGTTTTCTTCCGCATTTTTATACAGAATTTGTTTTCATCAATCTTTTTATAAGGAGCAATTAACCTATACCTACCTTCAGATATTTATTTTGGAAGAAGTGTATTGATTCTTGAATAAAATAAACTTCATCGGTAATAAATCATTTAAAATAAAAACTAAAGAAGTAAATAAATAAACATTGGTGTGGTGTCAAAAAGAACAGATAGATATTTGATGTCTAAATTAAATTGAGAAGAGGCCAACGTACTTCGATGCCTATGATAAACGCAAAAATAATTTCAAAAATAAAGCGTCAAAAAATAACTGATTCACGACCCTCACTTTAGACCTCTTAAAAATTAAGTTCACACGAAAAATTTTAAATATTTGTAGCTGTAATATAACTTCATATGTTTGATAGGTTATCAATTTAATAGCCACGGACTAAGCACACATGCCAAACTGCCAAAAAAAAGAAAACTCTTCTCATTCCGAATGTAATTTCTGGCAAAATAAATCTTACTTAAAACATCTTGTTAATGTTGGTTTGATAATAAAAATCTTTGACTGAAATGTTTAACGATCTTCAAAGAGTTTTTATAGATGTGTTACAAACAACTTCTTTGATTAGTTCCTGCACAAAAAAACTCACCGCCAACAGGATCATTCTCATCAACACGAATCATTATTGACCTGCAAAAAATTTTTTTTTTCAGTTTGATTGCTTATTTTAAAAAATAAACAGCGCCAATCATTATTGTTATAAGTACTAAAAATATCACCCATCAAGACCACGAACTTAAAACTCCGTCAACTAGACCTTGGATTATGAAAACTCAATTTTTCTTGATATTTCTCAAAGCGATGAAATGTTTTGAGAAAACATGAAGCAAACATCCACAGAAGTTCGAGTCACAGCCAAAAACCACCCATAAGTTATTCAGTCAAATACGCAACTCACCTTAAAAATTTCACTAAAACGTTCAAAACTGCCTAAAACTGATGAAATACTAATTTTTTACTTTTCCCATTGAATTATATCGATTGGAGCCGAAACACTGGCTGCGAATTGAACAGAAATGTATATTGGAAGACGCCGACAGCACCTCGATGCTCGCCAAAATTAGAACAGGCTGGTAAGAAGCATCCAAAAGTCACGTGGTGCATAGCCACTGATGAAAATATTTCTTTAAAATTAAGTAACGCGGTATTGTGAAGCAGGTTTGCTTGAAGGTGATGACGTTCAATGCCGGAAGGAATGGCTTTTGTCAAGTTTTATTGTGTTTTGGTGTTGTAGTTATTTCTCAGCCATTGATTGAAAACGACTGTAAAATAGCATAATACTCCAATTTATTTAAATTTCAAACGAAAGAATTATTTATTAGACGTATATTTTGCTGAAAAAATATCTAAGCCAACTTTATTAACAAGCTTGATGGTAGAAAAATTATTAAATGTGTCTGAAAATAAAAAAAAAAATCAAATAGGGAATATTCACCAAGTTCAAAACGGTAACGTTTCGATTAGAACGATCCTATTAAAATATTTGATCAACTAAAAAAAATTGGAAACATGACATCGTTTCAGTTAGCGAACTACGATACAATATTTTTCACATGATTCATATGGTCATGAATGGTTTCGTGCTGAATTCACAAAAATAACATTTCAGGCGCCCCTGAAATGTGTAGTTTGTGCAGACGAGCCCCACATCATTTCATTCTTAGCTACCCCACTGTGTTTTGATGAAGCATGAGTGCGATTGATACTTTCTATAAAGACAGTGGTTGAAAGTTGAAACTGAAGTCAAATTCTTCCATCGATTCCATGTAATTTTTTTTAATTATTGGGCAGTCACGAGAATCTTAGCTAACATTAATCGTAAGTGGGCAGAAAAAAATGTGAAAATTCAAGTGTCTATAGTTATAATGTTCCTATGATTATGTTAGGATAATATGCGTTTAGAAATTTGAAAGAATATATTTATAGACAATTACCTACTTCTAATTCGCTCAATAGCATCATCTTGTCGTTTTCAGTTCAAAAAAAAGAAAATGAAAATAAAACAATACAATTTTAAAATTGATCAAATAATTCTTTAAAAATGTTAACTGGTTACCACAGTCCATTATTAAAACAATTTTTAAGCAGATAAAATCACGTTATGCTTTTGATAAATTTTTATCGTAGTTGTTATTTGTTAATTAGGTTATTGAAACAATTTTAGGCATATCGCAAACACGTACTTGTTCTTTTTTCACTCAAAAGCAAGTCGGAGTATTTTCTGTTTGTTAATTTGTGTTACGAAAAATGCCCTTTTGAGGACCAAAAAACAAACTTTCTGTTCATTTATAAATGTAGCTATTAAGCAAGTACCTAAATTATTATTCCATTTATTTTCTTAAGAAAAATTCTACCTGCTCATAACTTTTCAGTCCTTGAAAATTCCAGACTAATTACTCAGCTGTTACCCTTATCTGCAAAACCCAAATTTCTGAGAAAATTTTAAAATCCCTAACTTTCCAGACGCCACTTTTATGGGGTAGAGCACGTTTTAGGCACCTGGTAAAATCATCTCTTACTTTTCTTCCCCACAACAATCTTAGAACTAGCCAATAACTTTGTTACTTTGCTCCCCACTTATATAAAAATACCCCACCAACGAAAACCGTCAAGTAACGCGCGAGTTTAAGCAGACGCATCGAATACAAATTTCATCGTACAGAAAGTAAAGTAAAATTGTGCTGTGTTGTGAATGATAAAATTGTCGGAAAATGTTTTGAAAGAGTGATAAGTTTTGGTTTACGACGATAAATTATAAACGTGAGTAGATTTCTTAAAAAAATATATTTTTGGAAAAATATGAAATTTAAATTTAACTAAAAGATACATTTTGATTACGAATTTGAGAATGGATTGTTTTTGTCTATTTATTATACAGTTTCACTAATTCATTTAGCTATCTATAAACCATGAAGAATTTCTATAAATGAAATCAAAATTTAGAATGAACTTTCAATTCATGCATTAAGAAATTACAATTTAAATTATTCGTAAACGAGATTCATGAATTCTTTTAGCAAGTATCATCAACAACAAATGTAAAGCTGCTAATGTTTTAAATATTAGACAGAATCTTGCTGAGTTATCAGTAAAACACTTGTATATAGCTTTACCTAATAAAGAAATTCAACTGTACATCAGTTCTCAGCTGATAGAATTTCAGATAATTTAACTTAGAAAACGATAAGGAAACAAACTCATGAATATTAAATTGCATACATTTTTTCATCTCCAACTCCTAGTGATTCAACCTGAAACGCGTCATCTTATTACACTTATTTCCGCGTAAAGCAGTCGTTTAAGGTCGATGAAAGTAAAAATGTTTGACTTTAATCATCACATTTGTGTTTACCGCTGAAAAATGATTTTAATTTATGTTTTAATTACAGTATCCAAATAAACCATAATTAATTACTTTAGATGTTTTTTTATTGAAATACCGTTCTTTGATAAAAAACTTAAAAAACAACACCTCTTGTCATAAAATTTTAATCACATAATGGTAGTCATCAATTATACGAATAACAGTATTGAGACTTGAGAGATGTTTGGATGTGACGAAAGGATTTTTGAAGAGTTCTTCGGCGACCGTCTTCGCATACTAAAATATTAATTACAGGTTGTAAATTTTTTCATTACGAAACAAATAGGGCTTTCTCGAATCTAATCTCTGAATTATAATTAAGGGTTTAGGTTTATCTTTGTTAGAAATATGTAGGTACCTATATGATACACAAAACAAATAAGATTTTCGACTTTAACTAAATTTGGAATAAATTGACAAGATTTATTAATACATTCACTTGACTTGAAGGCAGAGTAACGTGATAGTTAATTACATTAAGTTTTCTGATAAGCGACTAATGGAAATATGTGGTGAAGTGTTGTGATATTACAATTATTACTGGCCAGATGCATACGCACTTGAAAATGTTTGGAAAATATCAGAATGCTCCATGATAATATGTATTTTGTTTTGTAACTACTGACTGCTTAAATATTTTTTATAAATGTTGAAACACTGATGGGAAAGTAAACAAGAGCCTTCATTATATTATCTTAAAAAATGCATTCTTATTAGATGATTCAATAAATCAATAAGATAAGTCTGACTTTGTTTATTCTGATAATAATTTCATTATAGGTCACTTTCCTTTTTCTTTTATATTTAATTAATTTAGGTAATGCAACCTACAAAATAACTTAAATTTACACTTTTTGCGATCATTTTCCCTTGGTTGAGCACAATAATTGTCTCCGCACTGGGTGCCACTCCAGTTTCCAAGATGTTTCTCTTCAATCATCTACATTACATAAATCTTATTAGATCTTTTTATACATTTTTCTTTCGGAATCCAACATTAATTTCCTGGCTGAGGTGCTTCTGTTAATACTACAGTCTAAAGTAACGGAGAACTTGAAGACAATTACAGGTTTTTGAAGATTGCCAGTTGATAAAATAAATTTTATTGAAGTTCATAGTAAACGATATTGTTTGTAACTTATGTAATTTTTATTGTAAACGTGAACAGAATACAATTAATTGATAGCAAGTCCTTGAAAAATTCTTTTTGTTTAATTTTTAAGCCAAACAAAGGATTGTTGCGATAGTTACGATTATTATGTAAGTGAACAACATGCTTAAACGATTTCTGATATTCTAAATGGTTTTATTAAGTTAACGACTTGACTAAAAGAAATTGAGAGTAAAAATTCCAGAGCTTGAGCTCACCTAGTGATAATGGAGTTCTGCTTTCTCTGAAATTAATTGCATATTTTTACATTATTAACCAGCACTTGTGCTGTCGCAACTTTTTTGTTCATCTGGATAGAGGTAGTAAATAATATCACGTTAACATATTCCTTTTATATCAACAGAAGTTAATATTCAAATGAAATCATCATACGCATGCAAATTTAATTGGTTAATGCAAACTACTGATAATTATGTCACTTAAGGAATTTTTACTCACGATTTAAATATTTATTTTCTACAGTTTGTTCATTTGGTTGATATTGTCAACAAATCATTTTTTGAATATTTTGAAAGTTTGCATTTCTTGTAAATTTCATTAAAACAAAAGCGAAACTTGCAAAGCGGCAGAATTTTTGCTTTGCTTTGAATGTGGAAAACAAAATTCATCAATTTTCCATGAAGATAAGATGGCGTTGATAAGTAAAATATTTATTTGTTGAAATTAATTAAGGTACGCACATCTACAATCAATTTACAGAATGTATCTCATAATTTTGTGATTATTGCAAGCGTACGTCGGTGGCAGCTTTGTGGAAACAACTATGCATAAATAGCCAGGTGGCCACGTGTATGGCACGAGTCTAGTAAATAAATAATCACCCTCACACATGTGGTTGTTGCAGCTGTCGTTTGTTGTGAACATCATATCCATATGCCACCATCGAAGTGATTCACAACGAATTTAACAGTTATTAAATATTGAACGAAAACTTCATTGTCTAAGCTGACGAAGGGTTTCAAAATCTTTGATTTTTTGTTCAGATTTTGCTAACGAATTGCTATGAATATAATCTGATCAGATGACATATCCTTCCGAAAAAAAGAACCATATGGGCTTTATAGACGGTAAAGTTACGATGCGTGCAATTAATAAAGGTAAATTCTGAACATCCTTCCGGTGGTCAAAAGCAAAAACCGTATCTATAAAGGGTGAATCTAAAATAAAGACACGTGCGTTTATAGATTATTGTTAGTAATGACAAAATGAATAATATTCTTGAACAAAGCAAAATTTCGCAAATATTTATCCATTTATAATAATAATAGCCAACACGTGTCAGCAAGGTTTAATTATCGATAATACAAACGCGGTTTACCAAAAAGTCAACAAAAAAATCTTTATGTCAAGTTTAAATTATTCCAAGTAATGACTCATGTATGAACCACACCTTTATTAAATATTTAAGCGATGTTATGTAATTTTTATTATTATGTTTAGATAAACATCCTCATTGTACGGTTCTTCTATTAGTTGTTTAATGAAAGTAACGAGCGTTGAACTCGCAGATCAATTTCGGAATTAATTTCGAGATCGAAAAGAACCACATCGTGAATAGAAAATGAGATCTTTTACTGTATCATCGCGAAATAAAATCGGAATGGAGTGGAAACTTGACAATGGGAAGCTTTCAATCTTGAATTGCAGCTGCTTACAACGGTTATATTCCCTCTAATCATTACTGGATGCTTGTCCTTATGTATACATGGCTTTGATCGAAAGCAAAAAGAGTTGAGATTACATTTACAGTATAGTGTCGGCATTTTGTCAGAGAATTTAATAATTGTCATTCTGAGAGGACATTTTTACAACTAAACCACAACTATAATAAGATTTTTTTACGAATAGTAGCATCATCAGGCTGGCATTTCATAGATAGTTTTATACAGATAGTAGGAATAATCGGCAATTTAACAAAAATAAATGCGAATGAAATGTAATACACACCGATAAGATTCCTTGTAAGGAAAGGATTCTTACCGGTAAATATAACTTCCTTAATAAATAATTTTTTTTTTCCAAAATTGATGTAATGATAATGGACTCTTTTCATATCAGCTTATGTTACTTTTATATTTATTGCACACAAACGTAAGAATGTTATCATTATTGCGTATTTACTAACGTTTTTTTTTTAACAACTATCGCAAAAGAAAGTTAATAGGTTGTACTTGTAAAAAACAGAAATCCGCAATTATTGCTAAGTAGCGTTAGCGATCTATTAGAAATGTTAAGGTCAGACATGAAACTTGAAACTTGCTCTAAATAGTTGAAGCCGTTACAACATATATTCTATATGTAGGTAATGGGAAATGCAGACTATAGGGGTGATACTGGGTACCCATACCATAGAGGTATTGTAAATCTGGACACCTGGAACCGCCTTTGCAACCCATAATTTATGACTTTGAAATGTTTAGGGGTTGGGGAATACTGAGAGGGTGAGGGAAAATTTACTGGATTTGCAATAAAAACAATTCCAATGTTTTTTTTTCATTTTCTTTATTATAATTAAAAATAATGGTTTCCGTTATTATTACTAGTTTTCTTAACTACATGAACTGTGAAATTCTTTCTAACTTCATCACCTTGTAAAACACAAAAACAATCGGAACAACACTTGGCTTCGTTTCTGAATCATTTTTCTCATAATTAAATTAGTGATTCATCGAATCCTTACGAATAATCTTATTTTTTCTAGAATGAGTGAATTCAAACGTAGCCCTAGTAAAGTATGGTGGGCAAGCGAAAGCGTGGAATGGCGTGAGGTTTCCGGAAGTCCCGGAAGTCAAGACTCTGGATTTTCAGATACAGAAGCACCACCTATTCAAAATAATATTCAAAAAGTGTCTCCTAATAAACCTGAGAATTTATCAATTAATTATCAAGAAAAAACTACCCCTAATAAAATTAAATTGGGTACGGAATCACCCCGAAGGAGTCTTTATACAAAAAACTCCCCCAAAGTTAGTAGGAATTTGTTCAACTCAGCGCGCGACAAAAGATGCGTGAAGGACGTGCTTAATCAGTATTCAAAGGACGTTAAAGACACTACAAGTGAGTGTTCGTTTGTTAACGAAGACGTTTGGAAATCTTTACCTTTGGAAAAGAAAGAAAAAAAATGCGAATTTTTAAATAAATCAGCACCGGCTATTTTGGAAGAAGTTAGAGAAGACGAGGAATCGTTCAATGGAGATCATTCGTTATCAAGTGATTGCGAAAGTGAGTTGGAATGTCTTTTCAAAGAGGGTTTGGAATCACCTGAACACACGTCTACACCAAAGAATGCTTTGAGAATGAGGCATCTGAGAAAAGGTGTTCTTTTACAACACAGAGAACTTAGGTATGTTCAATTTCAATTTCACAAAAATAGTAACTCATTCATTATATTTTTAAGGCTGAGGCATTGCTCAAAAGAGCCTGTTAATGCCGCTGTTCAAAAATGGAAGTCAGAAATCCGCCAACATTATGAACAAGAATGTATGACAACTCTTCAAGCCAAGTCCATTGCTGGGGAACTTCACCAAAAAGTAGCTCACATGGCCACCAATATTACCACCGTTCTCAAAAATATATTATCTCATTCGAATTGTCTAAAAGAAGAGTACAAAAAACTAAATAGGTAACTTTTATTTTAACTTTGGTGAGAACAATTTCTATAATTATAATTTTAGTGAGAAGAAACATATCAGGCCTTTAGCTCAAAGTCTCGCGGGCAACGTCATCGACTTTTTGAAAACATACTCAGAAGTGACACCAAAAATAACGAAACAATACGATGCCATAAAGAAAGCAAATTCAGAAGAAGCGCTGATATTATTACCATCGTTTTATGCTAAATGGGAGACATGTTTTGAAGTTATCGTTGAAAAAGAAGTGAAAAAACTAATAGATAAATTGGAATATCCATGTTCGGAGTTAGATCTCCGCGCAACAGTCACGGGAATAACGTCGCTTTGTTTAAGAAATGAAAACTTAATTGAAATTTTTACCAAAAATGATGTAGTGCCTATCCTTCTTATCTTATGTGAGAAATGTGAAGGATCATCTATGAGAAGTCTTCTTTTAAGAGCGTTGTCTACTATGTGTTCTACAACTTTTGCGGTCCGCCAATTTGAGAAATTTTCCGGTATTCAAATAGTCAGTGATACCCTTAGCGATGATAATTCCCGTCCAGAACCGGAGCGATCGGAAGCTGTAGCTTTACTAGCTCAAGTTACAGCCCCTTGGATTGAGGACAATCATTCAATTAAAGGATTGCAAGATTACTCCAGAAGACTCGTCAAATCGTTAACAAAATTCGTATCGACGACTAAATGTTGCCAGAATCTTCTGCTTTGTGCAGCAGCTCTCGCTAATCTGTCAACGATGGATGTAAAATGTGTTCACTATATGTTGCATTTGAATACAGTTGAGACTCTTTTAAATGCTGTGAATAGGAGAGGACCTTATGCGTCTATTTACCTTCTCGAACAAGTAGCGACGCTTTTAGCTAATATGACAGCTGTAGAGCAAGCAAGACAACATTTAACAAGACTGCAAACAATTCCAGCTCTTTTGTGTTTCTTAAAAACTGGGAACATTGGAGAAGATGTGGAAAAAAGACTTCAACAGAAATCTATAATTGCTTTATCTAGACTCTGTAGTGAGAAAGAAGCAGCTGCGCAAGTTGTTGAGTTAGGAGGTGTGGATAAACTAGTCAGAATGTGTAGAGAGAAAAATGAGAGATTTTGCAACGATGCTGTATTGGTTGCAACATTGGTAAGTCTTTCATTTTTGAATAAAACTTGAGTATTAATTATCTGATGTAATTTTTAGGCTACTCTTCGAAAAATTGTTGAGGCATGTGGTAAGGAAATTATCAGCGTCCAGGATGTTCAGGAACTGATTGAACCAAAATTACTTGATTCGTTTTTAGCCTATTCTACTCAAAGCGAGAGCTATGTATAAATATTGAGAGATTAAAAGTGATTATGTCATTTTATTTTTATTAAAAGTTCAAATAGTTTCTATATTTATTATTTGTTATGTATATTATTTATTTGTGCGTATTTAACCATAAAAAATAAAATAATCAAACATTTTTAAATTGTTTGTTTTGGGTGTTGGTCATCCTGCATTATTGAACTGGTATTTTTCTGGGGAGTTAGACAGTGCAGCCAACATGTTTTAGGATACATTTGTTTTTTTAATTGATTATATTTTAATTAAGTTGTATTTAAATAACAGAATTAGTCTAATAAAAATGTTGGTGATTATTCATTTTGGAAGTTAAATTATTAATTTCCGATTCTTAGTTTCTTTGGGTATTTCTTATGACAGCTGACAGATGCCAAACGGACGGATGGTAGCAAATTGCAGTGCCAATTATAGTGGTTAAAATCTAACTTAATTAAAATGGAAAGGATTCAGAAGTTAATATAAAATGCACCGGGGAAGATTTTTAAATCTTTCAGTGATACAAACACTTTCTCTTTAAAATTCGTTTATCTTTAGTGGTAATTTTGGGGCACAGTGCGAAGAAGTGGGCATACTAGATGCCGCGCTGGCGGCAGTACTTTGAGGGGCGGTGCGATGCTCAGTTTGGAGCAGGAAGTGGGTGCTTGGGATTCTGTACTTTTGGAACCTTTAACTGAGGATACCTTCATTGGAAATTTGCAGCAAAGATTCAAAAGAGATCACATCTATACTTACATCGGAAATGTGCTCATTTCTATAAACCCTTACAAAAAATTAGCCTTATACTCGACTGATCTAGTAGAAACTTACGTAAAAAGAGGACCTTTTCAGTTACCCCCTCATATGTACATTTTCTATATCTAGGATTCAAATCTAATCATTTTTTTTTTAGATATGCAATTGCTGGTTCAGCTTACAGATGGTTGAATGATAGAAATGAAGACCAATGTATTATTGTTACAGGTTGATGTGAAATTGTTAAAAGAATCACTTACTTACAGTTTTTTTTAAGGGGAAAGTGGTTCTGGTAAAACAGAGGCTGCCAGAATTGTCCTTCAATTTTTAGTCTTAGTTTCCGGTGACTCGCCAGAAGTTAAACTGATGAAAGACAGATTAGTACAAGCAAATACTTTATTGGAAGCATTTGGTAATGCTCGCACTATGAAGAATGATAATGCGTCAAGATTCGTAAGAATGAATAATCGTTGAAGAAGTTGTTTCAAATGAGTTTTCAGGGAAAATTCTTAGACATAGAGTTTGATTACAAAGGAGATCCCGTTGGTGGCCATTTAACACATTGTAAGTATTTTTTTGGTAATTTTAATTGAATAGTAACTATAATATTTTTTGCTAACAAGATTTTTTGGATAAGGTATGCGTATTACTCTTAAATTCATAATAATATTTATGTTAATGTTTTCAGGTTCGAGTTGCGTCTTTGACGCAGGGTGATCGAAATTTTCACATATTTTATCAACTTTTATCAGGTGCTGATATTCATTTGCTTAGTAAGCATATTCGATTGAATTTTGAAAAGCAGTGTTAATAAATCTTATTTTAAGAATGTTTGAAGTTGCAACGTAACGTTGAACATTACAAAATTCTACAAACTGATTTTAGTCAACCAACTTTAACAGATGAGGAAGATAAGAAACTTTTTGTTTACACAAAAAATGCATTGGAAGCATTAGGATTCAGCGTTGAAGACATTATTGATATATTTCAGGTTATTGCAATTGTTTTAAAATTAGGTAATTTGCAGTTTGTGCCTTGTAATAACATAGATGGTACTGAAGGATGTGCAATCAGTAATGAATATGGTGATTCTAAAGACAAAATTTTCTTAAAAATTATTTCTTTTGTTATTTTAGAATTATTTGACATTTGTGAATTACTTGGTGCAGAGCATAGATGGTTACAAAGAGCTCTGACTAGCAGACAAATCGAAGATGGAATTTTAACTGACCTCAGCGCATATGAAGCTACTAAAATCAGGGATATTTTATGCAAAACTTTATACAGCCGGCTTTTTACATGGCTCATTAATAAAATTAACGAAGTTTTGAAAGTAAGCTATCAATTATTTTACCTATTTTTTATTTTAATATTTTTCTTAAGAGTCACAGACTTGGTAAACGTAAAGTACTAGGCGTATTAGATTTATACGGTTTTGAAGTCTTTGAAAAGAATTCTTTTGAGCAACTCATGATTAATTATTGTAATGAAAAATTACATCAGTTTATAACAAACATCACATTAAAAGAGGAGCAAGAAGAGATAATTAGGGAAGGGTTGGAATGGACAAAAATTGAATATTTCAACAATATGTAAGTGAAGATTTCAGTTGAATTATTTAAACAAAAATAACTTGCAGAGTTATATGTCAATTATTGGAACATGAGGGTCATGGCATATTGTCATTATTAGAAGAGCCACATGTTCAGAGCGATTCTGCTTATCTTATGCGAGTTGAACAGTGCTGTGCCGGACATTCTTATTGTTTTGTAGCTGATGCCACACTGCCTGATTATAGTTTCCAGTAGGTTTATTATTTTTGATTATTTTTCAATGTTATCTAATTTTTATAGAATACGCCACTATGCCGGCACTGTGACTTACAACGCTCACGACTTTGTGGAGAAAAATCGCGATTCATTGCCTAAAGAAGTGTCACGTGCTATGTTTCGTTTCGATCATCCTTTAATGAAAGCTCTATTCCCTGAGGGCAACCCTAAGAGATGTAGTTTTAAAAGACCAGTTTCCAAATCTGTACAGTTACAAGTAGCTCTTAATTCTCTCCTCAAGAGTTTATCTCCCCGTCAGATACATTACATCAGATGTTTAAAACCCAATGAAATGAAACAACCTAGAATAGTTGAGCTAGCGTTAATCCAGCATCAGGTATGAATTAATCATTACAATGAAAAAATAATATTTATTATTTCGCCTCAAGGTTCGTTACTTAAGTTTAATACCGACAGTTCAAGTATGGCGTTCAGGTTATTGTTATCGTTTACCATATCCTGCGTTTCTTTGTCGTTATAAAATGATTTGTGGGAACACTTGGCCTAGATGGCGAGGATCACCTATAGAAGGCGTGTCAGTATTATTACGTTCACTGCCAATTCCCAGTGCGGAATTTACTTTTGGTAGAAATAAATTATTTGTGAGAAGTCCAAGAACTGTTTTTGAATTGGAAGACTTTAGAAAAGTGAGATTACACGATTTGGCGCTATTAATACAAAAGTGTTGGAGAGGGTTTAGTCAGAAGAGAAAATATCATAAGTTGAGGCGGTGTCAGATGATCATTGCATCTGCATGGAGGAGTTGGAGGGTGAGTTTTAGAATTTTTTTAATTTATTTTAATCAAAAAATCAAAATAAGAGTTTCATGTTAAAAAAAAAGTTATTACAGGAATTAAAATATGGCATTCCTTTTGAAGGTCGTAAACACTTGTGGTGTTTATATCGAGTGGTACGTTAAAAAAAATAAAGTTTGTAAAAGTGCTAGAAAAAGTAGTTGAAGGGTTGAAATAATCTATTGCTTCTTATCATCAATGATTTAGTTTTTAGTTGAAAATTGTTTTTTAGGAATGAAATCAAATTCATTATTATTGTAGGCGCAAGAAGAATACAGAACTTTGAAAAACCGGAAACAAGCTGAGTGGGCGGCCCGAGTAATTCAAAGGCATTATATTCAGTGGAAAGTATGTGGGTTCATTTTTTTGAATAATTTTCCAATTTTGATCATTTTTTTCAGAGAAAGCGATATTTGTTAACATTGTGGAAATTATTACCCTCAGATGCTGATTCTCCAATCTGTAGAGAATGGCCTTCATGTTCTTCCAGATTGGCAGAATGTAATAGCTTATTGAAGAAAATACACCATAGATGGCGCTGCCATAAATACCGTCTTAAGTTCGACCAAACAGCTAGAAATCGTATGAGGGAAAAAGTAACTGCAAGTTTTATTTTCAAAGACAGAAAGTGTTCATATCCTAGAAGGTAAACATTAGTATAATTAAATTTTCAATTATTAATATTTTTTGCAGTGTTTCTCATCCATTTCTCGGAGATTATGTTCGGCTTAGACAAAATATACAATGGAAAAAGATTTGCTTAGAAAGCAATGACCAATATGTAGTTTTTGCTGATATAATAAATAAAATTGCTCGCTCAAGCGGGAAGGTTGGTATTATTTAAGTTGAAAATTAATTGATTTTAATAATTTTTTTAGTTTGTGCCAATTCTTTTGGTTGTTTCTACGAGGTCTATGTTGATTCTTGATCAACGCACTTTGCAAATAAAATATCGTGTGCCTGCGACAGAGATTTATCGTATGTCTCTGTCGCCATTCTTAGACGATGTTGCGGTGGTTCATGTCAGGGCGGTAAGTTCACAACAACACCCCCTCCCCTTTTTTATGACTTAGAATACTCATTTTGTGTAGCATTGTGTCAGAATATAATGAGCACATGTAGCGCCATCGTACAATCGTTGAGAAAACTTTCCGTTTTAAAAATAATAACTGAGAATATTTTGTGATTACAATAAAGTACTTTTTGAACTCACCACCTTCAAAATGACATTTTCCGAAGGAAGCAGTCAACTGGGAACGTAGAATTCCCACACGAGTGCGGAAATTTTTGCAAAAAACACTAGCCTTTTCGGCCATTCCAGATTTTTTTCCGTTTACTAATGACGCAACGCAAATTTTTTAATAAAACAAAAATAAATGTTCGTTTCAAAAAATATTATTCGAACCTCGACGTGCGAAGACGTATTTTGCGTCGTGCTTCAACTTTGCGCTTATGCGCGAATACTTTCTTCGCACACTAGGGTTGAAAATTACTATCATAATTTCTCCTATGACAGACTATCCACTAGAACGGAAATCTCCCTAATAATGAACTGAACTTTTGGAGTAGTTTAGTAGTAGTTTTGCCGTCTATTTTAATGTAGAATAGTTGTAATTCTAAATGAGTAGTTGCTAGATGTAGTTTTGTTCCCAGTCATCGATAGCCAACGCAGAAACCTCAAGTTCAAACTCCGATGCAACGGGTTGCTTATTTCAGAGCGACTTAAGCAAGAAAAAAGGTGACTTTGTTTTTCAAACCGGCCATGTGATTGAAATAGTGACCAAACTATTTTTGGTTGTACAAAATGCTACTGGAAAACCACCAGAAGTCAACATTACAACAGAGTATTATTATAATTTTTTTTATACAGAATATGCATGTCTTAACTCTTTTTGTTACAGATTCGAAGCGAATTTTGGGTCTCAAACAGTTACCTTCACTTTCAAGTGTATGGGTTTACCAGAAGTGCAACCAGGTCAAATCCGTGTTTTTCGTAAAGGAAACAAAATGGAAGTACACGTCTGACGTTTTGCCAAACATATCTTCGAGACCAGCGTAAAAATCACTGCCATTAGAGTTATTAATTGCACAATAGACTTGAAGTGGTTTGAGGTTTTATTTTTTGCAAAAAGTTTCGTCAGCTTAAATTGGATTACTGTTTGTTGTTTGATATGAATGGTTATTGTGTAAACGGCGTTGACCAAAATTTGAATCCTAGTTGTAATTTAAGAAAGGTTTTAAATAATTCATTTTAATGGCTGAGATTTTATGAAAGTACCTTTATAAAGAACAATCATAAGATATGGGTTAGCTTACGTATTTAATAAACCCCATTTAAAACTTAAGAATTACATTTTGAAAATAGTTAAAACTCTTGTTGATAAATTCCATTCTTGAATATAAATAAACAAAAAGGTTTGGTTCTTTAATATATAAAATCACTTTAGAATTAGTTAATACGTTTAATAGTTTATGATGTACATTTATTATTTGTTTCACACAGTGTAAAAAATGTCGATAGTGCAAATAGTAATGTCAGAAGTAAAATACGCACAATCACACAATTTAGGAATCTAGAACACCAGTTTTGAACATAATTTCAGTCCATGAAATATTTGAAAGATTTTGTTTTCCTATAAAAATTTGAAAAGTCAGTATCAGACAAAAATTCTCTTGTGCGAATACTATTTACCAACGTTTGAGAAAAATACCATTTTTAGTGCGTGTTTTTCCTGGCATTACTACAATTTTTACATTTTTTTCTATCCTTCTACATTGTATATTCAATTATTCATTCACAGCAATATGTTAATAAATAAGTTATATTTTTATCAAAACTATTCCTTAAAAACTCACTCCTTTTTTTCATTAACATCACCGTTCATCTGACTTGTAGATGGTCCATCTTTACTAGTACTAGCCAAAGCGTTAACTCTAGCAGTCGCATTAGCTACATCTTTAGTTGCATCTTCAAGAACACCTCTTGCCAATTCTCTTTCATTATATCTTTCTCTCAATGCCGAAAATAAACACAGTTGTGTTTCATATTCCCTCTTAAGTTCTCCATTATATCTTATCATACTTTCCAGTTTCTTATGAGTAAGATCGTAACGAGCTTTTTCAGCTGTGAATTTATCCTCAATACACTGTATTTTTGTTTCGAGCTGTTTAATTTCCAAATTTCGAATTTCTAGAAGATCTTTCGTGATTGCAACCACATCTTTAAGCGAGCTGATTTGTTGATTTAAAGCTTCAATTTGTAATTCCTGATTTTTAATAACTTTAGTTTTTTCAAAAATAATGCCTTTAGCTTTAGTCAGTGTGTCTTCGGATTTTTCTTTCAAAGCTTCAACTTCTTCCGCCTCTTTCACGTGCTGAACTTTGAACTTTTGAGCTTCAGTCACTTCCTGTTCCAGTTGAGTAACGCGAGCTTTGAGAGTTAATAGCTCGATATCTTTTTGCTAAAAAGTTTGCGTTAATGAGAGAATTTTAATTCTGAAACTCACTTTAATTTCGTTTTCCAGATGAGTTATTTTGCTGTGGGCTGATTTTAGGTCTTCCGCATTTCCATGCTTAGACTCATTTTGTTCGGTTTGCGTGTTCTGTTAATAAAGCAGGGAGTAATTTGAAAAATTTTATATTTTGGTTTTACCTGGTTTATGTTAGACGTTTGTTTTTCTGTATTTTCAGACATTTTTAAAGAAAAGGTGTATTACGTTGTACAATATAGATGTGTTGTTGGAAAGGATTTATTAATAGATTGTAAGTGACTTCTAAAATTTGTTTTATTTTTAGATGAAATTTGTGGTTTGATTTTATTTTTGAATTTAGCGCCTAAATTAACCTCAAAATTGAAAGTAACCAAAATTTGATAAATTAAAATCATTTTGTTAATGGAATTTTCAAAATTGAAAATTTCTCAAAATTTCAGTTCATTTTACATTCACAGACTGCAAAAACTAAATTATCTGCCCTTTTATTGTGACATCAATCATGCAATACATTCTTTCGACCTTTAGACAAAACGAATGTTGAAGCTCTTCCTTTTTTTCACCAAACCTCATGTAGAAAAAAGTGTTTACAATAAAATTGTTTGTTATCCAATTACTCAACTTCTAAGGTAAGATTGAAAACATTTTTTTTGGAAAATTATTCATTTTAAGTTTAGTCAAATATTTATAGGTTAGGTCGACACACTCGCACTTTTTTTAAATGGAAGAATACACTAGAGAACCATGCCCTTGGCGTATTGTCGACGACTGTGGAGGTGCCTTCACCATGGGATTAATTGGTGGCGGTGTCTTCCAAAGCATCAAAGGATTTCGCAACGCACCCTCTGGTTTCAACAGACGATTTGTAAACAATCTACTTGTAAAGTAAATTCAAATATAATTAACTTATCGTTTGCAGGCTGGTAGTTTAGCTGCAATAAAACAACGTTCGCCAATAATTGCCGGAAATTTTGCCGTTTGGGGTGGTATGTTTTCCACAATCGACTGTGCTCTTATTCACATTAGAAAGAAGGAAGATCCTTGGAACTCAATTATTAGTGGTGCCGCTACTGGTGGTATTTTAGCAGCAAGAAATGGATTACCAGCTATGGCTGGTAGTGCTTTTATTGGAGGAGTTTTATTGGCTTTAATTGAAGGTGTAGGTATTCTATTCACAAGGTTGTCAGCTGAACAGTTCCAACCTCAATTACCTCCAATGGAAGACCCATCACAGTTAAGGGGGCAACAAGGTTCAGGAGGTTATAGTTTTCAGTAGATTTCTTTTGTGTTTATAGATAAATTGTTATAAAATATATTTTTAGCTTAAGAACTGGTTTATTTTATTTAAAATTGATTTTTGTACAGTTTCTGTCCCCATTTAGCTGACAAGGAATAAATCTGTAGATAATTAACGCATTTTTATTTTTTGTTAAACAAAAATAAACAATTCAGTGGAAAATATTTATTACATTGATACAAATGAGTTCAAAAAGTTCAAAATTAATTAAGGAGTTTAGGGATAAAATGTTCTGCTACTGGATGTCAGTAAAGGAATGGATTTCTTTATGTATGTAAGCATAATCACTATTTTTACAAATTAATGTCTACTGTTAACAATTCCATGCTGATTTTTAGTGTGAATAGTATTTCATGTAAAAAAATCAACCTATACTATTTTCATCTGATTTTGTCCGATCTAAAGAATTGTATTGAAAAATATGTAGGTAGATGACAGATTGTTGCGGAGTCTATGAGAATGGTAATTTTCCAAATTATAGTCAAACGAAAACAGTATAAGTAAAACCACCATCTCATTTACTTACAAAAAATATAGTTTACTTATAAATTTTTATTGTTAACTGTGTTCCTTAAATCAACAGTAATTGGCACAGAGTCGAGATTATGATGCAAAATTTATGTTCTATATTCTATATTATAAGCTTAAATGCATACAAAAAAATCAATTCTCAACATGGAGTCGATTCAAGTGCCTTGCTTAGTTATACTTTTTTTTTTGGAAACATATAATAAATATTTGTATTCAGTTCAATAAACATTTATAAATATATGCTACATCTTATATACATAAGCCCATTTTGTACTATAGGGATATCTAAAGTACAACTTGAATAAAAAATATTCAATTTTGATATTAAATTTTAATAACCTTTGATGAAAGGTAAAGGTATGATCTGTGGCACCACTGGATCAGTGGGGCTGTCGTTATCTTCATGTCAGCTATTAGTTTCCATTGCCAAGCTATGAGCATGAGTGAGAGCAGTCCAAAGAGGAGATCTGAAATACATTTTCTTAAATTAAACTCGTCGTTCTTTTCCATTCTTGAAAAGATCGTTTATTTATTTTTTAAATACACAATGGAGCTTGAAGAAATCCCAATCATTTTTTTCTTTTGAAAGCACTTTAGAAAAATACATTGTGAAAGGCGTCCATCGTTTTCCCATCAATCGAAACGTAAACATAAGCCGATGTCTGATAGAATGAATATCCAATAAGTGGAATTCAATTTTTTGTTTACAATGGTTATTTTAAGAAACAAAATGCAAATTGTTTATTAACTGAAAAAAAATTCCATTGTAACAAATGAAAACAAACGAACTTTTCAAATTTGTTATTGCGTTGCCTCTAGCAAGTACACGTTCATTAACTGTTTCATATTAAATTAATTACCACTTCTACCTTTTCCACATTTTCCAGGATAATTAGGCATTTTTTTCGGTAATTAACTCACCTGTCTGCACTGCATACATCTTTCACCTTATGCTATCTATCCGAATCACCGTCAGGTGTCATCATTTCAATTACGGTAGCTTCAGGTTCCGGATCAGAACGTTCTTCAACAACTGTGTCGAGTTCTAAAGACGGAAATCCTCTGCTCATTGCCCTTTCTGATCTTAGAGAAACAGCCCTTGTAGAACGTCCTAGTTAAAATGATGAGTTTATGCAAGTTTAATTAATTAAAGCTACCAGTAAATTCTCTATCAGTTTTAACGACATTTAAGCTAGGCTCAAAAATCACGGGGTTTTAACATAATGCATGTCAAACGGGATTTTACTAACTACTGAAAAATACTTTACGCTCAAATAATCCAACGCTGAGGATATTTATTGAACTGCAGTAAATGGGTAAAATGAAGTACTAAATATCGTTAAAACAATTAATAAGAAATATTTTGAGTGAGGTTTTGTACTGTGTTTATGGGTATTAAAAAATATTAGAAATCAATAAAAAACAAATAAATATTGAAAGATTACTTACAAAGTGGACGAACGTTACAATAAATTGCTTCATTTTTTATTAACCAAAACGACACCAACATTATACTAAAAATACCTAAAATCTATGAAAAAAGTGGTTGTGTTAACCCGGCGCATCCACCATTTTTAAACAACAAAACTAAACGATATAAAATACGTTTATAAATCATTTTATGAATTACTACTGGTGTAATATTGAACTGTGTGAATTTAATTTTTCATCAGAACAAATTTAAAACGCAATTGTTACCAGTGTTTTCATCAAAAAATTACTTATACAATTTGTTTTTTTTTCTACAAGTTACAATAGAGCTATGAAGCCAAACATCCAAAGTAATGACTGTCTAATTTAACATTTGGCATAACATTTACGAATGTAACTACATTCCAGAACATTGCATTGTTTAATGTTCCCAAATATTTTTACGATATTTGATACAAACAAGTTTTAGAGCGTAATTTGATAAAAGTCGTTCCTGTGCTATAAAAACTGAAACTATTTGCCTTGAAAAATATTGTTCAGAAATTATGAAAAATAATAAAAACTGTAAGAATTTTCTTTTTAGAAATGATAAGCGTGACTCAAGAGTTTGAAGTATTTGAATTTCCAAAATTTTCAAGTATTTTTAAAAAGTAAACTAAAATAAAATACCCTAAATAAATAAAATTAATGTAATAAACAATTAACAAACAAACTGAGGGAACTCAACATAAATGTATACTAGTTACCTAAATAGTGTATTGGGCTGAACCTGACAATAGAGAATGTACCGTGTTCAATATCACAGTTGCGCCTGCGAGCTTGTTCTCGAGCAAGTTTAGCTCTTCTCCTCAAACAACAGATGACCAACAAAGCCAGAAGAGGAAATCCTAAGATGCAGGAAATGATCGGAACCACGACAGTTTCCGGAGATACTTCAAAAGAAAAATAACAAGCAATCAAAGAAAGTTCGAGGGTGCATTTCAACCAAACCAATTACTCACCAGTTGGATAAATAAGTATGACAGGTCTTTTGTTTTGGGAACCCACATGACCTGTCGAGGTCACACTACCTCGTCCTTCTGCGTGGTTAGACATTTTAGATTACCGAAGTCTATACATAGTCAACTCTAAAAGAATGAAATTTTACTTGTTAAACAGTTGTTTTCATACATATAGCCTCGTTTATATGATAACTACCATGCAGAAGCTATGACGTCAAATGTAATAATAAGACCACGTGACCGATGACATGTACCTCACTCTTCATTAAGTAGAAGTATACATTTTGTTGATGAATGAATAGCGTTGATAAAGTTAAGCTTATATTTTTTATGTCTGTGACATTTTTCTCGTTTGTTACGATTTAAAAACACACGCGAGAGACGCCAAATTGATTTAATATTTCATAAGGAAATTGCGCTGTATTTCACTTCAGGCGCACATAAGAAATGAAATGGTGAACGCTACATTTCCTTAATTAATAATGCAGATGTTTCGGGTAAGAGAAGGTATACAGTGGGAAATTTTATAGCCGGTAAAATAACAAAGTCACGTTTTTGTCCCAAATTAATTCTACATTAACCGCAAGAAAAAATTTTCATAAAATTTCAAGGAATTTATCGACTCCTTAAAGTTTTGAATTAATGATGGAACGCGTATTTAGGTAATTAGGAGCTTCGCTTGGAAGCTTATTCTCCTAAGGGAATCTAAGCGTAACAAAGCTATGTATACTTGTTTCGACGTTAATAACAAGTTTTTATAGATCTCTTCAATAACAGCAAATTAAGGGTTTTTAATTGCAAAGCAAAATGATAATTTCAAACAAGAAATGTTTGATTGGAATCTAAATTATTGTTTTAGAAACTTTGCGGTGCCTTCATCCTCATCAAAATTCATATGAAATCTGGAATTAATACAAAACCATCAAAAACTAAGACAGTGCTTATATTAATATTTATTATTGTGCAAAACAAATTTATAAGTCATGACGCTGCAGTAGATATTTCAGTTTAAAGAAAACGCGGCAAGTCCACAAATCATTCTCGTTAACTCTCTTGAGAATTATTTAGACTTCGTTCTTTTTCAACTTAGGTCACGACTGAGAGTCTAAAATGCCGTCTGAGTCAAGTATGAGCTGATATTTTCTACTTTCGGAGAAGTATTGATTTTATAAAAAAAAAGTTTGTTCTGCAAATATAGGAAATATCAACAAATATAATAAGGTTTAAGAACTGTAGATTCACTTTTTTAGTGGTGAAAACACAATAACAAAACACTTTTAGGCCAGCAGAAAATTTATATAACCGTTTTCTTGTTTCTTTCCCAATTTTGCCCCAAACTTACTTTCAGTATTTTTATTTTTATAAAAACCGTTTCATTTAAATACGACTGAAAATGATAGAAAATAGAAATGAAATGAAACTGCAGTTTTTCTTGAGAAAATTCATTGTTTTATATTATATTTCTTTTATAAAGAGACACTTTTCTGTTTACTATTCGAATAAACGTTAATTTGTTCCTGAAATTTGAAATGTAAAATTGTTAAATCTTATCTGTAAAGTTCGGTTGCAATGTTATTTGTATTTATAAAGACATATTGTCAGTCTTCTATTTACCAAATTTTTTTTTAAGTTTTTTTCAAAGCATGTTTATCAATTTGGTAGCATAATTTCAGAATAAGTTTTCAAATTAATTTGTTATATAATTAAGCCTTATCTAAAAGAATCTTTGCTGAAAAAAGTGTCTTTTTATTAAGCTTCTATTTATCAAAGTTGAGAATGGCTGCAATAAACTGTATACACTATCAATGATGTTGAAAATTTATATCAGTAAATGTACAAGATAACAATATCTTGGACCCTATTTTATGTCAATGGGTTTAAGACGTGATTCTCGATAAATGATAATGTGCTTCGAGTTTGATATCTATTTCAGGGAGATTGGGTTGAGATATAGGTATAGCTTAAATGCAGATTCTGTCATAAACGATAAAATGTGATTAATGCTTTTTGTAATCATTTGATGAAAGTAATAATAAACGCTTTATTAACTGTTGAATTATACTTTCAGTGAAATTATAGCGACGTTATGAAGTGAAGTAAGGAAAAGATTCATTTCAAAATCTTTCTAAAGTCAATTTTCATTTTTTAATTATTCTCATACTTCTGTAACTTCAATTAGTTCAATATTTAATTAAAAGAAGAAATTACTTTTTTAATATTCTCAGCATACAGCTAATTTATCTTTTTAGCAACTAAATTACCAAATCCCTAAAATAATTATCGGAGCATTAATTACGTAAAGCCGCTCAGTGTAAGTTACAACACAAGAGATAGTCCCTCTGATTGCGTTTGCACTTCACGTACAAGTGATTTAATACGCAACCACACAAATGAAGAAACGCTGATAGGGACGAATTTTCCACTAATCCTAAAATAAAGTTTTGTTGAAAATAATTTAATCTTGACGCCTGCTCAATGAGTATTGAATTTATTTCAGATAAAATTAAGCAGACTGTCAACGGATTTACTATTATTAGTTCTTTAATTATTGAACAAACTAAAAGTTTGTTGTCGTGACAACTTAATCTCTGCTGAAATTGGAACTGCGCTCTGTTGTTTTTAAATAGGATTTTAGAATAAAGTTTTAAGTTAAATTGAGATTCAAATGAAGTTAAATCTCAAGCAAAGATTGGATTGGTTCTGACCAGTTTCACTTATCAAATACCCATTTCCAAATTTTGATGGAAGTTACAAAAAGTAAATTGAATTTCACATAAATACATAAAGTGTAATAATGTTAAATCTCGTTAATTTATTTTTATCGAATTTGTGGGAATGTTATTCAGTGCTAGATTATAATTTTTTTATATAGAAATTTATATCGCGTTGTATTTATTTGCTTTTGGCGTGTCACAAATGTCTCTCCAAAGACTCATTTTCGTCTAAAAAATGCAAATTGTTTATTGGATTGTGTATAGAGTAATCGTACGCAGCAATAAACATCCAAAATTATCCCTTTTTGATTATTTTCTTTTTTGTTCCTTTCGCTTGAAACACAGCTCATAAGCGAATTTCCGTGCGCTTTCAGCAACCCACCTATTATCCCGAGCCAGCGAGCACCAAATTATCTATCCTAACCGATATAAAACACATTACACCATCTGCAACAAAAAAAACTTTTTGATACACTTTCAGCCAAACCACCGACCAATAACACACAGTTGTTGGTTTTGTCTAAAACTGTCAAAGCCATTAACGACACAAAAAAAAAGTTAACGCCACAAGAACAAATCTGTGAGAGAGGACGACAGTGACGTACAGATCCTATTAACCCAACCCCTAAACTTTTGACAGCAACAAAACTTTCCATCGATTTTGTAAAAATTGGTCTCGTGTTCATTGAAATCGGTTGAGTTCTTAATTGAATCGACTACTGTGGCGGTTCTTTAGTGAATATGAACTCAGGATGAGAGAGATAAGAGACTGGGCTTTGTTTACGTCTCAATCGGCTTAAAGAGTTTTGTAGAATATGTATAAAGGGTTTTATTGTTTTCTTTTTGTTGAGAAATTCTAGAAGAAAACAAACAGAGCTCAGAATCAATAGATGTACCAACATTCGTCAGATTATTAATATTCAAAGTTTTATTTTAAAAATAAAATGAATAAATTATTCAGAAATATATGCTCGGGAAATATTTTATTTTATTCTAAATTGCTAGAAATTTCCCGCATATCCTCCACTTTTTATCACTTTGTTACATGTCATCATAAACTGGTGGTAGTTTTTTAATATGAGAAAGACTCCTCTTTATGTTATATGATACGAGTTTGTTGATCTATTCGCTGAAAAAAAATGAAATTTCAGTTTCGAAAACAAATCACACAAGTTTGACTCTGAATTTTTAATTTAAATTCTTTTGTGACGAACATGTCGTGACAACGTCTCATCCGGAAGAAATAAATGATTTTAACAGAGATTGATGGATCCCTAAGGTTAATTTAAAAATTCTTAAAAACATTCCATAATAAAACTACTGCATTAGTTAGATGAGAATTGTAAAAATATATTTTAGTAATTTTAAAGTATTAGAAAAGTCGATATTTTTTCATTACGTTACAATTGAATAGATTACATTAGAATTACACTGAGACTTCGGTGTTTTTTTCGATATTAAGGTTATTTTCAACTTTCAATAGCTTTTTTCGAGCTTTTTTATTTCGAGAAGTATTATTTTCCGTTTCAGGGAATATCTTTGCTAAAGTCTTCAAAGAGTTTAAGTTTACCAAAGCTTCGAATTATAAACCAAGTCAAGAAACGTCGATTCTACCAAAAAAATTATTGCATTTTTTTTTAATTTGAGCAGGAAGAACGGAAGAGAGACAATCTCATAAAATAGACAATTTGAGCTATATTTCAGTTTTATAGAATTACGAAAGGATCTTTCCAAATTAGCAGGCGTATTAGCCTATTTGCCATATTTGACAAACCTGAGAGAGACCATAATTATGCTTCAAACGTTGAAATTTTACAGCATAATAAAAGAGAGATTGGATTTGGGGAGTTTGATATTATAACATGGAAAAGCTGAAGTGAATTAAAATTTTATTTTGAATACTAAAATGAAATTGGTTAAAGATTCCCCAGTTATCGGAAATTTATACATTTTTGTTGAAGAATCTTTTTTATTAAAATATTTTGCACTTTGCTAGCTTTTTTTTAAATCAAATTTTCACAATTTTAACGTAATGTTGTATAAATGGAGATAACATATAAAAGTTTACTAAATATGAAATAAATACAAGACTGAATTACATTAGTTGCTTTTAATTATATGTAATATTATCTTATCTTGCTCCGAATCATAAATCTTTGCTAGACAACAATTTCTACTTAACTTAGTTCAGTATGAACCAGCTCTTTCAGTTTGAATTGCTGAAAAAATTGCATCAAATATCAGACATTGAGGGAAAAACCAAAACTCTTTTGTGCACTCCAGACCCGACGGATTTAAAAAAAGTTGAAGTGCTGACGTCCTAAGCACCTAACACTCTGTCAAAAATTGCGCTCTGTTTTTTTTGTCATATTTACAACTCAAAAGTATTTTTAGATATTATTAATTAGTTACAATAATTGTCTAGCAATTAAATTTGAATCTTCAAGATAACATTTATAAAGTATTATGTATGTACTGTAATTAAAACTAACAAAGATTCTGGCTCTATCAAAAGATTTTCAAAAGAGTTATTTATTTCATTTATAAAAGAACTATTAGAGAGTATCTTCTATGTCTTTTATATCTTCGAACATAATTGAATAATTTACTACATACAGATAATAGAGGAAAAGTACTGTATTAACTCATTAAATTTATTATAGGGTTGCTTTCAAAGTAGTTACAACACTTGACATTATTATCTTAATTGGAGAATAAAAAACAAAAAAGTAATTTTTTTATATGCAGAATACCTCAATAGTTGAATGGCATTAAGTACATGATTGGAAAGTTTCTTTTATTCTCCTTCCACAACAGGGAAACGTTAGTGTTTATAATGATAGCTATTAATTCATGACCAAAACTTGAAAATTGAAAATTTTTGCCAACTACACTGATTTTAATCAGACTGACAAAAACACTGAAACTGGTGCGTGAAAAAGATTTGGAAAAATATGATTTAGATAATGGAGTTCATCTTTGATAGACAGCTTGTGCAAAAGTATTCTACATTGAATTTTGAAAATAAAACTGATTTTTTACTATTTTTGTGTAAATAACACTTCTATTTATGATTTATTTATTTCTACTTTTAGTAAAGATTTATTCAATAAATAAATTCTATCTAATAAATAGACCCTAAAACAATCATTAAACATGACTCAAGTGTTCTGGTTTCATTTTGCTTTGACCATGCTTTATTTTATCGGATGCACTTGGAAAAATAAACAGTATTGGTGAAAGTTTCTAGTCTTAAAAAATTGTCGCTTCCGAAGATGAGTCACTCCAAGTTGTGGCCTACTCAGTCGTAAATACATAAAAGAAAATGTCTGTATGATAAAACTTTTTTATTGATTGGAGTTTTTTTATTAACAATTATCATGCAATGTTTATTCAATTTATTATGTGAAATTAAAACACAAAAACTGTTTTTTAAATTACTAGAATACAGAGTCCAGCACTTTTGAAAATAACATTTCTGTTATATTTATTAGCCAATGTTTGATTTTATACAGTTATTCGTTATCGAAAAACAAGCGGATTTTATATGACAAACCCGCAACAAGATTAGGTCAGTTTTTTATAAAACACATCCAAATTTATTTTTTTCAAATCTTTTCATAGAATAAGTATTTACTTTTAATATGTGTTTAGATCATATTTTACATTTTTAACATAAAAAACCAATTTATTCAAAAAACAATAATAATAATTGAATTTGAAACGTATTATTTGTTTTTTGTTAATTTTACAAATAGTATCTATTGTTTAATAGGTATTTAAAACCATAATGTAAAATTGCTTTTATATAACTAGAACTCAGGCAAATGAAATATTTTTTATTTTGGTTTTTGCAAACTGATTTCTAGAGAATCTATAGTTGAATACCAAGACACTTCATAACAATTACAAGACTTACATCGATTTTATGTCTCATTTCGAAGTAAACTCGCTATTATTTCCTCGCAACGTTATGACACCGATAAATTAAAGCACTACTTGAAGCAGAATCCTCTTTAAATATAAATTTTACTTTAGCTATGTAATTTTATGCAAGAGTAGTGAAAGAAACGACTATAAATTAAAAGAAATGTTGCGTTAATGTATTTTTTTTATTCCATTTTTACTTTCTTGTTCTCGGTTTATTCAATAGAAAAGTTGGAATAGAGACTTTTTTATAACTGTTGACGATAAAATACAACAAACGAAAACATTCTAGAAAACAATATATTGTGTAAAAAATGTCATACATAGTTAGTCTGCAAGAATGTATTTTTATCCATTGAAACTTTTCTAAAAATAACGCCTTTATGAGAGAATAAGTGTCTTGTTTTGAGAGTGTTGTCGACAAAATGAATGCAGAATTTTAATCAGGATATAAATTGAGAAATCGATTAGAATACATTGTTTTCACTTTTAGTTCTATATTTGAGGAGAACTGTGGATAAAATTTAATGTTTTGTGAAATTGTAATTTTGTTTGTTGTCGATAAATTGCATGAATTATAAATCGAAATGTAGTTTTTTTATTATTTAAAAAAATTCAATAATTTTCGGCAAAAAAATTATGTTAATTAAAACTAATTTCAATATAAAGAAGTATTAATATTTTTTCAATTTTTAATAAAAATATTAATTGTGGATGAGAGCTTTTGATTAATTAATGAAGTTGGGAGCCCTTTTGTTTAGCAGAAACACAATAGATGTAATTTTTTCAGTTGTTAAAACTCACCCTTATTCATCAGCTTGTCACAAAATAAATATTTTTCTTACTTTATCGTAATTTTTCAGAGTGAAATTTTCACGTGCTTTTGTTGCAAACTTGACGCATACTGATCCAAAAGCTTGAAAGCATCGAGTAACTTTCTCTCTATCTCTGTCTCGTCCAAATATCCACAAAAAGCTCATGCGCTATGTATCTTGATTATTTGAAAGCTACCATATTGCATTGGTGTGAATCAAATAATTTAATACACTAGCAATTGAGATACAAATTTCCTCATTTTCATTTTTTTCAAGCTTCAAGTTTTTCTGTCTCTATTTACATTTTCTTGTAATGTCAACTTTAAATTAACTTCTTTGAAGTTTGGGAAGTTGTCTAAAAGATTTTTATGGTTGTAACTTTCACTACAATGTCGGTAATAGCAGCGTTTTGTATATTAATTTGGACTTTACAATTTAATGTTAATTTTAGGGAGTGAAAAGTGGTTTGTACAAACATCAGCATCAGTGAAAAATTTACAAAGTTTGTAAACTGGAAACTCGGGTTTTTTTAACTCCATTTTTAGAACACATACTCACAAGAAACTTCTATTAAAATTTATAGTTTTATACACTTAACTGCAGCTCTAATTTTACATTAATGTCAGCTTAGAGTGGAAAACAGATTGCTTAGTAAGAAAAAAAATTATCAAGAATATGCTTGATGAAAATTTTAGCATTTCAATTTCAATAGTGTCATCGATTAGAACGTAAAAAATTAAAAGCTTTTTACGTTTTAATTAACCTAGATAGAAGTGTTGAAAGCTTGCTTCAGATGTGTTTTATAACCTAAAAAGCTCGCAATGCTTCTATATAGAACTCCCTATTTATATTTGAATCACATCTCATACTGAATCCTTTCAAGCATAAAATACAATTTAGATATTTTACCCTTAAAGCCGTTTCTTTTGACTAAAACTTCCGGACAGTTCCAGCTTTGAAGTTGAAACATGATCCATTGAAACTGTGTAATAAACATAGATCAACTTTTCATCGACGACTTTCTTCTTGATGTGAAACTAAAGCCACGTTCATGTATAAAACTTTTGAAATAGTTGTTTCACATAAATCTGAAGTATATAGGAATATGCTAGGTGTTACAAACTTAAACTCGTTCTTTTTAGAGAAAGTTGCACACAATTGACGTCACACGAATCGAGATTGTAACTCTGTTATATAAAGTTGTATCTGAATAGAGTTTATAACTAGGAAACTGTTTTTTGTTTGCTGAAAATGTGCGGTTTTATTTTTCGTTCGTAACTTGTGAAAACAAGTATTGCACAGCTCACATATTAAAATTTCAATGACGGCTAAAAGTTTGAAAGCGTCGGATTAACATGAGTGCGATTTATTCGAAACGAAATTGTAAATCACATTTCTGCTGTGGAAATGAAAGAGAAATAATTTAAACAGGGGCAGAGGCAATAATTTTAAATTAATAAGAAGTTTCTATATAGGTTTAATCAAGCCACGGATTGGTCCATGCAAAATGACCAATCGATGTTAGATTATATTTTTTTCAATAATTATTTAAAAATTCAATGAAATGATTTCTCCAATAAAAAAAAGTAAGTCGTAAATCTCTTGTGACTGGATTTTTCTAAAATTATTCATCAGAAATAAAATATTGGAAACAGGTTATTGAGAAGAAATAAAAATAAAACTCCTTTGCAATTTTCAGCATCTTATTTGCATTTTCTTATATTTTATCAATGAAACCACGAAAAATAAGCTTCAAAGAACATTTCATATACCGCAACTTACAAAACAAATATTAATATTCTCAAATACACAACTGCTTTTGCTTTGAACTTTGCTTATTCTAAAACTTTAATCAAATAAAATTTCAATTTTTTTCTTAATGAAAGTCTGTTGAATTAAATTCAAAAAAACCTACAAAGCTCTGCGTTTCATAAGAAAAAAACAAAATAAATGCTAATGGTTTTCGTGTTCTAGAATAAAGTTTCGTGCTTAGAAGTGTGATAATTAATAAAAAACGAGAATCTCATTAGTACAAGAGTTGATTTTTGTGTCGTAAATAAGTAAACTCTATTGTTGGATTCATGCATAGAAAAATTTATCTTTAAACATTAATTTTGTTTAAGTTAGTATAATAGTCCTAAGAGAGCACTAATTCTAATGTGCGTTTGCGTAGATTTACGCAAGAACCTTTGTTCATTATTGATTCTCATGTTGCAAATTATTCCTAAAAGAGCTTTTGTTAATACAATGAATAGATGAGTTCAGATAGGGAATGTGACACAATACAATTTCGTCGCTTTCCTGGTGGTTGAGTGTGCTATAAAATATAATTAATTGTTTCAGTATAGATAAGAAACAAAATGACATAAGCATGTAGGTACAAAAAATAAATGTTTTGTCTGGCAAATGAAACAAAATATGGAAACAAACAAATCAAAACTTAAAATTATTTTTACTTTTATTTTATCATTTTTTATATTCTTTTACTAAATTTAATTATCTTCTTTTGACTTTCCAACTCAATGGAAATTAGTATATCAGCAAAAACCACCTTTGATAAATTGTAACTACTACGAATCTAGCACAAGAAAGTGTAATCTTTAATTATCCTTGACAAATTGCAAACTTAAATCTACCTGGCGAAGCTTGTAATAAAACCACAGCAATTACTTAAGATTAGAAGCATTTCTGTAAAGTTTAAACTATAGAAAGCAAAAACGATTCTGATATTTCTTAAATTGCATAACTCGTGTAGTTACTCTTACATTTGCGTTATAAAAAAATGTAAAATTCATTTTCGCTGTTCATTGCGCTGAAGTTTATTTTTTAATTGAGTTCTTTTTCAGTAACCTTTTTCAGATATGTAAAATAAACAGAAAGTTCATTTCGGTTTCTTGTGCGTTTTCATTTGAATTTTAATTAGAGAAGTGGAGTTTCTCTTGTTGGCGTTTCAAATTGTATTAGACATAAAGCTTGTTAAGTATTTAGTTTATTGTATCGGAAAATTGTTTTATTTTATTTTGGGTTGTTCCATAACAGCTTGGAAATGCGAGAAACCGAGCTTTTGTTTGAAGATTTTTAAATTAAAATTTCTTCAAATAAAATCTTGCTTCACGAATACAAACTTAACTGATATAACAGTATTATTAAGCGGCATCTTTTACAAAATAAGAAAAAGTGACGATTCTCTTTTATTTCAACAGTAGCAGTCAGCAAAATAATAAAATAAAATATCTAAATCTTCTGGTTTTTAAGAAACGTCCATGTGTTCAAATGGTGGATGCGCCGGGCATCGATTATCTATAATATTTTATTGTTATTTCAATATGTGAATGATAAAAAATTGAATGTATTTTCTATTCAATAGTATTTTTGAATCAAATGACAGTTTTAGAGATAGTCGACACTTAAAAATAACTACAGCCCCAAATCACCATGAAAACTTATCGAAAACATCTTGATGTACTCTTGCTATTACCTACTTTATTTTTTAACAAAGATCACATTAACCCAAATTTTAATCGTCAGTGTCTATTTTGAAATTGAAATTTATACTAACCGATCAATCATTTGCAAATTTTGTGCGTCGCTTTATTGAAATAAATTCCAGGAAATTCTTTCAGAATTCTATTAATTTCTGTCAATTTTGCTGAAATTCTATATAATTTATATGATGGTCTGAAAATTATTTCAACCAATACAGCTGGTTATTGGTCCAATTTTGTTTTATTCACAACGAATATGTTACAAGACAAATTGAAGTCGAATTTTATGCAAAAATATTTTATGTTGTTTTCAATCATTTATTAAAGGTTGCAAGTTTTAAATCAAAATCCATAAAAACTGCATACGACTGCATTATTTGGATGTATTATGTATCTTTGTTATTCTCAATTTAAACTTTGAAACTTGTAATATAAAATTTTATTTACATAAACACCTTTCTGAATGCAAAACAATAAAACCATAAAAGTGTTCATGTTTATTGTCTTTAGGAAAGTCATTCACTGTGAATCTCAAATTTGCATCAGTTTAAAAAAAAAATGGGAAAATATTCAAATAAATACAGCACTTGATATGTGACACTGAAAACATTTTGCTCGGGATAAAACCCAGCCTAACAGAGTGAATATTTGAAAGTTTTGCTCGGAATTCACCACTGGTGTTTAATTCGCTTTCATTTTTCATTTTATTTGTTTTGAAAAAGAGTATTATCAGCTTCAATGAGATAAATTAGAGAAACCCTGATAATACATTCAAAATAAATCACCTTGTTCTAGAATTCTGGACATGTGGTGTGACATTAGAGGATATATTACTATTAGAAGCATAAATCTCTAAATCCATCCAATTCTAACTTTCATTTCAAAAATCCTCAATGTTGGAACAGCATTTCTAATTTTCAGTTCTTTCCGATTCCGTTTCGAATTCTTTCTTTCTTCTTGAATAATTATTATCCTTTTCAAACATAATGACCTTCATTCCATCACGTTCTTCGCTTTGATTTGATTTGTAAGGTCTGCAAAAACACCGACTTTCCTTTTGTCCAAGAGAGTAAATATGAACCATTATTTCTCATCAGTTCTATTAAATCTTATAAATCACAGAACCATTATCTGGCACTGAGATCTTCACAAATATACACTTTCAACATTGCTAGACTACACGAAAGAAAATTACGTCTGACGCAAAACAAACATTAAAAGTCTGATGCGATTCCAGCGGCTTGCAATGCCCAAAGTAGTGAATCTAACAAGAAAATAGTCTCAGTGGGACTATCCTATAATGAAAGGAAACTGACTTAATTCAGCCAATATTTTGAATTAATGCTCTGATATTGTGACTCGCATGCTCAATTTGATTAGAATTTTCAACCAACATTCTGCCAATAAATGTTGTTTGGAGACAAACATATTATGCTTGGTAGGTATTTGATTATTGATCAAATGCTCGCACATAATCCAGTTTTCATCCTATTAAAGCTATACTTTGGAAACAAAACATGAATTTAGTTATTGAATTTCCCAGAAAAATCATCGATAAAATGAACAAGAGTATATTAAAAACGAAACAGAATAGCTAATACGTCCAACAATCCCAGTTATTTGATCAAGAATTCAATACTCGATTTATAATTCAATTTAAATACCTTTCCAGCTTTCAACAATTATTGACTTAAATTTTTTCTAAAAGAACATGCTATGAAGTACGGTTTTGTATATTTAGTTGCTTGAGCTTTATCGCAAGCTAACTGTATATAATATAGGAAGTATAGCGGAAATTTGATGATTTAGATATTGATATTACTTAAAAGCAAATTATGTTAGCTCAGTTTCTATAAACCGTTAATTTCACTATAACTTATATTTAGTGCAACTATGCATTTCTGTAACATTTTCAACTGAACATAATGCAGATATTTTATTTTAGTTTAGTTTTTCTATTTGACCAAACACAGCATTTTAAAAATGTATAAACTCACCATGAGATAAAATATAGTATCCGATTGTCTGATGCTGATAGCTTCCAAAAATAATACTGTACTAAATGGAGAGTGAAGATGAATTAAATTTTTTTATTGTTGGACGCGTTCTGACTTGAGATAAATATAAATCAATAGGAGAATCTTCCAAAAGGAACAATAAGATTTCGTTCAATTAGTGTCAGAGAGAAAATGAGAGATCCTGATTCATTTTTCCGGAGAACTAAACCTGAGACTAATTATGCAAATATCAAGCAATTTCTTAGATTTGCTTCTGTAATAAATTTCGGTTTTCAGCTTGTTCGTATTATTACAAATTATTTCTTTTGTGAGTTCTAATCTTTAATTAATTATTTTCAAATATTTAAATGTTATAAGCAATAGTACAATATAAAAAACGACATCACCATCAGTACAGTAATTAATGCATAAAAAGCAGTTGCACACTCTCACGGAACTGCGGTTATCATGCATTAAATGATCGGCTTCTGGTTGACTCTATAACATAGAACAGGAGCATTTTGTTTTATTTCTTTTAAATATATGAGAAAACAGTAAATTATTACAATAATATTTTCCATTAGTTGCTGATGTGCAAGAGTTGTTAAATATTATAAACAATAGCTTCATAATTTTAAATTGAATTTTTATAATAAATTTTGTTTATGCAACCATTAAAACAAAAATGCAAGTCAAACTGTAATAATTAATTTTTTTTTAATCACTCAAAAAAATAATGAAGTGAATTAAAATTTAATTAGAACTACATCATACTATTTTAATTGAAACAATTGTATGCGGTGATAATAAAAATAAGTCTTGTTGTTTTATGAGAACGGAATTTTTCAGCTCTTGAAGAAATTGTTTTTGATATAGGTACATTAATCTCCGTTAGATAGGAAAAGAAGGATGAAAAATTACGGTGTGTATAATTAAAGTAATTGCTAATTAGGTAATTATTAGTTAATTAGATGATAAGCTCATCGTGTCAATTTTTAATAAAAATTAGAATGAAGTTCATACATGTCATGATTAACGACGCAATAAAACTGCAAATATTTTAATGGACAAAATTAAGTGATACTATTAATAAACAGTTAATAGGTCATGAGCATTTACCTGGAAAATGTTACATTTTAAAATATTTTTGTGGTTAAGTGATATATTTTATCTAGACTGAATCTTTAGGGCCGATTATACATAAACCTACCTATACTTTCCAACAACGAAGAAAATTCCAGACACGCAAACAAATTTATGCACATTCTGTGCAATTAGGGACAAATTTGCATAAAACCATAAATATGCAGCAGCTGTGAGGCTATACTAGATCATCTTAACCATTGCCATAGATGCAAAAGCACTCAAGTGGAAAGTGGTAAGTTACACACTTCCATCAAAGTGCAGCTCCAAATTTGCTAGACATTAAACGCAACCTGAGATTTAATACATCAGACAGCAGAAAAAAAAATTAAATTTACTTATGATCGGAAATGCAAATCGCAACGATAATGCCATCGGCTAGCTATAAATTGCGTCTACAAGGGTTGATAATCTACGACGCTATCGGCTTAATACAACAACTAACAAGACCTATTTTTAGCTTCGGATAATGGGAATGTTTTGCTTTAAATAATTTCATTGCCGTCCGCAGTCGCATCAATCGTAATCAGAAATTGAGCAAAGCTAATACAATAGACATCTAATTTATTTCAAGGTCTCGGTTGATCTTTTGTTCGGCTTGTGATAAAATACAAAACGAGAGTATCAAATTTCTTTTACTAATGCAACTCGATGGCTTGAACAAAGCTCACTAGCAATTAGATGGCGGTTTACTTGAAGGTCTTTTCTTGCAAGTATTTGATTGCTACTTTTAAATAAGTTTCAAGTTTGAAGTCATATAAATCCGATTACGAGCTCAGTCGAACTACTATTAAAAGACTGCTTTTTATAACTCAAGGCGTTGAATTTTCGTAAAAAGTAAAAAGAAACTTTTAGTTGAATCTTTTTTCTGCAAGAAAAAAGTTAACACTGCAAGTTGCTGTCTGCACTTAAACAAGATTTCAACATTAATTATTAAGTTCTAGAGTAAACTGATTTTAGTTTCTCTAATAGATCATATCAAAAACTAATTTAACATTTTTCGAAAGCTTTAAAGTTTGAAATTTTTTAATAATGCTTCTCGGTTACAGTTTATAGTTATATTTTTTTTATTTTGAAAAATATTCAATTTATAACGGTTTTCTTTCTTCCTGGAGAAACAAGATACATGAATATTGAATTAATTTAATAATTTCAAAAGAAACACAATTGTTAAATACTCATGAAGAAGTAGGATATAATCCGATCTGGTTTTTAATAGCCAAAAATACGTCTATACACACATAAATCAAAAATTGAATAATTTTATAAGCTTCAGGTCTATGCCGTCCTTACAGGTCAGAGCAACTTGCATATTTACGGAAAAACTAAAATAAATGGGAAATCGTGAAGTGGAAATATATTTCAGTGACCGTTTTGTCTCAATGTTAACAAAAAATTTCCTTCGTTTCGCTTACTCAAAGCTTTCAGTGACATCAAATTGAAATTTCTATGTAATCTGAAGCTTTGCAGCGGGATTTTCGGTAACCCAAATGGTTTAATTAAAACTGGGTTTCTATACACAGTGCAAACGTGTGATTGGATTGTTGTTAGTTGATAATGAACTCAATCTGATCGAATAATTAATAATTCAGAACTAGCTAATGTTTGTAAGTGGTAATCATACTTTTGAATAGTAGATGTGTTTAACTAAATCAAGTTCTAGATTATTAGACCTGAATCACCGAATTAATTGAATCTGAAAATTTGCTTCTGGCGTTATCATAAAATATGGGTTTGTATTTTGACCAATTTAGAAGTAATATCTTCTGCTTTATTAAATCATTGATTAGGAAATTGTGAAGTGAAGAATTATAGACTATAAAACTCCAATATTATTTTTTAAATCATGTTTTGAGTAAGAATATTGACTAAATTTTCTTATTTCAGAACATGTAAATAAAAAAAGTGTTTTTTAGTACTTTGTGATGTATTTTTCCTTCATTTTATATTGCAACATAGATAATAAAATTTGAAAAAATTATGTTAAAAGCTTCACGTATGCTCGTATTTTTCGATACTTGCGTTTCGTTCAAATCCATCGTCGACAGAAGCATTTGCATTTTACGATGCTTTCAAAAATATGAGGTAATAAATAGCTAACAGCAGCATGTAAAACACCCTCATCAAAATTAATATGACGGTGACATCACATGATAATAGCTCCATCAATTTTTCATACACTGTCATATTTGATAACCTTCTTATTTCTCAAATGTTGGATATAAAAAAGCTGACGCAATCTTGACCCAAGAAACAGTTAACTAATTGGCCAATTTCTCAGCCGCCAAATGCAAATTCGGTAAATCTGATATCCTTGATTAAATTGGATCTGGTTATCCTCAAGTGGTAGTTCTCTGAAGAGGACAAAGGTCTTAATCTAGATTGTTTCTCGTATGTCAAGGGTCACCTTAGAAATATTTGATTCAAGATATCATAGATCTTTCGATGTAATTTCTTTATAGAACAACAAAACAGAAATTAAACAGAATCACAACCATGTAAGGAATATAATAGACACGATTTACTATCTTCATGTGGTAGTATCACTTAAGTACTTAAAATTATATGGGTGGGATTTGAATAAACGAAGATAATTGGATGGTTTGTGTCTGTATCACAGACAGAATCTTAGCAAAGGACAACTTATCCGTACATTAATCTCTGGTAGAGCCGGCTTTCTACCTACCTAGTACTTGACTTTGAAAATGGCTTGCGTGCAAAATGTAAATTAGACAACGGACAACTTCTTTGTCTTTACATTTTTCCAAATCGAAATATGTGTCTTGTAGACAATATGTTATGCAACATTTATATTGCCTCTCTTACTACAACTTACAATTGTCAAAAATTATTTCAAGAAACTTATTGAGGCAATTGACTAGACGCATTTCATAGAAACAAGTTGACTGAACATATATACAAAAGAAACTTCCTCCTTTGTCACTGTCAGAGGTTAAAATGCGCTTTGGAACACTTCTCACAATTTTATCTTTATTTCTACTCTTCCAAAAATGTAAGTTGCTTTTAATATTTTATTTTACTGTTTTCTTTCCTTTCAGCTTATACTGTGAAATATTGCTATAGAAGTCGTTGCTCAGATGTATGTACGCAAACAGAAGTGGAAGTTTGTTCAGACCAGCATTCTCTTTGTGTTTCGAACACATTCAAAAATGATAGATAGGGCTGTGTTTTCCCAACCTTTAATTAAAATAATAATTAATTGTTTTCAGAAGGTCAAGTTCAACTGAATAAAGGTTGTATAGACACTGATAACATTGATACTTGGGCTTATCACTGTCAAAAATATAATAAAATGAGAGGATCATGTTATTTGTTCAATGATACACTATGTAATTTTGAAAATTCATCGAAATAAATTCAAATTCCACTCAAGATTATTCATTTATAATTAAAAAAAAGCAAAATGTATAAAGTTTTTATGTGCAGGTAATAATAAACGAAAGCAGTCGTAAAATTATATTTAAGGTGGAAAACTAATGAACTATATTTTACTTTCCTAATGAGCTGCACTCTCTGTTAACGATCTGCTTTATGATTTCCAAATAAAAGCTTGAACATGAATGTGATATTCTTTTCGGAGAGAGGATTTCAAACTTTTTACTTATTTTCATTATAATTTTTGGTTGTTGTAAGATTTTTGTCGAGAAGAATTAAATATTGGATTTGGAAATTTCCAGTTTTTTCTATGAATTATTGTAGATGGGACCTGGATTTTTGTAACCGCAACCTGATCCACATTGATATAAATAAAAGAATTTTCTTAACCTGTAAATACTGTACAATTGTAAACAAGTAGGACATGCCACAAAATCCCATAAATCATAATTACTGGATTCGTATTATGAGAACGGAAGTATTTACGGTTGTCTGTAATTAAACACAGCCTTACTGGGCTGAAGATGCAAATTTTAATCTATAGCCAAATTATTTAGCAAATTTGACAAAATTAATTCGCTTCAAATAATTATAAAACGAAAAAGAAAAGCGTAACATATTTTCCCGTTATATCACCGATAATTAAGAAAGCAACAAGTGACGAAATTTTAACTGTAATTTCTTCAAAACGCCATATGCCACCTCATTTTGCAAATTGTCGATGTTATCAAAAGCTTTTAAATTACGTAACATGAAACGTTAGGATCCGTCATTAGTGCAATCTCCCTTTCGATCGATTCTTTGGCAGCCTAAACCGATGTGAAAAGCAAGGTCAACGACGATGTTAGGGTTACAATAGTCATCGGCCTCACGAACGGACATTTACCATTCAATAAATAACATACAATGACAGAACAGCATTAGCTTTTGCACGAAATATATATTGAAGATTATTGTAGTGATTGGAAAGAAAATTTCAGTTTCGAATCGGCTAGATTCTGAGCTTTAGAGATAACTATTTGGAGGTTTAACCGATTCCGAAGGCAAGCGGATGCAGTTACCTCAGATCAGCAGCTCACAATCTGTCAGCGGAAGCTGAATTGACTATTGTCCAAGGGATAACCGATGATACAGTTTTACCAGATTGAATATACATTCTACAAAAGCCTGTTTCGGTTGCATTATTCTATATCCAAAATGAGAGCTTTGAATGTAATGTAAAACAAACAGAAATATAAAAGTATTTTATCGTCCTAAAATTTGATATTAAAATGTTTTTAAAGCGGATGGTGAATTTCTAGAACCAAGCGCTTACTGTAATTTGTGAACAACGCATTTTAGAGCTTGGTCTAAATATTATTGCTTTTATTCAGGTGAGAAGTTCCATTCTTGAGAAAAATTGTAATTTTTTCTTAATCTCAACTCAAGCAAAAATTATATTATTTGATAAATATGCTGTAGATCCGTTTATTTCCCATACCCATTGAATATTTCTATTCAAAAGAGATAGGATTTTGGTTGGTATTTTTTAATCAATTAGTTTCAACTCAAGACATTCTTCTCTCTATTGGCTCAATTATATTTTAAAGAAGGGATTTCACTTAAACAAATGTTTATGTTATAAGAAAAAACATGTGCTCTTCTTCAACCAACTGTCTTCTATTAATTTATGTTTTTATTTGAAATTTATCAAAGCATGAAATAGTTTAATTTAATTTCATATAAATTATATTGGGTACTTATATTAAGTCTTCACACCTTTAGAATATTCCAGAAAAATTTAACAGAAATTTAAAAATAATTATTAATTGCTAACGGTAAAATATGGTAAAAGTAATTTTGAAACCTTTATATTCAAAAACCTATAAATCTCTGTCGTCAACAATTTAATTGCCTGTAGGAAATCACTTTTTCGCGAAATCTTCCACTGTTAATTAAAAGAGTAATGAAGTGTAAGAGGGATTTAAAAATGGAGATTCTGAGGGTAAAGATTTCAAATTAATGGCTTGACTAAAGTGTAAAATTAAGTCTATTGTTCGGTGTTCTTTATAAAAACCAGTTCGGACAATGTCCAACATACACACACTGAAAAGAAGAAAAATAAATTATTGGTTGCTCTTCGCTCTACTTGCTTACTTCCTTTATCATCGTAATTAATTAATTTGTTTATTAAGACGTACAAATCAGGTTTATAAGACAACAAAAGTAGTGCAGTGCAAACTTTTGTTTTTTTTAAACTGGCAGCAACAGGTTGTTTTTATAATGAAACTGAAGAAGTAAAATTAATTCACAAGATTCACATACATCTCCATATAGAAAAACGTGCGAGATTTCTGTTAGAAAACTACAGTTGTTGCGGTTTCTCGGCCTTGCAATTACATCAATCTAATAAAGATTTCTAGGGAATAAAAGAAACTTTTATTGTAAATGGAACGGTACACAAATTCCTCTGGAATTGACTAATCGCAAACGCATACTAAAAATAGTACTTGTGCCAATTTTCACCCTTGTTTCCCTTTAAAATAACATTGTATCATTAATATCGATTTTCTTTGTTTTGTCAACAGAATTTCTTGCTTGAATGCAGTTAATTTATCTCTATAACTGGCTTCTGTAGATAAAACTTTCAATCTTTCTAGCGGTACCCTAATAAGTTCTCTATTATTTGTATTTTCGTTTGTTCAATGTTTAGTCGACGAGAATTAGAAACATTCCGACGATCGAAATTATTTTAAATTACATACTGAGATTTCGCACGCCACTGAAATTATCAATATGTGTATACTGAGATTGAGATAATAAAGGCAGTTACTATTATAGTGAATTATCAACAGTTATTTAAATCGTTGGATAAAACAGTTAGAGCTTTTCGGTTTTATAAGCTGTTTTTACGTCGCCGACACGTTTGTTTTGGCCGTCAGTTCATCCAGGGTAGAAATTAAAAGCATGAGAAGAGGTGAAAAAATTGAAGACTTAATAATTGTTGCGTGTTTAGGTATCGTTATTAAAATGTTAATATTCTTGGAGTTACGCCTATAGGGAGGAATCTGGAATTGAAGGCGTAGCTCATTTAAAATTTATATTCATATTTGCAAAATTCCTTTAAAGTAGTTTTCTATTATTATTATATTTACAATTTCTTTAAATAATATTATAATTATAGTGAGGACACAAGACTGTTAACGTTATATGTAATTTACAATTTGATAGCTGTTTTTGTTTACTGCCGGCAGTATTAGCAGCTTGTTTAATAGTTCGGTATATTGTTTTTCCAATGTCAAAAATACAAAGCAACGGAAGTCTATAATTTATTAGATTTAAATTTAAAAATTAAGTTTTATTTATTGTATAGATATAATATAATTTTTTAAGATAATTATTTGAGTTTTTTAATATGTGATTACTTCATTTTTGCTTTTTTTCTAGTAAAAATTGATTTATGATATCATACAGTTACAGACCGTTTTAAATTAGTAATCGATGTAAATAAATTGAACCGATATTAAAAGTACCGTGATCCGGTGTTTTACACTTTGAAAAATAATTGGTTTTTCGAAAAATAGCAGTAACTAACATCTAAATTATAAATTTATAAAAAAAACTCTTAATTTTATTAATTCTTAGTTAATTTAGTTAATCAGCTTGATGAAATTTTACTGATATACAACCTTTGAAAATGAGTCAGTTGAAAATACACTATAAATTTTTCAGTTGCTAAATTTTTTTTTTTAATATAAGATAATAAAAATTAGAGTTCCTATATTAAATAATAAAAATTGGTAAGAGTATGAACATACACTGTACATATTATACATACATATATTCCATTACTTTTGTCGGTTTTGAATAACAGTTGAGAAAGTATACAAAAAAAAAATTGGCCAGTCGATTCCTGGGACACTTTAGGCTCTGACGAATATTTGCAGATTCTTCAAAATTGATTCAAAATTAATCAAATTTGAAATATTAGAGGAAATAGTAACTGAAAAGTCATAATATGAGGTTTTCCAATTTTATTTAATTATAACTAAAAATTAAACAAGTTAAAAAAAAGGAAATTTCAAGCAGGTTTTTTTATTTTGATTGAAAGATATAACTATGTGAAAATGATTATTGAATAATTACTGAAAATCACTTTTTGATAAAAACACAAAAAATCAGAGAACTAAGAATGATGTTTAGACATCTAGATGGAAAAATTGTACTTGCAAAGTATGTAAATTAAATTATGAATTTGAATGCTTTATATTGCTTTAGAAAATAGTTCGGTGCCAATTTGAGTGTTTTCAGGTTTGAAAAAGTTGTTACAGTGTTAGAAAAACTTAATGTCTATACTAATAAGAATTTAACTCAGAAAATCTCAATTAATATACTTTTTTTCTTATAAGTACATAGTTTTTAGATACTTTTATTAAACAGACAGTGTATTTTTTTTATCACAGTAATCTCCTGTAATTTCAGTTCCATTATCCCAAACTTTTAACTTTTTTCTTATTTCATCAAAATAAAGTAGAAAATTCAATTACAGTTATTTGTTCAGTGTCTTTTAAACAGCTGAAAATAAGAGAGGATTTGGCAAAGAAAAATTAAACAGATAAAATAAAGTTCACAACTTCTGATCATTCAATTAAAAAGATAGGGACACCTAGTTTTGATTTTATGTTTATCCAAGAACAAATAAAAAAATATTCAAGTTTTTGGAATTGATTAAAGTATTAAATGAATTAATCAATCGTAATTTGCTTGAAAAAAAAATATGGCACTTATTTTATTTAAACTTTATAGTAAAAAATTTCTCGATTGTAGATTTAAAGTGCTGGCGTGGCTTTCTCCATCTCCTTGCTCTTGTTTTTTCTTTGAAAGATTAAGTTAGCAAGAATAATAAATGAGTTAGTCTCAAATAAATCAAATTCTATCGTGAATTCGCCTGTAAATTGCACCTTTTTTCAGTAGCAAACTGTTCGTATAAAAACGGAATGTTTGACATAACTCAATATAGAAATTTATATGAAAGTTTGGGAATCTGTATTCCTTATAAAGTAATTTAATTTTCCATTTTTTTCTTCTAAAAGAAAAGCTTCGAATGTTATATTTCCTGTTAACACTGACATTCTTGTCGGCAGCGAGTTGAACACAGAAAAATATTTCACCGAATGAATAGCTTTATACGGAATTACCACATGTCGGCTTCTTAATTTATTATCATGCTTATAACCCAATCAATCTTGTGACCTGCTGCGTCTTCCGCAATCCTTAATTAAAATTCACCACTTCATATATATTGAGTTTCGGTATTATTTACAATTTTACACATAACTTATATTAATTAAAACTTGTTCCTTCCAAAAGTAAATATTAAAAACTTTATACGGAAGAATCCATGGAGGAATTTTTTTCTTGTCTATGCAAAAATACATAAGGTCAAGTAGGGTAAACGTGCGGTAACTTTCCCACTCACTGTCAATAATTTTTTACCTTATTCTCATCTCATCTCTGTTATTATCTTTTGCTTTTGTGCAAAATCGAACAATATCCTTTGCGTGATTGTTGATAAATTAAAGCCAACAATAATAATTGTTACAGTTAACGACTTTCCATGCATTGCAATGCGTGTCATATAAAATTCCGTTAGTGAAGAAGTCCTGAGATGTCTGCGATGTGTCCTTCAGTGGCCGCATGCACCGGAGTGTATAATCAAATAATCGTTAGAAAAGTCATTCACATGTCGTTCTAATAATATTGCGTTGGTGTAACAGTATTATGACTTGAAGAGAGACTCATCTGCAACGACCGGAAGTTTACCGTAGTTGTCACAGGCTCCTGCATACGAGTCTTCCTGATTATGCCACTTTTTTGAGTGAATCTTTACGTTGACGGTTGACACTTGACAAAGAAAGATTATCATATCGACTTATTTAGTCTTTTTCCCTATAAAAACTTCGATTTATTGTAGTGCGAAATAGCACATCACAGTAAGAAAAAAAAATGAGACAATATCCAATAAATCTCAGAATATTTAACTGATAACAGTATGTTAAATTACAACTCTTTTGTTTTAGCTGTTAATTCTAATTTATATTTTCTATTAAAACCAGATGTTACTACCTCCGGAAACAACAATTTTATTACTTCTGTGTATAAAAAATTAATTAATTATTCGTAACAGTATTAGAATAAAATTTCAAGCCTAGTTTATTATCTGAGTGAAAGATGGTTAATGTTGTGCATACCAATGTTTCTAAGAAAAGTTATTTTTCATAAAAATTTAAATAATCAGATAGAAAATTAAATTAAAACAGATTTTTTTTAAGTGAATATAGATGTAGCTTAAAAATTAAACCAGAAATTCTGCAAATATTTATTTTAATGAGGAAATGTAACCTACCAGATAATAGAGGGTGTTTTGTGAAGTCTCACAAAAAAAAATTCAACCACCAATAGAACTCAATTAAAATTAAGCAAAATAATTTATTTGAAACTTTTTCCGAAAATCAACCCCTTTAGAGATAAAATTAAGTGTAATTTGAGCCCGAAATCCCTTACTCGCCTAGGTTTAGAGTGTTTAGTTTTATCAATAAACTCACTTTCAAGCAAAAACTGGACGCAAAAACTTTCTGATTGTATTGTTTTTTAGAAAGACATTGCGGTAGATTAGTTATAAGATTTCTGACCTGGGGCTCGATTCTTGAAATTCGTTTTCGTATGCAAAATAGATTCGTATACGAAATCACCACAGCAACTGTAAGCTGATTGACCAAAATCATGCGGTATCCAAGGCTTTGTATACGAAAATTATCGTCAAGAATCGAGCCCCTGACATTTGTAATAATTGCTCGAAATATCTACCATTATTTTCGATGCAGATCTGCTCCCTGGATTCGAGCTAGCATGGCTGGATTTCCTCTAATAGTTTCAGTCCTTTCATCATGCGGTTAGTCAGTTCTTCATATGTTCACCAAACTCGCGTACACTAATTTTATATGACCCCATAAAAAGAGATTACAGGAATTTAAGTCCGGACACCTAGCAGGCCACTGTACAAAACCGAAACGGCTCATCCACTACCACACATACCACAAATACCACACATCACGGCGTTTAGCCAAAAGCACGTCATCTAAAAGGTTATTTGATGTGTATTGAAATTAACCATTTTTAAATTATTAATAAACAACAGCGGATCACTGCACGAAAACTAATTTATTGACACGGACGATTACAGACTGGCGATATCATGTAAAATAACGATAATTTTTTGCGCAAAAAGTTTCAATTCGTTTTTTGACACAAAAAATACGTTTTCTATCAAAAAGAATTTGTTTTACTTTATGCTTTAAGCCCACCACACATTGCAGTTTTACTCGGCAGATTTGGTCGATGAACAAGAACGCGAACAGTGAATTGGCCACAGATTGCTGTTTTTTCCAGCGGTCTTATCAATACAGAAGTCTTTGCATTTGTGTGCACTAGCGGCGAAATTAGCCCTAACACTAAAAACAAAATAAAAAAAAAACAAAACAGATAAAAGAGAGCAATTGAAAAGAAGTTAGATAAGCCAGATCTCTCACATTGCTGATTTATGATTTTATAGGTATTCTAATTGCAAAAAAACTTTTTATTTTATTCAGTGAAGATTCATCGTAGTTTAATTTACTACGCTATTATTAAGTCCGTCGTTTTCAAAAATTGTTTAACCTACACACTTTTTTTTTTTACAAGTTCGTTGAACAAACTGACGAGGATAATCAGGCTGAATCTGACTTTTCCCATTAGCTACAAATGATAAAAAATAAATGCGATATCAGAAAAATGTTATAAGGAAAAATTTCTCAAAATAACGAGTTCTATGGGTAGATTTTTTTCGCGTGGTCTTCCATAACACCCTCTATTTTGCTTTTACATTTTGTTTTGTGATAATACATTTCATGTCCAAGGGCTAAAAAACTTTATGGAGGAAAGATAGGTAGAAAAAAACATAAAATTTGGTAAAATTAGGTGCTAGGTGTAGCCTTGGATTTATTCAATAATTTTAGACCATAATTTAATCTACCATGACATGACAATGAAACTGACTAATACTTGAAAAAAAATACTTGAAGAAAATTCAAATGTGAATATAAAACAAAATAATTCAAAAGCATAGCACCAGTCAATACATCTACATAAAAATTGTATAGATAAATGGATACAAAGAGCATATGAAATGTATAATGGAATCTCTTTAGAAATAAGGTGTAATAGAAGCTTTTGCGGAATAACTGAAAAAAAATCCAAATGAAACAATACACTTATTGATTAAGTAAAATTTTGAGAAGCTAATTGCTATTTTTATCCACATTTTTCTTAATACTGGTTAGTGTGTCAAACTGCCATACAAGAACCTGTACGTTCAAGAATAGCTTGGATTTCAAAACATATAATTTTCAATGTTTCGAATTTTGGGCCTGCTTTTAATATCAACCTAATGTCGGAAGATATTAACAATAGTATTTTTGTATCCTATCATTTAAAAACTCAGTAGTACAATGATGAACAATTGATGAACATTGAATATTATTTTCTAAGTAATCTTTATAAAAAAAACAGCTGTTCCCGTTATATAGAAATTAAATAAAAACCCGTGCAAATTTGAAGAGTTTCTAACGTTTGTCGTCCGTTATAAATACACAGCACTGTCCAGCTCTTTAAATAATAGCAAATTTATCGATAAAAGTATATTTGCGCATTCCTCATAATAATATTTACAGCATCGTTGATCTCACCTTTGACCCAAAACCAACTGTATCTTAGGTGTGTATCTCGCTTGTTATCTAGATACTATTCACATTATTCGTAATTCTTCTATATCGTGAGACCCATTCATCTTACAACCTAACAGTTTGTTCAAACAATTCATCAGCAAAATAACCGTGTTTTTAAATCATTTATAAAACAATTCTATAGTCTCCAAAAATATGAGATTGTTTCAGGCTGTCCGAAACCATTTTTTTTTTTCGAATTATTTTAGCAACCATCCATTTTGATACAGCCGACTAAGTTCCGCAGCTGTCTAAAGCAGATAAGACCTGTCTATCGGCCATAAAATTTTCGGTTAAAGTAAAAGATTGCCGGCAGGAAATCGACTTTTGCGTCTTTCTAAATTAAAAATACATTTCGTCTGGAAAATGTTCACTTATTCTATTATTTTTCCATTAGGTTTTTATAAGGCATCTTTTTCCATTAACGCCAGTTGATAAAAGCTCAGTGTTCTATATTACTACCTAAACACCTTTTCAAGAGATTTTACTGCGAAATAGGATACCACGGAAATTATGAAATATAGCTGTTTGAGAGAAAAATTAATTTTTTTGGGTAGGTTGAAAAAAAAAATTATTCTAAGATAGTGTGTGAATGTTCCCTTTTTCAGCATTACCCACACATTGTCTCTAACTCACGATTTTCGTTAAATTAAACGTATTGCTTGTTAGCAGAAAGTGATGGAAACACTTTAGAAATAAATGAGTGGATGCTATTAGGTGAAGTGCAAGTCTCACACCTTCATCAACTAAGGGACGCTCTAATTGACACTTTTAATCTAACGAATTTACTTTAGGGAATTCCTTTCTTTCTTGTCTCGAATTACACAAGAGAAACACCAAAATGTTACAACAAAAGTTTGATAAAAATGATCTTTTCAAAAGAATAAAATCATTACTCAAGCTAGACCATCAAGGTGTCCAGGTATAGAAATTTCTCTTGTTTTTCTCGTTAGAAATTAAAGAAGCTTTTTAGTATAAGCTATTAATCTTTGAAGAAAACTTTGCAACATAGCGTTAGCAACTTCAATTAATCAAAGCAAGGTACGAATTAGAACGAAAACCATTTACTGGTCATGGCAGTCGGGAAGTCTTATATCTGCATCATGACTTTGTTTATTTGTTCCTGAAGCGGTAAAAACATTCCTGACTTTGAAACTTACAAGTTCAATGATGTGCTGAAATCATTAAAAACTACTATCAAAATAGTTTCACTTGCATTTACTATAAATACTGTAAGACTTAACAGCAACATATTTCGTTTCAACATTAATCCTAAATTGTTTAATATAAACATAAACTATGCAACTTTTACTTGAGGTGAATGTGTTCACACGGAAGTAAAACTTTATCGATTTATAGTTTCAACTGGACTCTTTTGCTCAAATTTATAGCTTTCATTGATTAACTACCACAAGTAACGTACCTTCTGGAATATCCATTTAGATGTGAAAGAATAACATAATCCATAGATTAAGTTCTCGTAAAATATAAAAGACAACTAAGCGTAAGAGATTAAAAGAAATATTATTTTTCAGTTAAATACTTCTTTAACTTGAGTGCTTTAATTTTTTAGGGTCGACTACTCGTCGAGAATTTTGATCACTCATCTTCAGGGCAAATAATAATAACAGAAATTAGCCAAAATAGTCCCACTTATATTTTAAATTTAATAATATTTTATATCAATCATTTTTATTTTGTACGGATGATTTATTTGATAAAAGACGTTTCCTGAAATTAAACCATACACAAAAAAACAACTACAAAATTATTTTGATTATGACATTTTATATTTATAAGAACAAGGAAACTGGAAATATTGTGCTTTATGCTCAGACAATGTAAAGGATATCCTTACAACCCGGCAAATTTCATTTTATGCATTCAAATGTTATATTTCCAACAAGTCTTTTACATAAATTTAATGATTATCAGTACTCCGCAATGCATGGAATTATTTCTAGGGTCCATTTTATAATTTTAGCATGCGTAAATTACCATTGGCATTATAGCATATGCTATAATAGAGTGTTCTAAAAACCAAAGATTACTATTAGACCTGAAAACTCTGCTACCGCCAAAAAATCATAACAATCCACTTGAGTTCATTTCAACACCTTGATGCTTTGAATATTTAAAATTACTCCAAAATTTCTAAATGGAAAAACTCTTTAGAAATAATTGGGAAAAGAATCTTCATTGCCATAGACAAAATGTTATAAATTATTAAGGGTGGTAAATTGAACAAATGCTTTTTACGTTAATAATTCCAATGTAGCAATAATAATATGTTTAGTTTTAATAGTGTTTTGAAATACAATTTATGTTTGTGGCGTTATATTTTTGAATTAGCATTTAATTCTAGCCAAAATGATTTAGTTAATTATTGTTTTACAGTAATACCAATAGAATTCCATTGAATACCAATAGATTAATGGAATATAACATTGCAAAACTTCTAAATATCACTATATACAATGTTTTAGTGATTATGCTGAGCTGATAGTTCCTGTTGAGTTTTGTTCCAACGTGCAAGCAGCACAATCAATCATTATCAGTTCATATCTGCGAACAATAAAGCTTCTGTTTATTTGCCAACATCCGTTCGTCAGCAACACTAATCCTCAGCTTCCACTTTTTATTTCATTTCAAACGAAAACAAATGCTGCAGTAAAGTGGAAGCTTTTTATAAATTTCCAATAAGCTGCTTCTATTGCAGCCTGATTAACCGTACCAGAGATTAATTGCGCTTCATTTCTTTGACAGCTCTTTTTTGTTCCGGTGTGATTGTAGAGTCATTCTTAAAGAACCGTACAATTTTCTATCCAGCTATAAAAGAGATTCCTCCACTTCCTTTAAATATCCTTGATTTTACAAATAATTATCTCTTCAGGCTCACTCCACATATCGAAAAATCTAAACGTAAATGCCCTGCATCTAAGTGCATGCAAGAGTATCTGATATGAAACGATTACACGTCTTGTACATTCAAGATAATAATATATTACATCGTGAAGAAGAATCTTTACTCTTACATTTAGTAAAAATTGAATACCTTTCTTTTATTCGTAATTATATAGAATTAATTAATGTGTAAGTGCGTTCTTCGATTCGTTGCATCAAAAGAAGAAGTTTTTGCAATCGGCGACGTTCATGTTTTAAATGTCGGTGAGAAATTTGCTTTAGTATAGAATTATTATCCCTTAGCTTGTTATTAAATTTCTTTGTAGAGCAATTATTTTCGCATTTTGATCAATCTTTCACAATAAGTCATCATCACTGAGATCTTTCTTTATCACGGCGATAGTAATGAGATGATCACGAGAAGAGAGAAAGCATTGCTAATACTGGTAGTTGATGCAAGAAGAAGAAGACGACATAAAGAAGACTAGTCACAGACTTGAAAGCATATTGCATTAAATTTACGACAGCAGAATCATAGCAGAGTGGTTTAAAAGCAAGCATTTAAAAAAGAACTTGTCTAATTATCATGATAATCATTGTTTATTATCAGGATGCGCAAATAGTGTGGGAAAGTTCAGTAACCTCGTCATTATCAATATAAAAATGAATTATTGAGACACGCTTTAAAGTGAATAATGAAGTGGATCCCGGCTTTTGGACTGCACACCAGATACAAAAATAATAATGAATCATTCTTTTTTTATTGTAGAAGTTGATAATATTAATTCGAATGTTAATAAAAAAAAAGCAAATAAAATTCACAACATCTAAAGTTTTTAAATTAACAAAAAGTTTTATCATGGAAGAAAAATTACCTTCACCATGAAATCCTAACTATAAATGATTGCTTAAAACAGGAAAATGAAGCTAATTAGGTATGCCAGTTATATCCTTCAAGTATCTAAACAGTTAGACATTTTTGGATTATAAGTATCTTCGGACTATCCATACTTAGTATTCCTTAGATATGTTCGAAAGAATTTGACATTTACTTCTAATAAGAAGTCTTTCATTAAAGCCTTATTGAATGTTTGATGCCTTCAGAAGAAGTAATTTATTTTAGTAATTGAAATTAAAATGTCAGTCTATTTCCAAGAAATTTATTCTGTAGAACCATATGGAAAGATTTTTGTAAAGTAAATAATAAAAAAAAATTGGTTTTCTATAGCATAAAGAGGTACAAATTCATCACTACGATTATGAAAAAATAAATGAACAAAACATAACATATTATAGAAACGCAAATGTCAGTTAAAGGATTAGATAATCAGTCTAATGAGAAAATGATTTACTTTTTCTCAAAAATATTAATAAAAGAAACACCGACAACATATTGAAGCATCAAATAAAGTAAATAGTTGATTAGAGAAAAGAAAATTATTTTTAAGTTTTGCACATACAATCCCTGAAAGGTCGGTTGTTATTTTGGACAGTATAATAAGTTATCCTTTGAATCCTCTTTCCTCCAACGCGTATAAGCTGAGTTCAGGAAGGCACGTTTTGTAGAAAGGCTACCACGTCCAGACAGGACCACAAAGACGCTCTATGGATTCAAGGATTATAAAGTCTTTGGTCCAATCAACATTTCACGCAAGTCAAGTATATTTATGCACATGCACATGTATATCTATATAATTTATAACAAGACAGAAGAAGCTGAAACGTCAAAAGTCAATAAAACGTAAATTAAGTAAAAAAGAAACAGAAGCATCTAGGTAACAGTAATCCCAGAAAGCTAATTTTTCAACTGCAGATAATAGTTACCAAAAAAATTGAAACTAGATTCTTATTCAAGTTGTCCTTACAAATTTTTAATAACTGTAGCTGCAATATTTTTCAGAAAAAGCAGCCAATTCAAATAGGTAAATTCTTTTTGTCAACAATTTATACAATTTTTTTTTGTCTCATTACAAGGGACATCCCAGGCTACTACAAAGCCATTTAAAACATCAAGATACTAAAAGAATTGAAACGTATTTCTCATAATGTTCAAGCAAGTTATAGATAATATCGTGCAGAAGTCGATAATGTGGATTTGTTCCAGGAAGCACAGCCACAACATTATAAGAACATAAAATGACTCCTTACAGTGAGATATCGTCCAGATTTTTTTTTTACAAATAGACACCGACACGTACAAAAACTTATCTTTCGGTAACATATACATAATCAATAGCTATAGATTTTATCTCTAATCCCAAATCTTTAAATTTGATGTTTAGTAAAATATGAAAAAAATCTAGAGAAATGTGTAGAATGATTCATTATTCAGATAAATTGCTGCTATTTTTAGAAAATGTGCAGAATGCACGATAAAATATCTACATCCCACAACCTACACATAAAATATTTTCAACAAGATGAAGCGCCAATTTGTAGAAGTTGATAGGTAAAAAAAAGCAACTCATCTGATTTATTTCGTTAATTATAGTTAAACAAAGATTGAGTTTGATCTGTTAAGAATAAGAAATTCCATATGTCCTTAATGTTCACTTTAAAGGTATGTGGCAAATTATTACCATCTGTTTCAATATTTGTTGATTACTTTTATCTCTTTCACGTCCAAATTGAATTTTCAATTCGCTTTTCTCATAGTTCCCATATAGCACATTCTTGCAAGTTTGAAATTGCTAATACAATAATCTTTATTCAAAAAACAAAATACAGAATACAGTTAAATAACACATATTCCCAGCGACTTCTTGACACTTTTTCTCTTGCCAGTAATTTGTTATGTCACGAAACGTGTTTGTGTGACACTTTTGTTTAATGCATGTTTTTTTTCATCATAAACAGGTTGCTTGAAATTTAAAATATTTCATAAAAAATACTGGCACGTCTAGCTTTGTAGATCTGAAATAAAACGGCTGCAGCTTTTTAGAATAATGAAACTATTACATTGAAAAATTTATTCAGTCGGTTATAAATCAGATACATCCACGTGTATAAACGCAAATTGTATTTAGAAATTGATGGTTCTTTTTACATGTTCGTTATGATGAAGGATTTTCTCGTCAGATTACATTAATCTGAAGAATGTGCCAAGTAATGTTGTTCTAGGAGTTCAATAACATTATTGTTTGTTTAAATTGATCGTTTCTATGATGATTGTAGGGTGAAGACGCCCAGGAGTGCGCGAAAACCATTCAACCATTAAAAAGTTACTGAATTAACTGTTTAAGTATATATTGGAATTTCTCGGCTTGTGCTTTTTCAGCCTGTTTTCCTTTCGTGAATTGTGTTAATATTTCTTCTTTCTTCCTGCTGCTTTCATTGCTACCACTTTGTTACATTTCCTTTGACAATATAATCGAGATTACAGAATCAAACGATAAAATTTAATAGCTTTAACAAATTAAGAACCATTTGTAACCATAGTGGTATTAAAATATATGATCATACCTCAAATCAATAACCTGCATTCTAATTATTTGTAATTAACGGCAACAGAAGTAATTATTAAGGTTGCTTTTAATCGGTCTGTAGTCTTAGTAGCAGACATAAATCAATACGTAATGCACCTAATTACGTTCTTGAGCAGTAGTGTAAATTACCTTGGCGTAACTGTTTCAATCACACACCTACATAGTGAATCAAGCGCAAATATTCATGTTACATATTTTTTTCATAGCACGTTTTGCTCTCGAAACCGATGAGGATGAATTTAGGCAAGAAAAAAATTCCTAAGTGCAGTGAACAGAAAAGGTGTTAGTCGACCACAAAACTTTTTTTTTTGTGTAATTTGATTTGTGGTGAAGTCAGAGCGTAAAATATTTGGAAAATCGCTTTTGTGTATTTACTGCACTGCTTGTATTTTTCACAAAAAATCATTTAATGCTTAAAAGAAATAACCTGGCGTAGTAATGTAGAATAAAAGTAAAGATCAAAGCTTTTTTTAATTACTGCTGAAACCAATTTTACTGTTTTGCGTTTGAAGTTATTAGGACAATACTATGTTAATTAACTCATCGATCGTTAAATTTAGTTGGAATGCAATATATTGGTGACTACGATAGGATTCCGCATAACTCTGTTTGAATCACGCTCGGTATTCATCTGTTATTTCTATACACTATTTGCCCATTTGCATTTATTTTTGTTGATTATGGGCTCCATTAAATTTTACAACTGGTACTTGAATTAATGAGATGCATCTACATTATGTCATTAAATTTACTATGTGAAAATTCGATGTACTTACAGCCAGGAAGTGATCGTCCTTATTCTGAAGTCATTTGTTTCATATTATTTCTTTCTATGATAGACAATTTATGGAGAACTGTAAAACAGAAGCCTCGTTACGTATCCTAACGTTTCTCTTATAACTTTATAAAATTCCGACAGAGTGAAAATACTTTGCTAACATCGACTGATGTAAATTAAATTTTATTCTATGGAAAATGAAATAAAAATTGACTTGATTGAAGATCGGGAGATATCGTCTGTTTAGCTATCTGTTATGTTAGATTGAGGGTAACAGTCTTCTATGCAGTCCACGATTAGATCAAAATATGAAAATTTGAATTAATAAAAAATCCAAAAAAATTTTCTAAAAAAGAAAGTAGATCAGTTAAAAAGAGCAATTATTTACCATTTGAAAAGTTCTAACTTAAAAGAACCGAAGTTAGTTATAAGAACCTCTTTTCAAGTTTCTATGTTCTGCAAATCTTTAATCCATCATTGTTCCACAAAAACCCATTCAAAGTTTTACTCCAAAATTTAAGTGATTCAGGTGATTAGATTTCAATTTATTATTCAGTGTCCACTAGGATTTTTGTTGCATGATACAACAAAAATAAAGCTTGATCTGGAAATAAATTATTTAAATTCAAGTCAGTGAAGGTAAATTCGTTCATCGATCATTGTCAAATGACTACACATGAACTGAAACGATTAAGACTTCATTTGTGCACATAAAAAACAATACTTTTCCTGAAATGTTTTATAAATTACTGCAACTAAAAAGGACATGTAGCTTAAGTCAACTATTGCAGTTTTCATTAATATTATCCAATGTCAGGCTGTTAACAATTTTTTTGTAAGTTTGTTAGTGGTTTACCATCTGGAAACTAACATTTTGTGATGACTAATGAAACTTACAGAGTGTGTAAGATAAGGCAACCTCAAGTTCTGGGGACAAAACCGCTGTATATAATAATTTGTTAGACTTTAGTATCTAGTTTCCGTAAAGAAATATAATAACAGATTTTCAAAAATTGTATTTCAATAAAAAATTGAAGAGTTTTTTCCGTTTGAATACTTCAACTGCCGACTCCGACTTCCGAGTTTTTTTTTTTTGGAATAAACAGTCACTTAGGATTCGGAAATTGGAAAATGAGAAATTATTTTGACCGTTTATTTTTATTTTTTTATTGGTTATGGCTATAACAACTCAATCTCAAACTGTATAATTTTTCAATATATTTCAGAACAACCATATTTTCTGGACATTTTTCATGAAAGCTTAGAAACAATATAAAACGGTTTTCCTGTTTTGTCAGACACCATATATATTTTCTGTTGTATCCAATAATTCAAACAGTTGGGTAAGGTAAAGGTTAATAACTCCACTTCACAATCTAAGTTCATCATTGAGTATTTGTCATCATCTCTAATAAACACCACTATTTACAAGTGTTCATATTCACATACGCAGCAGGTACAGTTCGTAGTTGAAATACTAAATAATTATCGTACTCATGAGCAACATTCTTCATTCATTGCATTCTTAGATGCATATCATAAATAAAAGATTTTTTGATCTAGTGCTACTATAGCAATTACAACCGGAATTGTTTTACTGGTCTTGCTTGACCCATTTTAATACAATGCATGGCAGCCGCTTGTGGCTACACACAAAAAGAAACACGTTATTAATGTTTAGTCTAGAGGCATAGATATAATTATGTGTTTAAGAGTTTTATAACGTGTGATTAATGAAAATTTAATTTGATGCTTGAAAAACAGTTCAGACGTAAAAGTGTATTAAATAGAGCTTGTCGTACTGATGTATCAGAATGCAAATTTAATCACATTTGATTTTTATACAAGTCATTTGAAATAAATTAATTAACCTAAGTCGATAAACTGATCAAAACAAAATAATAAAAACAAGCCGTTATTTACATTCACACATTTTGTAGATTCAGATCGTGTTTCCTATTTGAGATGACCACGATTTAAGATGTACCGTTTGGTTCTATAAAAGGACTGCAATAGCGTAGGCGCAAGACCGTGTCATTAGGTCAAATTCACTTGTTAAAACAACGGACTTTTGTAATTATTGACATCACGATTAGAGCATCTCCAACTACGTGAAGAATCGTTAAAATGTCAATATGAGTTCAGAAGAACTTTTAGTGTAATAACACTGTTGTCGTAAATCAAATCATAAAGTGAAGAAAATATTTATTACGATAACACCGTTTCACAGTCTGGAAGATAAAAATGCATCCAGTTATGAGCTGCAAGAATTTAATTTTGGAAAAATTCTCATAACTGTGTGCTATATAGAATTAAAATATAAAACTTAAATATATGAAAAAAGTAATATTACTGACATTATTCTAAAGTTCAACAAACGAAAAAAATATTAAATCTATAATTTCATGAAATAAAAACCAAAACATAAAGCTAAAAATGTAAATTCTGTTCAAAATTCGTTTTATACAAAGAACAAGGTAAACCTTTCTGAAGCAGCAAATTGTTAGAAGTTTGAATTTTTCTCTTTCCATTTTGGTCGATAGTGGGTTTAAAAAGCGAATAAAGCTCGAGTCAACGAGTATACTGTGACTTATAAATCCAGTTATCCCATATTTGGATATAAAACCACCTCTCTCGTACAGCTTTTATATTTTTACAGTTCAAAAACTGAGAACCTTCCGAACACCCACAAGCCACAACGTTAAAAAACTCTGTTCAACACTTTATTCTTTTTATCTCTCAAGTTTACCACTGATCTCCTTTATTATTATAATTTGAAAAACCAACATGATATAATGTTCAATAGTGATTTTCTTGTCGAAGATGAGAACATCTCATGTAGGTCTTGTCAAATCGTTTTGATTTATCTTTTATTAGATATTAAAAAGATGGGGCATTTTCTATTGATTGATTACACCAATGAAATACCGTTTACAAGACAGCATTCCATTTTATCTTAGTAAATCTATCCATCACTGGTCGAAGGATATTGCATTTCTTTTTTAAGAAATTCTCACAAAAATGATAAATTACTTTCCTTAAGGAAATCCACAAGAGAGGAAACAAAGAAAACTGGTAGGTTTAAGCCGAAGAAAAATTTATAACTTTCTTTAAGTTGTGAATAATTGAATAGAAAAATTTTCTTTCTGAGAAAAATGTCACCATTACGTATCAACTTGAAAAAAAGTTATAAACCATTTTATGCTATAATTAGAAAATGTAATTTTCAGGAGAGCAACCGAAAGGATTACCGAGAATCTGTGAAAGCAAATAGAACATTTCGAAAATGTAACATTGCAGCTAGATGATTTTTTTCTCATGCAATGCTTTAATAGTAATGGAAAACTTTTTGCTGATATAAAATGTCCAATAAGAAAATAAAATGAAACGTTAAGTGAATACTATTATAAATGCAAATACTGAACGAACAGTCAGGTAGTAGCATCACAAGAAAATGTAAATTTTATATTTTTATACACTTGCTATATCTCCTGCATACCAAAAAGTCTACAATGTATAGTGGGAACTAGGCTTATCGTTTATTTCTTAAAAATAAAAGAAAATTAAAGAAACCTAGTTTTTACTAACAGAAAAAGTTAATTTAATATCCAGTTTAACAGTAAGCTCCTCTATTATCACAAAGTTAACTTTACGTCATTAGTCACCCCTGCTTAATTAATCCTTTTCGAACTTCCCCCAAATCGTATTTATTTTCCCAGAATCGAAAGGTGATTGCACAATGCTTGCAACACTACGAAAAGATTTCTTTCGTTCCACAACTCGAGAATGCGACATTCAATTAGTTTTTTGAACGTAATATCCGACCACAGACAGGACAAGAGCGAATACGCCGCAAACAGGAAGAGGACAAGCGTGTCCGTACGATGCAGTGTCGTAGGTCATGCACGAGTGCATTGCCGGCCAACGTTTGCTGTCATCGTCCCTCCTTCATACACACACGGTCGACAACACAAAGTATACGTGTCTGTACCTCAAGACGCAAAGAATTCACTTTTTCTTTGATTATTCTTCCAGAAAGAAACGAAAATAAGCAAAATGTAACATACGATGTGCCTTCCGTTATTCTTTTTAGAAAAACTACAAAGATTCAAAAAGACTTCTGAATTATGTATGAACATAATTCTAAAACTTAAAAAAAGTTGTGTATGCGAAAAAATCGAGTACATTCAAGGCTGTTAAATTAAATTAAACAAAAAAAGATCAAGCTAACAACCAAAAAGAACAAAAAAAACAAATTGTAGTTAACCTATTTCATGATAGTGATGGTGATTCTGTGATAGAAGGTACGTATTTCGTGATAGGGGAATTATAACATTAAAAATGCAAACGAGAAGCAGACAGTAATCAAGTACATGCATTACTGAGTTCTTCAGAATCAACTCTACTATTTTGTACAGTATGTTACCTATTCTTTCGTGCTGTTTAGGCGTTTTATTTTGATACAGATAATTTAGTTAGTTATTGACTTAAGCATATTCTGAAGGACGTAAAGCAATAAATCACTAATGTTCCCACAATATTATACTCAAAAACAGATAAAAAACTGTCAGACAACATAAAAGACTACAAAGCAACAAATTTACATATTATGTCTTTGTTTTTAACTGAATAAACCTGGGACGAAATCTGTAATGATTTAAATCATTTATAAAGAGAAGAGTATAAGTTATTGAATCCTGTGGATTCATCAGTTAACCCGATAGCAGGTTTACATATGGACGTAGTAAGCACGCGGCGAGAACCCATTTAGTTGCAACTCATTTTATTCACTCGAGCAATTCAACCAGAACCCTTTATACAAATTTCAAATAGCTACAAAATAGTTTTCATGGCAAAGTTTCAAGAAGAATAGAATCTTATACTGCAGCCAAAAACTTACAGTCTCTGAATTCAGTAAGTTATATCACCTACTAGAATCTCTGGCAACTTATTTTATTCGTATAGGAATGAAGGTTTTTGAATTAAGAATAAGTCAAAATCAAAAACTAATGAATTCTCAAAGACTCTACTCTCTTCATTTTTTGAGCCAGCGCCAGACTCTAATCTACATTCTCTACAGCATTTAATAATGCTTATCGATGTTAATTGTGTAAATTCTGATTTTCTGAGAGAAACGCCCTTTGAAACATTGTCAACGTAAGTGAAAGGAGTATTGCTCATATAGTAAATTATGTACAATTATTGATCTAAATCGATTACATCAAATAGAATATGTTTAGAGTTAACAGCAAAGCTTTGAAATCATTTTATTATACTTTGCTAAAAAATTCACCATCATTACAATAGTCCTTTGACCATTGCTTTAACATTATGCAACTTCTTTTAGTAGAATAACGACTAACAATAACAATACGTTACTTCCGTATTTGTATGGACATAATAATAGAATAAATTTAGTTTTTTTTTTTTTTGAATTATGTTCTCATTCAACAAGTGTGCTGCCTGTTGAATAAGTAAAGAATTATTATTATTGACAAACGACAAACAGATATTATTATATTTATTGAATTTTTTCATAGAAATAAAAAAATATTCGTACATCATCCAGAAATTTCATAAGAGTCTGAAGAATAAATTCAAATTTGAAAACAAGAGCAATCTTCTGAATAAAATGTTTTTGGATTTTCAGAATTGCTTCATGTATAAAACTTCTTGATATATTTCCTAGTAACTCCTGCTAATGGCTATATATTAATGTCTGTACTTGAATGTACAAATGTTGAAGTTAATGTTTTTGATGGAGATGTTAAAACAACTCTTGTAGTTTAGTTTATGGTATTATCAGTACCAAAGTTCTACATTGTAATGATAGCTAACACATGGTATATTCCTGCAGAGCCAAAAAAGACTTTGACTAAAGTTGTGAAAGATGACTTCATTGAATAGAGAAATATTTGCCTCTTTAAACTATAAACTCGGGAAACAATCATTCGAACAGAAATAAACACAAGTTACTGGCCTCAAAATTAGTTTCATCTTAGCTTTTGTTAGTGGCATAAACGTAGATCACTGTCAAGTTCATTCAAGTACAGTATTCTTTAGACATGACCGATAAATAAAAGTCACACTTGTCACTAACAAAAGCAAGAGCACAACAAACGCTGAAACCAATTATTTTTGATTACTCTGAACTAAGTTTGTCGAAGTTGCAATATGTACCATTTTTTCTGTTAAGTGGAGTTGACATTAATCAAGAAAAGTTGCTTTCCTCTCGAGCTAGAATTTTTTTAAACATAAATATTGTTTCTCGACAATTTATTGAGAAAATAAGTAAAGTAAAGTCAACGTAATTGATCGATGAAATAGATTTTCTTATAATCCATATATTTAATAAATGTAAACTGAATATTGATGATGAAAGTGGGCGTAATATGTACCAGGTGTTCTACCAAACAATAAAAATAAATAAAAAGAAGAATTTTTTTCATTTTTTAGAAATAAAATCACTGAATTTTAACCACAAATATTTTCCTAAATCTATTAAATAAAAAATAAAATTTTAAAGCAATTTCAAGCAAAAAAGTTAATTTAGAGCTATTTTGAAGTTGACTGAACAATATTTCAGTAACGGTAAATTCTTCTTTATAGCGAAAATTGAATTAGTGTTTTACAATACAAAAGAGAATTTTTATACAATTAATATAATCTTTTAAATTTAAATAATTTCAAACTGTTTTATATTTAATTGTTTAATAATTTGTTGGGTCCTGATGAATAAAAAAAATGTAAATATTTCAATAATTCCACTTATACGAATAAAAAAACTCAATTCCAGATCTGAGAGTTTGTGGCAATGGAATGAAATCGTAACCTATCCAATCACACGCATTGTGAACCTGGAAATTCTTTTCTTGTATGACAATGTTTGCGGAATTTCGAAACGTTTACGTGTTTGTTTGATCTAGACGAGATGCAAATTTATGGATTTCTGTGACGTTGCTGTACTTGAATCTCTTGGGATAAACGATGTTCGCAGCTTCTACATTATGTGCATTTAAATTACGCCCGTCTAAACCTGACTTAATGTATTTTGTATTACAGGTAACTTCATAAATTATTTTCATTAAAACTTCATCAGGTTATAGGAGCTTTGAACTTGTGCTGTATGAAAAATTTGCGCGATAAGCAAAACGTTAACAAAGCAACTATGAAAACGAGATTTTTGCATTAGGGATAATAATATTTTCGCGTACACATGCCATTATAAATATAAAATTTTAATAGAATTGATGAAAACTGACATTGATTAAATATTCTATAAATGTTTCGTTTTGCGTTCAATTCTTACTATTATTTTTATTATTTGAATATAATTGTATTATAATGTGCTACTTTTAGCATGATCTCACAAAAAGATCGGTCATCAAATGATAAAAGCTCATTATGTTAATGTAGGTGTGTAACAGGATGAAGTAGTGTTATTGATTGGAATAGAGGTAAATGTAACAATACTCAATTTTCAACTAGTTCTATTAAATTATACATTTTAATGAAAAATAAAAAGGTGAAGATTTATTGAGGAATTAATTGGACTGCATATTCCAAAGGGAAACTACTTAGCTGCAAAATAGTTAATTATTAGCATCATTCCGTTAATAATAAATGTGAATATTTAAACTAACTGGAATTATGAAAAAGCATCAGACCGGTTTTTCGGAGTTAGGGTTTATCTAAAAAAAAACAGAAAAATTCTTCGGTGCACATATGTTTGCACCAACTGCGTTATTCAATTATGTTAATATAAATTTGTTACTTGTAATATTAATTAAATAGTGCTTCCAACAAAAACTGGTAATTGAGCAACACTTAATTATCTTTCATGAAATTGTAAGAACTTTATTGGAAAGCTAACATCTAGTCAGTTTATTCTACTTTTATGCTATTAATTAATTTGTCTAGTTTTACCTTACTCTGGAAGCATTTTACCTACTACTCTGTTGTTGGAATAGATGTCGTAAACTTGCAAAATAAAAATCCTATTACAGGCAACATATCCTTTAATAGTATCCGTCCTATTAAATTTTCGCGTCGAAAATATGATTAATGATCTGTGGACATTACTGCTGAAACTTTGAAGGTACATTGTAATTTCCAGCCGTAACTCTTCAAAGCGTTTTACTTCGCTCATCACCTTCAAGCGCAGATTACCTGTTTAATTGACTATTTAAATACTGGACAATATAAACGCAAACGTTCCAGTCAAGGACGTTCTTGCAGATAGTCATCATGTGCATTTTATTGCCCTTCGTTGCCATTTTAGAAAATTGCCGTTATTTTTTGTTGCGCTGATGCATTCCAAGTCACGATGTTGTTTAATTAGTGTATAATTAGGAAGTGGCACGAATCTGATCTACTATTGGCTTGTGGCCATTGAAGGCATTGTTCCAAAGAAGGAAGATTTTTAAAAGAACAAGAATGTTTTGTTTCAGTAACAGTTATGTAAACGAGCAAATTGGCATACAGGAAGTACATATATTTGAAGGGTTTTGTAATTGAACGAAACAAACAAGTGATTTTTTTATTTCCATTTAATGAAATGCAATTCATCCTTATTTCTTGGAAATTATCATTCATGTGGCGGAGTAAAATATGCAACAACTTCCTGTAGAATAATTTTATGTCAAGTTTGTTTCTTTTGATTATCACTAATTGAATTCTTGATATATTCGAAAATTGCATATGTATTATTACTCAGAACAATTTATAGATGCAATTTCCTCAAAGTGTTACGGTTTAAAATTGGATCCTTTTTGTAAGATATAGCCATTTTTTATTTGGTAACATTCATTCCTTTGATGTTTCATCTCACAACCGTCTTCGTGTCGCCATGCAATGAAGTGTGTTAAAGCAATTGAACTGTCATCTCTATTCATGATACGATTATGTAGATTGTGCTTATGGCAGCTAAAGTAGGTAAATATCATTAATATGACAGAGAATAAGCAAAACAACTGTCAACCAATAATCTAAGTACTGACTAAGTATTCACTGATAACTTCCGCACCATCTTAATTATCATAAATTAAAATAAAAGACTCCTATAAACACGTGATTATAATATCACTGATTTATAATCTAGGCTGCCCGAAGCTGGAATTTTTATAATAAAGGTATTCTCTGAATAATAATTAAGACTCCTCGATAAATCTGAATAAATGTGAATCGGAAAAACTTTAGCAATAACCGTATTGAACCGAAGTGAAAGAAAACACCATTATTTTTAACTATCTGAGTTATTTTATGACTCGTTTCTTGAAATTTTTACCCATCCGGAAATGAACCTGCAAATCAAACTATCAGATCTTTATTTTATATCTTACAGAATCTTGAAAACTAGTTGTAATTGCTTTTTTTTAACTTACTTACAAATTATATAACTCGTAATTAATAGACACTAATTGTAGACAAAAAAGTTTTGTCATTACACAGCCGCATATTTTCTTAATAGACCTCCTCCATTGAGCAACTTGCAGCAAAAACAAAAGCAATTCATAGCAATTATGTTGACAAAAAAAAAACGATTAAAATCCGAAAAAAGCAAAAAAATAGTAAAAGCTCTGATTCAATTAGAGATTCTAAGTTTGTATGTACACGAACATCTAGAAAAATTGTAAAGTTTATTGGAGAGTGACGAATTGTCAAATCTTTCATGCCATCTTTTTTCATTACATTAAAAACAAAAGCTACCAAAAGATTAATCATGTGTATCAATTGTTTTTTCTGATGGAAAAAATTCAGTTCACAGTTGTTAAAATAACTGAATTTTATAACGGAAATAAAGCGAAAGGTGATATGTTTAATTGAGATATTAAATTTGGGAGAATCGAAAATGTAACAGTTATATTCACACATAAAATTGTCTTAAGAAAATATTAATTTTTGATAATTTAATTATTTTGAAAATTTTTTAAAAAATTACTTTTCCACATATGTACTCGTTCTAATACCTAAAGCGATTGTAAGGCTTTAAATGCAAATTTCATCGTTTACCACAGGATTACGAATCTCTCTTCGCAACTTACCTAAATGTGGGATTAACTAGAACCCACGTTAGCGTAAATTTGAGTGAGTTTTATTCTTTTATTTACATTCTAGCTTTCTGCTAACCATCCTATTATCAAATGAATACATCTGCTTCATCTCCACCACATGCTGTAATCTCAGCTTCATTTTAGTTCCTGCTTTATCTAGCCACAAACAATGAAGTAAATCTTTTACAATTTGATTTGGTTTGCGGTACATGTAAAGAATAAATGTAGCATATTATTGTCAACGAATGCATGCAAGCAGTACATCTTTATTGAGTTGACATTTTTGTATGCTGAACTTATTTACCGTTTGAATAAAAAAAATTTAAATTATGTCAGCAAATAGGCTGTGATTTACAATGTCAGACAAGATGATTCATATTTTTGGGAAAACATGATTTTCTTTAAATTTATTTGTAAGTAAAGCATTGATATAATAATGTGACAAATGGAAATAGAATTGAAGTAAAGCAGATTTATTTTGGGGAAAATTGGAACCTCAAATGTAATTTGCCTTTTATATTGTTCACATCTCATCATGTATTAAGAAATATAATATTTTGCATTTTTCTTTTTAGATTCTTGAAGAGTTTATCTGAGTTTGAGACAACTTCATTGTTTCAGTATTGAAAGTATCACATCATATAACTACTCTATATTATATAGTTGCACCAGAATCTAATAAAAAAATGGTACAATAATTAATTTGAGACCACAGAATTTCACCTGAATCGAACTAATAAATTCACTTAAATTTTTAGCAAGAAGTGTAAAATGAATATTCGAATTTTATTTCAAAGAAAAGAAAATCAAGTTTACAGAAAAAATAGTCAAGATTATCGTGGAATTAAAAAGGCTTTTTACAAATGAGATAATAATTCAAAAAAAAAAAAAAATGCTGACAAGAAAAAATATCACACCAGGTGAGTTACTCTCTATACAATGAAGCTGACAAACCAGTTGGCTTTTGTATTTTTTTAATTGAGCGCTGACAACATTAATTAGTATTGTTTGATACAGAAACAAAAGCTTTTAGTTTCCATTTTCAATTAGGCAGGTAAACAGTTTATTGTTGAATAAAACACAAATCCTATATAATTTGTTTTGGCTTAGTGTTTATGTTTTATTTGCATTGTAGTTGACACAGCATTTGAGATACAGAAAATCCAACTGATGTGGAGACAAAATCAGAGGAACATGTACATACGTATGTACTTACATATATCGATTTTAATTTTAAACATTCATGGTTTAAACATATCTCTTAAAATTCAGGAACAAGCGTGAAAAAATATACCAAAAATTGTAATTTTAGAACCAAATATTGTTTGCCACTGAAGTTCAATCACTTCTTTTTAGACTTTAACATAATTTAACATAACACTAGAAAATAGTAGAAATCTTAACATTAATATATTGGTTTTCATAATCATAATTTTCAATAAATACATAGAAGAAAATCTGAATGTTGAAATTTTATGTTGTATGAAGCGTGTTTTTCAAAGTAGATAGAACAAATTGTTCAAATACAAAAAAATCTGTAACATATTAGATTTTCCACTATAGTTAATTAGATTAGATTTACTCCAGATTAGTGAGCTCGACTTTTTACTATTTCCTGTCTACTTTATTTGAAAGCTTTAAAATAGTTGCTTGGATTGAAAAAAAATACATTTACTGATTGAATTTTTGTTAGAATAAAAAATATAACTAAAAATATCTACTTCATTTTTTCTAATAGAATTTTTGTGAAAAAAACGAGTCAAATCGACATTTAAAAAAATGGCGGTTTTTGGAAATACATTTAATAAATGCACTATTATTAATTAAATTTGAAATATTGCAACAGTATATGCAAATATGCGATTCATGCTGACTACAATAACTCAAATATTGAAACAAATGATAAGAATGAATTAGAAGACAAGATGTTCTGTAAAAGAGCAAGTAACATTATAGGTACTTCAAAAACTTTGAAAAGGCATTCAAATCCAGAAAAGCTGTTAACATACAATCGATACTTCTAGTTTCTCAACATAAAAATGCCACGGTTTTATTGTCAGTCAACAAAAATTCCACTTTACTAGACACAGACTCGAAGTTTGATGAATAGTTGATTAAGATAAATAGATTAAATGCTTCCGTGTTACTTCAAAAATCTGAAAAAATCAAAACACAAAACTGATATATTTTTTGATAAAAAATATTTAGACAGTCTATGCAGTATCTAAAAAACCGAAACTGGTCAAATTATGTTATAAATGATTATTTAATTTTGTAATTATTTCTGTCTTGAAGGTAGCAGAAAAAGAGTAAAGAGGAAGCAGATGTTGATTGTAATCATTCTCAGACACTTTAATTTGATGTTATATAAAACTTAGTATAGCAATCTATTGAAAAAACTCAAATACTACGATTACATCATGTCGGATAACTACTAGAAATATACAAAATCGAAAGAATAAAAGATGTCAGTGCATTTGCATGTATTTACAGACACTAGTGTATAACACATCCAAAACAGCTTTTACAGTTAACATAATGAAACAAATTAACATTGTATGTAAGATATAATTAACAACAGTCTTAACAGTAGAATTTAAAACGTTACTTCAAATCTATCAAAATTTAGTGAATTTTATGAGCACTTAGCATTTGCTTCTGTGAAGAAGTAACTGTAAAAAATCTTTTTTCCATAAAGATAAAAACAGCCAACAACCTTTATACCTCAGTTTTCCGCAGAACTTCGTTTTTTTTTATAACCCAAACGTACAACAAATCATAAAAATTCCAGGAACAGTAAAAATTAATACATTTAACCTCCACCCAGTTTTATGTAAATAAGCGAAAAATATTCACAACGTGTTATAACAATAATTATATAACCGTTACGTATTTTTTCGTTTTAAACTCACATGCTTAATGAATTCGACGCCTGTGGCATTTGATGTCGCTTCCGCGGCTCAAGTGTGAACCTATCATTACACATTTCTGTCTTAACTGAATATTCAGATCAAATCGTTGTTTCATACTGTATATTACTTGTACATAGTCGACGTTTGTTTGCTCATATCGAAGTACTCCAAGTTTAGAAGCAGTCAAGCGAATATGCGGTATCTCATATTCCTTATTAAACGAGTAAAACTACAGACAGTAACAGATAAGTTTGTCAATAATTCAGTGTTCTCTGAAACTGAAACAATCAGACAAACATAAATACATTCTCTTACAACTGTACTATTTTAATTATTTTTTTCTTCTTTTTTTTATTGATGGTCCAATGCTTAAAATAAGATGAGGCTACCGCTTAAATAACACAACATGCAAGCGCTATTATTGTTATTAAACTTACTGTATAATTACCGTTTTATTTTCAATGAGGAAAAACACTTTCGTGGATGTGTGCATTATGTAGCCTATCTAAATGGAATTTGTGTGGAATGCACAATTAACGGATAGATCAAAGGCTTCCAAAACGTTAGTAATTGTGCAACAAACATAATCTGGGGGAGAAAGTTGATATTGAAGTCAGTCGAAGATAATAAGAAATAATTATAAACAAATAAATTGGCGAAATTATGAGCATAAATAAATGCACCAGTTCAATAATTAATTACAAATTATTGTGTGGAGTTATTAGAGAAAATCCAAATGAATATATCATAAAAAACAACAAAAATCTGCAGTTATTTTAACCAGATTCTTTTTGATTTTCCCAATATAATATTAATAAAGCCTCTTTATTTGAATTGAAAATAAAAATTACAATCCGAGAGGCGAAGTCTAGCACTTGTTATTCAAATTTAACCCTTAACAAAAATAAATAGAAAATTCAAAACAAAAATAAATAAAAAAAACTAATTATTTTGAATGAAATATAATTAGTGTTAAGGAACAACAACCAGAATCACTATTTATTATTACTTAATGGACTCAGATAGTGTATGTAGATGAAATCCTAAAACAGGTCTTACAAGTAAGAACAGAAGTTCTTCTTTCTGGTTCAGTATTTCAAAAGCTTATGTTCAACTTTGTAAACTCGATATTTTCCAAGCATCATGTGTTATGTGTCGATAGCTACTCCTGCATCAAACACTCTTGAAAAACTCTTTTATGCAATACCCAGGATTGAAAGAAAGATTCGAAATACTTCAACAAGATTCACGCCTCCAATGTCCCCATTTAGAATCGTCAACTCTCTTCGAATAGTTGTCTGCGTGTTAAGAATCTCAATCAGTATAAATGATCCTATGACTTCAATATTTTAAAGCTGCAGAAGATTTAGTCCTTTTGTTGAGAACAATGAATAAATTAAATTTCATATTATGGCTTTTTGTTTAACAAATTTGTGTTTTTCTAATTGTAATAGTAATAAAACAGCGGATTATTTAAAATCATTTTCACATTTAGGTATGTGGAAAGTTTTTCTTTACACTGACAACGTTCTTAACTTTGGATAAACGCTTCATAATGCAAAACTCTTTAGACTTCAGAATTTTGTTCAGAACTTCATTATCAATAAGCTTTGCCTGTTTTTTTTTAACAGTTTTCAAACTGCTGACGGGCACTTTTCAATTTTTCTTTTGATTTAAGCTTAAGTAGAAAATCAGCAACTAATCCGGTTAGCTCATGATAATGAGTATTAGAAATATACTTTTCAACAAAAATAAAAAATTCCAGAAGATTAATTCAAACAAAAAACACAAAATTTCATTGAATATTATTTCAATTCATAATGTTACTAAGATAGCTTCCATGTAGTTATTTTACATTTCAATTCAAAAATGTCATTTATTTCTAACTCCGCAGCCAAATCGGTAAAATTTTATAATGTAAATATATCCATAATCCATACTTTAATCTACCCCTAGCGTCCATTAAATTTGGAAGTAAAAGTTGGTGACGTAACAGAGGCTTTTGTCGCAAACAAAACCTCTGAACTCCCCTTGGTACAATACAGTTTAATTAAAATCAAAAGTTAAACTCAACTATTATTAAAGTTTATTCAGTGGAATTATAAAAAGCAATTAATTACTTACGTGGAATGCTACTGAGAACTGGAAATTATTTATTGTAAAACACCAAATATAAAGTTCAGTAATCTTTGTTCTAAATCTTCGTCCCGTTTAAGTTAATTGTCTGTCCGTCTTGTGCGTTTTTAAATGCATTAAGTTCATTGTTATGTTGTCCAAACAAATATTTTCACACAGATAATAATTCTACTAAAAATCCGTTATTTTTAACTTTTTTACTATCATTAAGCAACAAATTTGTATACAATTTAGTGATTGTATGATTTTGGGTCGGTCAACAATTCAATCCTGTCACAAAACGGGAATTTCAAAGTTTATGACAATATAGTTATGGTGCATTGATTACATATGATCGCATAACTTTACTAAGCATGTGTTTGAGCAGTAATTATTACTATTGACATTGAACCGTTCAAACTTACAGTTACACAACTATGTTGCAAAATTACTTTCTATTACATTTCAAATTAAAAAGAAATTGTTTCTTCTTCAGTGATACTTTTTTCACTCTTATTGATCTAGATTGAACAAGAATGAAAAAGTTGGAAAACAAGCGATCTACTATTTGCATGGACGTTGTTCCACTTCTATGCAACTGGAACGTTTCAATTGACTTAACGTTATAAAGGTGAAGAATAAATTCTTGTAACACCTTTTACGTTAAGCCGACGTATTTCTTGAAAATTTTAAAAATGATGAAAAAAGTAAAATTTTTAGCGAAAGTCTCAGAACGAATTAATTCACAAATCTCGTGGAAGAGTGTTTCAAAATTAGATTCGCTATAAAATTTAAAATCCATAAAAACACAACAAATTCGCCGAATTTAATTCTTGATTAACAACCAAAATTTCATCACGACTTTAAAAACTACTTCTAATGAAAATATAGATCGATAACCCCGGTAGAAAAATCTGTTGAACGTAATTGTTGCATTTGTGTCGTTTTAATAATTTTTATGGTTGAGTAGTGCCAGTGATTGATTCGCTATTTTTGGATAACAATTTTAACTTACTTCATGTCGGAAAAAAAACATTGAAATGAATTAAACACTTGACTCACTCTAAATATAAGTTACATATTTAAAAAATTATTAACTTAATCAAATTTAATTACAAAATGAGAAACATGATTGACCGATGTAATTAAAAAGTTACAAATTTCAAAAGCATAATTGGAACTAAAACATAAAAAATCTCAAATTTTAACAAATTATATTAAACTTCTTTTCGCAGAATAAATAATCATCGTATTCAACGAATTGAAGTTTAATCTAGTTTTATGATTAAATATCTATTGTGATAAACATAAAAAATCAAGATTTATTATAAGTAATCCTTTAATAAAAAAAAATAATGTAAAATGCTGAAGATATATAGCTGTCAAATTTAGAATGAGAAATTGTATTGCAAATATACGAGAAAAAAGTTATGGCTCATTTTTCTTGAACGTGCTTTAATAACAATATTGTGACAAAAATCAATAAAACACAATTAAAACTGCAAAGACTTTAATTTCAAAAACAATATCCGTGCATTGAAAATAAAAGTAAAGATGGAAATAATCCAAAGAATGCGTTCCTGCTTCAAGATTATTCTCATTTTCGCTGAGATTCCTACTTGGATGTTTTCATAAAAATTGTATTTTTCTAATCTAATTAAAATTTATAACTTAATTAAACACCGGTAAATTGGGTAAACTAAGAATGCAATGTGTAACAGTATCCCCACAGTCCACAGTCTTATGTGAACGGAAATCCTCCCGAGAATACAGTAAAACTTTGTGAATTTTTCTCACATTTTCAATAAATTTGTCCAAATAACAAGATCACAGATAATTAATATCTCTTTGTTCTGTGTATTGTTTCACCTATGATCATCGTCACTAAAGAATGAAAATTAATAACGAGGTATCCGCGTAACGTAATCGCAAGGTCGTTTAGTCAATGACCGCCTTTACCACTTCCTTGAACTTGGAATGGAACTGGATCGGATCTGCATAAACAAACTGACTATTAAATAACAAGCAATGGGGCCATTATACACCTTTTTTCATGAAAAAAAGCAAAGTAAGGGAATGGAGAAATTTCAAATGTATCTGTTCCGAGATTAGATTTATGACCGACTTCTATTTCTTGTTAACATACTATATTTGATTATTCAGGCATGCTTTTTGTATTGCATCATTATTCGTTTTTCAGCGTTAGATTAACCTATTAGTTAACATAGATTCGAACTTTTCGGGTTACATCTTCTAGCATTAGATGACATCACCTTTTTGACATCTGTAGGTGTTGATGGACATGAACCTACATTCCCACAAAGCCCACTGTTGTAATTAACCATCAGTTCCAGTAAACGCGCCACCTCTATGAGAACGAGGTTAGTTAGTATCGTCAAAAAAAAATGCTGTAAACTCTAAGAAAATGTTTTAAAAAATATCACCTTATCTCAAGAGACTCGACCGTTCTATGTTTAACTTCTTTTTTCAATTTGTCATGATCTTGGGTCAATAGGTACTTGTATGGACGAACATCTGCCATAAAAAGAAAATCTGTTATGTCCTCGAACCTTTCGGTTTCGAGGCCATTCACGTATTTTTGTCCGATTTTTGTTTTTGCTATCGACTGACAAAAATAGCACGAAAAATAACAGTCCAAGTGGACGTCGACTGCATCCACTGGACCTAACTGTTAAAGCGACTCAGTAAGCGTGCAAAAAGCAAGGCTGTAGCCAATAGCAGAAGAGTCATCGTGTTCTTAACCAATGGCCATCCTTGCATAACCGCCACAGCGGCAACTATAAGACAAGCCACCTGTAACTTGAACTCATTTCGTGAAAGACGCGGAAGGCCTGTTCACTGCAAGAACACGGCTTAGCAGTGAACTTGAGGAACGGTTACGAAACGGTGTTGTGTTGTGTGTGGTGAGTTCAACGGCTGCGGTATCTTTGGAAAATCGATTTGGAAGGAAACATTCAAGGTAAGGATGAGTGACATAAAGTGTTACGAAAACCGCCTAAAATATTTTTGAAAAGTTATTTAACAAAAAATAGAAAAAATATTAATGTTACAAAAAAGTGCAAATTTTAATGAATTTTGTGTTTTCCAAGTGAACCCACTGATATAAAAGTCGCTCTGAGAAAAGTTGCGCGACTCCATATAACAGTACCGCTCTTTACCTATCTAAGAAAAAAATCTGCAAATTCAATTTTCTCAACATTCTGCTTTGCCCTATTGACATCCTTCCTTTTTTGACAAGATTACATCACTGCAAGTGAATCATCCGATTGGAAGATTTGTGCAACACACTGTTTACAGTTATCTCATGAATAAAAATTACGTGTGAAATGATGATCGTGTTCAATTTTGGGTTAAACAAATTCAGATAACGGTGGTTTTTTCAGATATTTCATCACAATCTGATGATTTTCCGAAACAACAACATTCCATCAGTTATTTTTTCAGCATGTAATCGAAAACTTCTGATGCTAGAAGGAAATTACAGTCGGTTCACTCACTCATTAAACGTGCTCAGAAAAAGTGTTCATTATTGCTGAAAGTAAAACGAGCTGAATCATGGTGGTGAAGATTAAGTAATCTAGTTGAAAGGAAAAAAGTCTTTTATAAAGACGTATTAAATCGCCATTTTTAATATGGAAATTCTGACGTTTTCCGGCAACACGCTTTAATAAGGAACGTCAAAGAATATTATATATTTTTTATCGGAGTTTTATTACCGGGAATCAAGTTTGTGAGATATGGAAGTCGGCGTCTTTATTAAATTTCATACTCAGTTGTAAAAAAGAAGTTTTTCAATAATTAACTTGTTGAACTGGAAGATTAGTTTCTTGTAGGAGCTGGAAAATTATTGAGTAATAAACTGTTAAGACTGATGTACGACAAGTCTTGAATAATTTGCATTTAAATTAGCAACAATGAAGATTAAAAAGTGGGAAAAAATTGCAAATCTCCAAAGCCTGTTATGCGTTAAATAAAAAATTATTCAATAGAACAAACATCATAAAAAAAGCAATTTAGTTATTTTATGTATGATATATTTTTAATCTCTGTTTCTAATTGGAATATAAATAAAAATAATCATACAGACTGTATTAAAGTCAAACTGCTTGTTCATAAAAAATTATATTCCCAATCTCAATACTTCTAGAGACTTATAATTATATAAACTCTAAAGCAGAACTATTCTTTTTGTTAGTCAGCTGATTTAATCTTTCCAGTCGACTTGTACTAAAATACGCAAATCTACATTCTAATTGAGCCAGCATTCAAACTTATTTTGTGCGTTAAAATAATCAATTCAAAAAACAATAGGAATACTCAAAGCTGCTATTCAAATTACTATTGGGAAGAATTCCAAAAACCTTGAATCTTGTTATCTCATTAAAATCTGTAAATAGAAAATATAAAAGTAGTCAAAGTTTGCATTGATAGCTTCCAATAGAAGCTTTTCTATCAAATATTTCGAAATTGCTTCTTGATCCGTAAAAATAACAAGCAGGATTCAATGTTTCCTGCAGAGATTGGACACAGCAGGTCACGAACAAGCTAAACTTATAAAATGTTATTCGATAATACAATAAATTTTGATTGTATTGAACACTGACGCTTTGCTTAAATTGACAACAAGATACACTCGTCAATCGAAATTTAAACGATAGGAAATTTAGATAGAGATTGCTATCTAAAAAAAACTGCAAATCAATATCCGTTCGTAGAAAGATGTAAAACGGTTGATGTTCTCTGGAATTAGCATCGGTGTTCAAAAGCAAAATAATTAAAAAGCATGTAAAGGTAAAATTAGTTTTAATGACTTTAACGAACTATAATAATTATGGACGCCCCCTATGTTCCAAGTACCATAAGTTCTAAGTGAAACCCTTCGTTATAGCGAATAAACAGGACGATATACGTTTATTATTCAGAAGAAAAAGAAAAACATCGATAAATGAAATTATCGTTAATTACAGAAGTTCTGTTTCCTAGCACCCAGGGCTGCAAGTTACTGACCTAGGATGAACTCTCAAGGTCGTCTAAGATGGTATAAATAGAACTGCCTGTATAATGAATATCGAATAACTCAAACAGGTTTTCAGGCTTTACTCTATTTCAGCCATGATGCAATTTGTCAGATGAGTTCTGTTGTGAAAATTTTTAAACTGACTATCTCGACAGCAATTAAGTTAAATTTGCAAGTCATACGTTAAATTAAAGTTGAATGCAAAAAATGGACATTTCTGTTAACAATTGTTTATTTACAGAGAAGAACAATGAACAACTGTGATAATTACAGAAATTGCTAATGAATGAGCAAATTACTAAAATTGGATTATTATTCTTTCACACCTTCTTGGGAACTACTTAGGTCATTGTAACCATTCTCACCTTGGAATGACAAGTCATTTTTCTTTTTCAAATAAAATGATGTCATTCAATCTCACAATGGTTTTATATCATTGTGCCCGCAAATCTGTCATACCTAAAATCCCAATTACACTAAACTCGACAGTCGTCATTAACCCCGAGCTATAAATAATATTCCTAGATTATTATTCTTCGTGCCAACAACGTAACTGTAAAATTTGAATAATAGTGTTTGTGGGTATTGGGACCGTCGTTTATTTAATACTGTGTCGAAATACAAAACCACAGTTAGTATTAATAGATATAAGACGTTACACAAATGGTAACAGTACAAGTAAAAGCACCCATAAATGAAGTTGTTTTCAAATCAGTAGTATTAAACACATGTTCGATTTATTTGCATAACCGTAAATATTAAAAGCTATGTCGGTCTAAGCAAACAAGAATCCGCAAATCTCATTAATAGTAACATTCCGTTTATAACGCATGGAATTTTTCATTAGATTGATTTGGGACTGAAATATTTGTCGACTGCTTCCAGCTGTGATTACATGACGTTAATGGCACTGAAATGGTAATGTGAAGATTCAAGATGTTTTATCGCGAGTTCAAGCGAACTACTAAACGAATGCATTTGTGCAGTTGGAACGTTTGCGTTCATTTTAATAACAAAGAACTGAGTTAATGGACGTTTTTGTTGTGGCGAGAATGGATGCATTCTTACATTTTGAAATTGCACTCAATTAGAAAAATTGTTTTCAGTCGGGTGTAAAAATAAAGCAGCTGCAGTGAAAATTTAATGACCAGTGAAGACTTCAAATTTTGACGTAAATTTACAATTCTCTAGATAAGGAATAATACAAACATGCGGTTTCTAACGGACTATTAATGATAAAGTATTACACCCTGAGGAGTATGGTGGCTTACGCTAAACTTTGAGTACATTTCTCTTTGTAACACGAGAACTCCTTGCATCAATAAATCAAGATAAAACTTCTCCAAACATTAAATGCATTTATCGAAATTTATGATAGTGACGAAAAAAAGGAAGAGCAATCCTTATAATGAGTAGTAAATACTATTAAGATCAGCATCATTTACTGTCATCTGGAAAACGTAAAGATGCTACCAGCAAATTGATAATATTAATTACGAGCGCGTAATCTGTGACGAACAATTTAATATAAAGTCAAGAGGACCTTGACAATAAAGGAGAAAGTTCAACGCACTTTGTTGGCCTTCGATAATACTTAAAGCCGAGTTCTTTGGGAATACTTCCTGTGCGCCTCAAAACCTACATTTGTACCCACGCGGAAACGATCGATACGAAAAAATTAATGCTGCAACTTTTACTCATTTGTGTATTCATGAAGGAGTGATTTTTATTTCGCAACATCAATATACTCTTCAGGTATTATAACTTGAATTAAGTAGTTTCTTTGCCTTCGTTTTTAATACCTTTCTCCCTTTGAAATTCGAGTCAATAAAAATTGAATTAGACGAAGTAAATAAAATTTTACGTTTCGTCTTTGACTATTCCTGGCTCGTGTTCAAAAGCGAGTCATGAAGACTTTTGTAAAGATGAAACCTTGACCTTCACATAAACGAATGCACTTCTAAAACGAGAACTGAATAAATACGAAAAGATGAAAATATATAAATCGATTTGCACCAAGCATAAAAATTTATTTCGTGAATGTAAGATTTTAAAAGATGTTAACAACCACACTCGAGTACGGAACTACATGCATATAAATTCTAGTCTGAAGTGAATACATACTTCGCCAAATTCGATAATCCATTCTTATAGTTTTTATTACCCAAGCAAACGAGTTTGACTTTCTTAAACAAAAAACCAAAGAAATGCTTCAATTGTTCATTCTTATGGAATTCAAAGCATGTTTTAACATTCGATTGACCTACAAAATCACCCGTTATGAAAAAAGTTGCACTATAAATCAAAACCGTCTTGGACCAGTGACTGTTCAGCATCAGAATTATTTAATCTTGTCAAAGCCACCTCCACTACTCGGCTTGATGCATCTTCAACGACCTTGCAAAAACAGATGGTGTGTTCTTGTACTCTGTTTCAATCCCAGCACAGGTATTTGTTTTCTTTTTAACCATTTCTTTAGATCGTAGTCACAACAAGAAACTCCTTTGCATGGAGAGTGCAAATAACTCTAGAGACATGCAACCGATTCAGGATAATAATCAAAGCTCAAGGATAATAGAAACAGGCAGCAGGCGTAACCGTTGCACGTTCTACGTTTTGGCACTTTGCTTGACCACATGATCAATCACAGTTGTTATATGTGAATCCCACGCTAAGGACATTTTTGCTCTGTCTGTCGTACGATATATTTCTATTGTATCAAAATGTAAAAATTCAAACGTGATAGAAAATTGTCACGTGTTGCATAAATTATTGAGGACAAGATCTAGAGAATTTAAAAATAATCTTCAATTTTCTATACAAATTCTAATAAAATTTGACAACATAATTAACACTCTATTAACATTCAGCTCTTTTCTTCCAAGTGATGATCGTCGAAGTGTGAACAAAGCTTTATGCGTTGAGTGGTTCTGACTCGCTTTCGTAAAAGTTTTGATTAGAGGATGATGGAGTTTTGACATCGCTGACACATGATTGACATAACAACATCTAAGATCATATCAGCTCTAAATGAGTTAAAAAGCAGTGTTCCTTTCGAAGTGAACACAATAAATCGGATGAAAAGTAGAATTAACATTTTATTTTATAAATTTTACAAAATTGAACCTTTCCAAAACACAAAACATATGATTTTGATTTTTCTTACTAGAAAATCATGGCACACCGTATTTCCATCAACTGGCTGTTTTGTTCATTTTGTTTTATTTTATGATTACATATTGAAAAATATAGCAAGAGCTCATAGTAATAAGCAATGTTGTTTTTTAGTCAATTTTTACCAATATGTTGTAGGTACCCGATACGGAAACGATTATTGTCAGTTTTATTTAATAGGCTAATTTTCAGGAATCTGATTGCAACCACAACGCTGTTAGCGTAATTGTGAAGCATAGACTGACCTTATTTGGTATATAACGTACCATCTAGGTTATTTAGATGAAATTACTTTCCACGAAAATTTTAAACACTGATATCAAAAGCTATTTGTAGGAAATCGCTCACTATCAACGAGTAATTATGTGCTCAGTTATTTATGGTTGAGCGGTTTTCTATTTTAATTTAATCTACTCTTATTTCTTTTAGTGGTTAATTAATTATAATTTATTTACTAGTAATGATTAATTTTGCCCTCTGTTTGCATTTTATCAGTGAATTTTTTCGTCACTACATTTCCTAATAGATTTATGATACAAATCTCGGATTCGTATTCATTTATTCAAATCGTTATTTATTTATTCAGGTGCACATGTCCCTCGAAAAAAATCCCAGTAATAAATCTCAAAGCCGGTGATGACTTGACCTGCATAATTCACCCACAATTTTCTATCCGTGCCCTTTGAGTATTTCATAATAACGATAATCAGTGTGCTTAATGTTCCTGTCGGTCGTAAGTTCCAACGGATGTTTCACAAGACATCAACGGTACCTTCAACCAACTGACGCCTGACCCACAACTAGTACTTGTTAAATACCGTTTTTACAAAATTTTTTTATTTCCTAAGTACTTTGCATTCTTCTTCGCCTCAGAAAACGATTTGTTTTTTATTGCTTTTCACGTGGTCGTGTTTTGTCGCCGCATCACTAATTTATTGCGATTGCACGAGCTTCGAACGGCTTTTTCATGACTCGATCATATTTTATTCATCAGGAAAGCTCTCTGCGTGCTTGTTTCTCGACCGAAAATAGTCAAGATGGGCACTAAAAAAAGTTGAGTACACAAGAAAGATGTTGGTCTTGATGAATCACAATATCATCCAGAATTTAAAGCGTTTAATTGCAAGTCCACACAAGATAAAAGTGAGTTTTTTTCTTAGACATGGGTTAGCGATCTGTGAAATCATCTCATCAGATCGTGACTGCTGATCAAAAGAAAACGCTTTGTTGTGTAGGCTTTTGTGAAGAAAAAGAAAAAAAGGGGTAGCAAATTCTAGTGATGAAATTCGAATTTCATTTTAATTAATACTTTGTTAATTATCGTTGAAGGCGTTTACTTCTGATAAATACAAAAGATTTTTATTTTTGAGCTGCTTGGAAGCGTGAAGTTTGATTGAAAGATTTTGGATTTGTTTAATTCAACGTTTTTAAATTTCAGCTCAATTGTGCATGGCAATAAAGACGTTCATCTTTGCTGACTTGAGTAAATTACTTATTACCTTGTCTAATCTAACGGCGTTTGTCCAATTATAAATGACAAGATAATAATGGTGTACTTTTATATCCGTGAACTTATCATTATTCACAATTTCCGAGTTGATAATTTCGGTGTTTAAAGAATCCAATTTAACGAGATATTAAAATGATTTGTGAAGTTAGCACACTGTGCCATACCGTTATGACTAGAAGATAGTATCGCATGAGGCCAAGATGTGACCCTAGGTGCCAGACTGCAACTGCATACCGCTATATAGTCTATACCGATATCTACACAATGACCATTATTCATGAGCAAATGCTAATACAATGACGAGACTTTGAGTTCTACATCCGCTTCATAAGAACAATTATCTCTAATTAAGGCCATACTAAATATGGCAATTACACCTTTCAAATTCTAATCACTCTAACGATGCATTACCAAAACAAAAAAGTGTTTTTCTTCTAGAAACCAAAACACGTACCTTTCGGTCAATAACACTGTTTCTGAAGCATTCCTAAATGAAAAATTACTACCCGCAGCAATTTCCGTCTCCAGAGACTCTTTAATGCATGTCATCGAACAATAGATGTCATCGCGTAAGCAATACTCAGGAATGTAAATTAACCACAACACAACACGAACATCGAGCGATTCGAATCTTATTTAGAGCATTGAAATTTTGAATCACGTTTTGTCCTATTCGTGTGTTGATTTGTCATGGGAAATATTCCATATTGCTTACATACATTTTACTCATTTGATCTAGGCGAATTAACAATTAAGCGAAACATTTTGTAGACGAATCACAATTTAATGCCCAATTTAATCGAAATCGGAAATTAGAGATTGATAAATCTAAACCTGTAGTTCTAATGAAAAAAAATTTTTGAACAAGTTTCTATTTGAAATTTATTAATTCCTGCTTGCCCAACCGTTCTGCCAGAGTCTCATCAATTTTACATAAAATCAGGTAATTACAAAAAAACTGTATAAAAATGTGCTTTTTTTCTCACTTGTAATTACATACCTGAATTTAAAATTAAATTTCAGTTAATTAACAAATTTGGATGAATTTGAGCAGGTAGGTAGGTCTAATTAACTGTTCAATTAACGGTAACAAACAATAAGTAGTTGCCATTGTTATAGAGGCTTATCACACGACTTGGTTCGTTAATCTCAACTATTTCCTTCTAGCATTGTCTAATTAATTATGTTTCCTTTCCATTTCGCAAAATCGAAATGCTAGGAAAGCGAAAGTGATAAAAACCTGTACGAGGAATGCTGATTGAATCAATGGAATTCTTCGTCAGTGGTAATCCCGACAAAAAATTGACTTTACCAAAACGGGAAATAACAAGACAAAATAGAATTTTTTAGTGCGCGAAATCAGAGATTTTGGCGTGACGTTCATTTTTATTGTTCGACAGATATTCCGAAAGTTCATTTTATGAATTTTTTTCCTTATTCACTTTCAGGTTTAAGCCGTTTTGTTATTCGTAGAGTCTGTTGACCCTCATCAATTTTCACACTTCGACTCACTCTCAATTAGAAAAGTTCAAATACCTGGACGATCCATTGTCTCTCATTGAAGCATAAAGTCCCACAAACGTTGCTGCATTAACGATAGCGTATTAGTAAGATTTTCAATGTCGACGAAGTGCATTGCCCTTGCAATCATCAACGAACTATACTTGCCCTAACCAACCTTTGACCGCACTTCCATTCTCGTATACTATCGTAAATGCTGCTTATTCTTCTACTTATTTTACGACTTTAGATTCACATTCTTGATTTATTCAAAACTAATAAATCGGTTAGTAATTGCAAAGTGAACTTTTAATGCTCGATTTGAAATAACTCTAGTGGTTAGCATTCGGCTTTAACAGACTAAATTAACATTGAAACATTTCAAACTTTCAGTTTACAACCAACTAGAAATACGTAAATTTAAAGGGCTTCTTGGAAAAACGGAAGTCTGAAATTGGTCTTAACAGACGACTGTAATCTCCAGTGATTTTACGTTTCCTTCTAAGGGTGTAATCAAAGTTATAATAAGAGTTTATTTCAAGATCTCAGTTATGAGATAATTTGATACTGCTGCAGCGTGTGGGAATATTTGCAGCAGAAGCAAACATTAATATGCTTCATCAAGCACACATTAACCTAAATAAGAAATGGGAAAGTCAATAAATACAAATATCAAGCTAATTGCAATCCAACTTGCCAAAATTAATCAACAATCAAACAAATATTTTAGGAGTTTAATTATACAAAAATGGTGAATGCGCCGGGTTTAAACTGTAACAGTATAAAAATTTAACAATACAAATAAACATCTATCTACTTATCAACGCAAATTTTCCTTTTCCAAAGCAAATCCTCAAATGCCACGCTCGGTTACTTCTAATTGGCACGAAACAATAACTCATTCAAGACAGAACTTTACGACATTGAAATCAAATCTTCCAGTTAGTATCTTGAAGAGAAGGTTTAAATCTTCACTTGATTGAATATTGAATTGAATCTCTATAAAAAATATGTCAAATTTAATTTTAAAATGATTTATGAGAGTATAACGGAATAATTTAAAAAGGGCCTAACTGTCTCCTCCTTGATAACTACTTTTCAAGGGATAATTTATATGGTTGAAATCACGTCTTCAAATAGTTAGTAAGAGAATTGAATGATGAATTTCCATATTAAATAACTCCAATAGCGAGTGAGGCGCCTTAACGATAAGTAGCTTGTCGAGTAGCCATCTATTACGTGCAAATATGCAGATAACATTTCCACTTTCGCAGGTTAATCACAGATGTTTAAGTTGTTTTCTCACGGATGCAACGACTTCTTCGGACGACTGCAAATCATCAAAGTACACTGTATTCAAATTTTGTTTCTTTCTGTTGCAGATGATGCATCGCAGTCTTGCTCTAACCTTGGTTCTAGTCTTAGCAAATGTATATGGAAGTTTAGGTGAGTGCTTTCATTTCCATCGACCAAGCGGAACTTGAACATAGTCTTGCGGTTCTGTGAGGTTTTACCATTGTCTCGTTTTTTTTAATCGCGTTTTGGTGTCCAAATTACTTACGAATTTAAAAATACTCAACCGTTATTGAAATGTTAACTTATGTGGTGGTTAACTTTTTCACGGACATTAACCAAATTAAATTGTAATACAATGCGGTAGCGGAATTAGAGTCACATAAAAAAAATAAAAAAAGAAAAAACAGCAATTGCCGAGAACCGAAACAAAATGGGAGGAGTTCGATAAGAGGTGGGTGGCAACTATAACACTTGATGTTTTTTTTTGTTAAAGTAGTTCAGAAAAATTAAATTTCAACCATTTTATCTGTCTAGTCGAAATAAAATAAATATAATCCAAACCTTTCTTCTTTGATTGGTTGATAAAAATCGGCTCAACTTGGCGCTAAACTTGAGTTCAGATACACCTTGAGGACATCCGCCATAAAACTGAACGACTTTAATTATTGACTAGAAATTATCACTAGACGATAGAATCTTGTTTTAAAAGGAAGCTGCAAAGTTCCTGGAAGTAATTTTTTCACGCATTGCAATGAACTTTACTTCAAGTTCCCATATATCAAGAGTAAGAAGTTGTTTTTCATTTCATCCGGTGTTTGAAAAAGTGTTCAATGAGATAATGAAAATGTTTTGATTCAAAGTTTTATCAGATTAGAAGTATCCTTATTGCACGGAAATCTTCACTATGTTTTGATTACCGGTTATTGATGACTCCTTAAGAGGAAATGATATTTAAATTAACTCTACTAACAAGATCGATTTTATATAATAGTAATATGTTTCCAGGCAGGTTAGCGTTTGAGAAACTCACAGACTTTGACTACAGAGGAACAACTTATTATACCATAAAAAATCTTAGTTTATATGAATGTCAAGGATGGTGTCGCGAAGAAGCTGACTGTCAAGCTGCAGCTTTTAGTTTCGTGTTAAATCCTTTAATCCCAGTTCAAGAAACGCTGTGTCAGCTTCAAAATGAAACATCATCCAACAATCCAACAGCGACTCCGCAAAGATCAGTCAACACCTATTACATGACTAAATTGCAACTCCGCACAGAAAATGTATGTCTTAGACCATGGGCTTTTGAACGTGTTCCCAACAAGATGATTAGAGGACTGGACAACGCTCTTATTTACACTTCAACAAAAGAAGCTTGTCTTTCCGCATGTCTGAACGAAGTAAGTTGTACGTTCGCAAATTTATTCTTCTCATTTCGTTTTTTCTAGCATCGCTTCACTTGCCGTTCCGTCGAGTACAATTACGTTACTCTTCAGTGCCAACTAAGCGACTCAGACCGCCGTACTTCAGGTCAATTCATTCAATTCGTAGAAGCGCAAGGCATAGATTATTTCGAAAACTTATGTTTGAAAGGAAACCAAGCTTGTAAAACGAATAGAATTTTTCAAACTCCCAGAATCGGAGTTGCGGATGATAAAGTGGCACAATACGCGAGCCTTCACTATTACACCGACAAAGAGCTTCAAGTGACGAGTGAAGCAGCATGTCGTCTAGCGTGCGAAATCGAAAATGAGTTCTTGTGTAGGTCGTTCCTTTATAAAGGACCACCACAAGGCTCTCAATACAACTGCCAACTCTTCCATTTAGATCATAAGACTTTGCCAGACGGACCGAGCACTTATTTGAACGCAGAAAGACCTTTAATTGACACTGGAGATAGAATCGGCAGCTACTTCGAGAATGTCTGCGAAAGTACGTAACGAACCAAATAAAAAAAATTATTTATTTATTTTCTTTTATTTTTAGAGTCCGGATCATCACCATCAGGTGCACCTTCAGATAACACCTTACCTGTGGTCTTCGAAACTACAGAAGATTCCAATCTCAATAATTTAACCAGGAGTGACGTCAACTGCGACAAAACCGGCACTTGCTATGACGGTAGATATTATTATTTATTATTCTTTCTTAGTTGACTTTTATATTATGTTTAGTGTCCGTCAACTGCAAGGATACGAAAATCGCTGTTCAAGTAAGAACTAACAAGCCTTTCAATGGAAGGATTTACGCTTTAGGACGTTCAGAAACTTGCAATGTCGATGTTATCAACAGCGATCTCTTCAGACTTGATTTAACAATGACTGGGCAAGATTGTAACACTCAGTCTGTGGTAAGTTTTCATGTTAAGTGATTTTAAGCTCGATTTACAATCAGGATGTTCTAGACTGGAGTCTATTCCAACACCGTCGTATTACAACACCATAGCGTTGTAATGACTAAAGCGGATAAAATCTATAAAGTCAAATGTACATACGATATGTCTTCTAAAAATATCACCTTCGGTATGATGCCTATCAGGTATGGAATGTCACAAGACTAAGACAAATATTGATAAATAAATTTCACAGAGATCCAGAAATGATCAGCATAACTTCAGCTCCTGAAGCTCCACCACCAAGAATTCGCATTTTGGACAGCCGTTCCCGAGAAGTTGAAACTGTCAGAATTGGAGATAAACTTACTTTCAGAATTGAAATTCCAGAAGATAGTGAGAATGGAAATCAATTAATCCACTTTTTTTACTTTATTTTCCATTCCAGCTCCGTATGGCATTTTCGCTAGAAGTTGCGTCGCTATGGCTAAAGACTCAAAAAGTACTTTCCAAATTATTGACGATGAAGGATGTCCTGTTGACCCCAGCATCTTCCCTGCTTTTACTCCAGATGGCAATGCCTTACAATCCGTTTATGAAGCTTTCAGATTTACTGAATCGTATGGAGTAATTTTCCAATGTAATGTTAAATACTGTCTCGGACCATGTGAACCCGTAAGATTTTTGTTTATTTATGAATTATTTTGCTTAAAAAAGTTTGTTTTAGGCTGTATGTGAATGGGGACGTGACTCAATTGAATCTTGGGGCAGAAGAAAGAGATCTGTAAGCAATTCAACAGAAGAAGAAAAAGAGGAAGACATGACTCTCAGTCAAGAAATCCTTGTATTAGATTTCGGTGATGAGAAACAATCAGAATTTTTAAAAAGCGAATTATCAAGCGCTGAGTTCGGTAAAGGTATTATCTAATTTAAATTTCTTATTTTATCATTGATTTTTTTGTACTGCAGATAAAACAGTAACAATTGTCGAACCTTGCCCCACCAAGACCTCAGTATTGGCCTTGGGTGTCACTTGTGCCTTATTAGTTCTACTTTATATTAGTACACTCTTCTGTTATTATATGAAGAAATGGTTAAACCCCGGAAAACACATCGCTTGAGTGTTTTGCAAAAAAGACACTTTGGTGCTTTGCAGTATTTAAGTACGTTTGATCTTTCGGTTGAGTTGACAAGTATCGCTTATTCTGTGATATCGTTAACTCGAGATGAGATGTCAAATGATAGGGACAGCCCCGTGATTTAAAGCAATATTTAATTTAAGAATTTTTCGGGTAGGTGGCGGCTCTGGTGATGGAAGCTTTAGCTGTGTAATTTTACCGTTGCAAAAAAATTAATAGGTTATGATCTCTAATCATTTCTGCACTGACTCTCGTTCCTACTACGGATTTTGTGACGGTAAAAACTAAACTGTCCTTAATACTATCCTAAACTATTATTTATTTTTTGTGTAAATATCTAAAATTAAGATTAGATTATTTATAATTCTTATTTTATATAACACTTATGTAAGTCGTATATTAATAAAAACATTTTAATAAAAAAAATTATTTTTATGAATTCTCCAACATGCTTAATCTGTCTTGAGTTAAAATAGCAACATCTACCATAGCTTCAGGCACCAACAATTCGACAACACTATACTTTTGAGATTCTTCAAAAGCATACAATATACTCGTGTCGTAAAGCATCATTTTACTTTGAGTTAAAGCCAAAATGCAATTTCTCAAACGAGCTATAATTTCTCGCTCAGGACGCGATATCACCTAAAATCTCAAATATAAACTGCTATAATTGAAAAATATAGCACCAACTTCTTCCAGATTTTGTACAAATCCACCAACATTATCTTCAGAATTACTGGCTGTTGGGTAAATCCAAATGAAACCATTGTTACCAAGAATAATACTAGCGCCTATATACAAATTATGAAAATGTGTCTTACTTCTTTTAATCAAAGAAGGAAAAACCTTTACTAAAACTCCCTGAGACAACTAGAAAGAAATCAATAAAGACAAAAGAAGAACAAACATGTTCACTACTTTTCCATATTTTAAACTTCTGGTATGGAGTGATAAAGATCCATCAGAAAAAACACTCTGAACTTCTGCACTAATAAGATCGCCCTCTTGTAAGTATTGTCTCATCATATGTTCATCTTCAGCAGAGCGTCGACGCTAAAAATTGCAATAACCAAAAAATTGCACTCTCTATTAACCGTATAAAAACTATAAATTCTGAAAGTAATGATGGATCAAAAAATTCCAAGTTCAACACAAATGCATAGAAAAAATTAAGACTTGAATTCGTATAAGAAATTCATAAATTGTTGGTAATATATGCAAAGAAAAAAATGAATATTTACCAATTCTCCTCCTGGTAGATTGACAGAAGACAATAGTAATACAGAGTCAAGTCTTGAATTAGTGTCCACTTTCCACCTTTTCTGTTGTACTTCTGTAATTCGCCCTACAACCACATCACCCACTTCCCCATTATACCGGCTTTTAAGGGGGCGGATAGAAATTAAGTTATTTACTTGTTCTTTAATTCCAGCAACTGAAGACTTTAAAAGCCCATCTTCTTCATATGTTCCATGCCCTCTAAAAGCAGAATAAGACTATTATACAACAAGCAAATCCCCCAACCTCATGAATTCATTCTGTTCTGTTATCACTTGTCCTGGTGTAAAAATTTTCGGTACTTTTCTGTGAACAGCTATTGATGCATTAACACGGTGGGATGCTAATCGTATATGAATTTTTTGAGGCATTACTGATAATAACAAAACGAAATTATCTCTAGGTTATAACACACATAAGTAGTTATTTTCGTTCTTGTGGTTAGGGGCATTAAGGAAAAGTTACTACCAACATAAAGTTTGTAGTAGAAAAATGAGGTTATATATCTGTCACCTGTCACGTCATAATTGGTAAATTTTATTGTTATCAAATCGTTTCTATGTTATTCTCTGACGTGTAATGATAACTTAAATATTAAATTATGCTTAAAAAAGCATAAACATGTTTTTGGGGTTAGTGATTTTTTTCCCGTTTTTTGTTGTGGCGCACGACATCAAAGGATTCGATGATACTGTGTTATTCGATATTCACTGGCCTGGTGATAATACGGAAAGTATAGACTTTACAAATGCTGAAGATTTAATTGTTACAAGTTCTCATCAAGAAAAGTATCGTTGTGTTTTACCTAACATCCAAGAAAAGGAAGCTACTAGTGAAGAGAAATATGAAGGACCAACAGCTTTGGAGCTGATTGCGCCTTTATTTCAAGAGTCTCTATGCACATACAGACTAGAGTCATATTGGTACGAAAATAAAGTGTTTTCGATGTTGTGCTATCAATTTGTACATTTTTAGGACTTACGAAGTTTGTCATGGTCGTTCAATTCGCCAGTACCATGAAGATCGCGAAGGGAAAAAAGTTAAAATTCAAGAATACATATTAGGACGATTGGATGATAAACTCTACAAAAAGATGCTTGCTGCAGCAAAAGAAGCTGAGAAAGATAAAAATGTCCAAATTCCGGTTAAAAAAATCGATAATGTGAATCTTCCATATGTAGAAGTACTTATGGGAAATGGAACTCAATGCGATTTAAATCAAAATAAACCACGTCAAACGCGAGTTCTTTATGTTTGTTACGTCCATGGAAAACATGAGGTCTACTCTTCAAAAGAAACTTCAACTTGTCAGTATGAAATTATAATTCTTTCACCTCTAATCTGCAAACATCCAAAATACAAACCTAAAGAAACAGGAGAAAATAAAATCAACTGTATTCCATTAGAAAACAGCCCGCAGAGACCATACAATTTAATAAAAATGAAAATGGAAAGTACCAAACTTAGACGGAAATCTGATTTAGATAGAATCAAAATCGAGTTTATACCCTCTCCTGATTTTCCTGAAAAAGAAGAAGTGACTAAAGTACCGGAAAGTAAACCTTTGGATACATCTCCAGTTGAAAGTTTTCTTGCTGGGAAAAATTGTCTAACTGGTGGAACTGGATGGTGGAGGTATGAATTTTGTTACGGAAAATCGGTAGAGCAATATCATATTGAAAAAGATGGTTCTAAAATTACCATCAGATTGGGTACTTTTAATAAGAAAAAACATTTGGAATGGATTGAGCAACATCCACATAAAAGACCGAAACCTCTAGCACAAAGAACACAATTATCGCATTTTTACTCAGATGGAACGATTTGTGATAAAACAGGGAAACCCAGACAAACCGAAGTGAAACTTAAATGTTTGGAGGATACTTCTAATTTAAATACTGTGAGTTTATATTTACTGGAACCTAGGTATTGTGAGTACATATTAGGGGTGGAGTCACCCTTAGTATGTGATATTCTGTCTAGAGCTGATGAAAATGGACTTATTGATGTAGAAGGAACGGAAGAGAATGAGTTGCCGACTGTGAATATCAGATTGTGATTGATTTTGTTAATAAATTTTTTCGGAAACTTTATTATTTAACTCTAATCAATGAGTATACACAATAAAACAACAAATGAAAAAAATGCACTATCTATAAAAAAATATTGTAGCGTTGTATTTCTTCTTAAGCAGATTAAATTATTAAAATAATTATCACAGAATATTCAGCTATACATTCTATGGTTACATTTTTGGTAAATTTTTGGGTAATTTCATTCAAATTTATTCTTTTTACCGAAAATTTTCATCAAGTTTTTAGACATATAATACGGCTTTTCAGCTGATCCATCGTTTCGTTCACAGTCTTCAACTGAAAAAAAAAAGTAAATGTTTTATTTGCGCAGCGTGAAAACAAATAATTCAATTTTGACCAAATTTAAGCTTATGATATAAAACTCATTATATAAAGATCAAAAAACTTACGGAAGCATAAGAAAAGGGTATCAACTGCCATACTATAAACATTGAAAAACATCGTGGCTATAAAGAAGGTGATAATCATTATCACAATGACTGGTACTATTTGGTAATTAAGTCCAGAATTATCGAATAATCCTGTTATATCAGTAGCAAAAAAGAGATAGGATATAGCACCAACTCCAATAGTTATAAATAATTTTCCTAAGAAAAACAGAAAATCGGTAACCTACAGAACATTAATAAATTCATTAATTGTATTCTTTAATTCAGTTTATACAATACCTTATCCAATACGAAAACTCGTATAATATTTCTCATCAGCAACATAAACGCGTCTTTTGCACTAGTACAAAAGTTTTTTCCATGAACAGCACACATAATGTATGCGTTTCTGTTAATAAACTTGAGGAAATTTTCTAAACACCAAAAGAAACATTTACAACAACATAAAATAGCTCTAGTTATTTCATTATCGTATTTTTTTAACTTTCTATCAACATATTCCAAAGCGATTCGTATCATCCTGCATATAGTGATGATTAAAGAACCAAAAGCTAGAGTGCCAATATGGAATCTAAAATAACTTTTTATTTTTGGTTTATTTTAACATTTAAACTACCTTAAAGTTGTAAATGTAGCTTCTAGAACAGCAAAAAATGGTAATTTACTTTTATTCCATGTCCAGTACCAAGTAGCAAAAACCATCGCTAGTACCATCTGACCAAATGCCGATGCGAAGAAAGTACCCCACAAAAACCCAACCACATTGAAAGCTAATTAATATAAGTTTATAAAATCGAAACTTTTTCGATCTAATAGATATAGTACTTACTTTGCAGATATGGGTATAACGATGGGTTTTCCATTGATATAAACTTACAAGTAATATTTGGACAGTGAACTATACAGCTAGAAATTGAATCATAAAAATTGTTCGGATCACATTTATCATTATTCTGAAACTCTAAATTAATAAAATTCATAAGTGTAAACATTTATAAGTACTTTAAACTGGCATGATTGGCATTCATCAGATATTCCTTTCACTTTATAAGACGGTTGTCCTGTAGTTGCTAAATAAAGAGCAACTGCAATAGCGAAAGCTGAAACTGAAAGCTGCAGTGCCCATGGGAAAATTGGGAAAAATAAAACAGAAGTAACTGAACTAACGGCTCTAAAAATGTCACATTAGTTTGAATGAAGCGTACAAAGTTAATCATACTTGCTGCCTTCTTTCACTAAAGCTATAGCTAGCAGAATTCTTTTTCTTAAGAATATTAGTATTAATAATACTATAGCAAGTAGTACCGATGCAATAATCAAAAGTACTAACCAAGTGTCTTTTTTAGTAGCATAAGATTCAAACACGTTTCTGTATTCAACATCATCTTTGGGATTATTTTTCAAAGTTATATACTTATAGGCGGTAAAATATATAGCTGACAGAAAAACTTGATGTTAGTATTGTTTTTAATAGAATAAATAAATGCAATACCTCCTCCTAGTAACACTACGACTCCTATTAAACTTAGCCACACTAAAGGAGCAGCTAACCATCGCATCAGCAGTATATAAATAAGAGAAACTAATACTCCGATGCCGATGCCTATAAGAATTTGCCACCAAGAATTCATGAGATCGTTCACAACATCTTGACCAACCTAAAAATAAATTTGATGAAAGAAAATATTTCAAAATACGCATAGAGACACACAATGCAAGAATGAAATAATAATAGAGTGAAATGAACAAGCATACAAACAAACAGAATAGCGAAGAATGAGTGTTTATGATTTATTATTTACGCCCCCAAAAATAAAAAGCCACATTTTACACATACATCCTACCTGCTCAGCTTGTGTAATTGCTTTTAGGTTTTTTACACTTTGTAAGAGATTTCTGGAAGCAAAACCTACATCTTTCTCGACTTTGTCAAACAGATCCTTATCAATTATAGGTACACATCTTTTTTCAACTGTAAATAAGAGTATCTTCAAATTACACCATCAACAGTTCTATCAAAAAGCAAATATAATTTGTCCAAAATATCCCCCACCCTTATGCAGAAAAATTTAGTTGCGTTTCTCTGTTTTTGTTAAAAATGAATTCGTATGGAGTTAAAAAGGATAGGAAAATTTACAGTTTTAGGAAAAGTACCTTATGGTATTGCTCGTTCGTTGTGAAAAATTCGATAGTATTGTGAACGAACAAAGATAACCACATTGCAATTTTATTCAAGTGCTTTTTCAACTCGGATATTTCATCCTGTCTTTTTTCATCAAGTTTCCCATTTAAATTTCCATGATTGGAAATATCATATAAACATCTGTTTAAGACTGCATGAAATACATATTTTAGTTAAAAATCCCATAGTGCTGAAGCAAAGTACAAACAATACTATCAGCTATTGTTTTATACTTTGTTTCCAGAAAAATAACATAATATCTTACAGGGATTGCTTGGCAGATACCATTCTGCACATAAACCATCATTAACTCGTTTTTCTGCGTTATTCGAATTTAAATCTTTTTCTGCGTCGTAATTACATATTAGTTTGGTATAATCCTTCCTCATTTTCCAGTTGAAATATTCATTAGGACATTCTTTGACACAAATCTATAAAATTAATTTTAGATTTAAAAAAACTGATATTTTCTTAAGTGTACTTGAGGAGTAGGACAGCCAGTAAATGGTACTAACGGATCAAAACATTTTGTTAAATCGAAAAAAAATAAATACGGTTTATCTTTTATATCTACACCACATCTACTACCATAAGAGTCTTTTGGTACTAGCAACATGTTTGGATCACCACTAGTAAAAGCTGCAATTTTAAAAAATTAGAGAATTGTTTTATTTTTTTAGAACTGTACAAACCATATATAGCAATTCCTGCCCAACATCCAATAAAAGCAAGAAAAAGTAGAAGACAAATTATGTCTGTGCATGATCGGTATTTCGAGGGACCTCTAAAATCTGGATCATAAGGAATGGCTTGCCCTGAAAACATAATTAATATAAGGAAAAATTAACATTTTTAATTAATATTTAGATGCAGCTTTTTTGTGATTAATTTTGCAAATTATAAATTTCCTTAAAATTGTGACAATAATGACTGATTAGACGATTTTCAAAATCATAATTTTTGACGTTACAGTGCAGTATAATATAAGTAAAGTTTTCTTTTCCGCACATGTGTGCAAAACATTTCAATTTTTACTTGTTGTAGTATGTATCGATATGAAATGAATTAAAAGATAATTCCATTTTTTTTCCAAAAACTTTCCGTGGAATAAGAGGTCCAATCTAAATATTAAAAAAGTGTTTTATTATCATTGTCATGTTTTTCAGTTCACATGTGAAAGAAAATAAAGATGCGCTAGCAAAATGAAAAAATCAATGACTCCTGAAACCAAGTCGGTTCTTAATAACTTTCCGCTTTTCTCTGTTAACTGAGCATTCAATAATTTAACCGGAACATTTTTTTACAAATAGATATTTTACACAAATTAGCTACATTTTTAGGAACAAAAACAATCTTTTCAAAAAAGTTGCAAATCGATTCCATTTTGAAATGATAAAATTATTTTTAAAGATAATCTAGAAAATTTAGTTTAGCAAATTTGAGAAAGTGTATTCTCAGAAATAAATAATTTCATTATCAGCAATTCAGTAGTAGATATAAACTTTGTTGTGACGAAATAAGATACCAATATTTGTTTATGCAAATATTGTACAATACTGACATTGTAAGTGAATTTGTAACTTGATTGCATTATGTTTTTTTTGAACACATGTAATAGTAAATTGACTAGAATTAGAAAATACTCTTTTTCATCAGTTTTTCTACTTACATGTATATTTGTATCGAGACATCTCACTCACAAACACGGTCGTAAGCTGTGTACTAGGTACTCAACTTAATGCTAGTACGACAAGGTTAAAAGTGATTAATTGTGACTGTTGACATAACTAATTATGCCTTTCTTTCCATTACAACTAAAGTTGCAAAATCACTGCTAAAAATGTGATTAAAATTGTTGAAGATACCGAAAACTATGAAAAATTAGGAGATTATGTTATTGGTAGTAGAAGTGATAATTTATGTGGCAATACTGAACGTTTATTCTGCTATCTGTGTATCTCCAAACAAAAAATACTTAGAAACTGAAAATTAAAAGTCTGATGGTCGTTTATTTAATCTATTATGACGTAACATTTCAAGAATTTCTATATTATCAAAATTACAAAGATTTTGAATCATTTATATCAAAACTTATTAAATAATAAAAATTTAATTTAGAAAAACTATTCAACCAAAAAAATAATCACTAAATTTAAATTTATGAACAAAAGTTTCTACTATAGTTTTGAAAAAAGTCTTATAAAATTTGTTCGAATAAAGTGAACCGACCGCATTTCGATTTTATCAATTCAAGTCGGCAAATGCAAGTTTTTAATGTGAATCTGTTGTTATTCGAGGACAGGCAATGACAACGCTCTGCTAAAAAATGTTTTATGGTTACTTGTTACGAAGGCTAATGAAAATCAGTAAAAGCAAGTTAAGCATCAACTGAGTCATATATGCATTTGTTGCAATAACTAATAAAAATCTTTATAAATCGAGCACCAATTAAATCGTATATTTACATATTATACATTTTGCTTAATGCATGTCCACTTCATCCCCTTATTCTTATCATTTTTGTTTTTTCATGTTTTAGACTTGCCTTTTTTAAATCAAAATTTAATAAAATATTTAATAATAGTCAGTTTTATCAAACTATTGATTGTTGACCGAAATTAACTAATTTATTTAGATAACCGACAGCTCATAACTGATTGCTACCAGTTTTTATTTTGTAACATTTTTAAAAGTAAAAATTTATTTATTTCAAAATCTTGTTTAACTACATAAAGAAAGCCATAGTTCTCGTTTTTTAATTTACTTATGTCTATTCAGAAATTCTAAACAAAGTGGAATATTTCACTTTACTTTTCTCTGATTTGAAATTTATCTTATTTCTTATTATTGAACTTTTTTTCTACAAAATATATATTATTACTGAAATTAACTCAACTAGAAGAAATTTATTCCTACTCTATTTGACATAAAAATAATCTAGAGCAGAATGATGATAAAAATATCCGGATTTTTTTATAACAAACAATTTTATCTCAGTCAATACAGTCTTAATTGCTTTTTGCAATTATAACATTGTAAACAAATAACTATTATGAAAATCTGTTCACCTACCAGATGCTGGTTATTTTTAATCGAATCACAAATCCTACATTAATAATTCTCGTAAAATTCGTTTATCAATAATAAATCGAAATTAAAGAATAAACAATAAAAAAACAAAGATGTGAATAGAATTTTATAAACTTTCGAACTGAACGAACTAAATTTATATTTCTTTGTATTCAATATATATATTTTTTTCAAAGCAACCAAAATATAGATACTCACCTAATTCATCAGGAACAGCTGATCTTGTCATTGTTAAATTGTTGATTTATTCTGGAAATAAATAAAAAAACTTAGTAATAAACTTTACTATACGATGGTTAGCCAAATTCTGCACACAAAGGAGAGTCGATTTTAGATAAGATAAGACTATCAAACCGGATCTAGAGACAATATAATGTAATTAATAAAATTACCTCGCAATTAATTTCCTATGAGTTTATAAACATACAACATTTGAACTGACTTGATTCACTTATTTTCTTTTTATTTATTTTTGAGGAAGAGTTATTGTGGCGAGTAAAAATTAGTTCTATAACATTATTTTTTTTTATAATGCATGTGAATATTGCTCTATATGAGTAATAAATTTTTTAGGATTAAATTATCACATTATTAATAGTAGTGACGTAAATAGTAATTCCCGATAAACTTTTATTGTGCTGTAGTTCATTCCAGAAAAGTGAAATCTAAGGAAAAATAGTGAAATTTTTCGAACACAAAACAAATATTTGTAATAAAAAATGGAACACCTATACATAATATTATACATATTTTCATGCACAGTATATACTTACTAAAGATAAAGTTTTTGCAATAAATTAGTTTGTATATTAATTAACTTGGAAAAACAAATTGCTACATTTTATTCTTAACTTTATTATCCATACCTAAACATGTATTATGTTCATAATATTTGGCGCTAGATGAGTCATCGAAGATTAACAATCTAATAGTAATCTAAACAGATTTCAAAAGAGTTATCTTTACAATAACATAGAAAATTAAGATTTAAGTTGAAAAACTTTTCTACAGTATTCATTAAAAAGATCAAAATTAATGTTCAGCGGATACCTTCAGTTTCACTTTCAATAATTGACCTGTAGACCTAGAACTTCGTTCTACTTCCGCTTCAGATGAATAGTATATAATTTACGTCAACCGAGAGAATGTAAACATCATACAATAAAACTTATTAAAACGAGATATTTTCCATGAATGTTTGGAATGCACTGACACTGTTGGGCTTTATCGATGCATTTAGTACAACAATTTGACAATAAAGCTGGCCTTTGTTTAACATCTAGGATGGTACTCACTGGTATTTAAAATGTGAGCAATTAAAAAACAATTAATAGAAGGTGTATAAAATTAACTCAAAATAGGTCAACATTTTTTAATAAAATACACTAAATAAAATGAATAAATGTGAGAACAAAAAGCAATAAAATTCGTTATCAAAATACCTACACTAAGAAAGTAGGAAAATATTCATTGATAGTAAACTGCTATTTGTTAACTCTATTGATAAATGCAATAAAGTTTTATGAGTTATTTTTAATAATTAATTAAACTTACCACTACATACTATATAAACGCTGCTGGTCTAAATGTTGCTTTTATATAAAGCATGATCACATCAGCACCGTCCGTCAATTTTCGTAATTTGAGTTATTTTTGTTGCACCCACATAAACTATCACAGTTGAGAATAAAACTAGCACTATTTAGTTGTACATCACTAACACTTGCTAGCAAATTTGCTTTACATGATATAAAGAATGTTTACAAACAACTTTCAGTATTGGAAAGTAGGAGTGTAACGGAGAATAAATGGTTATTTTTCAACCTTGAATCATAATTAACAATCACAAAAGGAACTGTTGCACCAGTCTGTCTTTGTACTCACCAAATATTTACAGTGGTTGGACTATATGAGTAATGGATAAACCAACCACACGTAAGCAGGTTGTGTAAGAATTCTAAAACGGTCCGCCGATTTTCACTTTTATTGTCACTTTAAAATTTTACGCCGATTTTGTGGTTTCTATGAACTGGAGACATCAAGTGAAAGTGGCACTTTTTTACAAAGGGTGGGTCTACTGGAATTTAGAGACGACGTCGCGACGCCTAGGAAGCCAATGACTAGACACACTGTCTGGATAAACTAAAAATAGTAAAAATTTCTAATTTCTATTTTATTTCTGTCTTCTAAAACACATCTACGCTTTTTGAGTATTTACTGTAATTTGCATTTTTCTTACATTTTTTTTTCAACTAATGCATTGTCCTAGTTTAAGTTGTCGCATCATTAACTTTGAACTTGTTCAATAAAGATGTTGTTTATCTGGATGAAATATTGATAAATCGCTTAATTGTTTTTTAAAACATTTTGTGTACGACTGAACTTTTTTTTATATGAAATTTATGCAAAATTAGAGCGTGCAGGAAGTTGTCTTTTTATTACTGTATCTAAATGAAACAGCACATTTATAACTTTAATATTTTGTAACTTTGGTAGGAGCAAAAACATTGTTTTTTCTTATTATTCACAGATTTTTTATTAACAAAAAATGTATGCTCTATCTTGAAATTAGATGTATCTTTTGGAAAATAGTTAAGACATCTTCTTGGAGATTGGAAACTAATGAACATTATGTTTTATCACTAGTAATACATTTCTATTATATCAAGAGGAATTAATTTTCAGGAAATAAAAAATATTTTTTACTAAAATGATTAACCTTGTAGATCAGTAGCAATTTTGAAATAAATTTACATTTTTTCTGATAATACTCATGCATGCTTCTAAAATTTGAGGATATATTTGTTATGTGCTTTAAAAAATACAAATATTATTGTTTAAACGCACTAACGAACAGTTATTGTTGACACTTACGTCTAGAGCAAACAAAAAGTAGTAATAGCCATATAGTATATAGATTGGTAACACAAGACATCTCAAAAATTTATCCATCACTTATTTTTACTGTCTAGTAGAATAAATGATTTTGGTGTTAAAATATTGTAGATTTTATTGCCTAGACTTAGAAAGTACATAGCATTCTCTACAAACAAATAAGTATAAATACAAAAAAAACTAATAAATAGAATAAATATGCTTTTGTTTAAACTCTAATAAAGTGAGAAGCTTTTTGAAATTCTAAAAGTTTTATTTAAAATTCAAATTTGGCGCTTGTTTCTAGTTTCATCAATCCCGGTCAGATGGTTCCAACATCAACTCCTTTTTCGCGTAGATGAAGTAGCGTAAGCGTGGCTAATCAAGGTACAAAGAGGTAAAATTAATAAATATTAAGCCTTTCCATTATTATTTATTCATATTTCCTGTTTTTCCTTAATTTTCATATCCTGATCTACTTTTTGAACCCAAAATTAACGTTGTTGTGCTGTCATAACTGTCATAAAACACAATAATCTAAAGATAGGGTTGGACATCCGAAATCGTCATAAATTTAATTATATCAGTAGTAATCAAATATGTTTTAGGAAAATGAGTAGCTCAGAGGAGGTTTCATGGATTTCATGGTTTTGTGGACTACGAGGCAATGAGTTTTTTTGTGAGGTATGTTTTCAACTCGTTAAAGTGTTAGGGTATAGTTTTGGTAAATTTTAGGTGGATGAAGATTATATTCAAGACAAATTTAACTTAACTGGATTAAATGAACAAGTACCACATTATAGACAAGCATTGGACATGATTTTAGATCTAGAACCAGGTACTAAATGGTACAAATTAAATGGACAACAGTACAATTCCTCCATTTTATAGATGATGAATTAGATGACAATCCCAACCAATCGGATCTAATAGAGCAAGCCGCGGAGATGTTATATGGACTCATACATGCTAGATACATTCTTACAAACAGAGGAATTGCCCAAATGATTGAAAAGTATCAGTCTGGAGATTTTGGATATTGCCCAAGAGTTTACTGTGAATCTCAAGCAATGTTACCATTAGGTAAATTTTCAGATATCCATTGAATTTTCTTAATCACATTTTTTAGGATTGTCTGATGTACCTGGTGAAGCCATGGTCAAATCTTACTGTCCTAAATGCATGGATGTATATACACCAAAATCTTCAAGACATCATCACACAGATGGCGCTTATTTTGGAACAGGTTTTCCACATATGCTTTTTATGGTGCATCCAGAGTATAGGCCAAAGCGTCCAACCAACCAATTTGTTCCTAGGTAAGTTTCTGCACAGCTAGTAAGAACAGTTTACTCAGTTTTCAAATTTAAGGTTATTTGGCTTTAAAATTCACCCTCTTGCGTATCAGCTACAACAACAAGCTGCCTCAACTTTTAAGGCTCCTTTGAGAAGTCTTAACTTTAATAATGGTAAACGTTAATCGCAATTGAATTGTTTACTCTTTTTTTTTAATTTATTTTTATTCAAAATTGTGTATTAAATATGTGAACGAAATTAAAGTTACATAAGTCAAATAGAAAACAAGGTAAATTAGATTATAAAAATACCTGTGTACATTTTAAAATAATTTCATTGGAATCTTAATAAGTTGAGTGTTTGATCGACAAATAGATGTTTCATTTCCAGAAAGTAAATTTATTAAGATTTCAATAATTAATTTTGTAATTAATGTCAAAATAACTGTTGATTAAAAAAAGTTGGTAATAGTTAAAGCCACCATAAGTAGTATGGTGATGGCATAATATATTTTAAAGGAAGGGATTAAACCATTGACTTTGACGTAGTTAAGTTCCACATTCACATTACCATCGGCGATTTTTACATTACCAAATTTACTTTTTGTTTTTGAATATTTGTAAATGGATTAAAATAAAGTTACAATTTTTGTGTTTTGTAATTTGGTACAATTTATTAATAAATCTGCAATATCTGTACCTGTACAATCAATTTTAATCACTTCTTAGAATCCGTTCAATTTTTGGAACTATCTCTGTAAACTTTACTCTCAAATTAAATCATGGAGATGAAAAAATTAAAGCATTCCTAACTCGTCCGCAACTGTTAATATTTGCGGAAAAATGATCGTTGATAGTTTGTATTTTAATTGGGATACAAAATGAGAAAACAAATTACTTGAATGATTGCGATAATGAAAATAATTTTGTTATTTTTGTTTGATTCTGGAATAATATATAATAATAACTGCAACGTTCGAAATGCGGAAAATCGCACCCCGGTCGGAGGTTTTCGAGAACGGGGCTGTTATAAAACATTTTTTTGTTAAACATACATTTTCCAACGATTAATTATTTTGTTGATTCAGTTTAAGTCGAGCTCTTGTAGAGATTAGACTTTTTGAATTAAAACAAAAATTTGAATAAGTTTTTAAGAAACGTAACTACAGTGGCATTATCGATTTATTGTTTGATTGAATAACATAACAATTTATTTTTTAGTAAAATAAAGCAAAAAGTGGACAAAAAATTTAAATGTATGTGTTAATGCGTCAGTTCTTTGCCTTAATTAGTCACTTTAAATTTAGACTTGATGGTGAAATATTGGTGTTTAAGTGTAGTGTTCGTGTCTAGAGTGAAAGAATGACAAGAAAAAGATGGGACTGCCCTTATGTGGCAGAAGCTATCAAGGTATGATATTTTTTATGGCCTCACATATTTTTAATAAAATTTAAAAACCTTGCAAAATAAACAGTTAATTAAATATAAAAGAATTTTGCTATATTAACTTGCATTAAGAATACATCAATAACCAACTAAATTATCTTTATATTTGGATATTAGTCAATAACACCTAGTTGAAAAATGGTTAACAAAAATAGCTATTATGTAACAAAAGTACTTTTTATACATCATTTTTTTGAGACTGTTGCTGTTCCAAAAGTTGTGCCAAAGACTGTGGCCCCTGACCCGTAAACAAAGAATGTTGAGGTAAATTATTAGATTGATTATCTTGGGACTTTGGATTTCTCAACTGTCCCATAAGGTTTGGCGTCCAGGTGTTTGTTGTATTGAAAAGAGAATAGCCAGGAGTACTTGCGTTACTTTGCATAAAGTTATCATGACCCTATAAAAGTAAAAAATAAAAATCCTCATTTTGCTTGTAGCGAAATAACTTACACTAATCCCCCTTTCTGGCATTGAACCTGTGTTATTAGTTTCTTTTAACATCGTCTGTCTCATAGACACACTGTGTCCACTATTTTCATAATTCATATTGCTTTCCAAAAAATTTCTACCAAAGTTATTCCAAGGAGAATTAAACATATCTCCTCCAGCTTGGTTACTTTTATAGTCTTGTACATAAGGCATGTTATTGCTAAACGGGTAATTTATTTGGAAATTGTCGCTTCGTTGATAATTTTGTGTATTATTTGGCCACCAAGAAGAATTTTGTACAGGCTCGTCCATTTTTGCATTATATGGATTTGCAGAAAACTGATATTGAGGTGCGACTCTTTGATGCACCGTTGGATTGAAAGAATTTTGTGGCATTTGTACATTACCTCCAAAAGTCGGTTTATTTGCTGCATTATTGAACAGAGATTGAGAATTTTGAGGATATGTTATCATTGGGGGTACAGTTTTAGTATTTGGTGGTGGCATATCAGTTTTAGGAGGAAATATAAAATTATTAGGTTGATTTATAGCCGGTGGCGGTTTGGATATATTTCTGAGAGTATTAAGATAATCAGGTTGAGGAGGAGGAATTGGAAAAGCAGGATGATTTTGATTAAAAGATTGGGTTCTCAGTGGAGGATTAAACTGAGATGTTGAAGGAGTGGAAAGTGATTTTGGGTCAAAAGTTACTAGTTTTTCTTTTTCTTTTGTTTCCTCAACGTTGAATTTAACCTGAAAAAAAATTAAGTTTCGACTTTGAAGAATTGTTTCCCACAAAAATTTAGAATCATGTGTATTTGACATGTAATACATTTTCAAATCAGCTAGATTTGCTTACCTGTTTGTTTTCTTCTAATTTTTTGAAAATTGATTGAAGCGCTATATTTTGCTTTGTTCTTTTGGTTTTTGATAATTCTTTTTTGCTACTACTGGATGAGGAACTTGAGTTACTCAAATCAGACATCATACTTGGTTCTCCAGAAGATAAAAGTTCACGTTCTTCGCGTGATTTTTCTAGGGATCCTTGAGGTTTCAAAATACCTCCCTTTTTTTCAGAACCTGTAAGCATTGTGTTATTAAAAATAATAAACAAATAAAATTAAACCTTTTTTGAAAGAATTTATCGACGTATCAATTTTAAAAGATTTCATTTCTTCTAATAAATCATTTGTTGGGTCAGGTTGTATGCAGCCAGGTTCAAAATGTATTTTCTCGTCTTCTACAGTTCTAAAAAATTCAGATAAATTATGTTAATTGTTTCTGAAAAAACTCTTACTTTGTGATCAATTTAGTGTTATTTACATCTAATTCGCTGATAAATATCCCGAAATCCATCAGTCTTTTCATTCTTATAAGTTTTTCTGTTTTTTCGTCATTTATATCTTCTTCTTTGAAGTTCAATTCTTTGAAGCTTTTCAAAAGAGGACGAAATCCTTGCAACATTTTATCTTCAAATAGAGGTGTGTTTGTATCTACAATTACAAAAAATATTTTCACGCTGATTTAACATTTTTTCTTACATCTTGAATAGTCAAAATTTTTCAAATACGTTTGCATGTTATTCAATAACTTGCATAAACTAGGCCAAATCTGTAACCTATTTGTAAAAACAACTTCCTTTAGAATGTCAGGTTCATTTTTTATCCAATATGTCAGAAGCTTGACTGAAAAAAAAATGTTATTTTGAAGAAAATAGTTCACATTTCATTTACCTGCTGGTAGGGCATAATAATCTAATAAACTTTCGTCATTTTTCAACGTGTGCACCGGAATAAGAAACGCACTGAGCGAGCCAGCTAAAAGATCTAAAATATGTTGTCTAACAACTTTTTCATCTTCAGTCAATTGATCAGTTAAACTTGTCGATGTTACATGTTTCAAAGCATATAAATTAATCGCAGTAACTTTAATTAATTTTTCTTTTGTGAAACTCTGAGTAGCTACAAGAGCTGTCATAGTTGTATTCAAACTTTTAACTCCAATTTCAGCTTGCGCCAAATCAGTTGCTGTATGGAGAAGGCCATGGGTACACAAAAATATGTGGATAAATTCACTCACTGTAATTTTACTATGTATTTTCTCTAAAGGACTGGAATCTTTATTATTACTACTTATCTTTAAAAATTTCAGTTTACCTTTCTTTATCAATTGATGAACTTAAGGTACTCAATAAATTAGTAGTAGAAGCTGGGAACGGATTTTTAACTGCAATGCCTCTAATGTAATAAAAAACAGTTGACAATTTGTCTCCCTGACTTGCTTCTAAAAGGGCTAGTTGATTGTATGGATGACCACTTGTCGGTGAGACTAAAATCGCTTGCCTACAGAACAAGTTTCAAAGAATGAAAATAATTTGATTGAGTCATATTTACTTGTAGAAATTTTCAGCTTCTTTTCTTTGGTTTCTGTATCTGGCAATGTCACCTAAATGCACTAAACAATACTGGCAAATATAAATACAAGAAGAAGATTGAGGTAAATTTAGCTCATTTGATAAATTAGTTTCTCCATAAGCATTTCCTCTTCTTCTAAAAGGCAAATCAATATCAAAAACATTGCACAGTTCGTGTAAAAGAGTTAAATAAAATCCCGAAGCAGCTTCTAAACACCACGTCAATAAAGTCTGACATTCTGATCTTCTAGCATTCTAGAATAAAAAAATAAAAACAGGTGGTTATACATTATTAAAATGTTACCTTTTTATCCCGTGCCAATTCTTGTAAAACAGAAATATGATTTTTGAATCCTACATTCCACAAATCTTGTTCTACTTTTTTATCTAATGCATATTCTAAATCCAATACTAATGCTTGATGGTATATTGTTTGTAGTTTTTGTTGGTCGGTCCATGCTTGAGAATCCGACAATAAATCGCTCTTCTTTAAAACGCGATTCTTCAAATCTTCAGCTTGTCTATAACTTATTTAGCAGACGATAATAAATATAAGTGGAACATACCTCAAAATTTGAACAGCTGCTTTGTAGCCCATTATTGCACAAAACAATAATTATACAAATCAATAAATATCAAGGTAATGTAGTAGTAGAACATAGCTTGTATAAATTGGCTTTCATTATTAAATCATTGGAAATATAACAAAATATTAGTTACGTATGAAATAAACAAAACTTTGATTTTTAGGTTAGATGTTAGATTATAATTTGACATTTGATAATCCGCCGTTGTCACGTGACCACAATAATATTCCGAATATCAATTTATTATTTTTCATATGTATTTAATTCAATTTAATAATTTCAAAAATCTATATAATTGTCGAAATAATTTTTTGAATAATTATTCGCCTTGTAAACATAAAGTAGTTCTAATGTCTTAACACTTGTTATTTATGAACTACTAGCTATTGACATTTGATATAGGTTAAAGAACACATTTAATTTTTGTTATAATCCATGAGAAAAGAAATGATTCCTTTTAAGAGCTTTTCGCCAATTTTTAATAGTATTTGTTTTAAAGTAAGTTTATGTATAGAAAGCTGTTGATACTAAAAATATTGAATGATTTTAGTTTATGTTAAAGCCTTTCTCAACTCAAAAAACTACAAATAAGTTAACAGAGCACCAAAGTAAAATTATGGGAAGAGGTCTTCCAAATAAAAGGTCTATTGAGGGCGTAAAACACGTAGTTGTGGTCTCATCTGGAAAGGGAGGAGTCGGTAAAAGTACAACTTCAGGTTGATTAGCATGAGTCCAAGATGATAAAAATGTTGGTGTGTTCACTCTCTTATGCCTTTCAATTAATGGTAGAAGGTAGTAAACACAACCAATAGTATACTTATTTATAATTTACAGTAAACTTAGCGATTGCTCTTAAAACGGCTTATTCAAACCATCAAATTGGGCTTCTAGACACAGATGTTTTTGGCCCGTCAATACCTTTGATGATGAATTTACATGAAACACCATTATTAAGCGAAAAGAAGCTTATGTTGCCTCTCACAAACTTTGGTGTTAAATGGTGCATGGATTAAAGTTAAATCAAGCAAATTAATTGTATTTTTTTTAGTATGTCTATGGGATTTTTAATAGAAGAAGGTGCTCCTGTTATTTGGAGAGGTTTAATGGTAATGCAAGCTTTAGAAAAATTGCTAAGACAAGTAGAATGGGGTGAAATAGATTATTTAATTGTGGATACGCCACCTGGTACTGGTGATACTCATTTGTCTCTAATACAAAATATTCCTATTTCAGGTAAATGTTTTTATTTTTATCAATATAGTCTCTGATCAAATTTTTAGGAGTTATTCTTATTACGACTCCACAGCCTGCTTCACTTCAAGTTACAAAACGTGGGGCTGTTATGTATAAGAAAGTAAATATACCAATTATTGGTTTAGTAGAAAATATGGCTTCAGTAACATGTCCCTCCTGTTCAAATCATATTAAGATTTTTGGAGAAGAAACGTCTTCTTTAGCTTCTGAAATTAACACGAAAATTTTACAGAGTTTTCCTCTGGATCAGAACATTTCGTGTAGCACTGATAAAGGAGCGCCAATAGTAGTCAAAGATCCTAATAGCAAACAATCGAAACTTTATATTAGTCTAGCAAAACAAGTTGTTGATTTCATAGATAAGAGTAAAAATATTAAAATTTAAAATGGTTTTTTTATCAACCTCCGCCTTTTGTGGGTGGGATATTTTTAGACCACGCCTTTAACCTTTGTCAAAAAATGTCGTTTGAAAAACGATATTCATTCCGATCTAGTCATCATGGCTAGGCTTGTGTCATCAAAATTTTTCGGACTGACAATTTCTGTAAATTACTCTTGTAAAATGGCACCCTATCAAATCGTAATGGTTCGCCATGGCGAGTCTGAATGGAATCAAAAAAATCTTTTTTGTGGTTGGTATGACGCTAATCTAAGCGACAAAGGTAGGCAAGAAGCAGCTAGCGCTGGTAAAGCTTTAAAGGACGCTGGTTACAAATTTGATATTGCTCACACTTCTGTGTTAACAAGAGCTCAAGACACGCTTCAAATCATTTTGAAAACATTAGGACAAACAAACATTCCTGTACATAAAACCTGGCGTTTAAACGAGCGTCATTACGGTGCTTTAACTGGTTTAAATAAAACGGAAACTGCTAAAAAATATGGGGAAGAGCAAGTGGCAATTTGGAGGCGGAGTTATGATGTCCCCCCACCACCAATGGAACCAGATCATCCTCATTATAAAACAATTGTTAATGATCCTAGGTATAAGGATGGTCCTCCAAAAGATAAATTTCCAAAATTTGAGTCTCTGAAACTAACAATTGAACGCACTCTACCTTATTGGAATGAAACAATTGTACCGCAAATAAAACAAGGTAAAAAGATTTTGATTGCAGCTCATGGGAACAGTTTGAGAGGAATTGTGAAACATTTGGATCAAATGAGTGACCAACAAATTATGGGGCTGAATTTACCAACTGGGATTCCGTTTGTTTATACTTTGAATGATTCAATGAAACCTGTGTCTGGGGGTAGTTTACAGTTTTTGGGAGATCCGGAAACAGTAAAAAAAGCCATGGAAGCTGTAGCCAATCAAGGGAAGTCCAAATAACGAACCAATTCTTTTTTTTCAATTAAAAGTATTTACTGTAAAAATATGTTTTATTATTAGTCCTTGCAACAACCCAATTAACATACTTTCTAAAATATAAGTGACAATCAACTATGGAAGTATTTTTTGAGCATACAAAATCAAGTACACGTAACCCTTATAATAATGTGTTTTACTTGGTATAAATTTCAATGTATATAATTTATCATAAATGGTCATGAAAATTAAAACATAATAATTACACCATATTTACATTTGATTCATTAAATTAGTAAAAAAATACAAGCTCGTATATTCAAAAACTGTAAAACAAAGAAATATGGAAGTTTTTAAAAGTAAATGAAATAAAATAATGTCCAGTCACAACTCATAACAGTTTCACTAATGAAACCAACTTTTTACCATCGCTTTTTATGTTCATCCATTGAAACACCACCAGGACCTAAATACACAATCATGAGGAGACCACCAATTACTGATAAAGTCTAAAAATTAACCATTTTAACTTCTATAACAGGAAATAATTTATACGAACCTGGAAGAAATCGTATTTCAAAAAATCACGCAATGGTTTATATGATGGGATATTCCACCACGCGTTGTGATAAAAGTTAAGTGTAGTAAGCAACAATACAAGAATTAGAGCTGATAATTTTGTTTTGTAGCCTACGGTAACTAGAACCATCAAAGCTGAGCCCAGCAGATCTAATAAGATCTGAAATAAAAAAAATCATTATACGAGTGTTACGACTATTAGAAATAGAGAACCAAAATGAATCTTGACCCTAATTTTTGGTCACATATTTTATAATAAGATATAATTCTAAAAAGATTGAATTTCCAATCGTATTTTTTGGGCCTCTAGTCTTAAGATAGTCGTAACTGCCTAGTTAAGACACCCTGTATAGATAATGCAGGCATAGTAAAACAGGAACAAACAACATAGTGATGGTAATGAAAATTTCGAAAGTATCACTGGTATAATTTTAACGAATAAGAACGTGAATTAGTAATCAGCTATAAACCCGCATAAGTTTCCAAAGCCAAAATTCCAAATTGTTAATAAAATTGCATATTTTGAGCGAAATTATATTTAATGAAAGATTTGCTACTGTTATGTAAATTATATTTATGTAGTCAGGGTTCTTGGCAGCATTTAAATAGCAAACCTTTATTTATTTTGAAGGCTAAAACAATAATTTGCCTCGAGTATAGTCAACTTAATAAACATTTTAGTACAATTATTGTATAATTGTTTTTACCTGCAAAAAGCTTAGCTCAAAGCGGATTAACGTGATGAACATAAAAGCCAATAAAATGCGACCCGTTAGCTGTAAGTAATTTTTGGGTTTGTTTTCTCCTAATGAAGGTACTCCAGCAAATAAACTTTTGGCTTCACCTCTGCTCTCTGCTAGTACTAATAAAAGAGCACCAATGAGAGCTAAGTTTCTAAACAGGAATTGCAAATCCCATAATATACTATATGCGAAGGTCTAAAAATGTGATTAATTAGAAAGTTCGTATAATTGGAGTGGAAGATTATTACTTGTAAAACAACAATGAAGAAAAGAACCCCACATGCAATGGCAACTTTGTACCTAATAATAACCATAACACAGCCCCCTAATTGTCCTATCAAATTTACTAAGACAAAAATTGTTGCCAAGAATTTGCCACAGCCCCATGACATGTCCATGTATTCTCTTTGCTCGCTCCATTGAAACCACATTCGTAATCCATCTTCAAGAAATGTGGATATTAAACAAAGACGTGCTACTGTTGGAAGGATATGTTTTAATTTTCTAATGACCTGCAAGTTTGAAAATTTTTAGCATATGGAAGAGCACAACTCTAAAAATGTTGAAAGTGAGTTTTCTTTCTCGTCTTTTTTTTTATTAAACACATCGAGTCTCTAGACCTGTTGGATTATTTTTATTTCAAATAAAATATACAAGGTGACGTGACATTTAACATTTAAGTTGATTTTCTTAAAAAAGTTTGAGATTCTGACAGAAAATTTCAATTATACGAAAAAGAGCATTTTTTGGAAATAAAATACTAGTTGTTGTTACCTGATCTGCTATGTCTTCGGCATTTGAGACATATTCATTTGGAATATTCATTTTGATTATAAAGAGCAAAAGCTCCACGCAGACAACTAATTTTTCAAGATGTGTAAAAGAACTACTCCAGAAAGACGACTAAATTGGTAACTACTACTACTGAACATCAGCTCTAAAATAGTAGATACAATGTACAGTAGTTTATCAACGTCAAAATTTGACACATTCTAGTACATTCCGCATTGGTTGTAAATAAATAAAAATTTGGGGCCGCTTTTATAGACTGTAAGTAATTGAAAAATGTTTTTCTGAATTGCTTTCAGTATGTTGTTTTAAGAATTGAGTATGATTGAAATAACTTGCAACGATCGGTTAGGTAAAAAAGTGAGGGTGAAATGTAACCCCGATGACACTGTGGGAGATTTGAAAAAATTAATAGCAGCTCAAACAGGCACAAGATGGGATAAAATTGTATTGAAGAAATGGTATACCACCTTCAAAGACCATATTCAACTACAGGATTGTATCCTTTTAAGATTAATTCAAAATAAAATAAGTAGACACAAAAGAGATCAGTTTTTTTTTGTAATATTTCCTTGACTATACGTACAGATGAAATCCATGATGGAATGAACATAGAATTATACTACCAATAGGCATTCAATCATAATGTATCTTTTAGTTTTGTAATTTGTAATATCGCTAATTTAAATAAAACAGCAACATAAATTTTCATTTTTTATTACTAATTAAAAACATGATTTGGTACAATATCACAACGAAGACGAATATAAATTTTAAGTACCCAATTGAGACCATAAAAATTTAAAGTCTATCAACAAACAATATTTGGTTTGAAATCGAAGAAATAAATCAAATGGCACTTGCAATGTATCTACTTGTTTCTTCTTTTAATCGTGCATTAAACTACAAACTAACTATGCACTGCATTTCTACTACCTTTGGTATATTTTTGATCTTGAAAAAAAAACGTACTCTATGCAGTCTAATTTTAACGAGTAACATAAAAAATATATATTTTCACTCTATTTGTGTGTACTTTCAGAGGCAAGGTTGAAGAATTTTAACAAATAAACCACAGTCTTTTTTTTAATGTGGTCTTTTACATTGTCCATCAGCACCAGGACTAATCTTTTTTGCTGGTGATTGCACTGGTGTTAAATTAACAGCTGATGACACTGTTTCCACCATTCGTTCCTCAGAATTTCTCATACGATTGCTTAAAATCTCTCTGATATGTTGTACAATCAAGTCAATAGCAACTGGAAATAAGAGACATTCATCATTACTTAAATAATAATAAATTGCTGAAGAATATATTTATTCAAGTTACAATTGTGTAACAAATGTAAAAGTGTTCATGAAAAAATATACGTAATTTTAAATAATACGTCAGATCAAAAAATTAACACTTAATGAAAAAACTAAGGAATTGACAATTGTGCTTGCTTCCAGTCTTAATTCATTGTTATATTTAAGAAGTATACTTTGGTATATTCTAAATTAAACTCTGTGTTAACTTGTTTTAAATTCTATTGGGTGTCGCAGTAACAGATTTGTAGCCAGTTTCTTGTTCATTTCCATGTAATATATCCTTGATGTGTTGGACTATTAGGTCAATAGCCACTGCAAAAATAAATATCACTGTCAGTTTGGAAAAATTAAGTACAACGATTCTTTGCAACTAGACATGCATTGCTTTAATTTTTCACGTAAAACAATCAAATAGCTATTAATGAAAATAATAGCATGATATCAGGTGATATTTATGGTACAGGGATGACATTGCAGTGACTATCACCATTCACCAAAGCAATTTTAATTACATACGAAATGAAAAATATTCTTTCAAGACTACACAAAAACTCACCAGTATTATCAGCGCCTCGAGGAATAATCACGTCAGCAAATTTCTTAGTCTAAAAGTATATTAAAAATAAGCAAAAAAGGTTCACTTTTAATATGCTACTTACAGGAGAGCAAAACTCTTCAAACGCGGGTTTTACGAAATTCATGTACTGGTTTAGGACCTGCTCTAAATCGCGTCCCCTTTCATTAATATCTCGAGGTACTAAAAGAAAAAATTCAATACATTTTTTCATAATTTTCATGCCATTGTACCTCGTCTTGCCAGTCTTGTATCAGAATCAGTATCCACAAACAATTTCATATGAAATAATTTCCTGACTTCAGGAAAATAAAATACCAAAATTCCTTCAAAAAGGACAACATCAGCGGGATAAATAGTGACGATTTCGTCCTTTCGTCTATCAAAAAGTTAGGTTAACTTTGTTGTATAGGTTATGTTTCCTGTCAACTTACAAAGAATGATTTTTATAATCATAAGTCGGAATTTGCACAATCTTCCCTTCTAAAATATCCATCAACGTTTCCTTCATCAAATTCTCATTGAAAGCATCAGGATGATCAAAATTGAATAGCCCCTTCTCAGCTTTCAGTATTTCACTGGGAGTCAAATCTCTGTAAAAACTGTCTTGGGAAATGCAGACGACTTGTCTTTGAGTATGGTCAACATCCACTTGTCCTAACTTTTCCATAATTCTCTTGCAAACCGTGCTCTAATCCAGAAATAAATGAATGTTCAAAAAAAACGTTAATCAGAATACCTTGCCACTAGCTGTTCCTCCGGAAACCCCAATGAGGAAAGGTGTCTTACCATTAACACCATTTGCTTTACCATTTAACTTAGTATCACACATTTCTGACTTTATTAATTTACTATAATCGATTGAAGCTTTTTGTCAGTTTTTGTGCGTTACGTTAGAATATTACCACAGTTTTGTCAAAATAAATGGTGCTGTTGAGAGCTTTTGAGTACAGGATACTGCAAATCTGAGAGCATAATTTGCCATTGTAGCAGGTACCTGCGTGCTGTAGTTTTAGATGGCGCTTGGTCGCAAAATCTTCAATTTAATTAAAAAAAAATAAAAAGATACATTGTAATATAATTTAATACCTGAGTGAATTAACTGCTAGTTCAATAATATAAAAGACACGTGTTCATATTATTTATGTTATGTTTTGTATCACAGTAACCTTCAAATTCCATGCAGTTATATAAATAAATGTATTATTCAAATTGAAAATTTATCTATGAGTGTATGAGTGACCGCTTGCAATTGGAGATTAAAACGCCACAAATTTCCAATAAAATGAAACAATTAATTCTCTGGCATTTAGTCTATTAAAATTCTAATACAAAAATTATTGGTTGTTTAATAATTTAGAAACTATAAAATTCTCTTTCTCATTATCATTTATCATAAAATTGCACTTCCACTGTAAACAGCAGTTATATTATCGGAAAATGATTTATTGAACAATAAATCATTAAAAATTTTGACAGAAAAGTAATGAATCATGTCTCGTCGGACTTACCTCGACAAGAATCTTTCATCTAATGTTAAAGTAATTTAAATACCTCTTGCTTGGATATTTGAAGTCAACTTGACAATCTTAAAAATGATCATTTTTTCTAAAGTACACCAACTTTAAAAACAAGAAAGTTTCAAAAACTATTTATTTCTCTGATATTCAGTTACAAGTTCAATAAAAGCTTTTTATCTAAGCAACGTGTTCTAATGAACATAATGCATTAATTATGTCCTTCTAACACGCGTTTATTTCACAGTATGAAAGAACATAAGTCGAAATGGATCCAAAATGTTTGTTTTTCTTTCATTTAATGAGACTTCTTGTGAAATGCAGTATAAAATAGAATACTAATTGTGAATTAAGGTGACTTTAATACTTGTCTCTTGTTTCTTAATTAAAAGGAATCTCAGCTTTAGATTGCTTCCATCTTCCTACGGATAAGATATGATACTGATATTTACAGAAAAAGTTACTTTTTGATAAGGCTCCTTCATTAAACTGGAAGAAGGAAATCTTAGATACACAAAACAATTGATATAAATGTGAAAAATCGAGAAGATGAGCGAGCTTATCACGCCCTGAAACTTCGTATATTCGTAAAGTTGATTCGTTGCTTTTCTAATCGATCGTGTTTGAGATAAGCAACCAAAAAATTAAGGAAAGTTTCGTAAGAAGATTATATAAATAATATCTATAATCCAAATACCATTTAAAAGTGAGTAATATTTCATATTTAATTATATACATATTCCCACCTGTAATCTTAGAACTAATACTTGTGTTAATTCCGAAACAACATATTAGCATATAACATGCATTTAAACCTGATTTTACACAATTTAGATCAGATCAAATATTATCATAAGACAGAATGAATAATAATATGCACGGAAACCTGTAATAACATATTTTTGGTGTTGGTATGTAGACTATTGCAGCAAAGTCGAGACGGATTCAATTAAGATTCAAGGCGATGCTGAGCATAGAACTTGATATGTACATAATTTTAAGCATATTTGGCTTTCCTTAACGTTTTTAGACTCTTTTGCCATTTGCAGAAATCATTTTTCTAAACTAAAAATGGACATTAAAAAAAGTAATTTTGTTATGCAAAATTACTTCGATAGTCATTTATCTTTTCAATGGCATTTAACAATTTATTTTAAAGCTTAGTTTAGCAATTTCCGTGAATGTTACTGACCCTTGTGCATAGATATGGATATTAACCCTTTCACACTACGAGAGTTTGAATTCTAAAAGTAAATTTAATTTAACCCTTAAGCAAATAAGATTATATTGCTTATATCCTACATTTAAATTAGAAAACATTATTTTTTTTTTATAAGTATCAACACAGAGCAATGCATTTTTTTAAACTCGTATTTAAGTCGACTCCCTTCTATTTCAGTTTTCATCCCCATCCCGTCTGAAATTAATAAAGTTGGACATTGCGCGTTCGCCCTTATATATTAGAAAAACCTGCCTGATATTGCTAAAGTTTCTTCTAGATTTTCCTTCTATTTTCCACTACATAACACATCAAATCTGCAAAAAATTTCTTTTGTATTTGTGCATATAGTAAAAGTGTAACAATGCGTTGCATTGGTTCAGAGCTAAGCAAAAGTCCATCAATGAATACAAATGAGACTACTTTTAGCTTATCTGACGAAATGCGGGCAAACGTAGTCCGACGACAAGTATGGGGGCGTCAGTGCGCTTTCAGCTCTCGTCGGGACGCCACCGTGGACAAATACGCGCCAAATGCGGGAAAAGTATGAAAGTTTACGTATGTGAAGTGCGAACACAAAGAAAAGTAGTATAGAAAAAAAAAGTATAAAATAAATAAAAGAGAATCAAACAGGTGATGTTGTGAGTGGTCATGTGCGAACTTTTATGTGAATGATGTGAAAAAATGTTTGACAAAGGTAAGGACATTTTCATATTTATTTATATCATTATTTTGTTTGAATTTACATAATTGATTTTACTATAAAACCGAGTAGTAGAATACTTGACTTTTTATTATACAAATAAGTACCAACTTACAATTAGATATAAAACTTAGATTGCTAGTTAACGTAATAGTACTAATTATACTACTAATTACCATCTCAGCAATTTTACACTACGGTAGTTTTAAATAAAACATCAAACCTAGCATTGAATTTTCATCTCTTAAATTTGAAATTCATCCCTTTTCTAGTTTTCTAAACAAAATAGAATAAAAATAAATGCATCTTACGTATCAGACATAAGATGAATATTCTTAAGCTCTACAGTTTGTGAATACATTTCCAACGTTTGACACATTTAGGTTTATTTTATAAGGTTTATATTATTTTTCTTTATTGTCATGGTCTATTTGAGTAAACGATATGGAATTTACTTTGATACATCTGACGACTCATTTTTAATTGCTCATTTTCTTGATCATAAATATGGAATTAATTAAATGTTGTTCACTTCTAAGACTGTAAGCAAGAAAGAAAAAATAAGGGTAGATATTTATTGTTGACTGTGCTTTGGTAACCTTTACAGACGTTTTTGTATCTTTTTCGGTGCTATTTATACATAAACATTTTATTTAGCCGTTAGCAGATTTTTTTAGAACAAAGCAACAAGAAAAAGTGGTAAGAGATTTTTTTCTTTGAAATTTGGACTTGAACGGACAGTTTGACGAAAGGTTACTACACTAGTATGTTAATTCTATAATTACATAATAAGAAGCAATTTTTTTTTTCAAAATGGAAGAATAGATAATGTTTTTGCTAATATAAAATGTTAAATGTTTGATTAATTAGAATATAATTTATTTTCTTCAGCGTAAAAAACTGCCAATATGAACACATCCGAATGACAGATGACGCATATTTACTTATCTCTGGTTCATTCAGTAAAGGAAAAAAATGGATCAAATTTTCGGAATCGACATTTGGTGATCTAGAGAAAATTCATCATCCAAAAGAATAATAAATCACTTAAAATTTATTTTAAAATGTGGCGGTAAAAAGTAAGTGGATTTGTTGATGATGAGATGGGTGCAAACGCAGACGAATGACCAGCTTAACTCACAATTCCAACAGCAAATAAATACTCAACTTAGAAAAATGAAAAAGAGTAAACGCTGAAAGAAAACAACAAAAATAAATTGTTTGAGTCTTGGTTTGTTGTAACTTATTTATCAGGATGAAAGAACCCTCGTTTGATGAAATATGATTCCTAAATAAATTTATATTGGATTATTACTTGTTGGAAAAGTAATTTGCTGAGATTATCTCTTTACATTTTGTTTATTTTAATTTATAAGTAAATTGGTTATTAATCATTTTGGTCATTGGTTTTGAAAGAAATTACATTACGTGGAATCTTTATTAACTGCTTGTCTTCTCAATAAAAATAAACGCTTTTTCCACTCACGCCACTATACACAAACACTTGAAAATTGCATCTACCAAAGCAAATGTTTAACAACCGATGAGTTTTACTGTTCTCATGTATTCAACAGCTTCTGTATTCGAGAGTTGACTTTTCTATAATGTGTCCTCGAGGATTGAAAATCCTATTCCACGTTTGAAATTATCTCGTCGTGGTATTATAAGGGAATGGTGAAAATTTGTCTTTCTTTTGAAATAATGAGATTGGATAGTTATTGAACTTTTGCGGAAAAGTAATTTGGGAAAGGTCTTCGGAGGAGAAGTGTTTTACTGAAATGTACTTAATTGGTGCTAATGTGTTGAGGATGAGTTAGATGCTTCAACTTAATATTTTATCAACTTTAAGAACATAGTGACCAAAGTTTCTAATCAAAGAAGTAACTGACTGCTTTCTGGACATTTCAGTAAGGGAAAAACTAACATATCGCTGTTCTTCGCTAACCACAAATAAATTAAAGCCTCTTAGCTTTTGGGGATGTTGTTATGCACCCTTCTATCGGTTTTCGAACAAGTTGTTCAATTGAAAGTTGTCAGTTTCCTCAAAGCACTAATATTTGCATGGTAAAGTTTTACTAATGAGTTTCGACTTTATGTATGCATGATGAGTAAAGAGGTTAAATATTTTAGTGAAATTTTAATTACGAACACTTTTGAAAATCAATCATAAAAAACCTTGTCAGTGTTACAACAGTTGTTCGTCCTACATTAAAATAACGCATAGACAAATTTACTCTTATAATTCCATAAATAAACATCTAATAGGTTCTCTTTTACTAGAAAAGTGGGATTTTTCTCAGCAAGAAATCGCTTCTAATTTGATATGCTAATTTTTCTAATTGAATTAACAGCACTTAATGATTTTTTTCATTTGGTTGCTCAACTTCATATCTACCTGTTGTGACGCAAGTAATTTTCTGCTGATTTATAGCTAACCCTTATATCTACTGAATTCTTAAACGTTTCAAGCAAGAATTTCTATTATCACCGGGAGCAAATATTTATCCATTAATTACCAATTTTATTGTTTTATTTATGATTTTTATAGAATCTCCAGTCGATTTTAGTTCAATGTTTATCTTAATTGAGATGGTTATTCCAGAATTGTTCAGGCGGAAATAAAGCAACATTTATTTCACATTAAATGGGTATTAGGTGGCAGTTTGCATAAGATAAACCTACCCCTAGAAAGGTTGTTTACGTAAAACACGCAAATTATGCGAAATCTGCTCTCAAGTATCTTCTTTAGATTAAAATATTAGTCGAAGAATTCTTCAAAATATGCAAAATAATGCACCAGAAAAATATCTTTTTTGAACGATTAAACTTCATAAATAAATTACCTCTCTTTTTAGAGAGATTATTGAAAAAAGCTCAACAAACATTGTTTTAGTTTGTTGACGGTTTAAAATAAAAGCTATTTATATTACCGCGTGCGTTTTTAGATAAGAGGCTTTTAAATCGGAACTTTTTTTTGGTTTTTATTTCAGGAGTTAGGAAATTAAGAGTGTGGAGACCAGTTTATGTTTTAACATGCAATACTATAATTATATGTAATTTGGAAAGTGAAATACGACTCAAACAATAAATGCCGACTATATTTGAACGCTTGCACTATGTAATAACATTGAACATAGCTTCCAACTTTTGTCGTGTTTCACGCGAGCAAGTTTACAGAGAAAGTTTGATAAAAATATTTTGATTGTCTTGATTATAAAAACTTATTTTTTCAACTCTCACAACTCATGATTCAAAAATCAAATTCACAGATTTTTTGTTACTGAAATTATCAACTGGAAATGTACCCTCAAATTAGTCAACTTTTTTGATACCATAGAATGTATTTTATAAGTAATGTGTCACATTTTAATCATTAGCAAATCTTCAAATTATCACAATCCGTATTTTTATATATTTTAATTATTCAGTTTTTACTTTTGATTCAAATCAAATAAACTTTGTTATTTTTTATGGTCGTTCTAATTACGGTTTGTAAAGAAAATCTTTTATTTGCCAAATTATCCGAAGTGCTGTTTAATTCCGAAGTAAATTTTCTTGAAATAAAATGTTTTATTGATTAATAGCCATTGTATTCCGCAGAATCTCGCAACTTCAAACCATTTTAGTATTTGCTTTTAAATCAGCATTATTTTGTTTATTCACATTATTCACTATTTTTGCATTCCTTCCGTTTTTGGACGACAACACTCCATCACTGCCAGTGGTTTTCGCACAAAATTACGAACTCGGAGCACACAAGTGAAAGACCGGAAACTTTCCCAATGGAGATTGTTCTTGCACATGTTTGCGTAGCGGTTTTGCATTCATTCTTATTTTCATGAAAACTATGGAAAACTACTCGATATGACAAGATATTAATGACTTAGCACATTACATACATCATTAATCCTTTTAAAATTTCCAGGAAACAACTACTTCATGGATTTATATTTATTCAATATAAATTATCAATTTAACCATAATTTAATTAATTATCAACCAAAAGCAATGTGACGTGACTGTAATTTGCAAACTAATTAAGTTGTTCAGGTATTACGTGAACAAGTGTAACGTTCAATCTACTATGTAACGAATCGCTGAAAATCAATGATGCATTTGACCACTTTCTGTAATTATCACAATAAAACTCATCCTGTAATTTATGCATTTCAAATTAGAAAAAACATCAAAAAAGTTCTGTTAATTCTTTATCCGCAAGCTAAACAATTATGTGGACTGTTTACGCTCAAAAAATAATCACAAATTTCATTAGAGAGAAGAGCTGATGTACAAAAGAATGTAAAAGTTTAAAAAAATATATTATTCAAGGGTATGAAAAACTAGGTTAAAAATGACTTTTTTCAATGATATTTTAGTTTTTAATTTGTAATTTAAGAATCTGAAAGTAGGGCTATTGAAACGGTTCGTTAATTTTTATGTCCCTTTAAGAATAATTGAATGATATTTACTCAAAAAAAATAAATGAATATTACTTTCGCATTTATAAAATTGAAACTGTTACACCATACTTTCGTAATCTTTTCAATATTCCCTCTGTCTAAAATCCTTCTTTTTAATATATTTTTCAACATACATTGTTGTTTATTTTTCAAATAATATAAAGCGTGTTTGTGGATTTAATGTCACTCTAAAGATTATTCGTATTTAAAGTGTATTTTATCACATGTATTTCCACCCACTATCGTTCCCTTATAGTAGTTTACAAGTTTTTAGTGTTGTAATCCCGTTTAATGCGTTTAAATTTCAACGATAATGAAATTACCAACAAAGTAGAATTTTAAAGTTGGAATGAGTGCGAAACGTCAAATATGAAAGCGAATCTCTTAGAATTTCTGAGGAAAATCCTTAAATGTAATTATCAAGCAAATTTAGCCTTTACAATATGCCAGCTTCCATTATGATCTATTAATTTAAATCTGGATTAAGACAGATTTTAATTTTTCTTGTTTTAAATGTTGAATAAAATTTTTGAAAATCCTAGACTAGATTAATTCTATTTTTGTAATCTCTTGGAATTTTGCCATATGATTAAATAAACATCTAATCTACAAAAGAAAATACTTTAATGAATACATCCTCTCAGTTAAGCACTTCTACTTAATCAATTACGAATCATTTAAATATAAGAGTTGTCGTATTCAGATGATTTTTCTATTGAATCTTAATATATTTTTTAAGTATTGACATAATTGAATTGAAGGATAAAGTTGTAAAGGATATGTTTACAGTTTGGAAATGTCTGGAGATAACTTTATCTAAAAATGCGATGAAGTGGTGTCGCTATTTTCCTCACGCATCCATCAAATTGTACCTTATCGGTATACGGCACAAGTTGACAATACTTTGTTTGCTATATCTATATCTATAAAACCCTTTCAAGCTACCAGACGAATTTGTAACTTTGGAAGAAACGACCCGATAATTTTACTTTCTGATTCTGACGTTTACTTGGCTGAATATCAAAGAATAAATAAGAAAAAATTTAGAACATTTTTTACTTTAAGGGAGTGTATGTGATAGATATTTTTAAAATTTCATACATTTGCATAAACTTGAAAAACGTGAAGTGTGTTGAAAGTTTTATACAAGGCACAGTATTAACCCTGGCACGGAAGCAATAATTGAATTTCACTAGGCAAACACAGTAGATGTAGATGTATATAAGCAATTTAGTCGATATATTGTGAGAGGAGTGCAAAAAAATATTCACAAAATTAGAATAGACATTTTAAAAGAATACAAATTTCAAATGTTGGAAATTTAATATATTGCGCAGTCTTGTTTTATTAAGTAATTGCATCTTATTCTTCAACTTTTATATTGGTCTTAATCAGTTCGATTAGGGTACTAAAACAATAGAACTTCCTCTTAAATAACAAGTTAAGAGCTGTTAATTTGGTTTATTCCACTATCTGACTTCAAGTAGTCTTTCAAGAATAATAATAAACAATCAAGTGTGTTGAAAATAAATAAATCGATTAAATTTTGATACAGTATTGTTTTATTACATAATTGCGGAAAAGTTACAAACCTTGGAGTTTATAGTGTTGGCAAATTTTTGGCCATTTGACAGGTGTAACACACAGTAAATAAAATTAACATTTCGTACATCTGGGATCTGTTACGTCGCGATTTATTTTCGACGAATAAACATGAATGTGAGTAATAAAAGGATCTGAATACTTACTAATTTTCTAATTAAAATATTTACTATTTAGATTAATCACCACTAATATGTTTAATGATACAATAGAAAAGATTAATGATATAGAGACATCTAAAAATTTTATACTTATTTCCATTATAGTTGCATATTTTATGAAAAGCAAACTGCCAGAGTGCTTGTTTGATTAATGATCATTTTGATTTTTTGTTGCATAGAATTGTTAACAAAGTCTGAAAACCAAATTTACCCACAAAACAGACGTCCGCCAGCTATAAAATGTTTCGTTGAATTCTTTGGAAACCTAAAATATTCAAGGGTTTTCTGGTATTTTCTTAATTTAAATTTTATAACATATTGGATATTTTAAAATTTTCGAATATAAAATCAGATTAGATAGTTTTTGTTTTAAATGAATTTCTGAAAAAGAAATTGATCCTTTGAGACTGCAACTTTTCATGCGAAAGGATATATTGATGTTGGCACTGTCGGTTGAATTCATATTAATTTTGATATGTTGACCCTTGTCCTTCTGCTTCGGTTCATATATGATCTGAATGTAAAATGTGCTAGATCTGAGACAGATCGTCCATTTGAGAGCCACAATCAAACTACTTTTATATGGATGTATTTTTTACAACTTTGGAGTTTTCCTGAATAGGAGTTTCAACAACTTTCGCAAATGAATTTAGCTGTTTTTAATGAATTTGCTAGGGATAATTTGATTCTCTTCACATAAAATCTATTAGATTTTCAATCGATAATACAACAACTCCCACAGTAAAAAAATTCAGTCTAGATAAAGTTATAAAAAACAATACTAACAGAAATAGTATTTTTGTAATTTTAAAACACAGTAGTATATTTAACTGTCATTAAACACTGATAGCGAGAATTGCATTATATAAATGTATTAATTTTTTATTATTTTGTTTACAAAACAATTTACTGATAAAATTTTGATTTAATTACGTTCGTTAGTATTTAATGATTTTTTTTGTGTAAAATCTGGTAACACTTATTTATTATAAATAAAACTGGTTTGTTTCTTTAATTATTGAAAATAAAAAAGAAAGATATACAGGGTGTCCCAGCGCGTAAGCAAAGTCTATTAATAGCATTTAAATGTCAAAATACCAATTTCAAAATTCTCAAATTTGAAAATAAATTCGAAGTTGAATATTTTTTGTATTATTGATCATAGATACTTGAAAGTTGATATTTTTAGAAAGACAATTCAAAGGTCTTTAAAATGCCGCAGCAAAATATAGGGTGCTCCAAAAAAATTTTAAAGTTATTCAACTTTTAACAAACGTCTATATTTAGCAAACTTCCCTTCACCAATGCGTCAAAAAAATCTTATAGTCATAAAACTTAGACTTTTTACTCTCAGTTAGTACAAATTCTGTTTCTATTTTTTTTTATTCTTGATAAATTGATTATTTCAAAAATTACAAAGAACCGTCTAATAAAAGTTGTGATCAAAATTCTAAAAATGTGAAGCCACGATTAAAAACGCAAAAAAATATGGGCTGTTCCATTTAAAAAAACATAAGTTTGTGTCAGAATTCGTTTATGAGACACTCTGTATATTTGAAAGTAATTTTAGTTGATGCAGAGAATTCGTATCTATAAATGTTGTTGATAAAATTTTTCCAGTATTTCTACATTTAAAGGCTAATAATGGATTTTGCCTACTCGCTGGGACACATTGTATAGTTCTTTAAAAAAAGAATAAATTCATAGTTGACGGCTTGTAAGTCAGTGATTTTGTAAATTATGGATACGATTACTCATCTTTCTCAAGTTACTTGTTCAATAACACAATTGTACGGTTCTACTATTTCCAGGTTCTCTACGTCTAATTGACTTTGTTCTCGTAATAATTTGACTAAAGCAGTTGACGTAACTAATACAGCAGGTGTTACTAAATATTTAGAATTTTGCTCAAGTTTTGGATTATTTGTTAAAGTATAGTGCACACATCAAGTTATTGCCGTAGACAAAAAAATTCTCCAGAATTAAGGTTAGTTAATTTTAGTAGTCTTAGATAGAAAAATAGAATTTTCAATTTTTTTAACAGCTTGACATTAGTAAATAACACCACAAAGCTTGTTTTCTGAGACTGAATTAAACTGTGTGGTTATCAAAACTTAGATTTAGAAATGTTGAATGTTTGAAAACGCAATATGTTTCTGATAAATTAACATCCGATTGGTTCAATTCTAAACTAATAATTGTAGCATCAAACAAATGTTTTCATAGTTTTCATAGTTTTCAAAGTTTGAAATAAATGTGATTCAAATTCAATCTCGTAAAGTGGGCTTAAAAGCGTAGTTGAAGAATTCAATGCATTACTAAGTTTTTACTTGAATAAAATTAAAAAATTCTTTGATGAACTTACCTGCTTTATATATATAATTCAAAAACATTCATTCTAAACCTAAAATTCTAATAACACTAATTTGTACAAAAATTTAACAAACTCCAAATATAAGGAAGATATTTTTTTTTAAATTTTTTCAGAACAGATTAGTTTTAAGGTAATTTATGCTTTTTCTCTGTTCACAAAACCAATATTTTTCTCTTTTTCCCACATACTTATAAATCATGGAAGCTTATTAGCAGATCAGAAATTATTTTTGTATTTGATTTCACCTCAAAATGTCACATATATCACAATTATCAAAAAATATCGGTATGATTGTCAACAATCAACATAATAATTTGATATTTTAAAAAAGAAAATAATTCTTAACAGTTCTAGAATTTTTTATATATTACTGGTGTCTTGTCAAACTTTTGACGTATCTATAGATGACCCTCATTAATCCCTCAAATATTTTTAGTCGTCTTTTGGCAGCGACAGTACCATAAAAATAAACATGTATTCTTAATAATAAAGCTGTTTTTGTCCGATTATTAAAATTTATTTTTGGCGTTTTTGTGCAGTGATTAAGTAATGAATCTGAGGATAGCTTATGCATATTCTAACAAGTCGGTTATTTTTAGACAGGCACCTGTTGGCTTTATAAAAGCAGTTTCAAATGACTTTAAATATAGCATTGACGTTGACATTTAAAAAGATTCACTTTCGGTAGTCTTTTTTGTTGATGACTTTCCTTAATGCATTTTACCTTTTAGGGAATCTAATCTTAGAGAATAATTAATTCAAGCCATTCTATAAATACTTCAACTTCTAAATTTGCTTTCTTGTTATATTAAATAATCGATTTTCAATTCATTTCATTAATTGTTAACTAAATTATTTCCTTTGAATGATTTGAAACGCTACAAAGCTTAGAAGCTAATAAAGTAGTTCCAAAATAAACGATGCTTACGAGAGTTGTTTACACCTCCTTAAATTGCGATTTATTGCTAAGAGCTTCTAAATCAAAAAAACCTAACAATTTCTAGAAGAAAAATTAGCTCTTTGTTTAGAGAAGAATTCAATTTGTGCGTTTTCAACAAAATTTCTCAACATCCTGCAAGAGTTAAATAAAAATATTACCAAGAAACATTCAAGCAAATCCTTTTTGTTGTCTACAAAACCCGTACTCCAAATTTATTATTTTAATTAAACTATTCTTTCTCTAATTCTACTCGGGAATAAAAAGAAGATAGAAAAAAATATCATTTATCAACGGGTTTCTAATAAATTCTAGTCTTGTTAAAGCTGCTTAGTCTTCACCTTTGTAATAATCACTACTTTGTTTTTTGTTAAGTTCAGAGGAGAGTAAGCAATTCTTAAGCTTTTTAACTTCAATAAAATCGAATTTCCTGGTATACGTAGTAGAAATTTAAATTCGTTGCGATGGCACTTTTTATAAAATAATCAAAAATAAGATAAAAGCAGATGAGATAACATAATTATCGCAGCTTTTCTCTAATGCTTTGCACTTCAACCTAATTTTAATCTCTTTTCCTTAAAATATAAGTTTTTCTAATTATGATTTTTATTCCTACAGGAAATAAAACAAAAAAATAAGTATCGGCAGTTTGAAAACTTGCTTTTTTTAGAATATAAATTTATAAATAAAAAAATTTAAGTGAGTCTGAGTGTAACTACTCACAAGCGCAAAAACACTTCACGCACATGCTCTTAAAAATTTTTCAAATTTACTCAAACAAAAAAAAAACGAAGTACTAGTACGGTTTTTGAAGTGTTTTTCGCTTAATCTCATTCCTATTTTGAATTTTAATGACAGTGTAAATGTTATAATGGATGAGAAAACTTCAAGCGCTCAAAAGACTTGCATCCATCTATTTATCCTGGTTTTCCCGCAAAATTAAATGAACATTCGACCTACTATAGAAATGTTAGTGAATGACCAAAACGTTTGAAATTCTTCCTGCTCATAAATTTTCAACATTTCCTTCATACTGGAAAGTAGGAAGAAAATAAAACCACTTTTTGTAGCAGTAAAAATTGTATGAAATAATATATTTTCAACTCCTTTAAAATTATGTAGACTTTTCGTTAAAATTAACTAAGGCTTACTAGGTACTAATTTTATCCGATTTTGTAGAAAATAAAGTGTTAAAAAAGTATAAACTTAGTGAATCTCATGTCAGCATGGTGAAGCGTGAATAAATTAAGCCTTTTTATGGCCAGAGACACGGAAGCACTTCTAAGGGATTTCTGAGAGGAAGCTGAGTCCTAAAGCGTGTGTAAAGACTTCTCAGCAATACAATGGCTTCTTTGAAAGGATTGTTTGTAGATAAATATTCTCATTCTGTTTTCACTTTGTACCAAATACGTTGATTTTTATTTTTAACTGAAAAAATAAATCTCAAAGAAATAATTTTTACATGATTGAATGAAAGTAATTAAACGTCAAAATTGGTTTGATTGTAAAAATAAATTATTTCCACAAATAATAATAGAACCCATCAAACACTGTTATATTGTGTTTGTAAAAAATTGCGGTCAATATAAACAGACTGCTAAGTATATTGCGAAATTCAAAAATATATTTTCTCCGTTTTATTCAAATGTATTTTTTTTCTTGGAATATCACGTCAAGCTTTGTAGCGTCTTTAGACGTGTCCGAATTACATTATGTAAATTGCACTTCAGCAGTAATTAGAAAACTTTTTGTAAAAGCAAGGTTAAAATGACAAGTTTAAATATTCATCTTCAAATATTTCAAAGGTGCAAGAAACAAAAATCAATGAACAACTTTTCATGCAATAAATGAAGTTATATTAAAGTACCGAAGTTATGCAAGAAGTTGGAGCAAGAGATTTTAAGATTTAACAATTTAAACTTCTTGTCCTAAAATAATGGAATCGTCTATTATAATTGTAGAAAACATTCTATTTACAACTACAAAATTTAAATTACTTTGTTTTATAACACTGAATAAGTACAACAAGTAGGTGAAGCTTAACATTGTTTTATTATCACCGTAAAGTTAAATGGGTTTTAAAATCGACTACCTAAAAATTTATACCGAAAAACGTAAAAAAGCACTTACTTATAAAATTGCACTTCAGTTTATTAGAGTATTCGATTATTAGGTTTTGACATCTAAGCGCCCTACTTACTTAAAAGTACTTTTCATTCACAACCAAATTGTATGTCTCAATCTAATTTTGAAATTTGCGAGTTGCTGATATTTTTTGGAATGATTCCATTAGGAACTACCAATCCAAAAATTATTTTTATTTTAAACAGCTGGATTAAAAGACGCAAATGTTTTGATGAGTTTATTCAACACTTGTTACAGAGTAATGTAGATACAGCCACAGCTATTTCATTTAATGAAAAATAAGAACTGGAGATATGATGAAGAAATAGTAGAGAATTCTGAGAATAAACATGAACTAGTTTTTTAAAAGACAAGTTTTATTAGTTTTAATTTTATTAAGAAAAAAATTATATTTAATTAAGAATTAATTATCTATGATGAAGTGATTATAAAATTCTGCGAACGTTCTGTTTACATTAAACTTATAAATGTATGATTTCTTAGTGTCTTCCCGGCAGCGAAAGTAAATTTTATTCTCCTTGTAAGTTATTCAGTTTAAATGCATAAATTAATAAATTTAATAACAACACTTCCCTACTAAACGTGTTAATATTTATGAAAATTTCAGGTACAACATACTAGGAAAAGGTTTTCGGCTTAAACACGGTGTTTTCTTTTTTAATTAAACTCTAAAACGTTCGGTATTCAGTTCAAACGTTTCATATCATCATATGCCACTGGAAGGTTTATAATCCCAAATTCAGTGCGTAGATCTGACAAACAATGCCCAGAGGAATCTAAGATGCATGACAAAAATCGAATGATATGAATATATCATGTTGAAAAAAAAAAGATATCCCGCCAACGAATATATTACAAAATACATTCATCACATGTTATTCTAGCGCACTAAAACCGTTTGGCAGGAGTTCTATTTATTTTAAATGTACCAGTGCCAACAATAACTTAATTTAATAAATAAGTGACTGACCTAATTATAATTAGTTTACAAAGAAAAACTCAATTCATAAACTAGAAGTTTTAACTTCAATATAAACTAATTAACTGAACGCATCTGCTGCAACTTTCAAAAACATCCATTATTTGATTACAAACACTGTTTTCGTTAAAGCTTCGTTATCAAACTTAACGAACCATAGATGTCTGCAATCCAGAGGGAGTGATAAATATCCATATAAGGTACATACAAAGGCTTTTCACTTATTGAGACTTTTTGAATTTTAGATTGAGTTATATCCGTTGGATTCTTGCATCTTGAGATAAATCAATAAATTTGCATTTTATTTTAGTGCTTAAAATACATTTCATGTGTTAGGCCCGGCATTATAGTGCTAAATAAAAATTCGGTTTCTTAAACAAAAGGTCAAAAACGATCACGGTATAAAGCAAAAATATTTCAACTTTCAAGTTTTCCTGATAAAAATTTAAATTCCAGGCAATATTTGTCTGAATCGTACTGACGCTTTAAAAGCTTACGTGTTTTGCACACAAGGTACGTTCGTGGTAGCGTGGATAATCAAATCTGGAAAACTATTTAATTAACAACTTTTTTTAAAATGTTTGAATCTTAAAACTAAGATTTTCTACACAAACACAATATCCATTACATCATTAGAGGTATAGTAAAACCGTAGAATAGTATTACTCTCAATTTTCATTCAGAATTCGAGTTATCTGACCTCTTATATTAATCTGAGATTGTATTAAAGTTTAGCAAGGCAAATGTAGTCACGAGACTTGTTACACGTTACACTACAACAACCAAATTTAAATTTGTTGCATTATTAAATTTAAATCTACGTTAAAGTGATTTTTTTTGTTATGTTGTTAATTTTTCACTTGGGTAGAAGATAACTAAAATAACACCAGTGACATATTTTGTAACTGTTTACGAGAAAATGTTAGTTGCATAATTAGTGATGTCGAGTGCAAAAGTTTTTCAACAACAGAAATATTACAGCAAATACCTCAAGGTAATGAAATTCTATAACTTCTAATACTGTCTAAGCTGTCTCAACGAAGTTTCACCAACTTTTAAAACAACTCAGTTTTGCTTCTTCAGCTTCTTTCTAAAGAATGCACGGGATGTAGGTATGTTTTGTTTTGACGCAATAGGTTTTTTGTTGATTTTGTAGTAATAAACGTATGAACGTATATTGAATAAACAGATTTTTAAAAAATAAAACTAAAATCAACGTTACATAACCTGATTAGTTGACAGAACAAAATCCTGGGATTATTTGAATTTATATTCCAAAAGCTTTCGCTTTATATCATGGTGCACAAATGTCCCAGATTTTGAAGAAAATCATTTCCTGGAATATGTGAAAAGCTTTAATGAAATAATTATTCGAAATTACACAGCTTTGTATGTCTAACTCAATGCAAACACTCCAAGGTTACAAAGATTATATGGGGTGCAAGGGTTCATATATAACTTTGAAACTAATTATTATCTTGCCTCAATGTCATTACCTCATACAGCAGGTGACTGAAAAATTTCTCTTACGGACATATGCCACCAACATTGATGGTTCTATTTTGCTGTTTTCATTTCATTTTTATCTAAAGCAAGTTTATGCATAAAAATGAAGTCGATTCCATATAAACCCACAAACATTATCTTCCTATTCCTTGAGTTTTTCAACTTCTGAAAAAATTCATCTGATGTTGACATAAAATCTTCCTAAAGTTTTCAAAGCTGCTATGGTATACAGACATTCGTATTTATTGAAAGCTTAGTTGTGGTATTGCGTTACATTATACAAAAGGTTCGAATTAACTTTATCAAAAATATTCCTATTTTTATAAATAATAGAAACGTGAAAATGCATGAGCATTATTAAGTTGACAGTTGAAAAGAACAAGTCAATAGCAATATAAGATATTGAAACAAGGCTTTAGTTAAATAGTCTTTATCTCTTTGCTGACAACTTTTAATTAAAAAAGTTTGACGATTTGTATTTTTTATCAAAAGAAAAATAAGAGTTCTAAATGATAAGTTATGTTGGTGACATTTACATACCTATGACTGATGCACAATAAGTCAAGTTTAAATCAAATTATTGCGAATGTGACGCGCATGTCACTTTTGGAATGAAATTCAGATAAAGTGGTTTTGTTTGAAAAGCAGTTTCAGCATATTAATAATTTTACACACATTACATCCAATTAGTTACATCTTTGTTCTCCTTCAAGTGGCTTTATTATTCCATTTAATTGGTGGTTTCTTTCCAAATATTAATAACGCAAATTGTTTGTAGAAACTGGAATTATGTTATTTATCAAACATTTAACAATTTTCATGAAAACACAGTTATTCAATTAGCGTCTTCAAAGGATTAAAAAAAAAGTCAAATTTGCTTTTATCAAATATTTTCTCTTATATTCAATCACGTCTGTTTTGGAAATTTTTTGATCATTTTTCTGTTATCTTAAACGTAGTGTCAAAAGTAGTGAAAAGGTAGATTGAGTTTTATCAATGAAAGTATTGGAACAAGTGAGAATTTATGGCATTGGCAGAAATGTCTTAAGCCATCAACAAATATCAAAGTCTCTGAACTGAACATCGAGGGTGCTACAAAACTACTTTAAAAGCAGAAGCCTCAAAAAATACTATCTACTAGCAATCAGCAAAATCTAAAATTTATATCTGCCAAATTTCAGCTTTTACAGTTATTAGCCAATATCCGTAAATGGTTTGTAATCGGCAACGAACCTCACTTGAAGGTTACCCTAAACCGTGAAAAAAAAATAAAATTTTTACCCAACGTACAAATCAATGAATGAGGAAGCTTTACAACGCTCTCACTTCTTTCGTTCGCTACGTCTCCATATAAAAATTTATTAGAATCAGACTTGGATAAACCCAGCTTCTGCAATATAAATTTCTTAAACTAGTCACTGAAAAAACGGAAGCTATAAATATATAAAGAATAGTTTCTTTTTAATGGAATTCTGAAACACTTGATTTTGGTTAGTTCATAGAGAAGAGCCAGTTTAGTAATTTAGTTTAGTTGGCTTTAGAAAATTAGAGCTTCTTCGTGCTGAGAATGCAAGATTATTTTCTCTAAGGAAGAAGAATCGACATAAAATTTTACTTCGACACAAATAAAATTATGTCTTATTGTTCTGAGGCTCTTTGATGCGTTATTACAAAGGAAGTAACATCACAACGAATTTTCTAAATGGAAAAAAGTCATCGTTGTGTATTTTTGTTCAAATTGTCATAGTTATATCTCAAGCACTTTGGTATCCAATTTTCTGCTGTTAGATTTACCAAATCAACTTCAAGAAAGTCTAAAAGTGTACATTGCCTAAAAATTACTGGCAATTTTCACTTGAACAATTTCAAATCATCAGTATAAATGGAAGCAATATAAATATAGCACATGATCTTTTGATGTTGATATTTGCTCACGCGGAAAAGGAAGAACATGCATATTAAAGACTTACTAAACTAGATTTACCCCACGTTCATTACTGTGCGTTCATATGTCTGTAATAACGAGCTTTCAGGTGCTGTTGTTTACTGGGAATAATTTACCATCTTACTAACTACTTCAATAATAAAATGAAACTTGGCAAAACGTGGCTCAATACATTATATATTATCTAAACAGATATAAAATTAAGTTAAAAGCTTTTTTTCTTAACAGACGTTTCATTTCGTCTTTGTAACAGAGATATGTGCTTTCGTTTTCTCCAAAGAATGTCAAATAAGGTAAACACGAATTAAATTCCAAAGCTTTAATCACTTTCTTTTTTTGAGAAGTTCTATGATGAGAAGGAATTTTTCAGCTCAACGGAATCACTGTCGGTTAGAAACTTTATAATGGGAATAAATAGCTAAGACAAGAGAGATAAATCAATGTCTAACTGATCGATCCATCATGTTACCATCTGAAAACAGTTCATTTTAGAAAATTGTTACATATTTAACTAAAAATAAAAGTTTCAAGAAGAAAAGACGAAACGACAAAATGGCTAATTCAATTATAAACTTTTCCAACTTTCACACTTCTAGATGATAATAAGTTTTAAGAAATTTTTGAAGAAAGAAGAAACAAATAAGTGAAACAGTGACTTTTGTGGCATTTTAACGAAAACCTTAAAACTTAATGTGAATAAGACTGAAAAAATTCAGTTTTTTTTTTATACACATTGCTTTTGTTTGTTTTGAAAAGACCGGGAGAAAGTATTGGCATTAAAACCTACAATCATAAATCAATATAAGATATCTCTTGTGAAATATGTCTTCGAAAACCTAGTGTTACTGAATCAACAAAATCCGAGATCTTGTGTGGGTGATGAGCGCATTCATGCACATTTATTCTCACTTTTAACGCTTTGAATAATTCTCACATAATTTACCAATACTGCTACATATCAAAACCCTTTCCATTTAAACGTTGTAGAAAATGTATAAATTAAAAGTTCTTTCAACTTTTTACGTTCCTCAACATTTGCCAATTAGGTTAATGGCAACAAGACTAAGAACGAATTTTTAGCTTCTTTGTGCTTTTATAAAGGTTGTTTGTGTTAAGCTATTTATAAAAGAATTTTTAGAACTCGTGTTCATACATTGGAACGAACTGCCAATGGTATCATTATCTCACTAATAAAAAACTAAAAGATGCTTTCTAACACCCAAAGGTAATAAAGCACTAAAATGGCCTTCGATATGCAGTTATTTATTAGCTCTAAAGTTCGAAAGCGCAGTTATTCCTGCTATAAATAACTATATTTGCAGCTTCCAAAAAATAATGATAAAAAAATGATAATACAGACAAGTCGTGTTAAAAGTCTGTTGGCATTTGTGTTTTATGCTTTCGACCGCTAAATCGCTTTTGTCCTGGTTCATACAGCCGCCAATCTGACTAGAGTGTGTTAGGGTGAACCACCCTTAATCTCTCCACGTTTTATCTCATTTCCTTGATTAGCTGTTCTCACTAATTCCAATTAAACTATCTTGTTTAACTGTTGATATTGCAGTAAATTTTTTAAAATGAGATAGTTTACAAAGAAAACATATGAAGAACTAAATGACGTATCTTTTGCCACGATTTGGTGGCCTGCCAAATCGTTTTCTATAAATTATAGTTTGGGGTTAAGGTATGTCGTCATGAACGGTTTGTTCGCAGACCTTGGCATTCACCTATTGGTGTATTTTATACTTTATGTTCGTGGTGGATTTTAGTTTTTAACAAAATGTCTTTTTCACGATTTTTTTCAGTTAAAGGCTTACACTCGACGTTTTATTTTATGTCATGTCTTCTTGTTTTTTATATTTTTGCAGGTGACTGTTACAAACGTGGAAAGCGTTTCGATTCAAATCATGTTTTTTACTCTTCGTACGTGTTTAGGTGCATTTTTTTTAACTTTGTTGGGAGCTTTACTTTTCAGTAAACAAACAGATAAATAATGCATAAAATGACACGTGAGATGAAAAATTATTATTTCAGTATTTTTCAATCAACTCTTTTGAAATATTTTGAATTTAAGTATGAGGTAATTTGTAAAACATTTTCCAGTTTGTTTAATGTTAATTAATAACTGATAGGACGTTGGAATTTTGTTTTTGGATAATAAGATTTGTATAATATTTTGATGATGTAGCTATTTTGCAATTCGGAAAAATCTAATTTATTGGTTTGACTTTGAAATGATATTTTTATAAGTTCTGATGAAACAGGCGCTTCAATCCAAGATAAAATTTTAAATTTATACATACTTCAAGTTGGAACAAAGTTCAGCGCAGTTCTCTTTTAAAAACAAAAATCAAACATTTATAATATTTTGTTTATATAGAACATTTATTTCTCTGTATTTTTAAAAGTTTCTTTATAGCTTCACGTTAAGCCGAATAACTTCTGTTTTATATATTTTCTTATAAAATTCAAAAATCAATTGTATTCCAAGATTCATCTTTCGACTTCAAGTTATTTCGTTTTTTACTCACACTGAGTTTCAATAAGACTCCACTCGAATCTTTCATAAAACTGGCCAATAGAATTTCCACAAAGTTAAAACTTTCTAAAATGTAACATTGATTCAATACACATCCCGACTTCTAAACCACAAAGCGAAACATAAAAATCGTTTGTATAACGAATAAGCCATTTATATAAATATCTGAAATCATTTCATTGAATTAGTTTAGTGCTTGAAAAGTTAAAAAGTCTGAAAGAGAAAAGTTACATAATGCAGCTTTTATTTATCAATTAAGTGATTTTTTTATCACTATTGTACGTTAGTTCAAAGCACAAAGTGTGTAATTCAGGATTAATTTACTTATAGCTAAACTTTGGTAATTGAATTAAAATGCTTTCGCCTTAGTTTTCTAAACAGTATATTTACAGAGGATTAGACAAGATGTATCGAAAGTAATTCAACAGAGAATAATCCTTAAAGTTTGTGAAAAGAAAATCTAAACATTTTTCTTTATGATTTTTTAATCAAAAAGTAAAACTTTTTTAAAAGACTGACAATCTGACGAAAGAGAAATATTTCAGAAAAGATGCTTTAATTACGTTATTTCAGATTTCCTTTTCTCATGGTAAATTAGTCAGGATGAAAGTAGGCGCTTTAGATTGTCGACGATTCAAAAGTTAATTGTTTGCTGAGGCAATGCATCTAAATTATAGAAGATTGTTTTCCTCGTGAAAATTCAAACTGACATGTATTAATTTATTGACAATGGCTTTAGGGAAATTTATTTAGAATTTTCAACTGTCAATGCAAATTCTTGTTGGAACGTTACACTAATCGTAAGTTGATTGGCTAAATTGCAGCTGTTGCTTAGTGACGAGAGTTATAAAGTAACCCCGAGTAATTGACTTAGGGTAAAAACCGCATCTTAGTTGAGCTTCTCCAAGGTCAAAAAAACAATTTCAGTTATTTCAACCCTGGTTAATTACTTCCGCCTTCATTTCTACTTTTTCACATCGCAAAGACAGCCAAATCTGTCGTCTATCCTTTCTGAGTGAAATAAGGCGATAAAACGAGATTGCAAGAACGAAGGGAGAAAAAGCAATAGGATCTGTACAGATAGATACGCATACTCACTCATGTATTGACCGCAGAGAAGGGCATTGACTGTTTTCCATCATCATCAACAATTCCATTTGATGAGCTTAAGTCATTTGGAAATATCGTGTATAACACAGTTTTATCGAATTGACCCTTGTCAAGACATCATGAGAGGAAGGACGATCTTTAATCGTAATGCGTTTCAAATACTACTTCGTTGATAGCTGTTATTTCCGTGTTACAAGTGTTGGATGAACGCCAGTGATTAAATGGTAGAAAATTCAGACAAATTTTCCAAGTTTTATTAATTGGAAGTTTCTAACGGATATCTGCGATAAAGGTGTCATCGCATGATGAAATATGTGATAACATAATTTGAACTGACTAAAACTGGGGCAAGCAATAATAGTCAAGCTACAAAAATTTACACATTTTAGTTAAAAATATTCAACAATTTTTGTGGTACACTTTAAATACAAGAAATGTTTTTGAAAGAACAAACAAAAATTTTTTCAATATAGAATCAATTGGTAGATATATTTGCGTAATAGTCTTGCTCAGAAACATCTGCCGAAATCTTTCCCATTCTAGAGCATATAAAAGCAATACTTTATAACCCTATCAAAAATTCAATTTTCTGTTCCATCTGCATTGAATCTAGTTATGTCGTGATTATTACCCATTAGCATTTTCATAAATCGCAACGCAAACTTTTATAATAAGTTTGAAACTTATGATTAGCATAAATGTGCGACGTCTGCTTTTTCTATAATCTGTCTTTTACATTATCGCAATATAGAAAAATTCCTCTAAATTAGGCTACTTGGCCCAACTACACTAAAGTCAGTTTTATGTTGATGTTAATCTTTGTTAGGTTTGTCTGGCGAGGGACACATATCCATTCCGGATGTCTCCCGAGTGTAATTCTTACGATTGCTTGAACAAACTTTTGTTTAGGTCAATTACATCAGCTGCTGAACATTATCAAAGTACTGCTGTTCTTCCAAAGATAACGTCTTTATTAAAGAATATTATTAAGTGTTTTAAGAGCTTAATTAAACCTCATTTTTTGGTTTATTTTTCTTAAAACGTTTTTAGCTTTTGTTCATCTAATCCTTATTCTCAAACCCTAGAATATAACACAAAAGAAAATGTATCTCTTAAAAAATATTTGATAAACGATGAGGCTTTGAATCAAAAGGGAATTACATTATATTTTGATATTAACGACATTTTGGTTTGCTTTTGATATATTGCTATAACTTTATAAAAAACATAATAAAGTTTAAAATGAAGGCGAGTAAAAAATGGTGGATGCGCCAGGCAAACATTTATTTATTATTGTTAATTTAAAAATGAAACCTTTGAACTGTATTTTAATTAGTTTTTAGTTTAATTTGTACTTCAGGACATTGAAGCTTTAGACTAAAGATTTTTTAATGAAGAAAAAAGAAAATAGTAAAAGTCCCTTTTACGATTTTCAAATGCGTATATCTAATAATCGTAAATCGTTGTATCATCCTATTTGACACATTTTCCGGTTAAACCTCCCATCAACAGCGTTAATACACCAAATGTTGACAAATCTTCGTGATGCGTAACGAACCAATACGAATTTCCGTAATCCCTAGAGTTTATTCGACCGATGTTTGTCCTTTGTGCTTGTAGGTCAAGTGCTGATGATCTTATCCGGTGCGGTAGAAAGAACTCAAACGCTCTTTGTCCCCAGTACCAAGCACAGATTGCATTTTTATTTAGTCACCTCTATAACGGGAATTAAATTTAATGCGTCAGAAAATCAGGCATGCGAACCTTTGTTTCTGTCGACCAGGGTGTTCACAATTTTAAATAAAATTAAAATAGGTATACTTATTACTTTTTTTTGGAGAATGTTGGTATACGGAACAAATAAAAAATTTTACAAACTGTGTGGGGATGTCTTTTTTTGACATAAATGTGGAAATGTAATTACATTGCTGTATAATGATAATGTGAATTTTCGTCTAACATTAATGACAAATAAATTGTTTTGAATTTAAAAGTAGAAAACTAAGGAAAAACAAATAAGACAGTTTTATAATTTTTTCATTCATTTTGATTATAATTGATGTAAACTTTTTCACTTGTTATTAGAGAAAAGCTAGAAAAGTAAAAGCTTTGTGTGTTCACGGAATAAACTTGGGTTTTTGGATGATTAAATTGTTTTAATATTGACTCTAATTATGGTTCTCTAGGAATAATATTAATTAAAATTTTGTGTTTTTTTGTCTTCAAAGCTAGAATTAAATCAGTTCAAACAATCAACTGAAATTTATGATGATATTTATTTTATCAATATATTAAGCAAAGGAATTAATAAAGTCAGAATAATTAGCGGTATGTAACATTTTTATTCATTTTGGTTATTGATTAAAATCAACAACTTCAATAATTATTTGTGTGTAATAAATAATAGGATAAATTATAAAACATTGACTGATACATATGATATTACAATGAAATTTGTGTCATAAATTATCACAGAGATTTGACTGTAATATTTGTGTCGCAGTGATATTATGTCAAAGTCTATAATTTTAACTCAATATTGAAAATAAAATTGTATTGTAAACAAAAGTTTCCTAATTTCGTTATTCCAAAATTTTGTAAAAAGAAACTGATATCTTATAATTGATTTTAATAACTAAAAACTAGATCGCATTGTGGGTACAGACTAATTTTGTTATTATCACTTCTTTTACTATTTCATAAATGAGTTCAAAATATTGTAACGTTTTTAGATTTAATGCTTGACAAATTTTAGTTCTCTTCCCACAAATAGAACAAAAATAATTCAAATATTAAAATTGCAGTTAGTGACTTTTTTAAGAGCGCTAGTGCACTAATGTTGTTGTAACATGTATTATTTTTATTAAAAATAGAAAAACATGTACTGCTGCTTCCAACTGCAGCTTTTGCTTTTTTAATTCTATTTTTTTTTTTCTGTATGCAGAATTTTATATTTCTAAGCTTATATGAATTTAATTTTTCAGTGTATATACATTTTATAGAGTTTTTGCTTTTGATTTTACCAGATGATTTTTTGTTACAGATAATAGCATAATCAACTCATCACAATGGTATATACATTCTACTTCAGCACAAAACCTCAACAACACCACTTTCCCAAAACTCGCATAAAAAGCACTCCTGCATCTTCCAAGATGACGTAAACAACCCTAGCTATGCCACCGACACTTGATACGTCTCCCATTCCCAATGATACCCTTTCCTTTTCTAACCTCAGTTTCGATTCGTGTCTCAACGACGAAGAGGAATCACTGCAATTTTACCGTTTCATCACCAACGGCCTCCTTTTGAACATTATCGGAATTTTAGGCATCTTAGGCAATATCATCTCTATGATAATCTTATCGAGACCACAAATGCGCTCAAGTATCAACTATTTGCTCATCGGATTAGCACGCATCGACACTGTTCTCATACTCACCAGCATCTTGCTCTTTGGCTTGCCGGGTATTTACCCATATAGCGGGCATCTTTTTACGTATTACTATGTGGTGTATCCGCATATAGCGCCTGTGGTTTTCCCTCTTGCTATGGTAGTGCAAACTGCTTCAGTGTATTTGACATTGACCGTGTCTTTAGAACGATTTGTTGCTGTTTGTCATCCACTAAGAGCACGTTCGCTATGTACGTACGGAAGAGCGCGAATGTATGTTGTTGGAATTATAATCTTTTCCGCTGTGTATAACTTACCCAAACTGTGGGAGTCCACCATTAAGGAAGAATGGTATCCGGAGAGAAATGTGACTGTGTATTGTCCCAGAGCTTCAGCGCTCAGGGAAAACGAGCTCTATATAAGAATTTACATTCATTGGTTGTACCTCATTTTTCTATATCTTCTGCCCTTCATGGGACTAGCCATTCTCAATGCAGCCATTTACAGTCAGGTAAGTGTTTACATTATAATTAACTTTTTCCAGTTCCTGTAGGAGGTTTCAAAAAATTAATTTATAAAAATAGTAATCTGTACTCTCATAAGGAAACAAAGCTATTTTTATAATTATTTTCGAAGATATATAATTTTTTAATATTGTATCCAGACTCAGTTTAATTTAAAAGTACACAATTTTAATTACAAGTGGCTTCTACTTAGAATAAATTAGTTTTGTAAATAATGAACTAGCAAGCAGCGCTAGCTAATAAGAAAGTTCATCTCAAATACTGTGCTTTTTTTTTTTCAATTAATGAGTTTACTTCAAGATAGTTACTAACAGGTAGTTTTGAGCTTTTAGATATTTTAAAACATAAATTATAGTCAATTTTCATTGAAATATATTCATTCAATTAACTTTCTGTTAATTCCAAATACTAAAAAAAAACCGTAGAATGGAATACATAAAATTTCATGACATACTTGAAACAGGGACGATTTCAAACATTGCTGAAAAATAACCAGCATAAAAGTTGAATTCCTTCTACTGGAAAGCAAAAAACTTCAAAATGATCTCATTGTGAAAAAATATGAGCTTTGTAACTAAACTTAAACTAAGCTCGTGCGTTCACCATTCTGCACATAACATAGTTGAAAGTAAAAATTTAGAACATGCATTTTATGAAAAAGCAATAACTCTCTCCTAAAAGACTGCCTCTTCAAATTGCAGGAAAGTTAATTTTCGTTTGAATAAATCAAAATTAAAAGCCACTCAATCTTTTTGTACTAGACAGCAAATGCATTTTCCTTTGATGGAATTAGTTTAACTTGACTACATTTTAAAGTTCCAATCTAGGCAATCTACTGGCCAATTACACGACCTTCTACAATCAAAATCGATGAAAAAAGAGAATTTTTTTTCTTCTAAAATGAATCAGGATAAATAAACTTTTGTAGCTCTCTCTATATTAATGTTATCTTTGAAATTTCTTCGAATAGAATGAATTGCTATCAGCTAATATAAACAAGAAATAGAATTATCGTTGATCGTTAGATCTAATTCAATTTCAGATGAATAGAAAACGGAATTTTCTAGAAAAGGTAAAAAATGTTTGAAATGTATCAGTGAATACAAAGAAGAATTATTACAAGAAACGTTATTCAAAATATATGTTAAAACCTTTGAAGAAACTCTGAAAAGAAAGCTTATTTTGAACTTTCTTTTGTTATCGTTTACTTATTTTTAACAATTCATAAAATATTATATAAATAAACTCAACTGTATTTTAACAAGTTTCAATTAAGTGCGTTAAATTGTATTTTCAAAGTTTTCCTAAATATAAGCAATAAAACAATCCATTGTTTCGGAGAATTTCAAGAAAACAAATCTTTTTAACAAATTTTTAATATTTCATTTTCAGTTAACAAATGTCATCTAAAAGCAAAAAAAATCTATATTTTCAGAACCAATTAGAAATAAACATTTTTATAATTTCAAAAGTCTGATGTATTTATAAATCACCAATCGTGCTTTACACGCAGTTTTATTATGCTTTAAATACGACGTGTTTTTTTCAATCAGTGATTTGTATACCTACAGTTCAAAAGACATTATTTGAAAAGCGAATATTGTACAAACTCTAAAAAGTCAGGATTTTCTCTGTGAAGCAAACAAATGAGTTTCCAATTAACTTTACATTGTTAGGTTTTTTCCCTACTAATTTAAAGTTTAATCACAAGCTCATTGGATGGAACTCCTATTTTCATAACTATAAACATCTAATGCAAATAACGCCTATGGTTTTTGTTCTAAAATTTAAATCTATTGCTATCAGGCTGTGGCAGAATAATATCCATTACGATAGATATTATGTAAATTTTAAGCATTAAAGATTAGTGTAGGCTTCGGGTTTAGTTCTTATAAAATTTAGTATTTTTGAAATATGATTTATGTTGGTTGAAAATGGTGGATGCGCCGGGCTAGTTTTAGAATTAATGAAATTAATTTTTTTTATTAAAACTGTAGGTTCGCAAGGCTAACAAAGAACGTCAGCGTCTTTCTCGTCTACAAAAACGTGAGATTGGTCTTGCTACAATGCTACTCTGCGTAGTGGCTGTTTTCTTCGTATGTAATCTCTTGCCATTAGTGATTAACATTATCGACACGTACAGACCGTCTTGGAATTTGTCCGTTTTAGTCCATACTAGCAATCTCTTGGTTACTATCAACTCCAGTGTCAACTTTATCATCTATGTAATTTTCGGCGAGAAATTCAAGCGATTGTTTTTGGTCTTATTCTGCAACAACGCTTTCTTTGGCACTGGTAGAGAATCGCCAGATGGCGCCACTCACGAAGACAGTTTTATGTCGAACGGCGACAGACAAAGTTTGAGACTGCATCGACAAAGCACGACGGTCAGTCGAAATGGCATGTCAGGAAGAATGAACGGATCGCAGAAAAAGAGGTGTCGAACATCGAGTCCAGGTCCTTGTGTTTACTATCCAGCTAATAGGGGAAGTAAAGAGATAACGTGTGCGTATACGACACAGACGTCATTATCGGGGCCGGATTAAGTGTCGGAATGGAAAAGAGGAAATCTGGTCGTTAGGATTTAGTTCTAGCATATACTAAACAACAAAGATTTACATATCAGAACACATGCTTTGAAAAGCTTTTCAAAAACTATTCCATTTACTCCTCCAAATCTAGAAAAATAACGACGCACTACACTTCACTTAACTCGAATCTTTCAAAACATTCAACTAAGCCGAGCTTTAGTCATTCTTTTCATTTCTGTACTTAACCGAATGGTCGAGCTTCATCTCTAAACAGTTTTTTTGCTCCAAATGTTTTGAAAAAATCATCTGCTCGAATCCAGATCCTACTTTAGTGCAACTAACTTTTATGACGATTTGGTTGGAGTGAAATTAATATAAAATTACCAACACCAGATTTTCTCTTAAAATTTCTCGGCTGGCACTTTCATTAAAGCTTTAAAGGCGCATTCCTGTTTTACAGCGCTGACGTTTGAGACATTTGGACCCAATTATTGTTCCCTAAACTTCGATTTACGGGATAGACACCATACTCTGATGACCCTTAATGTGATACTCGAACTCTTTATAAAAAAATATATTGTGCTAGTGGCTTTAGTATAGATCCTCTTTGTATATAAAATCTGGACCAATACTATCCTGTTTACAGACAACTGTTTCTAGTCAATAATTTTATTTGATACCTCATTATTCATTACAATTATTACAAATCTCATCACAGGGTATAGTATTTGATTACTTTACTTTCAGATATTCAAACAACGCATTTGATAGTAAAGTGTGTTGTCATAATCTCTAGTCGTCACCACACTGCCATTATTTGTTATTATTTAAATCATATTCACAAATACTCTAACGTATCATTCTGGTATTCGAATGTAAGATGTTAAAAACGATCCAAAACGTTATTGTCTCTAATGTTTTTTGTTGCTGTAAAATGTATCCTGTTGTAAATTACGATTCACCTGTCATTGCACATCCTTCATATGTGGGGAAATATAAGCGCTATCTTTTGAAAGCATAAAAGACTATTTTGGTATAAAGTGGTTATTTAATTTGTAAAGTGAGTCAGCGAAAGTCATGTAACGTTCTAATTACTATATTTCAGCATTCCTAAACAAGACACATGTTATGATAATTGTAAATAAAGTGTATTTAATCTCATATTAATCAAAGCACACATTTAGCTTCACTTTTGACAAGTGTTTTGTACATTTACGTGTACCAAAATTTATGCTTATTACTATCTACCGACCTGGACTAATTTCGCTGCGTTTACCATAGATTTAAATTAAAGAGATAAACTCGAAATTACAATCGAATTAATTTATTGTTGTTGTTATAAATTTCTAAACAGCGAAATACTTATAGCTAAGTGTCTTAGTTTAAGTTGCTATAATTTATTTTTGTACCTGGAATGACCACTTCTCATCATTATGAAAATGTACAATGTATCTAAATAAAATTAAATAATGTTTCATGTCAGCTGTGTTTCATTTCTTTGACCTTTTTGTTTCATGTTGTTGTTACTTGTCATTTCCAATAAGAATGGTTGTTTGGTAGGATATCAAGCGAGAAATTGCGGAAGCTATGTAGCGAAAATAAGTAATTACAATAAAACGCAAAAAAATAATTCCGGAAACCTCTCTTATAACACCACTAAAAGTCGATTTGATAATTTCAAATTGTTTAATAAAATCAATTAAATTGGGAAGTAAAAAAGTTATAAATCAAAATCAAATATTGTCGAAAACATTCACCCATTTGATCCATTTGTTTTGGACAGGTGGTGTAAGTTATATATGTCCTATACTCTCCAGTGGTTGTATTATACTTGTGGATAAATGATTTAGCAAATTTATCGACGGATTCATGTGTCATCTAAACATAGTAATTAAACTGACTATGGTACAACAATTGCAGTTCCTGAATAATACTACAACTGACAGAGTGAATAATGGATTATAATTTAACTGTTAAATGCTGACGATACTTTGAGGCTCATTTGTAAATTTGATATATTTGTGTTTTAATCTTCATTTTAAGATTTGAAACAATTCCTTTCAGTTAAATAAAATATTCATACACTACAACACATGGAATGATTCTAAAAATAAAATCTACAATTTTCTTATAAACAAATTGAATTCTCCGTATCTTATTTGTCTCACATATAACTACGTTTGGCTTATTTAAAAACCTTTTTACTATTTTTTGTTTTATTTTCTACTAAAGAAGAAATAACGTTACACTCAATAGAAACAAAAAAATAGTTAGTTTTGGAATGAGGCAGATAAATTATTTGGAAATATCCAAACTTTAAAATTTTGCGCAATGATTTTAATTACAAGAAAAGTTTGTAAACATACTTCTTTGATTAAAAGTAAGAACCTAACTCTAGCATCGTTATATTCCAATCACAAGTCGCATTTCATAAGTAAATACCAAGCTTTTAAATTAAAGCTCCTTGAAGTAATATTTAATGCAACCAGACGTTTCAAATTAAATTCCAATTTGAAAAATTAAAAACAGACCTGCAACTGCATTCACGTTTGTGATAATTCTTGCTAGTTACAGTTATTATTAATTGAGAAGATTTCGTTTTGAATGAATTCGCTTACTTGAATTGTATTGAGTTCATTAAAATAATTTAGAATATTTTCCAGTTCCATTATCCCACTTTTTAGTTGCTTTAAGGCTAAAAACAAACACAAAAGTATTTGCTATAAATGAGTTATATTTTTCATTAAAATTTTATTTTGATTTTTAACAATATATTCGTAAGAACACCTAAAAGTGTTGGCTGAAAGCCTTGATTTTAATTTTAGATTCTTGAGACACTGACAATATTTATCAGGTGTTGCTAGTCTGTAGTCAAAATAACCTGTGAGTAATAAATCACAATTTGAATACAACTGAGAATAGAAAAAGCTACTTTTTAATTTCTAAATTTATTTAGCCAGAGCAAGTGAAAGTGGTTGTGGCAACTCGCAAAAGGTACATAAAAACTTCAACTCTAGCGATTTACTATCTAACTCTCTAAAAGCCTTGTCTACAAAGCCTACATGCTACTTTGTGAATATTTCGTCTTGCGTCTTTGTGAGACTTCTTCAAATTTTTTATTCTCAATATTAGCATCTTACATCATTTAGGTCAACTTAAGCGTTGGTAAAAACTTAACAAAAGGTTAGTTCCAATAAAATCAAGCTCTGTGAGGGTCCATTGGGTTTAATAAAGTGAGAGGTCGACTCCTAGACGTTAAAACCTATTTCGTGTTGTTTCCCGAGGCAGTTGATGTGTCTACTTCCAAAACATTTCCGCATTGTTTCTTACTTACATGCAGTTTATGGAGATTTTTATACAAATGTTAAAGTTGGAAAACAAATCAGAAGACAAACAGCGGGAATAAATAAATTGTCTTTTTCTGTCGGAAATTAAGTTGTTTTGCGCCTAGGGTAGTGACCGATTGATTAAGTTCTGCAGCGCTTGTATAAGATAAAAACTTCATTTGTATTTTTTCGCACTATTTTTTAAAATGATTGATTTGACTACAGCGGTTGGTTAATCCTTTAATGTCTACGTAATAATTATACAAAATTAATAACCCGATGCAGATCGATAAATTATTTCGTCTGAAATATTACCAATACTTTTTTATTTTGTCCATAGGAGGAAAAGAAATTAATTAACGTCGATAAATCACGAAGCTTAATCACGAGTGATGAATTTTATAAGTGTCTTCAATTACTTACCACTTATCTCAAACCATTGTTCAAGCGATAGAATCCGAGGATAAGTTGTTGGTTTAGTAGCCAAATCCGGCTATTTATCTTCATGCTTAACCTGCTTGTTATATCAGCTAATATGCAGAGGGCTCTACAATCTAATCAGTTTTTACGTTTATTAGATTACATCGATTATGCAATAAACTTTAATTATGAAATTTGTTAATAAGAAAAAATTCAGACAGCTGACCCGAAAAATTTGCCGAGTTTATAATGTGAGTAAATATCCCTAAAGCGGCAAAGAACGTCGTAATTAAAACATAACACTTATTTTTTAACGGACGTAATTAAATTTTATGTTCGTAAGATTTCATTTTATGAAAATTTCACTCTCTAGCTTTGTTAGTAGTCACAATTTCAATAATTGTTTTTCAGACAATTAATTTCAAGAAAAATTGCTTTCTCATCACAAATTAAAAGTCACATACCATGTTTACATTAAAAGTCTTCCATTTCTGCTCTTTAATAATAACGTTGAAAGTCACAAAAGTCGATAATAGACTCTCTTATAAGACTAATAAAATATGAATGAAGAACCCTTCAGGCAAGTTTTTGTAATCTATATGTCATGAACGAAGCCCATTAATGATTGAAATGTTCAAATAAAAAAAATAGCTTCCATGATCGATAATGATAAAAAGATGATAGAGTATTCAATCAAAAAATTAGTTTGGATCTGACATCCGTTAGATTTATCTTGATCGCCAATAGGTACAATAATTTTTCATTCATTGATACGTCATTGAATACATAAAAATATTTATGGAAACATGAATATCTACTTTCGTTCTATATCTAAAAAAAAAAATAATAAAAGAAGAAAAGCTATGAATGTATAGATTTTCTATTATCATTATTTTCTGTTGAAGCAGCTACTTCTTTTTCTAAACCGAATACTGACAGTTAAAATTGAAGTTATGTTTTATTACTTTAACATTAGAAATTATGTTCATTCCCAGATTTACTTTTTTATTTATGACTCTATAGCTAAATCTCTTTTCCATCGATTTTCACGCCTGGACTTTATCTAAAACAAATTTGTGATAGTATTCAAACTCAATAAATTTACCTGTATTTAACTAAAAACTCGTAATGTTCATTTATGCAAATTTAGATGCTTTAAGAGTATAATCAAATCAACTGGAGGGTCATTAAATACCACAGAAAATTTCAGCAGCCTTTATTTAAACGGGAGATAACTGGTGAATTAAGGTAAAACTTGAACAATACTGGCACAAAACTGCCCGAAAACACAACTAATTGGAGTAAATAAGTCCAATTTATGTTCAGGAGTTGGTCTAACTTGACGATGGCGAAAAGTTGCAGTTGGAAAGAGAACAGCTAATAGTACACCATCGCTATTTTTATATCATTCAGCTTTTGTATGAAAATAATAGTTATCATTAGACGTTCAATGTTCAGTTTAAAATTAATAATAACCTAAAAAAAGAAAAAAGTGTTCTTAACACTACCCTCTCGTCTGCGAATTTTCTCGAGCTTTGGCACTTAGCGTGGGTGCAGCGACATCAAACTTGGATAGTGGTGACGTCACAAAAGTTTTAATCGATATGCGCTATCATGAAATGAATAAAAAAACTCAAAAGTTGATTAATACGTCCATTACATATTTGTATCTCAAAAATTTATATTTCATAATTGAAGTAAATAAAGTTGCGGTTCCATTAATCTATACATTTGTTTCTATCAATATTTTTTTTACTATTGATTTGCTATAAGCTCGCAAAAAGCTGCAAAATCACTTTATGCAAAGCTATTGTGCAGAAGACGAAGATTAATAACTCACGATCTTGAATCGAAGCACTTTGCTATGCAGCTCGCTTGAAAACACCCTAAACTCGTTTACTATTTACATTACATTTTTCTGTTGTGCTAAATAAATGTACAAATAAATGGGCTTTATGTGCACCGTAGCAATTTTATCGCAGGGTACTGTGTACTTAAATATAAGTAAAAAAACAAGTTTTCATTTTCGAGCAATTTTTTTATTTCTAGACAATGAAAATAAATTATTTTACATTATCTTACATAGTATTCTGTAATGACATTTGTAGAAATAATTTATTGAACAAAAAATTTTCTATTTTCCGGTAAAATTCTATCATTATTATTAAAATTAAATAAATCAAAATTGTATAACTAACTTTCAAAATTGAATTATTGTAAATAATTAAGTATGTGGAAATAATGTGAATTAAAAAATTTGGTATATATTATCTGGCTAAAGAATGAAAGCAGCAATCAGAGATATTCTGAACTCAATTTATCCAAAAGAACTGAAAAAAAGTCAATAGGTAGAGTACTACATCCAAAACTTACGTATTTAAGGACGTAAATTACTTACATCCTGTCGTCGATAACTACATAATTATTCCAGTAAAATTAACTCAAGGGTTTATGCAGACAAGCTACTATTAATAAGTACATCATTTGCAAAAAATATGTAGTGAAAATAACTGGGATTTCTCAATATGTTATTATCTCTGGAATCTCTTATGTGATTAGTTCATTTTTATAAAATTTTAACAAGCTCTCATAATAATAAATACATAAGTCTTTATCATAAAATATTCAAAGTGAGTTGAGAATTAGAAGAAAATCGAAGTTCTTGAGAGAATTCTATTTCTCTGGTGGATTTTCTTTCGCGATCATCTTTATGGGTACTGATTTAGATGCAAGGTCGACACTTAATAACAGATACAGTAATCGTGAAGTACAAAATTCTTATTTAAATTCGATTCAATTTATTTTGTAAGCACTAACACGTGGATACCCATGTGACGGCAATGTATGCAATGTGGGTTGCTGTAATTATGGAGAACGAAACCTCGTTTGAATTTGTAATAAAGCTAGATCTTTGCTTAAAACTGAGACATTTAAATAGAATTAATCTAAACAGTATGTCTAAGTTTAAAGACAATTTAATACTGAGAGGTATTACTTTCTAGTCTTTAATTGAAGTTAACAAATAAGCATCTAGCTTATGTACAACACGCAAATGCGTCAAGGATAAATTATAAACAAAATTCTTAAAAACTTTGTGAAAAATAAAAAAATTAAAATCAAATTTTTATGTAATTTTTTATTTACTGATTATTCAGATTTCAAGTATTTTAAGATAAATTTAATTTTATTTTATTTTAAGAGAGACCTCTAGTGAATAATAGCTAAAATTTGGTCAAAAAATCATCGCCTACTAAAGTTGACATAGCTGACGCCTTTACATCAAAGTACGCTGTCAAAAATGACATTAAGCCTAATGAAAATTGTCAATTTTAGTAGGCGATGAAAAAATTAACACAAAATTGTTGTTAAAATTTATTTATCGTCATAAACATGTTTCAAATTTTTTATTTTTATGTTTTACATATAAGTTAAAAACATATTTTTTGTTATTTAATTCATACTTTATTTATTATAAATTGATTAAAAAAAATCTGTTTTTTACAGCGAACTGTAATAGATGAGCGTATAGATGTCTCTAGTATATATTAACCTGCGCCGTTTGACACTTTCATTACGTCATTTGATATTTATCAGTTCTTTTTAGCATTTTTACACCTCTCTATGAACAGTATTGAATAATCGAAAGTAGTGTAAACACAAGTGATAGTGAGTAATCTAGTCTTCATTCCAACTATTAAAACCTCGACGTTCTGTGATAACTTTACAAAAATTCACATCACTTTGTATTGAAGTGCCGTTTGTACATTAATCATTATCAATCCTTCGCCATATGCTGACCCTCGCTCAATATCGATAATGATAAGATAATTATTCGTAAAATGTCGGATAACGCCATTCCTCAATGGAAAAAAGAGTTGATAGCGCGTCTCCAAAACCGGCGGAGCGCTCACGCTCAACAACAACAGCTGTTCTCTGAGCGGACGTTAGCATCCAGTCCGGTGCAGCAACCCGTGTCTGTCGGTCGTAGCGAGAGATGTGAGTGCGTCAACATGGTGCAGCAAGAACAGAGTGAATCGGATGAAGATCTCCACTATGGCCCCGGCATCGTTAGTAAGTTGAAAGAGCGATATTTGAGTTTGGCACAACGTGAAAAGCCTATTAGACCTACTGTTTTGAGGAAAGCGGCGTCGTTGGAAAACATCCTCGACGACGCCGCCCCCAAGCAGCGATTATTCCAGGCGAGAGAGAATAAAGCGCCGAATCGATATGCTAAAAAGGGTTCAGAATTGAAAAGAGCACGATCGGTGGAAACCATCTCCAGCGCTGATGAACGGGAAGGCAAGGAACTGAAAAGAGAATCAATGCATGAGGAGTTACTTATCGGTAGTAACGGAAATTTGATAATTTTGGAAAAAAATTATGAACATTCAGATAACTATGCTAGAATTAATAGACCTAAAAGAATTGCGCCTCTTATGAACGAAAAAGAAAAACCTCCGACTGATGTTGTTAAACAGAAAAAGATGATTTTTGAACGAAGAGCTAAACCTCAGCACCCGACAGGCGAGGTTGCTGCTAAAGTCGCGACTTATAAAAACATCATAGTGCAAAATAAACCGAAGAAACCCGTGATTAAAGTGAAACCTGCTCTGGGCGATAAACCCAAAACTAACGGAATTAGGGTCAAAACTAAGGACAGAGAATTTAAACCTGTAGACCAAATCGATAACAATTTTACTCCAGAAATCGTACGACCTAAATCACCAGATAAACCTGTCGACGTAATTCGCTCCAAAACACCAGAAGAAATAAAAAATTCCGATTTGCTCAAATCACCTGTATATGAGTCCAAGGATGTTCCTCCTGAGGTGAAATCACCAGTTGAGTTATCTTCGCCAAAACTACTTGAACTAAAGCTCTCTTCTGACGTGCCTTCTCCTAAAATACACGAGAAGTCGACGTCTTCGTTGCCTAGCCCTATTCCAGATATTTCGAGAGTTGATTTCAAAGCAGAAGAAAACGGAGTTAAAGCAACAAGTTTAACCGAAACTCCCGATTTAATCATCACATCTAGTCCGTTGCCTGTGGTCATTTCGCCCTCTTTTAGGATATCTGCCACAGAACACTTCATCAAGGAAGAAATCAGGTAAAGTTGAAATGCTATTGCCTTACAAGATTCTAGTTAATGTTGGAATAATTAATTTGAAAATTGGTATCAGCTGCATTTCGTGTTTAATTATTCGTTTATTTTACAAAATTGCTCACAGTAATCAAGATCTCGTGTACTGCTTTCGCAATATTTTTCAGTTCGTACTTTCTCTTGCAGGTTATCTAATAATGAACGGAGCCCTACAAAGCCCTCTGTGAATTTTATTGAAGATATCAAGAAAATTTCGCCACCTTCACCAACATCATCCTCTTCAACTGCACCCGCGACAGCGAATTCCATGACGTTTAATTTTGCCAAAACTGTTGACAAAACCCAAAATCAACTCCCAATAGTCAACAAAAACGTTTCAAATACTCAGACTCCGCCGTCTCAACCTTTAAAATTAGAGATAAATGGTGTGAATGAAACAAAGAAAAAACCATCATCATCCTCTAATGAAACAACTACCCAACAACAGATTTTGGTGAGCACGAAACCGCCTTTGACTACTCTCGAAATTGAAAAGAACTTAATAAATACAGCAAAGACTTTAGAACAACCGAAAAATAATATTAGTGTTATAACGAAGTGCGCAAGTGAAGTGACTGTAAATAAAGTGCCAAAAGTGAGAAAGCCACCACGTGAACTCGAAAATAATTCGATTGTATTTAAGTTCACTGACAGGAAGGATGTGCCGGATTATGTGCACAACGACGGGGTCAACAGGGTGACCAAGCTTGAAAAACCGAAGGTAAAAGATTGCTTACTTAGATCTAGGTTTTATAAATTTCATGGCTACTTTTTGTTGATGAAAAAGAAACTTAAGTTAACCGTTTTATGTTATTAAAAGATGAAGCTTTACAAAATAGAAGCTTTTATTGCATTATCAATTTCGATATGCAATAGAAGATTAACTGTTTTTTCCAAATGATCAATCAAAGTGAACCATAAATTGTCTGAAATGTGGTTTTTTGTATTCGTGGTTTGAATTTGAACAAGTAATTCAAACTCAAGCTAATTAGTGCAGAATTATTCCACATTATCAATGCTGCGCAATTAAGTTGTACAATAAAAACAGATGTTTCAATTATTTAAAACTACAAAGTGGGTCCCCTTAGAACACAGCACTTTTTAAGGAAAACACCCCGATTTTCAGGGGTAAACAGAAAAGCAAAAAAAATCGTAAAAACACCCTGATTTTAAGGTATATTTTAATATTAACATTTTTAGTATTAGAGCCCCTATGCACACAGCTACTTTTTAAGGAAAACACCCCAATTTTCAAGGGTAAACAGAAAAGCAAAAAAAATCGTGACAACACCTCCGTTTTAAAAGTATATTCTAAAATTAACATTTTTCAAAGATTTTACCCTGTTTTGAATTTGGTATAATTAGCAAACCCCTCTAGAACACTTTTTAAAAATACAAATTTTTCAAGGATTTATTAAATTTAGTGGAAAAAAAGTAGAAAGTACATTATTATTTCATTAATTTAAAGTATGTATTATAATAATTAACAAATTCATCCATTCATTCCAATTTTTTTTAACGTAAGTCTTCCATTTGCTGCATTCTGCTGGTCGCCGGCAGAGTCACATGAGCTTTCCCTAGAATTGCAAGAATAAAACAACATAAAATGAAAGGTACTGTTAAATCATTATTACAAAAGGTCCAACTCTCCCAAGGCTCTAATGAAATTTGTTCTTTCTATGGTCGAAAATTTTATTGTAATGTTTAAATAGTCGGTCATACGCAGTTTCACTGCTGTCTCTTCTGTTAACAGATCAGATGGTTTGACTGTTATTTTTCGTTGACTCGCTGTAACTGTTTTTTCTACGAACTCTTCACCAGCGAAAATTTTAGCAGTTGTACTGAACGACATTGTTGACCGTCTGTGTTTAAGAGCCAACTGAAATAATCTCAGTTCTTCTATGCGTGAATTTTTTACCCCATAACGATTTTGCTCCATTGTGCTATCGCAAATACAGAAAAGAATTGATTTAAAAGGAGGCTAATAAATAATAATTCCAATTAATTTGAGGTAATACTTGTGGTATTACTTACCTCAAATTCATAAAAATAAAAAACACAAAAATGCAATTAATAGAATAATTTCAACTGTTATGGAATTGATTCTTCGATAACTGACTTTTCGTTTATTATTAATTCAAAATGCAGACAATACAAATACGTACAGCTCTCAGTATGTGGATGAACGCGTCTAAACGCGTGAAACAAAGGAAAATGAATAACAAAATTCTAATAGTGTTTGTAATAGATAACAAGTGCTGACTTAAAGAAAATGAGATAATAAATTTCTTAATTAAATCTTAAATGCCTATACTTGTTTGAAAGGACAAAATAAAATGAAATTGAAAGAAATGTATGTAGTTCTTATATTAATGTATTATTAATGTATTTGATGATGATAGCAAATGAGAATGATTAATAATGTATTTAACACCACTGACAACTGAAAGCACAACGGCTCAACACAAACCGATTTTTGGTTTAGATAGAGATAAGAACCAATTATTAACACACTAGAAACTAAATTTTGTCTCCTACATGCGAAGCATTTTAATAAAAGTACTAAAAGAGCAAAAATAACTTTAAACATTTTGAGAATTTATGCACATGTTCTTTCACTTCTTCTGGAGACAACTAAAATAACAGCAATTTTTCGTAACAATTCAACTTCTTCACCTTCTATCAGATCAAACAGAATGTCTTCGTCATTTGATATGCAACAAACTGTAGATATTCCATTCTCTGTCAAATTTATAGTTGTTACCTTCCAATTATATAACCCAAATATTTTTTAATGTTTTTTAATAAGAGAGATATTAAGCTTAGCTGCATCACCCAGTTTATACTACTTTAATTTCATTTTTATTTCATTAATATCCAAACGGTATTGTATCAAAGTTTTCTAAAATAACCCTCGAAGAATATCAACCATATTAGACAATCTTATTCTATCACAAACTTCAATTTTTGATATTTTATTTGTTAATGTAATCATATATATATAACTGTCTTTCATTTTCTTTATTAACATATCTTTATAACATAATATTGGATTTCACAGAATCAGGAATTATCAGAAGAATTTATTAGAGAATTTGATGATAAACTTGATTGGTGTTAATTCTATTATTTATCAAAAAAGTTGAGTATACCAGACAGGGTATTTTACCCCGTCGGAAAAAGAGTATAATAAACTTAATATTTTTATAATTCAATAGTAATTTAAAATCTTTGGAATTTATGTCAATTTTTGGTATAGCATTTTCGTCTTCTTGTGGGTTTTTCTCTTTACATTCCGAATTTTCTTGTTTATTCATTATTTTTTCGCTTTTCTGCTTACCCTTGAAAATCGGGATACTTTAACGATTTTTTTTTGCTTTTCTGTTTACCCCTGAAAATCGGGGTGTTTTCCTTAAAAAAAGGCTGTGTCCTGAAGGGGCTTTTGCTTTTTCTATCTACCTTGAAAATCAGGGTAATTTCCTTACAAAGTGCTGTGTCCTAAGGAGACCCAGCAGAAAAAATAGACTTTTTGAACTACCTTGAAAATCGGGGTGTTTTCTTCAAAAAGTGCTGTGTAGTTTTAAAACACAAAAAATATCATAATCATCAAGAGCATTCTTCTAAGAATTTTAATCATTTTCAAATACTTTTTTAATTGTAGGTTTTCTATAAAAACTTCTTAAATATGTAATTCAAAAAAAAAATTAGCAACTGAGAAGAAAATTTATTGGTTTGAATTATAATCCAAAGCTTTGGTGGAGCAATTGCGGAAAATGTTTTTATATCATTATTGCGGTCTCTTGCATATTTGTAAAATTTTACAGTTGATATATGATTTCTAATGGCTTTTAACATTTCGCGAGAATATTATGTTAGTGGCAATTTTCTATGAACACTGTTTATAATTATTTCCGAGTTCATCGACAATGAATAACCGGTATGTTTTGCTCTTACTCACAATTTAAATTTTTTTGGCTCGTTTCCGGTGTAGCAGTTAATTAAACATAAATAATATTTTAGAAAAAAAACATGGTCACATTTGTTGAGGATTTTTTTTAATGGTAAGAATGCTTCCTATAAAGAAAAACTTACTCCTGTTTTGGTTTTTTGGAGAAAGCGTGAAGATTAGACATATAAAAAGCAGATCCCACAGTGAAACATTTGAATATTCACATGTGTTAAAAAGACATTAAGCATTGGTTTAATTGGTGTGTTTTATGCTTTATGTCTTTAGATTTCTTGGTTTTCTAAGAGTATTTTGAATTTAATTATTAACCTCAAAATTTTTTAGAAGTAATGACTTAGTAAAAATTTTTTTTCAATTTTACCAATTGACGTTCATGACTGCCATTTCTGAAAAAAAAAGTTCTTATACCAGTCCGACACTCGCATCGACATTGTTAAAGACGCAAAATAAAATAAAAAATAATAAAAGTTAAATAGGAAATTGAATTATCAATTTTATCAGTTTTTACCATATTTGGTAAATATCAATACACTTTAAAATTGAGTTTTATCATTTGTCTATAGAATTTTTGAAGTAATTGCTTTTATCTAAACATTAATTTTATCTTGAAACAATTGTGTACAAAGTCATATTTGCAATAACTTAATTTAAATTACTAAACCAGGAATTGGTTAGAAAGTAATTTTTGTGACATGCCTCATTTAACTAAATACAGTGTTCTAGTAAAGTATTGATCAACTTCAAAACTGGAAAAACTGACTCACATTGATAGTTTTTCTTGAGTCATATTAAAAGGATTTGAAAGTTCGTGGTTGATAAAATTAAGTAAATGTTGATAATTTTTCAATATCATCAGTATGTCATTTAATATAATATGTGAAAAGCTGTAACTTTCTCTATTGAAAAATACCATAATTCAGTTTAATAACAGATCATGAATGTTTTTATTTTATAGTGAAACCATTTACTATTTTATAGATAAGTGCAGTCTTGTAGAAAATACTTAGTAAATAAATGTGAAGTTATTTCCAAATGCGTAACCCATAGCGGAAATAGATAAAAGAACTGAAATGATAAAAATGTCTCTAACATAACAACAGTTTCAATTGAAATTTCGAACCTGTGAGTAATTTTAGAAGTCTCATTGTTTTATTAAAAAAAAAAAAAAAATAGTATATGTTGAAAACTGCGAAAAAATAGGAAAAACGTGCGTGAAGCTTAGGAAATTGTTTTTTTTTCCTAATGGATAGACTTTTTAGCAAGGTGCACGATTTGTGCTGAATTTAATTCAAGTCTCTTCTTGCGTTTGTGATAATTAGTTCCGTATGAAAATACCGCTAAGTCACATTTCTGCGCTAATGACACTAACAGCAACTTGAGAGAATACTCAAAATAGACAGACCGTCTTAAATGTACGGTAAATGCAAAGTAATCAATTCGATTATTTTCTGTCTTATCCAACGTGACATTTTCAAATCTTCAACAAGTTATGAGAATTTTTCGGACGAGTTTAAAAATAACTTCACTGGTATTAACCTTACTGATGGTACCTCTTGGTATCGACAACGAATTCAAGTCAAATAAGGAGTTCAACGACTTTACGACGATCGCGTTCAACCGCGAATACTATTTGGATTTTAGATATTTAAGAAAAATCTATAATTGGTTTAAATGTAATATGTAGAAAAAAATATTTTCGAGTTGTTTATAATGTTGATCCGGTTTTACAAGTTTCGGATTTTTTTTATTAAAGAAGTCGAAAATTAAAACGTTCTTCCGTTGATATATTGTTCATATTTGATAGGAATCAAATTTTAGTTGTTCGGTATGTAAAACTGTAATAATGCTTGTGCAACATCCTGTATAATTTTTATGGCGTGTGGCTCAAAACAAAAACGGTTTGTATTATTATTATAGTGACCCTGCATACCATCACTTAGTTATGCGGATGTGTAATATCAATTTTGTTTTTGTTTCTATACATGTTTATGTCGGATTAAAGTGGGTTAATCACCTACAACTGGGGTATTCAATAAACGGTTGTCACTATTTATTTTTGATATGCATATTATTAAAGATTGAAAAAACTTCCATAATCTAAGTTGAAAAATTTTCCAATCGATATCAATCCATTGGAATGTTCTCATATCAAAAGTTTTGTTTGCTTTCGTCTATAAACACATAAATTAAACATTATTTTATGATACTATAAGTACAGAATGAATGTTTTATGACCTATTGACTCAATAGGTGTTACAATAACTGTACAATCGGTCTATAATAAAATTGAAAGTGTGCTAAGGTAGTTATTGGGTTTCCAACTTTTTGTTTTCTGAAACGTTTGTTATGGGATAGAAATTGCAAATTTTACTAAAATTTCTTTTGCCAGTTTTTCGGAAGATTCCAACAATTGCTTTCACTATCTCTTCATTAAAAGATTGACCTTTTGCAACAATGGATTGTCATTGTAACATCGTTCCGGTGGTGGTTTGAATGAAATAGACCACAGCATCCATTATTATTGGATAATAAAATTATTTGCATTTCTATTTTAACCATTAACTTTCTATTTAGTTGAATTTTTGTTTAGTTTTGCTTTTAAACGTTTCTTTAAAAAAAATGAGGATCTTTGTAATTGTGACATGGGAAAATTATATTAAAAAAAGAAAATTCTATTTTGGTTAATTATGTTTCTGATTCCTGTGTTATTTTCTGTTATATAAATTGATAACAAATGATAAGACACAGATCGATTTTTTTCTATAAGTTTGCGTCATATATATATTTATTAATTTATTATTTTATTTATTAGGTTGGAGAAGGAGGCATTATCTTACTCCCTGGAGCTTCAATAGGTGAATCTTTCACGGACGAAGACGAGGAAATATTGCGTTCACTGGAAGGTCCTCCAAGTCCTTGTGATGTCGTATTCATTAACGATAACATACTCATCGATGGAAAATCTAGTCTTAGTCAAAAAACGAAAAAACCGAAGGTAAGATTGTGTAATAGTAAAAACTGAAACAATAACGGTTTTTATTTATTTCTACATTTAAACTGTATTGATAAATTTATAAACAAAAAATTGGGAAATAAGTGCAATGAGTAATTGTCAAGGTTACGTTTATACTGAATCTGCATTATTTGTGAACCCATTGTTTTATTTTTGACAAAAGCTATTTAAAATACTGTTAGAAACAGTATGGCAATGACATTTTATTTAAATCAAGGTTTTTGCAATTAAAACAAAAGTTTCGAAATTTTCTTAAATTAAATTTGAATTTTTATTGCATTATAATTGTTGTTAAAAATTATATTTAAAAATGTAAAATCACATTGTTAGTGAAAGCACGAATAAAATTATATTCAAAGTAAAAATGTATAGTCTGCCAATGGTCTACCTGTCTGGAACACCTGCTCAGTTTCATGGTCACTGACGATGTATCCAAAGAGTGCATTATCCACAAGTTCGATGGAATGTTTAAATTAAAAAGATTTCATTGAAATACGGAAATAGCTCATTAATTTATTTATAATTCAAGTAGATGATTTAAAAATCGATTAAGAATTAATGATATGTTTGGATGAAACATATTTTATAATTTAATTAAATTTTTGTCTTCATATTGAAAATCCAATTGATACATTTCTTAAGGTGTATTTAGACTATGCAACTTATCATATGATTTATTATGCGATGATGAAAAGGGAATTTTTGTGTTCAAACTATACGATTTTTTTCATTTAATAGATTATAAAAGAATCATGAACAAGAAGAACGCGAAATTACAATAAAATATGATTTTTTGAACGCTATGATTTATGACAAAACTTTGCCATTTTGAATATCACATGATAAATCACTTAGTCTAAAGACACCTTTAGAATTGTCAAATTAGTTATACTGGACATTATCTTGCATTCTGAAGTTGTAAAAATGAGAACTATGTATCTTATCAAGTTATTAATTTTAATTATAACCCTGTTGTTCATTTTATCAGATAAAATAACATATTTCTGTTTTAACTATCAAAATTTATTTTTACGTATTTTTTTCGTTTATCTCGGTTTATATCCTATTTTAAATTGAATTAAGTTGGTTGCTATGTCAGTTCTACTTGAATAAACGCTTCAGTCGTTCGAGTATTCCTTTATACTCAATATTGAAGTTTCCATATCATACACGCATATTATAGTTATTTTCACACAATTTTTATTGCCACTTTAATGCTTCTCAATGACGAAACAATTATATTATGTTATAAGAAAAAACAGTAATCAGAAATGAAAATTGAAGTATATCAGGTGTATGAGCGGCTAACGACGATTTCAGCTTTTTTTTGAAAAATTGGTTACATTATTATACATACGAATTTATGTTAGAGCTTTCGTAACGTACTTTGTTCAGTACTTATATTCTCAAGAATTTTTTTAACCGCGAGGTTAATTACTTTGACGTTGTTAAGTTGAAAAAAGTCGAATATTATTCATTCAAATTTTTTTCTACCCCTTCAGTTTTTGACTCTTGTTGATATACGCCTTAAATTCATAATAATAATTATATTAAATTCAGTTCGCCTACATTCTATTCTAATAATTTTTAGTTTGCTAACAATGCAAACAGATATGTTTCTGAAAATACAAACGAACTTGAAATGTGAGACATGTTCTGTGTATATTAAACATGAGCACGTAATCGTTAAACAACGTAGGTTTCAAACGTGGGAGAAATTACATTTAACTGATTGCAACAAGATAATCAGTTTGGTAGCCGTAGCTAATTTTAATTTATCTAAGTAATCCAAGTATCTAATTCCATTTTTCATTAGGCAATTGAATTGGTAGCAAATTCGGTAATTTATTTTTTAATTATTTTGCTATGTAATTACTCTATATTAATTGAATTTTTTCAGATTTCTTGATAAAAGTAAGATATGACATTAAGTGGTTGAGATATTATTTGGTTTGACGTCATGGTGTGATTAGTTAATCTGCGAACAGGGTGATTTATTATAGGTTTAAAGAATTTTTGCATTCTGTCCACGAAGCTATTTTAAGCAATGAAAAATAGTCTTATATTCTGAACAGATTTTTTTTTTGGATTTTTTAGTTTGAAAATATTATATTGGTTCTACTTTTTTTTTAGATCGTACTTGACTTTATCTGTTCAAGCGTTTTTAAAATTTCCAAACTGATTTTCAATCTATTGTTACATCTATTAAGTTGAATATTTTTTCAAAAAACGAATTGCATTTTTGCTCACTCAAAATTAGAATTTTAAATTTGAAATGTGGAGAGGTTTCAAAGTGTTCTTTTAAAAATAGGAAATAGGAAAGTGGTTCACTTTCTGTAGAACTCGAAGTGTCGCATTCAAATATTTCAGTAAAATAGAGCATATCGGATAACTATGTTGCCAAGTTTCAAAATTTCAATATCATATTGTAATTGTGTCCAAATGTCCTAGATTAAAATTTCTAATCATTCCCCAAAAACATAAATTTTCTGCACTTATAAATCATTTTGAACAAATCGAAGCGTTACTGTTTTTTTTTTCATAATTTTTCTTAATCAATTTTACTACATATCGACAACAGTACCGCGACCGCAAAACCGTCCCATAGCATTCATTTCATTCCACTTGGAGGCGGTGTAGAGCAGTTAAACCCGTTAAAAAAACCACTTTATACGGCATCTTTCTTCCTTTTTCGAACAATTAACAGACGCTGATTCTAAGAAACTACCGTATCTGTATTTTTTGTTTTCCCTATAGACATTACTGTAGATAGAAGAGTAGAAATTCTAATCAGAACCAATCAGCAATCGATCTTTTCTAAAGGTTTCGCTCAGTTGAATTTTTTTAACGACAAAATAATACGTTTTTCTTTCTATTATTATTTTAACATTCGAGTGCTTACAAACTTGACTGTTAAAAAAACGGATTTGTCTCTTTATCTAGAGTTTTACAATTGTCATGTAATTACGTATTTATAATGTGACCTACTTTACTTGCGGATTTTCGCTCAAGTGAAAAACAAAATACGATAATTGATTTAAATTTTAAGCTTAAGGGCGTTATGTTAGCCTACATTGTAATCCGTAACCTAGATTTGCATTAGAAGTAATAGAAAAAAAAAGTATGATTATGCATTTTTTTGTATTAAAATAAAACATTCAATTTATTTTAATTTTAACTTTCTTTTGTATTGTATTATTTTAAAATTATGCAATATGACACTAAGTTTCTGGCACGTGCATAAATTATTTAGTTAATAGATAAACCGAAGTGTATTGCAAAAGTGTGAAATTTTATTGAAAATGAGTTCATCTGAAACAATATTTTTAAATGGAATTTCACACAATAATTCACAGAAGTTTTTTTCTGCAATGGAAAACTGATTACGATCAGTGTTTGCTTTATTTTTGAAATTTACTAATCTAGAAATTTCTTCCGCATTATTTAATAGTTGTTTAAGAACATTCAACTTGTTTGACACTAAACATGATAATGTAGTGTTAATAAATAGCAGAATAATCGTTTTTCCCACAAATTATCGAATAAAAATAATTACAGTAATGCTTGTTAATAATTTATCAGATGGAGTGCAAAGCACCGTTCAAAGTACATGTTATGAAGCAAATATAAATACATTTTTTTGTTTACTTCTAGTAATCAAAGTCCAATAGTTTCGTATGAACTAAATTGCCGAAATAAGGTATATTTTATTTATTAAATCGCAGTTCCGTTGTATAACGTTACATTTTTTTAATAGTTACGAATAGACAGGAGGTTAGTGTACGATTTTTAAGAGTGTATGGCATAATTCAGCAATAGAGTATAAATACAGACGAATGTAATTACCACTTCATGAAATATTAATGACTATTTGATAATTTATCATACATATGCGATTATTACAGTTAAGTAGGAACTAAATGAAAATAAAACTTAAAACTATTCAAAGGAACAGTTACGCTTTTCTTTTCATTGCAATTATGATACGTAATAATGCATTTGGAAAATATTCAACATGATGGAATTTTCTCCTAAAATTAATTAATGGTGATGAAAATATTGCGTTATTAGTTGTTATTTATGGTTTGTACACATTGTTGTTGTTTTATTAACTTAATTACTTTTTTACAGATGAAGATATCCTTTGTTGATGAAGGTCCAGAAGTTTACGAATATCCTTCCGAATCGTCTTTGCTCATTGAAGATTCGCCGAAGTCTCCTCCACTTGCGCAACTTCGACCTTCGCTTACTGGTAATTTTTTTAATAACTTCTGATTTATTAATTTTAATAGGTCAATTCTAGGTACATCTTTAGGAAATTATACGCCGAAAAGTACCGAAGAATTTCAGCCAGGAGTAACTCGTAGTGTTCAAAATGCGCCAATATCAAAACCAGAAGTTCCAGACACTAACGAGTTAATCCTACAAGAAGTTGAAAAACCAATATTGTTTAGTGCTGGGGCCAATACCGACATTCTATTTTAGATTTAAGTGAAACTTGCATTCCATTTAATGGACCCAATTTTTTCACACTTTTTATAAATATGTATTTGATAATGCTTTTACAATTTTTAATTTTAAGAGTAAATGTATTACTAGACATATGCTGTGGTATTAAAGTAACATTCATTCCGATTTGGCGCCTTAACTTATATGTGGTTGAGTGTTAATTCTGTGATTGAAATTTTGCAGTTTTATAGTATTCATTGTCTTGTACGTTATGTTGTGACTGCTTTTGAATTTTTGTTTTGTGTACTATTGTTCTTTTCTAAATTAAACATATATTGAGAAATCGTTTTTATTTATTTAAAAATATCATAAAATTTTTGTTATAACAGGAAGTTTGCCTTTTTCTATTTGGATCATCATTATGTTGTCAAGCTCCAATAACTTATTCTTCACATTCATAAGTGCCTGAAAGAAAAGAACTCCTGTTTACGCTATACAGTGGCGCTAGGAAAAAAGTACGCACTAGAAATAGAACTTTTTTTTTAAATTGGTGAAAGGTATTTTGACTATTTTGGAAAAAATTTCTTCTAAATTTTCAGTGGAGAAATAAAACTTTAACTTTCAAAAACCGATATACTATAAAATCTATTGCGTATTCTATTTCTTGCATGACTACTATTATACTTAATAATTCTTTCTTACCTTCATCATTTTTCCGACAGCAGCTTCATCCTTATTCAGAATATCACTTTTTAAAATGACGATGTCGCTGGGAGTACATTCGGCAAGCTGTGAAATTACATCATTATGAACACTCACAATTAAATCACCACTTGTATCCTCTATTCTGATAATTAACTTATAAACACCTTCATCGAAAGTCAATTTCTCTTCAACATTTTTGAACTTTCCTTTAATTTTAAAAACACCTTTACTGATATTTTTCATATTTTCTAAAAGTTTATTTATAGTAATTACATTTGGTTTATTTACAGGTTCACAGCTCTGCGGAACATTTTTTTCAATTTCATCTAAATGTGCATCAATGTCTATATTATTAAAAATATCATCATCGTCATCAAGAGAGACTGAGCGTTTCTTTTCTGATTTATTATTGACTTGAGTAGATGTCCTATCGTCGTTAATATTAAAATCAATGTTTTCAAAATCTGAGTCCTCAAACAAATCAGGTGTGACACTTGTATTTAAATTTGGAACATTATGGTCAGATGCTGCTTCCATTAATATATCAATTTCTCGGTTCAGTTGTAAATCTTCTTCGTTCAGTTTTGGAATTGGAGCAATTGCAGCTACTGGTTTTGCTGTTGGTTTGGCTTTAAAATTATTGATATATCCTTCATTCTTCTCTTCTTTCTCTGCTATTAACAACTTTTCTTCAATAATTGTAGGATTGGGATTCTCTGGTAATTTCAACCATCGTGCCAAAACATTCTCAGCTGCGTGTGACACTAAGAGTTCTTCAACTTCGCCTCCTAGAATTTTAACATTTTGTTGTTCTAACATTAACCGCCCCCTTCTTACAACCACTGGCCCCATTATCCTTATTTTAGTCCCTGGGATTAAATTCAAACTCAAACAAGAAATTGTTTGATATTCCATTGCTTCAACTTCTTGAACACCATCAGTTAAAGTCATTTGTAGAAGACGTTTTCCAGTACCCACTGAATCAGCATCTTGATGATTATTTTTTAATGAAACATTATTTCGGATTTTTTGAAGTTGCCAGAGTTTGGGTTTTGAAATATCAACAATTTGCATCAATTGAAGACAGAAGTTACCGTTAAGAGTGAAAAGTTGTTTAGTGGAAAGATTTGGTGGTAAAACAGGCACATCTACATCTCTCAAATCAAAAAGTAGCCACTGTTCATATACTTTTGACTGAAGTTCTTTAGGAGTGTAATTTGATCCTAAAACTTCAGTTTTACACCAATTTATACAACTTTCTAACCACACATCTGACAGATGAACTTGGATTGACAAAAAAAATGATTTAACATTATTTACTTCGTTGGTCATTGTAGTAAATCGATTTTCATTTTAAATTTTTAAGGTTATGTAAAGTGTATCAAAAAAATAGGTTAGGATTCTGACATTTAAAAAAAGCGGATTAATTAAAATTGTTTTTATTATAAAATTAATTGGATTTTGCTGCTACTCGAGAACGTTTTGTTATTTGTCCGAATGACATTAAAACGCCTTCGATTACATATGGCAGAGGTCCTATAATTTCATCAGGTGTCATGTAAATTGATGGAGGCAATGTGGCTCCGCAAGCTACCAAATGAGTTACTTTTTTTAAAATTTCTAGTTTTTCCGATGTTATCAAAACCAAATCATTCAATTCTAAATCAATTCCTCGAACAATACCTGTAATGCCAAATTAAAAACTATTTATAAATTGTTAACATTTTACCCCATCCAAAACATTGGAAAATAGATTCTTGTTCATCACTCATATTGCATAATGCGACTAAACAAGCATTTACTGCAGCGGGATGTAATTTTTCTCCTCTTGAATCACTGATAATTATATCATTCAATTTTATCCTACGAAAAATTGGAAATTTTAGTTGTGAAAAAAATGAAAGAGAAGTTACCGATAAAATGGTGCTTTTGCTTTGAAAACTGAAGTAGACTTAATCATTTGTCTGACAAACGCTAAAGTGCACATTTCTCTTAACTGTCTTGGCTCTGCGGTCCATCCATCATTTTCATCAGTCATTGATTCAATTTGATACAAATTGTATGACAAATCCTGTCTACACGGAGCAAATAAATTTGCGTTTTCCTTCACAGAATCTATATCCAAGACACACTTATAATTTTTCTTTGGGTCTTGACTACAAATTTGTAGTATATCTGTAGGCCGAAGAAATGAAATCACAGCTGATAAAATATTAATTCCAATTCCATGCACATAACCCATGTAATTAATAATCGTGGGTTTTTCATCCAAATGGGAATTTATCAAATGCTTTACGCTCTGTATATACTTGTCTGGTTCATACGCTATATTTATATTTGAAAGAATAGACCTAAAAAATCAATTAAAAAAGTCTCAATGATAAAAATCTTTATACCTTTCAGGCCGCTTCAAATGTGTATAGTTAACTCCAAATATCGGTTCTTTAATATCAACAAGTGAAATGCAACCCGGAACAGTAAATTCAGATTGACCAGGATCTAAATCAATGATTCTAATTACTTTAAACTTCATCAAAAGTTTATTGATTGCATATCGCAAAAAAGTAGTTTTTCCTACACCTTTCCCACCACAAATCATCAATTTTGTTTTGTTTTCAACTTTATCGATAATATTATTCCATTTTTCGTTTATTCTAAGCAAATTAAAACTGCCTTCTTTGGGTTGGAGGTCTAGTCTAGGATATAAATGATTTTCTTTTGGAAGAATTTGTTGTGAAATATGTTTTTCAATAAATAAAATATTCAAATCTTCTAACTTTTTGCAAAGAACTATTGCACAGTTTTGCAGTGATTTCACTTTATTTGATAGTTTTGCAGGTAATAGGTAATTTGTAACACATATATTTGATTCTGTGATGTTTTTCAAATATAGCAATGAGGAACCTCTTGGAGAATATAATTTTTGTTCGAAACTATTTTTAGTGAGTTTATATCCCAAAACTTCTATTTCACCATGTAGAACCCTTAATAAACATAAACCATGTAAATAGACAATATCATCTTTGTCTAAAATAACTATAACACCTTCATCTGTATGGTGACACTGTATCTCTCTAAGAAGTACACTATCTATAGGTTTACCATTACTAATTCTTCCCTTATTTTTAGGTTCCTCAAAAACTGTATCATCACTTGAACTTTGCTCAAGTTTATTATCACTTTTATCCATTAAATTATCCAACTCCACAAATACAATTTCTGTATCTTTGGTATTATCATTATGACACATAAATTCTTGTATGACATTATCATAAGTATACGTAGAATTACCAGAAATGTAATTAGCATATTCTCCATCAGTTAAAATGCAAGATATGTCTTTGGGATCTTCTGAAATTACAATTTCTTTTGACTGATTATGCTTTTCTTCAGAAATAAAACTACTTGGTAAGATTTCTGACTTTGAAGGCGTTAAATCCAAAACACGATTAAACTCATATACAAAAGAATCAGACTTTCTTGATGGTTTTTGATCAAATAGAACATCATTATCATCACCTGAATCAAAATTTGATTCAAGGAATATCTTTGAAGAAGGGAATTTGAAACGTTTTGAATTGTTCTTTTTTTGTTTTCTCTTCACTTTTCTTTTCTTATTACATACAGAACTGGAAGGATCAGCATTCATTCTTCGATTATTCAAAATAACAAACATCTAAACATAACCTCAAAACCGCATGTGTTTATGACATGCGTCAATAATGCCATCATACGTAGCCGTTGAAATTTAATATTTTTTTTAGTAAATTTTCTTTCTTTATGTTGGCTAAAATTCCAACAATCTAGTGCTTTCTCTTTTTTTTTAAATTCGAACTTCTTTCGACGATGTTGTAACGGTTTTCTGCATTAGTTTTGATTTTGTGTCCAGTTTTATTTTTTTCGTTGCTTTATTAGTGTTAAGTTTTTTCAAATTTCTTACAAATAATTGTGCCACAATGTCACAGTTTAAATTTGTATCCGAAATGAATAATTTATTGACAATGGATGGACCAATTTCAAAAGGTCCGATGCCTCGATGGCAACGTAAAGGCCAAGAAAACCAATCATCTAACAATATAAGTCTGAACTCTTCCAAACAAAAATCATTTTCATCATCTCGATCGAAAACTCCGACAAAATTGAATGCAAGTGATTGCACAAAAGCGAAAAAAACTCCTTCAAAAACGCCAAGTAAAAACAAAGCGGGATCATCGAAGACTCCAACTCCAAATAAGGGGGCGAAAACACCGGTAGCTGACAGATTTATTCCGATTAGAAGTGCCACTAATTTTGAATTGGCACATTACAAGCTGAATCAAGATGAAAATTCTACCAACAGCCCTTCACAAAAAGAGTTACAAAAAGCTATGTGTGAGAATTTGCATGGAAGTGATATTGAATCGCAAAAGATTCTTTCGTATAGGAAGAAGCCTCCGACTGCTCCTGAAGGCTTTCTGAATCCTATGAGAGTTATTTATACTCAAACCAGAACGCCCGCTTGTGTTAAAAGCGCCAGTAGATATATTCCTCATGCACCAGATCGGATTTTGGATGCTCCTGATATTGTTGATGACTATTATCTTAACTTAATGGACTGGAGTTCTGGAAACGTCTTAGCTGTAGCGTTAGGTGCACATGTGTATTTATGGAATGCAGGTAATTTGCTAGTGATGAATTAATGAGAAAAAAAGTAAATTTATTCATGTTTATGACAGGAACTGGGAATATTGAAGACTTGCTTGAGCTGCAGGGTAATGACTACGTATGTTCACTTTCTTGGATACAAGAAGGCGACCATTTAGCTGTAGGTACCACGAATGGTACAGTAGAATTATGGGACTGCGCTAAGGTGAAACGTTTGAGAGTGATGGATGGACATTCTGCACGTGTTGGTTCTTTGTCTTGGAACTCATATATACTCACCAGTGGCTGTAGGAGCGGTCAAATAATCCATCATGACGTTCGACAGCGCGATCATTTAGTTACGGTTTTGTCAGGACACACTCAAGAAGTTTGTGGCTTGAAGTGGTCTCCTGATGGCAAATACTTGGCAAGTGGAGGAAATGACAACGTTTTGAACATCTGGGAAACCGTTTCTGGAGGACACCATACCAGCAACCAGCCTCTTTATGTTTTTACATCTCATCAAGCAGCTGTGAAAGCTCTAGCTTGGTGCCCCTGGCAACCACATCTTCTGGCAAGTGGCGGAGGAACGGCGGATCGCCATATCAGGTTTTGGAATTGTAATGTTGGCTCTTGTGTCAATGCAGTTGACACTAAGTCTCAAGTTTGTGCACTTTTGTGGAGTACTAACTATAAAGAGCTTATTTCTGGTCATGGTTTTGCTAATAATGAACTGATAATATGGAAATACCCCGCAATGACTAAAGTAGCGGAACTTACCGGACATACTTCTAGGGTTTTGCATTTAGCCATGTCCCCAGATGGAACAACAGTGTTATCAGCAGGAGCTGATGAAACTTTAAGACTATGGAAGTGTTTTGTGAAGAATCCGACGAAGACTAAAACTGCAGTTCCATGCCGTGACAAACCAAGCATGCTTAAGGCTTGCATTAGATAGACAACAAATTATTAGTAATTTATGTATTTAGAAAAGTTTTTGTGTTACAACCAATTTGACAATAAAGAGATAATTTTGATTTATAATTTTTGCTAAATTTCATAGGTGAAACAATTTGACAGTTTGTTGTTATTTGAGGTTATGTTTACTTTTACATCTGTCATTTGGTTAGATGTTGTGTAACGAACATAACCTATAACTACGCTTCTATTTTACAGTAAAAATAAAATTGATAATGGGCTCTAAAAGGAAGAAGCAAGAATCTGAAAGTTCAAGTTCTGATTCGGACAGCGATAGTTCTGATTCTTTAAGAGAAAAGCGCTCTAAAAATAAAGGTAAAACACGAAATGATTCAGTTGTCGAAGACGAAAATCTTAAGGAGTCTTCGAAAAAAACAAAAAAAGGCAAGAACAAAAAACGTGAAGATTCCCCTCATGTTAGTGACGACGATGAAAATCAAAGTCACAAAAAGAAGGAAAAGAAAGACGTAGAAGATGAAAAAAATGACAAACAGAGAAAGCGAAGATGGGACTCACCTGCGAAAGATAAAAGAAACAGTCCGTCACCTACAAAAGACAGAAAAAGCAGAGATGATAAAAGGGCTAAAGAAGACAAAAATAGGCATGATGATAGGAGGAATCGTATGAGTGATCATAATAGATCACACGATGATTGGCATAGAAGGAGACGTCCCGATTATAGAGATAATCAGAACTTTCAAAATAGGCGTGACAGGCGAGATGATAGAGAAAGAGATAATAGGAATAAAAGAGAAGAGAATCGAAATTACTCAAACAGGGATCGAGACCGCAATAGAAACAGGTAAGGGGATAGTTGAATTTCGAATTTTTGATCATTTTGCTCGGCTCTATTAAAAGTTTTATTTGTTATTTTATATAAACAATTTATATTAAAGGTATAAATTATTGCTTGGTTAGAGAAATAGTTATTTAGGGTAGGAGGGTTTTTGATGTCGAGACTAGTATTCTTTCTCATGTGAGGCTATTTTTCGTCATCATGGCTTAACATCTTCAAGAATTTCAGGACGTCAAATTCTATTTTAATTGAAGCATCTTTTATTCCCAGAGATAATCATCAACGGAGACGTAGTAGAAGCAAATCTTTTGACCATGCAAACGCGAAATGGGGTAGAAATGACACTGACAATAAATCTGATAAAAAAGATAAAGAACAGAAAGAAAGAGAAAAGCCAAATTTTGCACTTTCTGGAAAATTAACTGAAGAAACAAATACTTATCGCGGAGTTGTTATCAAATACAGTGAACCTCCCGAAGCTCGTAAACCTAAACGTCGTTGGCGTTTATATCCATTTAAAGGAGAGAAAGCTTTGCAAACGTTATATATTCATCGAGAAAGTGCTTACTTGATAGGACGTGATAGAAAAGTTGTTGATCTACCAGTAGATCATCCTTCATGTTCAAAACAGCATGCAGCTCTTCAGTATCGATTAGTACCTTTCACACGGGAAGATGGCAGCACTGGTAAGTTTGGGTAGTTTATAAGAAGTTAGAATTGTGGAATAGTAGATATTATAACAACCTTGGAAAAAGGCTCATTCTGCTCAAAAGGATAGTTTGTTACACAAGCCACAGGCGACTGGCACGATTCTATACGAGCAGAAGAGCTATTTTATAACACTGTATGCATTATAATAATTGGGACTTTTAGGGAAACGTGTGAGACCATACCTGATTGATTTAAATTCTGCTAATGGAACTTACATCAACAATAAAAGAATAGAACCAAGTAAATACGTGGAATTGCTTGAGAAAGATGTGATTAAATTTGGCTACAGTTCAAGAGAATATGTTTTATTGCATGAAAATAGTAAAGATGAGACTCAGGATGACGATGTGAAACAAGAAGATGAGGTAGCAGTAAAAAAAGAAGATGAATGATATGTTTCTATTGTCTTTTTAGATTGTAAGGCATTTTTATTGTATATATGATTCCGTTTTGCTGGTAATTTTCCATCAGTTCCAGTTCATGTAACAATATTATTAAATAAACCTTTTTTCAATCCAACTTTATTAAAAAAAATCAACGTAATCTAATGCAAACCCTAATTACATATGTACACGATTGAGTATTTTGTTTACAATCTACTTTGAAAAAAAGAGAAGGTCAGTGTTTTACACTACTCAAAATACTGTTTACAGGCACTTGGTTGGTTTAAACGTCTCGTCAAAAATACTGACAATTGAATCTATTTACATAAACAAATCTTAATTAAAAACATAAATAATAAACTACATAAAAATAACTATATACAAATTTAATGAAAAGTTCACTGTCTTGTGCAATTATTATTTATTAAAGAATTGTTAAATTGTATTTCTGACTTATCACTATTTTCTGGCACGTTTCCGTTACACTCCAGTTTGGTTGATTCACTAGGCAGAGATTTAATAGAAATAATAGAGGAACTACGATTTATGCTTTCAGCAAGCAGCTGATTAGGTATTTCATATCCGTCATTAGGTGAAGGTGTTTCTGGTTCATATAACAATTCCAGATATTTAGGAATCGAAGGCGCACTTTCTGAATTTAAAAATGGAGTTCTTTCTTTATTAGATTCGTCTTCTGTATCACCTAAATAGAAATAATTATATATAAATCAAGTCAAGAAATATTATTAATTCTCTATATGTATGCGTTCAAATGCAAACGTGCATTGAATTACCTGTATTGTGATTTACGTCTTGAAAATAAGCCTCATTGGAAATACCTTCAAAATCTGTAAAGCATGGCATTCAACGTTATTAGTAAAAACATGCAAATGAGTTAATTTTTTTTCTAACATGAGACATGCCAAAAATGCGTCATTATTTTGGACTTACATTCTTGAACTGTACTTATGTATTGTCCTTCGTGTGCCCCGGTCGTATGATTTCGCATTTTTTGAAAATGCAAATTTAAGAGCACATCTAAACAATATTTGAATGTGGGCCTTTTCTCAGCTTCGAATTCCCAACATTTTAACATTAAATTATGTCTGAAAAATTAGTGTTAGTGTTCTAGATAACAGTTCAAAATTTTGACATACAAAGTTTCTGGACAGTCAGTAGGTTTTCCTAACCGGCCACCTCTTCTAACGTAATGTAACACTTCTAAATTATTTCTGGCAGGATATGGCTGTTGGCCTAACGTCATTATTTCCCATAACAAAACGCCAAAAGCCCAAACATCCGACTGACTAGTGAAAACGCCATCAACTAAAGATTCAGGAGCCATCCAACGAACTGGCAAAAGCCCTTCTCCTTCTTTTCTATAATAATCGTTTTTGTAAATGTCTCTTGCTAAACCAAAATCACCGATTTTAACAATTCTGTCTTGATTTTTTGAAGAAACTAAGCAATTTCTGCATGCTAAGTCACGATGTACAAAATGCATTTCTTCAAGGTATCGACAACCTTTAGCAACATCTACACACATTTTGAGTAACTCAATTAAAGTCAATGGAGGTGTGTCAATCTGCAAAAAATCCAACTGTAAATCACAGTTTGTTGAAAAGTCTAATATACTTACATTAGGATTCCGTGATGATCTTAGATAAGTCAAAAGATCGCCACCTTGCATCAACTCCATAATTATAAAATGAGGATCGTTGTCTAGACACACTCCAAGAAGTTGAAGGATATGTTCATGTTTAAAATTGCTCATTAGTTGTGCTTCTTGGAGAAACTCTGTTTTTTCTTGATCTGTGGCACCTTTCCTCAAAGTCTATACATCATCAATAACATAAAGCATCAATTAACAATTCAATATTTGTTTAAACACTCACCTTTACTGCAACTTTCGTTTCTCCAGTGTTATTAAATATACCTCTAGCTTTTCCTTCGAAAACTTCACCAAAAGCTCCGCTTCCTAGAAACTTCATGAGAGTGATTTGGTCTCTTCTGATGTGTGGCAACAAAGTCAGTTCATCACTAGCTGGTTGTGTCGAAACATAAAGAACATTGGTGTTATGAATTCCTCTTCTTGGAAGTTCTCTCAATGTTGCTAGCTCTACATCAGGACCTCTAGGTATAGAAACTACTTGAACTTTTTTCTGTTTCCCATATTTTCCTTTAAAAATCACTAAACTAAGTTATTTTTTTGTCAACCTTTTGTGTGAATACTTACGACAGACTATGCATAATAAAACTAACAAAAACAAAGAAACTGGGATGAATATAGCAACAGCTATTAGTGTCATAGGACTTTGTTTCTCTGCCATTCTTGCTGCTTCATTCAAGTCAAAACCAGTACTGGGTTCACTTGGTTCACTCCATCCATATGCATTTAAAGCAGAAGCTCTGAATTCGTATTTATATTTTTCACTCAATCCATCAATGATCCATGAAGTTTCTGATCCATTATAGAAGAGTTGCCACTCTCTTTCTTCTTCTTCAATGGATGGTGCTGTGTAGAAAAATGCAGTTCTATTGGTACCTCTCTTAGTTCGATAATTAGGTAACTGTAACCCTTCTAGTTTGTACATTTCAATAGGTGCTCCGTTATCTTTGGCTGCTTCCCACCATACTTTATATATATTTGGTTTAACATACTGGATTTTTGGAGTTCCGGGAGGTGATGGTTTGTCACCTAAAGTTTCGAAAGTAAATCTAGCATCTAAAGGCCAAACGTACTCTTCCGGATAATTTTCAAAGATAAGACATAATCTAAATTTGTACTGAGTTTTTGGTTGGAGATTTTCAGCAGTTATTAAAATATCACTAGCTTTATCGTAAATGAAAATGTCTTCCCAATCGTTCGATGTAAGAGGAGAATACTGAACACTAAAATTTTCCACATTTGGATGTTCTTCCCATGATAGAATCAAAACATAAGCAGTTTTATTCACTAGCATCAAATTATTAGGTTCAGGATATGTATTAATTTGCACTTTTTCACTATCACTAGAAGTTTCATTTGTTTCACTGTAAGCTCTTACCCAAATGGTATAAGTCTCATTTGGTGATAATTTATTCAAAACAGTTGTTAAAAATTGAGTAGAATTTGGTGAAAATTGTTGCTCAACATTTGGTTGTTCTTTTTGTCGCACACCAGAAAGAGTTCTCTCCGTTTGCCAATAGATTTCATAATGGACTGTAGCTCCATTAAACTGTTGTGGCGGCCACCAAGTTACTTTGGCTGTTGTGGGGTTTAGCACCGCTACTGTTACATTTTGTGGTTGCGATGGTGCTATGAAACAATTTATATAAAACTGAGAAAAAGAATATAAATTCAAACCTACCACCAACTGCAGTCTGCAGTACTACCGGAGGTCCCAAAACAATTTCTTCTTCATTTGTATAATAATTACGTACAGCAAGTGAAATAATGTAATTAGTAAAAGGTTTTAAGTTTCTAATTGTAAATTCTTTTTGGAAGGTACTATTTAGATTGCAATTTAAGTCACAAAAAGTATTTTGGTCGTATTGTGTATAGTAGATAAGGTATTCAACTGTTGGCATTGATGTTTCTCCGCAGGCAGATTTAATTTCAGGCATTCGGACAGTCAGAGAGTGAGATGTTCTATGTCTAAGAACCACTCTACTATTATTGTTTTGTTCAGGTTTTAAACATTCTTCCGGTGGAAACAATTGAACATGTGATCCAAAGATTGTTATATCTTGGGTAATGATCTCTTTTGTAGTGAAACTAAAATCATTTTTATTGAAAACATGGAGAGTTCTAGAATTTGTCCAATATAATTTTTTAAAGTCTGATTTTATATGTTTAATAGGAAAAGAAAGGCGAAGTGAGGAATTCCCTATTTTATTACAAATACACCCACTTCTGTCAGCTGCAAATATACTCTTTTTATCATAATCTACAAATACAATTAAAGGTTTTATTGAATCTGAATGATCAAGAGTAAAAGTTTCAATATTTGCATCACTTGAGCAATTGCATTGATTAAGTGATCGTTTTTTATATCTATTTTCACTAAAAAATTCTTGTACGCTTGTGCCATCATTATCACACATCATGAGCTTGGATTTTTCTACCCAGTATAGTTTTTTACTATATGGGCTAACTTCAATTTTGTTAATTTTCTCTTCTGTACAAAAAACTTTTTTCGATTTGATGATATCTTTATGAAGAGAGTTGAGATCAACTTTGAAAATGCAGGAACCATCATCAAAATCTTCAGTTTGAGCATAGTATAAACTTCTTTCTAACCAATCAACTGTAAGACTAGTGACACTTTTCATAAAGTCAATAATTTTAGTTGTGTTAGAATTCGATATGTTGTACATCATTAAATCTTGCAACTGATTGATCCAAAATACTTTAGATTCTTTGTATAAGTACCCTAATTCTATAGGAGTATTAATCGCATGTAAAAGAGACGCATTTCTGTTGGAATCTATATCTTGCACAAAAATTGAATCTGAGGACGCAATAAGAAGAATTGGTAATGGAGATTCTTCAGAGGAATTTACTACAATTGCGTCAGATAAGTCACCATCTCTGACTTCATTATACGCTTGGACCTATGTGTAAAATTTTGTTAACGAAATATGGAATAAGTCTACTTTACTTACGTTAAAATAATACAATAAATCTTGATCCAGTAACGTTAACTCAGTTTCGAAGTCATTCGGTCCTTTGGATACATTTTTGCATAAGTCTATTCTGTTTTCTAGAGAATAGTACCAACAGTGAATTTTGTAACCTTTAATGACTCCATTAGGGTACAGGGGTGAATCCCAGCGAATTTTTATTGTTACTTTATTACTGCCATCATCATTGAGAGTAACAAACGCTCGTAAATTTCTTGGCACTGATGGAGTCGAAGCAGGAGAATAAACTTTGGCACGAATTTGCGACGAAGTACCCCAATAAGTGAAGGCTCTTATTGCTACTTGTAATTTTGTAAAAGGAGCTACTGGTTGCCAATATTTGATTGTTGAATTGTTCGTTATAATCTAGAACATTGCTGATTAAACATTAACTAAAACAGAGAAATATTCCAGTTACTGTTGAATCATTTCTTGAAAGACTGTCAATGCTAACTTCGTAGAAGACTTGTCCATAATTAACATTTGTGACAGGGTCCCAAGTAACATTAAAAGAATTCAAAGATCCAACTATTCTGATAGAATTTTTGTCTACTGTTTCAGGAATAACAATAATCTCTGTATCCGACAGCGAATCTAAAAACAGCTTTCAAAATTTGACTATAAAAATTGTTTTTGTTACCTGGTATGACATGTAAAGACGAGTCAACCACATAGACTAAAGTTAAATCAGACATACTTTTGCCACTAATTGTTGCGATGTTTTTCCCATGTAAGTCACTAATTGCAGCATTTTTGTCATCAAGTAACCATAGTAATCTATTGTGGAAGTAACACAGTGGTCCTTGCATATTTGGTTTTTGCAAACTTGATATTTTTTCAACTATGATTCTGTCGCTGTAATACCCAGCCATTGGTGCTCGGAATAAATTAGAGCCTTCAGAGCCACGAACTATCCAATAAACGAATTTATTGTTGATGTCAAGAGTTAAGCCCATTACTATTAGAAAAATTAGTTAGTGTATCAAAATATTTAATTAATGCTACCTTGACGTCCGGAAAATAACTGAACTGGATGGTATTCGATTGAATCTTCGCCATTTAAGTGAGCACATCTTACAGAAAAACCGGTGGACCAGTAAAGGTAAGCTTTGACTGAGTCTATGTTCAGTTCTTTAGCTAAAGTGAGTATTGGTAATGGTTCCTGTTGGGTACCATTTAAATTTCCTCGGATAATCTGCAATGAGTTGATGTGAATTTTGAAATTAATTGTTTTATTTTTACCATTTGACGTTTTGGGTTTGACCAATAAAGTTTCTTTCCTATCCAATCAACGGCTATGCTTCCCACAGAATCAACATCAATCAACTGACCTTGATTATGTGTTTTTATATTATACCAATAGACATGCGAGTCATTGGTAACTAAATATATCTGATCTTTGTACCAAGTCATATCAACAAAGTAAAAATTTTTCATTCGACTTTTATGGATTAGAGTTTCAACATTTTCACCAGTTGCATCCGATCTCATTAAACCCTTAGCAGCTGACCAATATACAACTGGATTTTCACTAGAACTCAAAGTAACTCCACGGAATTCTGACGACCATGGACCCTTTCCAGATATGGTATAAGCAGCGACTTTGATAACATACTCCGTGTTTTCCTTCAATCCAGAAATTTTATATGAAGTTATGTTATTAGTTTTGTGCGACACAAATTTTTCGGAATTATCTTCTTTGATCGCTACTTCATACGACCAATTTTGCCAAGCTCCTTTGCCTTGGATGCCAAGAAGATGTGGCGATTGCCAAGATGTTTTAGCAACACTTCTGCCAAAAATTGCTTGGACATTAGTTGGAGGATTCACGGGACTTGGAATCGGTTGAGAGCTCGGTAAATTAATGATGACTTTCTTGTACGAACGGGCTGATGGGTCCGGATAGGAATTATGGAAATAATCTGAGTTGTGGTACTCTTCAAAAAAAATGTCATCACCATCTGTCCAATAGAATTTTTTATTAGCAGTAGCTAATGAGATAACTTTTTTGAATTTTGAAGTAATTACGTTTGGGCGGACGTTGATTATTTCTTTTCTAAAATAATCAGTTTTAGAATAAAAATTAATAAAATAAAAACTAGGAGTACCCATCTAAAGAAACTGAGTTAATAGTTTTTTGACTTTCATTAGCGACAAATAATCGGAAGTTGGTATGGTCTACTGTGAAAGCTCCTAGATTTTGATCTTGAACTATTAGTACTGGCCGTACGTCATGTTTAATTCCATTACTAATGTCAGAAATATCTAGTCTATAAATACCAGCACCATGTTCTCGAATTGCCCAAAACAAGTACCTTTAAAAAATAATTAGATTTGTTTTTGCACCAAATTAGAAAAATTACCCGTTGTAAGGATCAACTTCGATATTGTATGGTTCTGTTCTTAACCCAGCTAAAGCAATTGTTAATCCTTTTCCATCCAGATTGCATCTTGCGATTTGCCAAATTCTTTGTTGTTCTCTCTTAACTTCACCCAAAATATACAACTGATCATTCAACCAATCAACTGATAATTCTAAAGGAGTGAAGTTAATTTGGAAAGGCGATAGTATGTAAGTAACGTTATTGTAAGAATATTCTTTTTTCAATGGTAATTTAATAATGTGTCCGCCAGAATCCGAAATAAAAATAAGTTGTTTACTGATGTGGATTCCTATTCCTTTGATCTTCATTAGTGTACTATACAGAATTTCAGGTTCATCTAGGATGTTAGTACCTTGTTTTATAACGCCGTGTTCAGTACCAAGAATGAGTACTGGTTGCTGAGTATCTTTAGCTGTAGGTTTTTTTTAAGAATTATAAAATAGAATTCTACGAATGTAATTACCTAAGGATTCTGAAGGCGTAGATACCGTTACTTTTGCTGAAGGCCCAGAACCTACTCCATTTCTCATTTTAATTGAAATTGTGTAGTTGCGAGAAGGCCGTAAATTTCTGAACATATAAAAGTTGATTTCCGCAGGTATGTCCTAAATTTTAAAAATCAATTGAAAGACGTTTTTGTAAATCCAAAACAGCCAAATCAGTTTTCATAATATTCCGATTTGACTGAATAATTTGTAAAAAAAAGCGTGTTCAAGCAGAAACCCAATGGGTCCATGCTGATTAGTGAAACAGAAGAAGTTAGAAACACAGAAGGGAGAAAGGAATTATCAGAATAATATCTTACTGCTGAGCTCGCTTTTGTTAAGAGTTTATCAAAGATAGCTTGAGTTCAGTCAAAACATAAGTTTCAAATAAAATTATATTAAGCTGAAAAGAAAATAAAAAAGGCAGAAATAAGAAATCTAGTGAGAAACGTAAAGTTTTTGGTCTGTTCAAATGGCACACCTTCACTTCCGGAGGTACTATTGCATCTGGTTGATTATCGGTTATCTGGAGCACATAGGAGAGGAGGGGGCCGTGCGGGAAAGGGCCAGGTTCCCAGCTCACACTAATACGTGTGGAATCAATGGGAGCCACTCGTACACTACTCGGAGGAGAAACTGGAATTCCTGAAGGAAGCGTACTTATGACAACACTTGGATTTGATACTATAGAATTTTCTTGGTGACCCAAAATCAGCACAATCCGGAACTAAAATCCAGTTATTAATATCTTATAACGCAAATTTTTTTATAACCAACCCTATATTTAGTATACGGCTGCAAATTTTCTATAAGTACAACAGTATCATCATTACTCCACGTAGCATTTCTGCAATAATGCCAGGCGGCTGTCAATTCTTCATATTTCCACTGAACATGTTGCGTTAGTCCCACTCGTTTAGCTTCAGGAAAATTCCACTCCAATTTCAAAGAAGTTGCATTGAGAGAATCAGCAACTAACGCTGGAGCAGGTGGTGTTAATAATTTTGACTTTAACTGTGAAAAGTACTTCGTCATAGCGTCATTACAACCCATCACACAATATAATTCTTTAGGCGTTAACCTCTCCATAGGACCATTCTAAAACGTATATGAGAAAAGAATCTCTCAACTATAGAAAACTACTTACGCAAACTTTTTGGCAAGAGGAATTGAGAGCTTTGCGCCATAGTTTACAACCTTTGTTGCACTGCAAAACAAAGAATTTTCTTTTATTTGGATTCTGTAGAAGGATGCGAATGGATGACCGGATATGTTTAACTCTTCGAAATGTTTGATACATAAATCGGTCTATTGGTGTCAGTGCAAACAAATTAGAGTCTATAGGCGTGTGACTCTTTTTAATATTCAAGAGCGGATGTGGTAATTAGTTTGTATGTATCAAAATAAAATGTGCATAAAGTGACCAGTTCCTATGCAGTGATGAAAAATTGAAAAAAAAAAGACTGTTGAAACAAATTGTTCAAAGTTAAGTTTTCGATCTCGCGCTTCAGTTCTTTCAAACAATTTAAATAGCAGAGAATTATTAATTTAGAAAAAAATATTCCAGAATATGTGGTACAGCTGTAAAGTAAAATAAAAAAAATAGTAAAAATGATTTAAATAAAAATTTGGAAAAATATATAAAAAATATACTTATTTATTCATATGTTTTTTTTTTATTCAATGCTATCAAACGCATAAAGCACGTAATTGTCAGTTTTGTTTAATTAAAAATAAGCAGTTATTGTTATCTTTAAAATATTGTTGAAAATAACCATTTTACCAACCTATTGTAAAATTCAAAATTTTGTAAAACTTGAACAAATTTTACAATCAAATGTTTTTGACATTTGGTATGATTTATATGAAGTACTTTGAGTAAAAGCTTATCTGTATAAGAGTCATGACGACAGTAAAGCATCTAAAGTTTAAAAGTAGACGGGTTACCTAATTCCCCACTTCCTCATTAAGTCAATAATCACTGTCATCAAGCAGGTTGTTGGATTCGTTCAGCGCCCTTCAAATTAAAACTTAATGATTGTCATAATATATTATCATCAATAATAATTTGTATGAGTGAAAAAAAATCTACACATTTGGTGATTATTTTACTCAATGTTATTTATATCTTGAACAGAAGTTATCATCTTTAAACACCTAGTTGCCATAAATATAAACAACATTCTTTTTGTTGTTTACAAAACTGCTTCTGTTTAAAGTAGTTCATGGTTGATTGCTTTACCCTTAGATAGGGTAAGTGAAGTGGCGCCAGACACTAAAAAACAGCCACCAGAAACGAAAACATTAAACCAAAACACGGGAAAAGAATCAAAAACAATTCGATTAATTTCAGAAGCAGCTGAATCTTGAATCCAATTTCATGTGATTATTTAATTGATCACAAAAAAGATTAATAAATAAACCATTAAACTTGGAAACTGTTAAAAAAAGATCTTTTTATAGGTAACACTTATAGTTTTATTACACATATTTGTAATATTAATTCTTTAACTAGTTAATTTTATAAGATAAGTAGTCTCGTTAAGGGTGAATTAACTCGTCTGTGTTCAACAACCACATGGAAGACTTGATGAACTGTTAAATGTCAAGTGTATAGGGGTAGATGCACTAAATAAACACTGTAATTATGTGTTCTGGGTTGTGTTTTGTAAGCTTTTGAAGGGTGAAACAATTTATATTCAAAAAGTAAATCGTAATTTTTTTTTATATCTTTGTGTTGTAACAACATAAGATGATGTAACTCAATTCTATTTGGTCTAATCATGCTTATAAATATCTTATAAAAATGTGATAGATTTTTGCAATCTCTTATAAAAATGTTCGGATAAATTTATCTGTAGTTTCTCGCCGAAAGACCATCAGACATATAAACAATAACAAATTTTGTTTGTATCGTTTCCAAAAACGGTCGATCTTCAAATGGAATTTATTTACGAAAATAAAAACGAAATATAATGGCGACTTGAGGAGCCACTATTATCAATGAAGGCGCTGTAGGTCATTTAAGGTCGCTCTTCGTCTGACCCGCAAACTTAAAAACGTCAATCTTCTATGATACAAACATTACATTTAAATTGATTAAGTAGACGCGCGTGCTCAAAAATTAGACCCTTGCATGGTAATGTTTGGAAACGAAGACATCAAAACAAGTAAGTTTCCATATTTGAGTGACTTGTCTTGATAGTAGAATAAAAAATTTTTACTCTTCATAAAAGAATAAAAAAAAAAGTATTGTCTAAAACTAATTCGTGTGAAAACATTAATGATAATAAGATGATGACTTATGTATTTGAAAATAGTGGAGATGCAAGTAGGCGTTAAACGAGTCTTGTTCATTTAAGAACGGTTAGATTGAATTATAGTCCGCAATGGCCGCGAAGTGTCCTCGCACAATGTGTTTACGGCCATTCATGCCGCATCACAATTAACCATTATTGACCTTTCCACTTTATTTCATTAAAACTCGGCTTTTTTCTAGATTCCAATACTTTGGTTATGCAGCTGCAAGCAGATTGACCAATACAAGATTTTTTCACCAAAGTCATGCTCAATAAAACAGAAAAAGTAAAAAATAAAAAAAAAGACTAACGTTTTGTGGAAATGTTGCAATATTAATTAAGGAATCGCAAATTCCTGAAGCTTCCATAAATATTGAGCTTCTAATCCTGTTGAATTTTATTAAAAATGTTGAATTGCTTGAATCTGAACTGAAGCTTTTCAGATTCTTTTTGTTAACAAATGAGCAATAAAATTTTAGAATGGTAGAGTTTAAACAGTAAACTAGCTGAGTATCGAATCTAAATTTTTCAAACAAAAGGTCTGTCTTCCACAAGTTGAAAATATTTGTCTTTAGTAAATTTTCAAGGGCTAACCGATAAGCCATTGAATTTCAATAGTTATTACTCCTATTCCATTCCCTTGAGCATACGTTTCACCGTTTAGATTTTTTCAGAAAAATTACTTTAAATATTCAAGTGACAATAAATTTCTTCTTTTGAATTTTAATAAAATCAAATTGTTAATAACAGTTTCGTATCTGAAACTGTGAAAATATCGATAATGTGATCCAATTTTTGCTTACTTAGATTACTATTACTCAGGTATGTATACGTAATATGTGTGACACTGGACAACGGAAACGGATATGTGGTGGTTGATCTCACTGAATAACATGATGTTCGCACACGATTCAAGTTTCCTTTAAACTGCCAGATTAATATTTTTGTGTTAAAATGACTCGGAAGTTCTTGATACGCTCGAAAGGAAAACCGTTGAGACTTACCTGGTTGATGTTACATCCGTAATCACAAGCGTAGTCATAATGGCCGGCATCCGTCCGATTCTGGAATCAAAATTAGAGGGTTTAGTGAATTTGACATTCTACTGCTATTATTAAATAGACAAATGTTTTAGAGCAGTGATTTTCATTGTAGTAGAAAGGATAAATTTCCGGTAGAACTTTTGACTATAATATATTTTAGAAAAAAATACACATTTTTCAAAGTACATTTCGCAACATTATTGATAATGTTTTACTTATCATTAAGTGGATATATTATATTATCCAAGGTAAAAAATTATTCATTCAACATAGAAATATATACCTTGCACTTTTCAGTGACTTTTAATAATAGAAACAATAATTTCAGATCTCCTAACAGGGCCTCTGAAACGATGATAAACTTTAAACTATAGTTTTCGTGGATTTTTTTTTGTTATTCATTCTTAAACTTGAAGAGTAATTTTATCAAATGAAAGCTAAATGATAATAATAATGGTTTCGCGCCATCGTCATTAACTAGAACAATTGAAGATAAATGTTGGCCAAATTTGAAATATAAGTTTATTAGTTGAAGTTTGGAAACATCCATTCAATTTTATTTCTTCAATATTTCTAACTGAAAAAAAATAAAAAATATGAGTTTATCTCTTCGATGATAAAAAAATAATTATTGAACATATCGACAAATTATTTTGAATTATTAAATCAAAAATAATAAAAAGTTCGGTATTCAACAGGCTATCGGAGAAGTTCTTGCGAAATATTATTACTGGAAAGGTTCATTGTACAGAAACCCTTTCAACACTTGCATGTTAGTATTCAATTTTCTATTCAAAGTGACGTTGAGTACTTTTCTAAAAAAATGCATCAGAACATTCATCTCAATTAATTTGTCTCATATGTGCCTTAATTGTTCGCCACATGGTTTTATTTTGACGCTAGTCGCTTTCATCCTATTTCTGAGACTCAGTTTAAACTAATAAGAGCTAATTGATTTTATTGGAACTGCAGACAATGTTACAATGTTACTATCTTCTGATTTTTTTTTTCAATGTCTTATTAAAAATATTTACATATTGTTATTGTTATTTAATAGTCGTATCTTCGTGTGTGGTAACAAAGTTGTTTATATAATTAAGACTAGAATAAGACAATTAAAAAAATTAAAAATTCGATATGTAAGACATATCGTTATTATTTGATTAGAAATTAATTACCTTTTTCTTAAACTGTATCTGAGAAGCTTGACCCTCGCGCTTACTATCTTGACTCCATTGCTATAATTATTTATTTGATAAGGATTTCTGGGTGTGCAAGAAAAGGAGCAGCGACCTCCCTAGAGACAAATTCGGGAATAACACGAAATAATAAACAAACAGAAAATTTTCAAAAAATATAACTTCTTTATTAGAATTTTGAATAAACAAGTAGCTATGGCATTACTTTTGGATATTTTTGTTCTAAAAATTCTGATAGCTTGATAGCCTCTTTTCAAGTACTATTTCTTATTGTTGAATAGCAATTCACAAAACAGCAACAATCTTTCCTAACAGCTCCTAAATGCTACTATTTGCTTTGACCATTACATTGTTATGTTAATTATGTTACTTTTGTTAAGGGGTTGAGTCCATAATTGGTCTCTTCCGGAACACTTGTTGATTATAATATAAAATTAACACAAATTTAAATAACACCCCTGATGTCAATTCGTTAAAAATCATTAAATACATAAAATTAAGTAAACATGATTAATTTTTCTCACGTTAAAAATGTTGGTGATCGTCTGACCAAATCCAGATGGGTGTCTGATTTTAAAACGGAAAAGGTAGGTCCAGGAAGTGCACCTTGAGGTGTATTCAGGTGTAAAAAGACAACTGACAGGTGGTAAAATTACAAGAATTTGCAATTAAAAAATATATTTTGGGTAAAACAAGAGATGATAAATATCGAAACAATTTAAAGTATGCCGATTCTGTTAAGTCTTTGTCTGAAGGGTTGAAAGTCAAGTGGCTTTGTAGATCATTAAAAGATTAAAATTTACATCTGTTCGCTACAAGAACTTGAAGTGTCAGATTATCTTGCCTTTTAAACCAAGCCATAATATGTCATTATATGACCAAAGAGGATAAAATTACATTATATAAATTCCTTAACGCATTTTTCAAATCTTATCTCCAGTGATGCTTGCAATATTTGTGTCGACAATTATGTTTACTATCCGCGATTTTTATTACCAAATTATCAAATTAAGTGTGCGAGATGAAGCGTATAGCGACATCTCACGAGAGTGCTGGCAGGTTACGGAGCTTGGTGATTTTATGTTGGTGGACAACAAGGTTGCCACTTAATACCAACTAACACCATCTCCTACGGCTGAGCTGGAAACAACTACCCCGCGGGCTACTACCCCGACCGGTATTGAATTACACCAACTCAACCGCCCCACCAGCAACACGCTGAAAGTCAGCGTACCTGGAGCTCTAGTAGAGGTTCCAATCGTACACGACAGCAGGAAACTGCAGACCGGTTTCGGGGTAGTTGCCCCTCATCAGTACAGTGCACCTGTGCTATGCACGATTGGAACCGAACGAAGTCTCGCCTATATGCCAGCGAGGGCGCGCTCTGTGTGCGAGATGAAGCGTATAGCGACATCTCACGAGAGTGCTGGCAGGTTACGGAGCTTGGTGATTTTATGTTGGTGGACAACAAGGTTGCCACTTAATACCAACTAACACCATCTCCTACGGCTGAGCTGGAAACAACTACCCCGCGGGCTACTACCCCGACCGGTATTGAATTACACCAACTCAACCGCCCCACCAAATCAAATTAAGAGCAAATTAGTGTTTGGCGCCAAAAATTTCCCCAACAACAGGAACAGTAAAGTGTTAAGAATAAAAGGCGTCAGTCAAGATAACCATCACCGTTTGTTATGCTAATAAAAGGTTAAAAAAATTCAGCGATGTGATAAAGAAATCAAACTTGATGTCGTTGGTAACATTTCTGGCCAAATCGGTCAGTGGTCAATGATCAACGATAAACTTTTAGTATATAAAAATATAAATAAGGTAAAGTTGATTTTGAAACTATACCTGTTACATAAAGTAAAATTAGACACAAATTATTTAAATATAAGTAAGGGGAGGATAGCTCAATGACTGCAAACTTGTCAGATTTCTAGCAGTATGTAATTTCAAACTTCTTCTCCCCTAAACAGTGTAATGCGATTTTTATAAAAACAAAAAAAATTACCTGTAAGGGGCAGTGTTGTATACATTGGTATTCCACTTCGACGTCCAAATAATCTAAATTTGCATAAATTGTATGAAAAACCAACACAAGACCAATCCACAACACTTTCATTTTTGTTCTTCACGTAAACATGTTCGTTTTAAATAAAATGTGTTCATAATAAGTATATCAGCGTAAAAATTCAAAATGTGCGCGTACGCACGCGTTTAGTACCTAACGACACAACAGTTACTGAGTGCGGTGGTAAAGAAGAGTAGTGGTAGGCAGTGTTACGCCCCCACTATGTTTGGGAACAAGTGCATCAATGAAAAATAATTACGAACTAAAACAAAACTTAACTACTTCCGTTGTTTTTTTAATTAATTTTAAGTTTAAGGGCATGTAGGTTGATGGCGGCAAAAATGGAACATTAACTTACAAAATAATAGAAGTACCTGAGTATATGAGGACTTAATATTTTCATCCAGAAAATTAATTGATACTTTTGAATAATTTTTGTAATTTCTCACTTTTATACAAAAAGTATATTTTCATATAATTATTGTTCAAACGGAATTTTTCCAATTAGGTACCTACTTACTTTTATCTAATTGAATAGTTCATTAACAAATATTAAGTACCAACCCACATATTAATTTTTTCAGTATTGTTTTTTCAATGCAGACTAGTAAATTCACTGAATTTGTGTTTTAATATTTGTAAAAAAAGTAAACATTTATGAGAAGTGGAATGGTTTATGTAATTCTGTTGACAGTAAAGTTTAAAGTGTAATGAAAATGTTTGGTTGCCTATAAGACAGCATGTCAAGTTAAACTTTAAAAAGTGAAATTTTGAAACTCAGTACTTGTATATTGTAAAGAAAAAGAAAAAAAAATGATAATTTCTGAAGGAACGTGAAGTGTATCTGACCAACTTAAAACTTGAACGTTTGGGTTGTAATGTTACAATGATAGTCATTGATTTGAATAAGCCCACACTTCTATCATAATTTGACCAATTAAAATTTTGCGAATTTTAGAATAAGATTTTTTTGTTACTCTACTCAACTTGAAATCTTTGTTATTGGACTGATGAATTCTAGTAAGAAGGGGTAATACAACGATTGGTTCAACGATTAACCAATGCCTATTGGCTAGCTTGCCAAAACTATCAAAAAAGAATTCTGCCGTAGGCCGATCACATATAATTATATTTATTATTTTTCGTACGTATTCTCCAAAATTATTATTTCTAATTGTAAGATTCATTTGCATCCGAGTTTTCCTCAGAATTTTTATAAAAACACTATGTTACCTAACAAGAGTCCAGGAAAAAACCCATGAATGTCAATTTTACGTCATTTTCTTCTAATAAAATATTTTGATAAAAAAATTAAGGACAATACCAACTTTTTATGTTCAAATATATCACTTTGTCAAGCTTATTTCTGTTTATTTTTCCAGCAATATTAATGTCTTATAACATATGCTGCTTAAGTTATTTCTTTGTTGCAATTTTATATTCCCATGTCAACTGTTTTCTGTTTATTTAACTTATTCATTAAGCAACAGTACATAATTCAAATTAATTATTTTTCTCATTTTTCCAAAATTGTCTATATTTTCTCAAAAGAATCTTGTTCAACTTGGTAAAAAAATGTCAAGGCTGTAATTCAATAAAGAACAATTCCTCTCATCTCAACCGATTCTAGTCCACGATCTACTAAATAGGATGGCCTATACTGAAGTGGATTGCGTTAATGCAAATTCATTTTGTATTTAATAAGGAGTGGCGCATTTTACTTATTATTTTAGAAATGAGAAATTTATAGACCACCAATAAAACACTGGTTTATTATATTAAGTAAGAGGTATTTCGGATATACCAAGGCGCTACTATAAGATATTATTTCAACCTTGGCTTTGGCAATTAACGATCTATTTTGTACAAATCGTGTTTTTCAAAAGTATGTGGGATGTTCTGATTTCAAAAAGTAAACTGTGGCTATTAATTACCCACTCGAGTAGTAATTTATTTTATCTGTGGTTGTACTAAAAAACCAAGTTTTGAAATTCTGTCATTTGTCACAATGATTGCTACACTTTTGAGTGGAAATTTAATTGTTAATTAGTAGTAGCTGATAAAATTTATCTATCAGAATTTTTGAATTCCACCAAACTCAAAAGAAAGATTCCAAAAATGTTGCAACGTATATTCTAAATAATTTTTGAGAATATTTTTTTTTCTTATTTTTGGCTGAATATTTAAATATAATTTATTGATTCTGAATATTACATAAAAGTATATTCTGATAATAAACTATATAAAGAAATTTCTAGTTTTGAATAATGACAAAACAATAAAATATTGCCTATTTTTTACTTTTCTGAGTTAATTTATCATGATTTTGCATACGAAAAGTGAAACTGTGACCTTTTGTTAATGGGACATAAATGTTCGATCAACTTTTGGATTTTTTCATCTTGCAAAAATTCAGTCTAAGATTGTATCAGTTTAGAAAAAAATGTATTTGTAATTTGAATCTAACACAAAATTGACAGATATAACACTCGATAAAAACATATTAGCTAATTCTTGGGCCATGGACAAGAGAAGAATAATTGTAGTATAAGAGAATGTACATAATTGGTGCTGAAAGATGGTATTGAAGATTTAAAACTCTATTAACTCAAAAACTTTATTAATAAATCAAAAGTCTATTAGAAATTTTTTTCGAGATGGTAATTTCCTTAAAATTTATTATCTGAATTATTAACCTTGGCAAACTGTCCATTAAACAAAATTACATAACTCCACTTATTGGCACATTTCCTAAAATAAGAAGATGCTACTTAAATTTAAAACTTGTTCTTGAATTTTTATTGTAATGTAATAAGATAAAATAACTATAATTATTAAATTACCTTTTGCAATAATTTTTCAATTACATCTATTCGAATGATAACAAGCTGTTTGCAAATAACGCCAAAATTAATTCATTAAACTCTTTGTTATTTGAATAATAATAATTTGGCATTGCCCACAAAAATATTTCAATACACCCACGCAGATTATGGAATAGCGTGCAAATGTGATCTTCATAATAATTAGCTTAACATTTTCTGTGTACTTAGAACAGCCTTCAGAAGGCAGTGGTTAATGGGCAAGTCAAAGATTCATTTACATGTACATGAAATTGATTCAAGATTTATTAAATGCACAATCACTTAATCAGTGTTGTGATCACGAGATGTGTTGAAACACAAATGTCAATATTCTGTTATTGGAAGAAGAATTTCATGACCTTCATTATGCTACATTTAAATTTGGAGAGGCATCAATCAGCGTAAATTATATTTTTAATTAAATTCATATTGTCGACTTTGACATTTCAAATATAAATAGTTAATCGATATAATTTAACCTGTAAATGTAATTTTCTAAAATATTTTCTTTCTATATAAGTGCTATTGTTTCATGTAATTCACACTTGATAATCGTTTCTGAATGTAAAATGCAATTTTTAAGCAATATTCTAACATGGAAATAATTTTATTATAGAGGAATTTTGCAGTAAATATTTTACAATCTTTATAGAGTCATAATTTTCAAACTTTCAATTAAGAAAATGCGTTAAAATATTAATAGTCTAGAAAGAAAACGAACAGGATATTTATTTATAATGTAATTTTTAGCTAAATTGGCGTTTCTGCTAATCACATTATAATTTCCACAAATAATAAAATGATTAGGTTTCTCATTATTGTGAGATGTACGCTCGTTGTTAGAAATGATTATATTGTTTAGATCAAGTCAGGAATAACCGTCTAATTAAGCTAATTCTAAAGCAGTTATAACTTTATGTAAATTATATGCCAGCAACCACACTATTTACACTTTGATTTGTTGACTATTTTTTAACTCTAAAAGAAAAAACAGGATTAAAATTCTTTTGATGAAAAAATACGTTTGATTTATTATTTTTATAAAATAAACAATATCAAGTTTGTCTTACAAAACTTTAGTTACAAATACTTCGTGTTTTTTTGTATAGACGTTCTAAAATTGTTATTTTGTTGATTCCAGTCCAAAAAAGTCAGAGGCAGAAATTTTCGCAATGAATCCATTATGAGATTATTTTAAGAAAGCAATTTATTAAAACTAGCACTATAAGCTAAAATGGCTTATTTAATATTAAGTAACAATTTACGTATAAGAAATCAAATCAAACCTAATTCATCATTAAAATAAAAATGTATAATTTTAAGCATCTTGAGTAATCTGCAAAAAATAAGTACCACATCAATTTGCAAATTTATTTATGTATATAATAATCAAGATTAATTTATAACAAACCGCCAAAATTTAATTAAATTTCAAGAAATTTGTCAATTTGATCTGAGTTTGATTTGACATATGACGTAGAGTCGAATAACTGTTAATTAATTAATCTCATTGATTAATAAGTGACCTGTTATCTCATTCTTTTATATCACGTGAAATTATAATCGATTGTCAACATTTTCTCATTGAGACGTTATTTTATAACCAGTTTAGATATTCTTCCCTGATGGTTTCATAAGAGATATATTCACTGACGTCATTAATCTTGACTTTTCTCGCGCTTTCGATTGTTTACTCCATCATATTTTTTTTTTTTTTTGTATATAAGTTCACTCGGCATTCACGACAATCTTTAGCTCAACATTCCTTATTCATATTTTAGTGTTTTATTCTGGTGTTCGATTTAAAGTGATATTGAGCAGTATTGCTCAAAGCTTGTATAACTTTTTAAGTTACATTTCTGATTATAAAATTATCCTCTTCTTTTGACACGTGGCATTATCTCAAATCTGCTTTCTTTATTAAGTCGTGAAGCTCGTAAAATCATTTTCTTATTGTTTTCCGAATGGGTTTCTGTCTGTTTTAAGTAAATTTTCAGGCCATCACAGGAAAAATGGAAAAGTTACAGAAAGAATACTCTGATGAGACTTTTCTATTCTATTGTCTATAGGAAAATCATAGCCTGGGTCTGGCCGAGAAGTTGGCGAGCACTTTGGCGCTTTGTTGAGCAACAAAAATCTTGAAGTCAGTCAAGCGATTCATTGATAAAAGTGTTCGACCAGAAATATTTATAACTTCATAAGAATGTGTGATATGTGTAAGTGTAGGGAAAATTCTTGAAAACGGCGTTTTATAGTTTGGGGATGTTTGGAAATACTGATCACGACTTCTGTTTTGGAATTATATTCTTCATATGTATTTTAAAATTTGTTGTTTATATTAGTTTGTCTATTGAGAGCTTGCCCAACTTAATTAGTTTCTTGCTAATATCAAAACTAAAATCTTTATTGATTCTTTATCTAAGCATTACTAACGCTAAAGGTGACCGCTTTCCTTAGGCTTTGTCTTTGTAATTATAGCTTTAAAACTTTAGATATCTTCGTCAATTTTTTATAAACTTTAAATTTATGAACAGATGTGATTGCTGTTTTTCCATAAGCATTAATCATTTTATTGCGACTATTAGTTTTTGAGTCTAAGTATCCTAAAATATCAGTGACAAGACTTTTTTTAATTTTTTGTTTAATCCATAAAGTTTTAAAGTTTAAAATAAATATAAAATCTCTTTTTAGTGTTTATATATCTATTTCTGTGCGCTTACTTCAACCAACAATTAAGTTATTGCTATGAATTCTTTTCAAGATAAATTTGGAATTGTAATACTCAAAATCCTGTCTTTTAAACAATCCCAAATTAAATATTGCAAAAGTTTCTTACACAAATACAATTTCTTTGTCACGAAATTGAATCAAAAATTAAATTATTTGCACCTATTCTCACGGCACTACTTTAGAAACATGCTGTAAAACACACTCACCTTTTAACAATTTTCTCAGTATCTCAGTAAATTGAACACATTTAGTCGCTATTTACAACAATTGCTTACAATTTGTCAGTTTCTAATTCTTCTCTTCTAATTAAAAAGCAAATCATTAATTAATTTTCTCCTTCAATTTGATAGTTAAAACTTCCTACATTTGAAAGAGAAATAGAAATAAATGAATAATATTTTATTACGCATTTATTAGGTATTTGTCCTTGTTATTTTTTTAACTAATTTTATGATAAATAATGTAAGTGTGAAATGTAGTCATACGATTGTAAAAATTTAAAACAGTTGTAAAAACTCGAAGATACTAATATTCAGAAGTTCATTAATTATCAACTTGCTACTCAACATTTCAATGATGAATTCATCAGCGATTGTGAATCTTGTGAAAGTAACGTTAAATTTAATATCAAAGATATTGTACTTTTCGACATATTGCATATTTGAGCAATCAGAATCGTGCATAATACACAACATGTTTTCAATATTTATTTCTAACAATAAATAATAATATTACATTCATTGTTAATTTCATTATATCCAATTTAGGATTTTAATTATTTCCTGTAAATTGTGTGTAGGCGTCAGCTACCTGAATTAATAAATTACGAAACTGTGGAAATTGGAAGTAACTCTTTAACACATTAAACATTGCCATTTATATTTACAATTAGTAGGTGTAAAGAATTTATTGTGCGAAAGAAAATGTGGGAGGATGAGAAATTGTCTTTACATGGCAAGGACAAAATGAAAACATGATATATTCGATTTCGAATAAAAAATTGTACCTGACGTGTACAGCTATATTACTTTTAATATTTGAAATAAAAAAAATTATTCTAATTATTTTGCTACAGTTCATTTATAATAAAATAAATATCGTTATAATATTATAAAAATATAAATATAGTTATAATAGAATAAAAATAGTGCTTATAAGTAAATTGTCGAAAAGCTAAAACAAACACAAAAACCTGTTCGTAAGAATTTATTGAACACACGAGAGAACTATTATGATTCTGATATGCTATGACAATTTCAACTTAAGTAGTTTTTTTTTTATTATTTTTGAAATTATGATATAAAATGTGAGTTAATAAAAGATAAGTGTCTATTCTTGAATATATATCAAAAAAAGATGATTTGATCTTTCCAACTTTTCAGAAACGAAAGAATACATTAGAATGCCAAGATTCTTACAGATCATAGAACTCTGATTAAATCCCAAAACAATCATTTTTTTTGAATAATGGATCAAACAATTTCAGTCTCTTAGCACTTTCTTATTCTCCAGGTCAAAACAAGAGAAGATAATCCAGCACAGTGGAAATCAAGTTTAGTACAGAATAGCAGCTTAATGTCCCATTATCTCTCTTTTTCTCATACCGATAATAATATTTGCGATAAAATATTTTCTGAATATTTAAGTGAAGTGGCGTAACACTGTATTTAATTTTTTCGATAAATCCAAAAGAAAAAATTAAAAAAACACATTTTTAGAAGATTTTATATAATTGTTTAACAAATTTTGGATTCATTGTTATAATTGTGTGCCTACACGGTGCTTGTAAATATCTTCTGCAGGGAAAACAGGTTTGAACAGTTTATTAACACTTAACTCAAAATTTTGAAAATAATAGAGCATAAAAGGAATTTTTGTGTATTTTGTATTTCTGTATAATCTTCTAAATTTATTAGTTCATTGCCAAAAAATCGTTAGATGAATATAATTAATTCTATAATTATATAAAAAGATGTAAAATAAAAAGATAAGAGAATAGTTTCAACAGATCATAGAGTAAATTTAGCAACATTTGCCAAAACTTAAATCATTCAATTTATAAACTTGAATAAATTAAAAACCTGTGCTTAATCATTAATCAAAATAAATAGAAACATAACCATAATTCATCATTTGTCTATTTGTACTTCTTAGAATCAGTTTAATTAAGCAGTAATTATCTCATCTTTCTTTGTTCGTTTTCACCTTCATTTACTCTTCTCCATCTCATCTTGTTACAATATTTATCAGCTTAGAAAGCATACAGTCTATAATTATGTCCAAACTCATTTAGTAAATTATGTCATGAGTGTTAAGTGATATTGTTGGTCACTATTCCGAACAACAATTTTGAACACTTTTTCTAAAATAGGTTGAGTAAGGGAGAACCCTACAATTGAGGGAGCAACACCTGGTTATTATGTTACTAAACACCGCATCAATATTTATTAATCTTGTTGATGTTGATGCCAACTACTGTTATTGACTTGACTTACTTCTAATTTCATTCGAGCAATACAAAAGTTTACACTAAAATTATGAGCCTCACCATGCAAGTATGAATTAGAAAATAAAATAAAAAAATGATTCACAAAGTTTTTCAGAACTACGATCTTAGAAAAACATTTGCTATCGACAAGAAACTACTTTTTTTTGCAGGTTTTTATCCAAGAAGAAGCTCAAAGAATAATTATTTATATCTATTTGGTGCTTTTATAAATTCATTCTTTTCTGCAGCTCAGATTATTTCTATGACTGTTCGAATGATAATTGATAGAAACGATTTATCCAAACTTGTCGATTCTCTTCAACACTTTATAACATTATCAACTTACGTTTGTAAATTAATAAACTTTCTCTATTATCGGAAGAAACTGATACACATAGAAGATAATCTTACCAAACCAATATTTTACGGTTTTTCGTATGATCAATTGGACTTGATGGAAGAAAAAATAAATTCTTGTAAAAAAGTTGGAAAAATATTCAGATTTTTATGTGTAAACGCAGTTACATGCTATATTTTAACACCGTTCTTGGACAACGATGGTTCAAAAAATTTACCATATCCAGGGTGGTTTCCATATAATGTCACAAAATATTATTACACTACAGTTACCTTTCAAGTGTTAGGTGTTGCAAATACGGCCTATACTAATTCATCGATTGATATTTTGACTTGGATGTTGATAAGTATAGCGTCTGGACAATTTGAAATTCTTAAACATAATCTAAAGAATATAAATTGGCAAGACGATCAAAAGAAAACAGAAAAACAGTTTGTTAGTTGTGTCAAACATCACGAGGAAATTGTCAAGTAAGAATGTTATTTTTTTATTTTTGTATTTAGACTACTTTTTGTAGATTTGTACATGAAATAGAGCAAATTTTTTCCAAAGGTATATTTCTCCAATTTTTTGCTAGCGTTGTTGTCATATGCTTCACAGGCTTTTCATTAATGATTGTAATATTACTAAGTTCTGAAAATTATCAGAGTCACAACAATCATTTGCAGGTACCAATATTCAGTATGCAGTTCAATTATTTAATGATGTACTTTTTGTGCATGATGTGGCAATGTGCAATGTATTGTTGGTACGGTCATGATGTTATGACAACAGTTGAGTTAAAAATGCAAAATAAAAATAGGTATCTCATAGCTGTAACAAATGATTTCAGAGTAGCACCATTGGTGAATCATTCTATTCTTCTAATTGGTACGAATCTGAGTCAAAAATTCGCAGAAACTTTTTTATTTTTTTGGAGAAAACTAAGAAACCCGTAATAGTGACGGCTGGAGGTTTCTTTACATTATCATTAACAACTTTAACTAACGTAAAGAATATATTTTTTCCTTCAAATAGTTTACTTTTGCTTGTAGATTTTAAGATCATCGTACTCATATTTTGCGGTTTTGCGACGAGTTTACAAAAATTAATGCTCATTAAAATACAAGAGAGGTAAATTATGTTTAGTTGCACAATGAATGACCTAGTGAAAATATCCAACTTCGGGAAGTTTAACCTCCGACCTCACGTTTATATAACAAACTGATCGATTTTTATTGTGTCTAGTCACGTAATTTTTTTTTTTTCACTAATTTCATCAAAACAGAATTAATGAAATTTCAAAGGTTCCAAGATATGTGTTAAAGATAACATTACAAAATTTAAATGCACTATTAATAGAACCTACTAAGGTGAAGAGTGAATGGATGTATTGTTCCAAATGTATAGTAAAATAAATTTAGATTAAATAAAGCACTTAAGTGATAAAAACCGCAAACTCTTAAGTTTACTTTATTGACTGAATCACGCTACGTAAAATTCTCAAAGGTTTTTCCTACATCCTGAAAATAATTGAGGATTTAACAAAACCGATCACGCTCTACAAATTTCCATTTAGTAAAAACAAAATCATCTTATTAAAATATTCCTAGATTGTTTACGCTTTCATTACGTAACATTTTTCAAACTCTCGAAGATAAATTAGCTATGTCCATTTGCAGAACACTTACGAAACGTGAGTAGTTTTTAGTAGACGTTTCGTCAAAAATTTTGACAATAATGAATGGTTAAAAAACACCTATCAATTTAGTTTAGTTAAAGCAGCCGCGTGTGCGACATTCATGTAATAATCTGGACGCTTAAAGGTGTGCTAACATCTCCCTTCTCTCCAGCCTTGTGACCTGGTGACCTCCCTCTGCATAGCGCGTCTTCGAGGAGTAGTTGACTTGTAGCGGAACGTGCGGTATCGCGGTGAAGTGTGGACGAACGGTACTTGAGATGTTGTGGGTTCTCGGATTTGGAATTGTAGCAGCGGCGGTGGCGGCCACCCACGGAATTGATAACAATCAGGTGCGTCTTATCAGGGGAAAAACAAAATTATCAAAAAGGGTACTAGATTATTATACATTTAGCAAAAAAGTTTTTTGAAAATTTCATAAATCCTAAAAAAAATGTTTTTTTTTCACAGTTGGGACTACAGATTCACATATTTCATATTTTCAAGAAGTTTTTTTTAAAATTAGAATTTTTTTCGTATTTCTTATTTAACAAAGAAATTTCAACAATTTAAAAATTCTAGAAACATTTATAGAAAAATATTTTTTGTCTTAATTGAAGTACCGCATAAAATGGAGTGGATTAACTTTTCAGCGGTAAAATCAATAATCATTTTTTTTATGTTAAATTCAAAAAAGCTCCAACTCTAAAATCTAATTTTGTTTAGTATTAGAATGAACCAGTTAAAAATGATCTAGTTTTCAGTTATTATGTTCTTGGAGACATTTCTACTTTTGGTCAAATTCGAAATACTGGTCTATGCCACCCAGAAAAGCTTCTGGAGTAATTTTAAATTTTTTAATACCCAGATGTGATTTTTATGATTTATTTACTTTTGGTTTTTTATTATTATTATTGTAGCTTGGAGTATTCGATGACTTAATCTAAAAAATCAAAAATGATCATAAAGAACGGATTGGCACATAAAACAACAAGAATGAATGCGGTTTGGCTATAAAATATAATAGCAATTTACAAAGTATGTCTAGTACTACAAACAAACTAATTAGCAATGTTTACTTTTTTTAATTGGTTTGCTGACATCTAAGTTATTTATTATTGTTATTTTGTGTTAAGGGCAATTAAGATATCCACTGTCTGAAGGATATAGCTACCAATTACATTTTCAGTAGAAGAAATAAATTCTGAATTTCAAATGTAAAATCTTCAATGCAATAAATGTGTCTAAAAATTTCCTAATTCATATTCAGATATGCAAAGATTTGAATTCTGTGTCAGACATGTATAAATTTTTTGAGTAAGACGAGTGATGTTAAATTGAAATAAAACTTATCGATATTTTAGAAATGCAAATAGTTAAGCAATTTAAAATCTCCAAATTTTATTGCAAAATATTTATTTTGTTAGTTAAATGTCTACAGAAATGATGAAAAATTCTTATTAAAGGAAAGTCTTTTTGTATAAATCATAATTTGCAAATAACATTTTAGATTCAGCTAATGAATGTCACCATCAACTAAACTTATTGTAAACGACTTTTACAATTGTCTCGGTGTTATTTCTTCTAAAAATGTGGCATTTAAAAATAATTTATGATCGCTAGTTTCTAGTTTCTATTATATTGCACTTTTATTTCAATTAGTACTTTTTTAATGTTAACACTACCATGTGAATGTCCAGATTTTAGATGTTGCAAAACATTAAACACAACAAAATTTACAAATTACGTACATACCTTGGATGAATTTAAAGAAAATAATTAAAACTTAAAGTTAATTTCCTAAAAATCAATTGTTAATTTAAAAGTAACGGAAATTAGATTAATTAATTCGTGTAAAAAATTGATTCTAAACATAATTTACGAAAAAAAGTTGTAAATGTAGCTAATTCCGCCAACAGAGAGTAGTTAGTGAATATTTAAATTTCATGAATTATGCAGAATAGACAAAACCTTTGGCATTGATGCTCGTCCAATGAAATAAATTCTTCCTTAACATTTATCAAGAATACAATTAAAAACTGTTGACATTTAGATCAAGCGACACAAATCTTCATACCAAAAATATTTGCCGTTGATCATAAGAAGAATTTATATTTTATATGGAACAGCTATTTGTCAAGGTTATGAGAGTCATCATATATTGTTTCTAGTTTATAACTTTGAATAAAAAAGGTGGAGATCTCTAATAATAAAAATAAATAATTTAATAAGTTATTAATGATCAAATACCGTCTTGATTTTTTAAATAATGATGTAGTTAGCAAGAAGAATAAACAAGTTAATTTTCTAAAAAAATTAGTCATCATTAGTTTCAAAAATGATCTAAGTGAATTTTATAAAGACAATGATAATTTTGATTGACATTTGCAGATTACTACAAAAATCAAAGCAATTTGCAGGTATTACATAATTAGTTGCATCGAAATATAAAATATGATAAATAATCGCCTACGTGAATCTCCATATATGAATCAGTGAAAGTGATTCATCGTGCGATTTTTTGGGGATCTAATTTAAATGTGTATACGACATCCCCAACAGTATGTTTTCTTAATATAGGTATTATATTTTAGAAATTATATCAATCGTTCTTTGTATTATGTTCTCATATTATATAATTTTTTGTGGTGCTACTAGTAGGGAAATTGTTTGGCAAAATGCCAATTCATGTGGACAGCAATTGCGCCACAATTAGGACAATTCTCACGAAAATTCCATTCTGGAAAATCGACTTGAATGTGGAAGTAAAAGTAATTGTTTGATTTTACAATGTTTTGTTTAATTTCGATTCTACACCAATTCGTTCTACTTTATATTACCTAAGAACTTCTTACAAAAGGTATTCAACAAAACCATATTCGCACTGTTTGAAAAGAATTACAAATGAATACGACTATCCAACAATTAAGTGTAAAATTGATTTTTTAAGAAAACCTTAACAATGAATTAAGAATTATGCACGCCTGATAATCACTACAATTAAGCTTACATAATCCAAGACCGACCTTTGTAATACATATTATAATTGCAGTTTCTTCAAACGAGACAAATTAACTACTTAACAAAGCAAATTTAATTGAATTAAAGAAACTTCTGCAAAAAATGGAAATCTTATTGACAACTTATTTAGAATGATGTTACTATTTCAAGAATCATAAGAGTTTTCCAAATAAGCGCTTTGCGAAGGCTGGAAGGTGACCTAATCATGAAATCTTTTGTTCTTATTACGTCTTTACTAGATTATAAAACGACCTTGTTCACGTAACTTAGAAAAAAATGAAGAAGAGGCGCGATCTAGATTTCCCACAAAACTGTGGGAACAACAATGAATAATAATTATTGTTAATATAAATATTGACAATAAAACGCAAGAGTAAGACGTTACACAATACTATGGTATTTCCGTAATTTTCGTGAAGATTAAGCTTGATTACTTGTCACGTTTTGACATGAAACCACAATTAGTACCGGCGGTACGTAGGTGGTTCCTAAAACTGACTGATATCCTGATTGCGTTACAAGCTTTTTTTAAAATAGTCTAATTGAAACTTTTACAAATGAAAGTTAAGAAAAAATCAAAAATGAAAGTGCCATTGAGAGTACTTTTCAACAGTAAAAACGTTAGTTCAATTAATTATAGACACGAACTGGTTATAATAGATTAAATAAAGAGTAATAGCGTAATTCTAAAGATTGGGTTTTTTGAGAATAACTAACGAGAATATAATAACTAGTGACTAAGCAATGAAAATAGTATGGGACGTGACTTGAACGAACTTGCTAATTGTACAAAGTAGTACCATACAAGTGTAGAAGATGAGTTCGAAAGTAATTATCGACAATATTTAATTAATAAGCCGATTCATCAAACTTAAATTTTTAGTTACGTATAAATCATCTCCAGACACTTCACAAAAACAAAACAAAGCTTATATAAACTTTAGTGTTCCTAATGTAATCTTCAGTATCGCGAAGTCGAGAAATTGAGGAAACACTAGACGTGCTTGAGTTCCAACAAAACCAACAATTCTTTTGTAAACTTGTACACTTTGCGTGTTCTAATTACAGGTTCAAAATTCGACTTTGAATCTGCTCAAGTGTAAAGATGCAACTTATGCAACAGTTGTGTAAATATCGGTAAGTCATAACCTACGCACACTTACGGAATTGACCTATAAGAGATAGAAAGGTAGATAAGCTACTTGGAGATGTTCTTTGTCGATGCAACTATAAAAAGTACAAAATAAAGGCGGAGTTTTGTTATGTAGACAGAGGTCATGAACAACAATAGTAGGTGAACCTGGCTTTGTAAGGCATCTGAAATTTATTAAGTGGGAACAATTAAATGTTTACGTAGTGTATTATTTGTTAAGAATTAGAGATACTGCCAATTTGAGGTGCTAAAGACAACCTCTATTAAATGTCAAGTGTCTCGAAACGAAAGATACATGACAGTGAAATTAAATGGTACTGAAATAAAGTGACAATCCTTTAGTAATACATTTGGTGTTGCGAAATGAACAATTAGAAGACTTTTAAAGGAAAATAAATATATGAAGATGGATTTCTGTGACTTTGGTCGTTGTTTATACAAATGCGAAATGGAAATATAAAAAGCCAAATGTACATACATGTCGAAGATGTGAAATATGTGTGTCAATGACAGTAATAAAATACAAAAAAATCCAGCCTCTGCACTTTTTACAGCTATTGTTATTGTAAATATCCATTATAAAGTCTAGGATTATAAAGTTTTGTACTTGTAATTGGGAATAGGTACATACTTTTTAATTTATTGTTTAAATTTCTATTCTAAAAATTTTAATTTGTTTTAAGTTTTTGATTCTCGAAATTCAAGAAAAATCAACAGTATATTCTTTATACTCAAAAATTTTTAATTTCACACTTAATGGAACATGTGTAATAATTCCTACTCAACTATGTGATTTAGAAATTTTCTGATTTATTTTCGATTATTTTGTTTATTTAGAAACTTTTTAATTATAGTAGAAGTATAAAAAAAAATAAACAACCCTAGCTTAAAATCTAATACAAATACATTAATCCAGGTTCCTAAAAGTGGCTTTTCTTGTAAAGGACGTTCTATGGGCTATTACGCAGATGTTGACAGTGGATGCCAGGTATGTTAATAGTTTCCAAACTCAAAATTTAGGAATAAATATTTTTTCAAGGTTTACCATATGTGCGATGGTCTTGGTCGTCAGTTCAGTTACACCTGTCCCAATGCAACTCTCTTCCAACAGCGAATGCTTATATGTGACCACTGGTATATGGTAAATTGCAGTAAATCAGTGGATGACTACGCTGCAAATTTAAGAATAGGTCGTAAAATGCCATTTGTTGACGATTCAGAATCAAACCCATACCATCGCACGCCAAGACCTGACTTATTAGCGCATCATAGTCAATCAGAGTATGACATTATTTATCGCACTGGTAAGGCTCAATACGGTACCAATTTGAATCTTGTTGGAGCAGAGTCCGATAAAAATGGTACAACTAGTACTACAGACGAACCTGCATATTCGTTACCCAGCCACTGGTCTACAGAATATAGCCAGCAACAAGTCACCACAAGTAAACCAAAAGTTGTTTTTAATAAAAAGAATGTAGATGCTAGCGGTATTAAAGGAAAACCGATTAATCAGGAAGCACCAGTTAATTTCAAATCAAATTTTAAAAATACTACTCCTGTATTTCCAAAAAGCGTCAGCACTGAGTCGCCGAATGAGGTTCCGGTTAATTATAAATCATACTTCAAGAACACGACTCCGGTGTTTCCTAAAAGTGTAGATGCGAGCACAGTTGCTCCGGATGAAGTGGGATTGGTACCTCCTCTTCCATACCAAGTCGCCAGTAGGAACACAGACGTAGAAACTACAACAACTACTGAAGTTCCCGTCAACTTCCAATCAAATTTCAAAGCGACAACACCAAACTATCCAACAAAAGTTGATATTACTAGTGAAGATCCATCAGAAGTTGGGGTTTTACCACCTAATGATATCAACAGTACACTTAATAACACACAAGATCCTAAAGTCCCATCATTAAATTTGGGTTTTGAACCTCCAGCAATAGATCCTAATTTTGATCCTTCCAACAGAAGTACAGAAAACGTAGAACCTTCGCCACCATCCCAGTTTTATCAACCTCCTAAATTTGAACCTGATTATACTGATGTGCCAAAACCTAACGAGGATAGTAACCAGATAAGACAAGGTGGATTCAAAGCATTAAGCAATAATGAATGGGAAGACTTGAGAAAAAAATTTTTAATTCCCGATTATGAGTTCCCTCTAGAGACAGTTTCCAGGCCTAGTTATGATAGCGTTTTGAGTTCTTTTCAAGCAAGCGCAGTGCCATCTGATAAAAAGTGAGGGAAAGTTGAGGAATGATTCGGTGAATTGAATAACTTGTACAAAATACCTATATTGTAAATATTTATTTTTTAACGTTAACACCGTGTGATTACATAAAAAGTTCATCAGACATTTGATAACAGTCTATTCTGCGTCGAAAATGACAAAGTTATAATTATCAAACTCAAAAATGCATCTTTTTTTCAGTTTAAAGCTAGACTGGTAGATTTTGGTCCTAATGGTTCAAAAACGAATAATCACAACTTGTAATTGCAATTCTTTTTGATATTTCTGTCTACTATTAGTACCTACGATGTATGAATTGAAACGACATCCATATCACAAAGAGTCGCCTACGATATCTGATGAATTTTTTATTTGATCATTGGATATGTTTTTTGTGCTGCATATTTACATTATAGGACAACTGATTACAAAACAAATTATCACAAAATGTCCAAGTCATACATGAATTACTGTACTTAACTATTTAATCCATATAAAAAAATACCTTTCCTGAATTATTTACGGTTGATGTGTAATCTCGTGTATTCATTATTAATAATTTGTTTTAATTTTCAATAAATACCAAAGCAATTATGTACGAACCACAAAATATAAAAAGCTTCATTCCTACTATCAACTTCCAGATTTCTACTTAAGAACTGGCAGCACGTGGTTAATTACCAATTGTTTTGCAATAGTCATTATATGACAAACTGTACATAAAATAGGCATAACTTATTTTTTTTATAACAAAAACAGAATGATGAATGTAAATAAAATGAAATAAAACTTTTGTAAAAAAATTTCGTATTTATTAGGATTAAGCAGAAGCAAATAATTAAAAGTGCATATTTTAAACAAATGGCTCAATGCTAATTTCTACACACGAACATGGATTTATCAACTCAAATTTATGTAAAACTTCTGGGTGTAAAACACCAATTTTTCCAATCTCAGCACCATTGCAAATAATTTTTGCACATCTTCCAGGGAAATAAGCTGGATCTAAAGCAGTAATAACGTAAATGTTTGAAAATCTCCTGTAAATAATTACCATCGCAAGATTGTAGGTAGTATCCTTTAGGCGTTTTATTAGGATTCCATGGCACTTCCAACAACATCATAATTTTATCCAATAGACCGTGAACTACCTCAAAACCTGCATTTTTATTACAGTTGACTGCACAAATTCGTCTTTCGTTACGTGCTCCAACTTCTACGATTTTTTTTTTCAATAACGGAAGATGAATAAAATAAAAACAACTTACCCATGGAAGCATCTTTTAATACAACATCCGAAACTTCAAAAATTTTGATCGGCAAAGACATCTTTTTATTAGCTGCTATTGTTTTAAGAATACCTGGCAGAAGTGTTGTTCTGCATACTTGAAATTCTAAAGTTTTTGGATTAGAGATATGAACAGCAGGTACTTCTTCAATCGATTTAAGTCCCAACTTTGTGGAAACATCATCACGCGAACACTGAGTGAAATCAATAAAACCATTTAGAAATAAATAAAATAATGTATAGATTAGAGTACCAAAGCAAATGTTAAAGCTTCTGTAAAACCCGCTTGTGCAATTGGACCTCTGAGTAAATCCGACAATTTATTAACTGGTTGTTGTGCCCCAATTGTATTTGTTTTTGGTAATGTCCGTGGTATTTTATTATAACCATATGCTATTCCTACATCTTCATAAATATCGCATGGATGAATAATATCATGCCGAGTTGGAGGGATCGTTACTTTTATACTTTGCCCATCAGATGTCAGTTCCGATTTCAAACACATTTTATTTAAAAGTTTTGTAATTTTTTCAGGGGATTCACTTAAGACAATGAAATTAGACAAATTATTAATTAAATAATAAAAACAGAAACCTGATGCCGATTATAGAGTTAGCTTTATCAGCGCTGATTACCTCATTTCTATAAGCTAAATCGGGGTAAATTACTGAACTACCATCTGGGTTAATTACTTCAACTGCTTCAGCTGTAAATGGTTGTTTACAATATTGACTAAACATGCATACAATTGTATCAACGACGATTCGAGCCTTGAAATAACTCATTACTGAATTATTTATAAATCAAAAAACTTACTTTTGTTAAATCAGTCGCTGTGCATTCAATCAAGACGTTTTTTGTTTTGAGAGTAATTTTTGAATGATCTCCATTAATTATAGGCGGAAGAGACAAAATAACACCGTTATTATCCAAAACTAAAGGATAAACAGAACTATCTTTGATAATAGGTAAGTACTGCTTTAACTGAGCATGAGTCTAAAACAATTAATATTTTGTATAATATATTATTGGTTGCCTAACATAAAAAATTACTCTTCATCTACAATTTTCAGCTTTATGTAATAATTACATCTAACTACTCACAGAGTATAGTTCCATTATATCATTTCCATCACATTCTTTAGTCTGATTTAGTGGAACAAATTTAAATTCAGAGGGTGGTTTAGCATCATATACAAATGGTCCTTGTACTGTGTCCAAGTCATGAGTGCCAATAGATACAAGCGTCCGTTTGCGACAAATATTCTGATGCAATTTTTCTTGTAAATCAATAAAACTATTGTAAGAATCAGGTGTGAAATATAAATCACGCAAAACAGCTGCAACAAGGTATGGTCTAACTTTAGCTGTATCAGGTTTAATATAAATTTTTTGAATACTGTCAGGAGAAGGCTTAATACATTTGAATTGCGGTGGTGCTATCCTGAAAAAGTGTTTATAATATGTGGAAATTTAAGTTTCAACTACAGACTTTTCTTGGAAAATGCGGATACCAAGAGTGAGACCTTCTAGACATAATAGATCATACCGATTCGCCGGAATGTCAATGCGATAGATTACATCTTCAGATGCTCCAGAAAGTAAAGCTGAATCTTCACCTTGTTCTTTACTAATCATTTGTTTTTCTGTTGTCTATAATGTAAAGCGGATATTGCATCATTTTTTTTAACATAGTTCTTGAACTTACAACTTCATCTAGTTCGAGGCCAAACTCAAAACAAAGGCGTTGGAACTCATCGTCAGCTATAAATTATTGAAAATTGTTACAATATTGAGATTTACAATACTTGAAAGTAATTAAAACTTTGTCACTTACTGAAATTCTTTCCTAAAGCTTCAAATAATAGATTCCTTTTCACACCAATCGTCGGCATGATAATTCCAAATTAGTAATGTTTTTCTTGAAAAAAATTAAAGATATGGATAAATTTAACACGTTGGATTGTATCACCGGTGACAGCTGTCACTTAACTTAGGTTATGGTGGAAAAATTAACGGCACCAACCACGTACCTACCACGACGAAAATCTCTATTGAATTTGAATTGTTAGATTGAAAGCTTCACATCTTATAACATTAATTGTCTATAACATTGCTATAAAATCAAAAAAATAATTGTTTTTGTTTTATGTTAGAAAAAAATAATTAAATTGATTTTATAATTTTGAAATATTATTGGCAACAGTGCAGTGTAAACAAAATGTTACTAAAATTGTCATTTTTATCAAAACAAAACCTAACCTTAACTTTCTGTATAAGTGGCAAAAAAAACAAAGTTTTTGGTGTTTAGATCTGTTGTCAAAAAGGATATTTATTATTTATAGTTTTTATTTTTTTTTTGTGGATTAGAAAAAAATGTCTTCTCAAATAAGTACTAAAGAAAAACTGCTATATATTATTGATGATATTGAACTGATTTCAAAGTAAGTTTGGAGATGCCTAATGTAGTAATTGTACAATTCATTTAAATTGGCTTTTTTTAGAGAAATAATAGAAAATTCAATAGCTCCAAAACACCTGAAACTCTCCGGTCCTGAATATGCTCAACTCACCGAATTACTTGTTGCCAAAAATAATGAATTAAACGAGACTCTCAAACTTGCAGCAGAACAAGCACAAATTGACAAAAAAATGGATGTCTTAAAAGCTGAAGTCGAACGTCAAGATAACGATATTAACAATCTTCAAAGACAATTAAAGGAAGCTGAACAAATTCTTGCAACAGCTATTTATCAAGCTAATCAAAAATTACAGTCTATAGCTCGTGCTAATAAAAGACCTGTTTCATCGGAAGAATTAATAAAGTTTGCACATAGAATAAGTGCTTCAAATGCTATTTGCGCTCCGTTAACGTGGCAACAGGGTGATCCTAGAAGACCATATCCAACTGATATTGAGATGAGATTAGGTCTTTTAGGAAGATTAATGAGTGATCCTATAAATGGGCATATAATGCAACAGCAAAATAATTTATCTGATTTACATAGACAAGGTCATCCTGGGGAAATCCCTGCTGCTCAACAGAATCAATTTGCGTGGCATCCGTCAGGAGAAATTCATATGAGTGTAGGTCAAGGCAGTGTTCCAATGGATACAAGAAATCATAAACAAGAAACGGAAGATGTTGAAGTTATGTCCACGGATTCTAGTAGTAGCTCCAGCAGTGATTCGCAGTAATTACTATAAGCAGTTAAATGAAAAAGTAACTATATGGCCATTTTCATGTCTTATAATGCGTTATAACTTAGACATTCTTGTTGAATTATGGACGGCTCTATTAGGGATTGTCTTAATTTACGGTCGTATTATTTATTTATACTTATTAAGTTATGTTATAAACTATAAAAGTGCTAAATTAATTTTTCTTATGCAATATAAATTGAAAAATACATCCAATTTACTTTTGATTATTTTTTTATCATTTCTTGGTAATATCTGTGTTACAATACTCGTGTCTTGTGCCTTATTACGAAACGTTGGACACTGCAACTCAGTTAATCATTTGATACCCACTTCCCTTTAATACATTTAATTTTTTGTTTAATAAAAATGCATTTTATTGGTATTAATTTCAAATTGGTGAATCATTATCATTCAGCGATAAACCAGCGGTTGCAACTTTATCTTCCATTGGACAAATGCAGCCAGTTTTTTATTCTTTATATTATAGATTTTATTGGTGTGCGATTCTGATTGCTGATTTGTTATCGAAACCTCAAGAATCTATTGGTCGTGACTCAATACCACCTCCAAATTATTATAAATGTCGTTTTAGCCAAAAGACTATGCAGTGGGATGAGGTGTCACGTAGTCACGCAGTAACAATTGGCCGATGTACCACACCAACGTAGACGTTTACGACTGTTAAACAAGACGTTAATTATTATTGTTGAACTCTCTACGTATCTCAGTTTTTTATCTTACTATCTATTAAGACTATCGAAGTTGTAATGTACAATTTTTTGTGTTGAGGTATAATAAAACATCCATTATTGTAATACCACGTCTATTAGAGTATCCTTCTACAAGCAGAATTTGATTCAAGTTTATTCATTATATTTCTCATGGGACTTACTTAATAATTTTCATTAAATTAAATATTGAAGCAGTACAGCATTTTAAGTTGAAGTTACAAACAAATGAACTTTTTCTCAAATCAGCTTATGACTTTGTTTACAAAATTTAATTTGATAGAAATTTACTATAGTTTGATTTTAAATTTTGTTTTTAGTTTTATTGGATATGTGAAAAATATTTTTTTTATCACAGGGTTGTAGTGATAAGATTTTTCTAAGAGAATAATCGCTCCAAAAAGCACAAAATTCAGAGCAAAAGCTGTGAGAAGAAAAATAATACTTTTAGTTGAGAATTACTGTTGTTGTATGGCTGAGTATTTCTTTTTATAATGCAAAGTTCTATTTTTCTTTTCGCAGTTTTGCTCGTACTGCATGTATTTGCTAAAAGGTAAAAGGTATCACAATGCACTTATATTTTTATTGTATAACAGCACAAACGCTTTTTAATTTTCCAAAAATAATAGTACCTTTAAATAGTTATATTTTTCAAATAAATTATAAACAAATTTTTACAGTTTGATCTAACTTAGATCACTTATTATATTCGAAATTATAAAGTATTTTATTACAAAATACTTTAGAATTTTATCAGTAAAAATACTGCTATTTTTAGAAAAGTAACGGTTTGCTATCTAATACATTTTCTAAAGGATATTTGAAGAGATGACAGTAGGCTGATAGGGCTCAATACAGCGGACTGTCATCGCTTCTTATACACAGAACTTTACAAATATATACAATACCACATTTTCCGAACTGTCAATAATTATAATTACATATTACAATTACGTATTTGTCTAAAATCTGCGCATATGCTAATAAATATCTAAAATCCAATTAGCTAAAGGCGTGTATTTACAAAATATAATTCAACGAAGCCTAGGTCCCACTTAAAGTAGCGTGGTACCTTGCAATATAAATGAGCTAATTTAGGATTCCTATAAATACATTATTGTCTTTTGGTAATTATTGACCTGAATGTATACGCTATGCATGAATAAGAATGATTCAAATAATAAGAAAATGAAAGGATATTTTTATATTGTAAGATTATGATATTATCGCCGTTTTACGTTAAATGAAGATCGCCCTTAAGTATTCTCGTGAATGTTTTTTTAAATTGTTGATTGGCTAGGGCGTAACAAAATGGATTAAGTGGGCTATTGGCATAGCATAGGAAGTAAGAGAACATGTAAACATGTCCGTTGACGCAGGGCGGTTCGGAGCAGAAGCCTTCGACTAACGCGAAGATATGATAGGGTGTCCAGCAGATGACAAATGCGCCCAAAATAAATGAGATTGTTCTCAGCGCTTTTCTGGCTCTATTTTCTGACTTGGACTTTTGACGTCCGAAACCTCCAAATGGTACCACTGCCTTCTTCTTTTTCCCTTTGAGTTTACTTCCGATATGTTTGACGAAATCTCGTTTGGTTCCATTGTCGTCCGTGTCTGCACGATCAAAGGCTTTACTCCTGCTCACCTCGACAATGGTAGTTGCCGCCATTATGGCGGCTGCATTACCTGTTTGACTGATGGCGGACATACCGCACGGTGTACTGGGATCAGAGTCCCTGGCGGCGTCTGTTGGAGGTTCGCTCACCACAGACGTCACGGGTCGGTCCGCGCTCAGAGTCACCTCTGTGTCCACCTTCCTCCGCCGTTTAGTACTCTGTGAAACAGACGGCGATGAGGGGGGACTTTCGCACGCGGGGGAAGGGACAACCACCGAGCTCTCGTCCATAAAGCGCAAATCGGCGCCATCTAGACCCACGAGAACATCGCCGGTGGGGGGCGCATGCGGGGCTTTGGGGGGGCTCGGGGTTTTACGTACCGCCTTTTCGGCAATTTGTGGCATCGGTGGGGGCGCCGGGATGCCCCCATTGAGGCGGTTGTTGTTTTCGGCCGAAGGGGCAACGGTACGCTTCTTGGCATTTTGCTGCGCTGAGCTGTCATCGTCAGATTCGAAAGCTGGACTGCTGGACCGTTCCGACTTGTCTTGATCGCCACCACACAACTGCGCCGTTGGCAGACACAAATTTCGTTTTTCTACGCTATTGGTGGTACCAGCGTTGCTCATAGGTTTGGTCTTGCTTGGTTCCTCTTTAACCGGTACAGGCTGTGGCTTGTCTTGACTCAAAAGAGTACTCTGAGTCTTGCTCAAGCCGATGCCTGCAGCTCTTCCCGCCATTCCCGACATGGCTCCTGCGCTTAAAGCTACCATCGATTGCATCTTTCTTTGTTTTGCTTCGCTCTTTTTTTGCATGTCGTAGGCGGTTTTATAAATGCCTCCGTAGAGGATAAAGAGGACTATAAGGGTGGTCCAGTAGTAGCCTATTATCAGGGCAGTGTTGAAAATGGGGTCTTTGAGGAATTGCACGGCGCACTGACCAGGTAAAAGGTCTCGATAACCAATAAAATGCTCCCAACCGAAAATACTGATGAAAAACAAGAGGGCAGGGATTATCCAGGTTATTGTAACCATCCAGACTACTCGGGTTTTCGTACGCCAACTTCTGTATTTTGCCGCGATTTTTACAGAACAGAAACGGTCTATGGTGATTAGGAGAACGGTATATTGGGATACCAAACACACGGTGTAGTCCACGGATAACCATAGGTCGCATAGGAGGGGGCCTAGGTCCCAGGAACCCATTAAAACGTACACAGTGTAGAAGGGCATGGAAACAGTACCTAAAAAATTTGAGATAATTTTGAATATAAACACGATATCCAAATTCAGCAGTATAGAAGCAGAGTAGCGAACAAAAAAATCAAAATTTTTAAATATTATTTAACTAATTTTCTCTTACCTATCAACATGTCTGTAGCTGCCAAGGAAGCGATGAAATAGTTGCTGGGTTGTCTAATATTCCTATCGACGATAAAAGCTAACAGTACCAAAATATTCCCAGCAACAGTTAAAATTATACAAAGTCCTAAACAAATCGCTATGAGGATAGTTTGCCACAGTTCAAAGGGCGGCAAAGGAGGTGTTACAGTGGAAGTGAAATCCTCATAACCCGAAATGTTTTTCGTAGAATTGTGCAAATCCAAAAGGTCTACGTTCGAATCATTCCCCAAAATGTTCAATGGATCCCACGATTTAAGTAAAGTTGTTGAATTCAGTGCCTGCGTACATTCGGTGAACGAAAGAATTCCATTGTAAACTGTCTTACATATTTTCTCTCGTTGCTTCTGGAATTTCCTGCAACACAAAAAAAAATAAAGTCATCTTCGAGTGTTCTGACAATATTAACTTTGACCGTGCACTTCTAACGTCCTTCATCCTACGCCCTCAGATTAAATTGAAAGTTTTTCAACTGGAACTTAGGGAAAAGTGAAACGTTCTGGTTCGATATGAGCTATGTAATATCTGTTTGAGGTGAAGGAGCGGAATTCCGGGGCGGTTTTGCCTTCATTACACGACCGAATGAGCCAGCAGCTTCATTAAATTCGACTGATGCTTATGACGCTTCTACTAACGTGAGATCCTGTGATTGTCTGATAAAACAGGCAGACAGACATTGTAATTATGAGACCTTTTTACCAACCAAGTCTCTCAGCCTGTTATTATTGCCTTCCATTTTTTACGAAAAGTTCAATTTTAGAAAGAGGTCAAAGTTAATTAGCTAAAATTTCGTCACCAGCTATGTATATTAAAACGCAATCAACGAAGGGATGTCACCTGTATGAAAAAACAACGCTCAAGTTTTGTGTAATAAAGGTTACATTTTCTTTTATGAAATAAAATTTCAAAAAGCATTTATTATGTATTGATTTTTAGTTATTTATTACTTGATATGAAAACTTTTTATACGTCAGAAACCACTTAAGTGGCTGTTAAAAGTGAAAGAAAACTTCAAAATATAATTTAATTCTTAGTTTGACAGTTTGGAATTATACGAAACTATAGCAGTCTTTGTGATGCCAATACACTTCAAATTCATCAAAATCTTACAGTTTGAGTTTACTGATTAAATGGATAATTTGTTATATTCTTTTATTTCTGCAACAGATAATTCTATTCTATTCTATCCAATTCAATTTTAATAAGACATCCGCAATATAGCCTAAGTACGTTTTTAATCCAGCATTGAGATTTAATTTTCTCTTCTACTATCTCTATTTTAAATGAATAAGCGAATGAAAAATTCTGAGAAGTGTTCACGCTCCATTTCATAGGCAATAAAACGGGTTTCTTCTAATGAAACTGTTTTCAAAGTAAATAAATTTAAAATTTTAAAAAGAATTTCTGACTTATCAATGATTGAAAATTCGCAGGTGCTAAGTAAAATTTATCTCTAAAAACCACATCCCTTATCTTGCTTAAGCTTATGAATCTAATAAGCAATTTAGTTTGGCGATTATAACGTTAAGATGATGATATTGGAGAGAAACTGATGACTTAAATGCGCTGCAGGTCGTATTAGTGACTCTAGGGAAATATATTTAGAACTTTCCTAATCAATTAACATTAATGATTATATCTTGAAAAAATTGAAGTGTTTTATCCTACTAAAAAGTACTTTTTGTTTCTAATTAACATATTTATAGTCTACATTGCGGGGCCATTATCGGATCTTATGCATTAATCGACTATCGATCCCACTTTTCTCTAAGATGTGCTATTGTTCTAAAGTGATAAAGCTTTGCTATTGGAAGCTTAAAAGCTATTATAATTTAGGTAATTGAATGTCACAAAGTTGAACGACAATTTAATAAACTGGAAGAATTTTTACGAAACAGCATTGAAAAAACAAGAGCGAAGTGCATTGCTGCTGTGGAAATATTAGATTTCATTTGATTATGTATTTGACACGTTTTAGTGTTCCGATTGCCAAATCAATAAGCAAATGTTTATTTAGTATTACAAACAACGCTAATACTATGTTGACAAAGATCAGGAAGGAAATTATGGATTTAATTGATTGAGTAAAGAAGGTGAAGAAAAAATGACCGATATCTCTAGTGTTGACGTATCAACTAAGATCGTATAGTTAGTTAATTTGTGGACGCTTCTTTGGCAGCTTCAAGTTTCGTCTTCTCAAATACTTCTATCATTAGAGATAATTTCAATTGAGTTTCTTTTATTCAATTAACTTCCTTTCTGGTTCTCTGACATTAAATATCAAATTTACATAACGAACTTGCATCTCCTAATGAAAATAATATTTTTCTTAACTAATTCACGTTTATTCTGAGAAAATTTCATTAATAATTCATCCTTTATCCAAATTATGAAGTTTTCTCCGTTCTCAAAAGTAATGTGTTAGTTTAGAAGGTACACAACCTTCACCAACTACACAGGCAATAAGCTCACCCCTACCTTGATGAGGTCGACTGTTTGCTTTGACGCAACACATTATGGGATGAAACTGCAAAGACTCCTTTGTTGAGTGACAATCACTGAATATGTTTCAAGTTATAAGATGATCCTTTTCTTTGAGTTAAGTAATTAAAGCTGTTTACTTTTACTTCATTAAATTGTTGCTTTGTATCTTTTTATACTTTTTAATTATGAAGCTACTGATTGGATGATGTTAATGTAACAATTACTAATAATTTTGAGATCAAATCAAAAGCAAAGCTTTTGTTCATCCATTTGATTATTCAGCTTTTAGTTGAATTTATTTTAGTGGTTTTATATTGGAATTTGGTGGATGCGCCGGACTAAAAGCCTTGGAGCTCATTCAATAAAATTGAAAATATAATTAAAAATACAAGTGTGACGTTGAAGACGAGATGTTTATAAATAAAATTCCCCTCTAAAAATAATCTCTAATAATAGCAGGTGTGACGTGATTGCTGTATTCACTTCGTTTTTGCTATAAATGATTTAGAAAAGCTCAATTTGGGACGATACCTGTGATCAGGAGAAAATTTGGGAATCATTTTTCTCTCAATCAAAGCTTGATGTTGTATTATTACTCACTGAACTAAGAAGAGGTCGCTGTTAGCTGTCATCTATAAATTTAGAAGCAAAACTAAACATGCGGATGTCACGTTGAAATCTAATAAACTCATAATTTTGATTTAGGTGAACAATAAACATAATTTGATTAGCTGTGCAAGCTGGAGTTAACCGCCATCACAATGACATTCTATGGTGTCACATGTTGAAAATCAATTCATCCAATGAATAATCTGCGTTTTTCATGCGAGTGTTATATATTGGTGATGACATAATTTGAAGATTCGTTTTTATATAATCAAAATTTTAATTTGAGAGACTTCGTATTACCCAGAGCCGTTTTTTCACTTATTCACCATTCATTGTCTATTTTCGCTCTCTGCTTGCAATTCGTTTTTGCTTGCTTTTATAGCAGATTGCGAAAGGAAAATTACATCAAGATGGCAACGAACTTTATGAACAAGATTACTTTTTATGCACACTATATAAAAGTTATTGTTACAAATTATTTGTGGAACAATCCGATTTAATACATCTGGCACTTCATTGTTCTATTCACCGCAATGCATGTCTCAAATCCCGTTCAATATTCAAATACAAGTTTACTTAAGTGACAGGTGATGTTCCTCTCCTAAATTACCCCTAAAATTGTTCTGATCAAACTTTACTTTCTACAAATTGCTCGAATAATACTATGACTTAATTAAAACCGCAACAGATGGTTGAAAACTCGAGTCCTACTTGATTCATTGTGTTTGGAATGTGATAGACAGGCGGATAAAAGAGCGGAAATGAAAAGTTTCAAAATTGGAACTTTTTTATTGCCGTTGTTTGTTACTGCAATTTTGGATTTTAAGCTTAAAATGCTCTAATCTTCAGACACTTGTACAAATGAGCATAAAAGTTTTTTTTTCAGATACGAACAAATACAAATGTGTTAAAATCAATATTTTATTGCAAATTGTTTGTGCTTTTAGTAGAAGAGCATAATTTTATTTTATTAAAATGAATGCTTTTTGTTGCTGTTTGTTTTTGCTTGTTTAGAAACTAAATTAGATTAACATCACAAGAAACAACATATCAAAGTGTCACTCAAGAGAGTTTCTGACATTTATCAGACTTGAATTAAACCAAAACGTGACTTGCATTCACATTTTTATAATACGGTAATCTTTTTCTAGTTTATGAATCACAAACACATTTATTCTCCTATCTTTAAATTTATGCCGGTTTTACTAGCCATACTCATTTATTTTTAGTCTCTCAGGAATAAAAGTGGTTATCGACTATTTTCGATGGTGTATTGCTTGCGTGAAATACGGGATGTATTTGTAGTCCATGCTTAAAATTTCTATACAGAAATTTATTTTTGAAGTTCTATCCAACAAAAATTCTCAATCATATTACATATCAATAAATACTAAAAAATCAAAGCTCTTTTAGTCAATACTATGATAGCATTTTCCGGAACCACTTAGTAAATAAATAAGTTCTACTTCACAACCACAAAAAACTTTTCTACCTGTTTCACTTAAAGTTATTTCGTTTAACTGTTGCTGCCATTTTACGACAAGACGTCTTTCAGTTTCAAAAATAGAAACACGACTTGATAACAAACTGCTTCTTGTAGCAACGCTAATAATGTGGCGCGGTTGAACAGTATTCATTTGTAGCTAGGTTCACATTGTGTGAGATTTCGCTTTTCCAGCTTCTCCACTTTGGTCGAGAACTATTGTATGCGTTGCCGTATATCTTCATCTGGCAATGGTATTGTGCCTGATCTCCATTGTCAACCCACGTTCAACCCTTCGTGATACAGTATAATGTGAATAAGTATCTGGGCCGCAAATATTTTTTGGATATTTATGAATAACATTTTTATGTTAATATTGGTGACAAGCATCTTTAAAAGTCACTAAATGTCAATGGAGTTGCTAAAAGTGACTACAAAAAAACATGACAAGGAAACTTATGAGATTTATTTTCCTAAGCTCTATGCTAAAAATGAGATCCTGGTTTCATTACTTTCTAATTTTCTTATCTGTCAAAAGTAATTGTTTGCATATATGTTTGGGTGAAATAAAGTTACATGTATTCACTAGTGATTTTATTAATTAAAACTGTTCCATTAGTTATGACTCAGTGATTGGTCATTTACTAAAATCTAAACTGTTTCCAACTTTTGAATTTTTTAGATCGCAAATTTAATTTTTATTTTATTTTTGTGATTTTTAAAAAACATTATCAAAGAGACTGAACTGACTAAAATACGTCTTTTTCGAATAATAAATTTTAAATGAAAAAATTTTTTTGTGTTCTTTGATGTTTTCTTCAAAAACATGCTTAGTTTTGTATAATTTATAAATAAATTTTGCTTCAAAGTAAGGAAACGATTCGTAGAATAGCGCTTGATTTAGCTTCTCTCATTTACAAAAAAAGGTGACAGAAACGCTATGTTGCATTGATGTGGATTGCATTCACTCTACAAGAGTTTTTTTTCTAAGTTTTCATTATTTGAAATTTCGATACATGATTTTAGTCGACTAGGAGAAGGAATACTAACAAAGATTATGGAGTCATTGATACTCAAAGATCTTTATGAAATCCTTCTACCTTCAGTGTCGAGAGTTGTTTTTGCTCTACTACTTAATAAAGATGGGCAATTTAAGTATGAAGACCACAAGCGATTGAATTCATCGTGAAGAAGATTATGTGCAACAAGAGGATTACAATAACGCTTGTTACTATAGACGAACATCGAAACCTTTGAAGTGATATGACACCCTGTTCTAGCCATCTTAAGTAAAAATTAAGGAGAACCAAAGAGTAGATTTTATATAACTGTAAATTTTTTATGCTAAGGAGAATGCTTACAACGCATACAATTAAAAAAATATGAATAGAGTACATAATATTTATTTTAATAAACGCACAGTTGAACATTCTGTAGCTAATTAAAATAAAATTGAAAAGAAAAAGCTGTGTAATAATTTTAAAACTAAGTTCTAATTGAAACAGTGTTTGTTTATCTCTCAATTGTGCAAATATCAGCTTTAATAAACACCCGCATAATAACCGTCCGTCTCAATTTCTTATAACTTTCTCCCAGTTCATTAAAGTTCGCCGAGCGTGCACAGTTTCTATTAGCGCGAATTAACACAAAAACTTCTCCAACAAACCGCAAAGTCGGTATCCAGCAACTAAACTAAACAGCTTTGCAAAAGCAAAACTACAACTAAAATGAGATGCACAAGCGCATATTTTGAAATTTTCTGATTCGGATAGAGTTGGATTGAAAGAAAGCTCTCTCTCATCCAACTTCATTTATGTTGTATAAATCTCAGCTTCGCTTTTTGAATGGATATAAAGTAAAATATAAAAGGTGTTGCTATATACGTGTTGAGAAAGGTTTGGTCTTTTTGTTAGTAGACATGAAATAGAATTTAAATTACTCGGTTTCAAGAATTTCTTTTCGGTAGAAGGAAGTGAACTTCTGCAGCGATGTGACCCGAAAAGAGAATTTAACATTTCGCTGAATATTTAAACAAATAGCGTCGTGCAAACAGTTACATGTCATTCTGCGATTTATCTCATGATTATTCGCTATGTTTCGTTTGTTGTTGTGTTGAATTTAAATGGGGATGTAATCTTCGTCGTGAGAATTCTTTGGGTGATTTTTTTAAATTAGACTGACCGTATTTTTGTTTAGAATGGATAACAGAGAGTTGTAACAATGTATCTACTTCACCTTCATAATACAAGTTTATCATTGCAACCTTGTTATCTCGATGCAAATGTGAATTGTTAATTCGGAAGTTGCAAGTTGCTATGGTGCACTGGCTGCTAATTTATTAGAGTAGTTTAGGTTGTAAGCAAATTTTAACTTTATGCAAGCTTTTCATCCTTCCTCGTTTTAATATATTTCGAAGTTGAAATATTTCTCTGTTTCATGATATGAATACTTGTTTTCTCAACTCTCTCCCTTTTTCAGGTTTATAAACTCGTTACAAACTAACATAATGAGAAGATTATAAGGCAGCTATAAATTATTTGATGGTTTAATTAAGTTTGAAAGCACGTGGTAAATGCATATAACTTTAAAATTTATTATTGTCTAGAGGTTCAAGAGCTTGAGATTTGAACTCTTATTGGGTGAAAACTCTTCTCCAGATTTATCTGTTCTTGTCAACTGGATGCAAAAATAAATATCTCTTTACAAACTTAATCTACTCAAACATTTGTTCTCGTCCTGAGACTTTATCGTCACTAGGAGAAAATCCAAAAAAAGAAAATTACCACTTTACCTGTCACCCAAGTCATTCACGACTCAATCAATATCAAGTACTTTCAAAAGAATCTTGTTTTTCTAATATTTTTTTTGTGACTGTTTTTCATAGAAATCGATACTTGCGATATTTGTATTCTATAGCAAAGATTTCTTTTATGCGCCTCAAGGATGTTTGCTGGAATTTAAGTCTAAAATTTTTGTGAACATTGAGGGGTTTGATGTAAATCTGATCTTGTTTACACTGTTAACACAACGATGGCGAAAGTAAAGTTGTTTAATGGTGGTTGAAGCTTGTGGCGCATCGATCAAAAATGCATTTATGAAGAGATACAAACAACCACAGGAAATCAAAATGTGTTGGGATTAAATCGCTTATTTTGGAAAATTACATGTCTGCCCATCAAACCGCATAGTAAATACAAGTTATTGTGTCTATTTTTGGCCTGTCACAAGTGCTTGTTAACTGACAGCATCCGGTTATGTTGTCACTGAAATCAATTACAATATATTTAAAAAAATGTTTATAGTCCCTTGTCTTCTACAACTTAGTTGTTATTCACCTTGCACGTTGTTAAAGTTTTAGCCATGAATAAGGTTGCTCACAAGTGGTAATTATGGTTTTGCATCGTATTGAAAATCAACATTTATTCAGTACGTGAAATCAGCTTCGCTTAGTCCAGCGTCATCGCATTCATCTCCATAAATTAGCAGAGCTTTTATGACTATAATCTCAACTGAGCGAAATAAAAATCTCTTAATTACCATAACGCGTCCTACATCTAACCTTTCATTTCTTTTCGGATCAATTTCTAGTGAATTGACGTCTAGCCGATTAATTGGGGAAAAAGATCTGTTTGTTTTCGGACTTGACTCTACATATTTAGCATTAAATTGGCTGCATTTACATTAGGTCTGCGGATAGCGTTGTAATTTGAAGCTTCAAATACAATTGTCCAATGCAAATTGCAAATTAGTTGGGTAGAGATAAGTGGACTTTTCCGGTGAATTTTCCCACAAAATGGGAAGAATTTATCCGGAGGTAAATATAAAGCCAAATCGGCGTTGCTTCTTTGTTGACAAAATTGGAATTATTCATGATGGAACCGAAAAAGCGGATAAATTACCAAAATTAAAACGCGAGATAAAATCGCAATAGATGTTAATGTTGTTCAAAACTAATAAAGTAACTGATAAAGTTGCTTACACGTGCAGAAAATAAAACACTTTCATATTTAATATATTTCTCATCTTCTAATGAAGCTCCTAAGTCAAGCGTAAAGCATTGTTTATTTGTACTTGTTCCGTTTATTCGCCTTCTCGTTCGTGTCTAAATTTTGATTCATTACAATTCAAAAGCTGAGAATCTTGAACAGTTGTTATAACTTTGACAATAGAAGTTCACTAAACAAATCAAAGAAAACAATTTCAACTTATTGAAGTGGTCTTACTTTAGCTTAAATACACATTAATTTCAATCACAAGAAATTTCCCAGATAATTGTCAACTCTTTGAATTTTACAGCTTTTATTTTTTGGAGTTTTACGCTTGTATGATTCTTTAATATAACTTTTGGCATGCCATCCTCGGAGAAATGGAATGCTTTCAAAACATATTAGATATAAGTATATATGTTTCGACAAACTTATAAGATTAAAATTTTTCCATAAACAAGATTTAGATTCTGTAAAGAAATAAGCAACTTTATATCATAAATCATTTTAATTCAGTCACGTTATTGCAATATAGTTTACTGAGTGATAAGTTAATAAAATGCAAAGAAACTCTTCAACTGTTAAAAAATTGTTTTATTTATGATCGTAATAATGATGCGATAAATGGTAACGATCGTTTTTGATTATAGCAGCCATATGATATAGCTATAAAACTGCTACATAACTGAAATATTAAAGCTGCTATGTTAGCGCTTCTAATGATTGCTCGTCGACGAAACAACTTATGTACTGCAAATGACAAAAAGCTATAATTTGAGTGGTAATTTACAAAAGCATTTTTATGAAAAACACAAAAAATTACTTCTTTATTCCTATTGAGTAACTACATTTTTCATACACCAAGCTCTTATTATGCATATGGAATAAATAAATTACTAAGTAAGTACCTATCATTTTATATTTGTACATTTTTTTTAACACATTTTTTCCTCTGATCAAAAATCAATATTTAATGCTATAGTTTTAGCTTGTCATTTGGATACTGAAAAACCTTGTACAGCGTACGAAGCATCTGCTAGAATTAACATCTGAATTGATTGCTCTGTCATTTTACATGACTCAACAAAAAATTCGATTCAAAACTAGCGCGTTTTATACATTGAATAAAGTCAGAATGTCACTTCTAAATGTGAAGATAATATCACAAACGATATTAAAAAATTTTCTACTTTTATTGTATGAAAAATGGTAGAGTTTAATACTTCAAGTTAGTAAAAAAAAAAAGAATATTTTTTGGTGTGTAGTTTGAATAAGAATTTTATCTTGGAAATACAGCAACAAATTGGTTTTGCTTGGAACATACTAATCTATCATTCTAGTAATATGAGCCAACTTAATGATGATAATAGTTGTTTATTGTATTTTGAATTAAAAGGCAAACATACATTGATTGTTTATGTCAGATTTTTCAAACTATTTTGTGATACGAAAATAGTTTTTTCTTGCGCTTTGTCTGACTGGATTTATTTCACTTTTTATTTGTTGTGAAAAGCCTCAATACAAAACACCCTGACAGCATTTTGCCAAATTAGTAAAATCCGTTTGAAATGATCGACACCTTTTTTAAGGTACACAAATTCTATCAGAATTTTCGATAGCATCCGCTTCAGTTAGCATAAGCCCTCATTCCTTAGTGACGAACAAAACCCATTTCTGTTTATTCGTGGAGTGGATGGTCTTGTCGTTAATCTGGCTTTGTGTGCAACGATACTACATAGAAAGTTGTAAAACACAGATCTAAAAATCCTCGGAAACGAGAAATCGCTTTATCTGCTAAATGTAGAAACGAGACGAAATGACGTCTCTTTGGACATGCGAATCATCTTTTATAGAACGCGAGGGACTTGTTCAATGTGCCATAATGCTTTACAGATTTAAGCCGACCTTAGAAATCTGGATTATGATGGATTTATGTCTTGACGTCATACATCTGCACCAAACATGAATCGGATGGAAGTGTGCACGAAAAATTTCCTCTCCTTCGAATTGACGACGGAAATACGAATAAATAAGTCACATTCGACGGAGGTTGAGGATGGAGTTGTAACTGAGAGGATTTCAGAAAGTTCTAGTAATACAGCAATTTTCAACTAGTCGAGGATTACAACGAGAATGTTTTGTTTTGTCATATGGAAATGTGTAATGGTGCTCTCCAATTATAAGGATTAAAAGATTTGTTGCTATAATCAGAACAATTTGCATTTATTTTCTACAAACAAATTCACTTAATTCAGTAATAAGCAATGTTCTACATTTTATATTACAGTATTAGTTAATAAATTTATTCCTACGGAATTTTTTGATTTCAATTTAATTTACTTGAATAATCTGTTAAAATCTATTTTTGAATTTTAAATTGGAAATGAACAATTTTGATTTTCTTTTCTGTTAGTTTGTGAAATTAACATCGAAACCAATTGATGGAGTTGGCAAACCAACATGAATAAATGATAAACCACTGTTTATAATTTTGGTTTGTGTGGTTACATTATTACTAAAAAAAGCAAAATATGACAAAGGTACACTCTCAATTTATATTGTTCAAAACTTTAGCTATATAGTCACAGTTTAGACTTTTCGGAAACAATATTCGTGTTTCTCACATTGAGTGTTTCAGCCGAAACAAGCCATTTACACCGTAAAGCAATTAAAAGTGGAGCAAGCTTTCATTTAGCTATTAAGCACTCAAAAATAATTTACGTTTGAAATGCCATTAAATACAAAGCTTTATCGGATGAGCATTACGTGTCATATAATGTATCTAACTTTTTATCTCCAACTTGTCTCCATGCATTGTTATAACCGTCAATTTCTGATATTCAAATGTCTGTCACTAGCAATTTATGAAGCCGGTATTACACCAAGAAACGAAGCGTGCTTCCTAGCACCGTTAGCAGGATTTGCGTTTACTTAGGTTATCGCAGCAGGCGGTACGTTCCAGCTATCTACTTTCTTGGAAGAATAAATAGAGTGATTAATTGACCCTGGCGAAAAAAATCAATTGTTTTTAATTGGAGCAGGTGGCATTCAACAGAAGGCCTTGACATGTATGCGTGGTACGGCCGAAGGAACATATCAATATGGATCGGTATTGGTGCCATGCTGGCACAGGTGAGGTTTTACCAACTGGAATAATTTGCTTTTCCACTAGACGGATTATTTTCCTTTCATATTTTCCGCTAAATGCATAACAAACAGATACTTCAAGATGTACACCTAAGAGTCTCATGTTCCATGAAAGGGGATTAAATTTCACGAGGATTTTTACAGATTGACTAGGTTTTACACAATTTTGGCAATAAACATATAAAAAAAGTTAAAAATATAAACCGTTCTGTAATTCTAAAGAAGTTTTAATATATGACTTCTCTTTGTTATCAAGCTGCATTCACTGCTCTGTTTTATTCCAGACTAAAATTATTAAATTATTTTAAAACCATTCAGCCAAAAAATATTTTTGGAGCTTAGAACATGTTAATCACTATTTTCATTATTTCAGTCTTTCAGTTCGCTGATTTTCTACAATTTTTGACCTCAATCACCTCAGATATTTTATTGCTTAAAAGTTCCAAAATGTAGCTTCTTTGAACGTCATATTAGAGAAAAATAATAAACTAGGATCTGTGATCTTTTCATTGAATTTTAGTGTTTAGCATAGGAATAAAAATGAGTCTTTTAGTCGTTTTGTAACATTTTATAGAATATCAGCTGATTTTAAACTGAAACATTTTTTGAAATGTAGAATGTTATGATGGAATAAAAAATGCACAGCTCTGCATATACACATTTGCATAATGAGAGTTAAAAAAAATGTTAAATAGACTTTATGTGATGCAGTTTGATTATTTTTTTTTAATTTATCTTACTGGTTTATTGAAAATCATATTGTTAAATTACTATTGTTGAATGGTCAAAAAAATTAATATCATTTCTAGCAATTAACTGACATTTAATTTGTAACCGCCTATTTAATTCAAAACGTGCATGTTGCTTGACAAGAGGTAGAATAAGCTCAACTATCAGTTCAATCATTTTTGATTGCTGTGAGTTTTCAATAATGGTGGATGCGCCGGGACAAATTATCATTAAATATTTAATAATTTCTTATTGACAAATAAAATTCAATCGAAAATCTAGTTGTTAGACACAATATATCATTATGAATTACATAATTTTTTATCATTTTTATTCTATGACTAATTTTTTACTATTTTTCAAGTTGTCGTGTGAAGAACAATAAAAAAAAATGTTCAATTTTTATAAGATAATTTAAACTATTTTTTTAATACCTAAATTATCTGTTTTGATTGTTATAGAAAAAGCTTTATGTACGTCTTAATTATAACTATGGCATCAATAGCTCTTTGAACAATAAATGAGAAACATTCCGTTGTTTGTTGTTTTGATGAACGTTGGTAAAATGTTGAAAATTATTTATCAATAAATTATGTTCAAAAGAATGCTTAATATCGACAATTTATCATTAATTGTAGAACAATTGTTGTGACGAGATAAAAATTAACATACAAATGAATAATGAATTCCTTACTCAAATTTTTTTTGAAAATTTTTACAGTTTTCCTGAAGTAATGTTTTTTGTTTAGTTTGAATTTGAAATCTGAGACAAAAATATTTTTTTATATACGACTATCCCAACAAATTCAACTTCTTCTGAAGAATTCGCGGTGGAAATACTAAAAAAATCTTTTCCAACATAGTGAAAAAGTTTACGGTAGTTTGTAAAATATCTGAATATTTTTCTACGTGTTGAAATTATAAATATTCTTTTTTTTAATTTGTATAAAAGTAACAGATACAGATGGCATACAGTTTGACTTGAAGTTTGAAAAACAACTTGACATGTTTTGTGAAGCCTATTGGTTATTCGTTTATTTTAACGCCCACACGCTAACTGTTAACCAGGAATATCGAGCTTATTAAGTATTAATAAAGGTCACATTATACAGTCAGGGAAGGGAACTGGAATGACAAAATAAAGTGATTAAATTCCAAGTAATATTTTTTTTAATAAAATCTCAAATGATATTTTTTGTTGGCAACAAAATGCAGCTTACAAAATTGTTTCTAAAAATTTATGAAAGTATTTTTTTAAGATTGCCTTTTATTTTAATTTGAAACTCTTTTCTTATTTTAAATGAGGGTGAGATTTTCAACGTTCTGTCTTTTTGTAAATAGTAATTTTCTGCTCAAATCACAAACAAATGCAGATTAATCTGAAAAGTAATCTTAAAAGTAGACAAAACAAACACTTCTAATATGAAAGACAAACGTTCAACTAAAATAAATCACATTTTATTTACAATGAAAATTCAGCTTGTTAGCGGCATCTTTTTATTTGTATACACAGTATATCATTATAAATAAACTTCCAGAATGCTTATTTTTGAAGTTTTCAACATTTTCTAGAAAATTATTAGACTTCGTTTCTTTTTGAGAAGCTATAGTTAAACCAGCACTTATCTGAGAATGTCAAACAATTTAAAACAGAATCACGAGCCCTGTATTGATTATTATGTTGCTAGTTAACTAGTAAACAATTACCTACTAACAGCAATTCCAAATTCTACGTTAGAAGTTGGAAATTTCTATATAACCGCTACTTAACAATGCCCACAAAGTTGTTTTTCTGAATTATAGGAAGTATTAACGGCAATAATTACATTTTAATAATGTTTTAGTTACTATTCTACTGGGTAGACTTTTCATCGATTGTAGGAATTTCTCATAAAAAATTTACATTGCATGTTTATCTTCCCATTTAATTGTCATATTTTGCTGTGATTGCTTTTATAAATCAAAGAAAGTTAATGTTTTTACTTAAAATATACCTACCATTGAGCGATAAACTCAGGTCCAATGGCAAAAATCGGTGTTGTCCTTTTTGTTTCGAGAGTAATGAGGGAGGAAGGCTCCGTGGAATTCTCCATATCTCGCCTCACCTGCCCGTATCCGTTTTCATCTCTTTGACATGTTTATTAACGCTCCATGGAACGACCTGAAAGATGTTTGCGATTAATAATTTTGTAAATGAGGGAAAAGCGACAACGTGACAATTCCTATCTCATTAAATAAAAATAATTGGATTTTGGTCCGATTTCACCTTTCTCGAACCAATTAGAGAGTGCTTCAAAGCACAAAAGTATATAATGGAAACTCGTTTGTTACAAGGTAATTTGAACCAACCTGACCTTATGGGCTAAGGGTCGCACGAATACGAGAACAAATCCTGCCAAGTAGGATAATAAGGATGCTGGAAAATTAATAAAAGTCTGCAATATTTATGTAGAGAGGGTAGTTTACAAAAAGGATATAGACTAAAAGTGCTGCTGTTTTTTCAGCTTTCTAAAATACATAAATAATATATCATACATTTACTTTATGAACTATGATTTATTCAAAATGTTTTGTGTTTTTGTTAAAATTTTTATTTTTTGTAAAGAAGTTTTACGTTAGTGAATTCTTTTTTTTTATCTTGCTCAATAATTATTCGATTATTTTGTTAATAATGCAAAATTCAGTCTAAAGTTTAGTATATTTGATAGCAAATTTTTATTTTAAGAAAGTAATCTAAAGACCGTAACAATGGATCATTAACTCTGTAATTGCCTTTTATCTTGCAATAATTGTCACGCAAGATACCAGAATAAAAAATCAAGGTTTCTCCAATTGACTACAGTTTTAAGTCTTTTCCTAATAAATAAAATATTATTGATGTATAATTTACTGTAATGACCTACTAATAAATTAAATATTTTCTATTTATTTAGTGAATCATAATTATCATTTATCCAAACAAGAACAAAAGGTTAAAACAATAGCGACACACATCTTCTTCAATCATTTTCTTTTTTAAAAAAACATTCGTTTGTGATTTTTTCTCCAGACATTTTTGAGGTGAAAACATGAATAAAATATGGCGCGGACAAAAATGGATTACGAGAAGATATTACATACCTCACGTGCTACGGAAACTTTTAGAAATTCATGTCCAGCAAAGTTCCAATACCTTTTATTTGCTCCTAGGGAATGAAAGAATACCAAAAAATAGATTTATTCAAACGTAAAATCAAGTTCCTACTCATTATTTACGTTCGTTTTTCAATGTAAATCGTTGCTATTAAAATGCAGAGAAAAAAATTTAGATGGAAAGTAATCTGCCTTGATTTGCAATTTTCAAACGCATGCAAAGCCGTAAGCGTTTGATTGACACGAATGTGGCGACACAAAGTGGAAAACACGCAGGGGGTGATCTACATATATGTTTCCAACTTTTTATCGAATCTAGAAAAAATACTTTTTGGATTACAAGTGGAAAGTTACTACATAGTATCTCTTGATATGATTAGAAAAAAAATTATTGTCTAGAAAGCAGATTACTAATTTTTATCAATATGAACTTTGAAATAGTAATCAAGGGATCACAACATATTGTGTTGTGTAGAAGATTAAACTTTGGTATTATTGATTTCATAATTTGTCAATGTTAAGACATTTTATAGACTTTTGGAATTAATTCCTAAAAATGTATTTACAAATAAATTAGAATTATTTTGTTGCATTCTCATTAGACTTCAGTTATGTTAGCTGAAGTGAAAATAAAACAAAATTTCTAAAATGTGAGAAAATGAAATTGTAATCTTCTCTACATTGTGACGAAAATCCGCTCATATAACAATAAACACAGAACGACATTCACGTTACAAAGCAAATCCTGAAAAATTGAACAAGAGTTGTTTTCTTTCTGAAACGAACAAATTCCCTAAAATGACCCCCTTGACTGAACCTTCACCTCGAAACAAGTATAAATAATAAATAAAACGAAGTGTTTGATGCGTCAAGATGTCGAATAATTCAAAATTGGATGTAAGTGTGCGTAAATTATTAACCTGAATGTTCGTAGAGCTGACATGAGGCTCTATTAAAACGGATGGAGAAGAGAATACCACAAGTTACGTTTATAATTCGGAAATTTTCGAAGGAAACAGACGCCAAAAAGGAAATGAAGCAATCAGATAGGAGCGTCACCTACTTCGAATCAATTAAGATTAATTAAAGGTTAAACCTAATTGTTGCACTGATGCAAATTCTTCGCGTTGCTTGCGGTGTTAGCGACTAATGCAATTTAAGGGGAGTGCAAATGTCACCCCACTTATGATTTTGCGCAAGATTTAATTTATTTCAACACAAGCGTAAATAGAAAGGATTTAAAGTGGAAAAATTTTATTCCTGATTCGATGGAAGGTATTATCTGTTTGTGATATCACATTCCAAGATGACATCTCGGATTGATATATGACTTGTACTGGGATATAGATTTCCGTTTGGAGGATCATATAAATAGGGTGCCTACTGAATATTGATGTAAAACTAATTTAAAAATGAAGAATTTTACACATGCGCCTCTAAAAGTAAACACTGTTTACTATGTCAGATTACAGTATACAAAAAAATATATCAATATTTTTTTTGTATACTTAAAACTTATGTAATGATACTAAGAAAATCAGACGTAAAATGTTTGAAGTTACAAACAGATTTTCCAAACAACTTAAAATATCTTTGACAAATTCAAATTGATTCTCTTCATGAATTTTTCTCAAGCAATAAAATTTACATTTCAATATAATGCAGCTAAAAAACTGCCAAATTTTTATAACTAAAAAAATTTTGGAAATTAAAAAGCAAAAAATTAAATATTTTTGATAATTTTGATTTTCTCACATCATTTATTTTCCTGATCAAAAATAAGCAAGTGCTTTTTACTTATTAAAAAGTATAAGATAATACCTTGAAATATCTGAATTTGAAACAGAAGTTTTCAAGAAAAACGTGGCTAGGGAAAAAATGCAATTTTGGATTTAGTATCATCCATAGCAGGGACAATACAATTGTTGATAACTGCAACTGTAAAGAGTCCCACATAATTCATTCTTTTTTCGGTGTTTAAGCTGTACTGGTAAAAACGAATGGATTTAACTAGAACGACCTGGGTTACACACACGAAATTTTAGTAAAGAAGATAGTAGTTTCTTGGCGTCGGCAGCAATTTTTACAATTCACAGAAAATATTAAAAGAATCGATCAAAATACTGCAAAGGGTAGCTACTGAAAAGGAGGCAATTTTCTTATACGAGTTTACTTAAGGATCTGGGTTTAGAGGCAAGAGATTGGTATAAATAATTTATTGTAAATGCTGTTTACCGCAATACTGATGAAAACTAGGTTGAACTTGCCAGACTCATTTTTCGTGCACTCAAACTGAACGAACAGAAAACTGCTTTTTTGTAATCTTAAGCTGTTATGTCAACTTCACAAGTCTCATTTGACAATTGAAAGGTCACCTATAAGGACGCTGTTCCTTAACCACCACTGGCCATTATAAAGTACATAACAGTCGTTGTTTATAAAATTTTATGGAGCTAAGAAGACTGTGAAAAGGGTTATAAAAAAATCTGATATGCAAATAACTGACTCAATTGGTTATAATCCTCATTTGTTATTTTTTGTATATCAGTCTAATAACTTTAATATCTATAACAGTAATGGGTTCTACAAACATGATATGTGAACTTTTCATTGGAAAATATGATTAGCGTTTGGCATTTTTTTTTAAATGTGTTCTTTTTATATGGCCAAGTATCATCCCAAAGATTTTCTTGCATCAACATGTATAATGTTTTCATCTTGATATAGCTCTTGTTATATTGCTTTTCAGCTTTTTGTCGACTACTTATTAGAGAAACTGAAAATTCTTCCGAACTAGAGCAATAATCATTGGTTTAGCAGCTTCCTTATTTGTTATTTTTATTTCCAAGACGATACCGAGTAGAAATTTAAATAAAAAATAGTTTTAAAGAAATAAAGTATAAATCAAATTTGATTTTTTTTTAAATATTGTGTCACGGATACATTTTTAATCGAATTGTATGATCACCTGATTCTAGATCAAACCTATTAATAAATATCATTACCAAATATTAGCAAATATAGGTTTAAACCCAGATCAGCATTGATCGGCCTGTCTGTGCCTTAGTATTTGATTTCTACATTTGCAATTTTCCATATGCCTTTAAAAAACGTACAAAGATACGCGTTATCGCAACAATATCACGATGAGTGTTTGAAGCTTCTAATTTTTAATAACAGATTATAAATTTGATAATAAACAATAGGTATGATCCAATATTATCTGGTATCGAGCAGTTGAAAAACTGAAGCTTGTAATATTATTGATTTTTTACAAAAAGTAATGTAAATATTATTGTCTTGTCTGATATTGTATGAATGATGACTTCTATTTCGTTTATGTGTGTTAATAGAGATTCTTATTTTCAAGTCGTAAAACATACATGACATAAAAATGTTGTTTTTTTAATCTAGAAAATTAATTAAATTGATTTCAACAATTAAATCTGAGAATGCGAACCTATTTATTTATTTTAATATATAAGATCAATTTAAGAAAAAGCTATTGATACAAGTGTACTACAAAAGCATACAAAAAGAAATCGATTCAGATTTTAATCACTCTGCAATTATCTGTTGAGTTTTGTTGTTTAGTAGCATGATAATCAAATCACAATTAAAGAATGTTATTGAACAAAATCAATATTGTTGTTAAACTTTAGCTTCCATTGAAATTATACACATACAGGTTGGTTTCGAAAGTAAGAGTACAATTCTCACTGTGAGTTCCTCATGCGAAAATGTTTGATTTACTACAGTTTTCATCTAAATCTCTAAAGTCACAGAAGTTATTTGCAGTTTGCAGTTTCAGAAATATCGTATTATGAAAAATATATAGTTTTTTTAAAAAAAGATGAAAAAGGATGACTCCTATTAACTCAAATTTTTTTTTAATAAATGATAATTATTGTAATAATGTATTTAAACTTTATATTTAAAAATTTTCATAATTGTATTTACTCAATTTAGAAAATTAAGCATCTTATAGAAAATTTCAGTAATGCCAATTTGCATTACGATTATACGGGAACATACGTTTACAAATGTTGTAATTCAATTTTCAAATTAATCCACCGCTCTAACCATTTTGATATCATTTATGTAAATGTGGTCCACATATCGATCATCATCCTGATTTCCTTTGATTAAACTTGATATACTCACAATTAATATTCAAATTGTAAAATTACATTTGTATATCTAAACTTAGCTGATTATTTGTCACTTGTAAGTAAATGATTGTGGTTGTAAATCTTTACCACAAGACTGATATAAAAGAAGCATTAGAGTTGGGGCGCCGCACTTAACATGGTTAGTTTGAGTGCATGTTATCTGATTTGGAAAGTCATTGCGTGCTGGAAATCGCGTCTCCTAACTTGGAACGAAATCGTTTGCTGAAAATACGCTCTCTAATAACGTGTGCTCGTTATCACATACATCGACTAAATGTCGTGACAAGCAGTCAACTTCTTTCTGTACTCTGCCATTTCGAATGTGATTGCCACAAAACAACAGACAGATAACCAGCTTGAAAAGAACAAAATGTCTAATTAAAACGATCGATTTTTGAAGAAGACTTGTCAGAGTTTATCTCGAAAAGTAAACTAAACATACAAGATTTAATTATCAGGACGTAATTTCAATTTTTTTATTAGCATTCAAAGAAATGGTTATTGCATAGAACTCTTAAATTTTCTTATCGTAATCAAAATTTTCGAGGCAAGGTTGCAAAAATAATTTACATATTTTGTGCTTCGAATTTAAACTTCCACCTAAATGTTTAAACTCTCTTTAGGCTGTTATTATTAATCAGATTGATAAAACTCGGTTTGTGATATTATTCCGTTCAAGTACACTTTATCTAAAATGTGGGCAAACTACATTTGAATTATTTTAATAATACGCGAACTAAAAATTAATGTATTTTATCTGAGAATCTAAGAGCAAATAGTTAATTCACATAACTAATTTGAAGTATGTTATAGTTAGATAATGAAACCATATATCAATAAAACAATAAATAAATAGCAGCTCAAAAGATTATCGACCAGTTATATTGATATCCAAAAGATCTTTGAGTGAATTATGGATACTATTTATTTATAATTTATTTCCTGTTTGATTTTTTAAGTTCTGAATTCATTTATCTACATATTTCCTGTTCCATTGATTTTTCAAATAACTGTTGTTTAAATTCAAAAGTATTTAAATAATTTGTAATTTTATTTTAACAAAAATTATTTTCAACTGGACAACATGAAATAAACAGAACATGTGTTAACTGCTTATTGTTCTCATAGGAGAAATTTACAACTTCTGTTAACTTTTAATCAAATGGTAATGGCTTATTATACACTTGGGTAAGTGTCCCTACAAATGTAACAAAAAATCACTGGAACAAATTTGATAATTTTAATTAAATTTTATTTAAATTTTTATTAAATCAATATAAGAAGTAGCAATTATACTAACGATAAGACATTTCCCAATACTGAGAAGCAAGCAGTTCTATAAATAGAAGTCATCGAGAAGCAGGTTTGTTTTCTAGCGAGCATTGCTTGATGAAGCAAACTAACTGTTTTCAGACATTTTTTATCAGAAATTTTTTTATTTTAATAATTTTCATTATTGTTTGAGTAAATAACTGTCAGTGATGCATTGTTTAAGATTAATAAACTTTGTGTAAGATATATTGTTATTTCAAATTTATATTCAAATTATTATTCAAAATTATAAATCGATAAAACTAAAAATATTTATATACCTATTATTTTATTATAAATTTCTAATTGAATATTGCATAATATTTTTAGATTTATGTCAGTAAGATTGGATAGATTGCTTTTAAAAACTCTTGCAGTCTTATATGGAGAGCATTTTTTTTTTTAACTTGCTCATTATTCTTCCATGAGCCAATACTCATTTACGCCCAGATTATTTAAAAGTATCAGTTAAAAGTGATATAACCTAAAAGCTCTTGTATGTGATAAGAAGAATGAGCAGTTTACAGCAACAGTAATAAACAATAATGAAAAAGGTGTTTCACAAAAGTGGCACGACGTTGTCTTGTTTTAGTTTTTCTTTCTTAACAAAACAGATTCTGTGGATCCTCTGTTGCTCTTTATTATACACTTGTTTACGGTTTTCGTTGCGACAAAAGCTCGACTCAACCAAACGAAGCGTAATTCTTTGACAAAATGAGAACTGGCGCATTTTAACAGCTACATAGTAGAATCATATCGGACAAAATTATGACGAAAATGATAGAATAAGGTTTAGGTACTTATTCATATACCCACATTTTTTTATTTTTTAATTTAATCTTGCAATTTTTTGTTTATTTCACTGAAATAGCAGGGTATCACACTTGTAATATCGGGCGGGAAGTATGACAAGATATGTAGTCAGTCAAGTGTGAAATATAAATCTATCGAAGATTTCATTTGATTTACCATAACATCTATTTAATGCTTTTAAGCGATGACGTCAATATGACAGCTCTAACAAATAGCATTGTTAAACTATGGAGACAAGCGTTTTGAACATTAATATTATATGGACTTCTATTATATTCAAGTTACAAATGAAATTAAAAGAAATTTTCAATTTTCAAGCAAATGTATTGATTGAAATTTTATACTTTGAATTTCAAACTATTGAAACTTGCATGTACAATAAGCTCTCTTTACAGTTGGATTGCATGCGAGTTATAATTAGTTATAAATTACAAAAACGAAATTTTACTGTTTTTGCATTAACTTTCACGCGTTTTGCTTTTTTTCGGAAAACATCAGTTCTAATTGAGATAACAAGCTCTCGATCAAAATGGCAATTTCCAATTCAAAAGCAACCCTTCCGAAGCTACAAAAATACACATGCAGGTGTACTTCAGTTAATTCAGAATCGATATTGAAAATAAATGAGCTTGTAAAATGTTATCTAACATTTTACATCATTTTATTTAGATAATTTGTTCCTATTATTCTCCTATTTTGTAAGCCTTCAGCACCATTAACAGAAAATCCAAATAATTAAGCTGAATCTTGATAAAATAAAAATAAGAATGGTCGATTTTTTTCAAGTTGCTGATGACAGGATTAGATTTAGAACTCGAACAAAAGTTAGATTGCATGTTGGATCGTCATAAATCATTTTATTAGGTGCTTTAGTATTAAATGCCAAATTAATTAGATAAATAATTATAATTTTTATCGGTACTCAAAAACCATATCTTGATATATTTTAGGTTCTAAATCCATGTTTTTTATTTTTAGTAATAGGGCAAAATATGGATTTTAATTGTTAATTTTCAGTAGACATATTGCAGATTTGTGCATATTAAACGTGTTACCAGGTGATAAATTATTCGATGCAAACATAACAATACTCTGGTTCCCTACGGGCATTACGGTCTGTACGTACGTACCTAATTAAGCTACTAAAAAGCCAAAAGACTAAATTATGCAACCCTCAATAAAAAGTTCTATCAGTCTGAATTTCAAGTTGCATATTCTTTCCATTTCAATTCGACATTTAAATTTCTCCTCATAAAAACTTACCGTATCCGCCTGTTCTCGTCTTTTTTTACATCTTTTCTTCGTACTTGTTACAAAATTCTTTGACTTCACTTCTATTCATTGTCTTTGACACATTACATTGAACACGAAAATAAAAAATTAAAATTGAAAAGTTTCTTTTAGTCGCCACGAAAATTCATTCAAGGTCTACATTGCTTTAACTTTTACCATCTCATCGACCGACTGAGCTTCTTTTTGTACCATTTATACCTTTGAAACGTGTTTCGTGAACGACGAACGTCGAATGAAGCGTTTATTTTAGCGTCGCGGGATTTCAATTTGAAATGTAGTCTTAAGCGCTTGCGCTTTATAAAAGGGCTAAAGTAATTTTTTATAACGTAAAAATTTATAATATTAAATATTTAAAAAAGTTTGCCCACAATGTATCAATTATTTTGTTATATGCCAAATCGGCAAAATTTTGTGCCGTGTACTCATATCTTATAAAAACAAAATTGTTTTTAGAGCAAATTTTCAAACATTCAAATAATTTGATTCTAATTGATTTTATATTATTTGCATGCTTACATTATGACAAGAGCTATTTACTGAAGGTATTTACTAATAATTTGAAATGGTGGATGCGCCGGGCAAATAAATTAATATAATTGTCTCCAATTCTAAGATGATTTACAAACAAAACTAAAAAATTAAAACTTTAAGAATATTTAACATAATTCTAATTTTATATTCCAATCATAAAAACTAACTTATATTTTATAATCCTGCTTTTACTTATAATTGGCGTTTTTTCTAATATTCTAACAATAGAGTTTTGATTGAATGTAAATAATAACGATACAATTTCTATTTCAATGTTAAAACGGCCTGCCAAAAAATTATTAGAACTAAATCTGTGAGAAATTTGATAATCAAAGTACCTATATTCTTCCTTGTCAAATCTTTGATGTTTTCGTTAATATTTTTACTAAAATATTATATGACTTGGCAACAACTCTTAAACAGTTTGTTATTCATCTCAGTTTTTTCTTGAATACAAAAATGGCATTACTGTTTGCGATTTATTTAATATTTTAAATTTGTTTTCTAGTAATGACACCAAAAAGAAATAGAAATAGTAATTCACATATATTTATTTAAAGATATGCTACAAGACAATACCACTGCTATTTTTTTACTTTTATTTAAATTCCAGTCTTACATAACTGCCTAATTCAAAAATTTTCTCCAAAATCCATTACAAACAGAATTAGAGGATTAAACAGATATTCTAAATCTCAGAATTACTCAATTTCAATCGGCAATAGCATGCAAGGTATTTAGAAATACTTTACTTGTTTTCGCTAAAAAAATTGGATTATTCTTATCACTGTAAAACGTCTTTATATATCAGAAAAGCTGCTTTATTATTATCTTTGATTAAAGTTATATCGGAACTAGTCAATTAATTGTTTTAATTTTATTCACTAAACACAATTCTGTCTCGTAGCTCTAACCACCAGAACTATGCTTTTATAGTTCTCATTAAATTACACTGTCTGGCAAATAAATAATTGCTATCTGATAACAAAATAAATAATAAGACCAATTACTCAAATTCATTTCTGAATATAAACATCTAATTTATTACGGAAATATTTCTGGGTAACATAAGAATAAACTAAATTAACAATTTCATCAAACACTTGAATCATTCTAGATTTCTCTCGAATTCAGTCATGAACAGCAAATACCTGCTCCAAGTATCATTTCACTATAAAACGACTATAAGTATACCGTCTACTGTAAATTCTTATCTCAATGTAAGTAAATACCTACTTAAGATGCGTTTATTTCCTTAAACGAGATCACTTTCCATAACACGACCTAAATGCTAAACTCTGGATAGATAAAATTTTTTACGAAAAATAAAAATTTTTCAAATTATGTTTTAAAGCTAAATAAAACTGTGATTGGATCACGTCCACTATAAAGCTTTCGACAACATGGAATGCTCGTTTAGCCATGCTCCGTTGGGTTAAACTGTGTCCCAAAAGCGCAATTTTAGTCAATGAGAAAATCGATGAAAAGATTAGAATTTTTCTTAGAAATTAGAGCTTAATTCAGTTGGCTACAAGATTGGATAGTAAAAAATAAGATTAACAAAAAATGCAACTATCAATTAATACTCGTATTCTGAAAATATTCTGTAATGTTACTGTTAACTGTTATCTCATTAGAAATAATTGTAGCAAACAATTGTTCCTATAGATATAAAAATTTAACAGTAACATTATAGAATGGTAGGATTAATAACCCCAATAGACACAAATAAAAGAAAATTGTAACTATCAGCAATGCAAATATAAATTTTATTTTAATAAGTCGGTGTATCTACATTAATCCACCTTCGTGGTTTCGAGCGATTCAATTCAAAACTAATTATAGATAAAACCATTGCAAATTACGATCAAATAATGCTTATTTATTGAAATTGCCATAAGTAATAGTAATAGACTGATTAAAATTAGAAAAAACTAACAAATTGCTTTTTTTCAACTAAACATTAGGATAAAAATAAACTTATGGATTTGGCTCGTAATGAATTTGTGACTAACAATTTGAAGATTTGATTTCTGATAATTTTCACTGGTTGGCTGTTTTAAATAAAGCATAGCAGTAATATTAAAAATTGTTAAAAACGCTACTTTAAAACTGTTTCGTCAATCACAGTCGTTGTCTCAAGATTTGAAAAATTAATATGTCATTAAAGCCCTAAAAATAGAGAGTGAAAGAACTTTTGTGAAACTATTCACAGTGTTGATACGCCTGCAGGCACAAAGGCTGCAATTTGCCTATGCTGAATGAAGGATACATGACTGAGGAGGATCTGTTCTACCACTATGTCAGCAGAACGACCGCTATACCTTTGATACAGATCCTAACACTAAAACAAACGAAAACTCTATTAACAGCATTGAATAAACAATATTTTAAATTTTGCAACTCTCAACAATACATTAACTTTGATTGAAATATTTTATAATAAACACTTATGATAAAAGTAACAAAGTTTTGTGCAAAATTAACGAAAGTTTATCCAGCATTAAATAAGCTACCTCCATTTATGTTTTAGTATCAATAAAAGCTTTTAATTGCATTGATGTTTTTACCTGCAAAGTTGCAAACAAAATTTTCATCTCTAAAATTTATCAGTCACTGCATCACTCAGTAGATAAATGAATTACAGATTCATTTAAGTGAGTTTATTTGCTTCCAGCTTTACATGTACAAAATAGAATCAATTTTGTTTGGAAATGTCCGGACATGCTTTTATCTTGTGCTTTCAGTTCTCTGTTGCACTATAATTTTATTTGGAAGGTAAAAAGACTACTTTAAAAACACATACCGTTTGGTTGTCGGTTAATAGTTGAACAGAACGCTGACATAGGTCTTTTTCTTGTAAGAAATAAAAAGATTCCATCTTTATAGACAGCCTCAAGCGTTAAAATGTCTGACTCTTACAAAATAGACGGTATTGCTAAACCTTCCAGGCAGGACCGGAATATGAAAAAAATTCAAGATATAGAAAAATAGTATAATATTGGAAATAGAATTTTCTAACAATGATAACTACAGGAGTTTGATATTTTTAGCAAATTATTTTTCCAATAACTAACTTTAGAAATTTTTTTTATTCAATAAAAGCTTTATTGAGAGAAAATGTTATAGATATCACATTTCACTCCAGTAAGCTGACAGTTTCTAAATAATTTCAACAATTAAAGAGAAGTGGACATTCCGAAAATATCTAACTTGAGCAGAACTTCTGTGATAGAATTTTTGTTCGCGTGCTTTCATTCACTGCTTTGATCTATCTTTTCATTACGATTTCTTATTTTTGTCAAACAGTATAAAAAAATTCTTGATAATCTCAATAAAGTTACGTTCTCAGATAAGACATCTAAGTAAAAATAAAACTTGACTTTTATTACTGCTAATACATCTCACTTTTTCTCAAAATATTTTTATGCAAATATTCTTGACTGTAAATATTGTTGTTATTCTCTCAAAATATGACTGTTGAGAAAATTAAAAAAAACATTTTTACACTCAGATTACTATACTGCTTTACCTTAACATTATTAGCGTGATAATATTTTTTATCTAAATCTTTAATCAATATAAACCTTCTGACTTTATACCAGCGTTTCACACTGTTCCATAATGATCTACTTATCACTCATTATTCTTCTAGTGCCTGGTGTCTTATCTGACACCGATCTTCATTACGACATAACCATCATCCCAGATCTCGAAACCCTTAAGTTCAAAAGTGTTACAACAATCATACGAAATGTGGAAGAACCGAAAGAAGCTATAACATTCACTACAGAAAATTTGTCGATAGGAGAAGTTTCAGTTTCAGCGTTGTCAAGAGGAAATGAAAAAATAGACTCTTCTTACACTAATGAAAATGGAAAACTAGTGATAAAATTCTCTAATCAACTTTCTAAAGAGAATTACTTATTTGCAATAAATTACACAGGTCCGATTAATACCAATTACGAAGGTTTCTACTTAGCTAAGTATGTTAAAGAAAATGAAACAGAAAACGAAGAGACGCAAGAAAGGTAAGTTTATTTAATCACATGAATAATCATAATTTGAATGAGTTATAAATTTCAGAAAAATAGCTTTAGTTGATCTTCGATACGATAAAGCTAAAACACTTTTTCCATGTGATGAAAACTTCACAAAACCTGCAACTTATGCTTTGAAAATTGTACGACCTAAAAATTATATTTCTGTATCTAATATGGCTAAAACTTCCACAACAGAATAGTAACTGTACAAAACTTGATTGACTTTTTGTAAATATTTTATTTTTTAGTGACAATCAAAACGACATTGATACATTTGCAACAACTGACCCAATTCCTGTTTATTTACTATCATTCGCAATCATTGACTTTGCTGAAACTCAATACAATAATGTCGCTGTTTACAGTCTTAAAAAAAGCGAAACTGAATTTTTAGCACAATTCTCTTCTGAAGCTATACAAAAATTCCAAGAAATTGAACCATTAAAATTAACGAAATTGCATCAAGTCGTTGTTCCAGATAATTGTTTATCAAAAGATATACTAGAAAACATTGGACTAATTATTTACAAGTATTAGATTTTTATTACTAAATTACACTTATAAAAAATAATCTATATTTATCTTCAAATTACAGAGAATCTTCTGTTTTTTATAATTCCGAACGCGAAAACACTGAAGATAAACAAGAAATTGTTAAAATTATAAGTCATGCTGTTGCTAGTCAGTGGCTTAAAGACGATTCTTCTTTTGAATGGTGGCCAAACTATTGGATTCAAGCAGGAACTACTATTTTATATCAAAATAATCTTGTTGATGCGTTAGAACCATCTTGGAGGTTCAAAGAACAATATTTAACAGGAGAAATTTCTAATGCTCTACAGTTTGACATTGAAAATGAATCAGTGTCATTAATTCTTGGAGAGAATGAAACTCCCGACATTTTTTCACAAATTCACTCAACTAAATGTATGTAATCATAACCAACATTTTTGTGACTTCAATCTAATGCTTTTCTAGCGTATGCACTGGTTCGAATGTTAACTTATCTTCCACTCCCTGGAAAGTGAGTACTATTCTTTTTTCTATTTTGTTTTATAAACGGTTTTTAGTATTCTTGATGAAATCAATAATCCGCTTGTATTATCATGGACAGAAAATAAAGGATATCCAATATTAAACGTAAATAAAAATTACAATAATGTATTTACTTTTGCACAGGTACTGTACCAATTTTTAAAAATTTAGATAATTTAAACAATTTAATTGTTTGAAGGAAGATATTGTACGCTCAGTGCCAGTCAATATTATTTTTGAAAATGGTAGAACTCATGATGATTATGATTTGATTTTGGAACAAGAATCCAAAGAAGAGACTTTTGATGAGTTTAGTACTGCGTCTTGGTATATAGTCAATAGCAATCGACTTGGTATTATTAGTATCTAACAATTTTTTTTTTTTTAATTCTAAACTGTAGGTTATTTCCGCGTTAATTATGACATAGAAAATTGGAAAAATATCGCAAAATATCTTTCGGGATCCAACATCAACAATATTTCTCCAGTTGATCGAGCTGTCTTAATCGAAGATGCTTTCTATTTGGTAAAATCTGAAAAGCTAAGCATTAACGTTTATTTAGATATCGTAAATTATTTGAAACGAGAATCAGATTTTATTCCAATTTATGCATTTATAAAAACAGCAAACGAGATCAAAAGTTTGTTAGCTAAAACAACCACGCAAGAAAAATTTGAGGTAATAAATTAAATTTATAATCTACTGCAATTATTTTTCTTAGAAATTTGCAGTTGATTTGGTACACCACTTATACGAACACCTTGGAACATCTCTTAAGCCGTCCGAAGAACATTTAGAAACTCTAGCTCGCATTAGAGTATTAACATGGTTATGCAAATTTGGTCACGAACAATGTCTACAAGAAATGTCCGAAAGTTTATCTCAATTGAAGTCGGTACATCCTGATCTCCAAGATTTAGTTTATTGTGGAGGAATGCACAATGCCTCTCTTGAGAAGTTTAATTTTTTAAAAGAGCAACTTACAATTCATCAAAAGAAAAGAATTTTAAGAAGCATGGCTTGTACTTCTGACAAAACAATAATAAGGTACGTTTTATAATAAAAAGAATTGTTTTTATATATTTTTTTTTGTAGTTATTATATTAACGCAATTACAGATGATAGCCTTATTTTTAAACTAAATGACAAAGATAAAATTGATGCATTTTCAGCTATTTTGGAAGGAAGCGATTATGGCGTAACTGCTGCTCTTAATTTCACTAAGCAACATTTGGAAAATATTTTAAGGAGGTGAAAATAATTTTTAAATAAATTACTGATAATTTTTTTATAGTTTTTCAGATAAAGAAATAACAACAATGTTTGTTGCTTTATCTAAAAAATTAATAACAGAAGATGAAGAACAGAAAGTAGGTATTTCTGTTAACAAAAGTGACGATCTGATAAATAATTTTAGATTGATGCTATAATTGAATGTTTGAATGACGATCAAAAAATTAACTATGAAGCATTATTTGCCACTGTAAAAAGTAATATCCAAGAGAACAGAAAATGGCAAAACAGAAATGTTGCTGCTCTTCAAAAATGGTTAGATGAAAATACAGAAAAATCAACAACAACAACAACAGAAGGAGACTCATCTACACCTCCTTCAACAACTCCATCACCAGACTCCGCAACGCAGTTTACAATTTCTATACTAACAGCTGTTACCTGTATTATATTCAGACTTCTTTAGAGTTTGATTTTTTGAACTTTATAAAAGAAGTTTTAATATCATTTTTCTACCTTAAGATAAATAAAAACAGTTGAGTACAGTATAAATTACTAAAATTTTTTGACTTAAACATTGTCCAAATTGCTTAAATTAGCTGTAAAATAACGGAATTTTCGAACTTAATCTGAAATGATTTTCTATAGTGGAAAAGTATATTAATTTTGCACTGCTATATGTAGCATTTAATTTCCTTTCTGCTGGTGTAAAGTTGTTGATATCTCCTGACTTCTGTTTATAGTTTTCATGCGCTATTCAATGCTTTTATACCAGGAGGAGATTACCTCATGAACCTGTTTCATTTGAAAATCTCATCAAAATGATCTGTTGTAATTTTAATACAAGTACATAGTTTTGCATCCAGTGCGAAAATTGAATGCTTATGTAAAAGTTGCATAGTTTTTTTTATTAACAAATTACAAACTTCTTTTTTTTTCTATTTCACCGTTGGTACATTTATATATAACTGTGATTTAAATTACATTAAATGCTCAAATTACCTTCAAATTCACATAAAATTGCAATTTTCTCTTGTAATGTCATAAGGGCAATCAGTTTGTGTTTTTATGTTATGTCTTCCTTCAGTTTGTTGATTTTTGCCATTTTTTTCCACCATTAGCAAAAAATTTACGGCTAAAAGAGCTACCAGTCAGATCAAATATATTATACAACACAGTGTTGCTCATTTACTAAAAGACTCTAGAACTCAACAGAAATAAAAGCAAGAATCTTGAAAATGAAAATCTGATAAACTATTAAACACTATTAAAATTATTTCGTAAGAAAAAACTTATTATAACTGTTCTTAGGTGTTTAAATACTAATTTATAAAGATTGGCATTTGAATAACAAATTGCACTTATTATTTTAATTATCTTGGATATTGGTATAAAAGCCAGGAACCTTTTCTATATATAATATTCTTCCAATATGAAAATTTTAATATCTCTTAGCATCTATTTTATTTTTCTTTTATACACGTGTTCAAATGTTCCCTTACGTAATAACAAATAAATTGTTCTTCCGTTTCTTCTATAAATAATTTTCAGCCGCATCTTTTAAGAAATGTAATCGGAAACAGGAAGATTTTAACGATTGTCTAACAGCCGCTATTAGTGATGCACTTCCGCAACTTACAAGTCCGAAACCGGAAGTTGGTTTAGTAAGTTTAGAACCACTATTTCTTCCAGCAGTAGTGATAGAAGCTGGTACTAAAGCTGTCAATTTTAAACAAGATTATAAAAATGTAAAAGTGTCGAAACTGTCACAAACTTCTTCGTTAAAAGCAAAGTAAGACTGACTATATTTAAAAAAAAATTATTTAAATGATTTGTTTTCAGAATGGATTTTGATAAGAAGACTTTGGTTATAGACGCTGTGTTTCCTGAAGTAAGAATGGACTTTGAATATACCATAGATGGCAAAATTATGATGATGCCGATTACTGGTAAAGGTCCAGGCCATATCATTATAGGTATTTTTCCAAACATTTTTTTCCTGTACTACGTACTATTTTTATTTTTCAGATAATTCTCAAGTGAAAGCAACTTTTGTTATGGAAGAATATGAAAAGAAAGGTAAAAAACATTATAAAGTTATAGATTCCATTGTGATTTATCACAAAATTGATGGTCTTCATGTCAATTATGAGAATCTATTCAATGGTGATAAGCTTTTGGGTGATAATATCAATAACGTGATAAATGAAAACTGGTCGGAAGTTTTTGATGATGTTAAATCAGGTTACGAAGCTGCTGGTTCTGAAGCTTTGAAAGCAGTTTTCAATGGGCTTCTGGCCAAAGTGCCTATTTCTGAGCTTTTTGGTGACGCATAAAATATTGAAATATAATACTGCAAAAAATTGAAATAAAAAACAAAATAAAATAAAAATTATATTTGTTTTTTTTTAAGAGAAAACAAAACAGTAATTTTGAATTTACGTTAATGTCATTTTTGTTCCAATTCATTTTCATACTGTAAATTCGTCCTCAAGAGCAAAAAATTGTAAAAAAAAAATCACTATGAAACGGTGAAAAATATTTCTAATAGCACGTAGATAAATAGAGGTTTTTTTAGTCTTTTAGGGAAAACAAAGATAAGTACACAGTTATTAAGAAAATATATATTTATCATTAAGTTGATAGTTTCTTTTTTTTTCTATTGTATCTACAATTAATCCTTTCAAATACTTTTATTCCTTTATGGTTTATGTCAACAGTATAAATGATAAGATAAACAATAAATAAAACTGCAGACATGTTACTTAATTTAGTTTTCGTAAAATTATGTTCCAATAATAACTGTTGAATGCAAATGTTGTTAAATAACTTTTTTTTACTTATTTTTGTTGGTTGGATCGAATCATCACCTTTCGATCCACCTCCAGTCGAGCCAAATCATTATTCATTTTCACCAAGAAATGAATTGGATTATCGCTTACCAGAAGGCGCCGTTGAAGTTGAACATTACGATCTAGAAATTAGGGTGAATGAAGATACTTTAACAACAACTCATTCCTTTGAAGGAATTACAACAATTACATTCACTAATTTGAAAAACACAAATGAAATCAAATTACACGCTAATAAATTAGAATTTCAATCTGTGAAATTAACAAATTCAAGTGGAGAAGAAATTTTATTGGAAAAGCAAGAAATTGAAAATCAAACAGATATTTTAACTTTGTTAACAAGTCAGCCTCTTGAAGAAGACAACGAATATAAAATTAAATTTGAATATCTTGCACATCTCAGAACTGATGAGATGTATGGTTTTTATAAAAGTACCTATTTAGATTCAAATGGTATTGAACATGTTTTGGGTACTACCCAGTTTCAGCCTACTCATGCACGCAAAGCATTTCCTTGTTTTGACGAACCAAGTTATAAAGCTAAATTTGATATAAAAATCAGACATCCAAAAGAATTGAGCGCGGTAAGCAATGCAAAAGAAAGTAGCACTCGACAGTAAGTATTAGAATCGTAAGTAAGAAAAAATGGACAAATAAGAAATTTTTCAGAGATGGAAATTTTATTATTACTACTTTTGAAACAACTCCCAGAATGCCAACTTACCTAATAGCTTTCGTAGTTTCTGACTTTACTTGTTCTGAAACTGATCCAGTTGACGTTGACATTAAAAGCTACATATGTTCAAGAGACGATGCAAAAGAAACCAGACAATTAGCGATAGACTATGCTCCGAAACTCACATGGGCTTTAGAAAACTTTACAGGAATCAGCTATAGTACTTCCACTTTAAAAAAAATTCATCAATTCGCGATTCCAGATTTCTCGGCTGGAGCTATGGAAAATTGGGGTCTTATAACATATAGGGAAACAGCTTTACTTTGGGATACCATTGAGTCTTCTAATAGATACAAACAAAGAGTCATAACAGTAGTAGCCCATGAACTTGCCCACTTTTGGTTTGGCAATTTAGTCACAACTCACTGGTGGTCTGACACATTCCTAAACGAAGGTTTTGCTACATATTTTGAATACCACATCCCTCAAGAAGTGAGCTATTTTATTTATACATTGAACTAATTTGATAGAAATATTCATAGGTAGATCCAACTCTTGAAACTGATAAACAGTTTGTAATCGAACAACTACAAACTGTTTTAGTTAGTGATGCTTCACCCGTTTCAGCGGCTCTTTCTTCACCTGCCTCTTCACCTTCACAAATTTCAGGACGATTCAGTTCAATTTCGTACAATAAAGGTAAACATGTTTGAAATTAAATAAAAAAATTAAATTTAATTATAGGTGGAAGTATATTTCGAATGGTTGAGCATTTTATGGGTCTTGAAAATTTCAAAAAAGGAATTAATCAATATTTAACTGATAAGTAAGTTATAATTTATAAAGTTCAAACCAAATTTTGGGCCAGTTTATAAAAAGTCAATTAAATATTTGATTGCAATTAACTCGGTGAACTTGAGAATTTGATTGGTTCATTTTGATCAAATGATCAAATTTCAGTCAGTTCAACAACACTCGACCTGATGACTTATGGGAAGCTTTAGAACCTTATGCTGAACTTAATATAAGAAATAAAGATTTAAAAGCTGTTATGGAAAATTGGGTAAATAATCCTGGATATCCTGTTCTTAATGTATCTACTGATGGTCTCAAACTCAAGCTGTCGCAGGTTTAAATGTTGACTTATTGTTTTTACGTTTCTTATAATGTTAGTTTCCAGAAACGATTTTTATCTAGAGGAGAAGCAGATTCTTCACAAATGTGGTATATTCCAATAAGTTATACCACTGCTTCAGATACTAATAAATTTGAAAGCACAAAACCTAGTTTTTGGATGTTACCTCCAGGAAGCTTGACTATGTTTGATATTCTTAAAAACGAAAACGATTGGATTATCGTCAATAATCAGCAGACAGGTATTTAATTTATTTTTTTATAGCCTCAAAACAATAAAATATAATCAATAAACTTTTTTTATCTTTTGTCTAGGTTATTACCGCGTGGATTACAGTAAAGACCTTTGGAATAAAATAAAAGTTGCTTTAAACAAAGACGATTTTGATGGAATTCACGAGTTAAATCGTGCCCAGATAGTAGACGATTATTTTAATTTTGCAAGATATGGTTATAAAAGTTTCTCTGATTTACTTGAACTTTATAATTTCTTAAAACATGAAACTTCCTATTATCCGTGGTATTCTGCTTTTACAGCGTTTTCAAACATGGTTGCTAGAACTTCAAGTACTCACTTGAGACAAGAACTTTCGGTATTTAATTTTCATCAGTAAAAAATTTTGTTCAACATTCCATTACAGGATTACATCCTAAAACTGATAGAACATGTTTACAGTACGATACCATTTAAAGAAGTTAATGATGAAAATCAAATTTACACTCATAAAAAAGTTTTGATTATTCCATGGGCTTGTAGACTTGGCCTTCAAGATTGTATTAACAATGCGGTTGCTGCTTTTGATGAATACAAAAAATCAAATGTGTATGTATAATCACCATATTAAGACTTAAAATTATTAGTGTTTTTTTAGACGACCTGATAAAAATCTAAGAACTGCGATTTACTGTAACGGTTTACGACATAGTAAAAACATTGAAGAAGACTGGAATTTTCTTTGGGATAAATTTTTAAATACAAAGTTAGCAACAGAACAAGTTACTATTTTATCAGCTCTAGGTTGCACCACAGACAGAACAATCTTAGAAAAGTAATAAATATTAAAAATAAAATTATACATTAAATAATTTTTTTAGCTATTTGCGCAAATCTATTGATCCAAATTCTGGAATTCGCCAGCAAGATGCACTTTCAGTTTTTTCGGCTGTTTATAGTGGTAATTTCGATGGAGTTGATGTTGCATTTGATTTCTTTATCAAAAATTACAAGAACATATCAGAATAGTAAACTTTTACAAAAATAATTAAAATAAAATGTATATTTTTTCAATTTTAGTTATGGGACAATGAATTCATTGAGTTCGTTATTCAGTGGGTTAGCTAACAGATTTACTAAAGAAGAACAAGCTAACAAAGTAAGAGATTAAACTGCTATACTATTATTATTTGATTATGTCCGATCTAATCATAAAAAGGGTTGGAGCGTCTCAACATGTGGTTAAACAAATTACAAAACACACTTCTTAAACGTCCACCCTGTATTATAGTGATCGGACCGGACTGAGTCAAATAAAATTAATATTGTTATTAAAATACAGCTTTTGAATATTTTAGTTGGCTGATTTTATCGAAAATAATGATTTGGGAGATGCTACTAACATAGCAAATGCTGCTCTCAACACTGCCCTAACTAATTTGGAATGGATTAAAAGATTCGAAAATGAGATGAATTTGTATTTCAACTCACTGAAATCTTATGGTGAAAATTTGTCAGTCACTAAATCCTTAATACTGGGAGCGACTTTCTTACTAATTTACGTTCAGTATTAACATAGAAAAATTATTTTAAAATTTGGAAACTATTTATTCTGTTAATTAAAAAAATGTGAAATTTTAGAAAAATAAACTTTTTGCATAAAAAGACCACAAATTTTATATTTTTGTCAGTTTCCGCCTTCTCATATTTCTGTTTAATTGTCACTTCTGTAGAGATCTAATCTAAAACCGGGTTTTAAGAACTAAGGACACATATTATAGAGTTTTATCTCTATTTTTAAGTTTTGGTAATTATATTTTATTACCGTCTGAAGAGGCTAAACCAACACATTGTGCAATTTATGGTTGATATTTTTATTTCTATTCATTCAATGGTTTTTAATCTTGCTAAATAACACTGTCTAATCTCTTTGAACCAAAAAGCAAAGCACATAATCTGTAACAGAAATTTTTTAGAGATTAAAAAAATCTAGAATAATAAAAACAAATTGATTATATACTTTTATATAAGTCCTAATTGATATAAAAAATATAGTTTAGTAAATTGTAAAGTTTTCTATCATTAAGATGATAATTAAACTTGGAGTTTTTCTGTTTGTGTCGGTGTTAACTTATGGGATACCTTTGGATCAATTCTCTAACGAGAACCCTGTCTATCGTTTACCGGAAAATGCCGTTGAGGTTGAGGTTTATAATTTAGAATTGAAAATTTCCAAAGACACTTTCCATACAAGTCACAAATTTGAAGGTATCACTATTATTTTATTCAAAAATTTGAAAGATACTAATGAAATTAAACTACATGCAAATAAACTTACTTTTTCAAATATTGAATTGGCAAGACAGGACAGTAGTCTTATAGCTTTAGAATATGTTCAAGACGCACAGACAGATATTTTAACTATAACAACTAAAGATCAGCTTCTTGCCAATACGTCTTATATGCTTCGATTTAGTTACACAGCTGAATTCAGAACTAATGAAATGTATGGTTTTTATAAAAGCACTTACCTAGATTCTGAAGGAAACGAACACGTTCTTGGAACAACTCAATTTCAGCCAACACATGCACGTAAAGTTTTTCCTTGTTTTGATGAACCAAGCTATAAAGCTGAATTCGAAATTAGTATCAGACATCCAAAAGAATACAACGCTATTGGAAATACTCGAGGAAGTACATTAGCTGATCCAAGGTATGTAAAAAAAAATTTTAATTAATAATACATTCTCCCTTTAAAATTTTCAGCGATGATAATTATGTGATAACATATTTTTCTGCTACACCAAGAATGTCTACATACCTTGTAGCTTTTGTTATTTCTGATTTTACTTGCACTGATAGTACACCAATTGAAGCCGGTGTTTCACATACAGTTTGTTCACGAAGTGAAACTGGTTCTCTTAGAGAAATTGCTGTGAGGATTGGTCCACAACTTGTTCATGTTATGGAAAACTTCACTGGAATTAAATACAGTGCTTCTACTATCATTAAAATGTATCAAGTGGCTATTCCAGATTTTTCCGCTGGAGCTATGGAAAACTGGGGTCTACTTACTTACAGGTAGGAAAAAAAATCAAAATTTTGCGAACATCATTCAGCAGTAAACTAAAAAAAATTATTTTGTCAGGAATAATATTATTTTTTTGATTCGTTAATCTACCAAATTCGTACTTATTTTTGCATAATTAAAGAACACCTCAAAACTCGTTATTTATTTATTTACTTGTATCATAATTTTACTGTCTGGAATCACAACAAAATTTGCAAATATGTAATAAGATCTAAGAAATGAAGAACAGCGTTAGATTAAGAAATTTCAAATTAATAAAACTATAAAAAAACAATCAAAGCGTTTTGTTTTGAGCAGTCTTTATTAGAATTCATAAATCAAATTTTGAATTTTCTTCAATAATTGTAGACAAATTAGCGAATTATCCATCTCATTTCCAAACATTATAATTACTTACATATGCATTTAGATATTTTATTACTAATAAAGTAATTGTTACATATCTTTTTGATATTTTATCTTTAGAATTAGTCTTAAGAAAAGGTAATTCACTTCATTGATAAATATTCTGTATTTATTATTATTTTGTAAAATAGTCAATCAGAAAAGTTTCGTTTCAATAGGAATCCCCACATTATTCGTTTTTAAAAATCTCATTTTCACAGGTCAGTTTCTAATAATGAGACCACAAGAATAATTTTCTTTAAAGATAATTCTTTTGCATAATTAAAAAGACGATTGGTTATAGGTTGGTTATTGGTTATTGGTTATATTGGTTATTTAAATGAATGACTATCGAATATCCCATTTCATTTCCAAACATTATAATCATAATTATTAACATTTGCATTTAGATTTGCTATTAATAATGTAATTGTTAAAAGAATAAGTCTCAATAAAAGTAATCGTTCGTGCTTCAAATAATGCGCTTTTGCGCAAAAAATTCTGTCTGGCCTTTGATTGGTGAAAAATTATTCTTTAACCAAAAAAATAAACAAATTCGCGACTTCAAATTTTTTTCCATAGAAATTCACATTTTACTTTGAAGATTTATTCCACAGAGAAACAGGCTTGTTGTGGGATCCAGATCTATCTTCTAATTCATATCTCCAAGGTCTTGAAAACGTTGTGTCCCATGAAATAGCCCACATGTGGTTTGGAAATTTAGTTACAACACACTGGTGGTCAGATACTTTTCTAAACGAAGGTTTTGCTAGATTTTTCCAATATTTTGCAACAGCTGAAGTATTGTTTGTACTGTTAAATCTGTAATCAATAAAATTAATTTTTGTAGATTGAAAAAGATTGGCAACTGGATAAACAGTTTGTTGTAGCTCAAGTTCAATCGATTCTAGCAAGTGATGCTCAAGAAACATCGGCAGCTTTATCTTCACCTGCTTCTTCACCAAGTGAAGTTAGTGGAAGATTTAGCTCAATTTCATACAATAAAGGTGCTAGTATAATTCGAATGCTGCAACATGTGATAGGATATGAAAATTTCAAAAAAGGTCTACAAAAATATCTCTCAGAGAAGTTAGTATTGAATTTAAATATTCGGTTATGTTGTATTATTGAGTTTTTTTTTAAAACAGCAAGTTCAAAAATACAAAACCTGAAAATTTATGGAATTCTCTTCAAGAATTTATTACCGAAGGTATACTGCCAGAACCAAATACATTAGCACACGTTGTGGATAACTGGATAAATAAACCTGGATATCCATTATTAAAAGTTGAAGCTGATGGAAATAATATTGTTATAACTCAGGTTGAACTTATTTGAAAAAAAAAAGAAAATTTTCATAATTTTCTTTCAGAAAAGATTTTTAGTTTCTGGTGAGTCTAATGTGGAAGATCAGTGGTTCGTACCAATCACATACAGTCTTTCTTCTGATTCAAACAAATTTGAAAATACTGCAACCCAAAAATGGTTAATACCAAGTAATACCTTAACAATAGAAAATGTTCTTGAGAAGAATGATTGGATTATCCTCAACAATCAACAAACTGGTAGTTTTCATTTTACCAAATAACGCAATAATGAAAAATATTGATTTATCATAGTACTCTTCTACCATAATAACCTTTTCTGATAACTATCTGTTTGTTATTGATAATTTTGCAGGTTATTATAGGATTAACTATGATGATACTATTTTATCTAAAATACAAACAGCTCTTCATCGGGAAAATTTTGACGGTATAATTGATCTGAACAGGGCACAACTTGTAGATGATATTTATAATCTAGCTAAAATTGGTGTTTATCCATATTCAAAAATGTTCGATTTTTTGAGTTTTCTTCATCACGATACCTCTTATTATCCTTGGTATTCAGCTATTAATGCTTTTTCAAGCATGTTGCAAAGGACATCAAATGAGAAAATTAGAAATAGTCTTTCGGTATAAATAAACAAATTAAAAAAAAAACGTTAAATTGAATTTTTATAGACATGGATTCTAGACTTAATTGCTTCTCTATACGATTCAGTGCCATTTGATCAACCCAAAAATGATGATCAAATTTATACATTTAACAGAGTTCAAGCTAATACATGGGCCTGCCGACTAGGAAATCAAGAATGTATTGACAAAGCAGTTGCAGCTTTTGAACAATATAAACAAACTAAAACGTATTTCAAAACAAAAAAATCTGTACATTTTCAGTAACTCTATTTTTACAGAAAACCTGATAAAAATTTGAAACTTGTAATTTATTGTAATGGCTTGAGACATAGTAAAAATGCACAAAATGACTGGGACTTTTTATGGGATGAATATCAAAGTGCATCACTAGCAACTGAAAAAGTAACAATTTTATCAGCGCTTGGTTGTTCAACAAATGAAGCAGTGCTTCATAAGTAAGAAAAAACGCTTTTTATATATTTATTTTACTTTTTCTTTTTAGCTATTTGAATAAATCTATAGATCCGAGTTCAGGCATCAAACAACAAGATGCACTGTCTGTTTTCTCAGCAGTTTATACACAAAATCCAGGAGGAGTAGATATAGCTTTTGATTTTCTTTTGAAAAATTATAAAGCTATTGCAGATTAGTAATATTAGAATTAATAATTATTATGCATATAGTAATATTTTTTTCTAGTTATGGAACTATGAATTCGCTAAGTAATATGTTCAGTGGTTTGGCAGCAAGATTTACTACACAATCACAGATTGACAAGGTAAATTTATGTTCACATTTCAGCAAAATGTGAAAATAAATATTGTACGCTTCTTTTTAACTAAGTAATTATTTTTAAATATTTAATCTATTTTTTACGTGCTGTATTTCTATCTAATAAATGTTTTGATTTTTTTTCAAGTTGGATAAGTTTATCAAAACAACGACTGACTTGAGTGAAAGCCTAAAAAAATCTGCAGAAGTTGCACTCAGCAATGCTAAAACCAATCTGCAATGGACTACTGAATTTGAAAAACAACTGACAGTTTACTTTGATGTTGACAAAAGTCCGGGAAATACAATTAAAGTTAGTTTTTGGACTGCAGCAATAACTGGAAGTATGTTACTATATAATATGTTGTTTTATTAATTTTTTATATGTACAAGTATAACATAATTTTTTGGATAAAAATAAACTGCTATTTACTATTCAATAGATTTATATATTTATATACAGCAAAATTATCGAATATGTTTATTAAAACTGGAAGCATTGTATTTTGCCAAAAATATTCGGAGAAGTAACAAAATTTTAAATACATGGACACAGCATTCTTATACCATAATCACTTCAGGATTGACGATCCTGTATATGAAAAGACAGAGTTTATAGTATAGATTTACTAAAACAAAATTATATATCACACTAAATTTTATCTAAATGGCAAACATTTACGTCAATATGTAGCTGATATTAATTACATTATTATCATTATCAGGAATTATTTTAGATAGATTTGATAATAAATTGAAATATTGAAAACTGACAAAAGTAAAATGACGGATTGAATGATTTCTTACAAAAAACAATCGAAACATTTTTCAGCCAATTTGTGATAAAAAAATATGATAAAGGTATGGAACATTTCACCGGCCGAAAACAGTATTTTGATAAAAAGCGAAGGAATGACTTCATTTGGATTTCTTGGATCTGTATACTTGTAACAGTACGCACTAATTTTGATTTGAAAATAGCTAAATTTTATCATTAAATCATAATGAAAGAAATTCAATAATTGTACTAAGCTATACTATAATAACTGTACAAAAACATTAGAATTGTTTCAATAAAGTCAATAAGGATATCAAAATAATGACAATCATAACACATATTCATTTCTATTTGTATTACTGTATTGTGATCTAATTAAACAATGACAATCCTATCAATCAGTCCTGGAATTTTTTCATAAAAAAAATAAAACAACAAACAATGAAACAATAAGTTGGTTAATACTGTAAATGAATAATCTATTAGTGGTACAAAAAAACTTTTTTTTTAAGACGCTTCGGAAGCACGTAGTGTTGATTTTTTCCCAATTTACTACAATAAACGATTTATTTCAAATTCATCCTTTCATTCTTACACTCATAAAATAAATTATCTTTTGTCAATCAGTTGATTGAAACTCAGACAAAATATCGATAGATTTTCAATATTTTTATCATGTGAAAGAACAAAAATTAAAAGACGCGATTGTAGTGATTTTCCAAGCTTCATCTAAAGATGAACTTTCGCTCTGAAAATCTTACATAAATAAACACAATTCAAATTTTTTCAATGTTTTATTAGTAACTACTTAAATTCGTAATATAAAAAATCAGTTTTAAAGAAAAATAGAAATAATAGGAATTGTTGGAAAATTTTTATGAAGTTTAAAAAATTAGTGAACAAGGCGAAGATAAAAAAGAAGATATAATTTAAAATTTTTTCAATAGATAATTTTAATGCAGACAGTTTTAAGTTGTACGATGACAAAGCAAAAACTCAAAAAAAACTTCAACAAATGATTATCAAAATATAAAGTAACTAAATCGATATCTTAAACAATATAGACATAAGTACACTTTTTTTTAAAAAAAAGACAAGAATAAAAGAGATTAATAATTAAAACGTTAGTTTTTTTATTCACACCATATCATTATCATATCATATTAGGAATATCGTGAGATCAGCCAAAAGAGACAACTGTGTAAGAAATGTGAAGAGTTTATTTACAATGATTCATTCCTATTCAAATAAGTCAATAAGATCTGAAATTTTAGCCAATCAGAATCTTTTAAAAGTGAATGAATGAATAAAATAAAACTTATCTTTACTTGAAACATTTCTGTATTTCTTGAACACTTTCCCAAAACCCCAAAAATGTTATTTATCAATTCCAAAAATTGAAAAAATCATACCAGTTGAAACAGTTCTCAGCTCAACATTTGCTTATGATAAGATAACTTAATTAAAAATATAATCAATAACAAAATTTTCGGCAAATTTTTGTAATGCATGATATTACAAATAAATGCTAAAGAAAAAGATTTTTGAAAAATAAAGTCCGGTTTTGGAATGTTCGATTAAACAAACATTATTATTCCATTACATAGTTAACCGCTGGTTAACCAATATAACAACGACAAAAGAGAACTTGGAATAAGGTAACTTTCGGTTTCCTAGTTAACCAGAAATTTTGGAATCCAACCTGTGAAACAAAAACTCTATTATTCACGTACCTGTGTGTAATAAGTATCTTACTAACGTACCCATGGTCAGTGAGAATAAATTTTAAATTGGTATAAAAAATGTGCTGCAAAGGTAGAGCGAAAATTTGATGAAACAAATGCATCATTACACTTAAAAATATATTAGTTACCTATTATGAACAACATAAAATTTTGAGTTTCAAAACAAATTAATAGTTTCTAGTAGATGTCCACATTCAAACATTAAAGTATAACTGAAGCGCTAAAGAAAAGATTAGATAACATAAATGGGTATATAAATTTCATCAAACAGGAACACTAAACAGTGCTTCAGTTCATTACTAAAGTGAAAAAGTACATATGTGTTGATTTAAAAGCTAATTATGTTAAATCTTAAAAGTTTATTCTATATTTCTGTGTTAATTATAAATATTGGTGCAATTCCAAAAAGATATGAAGGGATTCATCATAGATTATTATTTAAAGAAAATAAAGTTGCACGTCTTAGTGAAAATATAAAACCTATTAATTATAATATTAATATTACTCTGACTGAAAATGACTTGAAAAATGAAGACGGCGGCACTTTTACTGGAATAGTAAAAATCACATTATCAGTTGAAAACCATTGTAAAGAAATCAGCATCCATGCTAAAAATCTTGATATAAGTAAAATTACTAAGAATGATAAAGAAAACTGTAACTTTATTGAAGTCGAAATAAATAATCTTTTGAATATAACTTGTGAATCGGACTTGAAAATGAATGATGAATTAACTTTTGAATATACAGGGAGGTTAAGTACAACGGAAATGTTTGGATTTTATCAAAGCCGTTATAAAAATTCTAATAATGAAATTGAATATTTAGCAGCAACTCAATTCGAAGAAATGGGTGCTAGAAGAGTGTTTCCGTGTTTTGATGAACCATCTTTTAAAGCAACTTTCGATATAAGCATTACTTCACCAGAGGGTTACAGTGTACTTTCGAATACCAAACAAAAAAAGTGAAAGAAAAAAAAATAATGAAAAACTTATTTTCTGTTTATTTTCTGTTTATTTTTCAGTGATGCTGAAACTACAAATACATTCACATTTGAAACAACTCCTAAAATGTCGACTTACTTAGTAGCTTTTATAGTATCCAAATTTAACGACGTTGAAAATGGTATTGTTGGAGTATGGAGTAGACCAGGAACTGAAGACACAAGAATATTAGCTCGTGATACAGCCTTGAAAGCTCTTGAAGCTATGAAATCTTATACAAACATTGACTACAATGAAATGAACTTGGGAAAATTATCTTTAGCTGCTTTGCCTGATTTCAAAGCTGGAGCTATGGAAAACTGGGGAATGACAACATATAGGTAATAATCTACAAATTCTCTTTAATTTTTATAACTTTGAAGTGTATTAGAGAGATGTATTTATTATGGAAAGATGGCGTATCTTCGAATAGATTCAAACAAGGAGCAGTAACAGTAATAGCGCACGAACTGGCTCATCAGTGGTTTGGTGATTTAGTCACATTAAAATGGTGGTCAGACATTTTCTTAAATGAAGGTTTTGCTACATATTTTGAATATTATGCAGCTAATGAGGTAGAAAAAATTGTTGCTACTATTTATTTGTTAATTGTTTTTAAACATATAGATTAACGACTATAAAGAATGGCAGCTACCAAAACAATTTGTAATCGAACAACTCCAGCCAGTTCTTGTGACTGACGCTTTCAGTACTTCACTTCCTCTGTCTTATCAGACTGATGATCCAGATTTAATAGAAAGTCGATTTGACGATATTTCTTATAACAAAGGTTCGACTTTCAAGAAAAAATGAATTAATATTTGATATAAATTTGTTGTAGGTGGTAGCATAATTAGAATGGTTGAATCATTTATTGGAGAAGAAAGCTTCAAAAAAGGTTTATTCGCATACCTCAATAAAAGTAGAAAGTACGTAAACATTAATTGTGAAAATCTTAACTTCTCATGCAAAAAATAATTAGCTCTGTAGTTACTGTTGATGATTTATGGACTTCTTTTGGCAAAGTTCAGCTAAATGATGAAATATCAGCAGAAGTTGCTGAAATAATGTATAATTGGACTAAAGTACCAGGCTACCCCTTAATTACTGTAAAACTTAAAGATGAAACTACTGTTTCTATTGAACAGGTATCTAACAAATTGATTTTACTTTTAGTAAATATATTTTATATTATTTTTTAGGAAAGATTTTTATTATCTGGAATAGCAGAAGAGACAAAATGGTATGTACCCATCACTTACTCCTTTAATTCTTCAATGTTTTCAAACACTGAGCCATTGGTATGGTTAACGCCAAACGATAAAGATGTGACCATAAAGTTTACGTCTGATTGGATAGTACTAAATAATCAACAAATTGGTATGTATGAAAATAAATCAAAATTCTTTTACAGTTTTTTCTGCAGGCTACTATAGAGTAAATTACGACAAAGAACTTCTTTCTAAAATTTCATCCACTCTTGAATCGAACATCAAAGATATTGATGAAATGAGTAGATCACAGCTTGCAGATGACCAAATAAATTTAGCGAGAGCTAATAAAAAATCTCTTGATGAGGTTCTCCAGTTTTTGACTTTTTTGAAAAATGATGATTCGTACTACAGCTGGTATTCGGCATTTAATGGTTTCAGTTACTTACTGAAACGAACTGATGATGAAAATATTAAAAAAACTTTGAAAGTAAGATCTTAATTATTAGAATGTTACAAAATTTAATTTCTCTAATTTTGAAGGAATATATTCTAGACCAAATGTATGCTATCCGAGAATCTATTAATTTTGATACAGAGCCAGAACAGATTTCTATTTTCAAGAGAGTAATGGTTTTAACGTGGTTGTGCAATTTAGAAGACACTTATTGCGTACAGAATGCAAAAGATCAATTTGAAAATTTGAAAAACGAAGGAACAGAGTATTCTCTATTCAACTGTTATGATAAAAATTTCTATTCATTTCTTTTAGAGTTGATCCAGACCTTAAAAGCTATGTGTATTGTAATGGTTTACGTTACAGCGAAGAACCACAAAAAGATTATAACTTCTTATGGGACAAATTCAAAGATGTTAATACAATAGCGACTGAGCAGATGGAAATTCTCAAAGCGTTAGGATGTGTGAATAATTCAACATTTCGACAGGAGTAAATTTTATTTTTTCTTTCACACACTTATTACAATTATAAAATTGCAGCTATCTTAAGAAAACAATTACTGGCGAAATTAGAAGAGAAGATGTCAAGTACGCTTTTGCATCAGTTTATTCTAACAGTCGAGAAGGGATTGAAGATGTTCTAAATTTCATTTCCGAAACTTACATTGAATTCGTTAATTAGTAAGTCTTGAATTTGTTCACAACAGATAATTACTAAACACTTTTTCTAGTTTTGACAAGAAAACATTAATTTCCCTTCTAAGTACAGTAGGAGATCTTTTCACAAACCAAAACCAAATCAATAAGGTGACTTATTTGGTTTTAAAATTTATTTTCCAAAATTTTATTTTCATTTTAGTTGCAAGACCTCAAGTCAAAAATAGATGAAGATAATACCAAAGCAGCTATCGACGAAATTATAAAATCTGCACAAGATAATATACAAATGACAACAAATATAGAAGATAATCTTAAAAAATACTTCTCCTTAGACAACAACAGAGCTTCGATTAACACTTTTCATTTCATAGTTGTATTTTTTACTTTATTCGCTTATGTTATGATTTAAATTTTTTTTATTGTATTTATTATGTTTATAAAGTACTTATAATTGTTGTATTTTTATGATACCAAAACGTATTAATCTCTATTTTAAAAGACAACAGTTTTTTTATTTTAATAATATATGAGCTGAGTACTGCTATAAATATATTAAAATAAGGTGACTAAAATGTCGTTCATTAGAATTCATTTAATCATGGTGAATAAATTTTACTATTATTATCGTTTTTAATTTTATTATATATCACACATACTTTCGCTGATTACTGTATATTCTTTACTTTGGAGTTAAATCTAACATTAATGGTCTCCATTCGAAACTTCAGTCCTTTTCTAACGACTTTTATACTTTTATATTGTTTTTAAAGTAAAATATTATAATAAGTTTGCGACAAAAGTTCCCAGTCCAGTGGGTCAGAACAATTTTTGCTTTTTTTAGCATCGATATTCCTTCGAATATCTAGATGAATTTATACTTCTCGACTGTTTAGCAGCAATCGACGGTCAAACCAAACTCTGTAGCAGAAAAATTGAAAGTAAAGAGGCAGACATTTAAAAAACAAATAAATATATATGCATTCTTCACCTTATCTCCACACTCCGTTCTCTATACTTCAATATTTCTGCTCTATTCAGCTGAGTTTCTTAGGAAATCACTTCAATGTAGCAATTATTATTGTTATCATTATCGGAAAAATTCTATCTGCTTTTTGAACTTTCAACTTTTGTTTTCTGAACATTATCAATGATAAATTCAAGTGGAAGATAAAATATCCAAGATAATAATCAGTTGAAAATGACAATACCTTCAAGTCAGTGAATTGTAGTTTTCAGTAAAATGTTACGTTCAATAATTATATTAAGTGTTTTTGTAATAGTAACTAGCAATGTACAACAGCCGCTTGCTTTCTTTAATTCTAAACTTAGTACAAGTACTAGACTTTCTGACCAAGTTCTCCCAACAGCGTATGTTCTGGACTTAATACTTAATGAAAATTTTACGTCAACAAAAACATTCTCGGGCACTGTGACTATAAGTCTAAACGTGACTGCTAGTGTTACTTCATTCCAGCTTCATGCAAAAAATTTGAAACTGATTGATGTTTCATTAACTAAAGAATCGGACATTGCATTAGACTATTCAGAAATTGACGAAAATACCGACTTAGTAACAGTAACGTTTCAAGAATCGTTAGAAGTAAGCGATAAATACAAACTCAAAATTTCTTACGATGGTGTCCTGAACGATAAAAGTATGGTTGGATTTTATTTAAGTTCATATATCAATGAATTTGGACAAGAAAAATTTGTGGCTGTGACTCAATTTGAAGATATGCACGCTCGGAAAGCGTTTCCTTGTTTTGATGAACCAGGTTTTAAAGCGACTTTCCAAGTATCGATGACTTACCCCAAAGAATATCATTTTTGGGCTAATAAACAGACAAGCGATCCTCAAAAAGTCGAGTAAGAGTAGAATTTTTGTTGAAAACAAAAGTACATATTTTTGTTTTAGTGATGTCTTAGTAAAGTCTAGAATAGCAAGAACTGTAAAAATGTCCACGTATCTTGTAGCTTTTATGATAGCTCCGTTCAATTGTAAAGACGGTTCTCCAACTATTAATAAAGTTCCTGTACAACTTTGCTCAAGAATAAGTGCTTTTGATCAGTCAGCTAAATTAGCACTAGATACTGCTCCAAAACTGATTAATATAATGTCAAATTTTACAAAACATAATTATACTGAAGTTGGAAAAATGACTCTAGCTGCTATTCCAGATTTTGCACCTGGAGCAATGGAAAATTGGGGATTAATCACCTTTAGGTATAAAAATCACTCCCAACTTTCATATTTATTACAAATTGCTTATTGTTTCATTATTTTTGCAGAGAAGCTTATCTTTTGTACGATAATGAAGAATCCTCCAACAAAAATAAACAAGGAACTGTAACTGTGCTTGCCCATGAAATATCACACCAATGGTTTGGAAATTTGGTCACATTACATTGGTGGAGTAGTATATTTCTAAATGAAGGTTTTGCAACATTTTTCCAATATTATGCACCTGATTCAGTATGCAAAAAATTGAGAAAAATATTGATAAATTATTTTTTTCTAATTTTAGTTAGTACCTGGATGGGAGTTAACCAAACAATTTGTTCTTGAACAATTACAATCAGCTCTTGAAAGTGATTCATCTAAAGACTCTTTGCCTTTATCTTATGATACCGACAATGCTGAGTATAGTAGCAGAATTAATGATGTTTCCTATAATAAAGGTAAGGTTTTGGAAGAATAACATATTTTTTGATTTTTCACAAAATCTAAAAATGTAATTTCACTAAAACTTGTTTGTTCTTTTGGAAGCACCTGTTAAGATAAAACTGATACAAAAGTAGCTTCTTTATCGATAACTGATAGAAAACAATTATAAAAGAGTAGAATTTTTTTCACTCAATGGTTGCATGAAGCACGTATTTTCAGTATTTTTTTTTGAAACAGATTTCACTACAGTTAATATCGCAGTATACTAAAGCATAATAAGTTGATAAAAAAAATCACAAAGCGACTTCTTCGAAAATAATTCAAAAACAAATTAATCATATACGCTTCATCCAAATCGCGTAAAAACGTAAATTTTTCGAAACATTTATTCAAATCTACGTCCTATTCGTATCAAGTGCGCTACCGTAGTGTACTCTCTTTGAACAGTATTTGAATCCAATTTGATTCAAATTAGTATGGACACCTTCATTCTAATAATTATGTTTCGGGTTGATAATTTCGAGTGTTCAACATTATTTGAAATTGTTCTTAAACAAATTTATGGTTTATTTTAGGTGCTAGTATCATAAGAATGGTATATAATTTTCTTGGTGAGGACAACTTTAAACTTGGCATTGCTGATTACATCACAGCAAAGTAAAAAAAAGAGCTGATAATAAAAATAATTAATTTTAAACCATAATGTTTTTGTAGTGCATTATCAACAGCTACTCCTGAAGATTTGTGGAATTCCTTTCAACCATATTTAGGTAACCTTCCAGAAGGAGATCAGCCTCCTCAACCTATGTCTGTAATTATGGATAACTGGACTACAAAATCCGGTTATCCTGTAGTCAATGCTAAATTAGTTGGGAATGATGTTGTTATTGATCAGGTTTGATTTCCTCACTTTTTTTACTTTCTACTTGTTTTTTAATTTTAAGGAAGAGTTTTCTGTTGATGGGAGTTCTAACAATACTAAATGGTACATACCAGTTTCTTACATTACTACCACTAATTTTACACCGACCACAAAATGGTTAACACCGTCATCAAGCGAAACTCTTTCTGTCAACTTACAAGGTAGTCTGTGGATTAATTTGAATAACAAACAATCTGGTGAGCTAGTTTTCTGTGTCAATAAAATATAAATACATATTTCAATTATAACTCTAGGTTACTTTCGTGTAAACTACGACGAAGAATTACTAAACAGGATTTCGAATACTTTGCATTCTAATATAAACACTATCCCTGAAATGAATAGAGTAGCTCTTATTGATGATCAATTCAGTTTAGCTAAAGCTGGAAAAAAATCTTTCACTGAAGTGTTGAACTTCTTGGATTTTTTGAAATCTGAAGATTCATACTTCACTTGGTATTCTGCTTTCAATGGTTTTGATTACTTACTCAAAAAAACTCTAAATACTGACTCTGAAAACTATGTGAAAGTAAATAAATTTATAGATCAAAATGTAACTTTCTAAATTTTTGAAAATTATTTTAGAATTTTTTGAAAGAACATATGCAAAAACTCTATGAATCGGTTGCTTTTGGTACAGGACAAACTGATCAAATTTACACCTTAAAACAAGAACTAGCTTTATCTTGGGCTTGTAAATTAGGCAATGATGATTGTATTAGCACGGCTAAAATGCTATTCGTCAACTATAAAAACAACTCAACTAATAAGTGAGCTACTATGAAAATTTAAACACCACGTAAATAAAATTTTCCAGATTGAATGCCAATGTAAAAAGTGTTATTTACTGCAACGCTTTGAGAAATAGCACGACACTTATCAAAGATTACCAATTTTTGCAACAAAAGTACAGCGAAACAAAAGTGGCTACTGAAAGAATAACAATTTTACAAGCTTTAGGATGCGCAAATGATAAATTCACAAGACAAAAGTAAGCCTCCTGATTTTTACAACTTAATTCCTATTAATTTTATTCAAGTTATCTTAAATCAACGACTACAGAATCCACGGTTAGATTGCAAGATGTCAGGTACGTTTTCGAGTCTGTTTATTCCAACAATCCCGAAGGTCCTGAAGAAGTTTTGAATGTGATAATAGACAATCATAAAGATTTTATTGAACGGTAAATAATTAATAATATTTTTGATAATTACAGGTTAATGATTTGTTTTTACAGTTTTGGTGATTCCTCTATTTTGAATATGGTCGTTCTTTCGCTTGCTGACTATTTAAACACTCAGCAACAAATTGATAAGGTGATTAAAATTTTATTCAAATTGAGAAAATTTAATTTTTGCTTTTTAGTTGAGAAGCTTCAGCGCCACGGATATAGATGAGAATCTCAAAAATGCTGTTTCCAAAGCAATATCAAAAGCCGAGAAGAATTTAGAAGATTCAAAAAGAATAGCAGCTGAGATTGAGAGCGCAAATAGTAGTGCATTTTTGAAAGACATACATTATTCCATTAATATAATTTGCTTGATAGTTGTGTATTTTTGGTTTAACAAATATTAAGTAAATAAATAAACCCACTAGAAAGAAATAATTTATTTCAAAATCTACAGTACGTAAGCACTATTTTCAAAGTATAAAAACTTAAATTATTTTTTGTTGCGAAATGCTTTATATTTTTAAGAAGTTCAAAACATTTAGTCACATTTTGCTTTTTAAATAAACTTCAAGACAATTTTGTGACTAAGTACAAAAATATATTTACAAAATTGTCAAATCATAAAAGCGAAGACGCCAAGTTAAAGCTTTGATAGCCATTTCACAATTTTTTTTGAATATTTTTCCATCCATTCAACATTTGTTTCTGCTTGCTCAATTGATTGTTGTGCTGTCCGTAAAGCAACTCCAAACTCGTGTTCTCTCATTTTCATAAACATTTTAAACTAAAATTATGTTAATCAATATAAACTAACAGAATAAAAAACTTACATCATCCACTTCTAAGCGAGTATTAAATCTAATTGTACAACTCCGGACAATACTGCTTAACGACGATGAAGAAGAACCAAGACTTAAAAATTTGTATTATGATAATAAATTAAATAAGTAAATACGAAATAACTCACTAAGATCTGATTCTACTCCAATTTGTTTTCAAAAATCTGTAAGCTAATTGTTGTCCAATTGCATTGCTGGTAACAGCAGCGAAAACTCTAGCAGAGTCATGTTTACGAATACCAGAATTCTCAGTAATTGCCCATTCAAGATATCTGCTCAAAATCCAGGTTTCTTTTGAACATCCTAAAGCCATAAGAAGTATTTCTTTTTCGTTTTCTACATTAGCATTTAAATAGCGTTGCCAAGCAAAATCCCATTCTTCTTGTCCTCCAACACTAATTGCAGTGCAGTAGACAATTTCTCTCAAATTTTCAGAAATTCTGAAAAATAAAAAACTTATTCATGTTTTTTCGACATGTATAATTTACAAATTTCTTTTATCAGGATTAGGTGAATTTTTCCACGTTTGGAATTCCCGAACTGAATTAACAGCACAATCCCGGATTCCTAATTTGCAAACTCGGCTATATATTTCCACTCTGTTGTAAATAAGAAGCTGAGAATCAGTTTCTTTCTCTTCAAAACCAATCTCTTTATAGATATCTTCAAATAAATCTAAGATGAATCTCTAAAAATGTAATTTTGAATATAGTTCTCTCAATTTAAACTGCGTACTTACTTTGTATTTATCAAAATAAGCAGTTCTAATAAACATTTCATATAAATAATCTAAATTAGTCAAAGCAGCTTTCCATGGAACATATTCTCTTTCCTGCTTCAAATATCGTGTAACATTTAAAGCAATCGAATAATCTAAATATCCAAAAGATGCTAAATTTAAAGCATCATCTAACAGTTGCGCCCTATTTTTAGAATCAAAAATCAAATGACCACTTGTCTTCATCAACTGCTGAATGATCAAATCCCAGTTCCTTTCATCATAGTTCACTCTATAGTAACCAGTTTGATTAATATTTACTAAAAGCCAGTCATCTGATGACAAATTAACATCATCAATAGTTATCACTGGTTCAGGACGCATCCAAGCTGATTTCAAGATTTTCTTTGGGGACGTGTAAGTGAGAGGAATCCACCACAGAACTAAACTTGTGTTTTTATTAAGCAAAAATCTTTCTTGAGTAAACGTAATTGTATTATTTTTATAGTTACGATATGCTGTAACAACAGGAAAACCAGTCTGTAAAGTCCAAGTATCCATAATTTCTTTGACCGTTATTTCTAGATCAAGAACTTTATTTTCATGACTCTGCTCAGTTAAAATATTCCATAAGTCATCTTGTTCTGCATTTTTATACATGTGTTTCTTGATATAGCGATTGAGACTGTTACGAAAAACTTCCATCGATAGGAAATTTTGCATCATTCGAAGAAGAGCAGCTCCTTTGGAATATGAAATTCTGTCGAAGATATCATTAATCTCGTCGGGGTTGTTGACTTTGATTGATACTTGATGTGATGTTTTTAAAGCATCTAATCTGAATGCTCCATGAACATCGTTAATAATTACTTGATCCAACTCTTTCAAGTGTGGATTTACCTAAATTGAAATAATTTTAGAAAAACTTTAAAAAAGTAAGAAAAATTTACAGCATTTGCTCCAAGGCTTTCAACGTAAGTAGCAAACCCTTCGTTTAGCCACAGATCAGTCCACCAAAGAGGAGTTACTAAATTACCAAACCACTGATGAGCCAGTTCGTGAGCTATTACATGTGCTATTCTTTGCAAACTTCCTTTACTCGATACTTTGTCCTCATAAAGAAGAACGGACTCTCTAAAAATTTGTAAAACATTATACAAATTTTATATAATTTTTGCTACCTATAAGTAATCAATCCCCAGTTTTCCATAGCTCCTGCAGAGAAATCCGGCAAACCAATCATATCAACTTTAGGCAGTGGATACTTAACCCCAAAGAAATTCTCATAAAATTGTAAAATTTGCGGACCGACTTGAAGACTGTACTTAGTTTGAGACAAAGCGCTTTTCCGCGTCCATACCGCGAATGATCCATTCCTCAAACATTCGAAGTCGGAAATAACAAAAGCAACTAAGTAAGTTGACATAGGAACACTTTCTGCAAAGTGGTCCCATAAATAATCCGGAAGTCCGTCACTGAAAATATCTATTAAAGTTGATAATAACTCATTAGATGCAGCATACACAGGTTCCGAAATTCCAATTTTAGGCATATTCGAAATAGCTGTCATGTTTTTCATTCTTGCTAAGCTGATTTGAAATTTAGCTTTTAGAGCGGGCTCATCAAAACAAGGAAACGCTTTTCTAGCATCTGTTGCTTGAAATTGCGTTGCAGCTATCCACCGAACTTCATTGTTGACTTTATAAGAGCTGCGATAAAACCCTTGGAGAAGATCATTCAAGAAACCTCTAAATTTAATACTGACATAATACTGGTGACCGCTTTCAACCGGATTGTAGAAATAGATTATAAGGAACTGTCGTTTTGTTTCATTCGAAACTTGTTTAATTGGAAGAATTTTGTTACTTAAACGTTCACGCACTAAAACTTTGTCTATAATTAAGTCATTTGCATGTAAAGTAATATTTTTGCTAGTTTCTGTAACATTAACAATTATGTTAACTTCTCCATGGAATGTGAAGTTGCCTTCAGTTATAAAAGGGATAAGTTTGATATTGTAAGAATCTGGAACAACATTTCGCGGAAGTCTCACATCCTCAACTTCTTTTATATCAGTCTTGATAACTTCAGCTGTAGTCGGTTGTTCTTCAGTCTGTTGAGCAAAAGTGACTGTTGTTATATCGGATTCTTCATATTTATCGTAAATAATCAACGTGGATTCTTCCACTTGTGATATAGGTTGACATGAAGATAGATGATAGACAATAAGTGCAGTTCCAACAACACACCCTATAAATAAGAGACAGAGTAAAAACGCCAAAGATCTTGAAACTGATATTTTCTGTTTTCCAAAGGTAGTCGTTGATTCCATTATACCTTCTTCACGGGTATGGGTCATGCTCAAATCCTGAAAATTCGATAGTTTTTACTTAATTAGAAATGTATATTTAGCAAACTTTACTAGGTCATAACCCAGATGTATTTATAACTAGTACAAGACTATAAATTTTTCGTACATACTTATATTTTCAAACTTTCTTTGCTATAAACAAACAAATTAATCAAATGTACTTCGTGATATTTTGGAGTTGGTGTAGATGATGGTCCCTCTATTATATAATTAGATGCAATTACTTGATTAAATTGTATAAAGACGGTTCCTTCAACCTTTTGCGGTCTAAAGATATTAACATCAAAAACATAACTCAGTCTTCTTAACTAAATCATAATCAAACTCAATTCTTTAAGTATATTTTTAATGTGGGTGTTTGTAAGCAGATATGCAGGAAGAGATTGATGAAACCTCATTTACAAATAAGTTTAAGATTTCTTTTATGAGTTTGTTATTTAATACGAACGAATAAGATAGGGGCGTGCCACCCGCATTCTTCTTCCGCTAGAAGAAGCTCTAAAGACAAAGTGAATGCGAAAAACAACGTCAAAGCGGTAATATTTCATACTTATCATTACACCAAGTTATTATTAATAAATTCGAGCTATTTTTTTGATTATTAAAAAAAACATTTTTTAAAATGATAACACCCTATTAAGCAATAATTTTATCTTTGCATAATTAATCTTTAATCTAATGACGTACAAATTATTTCAGTTCAATTTCCAACATATTATTGTTTTCAAAACTACGACAGATTTAAATACTCTCATTTCAGAAGTTAAAAAAATGCCAGAAATGCGTCCATCCATGAATAGTTGAAGTCGTAAATAATCACAAACTTCATTTTTTCGCTGCTTCATTTGTCTCAAGCTATTAATCTCACGACTTAAATTAGCTTCCAGATCTTCAACTCTGCCACATGTGACCAATTATTAACACATTTATTAATTCTAAAACTTTTTCGACTTTCTATAGAGATAATGAGGATGCTGTAAATTTCAGAAAAAATTCAAAAAGAAGTAAAAGGATCGTTTCCAGTTAAAAGATTAATTAAAAACTAAATAATCCTGAACTTTACTTAAATTGCAGTTGAAGTTTATTACGTTTCCAGTTTAGAAGTACACAGTTTACAGTTAAAAAATATTTACCTTCTTATTGTTTCTTGTTAAAAGTCTTGTCGACTACAAACAACTAAGACATTTTCACAAAATCAAGATATTAAGATATTTGTTGAAAAATAAAGTAAATAAACAACACTTTGAATTCAGCGTGTTTCAACGATGTAAGCTAATGCAGGACTGGATTTGAAGCTTGGCGCTAGATTGCGCATGGCTTCCCTAAACAATTTCAGTACAATTTATACAGCAAACAAGAGAGCAACGTGACAGAACTAATTCATACAAGGGGGATGGGGGAATAGAAAAGTCTTTTGTGTTGTGGTGCACCCCTTTTTCATTCCATAGACAAACTAGATGCAACTCCGAAAGGTGCATTGATAAAGACCTCAACCGTCCAAACTAAACCGCTTTCGAAACAACAGATAAAAAGTTACCATTTAAATAAGGGAAATTCATCATCAATCGAAAATTTTAATATTCCAGATCTTGAAGTCTCCTACTCTTCTCTATTGAAGCGCGTAAACTTTATTAATCTACTAAATAATTTGTTGATTAAATTGGCTCGATCTTTAAGTTTGTTAGAAAATAATATTTGCGTTTTAGGATTGCTCTTTGAATTTTTTAGTACTGATCTTTACAAATGAATTGAAAAGTCAATATCTGAAAATGTAAGCACTTGTCAACGATACCTTGAAAATAACATACAGCATATTAAATAATGAACATGAGCTAAGTTCTATACATTATTTCCGTTGGTTTATATTCACCAACAGGTCAAGGTCAGGCAATCATCAAAATTAATTTAATATTTATTGTAAAATGTTAGCTATAATTATTTCTGGTTAGAAATTTCTGTTCCTTTTCCCCTTGTCGCACAGCAGCTAATCATCTTTCGATCAATAGAAATTTAATTTGATTGATTAATAAATCCAAGGCTGAAGAGTAAAATACATTAAATGTGGAAAATTGAATAGCTAAATTATGGACTTTATTCTATCTAGCGACCCAGAACATACATTTAATTGTTTTTGGAATTAGTTTCTCACAAATAAAAATGTAAATTCTTTGATAATTTTGTTGAAACGTTTCGAAAATACCACTTATCCATTGAAAAAATAGAAAACAAAGTAACTAAAAAAATAATTGTGGATAACAACAGATGTTCTTAAATTTTTAATTAAAGCGTTTCTTTTGTTTTTGAACTATCTGATGTAAATTCATTGTATTGGCGACAATTGTGTTGAAATCTATTAACATTCCATCCATTACCAGGATTAATTACTTTCACTTCAATTTATTAATTTATAGCTTCTTTAAATTGTAAATCTTATATGCAACACACAATACACGCCTATAAATCACACTTGTTTTTTAAGATACGTAGATGCTCCCACACGTACCAATGAAAACCTTTTGCATTTTTTAACAAGATTGGGTTATGTAAAACGCTGTCAATTACCTATTAGTAAATAATCTCGTTTCACACCGTAAAATGAAAGAATACAAAAAAGACAAAATTGTTGCTTAGAGTATTTTTATTTTGATATTTTACTGCTAACACTATAAGTGCAACTACAATACTATAAAATACAAGGCATTCATTTTTATAAAATTTTTGTTATTCTTCAGGACGATTTTCTTCTTCCAAGATCGCCTTAAAGCTAAATGGCTGGAATGGATAACCCAAGCCAGCATAAAATTTACTCATAAATTCCACCCTTAAAAAATAAAATAATCAAACAAAATATTTTCACAGTATTTGGAATTTACCAATGCAAACGTAAGGTGTGCAAGAAAGCAGACAACCCTTCCATAAGTACAAGGATAGCTATAGTAAAAGCTGCCCATGCGGCGAAAAATACAAAAGTAGTAACTGCTCCTACATAACTAGTACTTCTTAAACCCATTCGGAATAACATATTCCACAATACTTCTGAAAGTTCTACAAAAAAAAATTAATTTCTTTACTTTTTTCAGTAAGAAAATACTTACGCGCATGGGCTAATGATAAAGCCCACAACCGCAAATAAGAAGCGGTATGTGAAATTGTACTTAAAACATACTCAATAGTATGAATGGCTTGATGAATAAATATTTCGCTTAACGGCTCTTCTTCTTCTTCTTCATGATGAGCACCAGCTGCATTTTGTTGAGCTTCGGGGAATTCTCCCAACTCCATGGCTTGATTTACGTCGCCATTACTACGCACCTAGATGGATAAACAAGTAAGAAAATTTTACACAAAAATCAACAACTCACATGTGGTTTTCGTTTTCTTGTGAATTTTACGTAAAAAGGTGTACCTAAAAGTAAAACTGGAATGCATAATAGTGACAAATACACAAGGATTCGTTGTAGAGATTGCTGTCCTTCAAACATATAGTCATTGCAACCTTCAACATGATCTTGTTCTTTGAATAATAACATGTTGATGAAATAAATCAAAACTGAAGGAGCACAAGAAGTACCATATTCAACCGCTGAAAAACTCTCAATTAAAAATAAATATAAAAATGAAAAATAAAACTACGTTTGTCTTTATCTGCGGAATACCAAATCCACTTCATAAACATCATGATAACCATCCACAAAAATAGAAAACATAAAAGCAAGATTTGTGGAATAAACTCTAAAATAATGTTCGAATATTTACGGAAATGTCTGTAATATAAAAAATTATATTCGAATTTTTGTATGAAATTTACACTTACACAAAGTTAACGACGCTGACGCAAACTCCAAAAATCATATGAATAACACCAAAAATTATGGAAAGTTTCATTTTGAACGAGTTGAGGAAGATAATTTTATTTTTTGCTAATTGCCAGACTGGATCTAAACCAATGAAATACGGAGTACCATTGTAATCATATCGAGGATCCAAAGTGAAACTTTCAACCTTAAGAGCCTCTTCTTTATTTAGATTAATAAACCAACTGGTACCAAAGATATTCATTGATTTTGAAAAGAAGTCATTGTAAACGAATCCTGTATACATCGAGAAAAAACCCATAAGAAGAATAATGTATCGACCAGCAAAGAAAATGTTGAAAATTTCATTACTGCTTTTTTTTGCTTGAATTTTCTTTTCGGATATGACCAAATAAGCGCCGAAAGAAGCCATAATTATTGCATGGCCTATGTCTCCAAACATCACGGCAAATAAGAAAGGGAACGTGATGATTGTGTACAAAGCTAAAAATAAAAAATGAATATTTTATTAAATTAAATCATTTTTATAACTAACCAGGATTAGCTTCACGGTATGAAGCAACACCATAAGAATCTATAAGATTTTGGAAACCTTTAGTGAATTTGTTGGTTCTATTAAACGTCGGAGGCGGTTCATTGGTGTTGATTACGTTGAGGAATGAAGGAATGGAACTACCACAAGCACTCTAAAAGATAAAAAATAACAAATTGAATATTTCTTATAACACTGTCACTTACAGAGCCATCAGCTAGAGCTTTCTGCACAATAGGAATGTCTTTATTAGAAACCCAACATTCTCCAATCAAACATTTTTTAGTGACATCCATATTGAAAAAGTTGAGAGTATGATAAATAGCTTTCATTTTGCTAACCATAACGCTCCAATTTTGCAATTCTTTGGCTACACTAACCAAGACTCTTTGTCTATGATCTTGAGTTTGATTCAATACCAAATTTAAATCTTCTAATCTTGTGCAAACACCTTTTAACATTTCATTTCTCTCTTGCAACGAACTGGGACAAGTATATAAAGATGCATGAAAGCCAGCACACACTTTCTTTATTCTTGTCTTCAATTGTTCACCTTGGAAGAAAGCCACAAAGACTGTTTTATTGATTTCGTTACCCTAAAAACCAACTGTTTTTGAAATTGTCGATAAAAACAAAAACTTACAGTCGCTGGATCTTCCAAAGGTTTTTCAATTTCAACCTGTCGTAAAAAAACATTTCCCCTAGAAATTCTCCAAAGCATTCTTTCAAAACCAGGGACACGTTCCCTATTTATAACTCCAGCCACAAAACCCAAACGTCCTCTGATTGCAACATTGTGAGTATCTTCAGTAATTAAAGCTTTATGAGCGGAATCAAGACCATTCGCTTCATCTTGTTCATTAAAGAACGCTTGTGTTTTTTCCAAAACATGCTTTAGTTCCGTTAATTCCAAAAAATTTGATTTTAAATTGACAGCACTCTCACTTAGTTCTTTAATATCTCCTTCTGTTTTTTCTAAATGTGCTTCAAGATCAATAATCTCGCGAGGATTTGGAGCTTTTGGAAGCTCTTGTTGATCTGGAATTGTAACATTATCTTTTTTGACTTCTGCTTCAATATAACGCAATTTGCGTTCCATTTCGTCGCATCGTCGGACTTCATTGACGAATTTTCTTTGAAATACATTGACGTTTTCATTCAACTACAAAAAAAAATCAATATAAAAATTCAAACTTGAATTTTTCTTTAAACTACATCTCTAAATTGCACGATTCCCGATTCTCCTAATTCAGATATGGCAAAATAAGCTGCTTCTGGCTGGATGAAAAGTTGAGCAAGGACCATTTGCTCACTCCGGAACATGTCCCCCATCTTGAGGCGGTTTTATAGCTATAAGACAAAAAAATAAAAATGATAACACATTTTTTTGTAGAAAATTTTATCTGTTTCTAACAACGATTTGATATAATTCTGTCAAGTGCTTATCTCAATGAACTAAAATTTTATTATCTTAAGCCGCTTATTTCTCTGATTTTACAATCTGACAAAAATGTAAATGACTTGTTTAATTCTTTTACGACATGAATAGAACTGTATGGAAATGAGGAAAACACACAAAATTTTTGAGAAATTAAATGGTGCGTTGCTGTATATTTCGCATTCATGGTAAAATTAGACGTTTTCAAATTTTGACATAAGTCATTGTGACAAGTGGTATAAAACAAAAAGTTACCAATATTTTGTGACTGACACTGACTACAACAAAATTCAACAAAGTCAAACTAATTTAGTTTTATACGAAAGCACAAATAGACTAATTTCGATGAATATTGCCTATCAACTCAATGTCAATATTTATTTAGATATGGTAAATAGACTACAATCATTTTTGTCATACTCAAAGTTTGTTTTTACAAAGAAAAAACGGTTATTTTTATCGTCAATCAGCAATAAATGTGACTTCACATCTTCAAAGCTCCAAAATCTCACATTTATTGCCTATAAAGTGGTGTGTAAGTTTTATAACTTATTCAGAAATAATAATAATAGAAAATTCAAACAGAATAATTTTTGTCATGATAGTTTCAAATTGTTGTAACACATACCAATTGAAAAAACTCAACTGCAATTTTACGTTATTAAAACAAAACAGTAAGTTCCTTGAAATAAAAATTTATTTTTTTAAAAGTATATATTTTGTTTTTAAACAATTATGAAACTCGGTTATTGGAAATATTTATTTAAGTTACTGATTACCACTATTTGAACAAATTAGCGAGTTTTTTGTGACGTTGAAAGTAAATATTCATTAAAAAAATCGAATGCTTATTGAATGGTAAGTACGGCATCAAAGTAACATTTAAATCTTCTCTTACTTCAATTTGTTCAGAGTTGCATAATTGGCGACGTTTGAGGATAAATTGAATGAATGAAACTAGAAAATATACGAAATCTCAAAAATCCAAAAAAAATCAAGAAAACATTTCCGCAAACAATATCCAGATTTCGAACCGCCATTTTTTATTAAGACACTTGGTTTCCAGTTACTATTTTTTTGTTTACGTATATAAAACTACATTTCATTGGTAGACTGCCATTCTTTTTATTCACCGATAAGTACTGTTTACAGCTTGACCTTCTGCCATTGGACATCAGGTAAAAACATTTTTTGTTCTTTGAAAAATTTTATTGGTCTAAGCTCTTGCGATTGGAGGACTAATTTGAAAAACTATTGGCTGCGTTCACGAGTAACTTTTAAATTTTTTTTCTCAATTTTTTAGAAAGTTTTGAAAATTTTAAAATTTTTAACATATCAAGAAAAAAATATATTTGCTTCGTTTTATAAAATATTGGAATAACGATTATGGTTTTAGATTAAGCAACATTTTGATAAAATAACCTGTCACAATATCGATTCCACTTAATAATTCTTTCAATAAATTGCTAATGTATTCATTTAAACTAACAAACAAAAAAAATCTTATCAAGTTGAAGAAAAAAAAAATGTTTCTATGGTTTGCAAAATACCTAAAGACATACTAAAAAAAAAGATTAATAAATTGACGTTATAAATGACTAAATTTAATAAAAAGAAACCGATAAAAGCGGCAACATTTCGGCATAGTAACATCATAGTATCATCTTGTATTTATTTTTATTACTTCTAAATTGTAGTTGTATAGATTAATTGCCTCGAAGACTATATTTTTATATCCATTCAAATGAAAAAAAAAGCTGCCTATACCAGGTTTAATGCTTTAGGCATACACTTATAATATGACGTCATCATGTGGTCACATGTTATCACTCATCCGCCTCAGCAATACATCTATGCAAATAAGCCTAAACTACTTTAACTTTAAACTGAAATCAAGAGTCACATTCCAACGAATTCTCTAAACGTTACATCTATAAAATATTATCTTTGTTTCTTGACCATTCTCAGTCACGTGCTATCTCGTGTAGCATGAGCTAATGTAGTCTTATGACTTCCGTACTTAATCCTTGTTGATTTTTATTAAGCGAAATATCAAACTTACAAACAAGTTACAATTAAAAATGTAATGGAATTGAATAGTGATAAATAAAATAAAATATGGGAAATAATAAATTAACTAACCTTTTGCTTGTTATAGATTTTTTACCGCCTGACTGTCAACTACCTCACTTTGATACTAAATAGCTGAAACCTTATTCTACTCAAACAAAATTGTCACATGACAATGTGCAAACAAACGGGGCTTGAGGTACTCGTTTTCTTAAAACAAAAGGGAGATAAGTGTGAACCATTGATTACAATACAGCAATCATTGCAAATCATGTGATATAATTAACAACAGATTGGAGATTAATATATCTTCTATTCTGACACATTTATGGATACGAAAACAACTCACTTGTAAATAAGTGTTCATAAATCTGAGCAAAATGATTTTTATAAATGTCTTTAGTTGTGTACTTGAACAAAATTTTTTGGATTACTAAAAAAAAAAAATGTGCACAGCTATAAAACCATGATTATTCGATTATGTAACAAACTAGCCTTCAGAATTACAATTATAAATAAGATTTTTGGCAGTTTGAATGTAGTATTATTATTATTAACAAAGAATTAACAATTGCTACTTTTATTATTTCTTTGAACACATATGTTGATTCTTTTGTAAAATTTTCAGTTAAATTTCCTTATCACAATGAATTAAAAAATAACCATATTTTGAAATTTCTCAGAAATTGTGTAATTTTAAACGGGTTATCGAAAAAAATCAGAAAATATATGATTATTCACATTTTTAGAAAAATTATCTTTCAGTTTCATTATTATGTATTTCTAAGTTGGCTTTTTTTAACTGAAAGATATTATAGAACAGCCAAACTTTTTTTTTCAAAAATAAAAATGGTCTAACATTTTATTTTTAGAAGTAACTTTTGTCGGAACTATTGTGTTTACAGCAAGGTATTCGCTAATGTGGTGTATAAATATAACCATGTGGATACTATTTTCTAGCCAAATTAACACACAAACTGATTAGAATATAATTTATAATTTTTACATCAATTTTGTGAAGCAATTGTGAAATGAACAATAAATATACGAAATGTCCTTAAAATGCAATGTAAAAACACAAACAAAATGAGATAAATGTGTTTAACAAGATGTTTATTTAACCTGTCTACTGAGTAAACGTAATTAAGCTTTATTTATGTCTATATCAAAAACTCAGGTCTGTGTGAATAACACAATTTATGAGAAAAAAATAAAACGGCGTTTACTAAAGTATCAAGAATCAGAAGGTTGGATTTCAAAAACTCAACAGGTTTCATTTCAGTGATTACCCTGCGAAATCTTCACTCAAGATTCAGCTTTCTCAGAATTATACAGTTTAAAAAAAAGCAGATTGCGACATTTTTGTGTCATCAAGTTGATCTAGTAGCTTCAAATTAAATTCAAAACTTCGTTTGTTCTAAAACAACAGAAGTATTGACATTCATTGCCCCACCTACTTGATTTATCAAGAAATATAGGGCAAGCTAGGAACACGAAATATCTCCACCACAACACATAGCCAAAGGTTAATTTAGTTAAATGGTTAGGAGTGGAGGATTCATGAAACTCGTAGCAAGATAGTGAAATATTTTTGTCTGCGATGTTACTGCCCAAACTAATACCTCTAAAAATGTCAATGGTTTCACTTTTCCATCGCGAAAATGAGGATTGTTGCTGCCACGTAGTAAAAAGACATTGACCGCTTTATCGCAATAATGTCAAGGCTCATCGATCAAAAAATTACCGATTAATTTGAGTGATACAATTTCTAATATTATAAACTTTATTTTAACAAAAATTTTTACATACAAGATGTATATCATAGCTGTTGGCAATGAAAATATGGTTATTTCATGAACAAAAATGAATTATGATAATTTGTTATCATTAAACTCATGGTCACACGTACCTGTGATACGAATCGTGAAGGATATTGTAAAATTCGATGAAAATATACTTCCTTAGAGATTAAAATTAGTTTTTATGTTGGGATAAAATTGTAAACTAGGTGGAAGCTATTTTAAGATAATGCCCGGATTATGCGAATATCAGCAGCGGCTTTAACAAATAAAAATTAAGAAAAGCTAAAATGAGAAACATTGTTTACAATTTATCAAAATCCTGTCTGATACAAATGATCTCTTGATTGAAATTTCATTATTATTTAATAAAATGATGCATCGCAAAAAAAATATTGCAATTTGGAGTACCTATCTATAGTGAAATTGAAGAAGAATAAATGTTTCCCGACTTACTGGCTTATAAAACGATAATAAAACACGTTCAAAATCTATTACTTTTAACGATTTAATTATTCTTGATAACAGCAATAGAATAATTAATACTCATTGACGTTTGAAAGCAAATTTCAACAGTTATAAGTCTATAATACAGAAATAAAATTTTATGTGTTTGTTTTTAAACTATTAGGTTTCTCAAATTGAAATAAAAAAATATCTTTATGCTATTCTCATACGTAAACGGTGTGGTATTGTTCTCCAAAGAATTATTCATTTATTTTATTTTATTTTATTTTATATTATTACATTTAGAAAATCTATGTTTCGGTAAAACAAATAGATATTATACAAAATAAATCTATAAATAGCTTTACTACTTTCTTATGTAATATTTAGCGCTCACCGTTATTGAAATTATTATGATTCAATGGTAAATTGAAATAGGTTGAAGATCCTTGAATAAATATAATTGTTCCATGTAAAAAATTAAAATAACATTTTTTTGTTTATGTCACATTTAATAAAAATATTCCAATTGTAAATCATTTTTTTGAAGAGGAAAGTAATCAATAATGATTTATTATTTATGATAAGATTTGTATGAATTTTTCACCTATTTGGTTGAAATGTGGGGCTTCTATTCCATCACGTGATAATGTTGTAAACAAGTAATTTCAGCGGAAATCATTCATTAATAAATTTTACATTTGTAATAACAAATCTATTATACTGAGGACATGAGAAAATTGCATTTTTATTACAAAAAATAAAATGAGTCAGATAGATATAAATATTCTACTATGCACGAATATACTTTTTACCAATATCGTTAACAAATTATATTATCTTTACATATTTTGGTACATAACAACTTCTAAGTACAAACATAATTGAATAAATTTTTGTAATATGTAAATTATAATAACGATAAATAGCCTGCAATAATTGAACTTAAATTGTAAATTACTGTAAAATTTGATGATTCGATGACTGAAATAGCGTATGCTGGGAAAAACTAGGATTACCCCAAACCTGCCTATAGTATCTAAACATACAAATAAATGTCAACAAACTGATAAATCTTCAGCAGTATTATCTTTTAATAAATTTTCCAGACAGTAATTCTTAAATCTGCTTGAATACCTATGTACTTTATGTAAAAGCTGGGTTTATCTACCTTGATCCAGATTACACTAATCACTACTGAAATTAAACAGGCTAAATTATAACATATTTTTAGCTGAAAATTTCAAATTAAATGCCATTCATGTAGACTTTAAAGCTTACCAGACCTAATCCACCTTGATCTACATGTCAAATATCAGTGTTATTAACAATCACCAAAATGTATAAAATCAACATTAAATCGTAATTAACGTTTAAAATAATGTTTCTTTGATAAATTCATTATTTTTTATTATTAACAAATCGAATGAATTTATTTTAAAGCCGGAAGTATGCACTAATACATAATAACAAAAAAAAACTATTAAATACATACTATACTGAGTTACCTATGACAACAAAACACAACAAAACTCACGTGACACACCGCACCGCCTGAGATTTAACTGTTTTCAAACATTTTATACATACGACACTGAGTATACACAATCGACTGAATTTAGATACGACTCACGTTTTGTTTTGTGTCTATGCAATCACCAATTTGAATGTCGGAACCAGATACAATGTTGAGGATAAGGCAGATACTTAGATGTAAGAGAAAAGGACTAAAAGAGTGTAAAAAGAGACAGATGAAGCAGGTAGAAGCTACACGCACGCGTTAAGCTGTTTCAAATTTAAAATACTCAGCAACTTTACAGGGTGATTTATCTGAAAAAAATATAAACATTCTTTGAAACAGTAGAAACGTCTTAAAAAATAATACATACAGTTATATAAATAATTTTTCATTAGTTAATTGAACTTACACCTTGGGGACGCAACCTGAAATTACTAAATTATATAGTGTGTAAAAATTTCAGCATGTGTGATTGCAAAGAATTATGAATTGAAGTTTTAATAACAAAGAGAAGATAAATTCTTTAAAATATCATTAATTAAGTTAATAAAAAAGTCAAACCATTATGTAATCAAAAATAATGTTTTATTCATTTTAAACTAGAAACGAAAAAACTAAAAATGGTTGTGCCTGCAACCAGTAATACAACTATGTATTAACAAGTGACTAATTTACAACAATTTTATATGAAAAATCTCAAAATTTCGAATAAAGTCTTATACTTATGTTGAATCTTAACAATAAAGATTGTATTTATTAATCAATAAATGCCAAAGCACGTTTAAATTACAAAACTGAAACTTAACCTCAAAATTACCACCATGCGTAATTTAGTAAAAGTATGGCAAATAGGCCGCTTGGGTTACACCAAAAGTCTTCATCTCCAAAAATACCTAGTTAGTTTACATCATGAGAAAAAAAAACATTGTAACACATTGTTGTTTGTGGAACATCCACCCGTATATACTACTGGCATCCGCTCTAAAATTTACACAGAGTTTACAGCGAAACAACTAAAAAATTTAGGTAGCCGAAATTTGTTGAATTTCATAGATTTTTATCATTTACTTTGTAGGTGCAGAGTTTTTCCGAGCGGACAGAGGCGGTCTGATCACTTTCCATGGACCGGGACAGATGGTAGTGTATCCAATTCTTAACTTAAAAGATTTTAAACCAAGCATAAGATGGTATGTGTCGAATATAGAGAGTACTGTAATACATTTATGTGAAAAATTGGGGTTACAAGCTGAAACATCTCCTCATACCGGAGTTTGGGTTAAAGACAATAAGGTCGGTTGAGATGTATAAAAATGTCTTTATCTTTATTAATTTATATACTGCAGATTTGTGCTATTGGGGTTCACTGCAGTCGATACATAACATCCCATGGTCTTGCACTTAACTGTTGTACAGATTTATCATGGTTTGATCATATTGTACCTTGTGGGATTGAAGGCAAAGGAGTCACAAGTTTATCCAAAGAACTCAATAGACACATCGATATAGAGGACGTTGTTCCTCAATTTATTGAAAGTTTTTCTGAAATATTTTCATGTTGTTGTGTCGATTTTCCAAAAGAAGAATGTGATGAAATTTTTAAACAAATTTTGTGATGTTTTTACTAATATACAATAAAATTTAAATAGTGACCATGTCTTATTGTTCCGATAAAAGTCAGACAATTTGAAGTTTGTTAAACTTTCAATCCATAAAAATGGGAAATCCGATCTTTTGTATCATCTGGTTTTTCGTACTTTTTATCATTGCCTTTCCGGTAGCTTATTTTTGTGCTGCTTGGTATATTTTATTATACCCTTTAACGATTTGTATATCAGCACTATCGGTAAGCAATAGCTTAAATTTTAAACTTTATTAAACAAAAATTTGCAGAGTATAACGGACTTACTGTTAAAAGGAATTCAGTTCACTCATTTCTGCGCGAAAAAAATGGTGAACTGTGAAGGTTGTTAAATAGTTGAAGTAATGATAATTTAGTTATAATAAACGTTAACACTCAATCTGCAGTTTTATTCAATGAAAATGAGAAATTTTCAAATACATAAGAATTTAAACTTTGTAATTAGTTGTAGTGCGAACGTAGACAATCCCTGACGGCAAAGAGACTCTATCAATCTTTCCTTGAAACAGCTGTTGTGCTTCTTCTTCTTCTACAGTTGGTAAAATCATCACTTTTTCTCCAGGCTGTAGATAAATTATCATAAGTGACATTACATTTCTATTGGAGATAAATAATAAATTTTAAACATACCACCCAGTTGGCTGGTGTCGCTACTTGTGGTATCTTATCAACCAATTGTAAAGAGTCGATGACTCTCAAAATTTCACTATACAAGAGATCATCAATGTTTAGGGCTCATTTGTCTACAATTACACTTACTCAACATTCCTACCAGTTGACTGTGGATAGTGCATCGACAATCTAAGAACATGTTTTGGGTCAATAATGTAGAGCGCTCTCACTGTTAAAGCCCGTTGTTCATCATCTTTATGTTGCTGATCTATCATATCCAACAAAACGGCCAGTTCGCGTTTCTCATCAGAAATGATAGGATAAGGAAATTCTCCAGGAATGTCACGACAATAAGATTTTATATCATTGACCCAATCAACGTGATCTTGTAATTTGTCACAAGAATGAGCCAAAAGTTTTACATTACGTTTAGCAAAATGTGGTTGATGAACCGCTATACGCCCGAGTTCAGTTGTACAAACCGGTGTAAAATCTGCAGGATGCGAGAAAAGAACCACCCAACTGGAGAAAAATTAAAAAAAAAAAAATTAATGAATTTTCGTAAAGAATATATTCACCTGTCGTTTTGCCAGTCATAGAACTGAATTGGTCCCTGAGTAGTATCAGCTTTGAAATTAGGAATGACGTCTCCTAGTCTTAAGCGACTCATGTTGACTCTAACGCTTATACTTTATGAATGTTGATTAAGTGATAATAGAAGCAATTTATATTTATATGTGAAAGTTGAAAGTATTAAAGTTGAAGTCCTACAATCATTTTGGAAATTTCAAGGCCAGCCTTACTATGATACACTATACTTATGGTACCGAATAAAGCACATAAGGTTGCTCTGAAGAAACTGTATGCATTATTAACGATCTAACATATATTCATAGGCTATGCCCAATTTTGTTACTTAAGTACCAGTTTCAACCACAGTACTACTACTAAGTCTTTCAGCGTACATGGTAATGAAGCTGTTATTTGTAAAATTGGTTTCTACATTTCTGAACAATTCACTTTAAAAACTGAATTAAGGTAAAAAGACATTTGAATAACATTCCGTTACGAACAGAATCTATCTACGAATCGAATGAATGAGTAAATGAAAAGATGTAATATTTCTGAATACAGAAAAAATAGGAGACTCAAATGTTATCATCTCTGTAAAATTTAATGTTTTTATTGACACTGAATAGTAGTTTTGAAACAATTAAGAATCATGTATTATTCATTATTGATCTCTAAGTAGACATAAGAGTAGGATAAGCTTTTTTACATCAGTAACTCCGAATTTCGACGCAAATCTTTATAAATTGATTAAACTTTTTTTTTATCCAAGACTTTTTTTACTTTATATACATAAGATCCAAATAACAATATAAAACTTTATACAGGATGTCTCAAGTATGCACCAAAATCCATTTTTTTCATTACATATGATACTTCTAAACGTTTTTGTATAAGGCACTTTTTTTGATTGATGTTTTTCATTTTGCTATAAATATATAATCAAAACTGCATTGAATTTTGTCTCTAGATTCACAAACAAACATAAATTTTCGAATTCATAATGATAATATAACTGTTTATAATTAAAATTTTATTTTCAGATTATAGATATTATTATTGTTAATTCGAAGAAAAGATATAATAAAAAAATGCATTCTTGTATAGAAAATATTATAGGTATTGATTTCGAAATATCAAATATATGATATTCCCAACCTTTAACCCTTATTTTATCTTAAAAAGCTGTACATCATTTCATATTTTTAGAAATTTAACATAAAATTAATCACACTCAAGTATATTGATTTTTCGTGAAGGAAAAGAAGCACAAGTTTCTTTCACGGTATGGTTTTAAATAAACATTAATTAACTTAAACAAGTATTTTTGGAAGCATTCCTATGTATACTGAACATTAGTGCTTATGAATTTAATTCTATTGAAACGAATAATACAACAAAACGTTGTTATTGCAAGAATTTCAAAAATTTATTAATTCATGAAAATTCAATTAAATACACAAATCCCGACATTTTATTCCGCCAGCTGTTCAAAATTGCCACCAGAGTCAAAGTTCACTTTTATTGGTTACAAACTATTGTGTTGTAGCTTTAGCCACAGATCAATTAAACCCACAAAAATCGATTAAAAAATTAAATATATACAACTAATTAGATAAAAAAAAGCAAATGTACCCGTATAAAAAAAAATTAATAAATTTTAAATGAGAAGTATATATCTATTAGTAGTTTGACATTTTTTATTTTTGACAATCCTTAGCAGCTGTCAATTAGCTGTCACTAGTGTCAGAATTGCGCATTTTTTATTCACTACTGATTCATTCAACAAAACATTAGTAGAAAATCAAAAATGAATAGATTATTCGGTAAAGGTAAACCCAAAGAACCAGCCCCTAGTATATCAGACTGTATTGCTGGAGTAAGTATAAAAAAATCATCATCTAAACTTTCATTAAATCTAAAAACTTTAGGTTGATCAACGGGCTGATGCTGTAGAGAAGAAAATTCAAACTTTAGAAAATGATTTAAGGAAGTTTAGGGATCAAATGTCAAAAATGAGAGAAGGACCTGGTAAAAATGCAGTAAAAGCGAAAGCTATGCGCATTTTAAAACAGAAAAAAATGTATGAGCAACAACTTGATAACTTAAGAGGACAATCATTTAATATGGAACAAGCAAACTATGCTCATCAGGCGCTCAAAGATACACATGCCACAGTTGTAGCTATGAAAGATGGAATGAAGCAGATGAAGAAGGAATTTAAAAAGATCAATATAGATGATATTGATGTGAGTTGACAGAAATTCTGTTACAAAAATACAGGTGTTTGTTTCAGGATGTTCAAGATGAATTAGCAGATTTAATGGAACAAGCGGAAGAAGTACAAGAAGCTTTAGGAAGAAGTTATAACACTCCAGAGATAGATGAAGATGATTTGGCAGCAGAATTAGATGCTTTAGGAGATGAAATTGCGTTAGACGATGATGCTAGTTATTTAGATGATGTTCTTAATGCACCTGAGGCGCCTAAAAATAAACCAGAATCAGCGACAGAAAAGAATAAGGTAATTTAAAAGTTCGAACTTACATTTTTCACAAGCGTTTTATTTTTAGGATGGAGTCCCTGTTGATGAATTTGGTTTACCTCAAATCCCTAGTCACACCAACTAATTTGCCTTTAAAAAGGAAAAGCCTTTGCATGTAAATATGAAATTCAATTAAGCTTAGAATGTAAAACAATTAGATAAAAATGCACTACTAGGCTTAAAATTTTTCACTCATTTCTGACTGAGATGAAAAACCGAAAATATTGTTGAAAGTATTTTTGTTATTTTATTGTATTTTTGTCTTTAATTTCCGCTTTTATATTTTATTAAAATAAATAAGATTCATTCTAATTCAAAAATTTATTTTTCAAATATTTCGATAAAATTGTAGAGTATCATTAAGTGCATTTTGGCAGTCTTTAAAACTACTAAAATCAAATTCCGATATAGCCGTGTAGTGGTGCACATGTGCCTAAAATAATACGATCAACAAATAATAAAAAAAAAACAATAAATACCAAAACATACTTTTCTTTGATATAATTTCATGAACTGATTCAGTACTTCTTCAAATAATTTCGCCATTGCTGTGGTATTACTTAACGAGAACATTGAAAATTCTAATCCTTTTGGAGGCACATCACAAAGACCTACTTTTATAGCCTTGCTTGACCATTTTGCCATATGTAATTTAGTTTTGATTTTATCCACATAATTTCTCATTTCATTTATTGAATAATTGCCTCTTCCTAGCAGAGTAAGACACATTGAAGTGTACTCAGGATCTTAAATCATCAATTAAAGGAATATTCTTTGGAAATTGCAACTTACCTAAAGGATCCACTTTCACCATTTGATTATTTCGGTTACACGCTGATAAAAATAATTCATTTTTTATATAATTACTGAAAACTACACTTAAGTTAATTGATTTAATAAAAAACTGTTTTTACCTCACACTTGGCGTGAGAAATTTCATTGTAAATGGACTAAAACCACTCGTTAAAAAATTTAATTTAGGAAAAGGAACCATATTTGTATTTATATCATTCATATCAATGTTCATTTTACCTCCAAATCTTGAGCCACACGTTAAATGTAAAATCATATCAACAATAACTTTATTCATATCTTCAAAAGGACCAAATGGCAAAACGTTATTGAAATTTTCAGTGTATCTTTTTGTTTGCCTTTTAATTATATGCAAAAGCGCTCTATTTTCAACAGGAAAGACGCAAGTGGCATAATTTAAAAGCTCATTGGTTGCAAAGGCACAATTATATGGACAAGTAATCACATCTTCTGTACCAGTGGGATAAACACAAACTACAAATCTTCACAAACAATAGAACAAACAGTAGAGAATAGAAAATAATAATTAAACAAAAACCTTTCTATATTTGGATAATAATCAGCAAGAAGCTTCAAAATGTAAGTACCTAGACCAGACCCTGTACCACCCCCCATGGAAAAAAGTAATAAAAATCCATGTAAATTATCACAGTGTTCTATATTATACTGTAAAGATTTGAGAATTTTTTGTTTGAATTTAGGACCATGGGCATGATAACCTTCAGCCCAATTATTACCAGATCCTGGATAATGGGTAATAAAGTTTTTTTTGTCGTATAAGTCTTTGAATTTACCCGATTTAAATCTAGCAACAACACTGTCTTCCATATCAATACATAAAAACTATTTATCAAATTTTATCAAACTGAAAAAAAAAAAATGTTGGAACTTACCCTAGCTTTTGCATTACTGTCTATCAATTCGTTCAAATTAGAAATATACTCATACTTTTTTGGGTTATAGTTGAAGAAACTACACATAAACTGTTGGATATCCGTTTTTTGTTTTTTAGAATTTTGTGGCTGGTCATTGTTGAAGTGTATACCATATTCCTGAAGAATTTCTGGCAGAAAGTTACTTCCGATTTGGTTGCCACACTGTCCAACTAATACTAATTACTAGAAAGAAATCAACTTCTGGGCGAATACCTTGAATAACGATAAATTCACTCATAAATTTTAACTTCTATGAATTTCTTAAACATAATAAAGACAACACTCACATAACCTAACTTACTGGATTTAAAATTCAAAACCAAAATCAACGGCGCCATTCGACAAACCTGAAAAAAAAAAATCTCAAAATTGAATAACGTGTATAATTAGTTGCCTATATACAAAAAAAATATTGCATATTTTTAGCATGAAAACAACAATTTTTTGAGAATTGTTGCAATTTTCGTCACTTTTGCGATTTTGCCAAAGTGTTAACCGTTTTAAATTGATAAAAGTCTTGTTGATAATTTCTATCTCTAATTGAAACATTGGCAACACGGGCATTTACATCACGTGACTTGCTTATGTCAAAGATGTAACGGTGTGACTTTAAAAATCAAAATTTTTTATAAAATATTTATTTCAACTCGTTTTACAAAATGCGTGCGCTTAATTTATTGTTCCTTTTTATAATATTCATAAGTTGTAATTCGCAAGATTCACAAAGTAAGTTACAATTTAGGTTATGTTTTTCTACTAAAAACAAGTTTTTCAGTTCATTATTTACAGCAAGGTGAGAAATATTTGTATTCGCCAAGTTCTCGAACAGATGATTTTCAAATTTTTTGTTATGCGGGAAAGCCGAAATATTTAATTCATATTTGGCAAAGTGTAGTGGTATGTTACTAAATATAACTGCATCACGTTTTTAATCTTTAGTTTAGCTTCATTTAGACCATCCTACCGATGATTATAGTCAATATGATGGAGATTCTCCCCAAAAAGTGCGAGAAGAATACAATGAAAAGAGGTATAGCTGGAATCTTAATCTTTTCTCTACAAAGCAAAGACAAATGAGGTTGGACCCATTCAATCAAAGTTGTGTAGGAATTGAAAGTAGAAATAGCTATGCTGTGACTTTAAATGTGATAAGTAAAATCACAAATTTTATTATGTATTTTTTATTAATTAAATTTTTGTAGGAATTGATTATTGGAAAGTGCTTGCTTTATTGGCTGGTATAACTTTATTCCTCTCGGCCAACAAATTGAGTAGAAACACTTTGTTTTACTACATATGTGGAATATCATTAGGAATTTGTACCTCTTTCTTAATTCTAATTTACTTTATCAGCAAAATTTTCCCAAGGGTATTGTAAACTTTGTTTTTAGGGCTACTTTTAAATTGAATTTACAAATTTGTAGAAACCTATAATGTACGGAGTTGCTGCATGTGGTTGGACAGTAGGGCTTTACCTTTTACAGCTTATATGGGACAACGTTAGAGTAATCCTTCTCAACTATAAAACGTACCTTATATGGTATATAATTATAACTGGCTTGATTAGTTTTGTTGGTAAGAAAAGAACAATATTAATTTCTAATAATTTACAAATTATTCGTAGTTTGTTATCGATGGGGCCCTATCGAAAATGAAAGAAGTCGGAATTTAATTCGTTGGGCTCTGCAAACAGTTGCTCTAACCGCTATATATTTCAGCACTCAATTTCAAGAGGCAGCAATGGGTCAAATCGTCGCTCTTATTCTATTCCATAACATACCTCCTTCTTGGCTAGCGCAACCCAAAAAATACTGGTAAGAATTGTTTTTGTTTGTCAAAATTTACTGTGAAATGACATGTAAGTTGTTTTCTTATACTATTCATTGAAAAAAATGTTATTATTTTAAGGAAAAAAAGGTTTCCCCCAAAAATTCGCCCATTAACAAATGACGAATATTACGAACAAGGTGTTAGAGAAACTACAAAAGCATTAACTGAATTGCGCAATTATTGTTCAAGTCCGGAATGCAAACAGTGGCAGCTTGCCTTAAAACTCAAAGACGTCAAAAGGTAAATACAAAACAAATTCTGTGTTTTTTTTATAATGTTGTTTTTAGGTTTGCTTCTTTCATTGAAGGAAATTCTCATTTAAGTGATGAAGAGATTCTTGAATATGAAACATCTATCCACACAACGGATTTAACTGATGATGAAAGTGATTACACGGAAGATGAGCAATGATTTTTTTAAAGACTGACTATTTATTTTAGTTACTTATTACAAAGCCTTTGTAAAAATTGTAAAATACAAATTATTTTTTCTATTTTGTGTTTTCTAAGGCACCAATTTAGTCTTAAAAATAAATTAATCTATGTTATAAAATGGCAGTAAATTATACAAAAATGTCATGTCATTAACAATTAACGTATCCTTGAGATTTTCTTTGCTTTATCTACGCAAGGAGGTGGAACTGGCGGCTTATTGGTGGAATATCGGTTGTATAAACTATAACATACAAATTAATTTGTAATATAATAAGTAACATTTACCCACATTCTGTAAGTTTCAGTGCGTAAATACTCCATTAAATGTCCCACACCTAGCTGTAATTGATCTGCGATTGGGGCCACCCATTCGTTACCTTCAAACTTAAAAACTGACTTATTTGATATCATATCAAGATTTCCAAGCTCTGGGGGAAGTATAGTTAAACGATTCCCTTGTACATGTAATTCACGTAACCTTGAAAGTTCACCCAATTCACTTGGAAGATCTATTAAATCATTCTCTCTAAGAACTAACTGCAAATTGAAAGTTTGAATAACGAATTTGTGAAAAAACATACTTACAATCTGTAAATTCTTAAGATTTCTGATATCAGAGGGTAAATGTTCAAAGTCGTTGTCTGCCAAATACAAAGCTCTAAGAGTCTCTAAATTTAAAACGTTACAGAAAAAGATGTATTAGTATATGTAATATTACCCATCATGAAAAAATTCCCTGGCAATGATTTTTCACTTAAATTATTATATGAGAGGTCGAGAACTTCCAAAACAGGAAAAGCGCCAAATCCTCTTGGGAGATTATACAATCTGTTTATTGAAAGGTTTAAAATTCGTAACTTTGGCATAGAAGACAAGGACAAAGGTAATTCTTCAACATGATTGTTGGCCAAATTAAGAATTTCTAAATTAGTTAAATTAGCTAAGGCAGGTGGAACAGCTAAAAATCAACCAATCAAAGTTGACAAACTTAAGAATGCTCAATCTTACATTTGATTTTATTGTGACTTAATGTAAGCCGAGTTATGTATGTCATGTTAACTGAAAAAGAAAATTCATTGAAATACCTTTCTTTAAATTAGTTTTTCTTAGTTCATATAACTTATCAAGTTTCACTTTTATTCCTTTTTGTACCATGATGGTAATACGTATTCAATTAAATCCTATATGAATGAGAGGTTACTGGGACCACGCCCACAATGTATCCGATCAAGATACCAAATTTGGTAAAAGCTTCATAAAGTAGATTCCACTTACGTAAGCCTGGCGTCTCTTCAAATGAAGAAATGCCTTTATCCACTAAATCCAACTCTGGATTTCGGATTTCTCGTGCTTCATCTAAGACTTTTTTAGCCTTAGACATTTTTGTTGCATTCGGAAGACAGGAAACTGGTCCTTGTTCCATTGCGCACGCACGAAATTGTCAAATTTAAAATCGACCGACCACCACGAAACTCTCGCTACGAATAACCATTTTTCCTTCCATATGGTTCTTGTTACTCTCATTGGCTTGCAGCCAACTTGTTTTATTACTTTCAGACATATGGGTGTAAATAAACATTACTCAAACCGACAAAGAAGGAAATAGTTGTATTCATGTTAATTAAGGGCTTTTCAATATTATATAAAGGTATATTTTCAAGATAATTAATAAGATAGAAAAAAAATTGTAAATACAAAGCTTTATTCACCCTTTCCTTACACACCTACCTAACACTAACGTTAATATAATTTATAATCCATAAAAAATGGTCGTCTCCACAGTTCCTGTGCTAAGTGCTGAAACTCAAAAAACTTGTTTAGTAGAGTGCATCAAAAATATAAACAAAATGCGATTTCTAAAACGAAATTTTAAAATGGAACGATACATTTAATACTCTACTCATTCCAATCATTGTTGATGATCACTTGACTGCAACAGTGTTGACTGAAATCAGATTAAAGCATAAAAAGTAACAAGTCAACAGGAAACAATAATCTCACCCAATTTCTGAATTTTATTAACATTGTAACATTTTTATTTTCAGAAATTGGATGATACTAAAATTGGACGCTACCGCACCTTTTTTTTTATTAAAAAAAGCTGATTCAGAAGGTAGACTGCTAGTCCTTCTGAAGCTGTGCTCCATGTCCAAACAGGTCCTGAAATATTAAAAAAACAATAATATTTCGAAACTATGCAAAACTATAACTATCTAACTCAACAATAATAAACCCTAAGTGCAAGGAAAGAGCTTTTAAGTAAATACACATTAGTCATAAATATACTCAATAAAATACAGACATTTTAGTTAAGTTTTTCAATCATTCCATGCCGCAGATGCATTATCACTGCAAGTTGAGCAGAACTCCAATGATACTCTATGTTTAGACACATGTAGACAAACTCCAACATCGCTATTTTCATTTATTGAGGTATAATTATGTTCCTTCAAATGATTATTCATTGAATCTTCAACATTTATAGGAACTATAAAGTCTGTATCTCCCAAAACTTCATCCAATTCTAAATTGTTCAATAATTCATTGTTAAATTCTGAATCAGGACTAGAAAACAGATCTGACTCAGGTGTTGGAAGATTAGGATAATGACTCTCTTCCCACGGATGTGCTGTTTTTCTAGCTATAAGTTGTTTGGGCTTTGAAACATAATCATTCATTGATAAACTCTGCTCCAAGGAGGTTGTGACTGACATACCTGTATTATGTTGAATGTTTCTTATTAATCTACTAATATCTTTACTATTCGCAATGACACTTTTCAAATATTTCACTTCTTTCTTTAAATCTGTGATCAACAACGACTGACTTTCTATAACTTTTGAAAAATCATCTTTTTCTGTTTTCAATTGGCTTACTTCTTTTTCAAGATTTGTAATGTATAACTTTTTTCTTAAGCGATTTTCCCTTGCCATAATCGCATTTTTTGATAACCATTTACCACCTTTCCTGGATCTTTTCTCAGACAATATGTTCTGAAAATTAAGAGTTATTCTCTTTGAATCTTGTGATACAACGTTTGATCTCACTTTTGTTTTTTCATTTTGATGGTTAATAACATCGGAACCTTCACCATCTGATGAAGAAGATTCATTTTCTGAAACGTATCGCATACGTTTGGGATTTGACACCATTTTTACTTCAAAATAACCTCTAACAATGTATCTATTCAATAAATTATTAACAACCGAGTATAGAAACTTTACAATTAACTTATTCACAAATTTGTTCCTTCAAATACTCTATAATTATGATTTTCAGAAATTCTCAGTAACGCACAACAAACAAAATGGCTCTTCGCTGCTTCTGCGTATTAGTGCGTATACTGTATCAAAGTGTATGCTCTCAGTAGGCACTTGCGCAATTTCACGTAAATTAAAAAAAAAAAAAAAACAAATGAATTGCTCTCAAAGGCGGTAAAAGTTAAGGCTGTTTAAAAAAGCCGAAAAAAGAGAAGTGGCTGACCCCCGTCACCAGCAACAGAAGCAATACGTGCAGAAGAGCACGCAGTACATTTCCCTTTTAGAAATTATGTTCCTCTTCTCACGTTGCGCTGGAAATTGCAACTTATAAAGCGCACAAAACGCTTTCATACTTTTAGTGTGAATATCGTCTGTATATTCTGCATAAATAATTAAATTTTTGTTAACAGTGAGTTTTTTAAGTTCTACTCCCTGCATTTATGTGAATTCGTTAATTAGTATGTAGGTGATTATAAAATTTTTGAACTCTGAATAAAATCAAAAGTTATTTTTGTAGATTGTTTGTTGATAGATTGATACCATATTCTAATATGTGAAGATTTTAATTTTGATATCTCGAGAAGTTTTTGGAACTTGTCAGTGTGACGTTTGAGGTTAAGTTTCACCGAAGTGAGCAAAGCAAAAAGTAAACTTCATGTTTATATAACAAGAAGCATTAAGGTTAGTTAACGTAAATTTTATTAAATTTTCATCAAATATTTGATTTTCAGATGAACAGAGTATTTAACAATTTATTGATAAGAACCCAAAAATTTTTGGGATCTCACACTTCGACCTTTGCTAATGTCAGACATCTCTCAAAGTTGGACACCAAAACTCATAGAGTAAACAACTTGGAAAAAAAATTTTTAGTGTGGACTGGAAAATATAAGACTGTTGAGGAGGTACCTGCTTATGTCGAGTAAGTTGCGTTATTTTGTTCAGACTTCAAATTGACATTACTCCATTTTACCACAAAAACCATTGATTTTTCATTCAGCATATGAATTCTCTTCAATAATATGAAATATTATTGAGTGTTTTGTGCAAAATGTTTATTTTCTATATAATTTTTGCAGGCAGAATGTGGTTGAGCGTGCCAGAAACAGAATGCGCATCAGAATCGCTAATTATATGATGGCTGCAACTGCATTAGCCTGTCTTGCAATGGTTTATGTCGGCAAAAAAGCAGCGGAAAGGGGTGATAGCGTTGCTAAACGAAATATGGAATGGCATCGTCAAATAAATGAAGAAGCTCAGAAACAAAAACAATAATCCATTGTTGCGTAGATTTTAGAAAACTGATCTATTACGTTAATCTTTTCATTCAGATTTTTATAAAGTTCTCTTTATTTATATTTAACAATCGTCTTTCAGAAGATGAGCATAACTAAAAGGGAACTTTCTTGCTGTGTTAGTAATCTTTAAAATGTATAAAAAAATTGAAAGTATGTACATAGGCTTTATGTGTTACAATATATACAGGAAGACTAAGAAGGTGATTAATTTAAGTAACCCATATGTACCTATTATATAGAGTAATCAACACTTGAGGCAGAACAACGTTAATCTGCAGGTTTCTACTTTACCGATATTTGTTTTCTATAATTCTATTTCGGTAAGTTATTTTATTTTTCTTTTATTTAATTTTCTTATTTATTTGCTCCTTCAACATTGGAACTTTTTTACCGTCATCCGATCTAAATGTAGTAATTTTAGATAATAAGCTCGGCAAACATGTTTTTCATTGATAATTGTGACCTTTTTAATCAGTACGGTCAGCCCCCCAACCAATTTAATAAAAGGAATTTCTTCAAACAATTTAATTGTGTTGCGATTTCAGTTTCAAACATTTTGATTTCAAGTCCTAAAATCTTTAATCTCAATAATGGCAACAGGTGGCAATTTAGGTAAGAAAAGCACGTGGTCATTTATAACCTTGCAGTTGCAAACTAAATAGAAACATTTAACAACTGATGGGTTTCTTTTTAGCTCTTCTATCAGTATCTAACAAAACCGGGTTGATTAATCTAGGTAAAAATCTCAAAGATCTTGGTTTTACATTAGTTGCCAGTGGAGGCACCGCTAAAAGTCTTCGGGAAGCCGGACTTGCCGTGAAAGATGTTTCCGATATATCAGGGGCTCCTGAAATTCTGGGAGGAAGAGTAAAAACATTACATCCTGCTGTACATGGTGGCATTTTAGCTAGGTACTTTTACGATAAAAAAAAAAATAATAAAAAAAAAACCTAATTTGTAGATTAATACCATCAGATCAAGCTGATTTAGCTCAACAGAAAATCGAAATGATAAGAATAGTCGTGTGCAATTTATACCCTTTTGTTGAAACAGTTTCTAAACCAAATGTTACTATTGATGATGCTGTGGAAAATATTGATATTGGAGGCGTAACTTTATTGAGAGCTGCTGCTAAAAATCACTCCAGAGTTACTGTAGTCTGTGACCCATCTGATTATGACAATATAATTGCAGAAATCAAAAAATCACCAAATAAAGATACAACTCTTGAAACAAGGTATTCAGTGAAATCAAAATTATATTATAACAAATTTGTTTAAATTTTAGACAGAGGTTAGCTTTGAAAGCTTTCACTCACACTTCAGAATACGATTTAGCCATTACCGACTACTTTAGAAAGCAATATTCAGCTGGAATTTCGCAAATAACTTTGAGATATGGAATGAACCCCCATCAAAAACCTGCTCAAATATTTACCACATTATCTAAACTACCATTAACAGTTGTTAACGGTGCTCCTGGATTTATTAATCTGTGTGATGCTTTAAATGGATGGCAGTTAGTTAAAGAACTTAAAGCTGCGCTCAGATTACCCGCTGCTACAAGTTTCAAACATGTCTCGCCAGCTGGAGCTGCCGTCGGCGTACCATTAGATAAGAATCAGGTTTGTTTCTAACATATTCTAAAAATATTGCACTTGCAAAATTCATTAGCTAACTTTTTTGATAAAGTTTGATAATCAAATTGTAACAGGTCAAGGTTTTTTTTAGATGTAGTAATTGTTTCATCATCAAACTTTACTAACGTTATTGGAAATCTTATCATAAGCTGAACTATTAGATAAACACCGTTATAATATTTCTTGGGCTCAATTTTTGTTTTAGTCGATATTGTTGAATTCCAGACATGGACTTTACTAATTGTTTTCTTTCTGTCTAGTCCAAAGTATGCATGGTCGACGATTTATACGAAGAACTCACTCCTCTAGGTACAGCTTACGCCCGCGCTCGAGGAGCTGATAGAATGTCATCTTTCGGCGACTTCGTAGCTCTTTCAGATACTTGCGATCAAATTACTGCTAGAATTATCTCCAGAGAAGTGTCAGATGGTATCATCGCTCCAGGTTATAGTGCTGAAGCTTTAGAAATATTGAAAAAGAAAAAGAATGGCAATTACTGCATTTTGCAAATAGACCCAACTTATGAACCCAATCCAATTGAACACAAAATCCTCTTTGGACTTACTTTAGAACAACAAAGAAATAACGCTATTATTGATAAATCTCTGTTTTCCAATATTGTAACAACCAACAAAAATTTACCCGATTCTGCTATCAGAGATTTAATTGTTGCTACTATTGCGTTAAAATATACTCAAAGTAATTCAGTGTGTTATGCTAAAGATGGGCAAGTTATTGGTATAGGTGCTGGACAACAATCTCGTATCCATTGTACCAGATTAGCTGGTGATAAAGCTGATAACTGGTGGTTGCGACAACACCCAAAAGTAATTGGAATGAAATTCAAGAAAGGAGTTAAAAGAGCGGAAATTTCAAATGCTATTGATAATTTTGTCAATGGCACTGTTGGTAAGTTATTTTTTTTAGTAGTAGTCTGGACAAATTGTATGAGATATTTGTATAGGTAAGGACATGGACAGGAAAGTTTTTGAATCCATGTATGATGAAGTTCCTACTGAGTTAACACAATCTGAAAAAAGGGCGTGGTTAGATCAGTTAAAAGGTGTGGCTTTAGGATCTGATGCCTTTTTCCCATTCCGCGATAACGTTGATAGGGCGCGTTTGGTAAGTCGAACCGTTTCAACCAACGAAACAGAACTTACTATCATTTTGTTCTAGAGTGGTGTTTCTTACATTGGTAGTCCCGCTGGCTCAACCAATGATGCAGAAGTTATTCAAGCTTGTAATGAACATAATATTACTTTGGCCCATACAAATTTGAGATTATTCCATCACTAATTTACTAGCTTTTATTGAAAATTATAATTTCTACCTTTATCTATTATTTTTATAATAAAAATATATTAAATGTAGTTATAGTGCTTTTATAATCACTGATAAGTTATTTGAACTCTAATTTCTTTACAAAAAAATAGTTATATTCAGTACTTGTGAAATATGCTTGGAAATCATCAGGTTGCTAATACATTAGTAATATGGGTTGCATAATTTCAAATTTAAAAAAATAGATAATATTGAAAATGTTACGGCTAAAAAAGCGATAAAATTCTATAAACTTACAATAGTAATTCAATTCAGCTATCAATATTAAGACTTTTAGTTTGGCTTAATTATTCAGTTCGTTTCTTTTCTAATTAATTTTGGTGAAAAACCGCCTGTTTGATTAAAATTCATTCCATTCCAAATGCAGTTGGAGTTTCAGAAAAAAAATATTACGACATCGCGCAGCCCATAACAATAAATCATAAACATCTCTAATTCTTGTCCGAAAATTGATCAAAATATGTAATCCTTTAGATCCGGGTTCATGTTTCGGCAATGTCCGCGACACCGAGCTGCAAGCTCGATTTTCTCTTCTTTAGGAGGGATAATGACGTCATAATATTGGGATCGTCGTTATCGTCATTCGTTACCTAAAGTTCGGAGGTTGAGTTTTATTCGCGTAATTTTAGTCTGCTTAATGGTCCGCAACATTTGTTTATATATACAGTGAATTCAAAAATATATTTTGAAGACGATTTGGTGTTTTATAAAAAAATATATTGAAAAATTTTAGTTTTTCTCTTAATTATTTTTTTTTATTAGTTATTAATTATAACATTTACAATATGGAGAATTGTTGATTTCCAAGAAATGTGATTTCGTGTAGTTGTGCAAGCAAACGAGGAAAAGACTTGGCGTGCAGATGTTTTATAAGTAAGTTTGTTCTTGATAATTTTGTTTATAGATTTCTTAGAAATTTTCAATTAAGTCATTAAATGTATAAGTTTTTGCTTGTCTAATGGTGATGGTAAATTTACCATTTAATGATGATTCGTATTTTGTGAACCAAATCCGACGCAATCCAACAGACCAATGCTATCAAAAATAGTGAAAATAAAAAATCTTTTAAATCAAGCAAGTAGAACTATTTATTGTTTGTTACTTCCTACAAGAATTTCTGGTTTTACGGATTCATGATTCGGAAAATGAAAGTTCTTAATTTTCAATTACCTTTTCTGCTTATCTAGTTTTTAACTCTCATTTTTATCAAATTATATTTAATGACTTGATGTTTTTGAAATTTCTAGAATTTATTTACAAAATTAAAACATTTTCAGTTTATGATTCAAAATTGTATTACTGCTGGGATTTGTTTACATTTTGTATACTTTTGTCTACTTAGGCCTACATTCCATACAATAAGTAAAATTTTTTCGTGATTAATAAATGTTGTTGAAAAGGTAGGACTTTTTTAATTACGCATCTTGTTGAATAAATTGAAGTTGAAATAAGGATTAAAGAAGAATCAACTAAAAAATTCATGAGCAGACTTGCAGATACTTAATACTTATATTTAGAATCAAGAAAATATTTACAAACATTATCTCCGTATACGTATATACAGCTGTCCCACGAACAATTATTAGCTCTTAAATATAGCCTCGAAAATGAACATTTTTTTTATCTCCAAAAGTACTTGACCAATTTGTGTGAAATTTGGCATACTGACGTTATTTTAATCCATCATTCAGCAATATATTTACAGCAAATGGTAGTCGATTATTGCGGATATATGCGATACGTGACAATTCAGTGCTAATAGTGCCTGCATCGTTCCGCATTTTATTTTTTTACTCAAAAACGATGTGTTTTGGGAAAAAATGATAAGAGATAAAAAAGTTTCTAAATTGAATAAGCTTTCGAAACATTATAATGACGACGTTAGACTAATTTGTGCTAAAAAGTTATCAGAAAATTAATTTCAATGGAACCACATAACTCTCTCTTAAGATACTTAAGTACCACAAATTATGCTGCTATATGATAGATTCGTGTAACGTAGGTGCGTCGAATTTTATGAAAATTGGTCAAGTACTTTTGAAGATAAATAAATAAATGTCTGTTTCAGGGGCTATATTCAAGAGACAGTAACTCGAATATAAAGAGGTTTTTGGAAAAATAAAAACTACGGGTCGATTAATTTTTAGTTCTTAATCTATGGTTAAAATATTTGCACTTGTTCGTAGGACATCTGTATACTATATCTACGTATCTAAGTATATTTAGAACCGCCATTTTTTATTCAAACACTTCTTCTCCAGTTATTATTTTTTGTTTATGAAAATGCATTTTATTGGTAGATTTTCGATTGTTTGTCTTCACCAATAAGTTCTGTTTACCACTTGACCTTCTGCTATTGGATAGGTAAAAACATTTTTTTTTCTTAGATAAATTTGATTGGTCTTAGCTTGTGATGGGCGGGCTGATTTGAGGGACTACTGGCTGCGTTTAGATATAAATTCTTACTTGACTTAATTTTATTTTTAATTTCTTAGAAAAAAAGAGGTTTTAGATCAAACAATAAAATGATAATAATTTTGCAAAAAATCTTTTTATTCGTTATAGTTATTTAGAGAAAAAAATATATACAAAAATATAGATGAATGGTATTATGTATCTGTCAAATTTGTTTCAAATTATAAAATTAATAGTAAATGGCCTAGCTTTTCTTATTTATTTGTTTCAATATTTATTATTGGATAAATTATCAAATACGAGTAATTTATCTTATATAAAAATATTTAACAACTTATTTTCAATATTTGAAAGTAACTATAAAATAAATTTATCTTTAAAAAAAATATTTGATTTTAAATCCAAAATACTCATTTGATTTTATTTCCTCGAGCGTGAACTAAACCTTCATCTATGAATGAATTCTAAGAAAATGTTTTCAACTATCTGAGTACTTCATCATATTATGTTATTGTGGATTGTGGACAATGGCATCTTCTGAACTGTGAAAGTTTAAGCATACTACTACATTTTACTAGTTAAATGTCATTAACCCAAGGTACTTTCAGTTTTCGCCAGAAATAAGCTAAAACGCAGGTGCTAATAATTTATATAATTAAGCATAAATAATTTTTCAAGGTTTTTGTGGTTACTAGTTGGAAAAAGGTTGAAGAACATGGAAATAATTAACATTAACATAAGCTATCATTAAGATATTTTTCATATTATAGTAAGTGAAGGCTTTAGATGGAAATTATGATAGAAAATCAAGTTTTGTATACTGAAAGTATTTTTCTTCACAAAAGTCGATTATTTTTATTGTTATTATGATTTTGTGACTTTCCCTTCATCTACACTGTAATTAGATTTACAATAATAATAATAAAAAACATAAGTAACACTCTAATGCCTAAAGTGATTACTACAAAATAATAAAATAATTTATATTAAATCCAATTTGAGTCAGATTTTTTTTTAATATTTATAACCGCAAAATAGATTAATTAATGTGTTTTCTTCGTAATTCTGTCGTATTTATTTGACTTGTTAGAAGACGTTGGGAAAAACCATTAAAATTTTTGTTACTCGATGAGGCAATAGGACAATGAGTTATATCTCAAAACACAGATTGCATATTATTTTTTATATTATGTAAGTTGTTTTTTGTACTAGAAAAATATCGATTAGGAATTTCCATTTGAATTAATACTTATTACAATATTAGCAATGTCCTGTATTAATATCAAATCGTGAAGCGCTTCAGTCGTATTCTATTCATTTATAAATACGCCTAAATTCCATATTGCAATTTATAAGCAGATAAATGTTCTAAATAAGGGTTCTTTCAAAATATTTTCGGAGCAAAATGTTATCTAAACGGTTATATTCAAAACTAAATGTCTGTCAACTTTTAGGAAAAATTTGTTGTATAGTTAGATTCTCTAGAAAAATTTAGTTTTTGTTTAGACATCCCACTAATTTTTTTTGTAGCTTATTGACGTAAATGTAATCCTCTAAATAAAAGTTTAGGAATATTGAATTAGACTATTTTTAAATTTACAATTCTTCTATTTTGTATATTTTGCAATCAATAATTATTATAATTTGTTATTTTACAACATTTAATTGTTTTTTAATAATAAATAAGCATGAAATAGATTTTTTATTGCTTCATTCAGTCTACAGCTAATAATAATACGAGTAAAGTCCTATGTAATTTTCATACGGATGTTATAAAAAAAATCTTTCTTTGTTTTATTATTGCTTATAATTTTTTGACTAGAGGGGTTCCAAAAAGAAGCCAAAATAACATCATATATTTAGTACTTTTAAAATCAAATATTTGATCCACACTGATTCCTGTTTATCTTGCACTATTATTAATAATGACTCATTTTGTATACTGCATAGAGTATTGTATTATTTCAAACATGGCATGAGGGGATATTTCCAGATCATTATTTCTCAATAATCACCTTTTATAATATTAAAAATTGTAAATTTCCGGCTTTACGTCACTAGAAATTACATAAATTAAGTCTTTCTCTTGTGGGAGTCCCCGTAAACAAAACCGATTACTTTTGGTCTCTACTATCATAACATTATCTGAAACTTGTTTGTGGATCTTTTCAGTAGTTTTTTAAAACCTGTTTCTCGTAGTTGGAAAACTAGAATGAGTATCGAAAATACCCAATGATAATAAGCAACTTTATATTTAAAAAAAAAAAAATGTATTCATAGAAAAAGTGAATGGCAGATTATGTTAAGTACTACTAAAAATAGTTTCTAAGAATTAACTATTTTATATTTTCATTCATGTTCGTCAAAGCGTGTGTATTTTCAATTCTATGTAAGATTATTGTTTTTAAACATGTTTTAACGTAATAGCTTATTATTTTTGTTTTTTGTTTTTTTTTTCTAGATAATCACCATGAAAAATGAATGTTTAACTCTCATCTTTATGTTGTTTTCTATAACCTTGTCTTTGAAATGCCCTCCAAAAGACAAGTGTTTATGTCTTCCCAGTCATCAAGACTTCGAATTTCAATGTCCTAACAATTTCATGGAAGATGGAGAATTTGTTATCCACATATCCGATAAGGAAATTCTTATTGATTGCATTTCAGAATTAGAAAAATTCAATATTGATAATCTTCCTGCTATTACAATAGAAAAAATTGACAAGTTTCGAATGAGATTTTGTCCATTACCAGAAAATGGATTTAAAGAAGTGTTCGATCATTTTGCTTTAAAATATGTGAAATCTTTACAATATGGGAGTTATAACTTAAGTAACATTATTCTTACGAAAGATTATTTTAGAGGATTGGAGTTTTTGGATTCTCTTCAACTCAATGCTGATGGGTTAATAGATATCGAGGAGGATGTCTTTGCAAATACTCCTAATTTGACATCTCTTGAATTACAATTAAATAGAATTCAACTGAAACCGAACTTTTTTAAGTATATTCCAAAATTAAATTCACTTGATATATCGGAGAATTATTTAGAAAGTATTCCTGAAGGATTATTTCAGAATTCTACAAGACTTGAGCTTTTACACTTATGGAGTAACAGTCTCACTACTATAAATGATACAACTTTTCAAGGACTTATTAATTTAAGATCTTTGGAGTTGAGTTTGAATAATATAGAAACAGTATCTGATGGAGCTTTCAAAAGCTTAATCAATTTATCAAGAATCAATTTATCATCGAACAAGCTAAAAAATGTGGCATTGGATACTTTCAGTCATAATAATAAACTGGAGTTAGTTATCATGAAGAACAATAGAAATTTGAAGTTGCCTGAATACTTTTTTGCTAATTTGCCAATGTTAAAAGAAGTTGATTTAACCAACTGTCAGATAGAATCGCTTCCAGCAAATTTATTCCAAGGATCAACAGCTGTAAAAACAGTCAAACTAGGAAAAAATAAACTGGTGGAGCTACCTGAAGACTTGTTCAAAAGTTTAAAGTCTATTGAAGAAGTATACTTAAATGAAAATAGCATTAATAAAATAGGAAGTACATTTTCTTCTCTTCAAAAGTTGAAGATATTACATCTTGAAAAAAACGAAATTAGTGAAATAGGAAGAAATGACTTTAGAGATTTAATTTTTTTAGAAGAGATTAATCTTGAGGCTAATAAAATTGAAACAATTGATAACCAAGCTTTCCAAAATAACGATAACTTAAAGAAAATTGATTTATCGAATAATTTATACTCAGGGGAGTTCCATCCTCAACTTATCCTCTTAGAAAATGTCCCTAATTTAGAAAGTGTTGACTTGAGTCACAATTTCATCACCGAAATTGAAAATGTGATAACTTTATACAATAAAGTACATTTGAAAACTTTAGATTTGAGCCACAATCAAATCACTAAAATAATGGTAAGTGCATCCATCCACATATAGGCTCTGCTCTTACTTTTTGTTCAATTTCCAGATCAAAGATCTCCAATCGCTTGCCAAAAAGCTTAATGTCAACTTAGAAAATAATAACATCACAACTGTAGATTTTTCTTTAGTAAATGTAATCACTAGTAACGTAAAAGATGCTTTTTCCGCCAACGACCAATCGTATTCTGTAATATACCTAGCAAACAATCCACTAAATTGTAACTGTTATAACTACGATTTAGTTAGATACTTCCAAAATGACTTAAAACCTCAAGTTAAAGTCATGTTTGAGATAAGAACCGAAAATTTAACATGCGCAAATCCGCCGGAACTGAAAGAAGCGGTTGTTGAAACTTTACCACAAGAGTTGTTAATATGTGATTTTGATGAAATTAATGAAGAAAATGCGTGCCCTAAAGATTGTTCCTGCAGTTGGAGACCTTACGATGATTCAATTATTGTTGACTGTTCTCGCAGAAATTTTACAGAATTGCCTGAAATTGATTTAAAACAAATTTCAGTCAAGTTCAATCAGACTGAAATGCATCTCGAAGGGAATTATTTGAAATACGGACCTGATTATAATACTACTGGATATGATAACGTTACAAAACTTTACATGTCTTATAACCGAATTGAAGAAATTTTTTGGTTACCACCGAAACTAGAGGTAAGTTATGTTCTAGTTTTGTTGAAAAAAATTGACAATTTTTTTTACAGGTGCTACATCTAGATCATAATAGAATTTCTCATCTAGACCAGTTTATTCTGGACATGCTAAACTCTTCAAGCTTGATTAATTTAACTCTAGACCATAATCCTTGGCTTTGCGAATGCGAAGCTGAAAATTTAACAAATTTTCTTCGTCAGCATACCAAATTGGTAAGTGAGATTTAATTTAGTGTTTCGCAAATCTTCAAACAATGCTTTTCTAGGTTGATGCCAAACACGTCTTTTGTTTCAATAGCAGTCAACGCCTTATGGATCTTAATAGAAACGACTTATGTCATGAATTCCAATTAGCCTTCTTAGCCATACCTGTGTTATTTATTCTTTTATTGGTAGCTGTTACTTTGGTCTTTTATTATCGCAATCAACAAACTGTTAAAGTTTGGATGTACGCACACAATATTTGTTTATGGTGGGTAACTGAAGAAGAACTTGATAAAGAAAAGCTCTACGATGCTTTTATCAGTTATTCACATAGAGACGAAGATTTTGTGGTGCAAAATCTCCTTCCAGTATTAGAAGGAGGACCAAACCCTTACAAACTATGTCTACATTACCGAAATTGGGTTCCGGGTGAATTCATTTCGACACAAGTCACTAATTCTGTTATGGAATCGCGACGGACTTTAGTGGTGCTTTCCCCGAATTTCTTAGAAAGTGTTTGGGGTAAAATGGAGTTCCGAACAGCTCATACGCAAGCTATGGCAGAGGGACGTGCGCGAGTGATTATTGTGTTGTATGGTGACGTTGAAATTGATAAATTAGATGATGAGTTGAAATCGTATATGAAAACTAACACTTACGTAAAGTGGGGTGATCCGTACTTTTGGAATAAATTAAAATATGCTCTTCCGCATTCTAAAGGGAATATATCAAATAATAATCAAAAAATGGCAAACATGATGAGTTGTATAGATGATAAGTTTAATTTAGTGACACAAGTTCCGGCTAATCCAGGTTCAACGCCACCTGTACTTTCTTTAGATGCTAATGCTTTAAAGAAACATCCTTTAAATTTTGTTTCGAATAATGAACTGGATACGCCACCTGCTGAATCCGGAACCTTGTTGGTCTCTACTTGCTTATAAAGACTGTGATATTTCGTGATATATTTTGTATAGATTTAATTAAGCATATCAAATTAAGTACAATGATGTTTTTTTGTTTTTTATATTAGTAGGCAAATGATCATCATGATTATGATTTTGTGCCAAAAGAATTGTGCTGAACAATCAATGTACATTTATAGTGATGTGAAAAATTCTAGTTACTAAAAAAATTAGATCTTTTTTTTTAAATTGAAAAAGGTAAATGATATTTTTTTCATCAAACGATTCGTCATTTATGGCCACTTTTTTCTCTAATAAATTGAGCTTGATGTTAGCTAACAATCAATGGAGGTTTCAAAAAAGAAACTGAATTTTTCATTTATTTTTTTCAAAATTTTTGAACAGCGATATAGTTTTTGCGTATTGAAATAAACTTAAAAGTTATACTTTTGTAAACTGTTCACATAGACAACATTATTATAATCATGCAATATTTGCTCTTTTCCTGCTGGAGTCTGTAGTATAAGCAAATCTGTCTAATTTTGGTTTTACCAATATAATTCAGTGATGACTTTAGTTAATCACGAATCGTTTTTTAGTTGAAAGAAAAAAAAAACAAAACGCTCATTTTAAGTGTTATCTTTGCAGCTTGTAATGTCACTCTGTATATGTATACACTTACTTAATGTCAAGTTTTATTTCCTACATGTAGGTAATTACACCAAATGTCTTGTCAGTAAATAATTCGACTCCATTGAAAAATACTTCTTTCTGAATAAAAAATCTAGGATTATTGAAATAACGTTCATAGTAAGAAAGTTGATTTTTTCCCCTACACACCAAAATCATTATTAGTTTAGGTTTCTTTATAAATGTGTATAAATTATTTGTACATTATAAATGTCTTGAAATTATTCTCGCCAAACGATTAAGAATTATTTGGACAGATTGAAATATTCATCGAATTTAATTTCAGGACATTGTCTATATTCGCCGTGCCAATACTTCTAAACGAATCAAATAAAAGCTCAATTATTTTATTCGTAGATTATAATTTAGCTTTAAGTATAACCACACTATGGTGCAGTACAACTCAATCAAATACCTATCCTTCGTGGTATCATAATATCATATGTAAGGCTATTAAACGATTTTTTTTTATATGAATTTGTATATAATTTAGTAGGATAAGAAGTAATAAGAGTCAGAATTACCTTTGATTTCATCTGTTTGAATCATATGATTGAAAACAGAAAATAAAACTACGTCAGGAACCAATAACTATTAGATGCTGCTAGATAAAAAGAGTGGAACGAAAATATTTGCCACCTCACTAAAAGCATGTTTTCTAGACGAGGCTCAGAAAGTTTTGAAGCATCTAGCTTAAAAATAACATTAATTGAATCTTATAACTATGTATTCAATATTTTTCAATTACTGAAACAAAATTACTATCTTATTTCGCGAGTAACTGCTTCAAAACATCTACGCAATGTTCACAGAAAATACCATGAGCAGTTTGATAAATGTGGATATGTAACTGCAATTTGTATACCAAAAATGTGATCCATCATCACTACAGTAAATATTACTACATTAACTATTTATGTAATAATTCTAAATTACTTACTGTTTTTCTTGTAAAGAGATATATATTTCTGTTGTAAATGTATGCACTGATATATTTTATGAAAAAAAAAGTTTTTGTACGATTAAAGCAATTTTATATTAAACATTTTCTTCCTTTTAATTGTTATTTTAATTTGATTTGCTTATTCATTAACAAGAAATTTTAGTGTAAATAAAATGAGACTGATAATATAATTTTCACTTGTTCATGAATAAAACATTACTTCTTCACATACTTGGAGTTCATTTGTATGCTGAATACCTTAACTGTAGTGAGAATTTCTTTTTGTCTGGTTAAAAATAATTCTGTCATTTGAAATTCAAACTAAAAGAATCCACAGACTCCAGAGGGTATTAGAAAGAATCATATTTAGCATTAATTTTGAATCAAAAATTGAAAAAACACTTTTGAGCTTGAACAAAACTCGAAGGTGCTAACCAAAATAGCTTTTTGGTTTCAAAACTGTTTTTTATAGGTCAGTGAAAAACATTTTTATTTCACAAGCTTGTTCTTAGAAAATCAGTATTATCGTTTATTATGTAACTTACAATTCAATAAACATCAAGCCAATAAATTCAAATATATAGATAGTCTTCTTGAAAATATTCTTTTTATATTTCCACATAATTTAATTTAAATTCAACTTCTACTTTAATCATCATGTGCAATATGTGCATACACACAAAGCTTACACCGTTTAGAACATATTCAACACAAAGGAAGTTGATAACTTAAATAATAACCGCTACGTAAAACAAAATGTGAGTGTGATAACAGATAAATACTTAAATCACGTCCAAAATGTTTCTTCAATAAGTGCCAGGAATAACTTATTTTTGTTTTTTTATGTGATCTCACAAACAAGTAGTACTTCACGGAATATTTAAATAATTTTATTTTTATTACAAGTAAGTTATATAAATTTGAAATTTCTTAACTTAGCTATTTCATTTTGAGTTGTAGACAAAGTTATGAACAAAATATGGTTTTTTATCCTGATCTTCAGTAGAATCATATTTTCCAAAGAAATTTTCAATAAAATAGGTGGCTGCTTATTTTTTGATAATGGTAGAGAAATCCGAATTCAATGTCCTTTCAATTTTGTTAACAAAGGAATAATATTTCTAATATCAGAGGACAAAGTTATGAAAATTGATTGTTATGAGATGGAAGATTTTCGAATAAGTTTACTGCCAAACATTTCAGTTCCCAAAATAAACCAAATTGAATTAATTTCTTGCCCTTTACCAATCGAAAATTTCAAGACGATTTTTGATCATTTTAAAATAGAAACAGTAACTGCGCTAACATATGAAAGCTTCAACAGAAATGTTAGTCTGACTAGAAATTATTTTGATTGTTTGAACAATTTAAAAAAACTGAAGATCAAAGGAGTGAATTTTTTACATTTGAGTGTATTCGACGAAATCAGGAATTTGCATTCTCTTGAAATTAACAAATCCAATAATTTTAAATTGATGAGAAATCTATTTTGTAATTTACAAAACTTAAAAGAACTTTACTTAATGCAAAATCAATTACAAGAAATACCAGACGGGATTTTTGAATATTTAAACAATTTAAAATATTTATATTTATTGAATAATAATATAAAAACAATAACAAATCATAGTTTTTACGGTTTATGGAATTTAACCAAATTAGAACTGAGTATCAATAATATTGATACTTTAGAAACAAAAGCATTTCATTCATTAAGAAAACTTTCTTCACTTAATCTTTCAGGAAATAGATTAACAACAATCTCTCGTGACATTTTTAGAAATAATAAACAAATTTCTACTATTTTTATAAGTTATAACAAAGATTTGCAACCTGGTGACTATTTGTTCTCAAATTTCGAGAAATTGACAGATGTAGATTTATCTTTCTGTAATTTGAGGATTATTCCCGAAAATATTTTCAGAAATTCAACAAACATTAGTATTATAAACTTGAAAGGTAATCAACTGACTTATATACCTCCAAGTTTGTTCCATGGTCTCATCGCGTTGAAGAAACTTTTTCTTGGGAATAATTTTATCAGTGCCTTTAGAAAAGATCCATTTAGAGATTTAATAAATTTGGAACAAATTAATTTGGAAAATAATAAAATTGTAACTGTAGAAGCTGACGCATTCATCAACAAATTGTTGTTACGTAAAATTAGTCTTTTTAATAATAAAATCACTGGAAAAAATGTAAGTTTGACCATTCTCAAAGAAGCACCAAATCTTGAACACCTTAATCTCAAAAAGAATCTCATCACAAACATCGAAAATGTAGTTTTTCCTGATACTGAAATAAAACTGATATCCTTAGATCTGAGTCAGAACTTCATAACATCAATTGAGGTACATTTTTTATTATTAATTTTCTTTTATTATTCATTTTTGTAGCTTTCAGTTTTGCGTTTTTCTAAAAATATGATTATCAACTTGGATGAAAACAAAATCAGAACTATAACTTGTAAAAATTTGAAAAATTGGTATTCTGGAAAAGTAACAGTTTCACTTGAAAAAAATAATCTTGAATGCGACTGTAAACTCTATGAATTAATACAATTTTTAAATGTTCAAAACGACACAACTTTTGATATTTCATTTGAAACTTTAATTTGTAATAGTCCACTCAATTTGAAAGGTCAAAAACTGTGGAATTTATCAGATTCAGATTTTATATGTCCAATCGAAGAAAACTGTCCAAAAAATTGTTTTTGTTTTTGGAGAGCTTATGATGAATTTTTTGTTATCGATTGTTCTTTTAGAAATTTGACTACGTTTCCATTTATTAATCAAAGTGTTGATTTGTTCAGTCAAATTGAATTGGATCTAAGAGGCAATGATATAACGATTGTGGGAAGAGAAAATTTGAGATATTTTAAAAATATTTCAAAACTTTTTCTTTCTTATAATGAAATCAATACTATAGAGTGGCTGCCACCAAAATTGGAGGTAAGACAATCGCTGTGTAAAAAGTATAATCAAGATATTGCACAATTATTCTTCACTAAACATTAAATTGCTATTACAACGTTATCGTTTAATTGTTTTAAAATTTCAATCCGCAGATATTCTTAATATATTTTTGTTTAAGGTATTACATTTAGATAATAACAACCTTAATTTATTAAATGATGAAATAATCTTCACTCTGAACAATTCCGTATTGAAGAATCTAACTATTAGTAACAACCGTTGGATTTGCGATTGTCGCAGTAACAAACTAAAAGATTTTCTTCTCAAACACTTAAAACTGGTAAGAAAAATTTTACATACTTATATGATTGAATTAGTAATAGTTTTTTTTTTAGATTGATCCGAACACTGTCAAATGTTACAACTCAAACACAATTTTAATTAATCTAAGTCTTGAAGAGTTTTGCCGCACTAATCTTATTCTTTATATACTTATCATTTTGTTAATATCTCTACTCATTGTTATCATGTCATTTCTTATTTTTTATCGTTTTCGAAATACCCTGAAAATCTGGCTTTTTTCTTACAACTTATGTTCATATTTTTTTACCAAAGATGAAGGCTTTGGTCAAGACAAAATTTATGATGTTTATATTAGTTGTTCTTTTCAAAACGAAGCTTTTGTTGTTCAAAATCTACTCCCAGAGTTAAAAAATTACAAAGTTTGTCTTTGTCATAAAAACTGGGATCCTGGTGAATTTGTTACAATGGAAGCTATGGATTCAATTTTCAAATCACGAAGAACTTTGATTATTCTATCTCAAGATTTCTTAGAGAATGTTTGGAGTAAAATGGAATTTCGTATAGCTCATATTCAAACGATGACAGAAGGCAAAGCTAAGGTTATCATTATATTGTATGAAGATGTGGACATTAGAAAGTTGGATAACGAGCTTAAAGCGTATTTAAATAATAACATTTATATTAAGTGGGGGGATCCTTATTTTTGGAGGAAGTTAAAATATGCTTTACCATATTCAAGTAGTGGTTAAAAAATTAATAATCAGAAATTGTAAATAAAATAAAAAGACTGCTTCTTATTTCCATTGTTTTTTTGGAGCTTCAAAACATTCAGCTGCTCAGTTTGATAAAAAAAAACTTTAAGGAGGCTAATTCTAAAGCGATAATTCAAATCTTAAAATATAAAATATTTTAAATTTTATTAATGCCAACTTCATTCAGTTTCTCTGTAATTCCCCTGACTTTAGCGATGGTTAAGCTAAATAAAAACAAAAACAAGCACTTAAAAATGGATTGGAAAATTATTATTTATGAAGTTTTGAATTTAAACAACAAATAACAATTTCAAGCAATTTATATTCAAATTTTTTGCCACTCAATGAACTGCGCCCTCTATGGTACATTTTGCTGAGCCTTGAGAATGAAGTTGGCTATAAATTATATAAAAGTTTACCAATATTACATAACAAATGTCGATAAGGAAGAATTCTGAAGTAATCAGTTGTCAATTTGACAATCTTAAAAGTGGGTCAGTTTTCCATTCGGCAAGTGAGAAAAAATATGAATGTAATTAAGTGGATTGATCGATATAGAAGTAGGATTTGATCTCAGTCAGTTAGGTCAAACTGTGAGATGGATTTAGAAATAGCCATTCGTTGATGTCATCACCATTTATAGCTTTTTTATTGCAGAGCAGTGGAGTAGGAGTGCTTGTGCATTCCAAATTTTTATAATTATTGTAAACATATAGTAATTCTTATACAATGGTATTTGAAAGTGTCCTAACTCAGGTTTTAAACCGCTTTCTTGGTGCCTATGTAGAGAATTTAGATACAAACCAACTACGTGTAGGAATATGGGGCGGTAATAAAAATCATAAAACAAATTTTTTGTTGTTTGAATCACTGTTTTAGGGGATGTTGAGTTGAAAGATCTGGTCTTAAAGCAGTCAGCTTTAGATGAGCTTGATTTACCTCTTCAGACAATTTATGGGAGAATAGGAAAATTAGTTCTTAAAATACCATGGAAAAACTTATACGGTGCAGCTTTTGTTATCGATATTGAAGATATTTATTTACTAGCAGAACCAAATCAACAAGTTACATACAATGAGGAAAAAGAAAATCTTAAACAAATTGAACTTAAGAAAAAAGATATTCTTAAAGTTGAATTGGCAAAAAAAGCAGAAGCTGAAAAAGGTAAATTTGGTTGATAATTTATTGAAAATTAAATTTATATTTTAGATAAACCTAAACCTGATTCAACTTTTGTGGAAAAACTTATTACACAAATTATAAAGAATATCCAATTGAATATCAAAAATATCCATATAAGATATGAGGATAAAGTTACAAGCCCAAAACCATTTTCATTTGGGATTACTTTAAGTGAGTTGAAAGTAGTGAGTACTGATGAGTTTTGGAAACCTGCTATTACTAAAGAAGATATTACTAAAATTTATAAAGTAAGCTGACTTGTAAAAATATTCTTTTTTAAAATATTACTTTTAGATAGTTGATTTAGATGGTTTAGCTGTTTATTGGAATTCAAATTCACATCATTATAACGAATTACCTAAGGTTGATTTACTCCATAAAATGTGTACGGAAATCGCATCAAAAGGAGTTACCCCTAATAACTACTCATATGGTAAGAATAGCTTTAAACTTCAATGTAAACAATTCACAATTTAACATCTGTTTACCAATTCATTTATAACTATTTTTAATATAATGATGTCACCAGTGACTCATTGTTCTAAAATGAATTGCACTAATTGTTCTAAGAGCTTATCGCATAAAACATTATTATGAAGGTTCTCACTCCCAATCAAGGAAAAAAAAATCACATATTTTTAGTAAATATTTGATACAGTTTAACCTTCGGGCAGGCAAATATAAAGTTATCTCTCCATTTTGATAAGGACCAAAAAAATAACAAAATTATATTTTTCGTTATTTGAAAATAAAAATGCCAATACTTAAAATAAGCTCGGCTCTATGGTCTACTGATTATTCATTGTTTTCTTTTCATTGTTTCATTTTACAAATCGTAACATGAATTTGTTCATATTTTTTTAATCTAATTTTTATGTGTTTTCGGACAAATATTTAGAGATATCATAACTCAATTCACAAACATTTGATTTTTAATTTGATTTTAACATAGGAATTCGGAAAACATATCTTACTATTTTTATATGTTTATAAATTTTATAGTTCTGGGACCAATCAACGCCTCTGCACGTTTACGTATTAATCAAAAACCAGAACTTGACAAGCCAGCATTTACTATCCCCAAGATCCATCTTAATTTAGATATGGAACGTCTTTTTATTGGAATAACAAAAGCACAATATCGAGATATAATAGCTCTAGCTGAATCAATGGATCGAATGTCTAAGGGAATCCCTTACAGGAAATATCGACCAAATCTTTCATCTTACAAAGGTCATTACAAAGAATGGTGGCAGTTTGCCTATAAGTGCGTTTTAGAAGGCGAAGTCCGAAGAAAAAGAAGAAATTGGAATTGGAATCACATTTGCGGACATAGAAATTTATGTAAACAGTATCGTAATTTATATGAGAAAAAATTACAAAACAAAGTAATTGACTTTAATTTTGAATTACTATTATTTTATTTTTATAATTTCAGGCAACAACAGCAGAGTTACAGAAAATCGATGAATGTGAGAAACACATAGATACTTTCAATATTGTTATTATAAGACAAAGAGTTGAATTTGAAAACGAGAAAAAAATGAAAGAGAGTAAAAGTCAAGGTTGGCTTGGATGGATGTGGGGTGGTAAAGGGTCAGCTAAAGATGTGGCATCTACCGATAGCGGCGCTGAAATAAGTATTAAATCCTACTTAAAAATTATACCGTTTTTATTCTTATTTAATTTAGGAAAACAATTCCAAGAAGCTATGACCAAAGAAGAAAAAGAGCGTTTATATAAAGCTATCGGTTATCAAGAAAACGCGTTACCGTCTCAATTCCCTGAAGCTTTTGTTGATAATTCTTGCACTTTCTTATTGCGAACTTTAGAAGTTGAATTATGTGACGATTTTGGTAAAGTGGAGAGAGTAATTTTCACTGAATTGAAAGGTGTAAGATGTCGATTAGACACAAGATCAGCTGCTAATGCTTTAAAGTAATAACTTCAAAAAAATGCAAATACAGATAACTAAATTAATATTTTAGAGTTCACATCAAAATCGACGAGTTTACTACTTTTGGACTTCGGCAAGACGATTATCTGCCGAGAATGATCACTTCTGAAACTGGAGGAGGTGATACTGGCTTATTAGAAGTCACATTTGAAACAAATCCATTAGACAAAACATGTGGTCAAAGACTTTACGTTACTTCACAACCTTTAAAAGTTGTCTACGATGCACAGACGATTATCAAAGCTATTGAGATTTTCAAAATCCCTCAATCATCAGCAATTGATCAGTGAGTAATTCAAAATTTTACGATAAACGCAGAATATTCACGGTCGAACAAACCGGACCCTAATTGTTATAAATTTAGGTTATCAGCAGCAGCCGAAGATGGTTTATCAAACATCAAAGACATGTCATCTACTGGGCTACAATACGCCATTGATTCTCACGTTCACCTTGACTTAAAAATTGATCTGCGTGCTCCTTATGTTATAATTCCTTATGGGGGCAAATATACTGAAAATGAGAATGTTCTTCTTCTCAATTTGGGTAATTTCCAAATGTATTCTATGGATAGACCACCGAAAAAAGATTTACGTCAAATGTACGCCGAAGGAATTGATGAGAAAGAAATTCGAAAACAACTGATCGCACAAAGTTACGACAGATTTGTCTTGAAACTAACATGTATTCAAATTCTGGTTGCACAAAGTGATGAAGATTGGAAGTCTCATATTAAAGAAACGAAAACAACAAATATGCATATTTTGGAACCGATTAATTTAAAAGTTGATTTAGCAAAGTGTATGTTCAGTGATGATCCAAAATTACCATTGATGCAAATATCAGGAGAATTGCCTTCTCTTTGTGTTAATGTTTCTGATGCACGTTTGTTGTTATTAATGACTTTAATAAAAAGTATCCCATTGCCAGAAAATGATGAACAGACTGAACAAGAATCTTATGTATGTTTAATCTTATTTGAAATTAACATAATTCGAGTTTTTTATTTTAGAAACTTACCAGAAGAGCATCAAGTATGATGATTAAATATCTGGAAATACAAGACAAAGCGTCTAAAACAAAACATTTATTACCGGTTGCTGGCGCACATAAAAGTTCTGATGAATTTGTACAATTCACTACCATTGAAATGCATTTTGTAATGAGTGGTACGTTTTTAAAGGTTGTAGATTCTGCAATAAGTTTATAATAAGGCAAAAAAAAAAATAATTGATATTAATTTATTGATTTCTCTTCTAGAATTGTGTGTTAAAATCAAACATCAAACCACCATCCAATCACCGTTTTCTCCAGTTTTGGCATTTACCGCGAAATTGTTGGAATTGAATTTGGTTCAGCAAACGTATAACAGTAAAATTAATTTACGTTTGGGTGGAATTGGTCTAAAACATTCGTTTGAAAATAATGATATCAAAGTGATTAGTTCTCCTGGATTTGAAGAAGAAAAACGATTTTTGTTTCAAATCAAATTCACACAAGTTGATAAAAATTCTCCTGAATTTCATTCCACCTATAAATCATGTGAAACAAGTCTTGCGTTGGAGTTTGCAAAACTGGGAATAATATTACACAAGCAAGCATTATTATCGTTGATACAATTTGCTACAACTCTACAGAATGATATTAATGATATTTGGGGAAGTGAGCAAAGACACCGATCTGGAAGCACAACCACGGCGTTTTCTGGAAAAATCTCGAATATTAGTGAGGGCATTGCTCAGTTAACAGATACAGGTAATTCCCTCTATTTGTTTTTTTACATGTTTAAAAGGCTTGTATTTCCAAAAACTCAACCATATGCATAACAATACAAAATTGATTATTTTTAAAATTCAATTCAAATTTTTTGATTGCAAAACACAGCACATTTCTTTTATTTAGAAGTTTTATACGTTTTATAATTTGAAGATAAAAAGAAGAAGAAGAAGTCAGAAGCCCAAATAATTGTTGAAACAATAAAATTCAAATTGTTAGCCAGTCTAGAAGAATTATCCATTGAGTTTCAAGAAAATAGGGGACGACTTTCTAGTTGGTCTTTAATTGGTATCAAAGCAGATATCATTATCAAAACACCTTATACACAAATCGACGCTGTTTTAAATCAGCTTGCTATAATTGACTTGAATCCTAACACTATTCACAGTTTGGTAAGTTTCATTCGATATAATCAAAGATTTTAATTGATTTTTTGCTCTAGATTTTGACAGTTGAAGGCCATGAAGCATTCTCAACTAGAATTGTTTTGTACAACATCGACAAAAATGTTGAATCTGACAAACCTGATATGTCCGTTGATGTAACGATGGGTGGAGTACGAATAATTTTTTTGAATCTATTCGTATCAAGAATATTGAATTTTCTCAACGAATTTCAAGAAGCTCAAACTGCTGTTATCGAAGCTTCTCAAGCTGCCGCCCAATCAGCGAAAGAAAATATGCAGAATGTTTATGCTAAAGCTACGAAATTAGCTTTAAACATTGACTTGAAAGCACCGGATATTATAATTCCTGAAAATTCTACAAGTTTTAATGCTTGTTTACTAGATTTGGGTCGCATTTGTATTTCAAATCAGTTTACAACTCTTGATATTAAAAATGAAAAGAATTTTTCGGCAGTTGTCGATGAAATGAAGTTGACTTTAACTGATTTTAAACTATCGCGTGTTACAGTTAATAATCGAAATGAAATAGTTAAAGAATTAACGTTATTAACCCCTCTTACATTCAAATTGACAATCAAAAGAAATTTATCTTCGAGTTGGTATAAAGCTATCCCAGATATTGATATAATGGGAAGAATTTTTTCAATTAATCTACTTTTAAGTCAATCTGATTATAAAACTATTATGAGTATTTTGAACGGAAATTTGGCTGAAAGCGAAGTGTCTGCAACACCCACTCCTCCGGTTCCTGTTAAACCATCAGAAGAATCAAATAGGCAACCTATGGATTCACGTCCGACTATGGTTATGTTAGACAAACATTTTGAAGCTGATAAAGAGTCCAAAACCAGCACTTTCTTACGATTCAACTTTACAATGGATAATTTAGTTGTAACATTATTCACAGGAGATGGGAGTAACGTTAGTATAAAATTTCTGCATTCATTCAAAAATTAAGGTACTTTTTACAGACTTTAAGTGAAGATTTACACAATGAACGATATGGCTTAGCCAGATTTTCTTTAGAAGGGATATCAGTAAAAGTTCGTATATTGAGTGACAACTCCATTATAGCGTCTTTTCTTCTTCTTAACTGTCTTTTGGATGATATGCGTCCTGGTCGTGAAGATAAACTAAACAGATTATTCCAAAGAAGTGAAGAATTTTCACCTAAAAAAAAGGAACCTTTAGCTTCTGTTAGTAATGTTTCTATAGATGAATCAACTAACATTAAAAGTATGATAGATATTGTTGTACAATTGAAAGAAAAGAACATTTTTACGGATGTTAGAGTGTACAGTTTTACTTTGATATTATCTGTTGACTATCTTATGAAGATTGCCAATTTCTTGACAATTCCACAAGAAGAATCACCTCAATATGTTGCTCCACAAAAAACAGCGTCTAAAACTGGTGCGAAATCTACTATTTCTGCAGCTACTAGTGAACTAGAAGAAAGAGAAACTCAGATTACTTTGAATTTTAAGGTTGAGAAGCCCGACATTGTACTAGTCGAGCACATGGACAGTCTTGATACGCAAGCTCTAATATTAAACGTGAGTTTCAAATTTTCTGACTTCGAAAATTCCAATTTATGATTGCAAATGCGTTAGCTTCAAAATTGTCATTTTTCTTTGCAGAGTGAGATTTTAGTTAAGTTACGTATGGCTGGGGCTCACCAAGTCATAAACGGTTCCATCAAAGATTTGCAATTGTATACCTGCAATTTCAACGTTGCAAAACGGACCAACACTAGATGCAATGTCTTACATCCTGTAACTATAAGTTTGGCGGGTTCAACGCCAGAAGATAGAGGTCTTCACTTAGAAGTAAAGTTTTAGTTGTATATTTTTCTATTCAAAAAAACTAACTTTTTGTTCTAGCTTTTAATAACTGACGTACGTTTAAGTGTTTCCCCTACCACGATTGAATTACTTAGTAGAGTATCAGCTACTGCGACAGGTGGAGGAGACACAACCAATGAAGATGATGTGGAATTGAAAGATTATTCTGATGTTTGGAATTTTAAAGAATTGAATGAACAGAATTATTGGTTTTTTAGAACTGGTGAGTTCAACATTTAATTGTGATTTTATTTATTATCGAAATAATTATTAGAGGAAGGAGTTGAAGCAACCGAGAGCATAGTATCACAGCCTTCTCTTACATTGTCAAGACAAGGTTATAAAGAAATGTGTATTATATCGGCTCCTACTATAATGATAACAATTGAAGCCGGTGTCGGAAGTAAAACTTTGCCGATGCTTATAATTGAGAGTAGCATCAAAGGGAACGTTTGTAATTGGAGTACTCAGTTAAGCGTTGACGCTGGGTTAACCCTTCAGATGAATTATTACAACAGTAGGTTAGCTTTATGGGAGCCTCTTATAGAGCCAGTTGAAGTAATGGATCAAAATAAATCAAGATGGATTCCTTGGGAACTCAAAGTTGAGGTTTCTATGAACGAAAGAGAAGATGTTACAACACCGACTAGCGATACTGAGAGTATGGATAATCCACAACAGGCATTAATGTGTATTGATGTTGTATCCGATCATAGTATGGAAGTAGTTGTAACAAAAACTTGTTTAGAAGTGTTGAATAATTTAGGAAAAGCATTTGCTTCTGCTATGAAACCTAGTGATAAAATTACTCCGATTGAAGCGTTGGCGCCGTATAAAGTAGTCAACGAATTAGGATGTTCGATCACTGTTAACCTAGAAAAAGGAAGCTTTTCGTTATTTAACAATGAAGGAACGAAACAAGTGATTTTAGAAAGTGGAGCTGAAGTACACTTGCAAAAAAAGAGTTTAGATTCGACTTCTTCTCCTAAATTGGGACGCCTAGCATTTGGTGATTCATCAGCTTCTAAAAATTATTTTATTAATGTAAAAGTATGCGATAAAAATTGTGACTTGGATCTACCTGTGGTTCGAGCTGATAAACGATATTTCCCTTTGAACTATCGAGGAGAAAGCAATGATAGTTGGGGTCTTATTTCTGATGTTAAAGTTGAAGACGGAGTTACAATTATTACCATTCGCAGCGTTCTTCAAGTTTATAATCATTTTAATATACCTATTGAGGTGTATTATATGACAGTCAGAGGGAATGAACTGGCTTCAGTAACAACAGTGGAACCAGATTCTCACATTAACGTTCCTTTAAAAGCAGTTTATACAAATACAAATGAACTTTTCTTTTCGGTGGATGGATATTCTGTCACTAGCATTCCTTATATATGGAAAGATTTGCTTACAAATTTGACATTTACCAAAACTTTGCAATGTTTACCTAAAAATCCAGATTTGGGAAGTGAAGCATTTATTATACAAGCCGTTGGTGAAATGGAACAAGTTTATTTTGAAACTTCTTGTAGACATACTATGTCTAGTACTTGCTATAATATTCATTTACGACCAGCTGTTATCTTCAAAAATTGTTTACCAATTGATGTTGTTTGTTGTGTTGAGAATATGGTTAATGAAATAACTGTGGAGCCTGGAAAAACGCTTCTTTTACCTAATGTCGAACCCGGAAAATCAGCGATTGTAGTTAGAGTAAGTTGTTGCTGTTTTATTAATTCTGTGTTTAGTAGTATATTATTTCAGCTTCCATCGTATTTGGAAAAAGAATGGTCATGCAGACAAGAGTTACATAAAGAACCAAACGAATTTTCTGTTTGGAGTTTCTCAAGCTATGACAGCGCCGTACAAATGACCCTGACTCTAGGCATGCATGTAATAAATCAAAAAGGTTCAATGGCGATGACTTTGTATTGTCCATTTTGGATGTTGAATAAAACTGGACTTACTCTAGCATATCGGGTAAGTTTCTCCATACTAACCATTCAATCAATGACATTTCTGAAAAGTGTCATTTAGAACCGTAAAGTAAAAAAAGGGCATGTGGTGTTTCAGAAGTCTAAAAAAAGCGACTCGGGTGGAACTCCAGGAAAGGTACTTAAATGGGTGCTGCTTCTATATTTTTTTTTTGCTTTATGAATTTTGTTTATTTATGTGTATATTCTTTTTGTGTGCGTTTGCCTGTGTGGATTTTTTCTTCAGTTTAGATTTTTGCGCAGAGTACTGATGAAAACGTCAACGTTTTACACCATCCAGCTAATTTCAAAGGACCAATTTTATTCTCGTTCAATGCCAAAAACTTCTTTGGTAAGAAGAAAGCTTCTATAAGAGTTGAACAAGGAGAATGGTCTGATAAATTTTCATTGGACGTTGCGGGTTCTTCAGGAGTGGTTGTTTGTAAATATAATAATACATTATACCAGGTAAGTTGTTTATATCAAGAAAAAACACATTGATCTATTTTTTGTTCAGATAGGAGTTCAGAATCAATTAATTTACAATAGTCTTTCAAAACAAGTGACTTTCACACCTTATTACGTTATTATCAATAACGCCCCATTCGCTATTGAATGTCAAGAAAACGATAGACCTGCAGACCCTTGGAACTGCATTGAACCGAAATCTTGTTCGGCTTTATGGCCAAAAAGCGAACTCGACGATAAACTTCTTAAATTAAGAGTTAAAGGTACTGATGAAGTGTCGGCAGCGTTCTTATATACCGAAAGTCACACTTCTTTGCTAAAACTAAAAAATAAAGTAAATATAGATGAATGTTTTATGAAAATTATACTTTATTAAACTTTTTAGTATGGAGGTATTAGTGTAGATATTCAAATTTCTGAAGGTTCCACTTACATTAATTTAGCACCATATGAAATTGGAACTGCTCCAGCGCTAATTATTAACCACACTCAAGACACAATGAACTTTTGGGAAAAAGAGTCAGTGCAAATTAGAAAATTACCCCCAAAACAATGTATGTATTACACTTGGGAAAATCCTTCAGGTCCAAGATTATTGGTATGGGAAGGAGCTAACAAAAAAGAGCACAGTAACGATTTACGTAAAGATGATTTGGGTGAATATTCTATAAGAGAGAATTACAACATATATTGGGTTTCTTTTCTCGATGGAATGCAAAGAGTTTTGCTTTTTACTCAAGATCAGATTGTTGCAAAGAATGCTAAAGCTGCAAATTTATTCGAAGTGTTTCAACAAGAAATTACGGTTTCAGTTTATGGTCTTGGATTGTCTTTAGTTAATAATATGAGTCGACAAGAAATTATGTATATGGCCATTGCAAGTTCTGGGATTATTTGGGAGAATTGTAAGATGGATGGTAAAAGATACAAGCCCTTTAATACAAAAGAAAGTTTACTTTTGGAAACAGCCTATCAAAGATTTTTGTTAGAAGCGGAAGATGTTCGAGGTATTATCATTATTTTTTATAGCCAATATCTATTTTTAAGCGTGACATATAGTTAACTTTTATTTAATTTTTTATTTAAATTGACTAGTGAATTAAAGTAAGTTCAAAGCCTTCAATTGACCAAAACTAAGGCAGCGAATATCCTAGTTACTATAAATTTCGTACACTGGAAGAATTTTTTTTTCGTAAAGATAACCCTTTAATTCTCTTCGATTAATCTAAAGTTAATTTCAGCTGTTAAGGTGTCTATTGATGCCAAAACAGAAGTTGATTTCCGACTGAACCTCATGTTCAAACCTCACAAACGAAAAATCCGCAGAACATTCCAAACTGGTTTATGGATTCAGACAAGAAGCAGTCCAAGTCAGTTCCAACTTCATGCAAAAATAAATCGTCTACAGATTGATAATCAAATGTTTGACTGCATTTTCCCAGTGGTATTAGCACCAGTTCCACTTCCTAAAAGTGTGGCCATAGACAATGGCATTAAACCGTTTGCAGAATTGAGTATTGTTCAATTGCTTATGAGAAATACTCAAGTTAAACAGTACAAATATTTCAAACTGTTGATTCAAGAATTCCATGTTAAAGTAGATCTAGGTTTTGTTAATGCTTTAATGGAACTTCTCCAATCGGCTGAATATACAGAAGCTGAAGAACAAAGTTTATTCCAAAATGATTTGATTGTAGTTGATCAGCCATTATATGCGCATGTATCGACACAGTCTATGCAAGAACAAAAGAGTTTTTACGATTTGCTTCATTTTTCACCATTGAAAATTCATTTGAGTTTTTCGATGGCGTCTGGGTCTAGTGCACCAACCAGTTCAACGCCGAATTTCTTAAATGTTTTAATGCAAAGTTTAGGAGTGACTTTGACTGATTTACAAGATGTGGTATTTAGGTAAACTGTTCATTTTTATAACTGTTTATTTCAATAACTTATGTTTATGTTCAGACTGGCGTATTTTGAACGCGAATACACTTTTTTGACACAGAAACAATTAATAGATGAAGCAACTTCACACTATGTTGGACAGACAGTTAAACAACTTTATGTGTTAGTGTTAGGATTGGACGTTTTAGGAAACCCATATGGTCTAGTTAGAGGCATTACTCAAGGTGTTGAGGACTTGTTCTATGAACCATTCCAGGTATGCACTATGTCTTTTATAGGATTGTTCAATAGTAAATTGGTCTTAGGGCGCTATTCAAGGTCCTGGGGAATTTGCCGAAGGTTTAGTTCTTGGTGTGAGAAGCTTATTTGGACATACGGTAGGGGGCGCTGCAGGTGCTGTGTCTCGAATTACCGGTGCAATGGGTAAAGGCATAGCTGCTCTAACTTTTGATAAAGATTATCAAAGAAAAAGAAGAGATCAAATTAATAAAAAACCAGCCACTGTTCAAGAAGGTATTGCAAGAAGCGGCAAAGGTTTAGTGATGGGAGTTGTAGATGGAGTCACTGGTGTTTTTACTAAACCAATAAGTGGTGCTAAAGAAGAAGGTGTAGGTGGATTTTTCAAAGGATTAGGCAAAGGTGCTGTGGGTTTAGTTGCAAGACCTACTGCTGGAGTTATAGATTTTGCCAGTGGATCTCTAGACGCTGTTAAAAGGTAAATGAAATATTATTTTCACGTCTTTTTTATTTAGGATTTTTAGAGTTACTGAATTAGGAGAGGAAGCAAACCGACTAAGACCGCCTCGATTTCTCCAAGGCGATGGTTTAGTAAGACCCTACAATAAATTTGAAGCTCAGGGACATAAATTATTGATAGATTTAGAAAAAGGAAAATACGCAACGACTGATATTTATGTCAGTCATTATCCTATTATAGAAAATAGAGATGTTTTATTACTGACAGATAAACGTTTAGCTTATATAACACACAACGACATTTTTGGTGGATGGCAAATTGAATGGTCATACACGTGGCCAGAGATCAAAAATCCCCCTTCTGTAGTTCCCAAGGGCGTAGCCATTTCTATTTCAGATAGAAAGAAGAAACTGGGAATACTTGGATCAACTGATTCGGGGAAAATAATCCTAATCGCAGATCCAGCAAAGCGTGAAGAAATCTGCGCAAAAATCGAATCATTAAGAGGAAACGACTAAGATTTTATATTTTATACTAAATGTTTTGTCTTTCACAACTAGTCACTATCGGACTGCCCACTTAATTATTTTTATAGTCCAGTGCACCTTTAATATTATCGTATTTTTACATTTTGGTTTGCTCGAATAAACGCAAATTGTTTTAATATTTCAATGCTTGTCGCCGCTAACGCTTTCTTTTTCATTGGTGAATTGTAAATTGGGAAAATAAATTAATTTTATAAAAATGTTTTACTTTGAGTATAAAAATACTGACTAGAAATTCATTTCACAACTTAACGAGTTAATCACTTCTCGCACAAAAGTAGCTTGTTCTAAATCTCGTGAAGTTTGATGCAGTTTGTATAAAACAGGACAATCCAGTGAAGTACATAAACCCGTTTCCATAAAACCCGCACAAGTTTGACAAATCTGCGTATAGAATTTCAAAAACTATAATCAAATTTCAATTATACTTACTAAAGATATATCACAATAAGCTTTTTCCCAAACTCTGATTTTTTCGTGCAATATCACAACTGTATTCTGCGGATTCTTATTACACTTATCACATAGAAATCCATGGGTTTGCTGTGTACAGGCAGCGCAACTATTTGAAACAAAATATTGTGAAATGGTACTTTTCTTTATCGGTGAAGGATTTCGTAAATACTGTAGATGTTTCCGGGGCATTTGATTGAACCAACCAATTAAATCAGCACCAATTAAATTGAAGCAACGATTAATTGGCGGCATTATCACTTTAGTGATGTAATAAATAGCATTAGGTCTTAAACTTGGGTCTTGGAAAAATTCCCGCGGACTTCTAACGAGTCGTATCAAAGGGACTCCTGGAGGACCGTTTACGATGACATATGGGACACGTTCACCTCTTCGTGGTTCATTTCTTCGATCAACAGCTGTCCATTTCCTAAAATGCTATTACTAGTAATTTCTAACTCTATAATTTTTTAGGTACTTTGTTAATTCTAGAGCTGGAACACAAGCTCCAGGTTTATAACCAGAAGCTCCTCGATATTCTTTCGCAAAGGTGAGATCTTGTAAGCTAACACGACCTATCAAAATTTTGTGGAATTGTCTTATTACATATTGTTTGACTAGACTCACATTCATTGTCTCAAATAAAATCCGAAGACATTTTTCCAGCATCTGGAAATTGAAACATTAATTTTATTTTTACAAAAGTGTAGTTTTACTTTAGATACTGCTGGACAGCCATCTCTTCTAACAGTTTCTATTCCTTTAGCATCATAAATAGGTTCTTGCTGTTCAGGACTTTCATACATATAACCTACGTATCTTTTCTTTGTTTGGAGAATGCAAGGTTGATAGACTTTTTCTAGCTTGAGTTTAACAGGATCAGGATTCGCGTTAGTCACAGCTTCTGCAATTTCTTTTCCAATTTCAAAAGCTTCAGCTTTACTTCTTCCCGGTACCATTACAAATAAAGAATCAGTATCTCCATAAACAACTCTCGCTTTCCACTCGGATGTATTTTCGACCATTTCAATAGCTCTTTGTAAAGTTTCTCTTCCTTTACTAACAACACTATCCCCTAACTCAACCGAAGGCATCCTACCACTAAAATTAGCAGCAGTGTACCCATAAGTCACATTAGCAATCAACTTTAAGCCCAGCTGTCTATTATGAAGCACCTTTTGCAATAATTTATCACCTTTATTCTTCTTCATCGAATTTTTCACCATTAATCTAGTTTCTAGTATCTCTTTCAACATCCTTGGCAAAATTCCTTCACGAACTTGTTTTTTTACAAAAGCGACACCACAAGGTGAAAAATTCAAACCATCACTGTCAAGTAATTTTTTCACTCTTCTTTTTGAAACTTTCAATTGAGTAGCTCCAAACTCAAATGGTGCGTTTTTTCCCAAATGTATGACTCGGCCCAAACACGTTGAAAAACAATAATTATATGCTATTATAACAGAAGGATATAAACTTTGAAAATCTAAAACTATAACCGGATCGACGTAAAGTTTTGATTCTGGTTCGAGAATTAAGGGAAGAAATTCGGGAGCTTTCATTTTAGCTCTTTGTTGTACACTTGGTGATACTGGGATATAGTTTAATGGTTTGGCTAATCTCAACATCATCGATTCGACTCTAAATTGCGATCCTCTAGACAAAACTTCAAAGAACTGAATACCGAAAAGGCGAGCTAACTCGCTTGTTCTACCAATAAGATCTAATTGGTCCATTATTTGCAAAATGCCTTCAGTTCGTAGTAAATAATAAGATATTGTTCTATGCCTAAACAAAGAACTTTTCCACCAGTTAGTTAAATCTTTAAATGAATACATAGGAATTCTTCTGTGTAATAAATGATAAGCGATATTTTCAAATGTGTAACTTTGTAATGAAATTTCATGTCGCAATAACCTCCAAACATCTAACATAATCCGCCCAGTAACTTTCAGCCCTTCATCTGCATAACCTTTCGTTTTTTCTTTAATCCTTGAAATTTCAGACAGAAGATCGATTTTCAAAAACTTAGAACGTGATAATAAATATCCCCAAGAAAGTAACTCAATTTCGTAACCAATAATTAAATCAGGATCCCATTCATGAATCATTTTAATAAGTTCTTGAAAAATTTCTTCCTCGGTGTTGACTGAAATTATCTCATTTTGAACCTCCCCTATTCTAATATCGATCCCTAAACATCCAATTTTATGTTTTTGATCTGGACCGTCTTCAATAATTGAATAAAAAACAGCTTTTACTGCATCATATTCAGGGTCTGGCTTTAAATCGCCTCTAGTTTCAACATGAACTTCCAAAGCAAAAATTGTAATGTATTGGTATTCATTTACAGCTTTAGCATTTTGGAAATTTTCAGGTGTTATTTTGAAACCGTAAGTGTTGTCAAGACTAGTTCCAGTGATTTGGCAAGAATTAAAATCGCTTTGTCGTTTCTTTAATTCTTTATCAACAACTGGAGTTGTAACATCGTCGGGTGATAACGATAATGTTAATTCTAAATCGCTGTTGTTCTGATCAGGACTATTCGGAATAACGATTTTTTCAATTTTTGTTTCTTTAACTATCGATTTTTTTACTTGCGACTTATTTACTAACCACTTTTCTACTTCTTCAATTGTAGGAGGCCGCTTAACTGGTGCTATAGTACAATAATTGTCGCCACAATAAGTTAGTTTTAATTTTTTCACATTTTCGTAAGTCCATTTCATATTGGATGAAATTTTTTTCTTTCGATAAGCATCGATACCATCATAACGTGTTTTAAAATCTTCTAGATGTATTGTGGTTTTGCTATTTATTTTTAATACGGAATGCCCGATTTCGACACTACCAGTGACATCATTAGGATCACTATAAAAAGGTTTTTCATGTACAACATTAGGAATATTCAAGCTTTCCAAACTGCTTAAAACACCTTCTTTGCTTGGAGGCGTTAACATAGGAGCTATGAGTTGGAAGCGAGACTCATTTTCCTCTCGAGTAAATTGAAATTCACCCGAAAAGTCTTCATCGTTTTTGGCAGTATCAACAGAATCACGAGAAGTTTGCGAAAAAAATTCATTACTTTTATGGGAAAAAATATCAGAACTTGATTGTGATGGTAGTTTTGAGTTATTGCTTTCTTTAGTATCTTGAGAGAATTTTGTTGAGCAACCTTCTTTAGCTTTATAATTTGTTTGTAAATCATAAATTTCAGCTGCAGTAAAAGGTTTCGTGCTTTGATGTGCCACAGTTTTATCATCTTTAACTTTCTGTGGATTTTCGTTTTTCTCTTCAATACTTTGCTCAACAATGCAGTCTTCTTCTTCAGGTGATTCTTTTGCTATATCGTTGATATTGTTCTCTTTCGAAATATTGCAAATTGCAGTATTTTGTGGGAAGTCGCTTTTTTCTAAAATGATTCGATCTTTAGAGACCAAATCATTTTCATGTATATTTTTTATTCGTGTTTTGATTTTTGATTTATATTCACAAACCACTTTTTCTTCGCATACTGTAACATTGGTTGATTTATTCGAAAAACTAAGTTTCCGTTTAGCATGTTGAAGCAGATCAATTTCCTCTGTCGTGTCTAAAATATCAAAAAAAAAAAAAATCATAGTCTGGAAAACCAGCTTTCGTTGAAAATATTTCCTATTATATGAATGAGTAAACCGATTTATGTATAATCAGGTGAAAAATAAACTACAAAAAAGAAGTTTTTGGTCTAAATTTAAGATATGCGACAGAAGTGAAAATTAGAAATTAATGTATAAAAAGCAACTTCAACACTTTAAGTTTGCGTTTCATAGTAAATCAGTGAATTAAACTCTTGTACCTCAATGACTTAAAAAATAATTCAATCAAAAAGTTGACATTTCTGCCAATTTATCTGAAAAGAAAAATTTTGGTTTTACTCTTCTTATTGAACCTAAAATTCAATATTTCAAAAATCTATCAATCTAGCAATTTTATCTTTGAAAGATTATATATTAAAATTATGGCCAATGTTACTTATCTACAGTTGTTACATATGTTTTCGATTTTTATTAGCACGTTTGTTTGTTGTAATAATATTTATAGATAAATAAACTTTGAAAAAAGAAAATCCATAAATATACAGAGTAGATAATTTTTTTGTGAAATGTTTTATTTAATTTTCCAAATGCACATTAAAACTTTTCGCAGTAAACACTAAAATAGTGAATTTTCAAACCAGCGACAAATTTAGAGCAATGTCTAAATCTTTTTTTTTAACAATTAACAATGGTATTCCTAGAATCAATATTTTTCCTTGATTAAACATTTTTAAGAGTCTATAAAGAAATTTTAAGTTTTATCAATTTATTAGTTATTTTATGTACATTAGAAACCAGTGTATAATATTTACTATGATGATAGATAATTTCTAATAATTTTATTATTTCAAGAAATATCACTAAAAAAATAAATATTGCAATAACCTTATCACACCAACACAAATCAATAAAAACTATAGAAAAACCTACCAGAATTATTTCCAGGATTTGATGAGTTAACCAGAATAGGCAAAGCCCCATATTTAGACTTCTTTTTTTGAGTTGATTTACTTCTACTACCTTCACTTTCATCAACAGACCCATCCAATTGAGGAATCAATGTTGTATCTAATTCATCTTCACTTAAGTTTTGCATGATATCTTTAAAAGGTGTAGTATCAGCTAAAGACATACTCAAATCAAAAAATTCTTGATTGTTTTCTTCCTCTTCTTCTACTATTTGAACTTGTGACAATATACTATCATTTTCCTCATTCTCTAAATTTCTTCTACCCAAATCTTGCAAGATATCATAAAGATCTTGAGCATTTTCATCAAAAGTAGCATTCAAATCAACACTTTCATTCAAACTTTCAGAAGAATATTGGGATGAGATGTTAACAGAAGAAGCACTAAGCAAGCTTTTATTTCTTGGTGTTTCAGCAGGATAAACACTCATATTTTCTTCAGGTTTCTCTGATAGATCTTCGGATAAACAAAGTCTTTCGGAAAGAGCTTGTTTGAAAATTTTATGAGTTTTAGTGGGTTCAACTTGTGAATTATCAAGTGTTAAACAAGAGCCTATTTCTGAATCTTCGCCTTTATCGCGGAGCCTTTGTTTTTCATCTTCCCACAAAGCAGCTATACCAGGGTTGATTCCTAAATTGTCTTTACTTATTTCCAAACGATTTAAAATATGTTCTGATAAAGTATCAGCTTCAAGTTCACAATTGCTTTGTTTTGGCACACTGTCGGAAGAATTATTTCGGAAATTCAAATTACTAAGCAAAATTTTACTCATTCCATGTAAGTTATAATCAATCATGAATTGTAAAATGTAAGGAATGTGAGATTCATGGGGTTGATATAAGCGCCCAAGAATAACTTCGCTCTGTAATAAATTACTAACTTTTTTAATTAAAATAGGATTTAAAAGATAAATTTTAAAAAACTGATGTTCCTTCACATGATAACCATAAAATGGACTGTAAAACCATAAACCAAATTTAAGAAATTATTTCTAATTGATAACTCACATTCCGGAAACTAATACTATTTTATACACATGTTGGGCTGTTGATGACGCTTGACCAAACGATATATTAATTGCTTTATCTATATTAGCTGCAATCTGATATTTCAAAATGTTAACGTCCTCAGTACCATCGTATGGAATGTATAGATAAGGAAAAACACCATGAACATGAAGACATATTTTCTTCCCTAAATTACAATTTAAAGTATGTAATATTATATGAACAATTGTACTCACCTATGTCTGTAGAACCAAATATTCTTATAACAGGTACTTGAGATATAGAGGAACCACGAAATTCTGAATACAAAACATCAAATTCTGGACAAGGCGACGACATGTAAAAATCCACATTGATAATTCTTATAGCACATTTGTATGACATTTTTCTACGGTAATTGCTTTTAATAAATAATCCCTTTAAATAATAAAAAGTATTTAAAAAAATCAACAAAAACAAAAAACTTAGGTTAGATTTATGTCATCATAAAGAGGTTATGCAATTTTTTGATTGGTTAGTTACGTCACGTGGTGACCACATGGCTGAAGAAAATGAGCGGTAAATTGAAATGTTTAGAAATGTAGTAAATGTGGACTAGAATTTACTATTTTTCTATTCTTGATACTCGTTAATCAGAAGTCAACAAAAAAAAGATGATTTTTTTCTTAAAATATACTTATTGTTACTACATTATTAGATACATATCTCTAAAAGTCAAAAATCACTTGTGGGGTGAGTAGTAATAAAATAGAATAGAGAATGAAATTGATTTAAAATTTAACCGCTCCCAAACTCTATATAACACTTTCTAAAAGTCAATAAACAATGTAAAAAAAGAACTCAAATACTATTAGGGAATTCCTACTTACCTATACTTAAGTTTACACAAATTTTTAAAAAAAGTTTCAACGGTAAGAAATTCGCATTATCGGGAAATACCCAGGACCAGATTTTAACTCTATTTGACACTGATATAGAGCAATAATAAACTATTGAATTTAGAAAAATACATAAAAACAAAAATTTGTGTAAACAGCATAGTTGTTCATATGATAAAAATTACTTATTATTCAACAAACAAAAGCTCTATGAAAATGAATGGGGGTCATCTTAAATTTAAAATATATTAATAAAACTAGCGATATAAATTATTTTCAATTTTGGATGTTGGCAAAAAAATGTGTCAAATTAAAGAAAAAATTGAAGTAAATTGCTATATTTATATCTATAAACTGTAAAATCTTATCAGTTATCGCGTATTATCAAGACAAAATATAAATATTTATAAAAGTCGAATATACCCTATATATACCTTTTACCATAAGATGAATGAAAGTGTTAAGATGGTCATTTAACGCAGACGTAACAAAAAATAAAAATTCATTTTTCAACTAGTTATATATTTGAAAGATTAAGGTAAGCTTATTTTTTCATTTTAAGATAATAAGATCCAAAAATTCTGTACGCATGTTTGCCCTATGATAAAAAAATTACATTATCACTTCGAAATTGTAGTGAGTGGATTAAGTTTTTGGTTGCTATAGGTTTTAAATATAATTTCATGTAATCCTTTATTATGTCATTTTTATTATCGGTTAAGTTTTCATAACAAATGAGTTTAATGGGAAGCTAGATTAAATTTATACAAATTATGACACATGTTGTGTAAATATATGCGTTTTTGAAACAATTAGCAAGGAAATAAAGTGAATTACTATTTCAAAAGCGAATTTATATGTATAAATATTCGATAATCTAAAAGCTCTAGCAAGCATAAACAGCTAAGATAATTGAGAGACAAGGAGCGTCAAAGTTTAGTTAAATGAACACCTGTTTATTGTTCGTCATAGAATAATAGTTCTTTTTATAATAAGGGTGATCAGAATTAGTTACCAGTCGAGAATGATTTTGCTTTTGTTTGATGTTATTATCCTGCGTTTCTTACTTTTAGTGTATGTATCGTGGGAATTGACAAAAACTATTTAAAAAGGCAAAGCAGTAAACGCAGAATTTTTCTTGTCGGACTATGCATTACGCCTCGTTTGGACGTCTAGCACTTTTTATCTCAAAATTCATTAAATAAAAGACAATACTGTGTAACAAACTACTTACTTTTTTTATACTTGATACCTAAACTGATTAGATTTGTAGTTTTATCTAAGTGCATTTAATGAATTGAATAAAATTTCAGAAAAACGCATAAAATTTATCTGTTCAACTCTATATATTTTCTGTTTTCATAAATAAAATTGGATAATTGAGGTATATTAAATGCACATAGAATAATTTACTGTCTTCTATAATTTTACGAACTTAATTAATTCTTATATTGGTTTTTTCAGATCTGAATCATGAGTTTAATAGTATGGTGTCTTATCTTTATGTATTTGTATATCGAATTATCATTTTGCATCTCAAGAACAGACGGAAATTATATTTGTGAATACATCGTCGATAATGAAATGCAATGCCCTGTAGAAAATGATGTTATTGTTATTCACCTAAACCCACTCGAAATACTTATTGATTGTCCACCTGATTTACAAAAACTCGAATCTCTTCATCTTCCCAGCATCACAAAAGAAAGTAAACAGTTACATTTTAGATTTTGTCCAGCACCAAAAAAATCATTTTTAAGTATACTGAATATTCTACCAGATGAAATCCAGTATTTTGAATTTTCTGATGCTAGTATAAAAAATTTAACGTTAGATAACTATCATTTCAAAGGATTTTCAACAGTTGTGGAATTACATTTATCTGAGAATGGAATTACAAACTTAAATGGAGATATATTTAGTGAAACACCGAATGTGCAAGAATTAGAATTAGGATCTAACAATATTGTCCTCAAATCAAACTTATTTAACAATATTCCTCTTCTGGAAACACTGGATTTGTCAAACAATAAATTAATTGACTTGCCACTGGGAGTTTTCAAACCTTTGAAAAAATTAAAAAAATTGTATTTGTGGCGTAATAAGTTAACAAAGATTGATGAGTGGGTTTTTGATGGTCTTGATAGTTTACAAACTCTTGAGTTAAGTTTCAACAAAATAAAGATAATTTCGGAAAATGCTTTTAAAAATTTTAAGCATTTAGAAGAGATTAATTTGTCAAGCAACAAATTAAGAAAACTACCACCAAAGCTATTTTATTCCAATAGAAATCTAAAAACCGTGGATATGAGGCATAATTTCAAACTTCAAATTCCAGATTATTTTTTCGCAAATTCTTCATTAACTAAAGTGGATTTGAGAAATTGTAAATTGAAGACTGTTCCACTACATGTTTTTGAAAATTCTCAGTTTTTGAAAATTATAAAATTAGAAGAAAACGAATTGACTTGTTTGCCAGAAACATTATTCAATGGTCTTCATAATTTAGAAGAAATTTATCTCCAAAAGAATAAAATTCAAATTATATCTAAAGTTTTTCATGGTTTGTGGCGACTTAGAATTCTTCAGCTTCAATACAACGCTATCAGTTTCCTAGCTCCAGAAGTTTTTAGAAACATCAAATCCTTAACGTACTTAAATTTGGGAAACAACAAAATCAATAAGATTAATGCTAAATTATTTTCTCATAAAAATAACATAACAAGAATTAACTTTTCTCACAATAGTATCAAGACACCATTAGATCAAATAATAAACCTGGACAGTGTCCCTAATTTGTCTTTTTTGGATTTGAAACACAATCAAATTTCCTCTCTCAAGGTGAGTAAAATTTCAACTTAACAATTTTTATCTAATTATAAATTTTAGTTGAAGAAACTAAGCGCAGTGAACCATCTCAGAATAAATATTGATTTTAACAAAATTAAAATTATTGATTTTCAAGATGTAAACTTGAATTCGAACCTAACAATTTCTATGAAGAACAACTCATTACAATGCGGTTGTGAAAACTACAAATTATTCGAATATTTACAAACTAGGGAAAAAAAATTGTGCAAACTTGAAATTGAGACTGGAGAGATTTGTAAAAATCAAATTTATTCATTGGAACTTATTACATGTTCTTTGAAAAAACTGAAAAAGAATTATACCGAGTGTCCTTGGAACTGTTCATGTGGATGGAGACCAGCTGATAAATCATTAGTCTTCGATTGTTCCAGAAAGAATTTAACATCATATCCTGAAATTGATTTAAGTCATATCGACTTCATCAATTTCAGACAAACCGAGCTTAATATGACAGGAAACAACTTAAAAAATGGACCTACCAATTATTCGTATTTCGAAAATGTGACTAAACTTTATTTGTCTTATAATAAACTCGAGTCTTTTAATTGGATGCCATCTAAAGTTGAGGTATGGAACAATTATTCTTGAATTTTTTTTTCTAATTTAATATATTTTTAAGGTTTTATTTATAGATAACAACAAACTCAAGAATCTAAATGAAAATATTTTGAATAAATTGAATCAAACAAAATCTCTAAAATTATCATTACACAACAATCCTTGGTTTTGCAGTTGTAATTCTTTGCCTCTAGTGAAATTTTTAAGTCAAAGAGGAAAATCTGTAAGTAAAGTCAGTTTTATATAAACTAAAATTTTAATAATTTGTTTCTTTAGTTAATGAAGTCGGATCTTTTTTGTTCAAACACAAAAAACCATTTGCTTTCACTAAAGCAAGCAGACATTTGCTTCGAACTGAAACCAATAAATTTACTATTAATTTTCTTATCGGTACTTCTTACCCTTGCTATAACCTTTGCATTATACTACCGCCATCAAAAGTTGATAAAAATGTGGCTTTTCAATAAAAACCTATGTCTTTGGTGGGTAACTGAAGAAGAACTAGATAAAGACAAAACCTACGACGTTTTTATTAGTTACTCTCACAAAGATGAAGAATTTATTGTCAAGAATCTGGTTCCGGTTCTAGAGAAGTCCGAATATACGCTATGTCTCCATTATAGAAATTGGATTCCTGGTGAATTTATTACAAAACAAATTGTAAATTCTGTAACTATGTCTAGGAGAACATTAGTTGTTCTATCGAATAATTTTTTGGAAAGTGTTTGGGGAAAAATGGAATTTCGAATGGCGCATAGTCAAGCTATGAATGATGGAAGAACAAGAGTTATTATTGTGTTGTATGGAGATGTTGATGTTGATGATTTAGATGATGAACTGAAGCTCTATCTCCAAACCAATACTTACCTGAAATGGAGTGATCCTTACTTCTGGAGTAAACTAAAGTTTGCGTTACCGCATAAAAAACAAACATATGCACGGATAAAAAAATACAAAAGACAAAATATAGCAAGTTCTTGTGATAAGTGCGAACTTATTCAGTCTACAACAGACTTGAGAAAAACTTCTGTTTAACAATTGAAAACAACATTCCATTTTGTACTAATTAATAAAAGCAATTTTTTTATTGTTATTTATTCAAAAAATGGATAATGTATGTTTTATAATTGAATAAAATAATAGAAAAAGCCGAAACTTGCACGAACAAGTGCAAATATTCTAATCACAGATTTAGAATTAAATATTAATCGACACGTGTTTTTTATTTTTTTTTTAAACTTCCCAATTTCGAATTATTAGCTCTTAAATATAGCCCCTAAGATAGACATTTTTTATTTTTGATCTCTAAAATTACCTGACCAATTTGTGTGAAATTTGGCATATTGGCGTTATTTTGGTCTTTCATTCAGCAATATAATTTTTAGTACTGTAGATTGTCTTATAGGGCCCCCTTTACATTAATTTCTTCATAACTCTTTAGCACAAATTAGTTTATACTTAACATTACAATAATTTGATAGTCTATTCAATTTAGAAACTTTTTTCCTCTTGCTATTTTTTTCTTAAACCGTATCGTTTTGAAAAAATAAAATGTGGAACGATGCAGTCAATATTAGCTTAGAAAATGATTGATGATGACGCTTAAATATAATTTTTTTTCACTCAAAAACGATACCTTTTGAGAAAAAAATGGTAATAGATTAAAATTGAATAAGCTTTCGAAACATCATATTGATCTCGATAAACTAATTTGTGCTAAAAAGTTAACAAAAAATTAATTCCAAAGGAACCCCATAACTCTATTTTTAGTTCTTAATCTATAGTTAAAATGTTTGCACTTCGTTCGTGGGACATTTGCATTAGAAATCGTGACAAAGTATGCTGCTTTCAGCCGTCTAAATTATTTGTTTTTCCATGTTTCTCTTTCGTTGACATTTGCCACGTTTTTCCTCCAATTTCCAAAATGCCTAAAAACTCAAATCGACAACGAATGAATGCTTTACAAGGGCAAGAAACGTTTCAATCTAAAAAAATAGCAACCGATATAGTTATCAGTGATAAAGCTACGAAACGTGTTATTGCACCTTTTGTACGAATAATTCGAAAAGGCCAAAAACTTCATGAAGTTGAGGAAACTAAACAATTTAGTTATTTTCTTCAAAGAAAACCTAGTGTTCTCATCAGAGACCTATCCTCGTTTTTATCAGATAGTGTCGATTTAGCATCACTTATCCATGAAACTGCCGATGTCTTGAAAATTGTTACAAAAGCTGCTGGAGTTACTGTTTATATGATGGATCCAGCTACAAATGAAATCTATCAAAGTAAAAAAACTGAAGTACATGACAGGTATAAGATTAGATGGAAAATTCAAGAAGATACAACAGTAGCAGCCTATGTCGCTTATAAAAAAGACTATGTTTTAGTAGACGATGTTATTGAAGATGAGCGTTTTCCGGAAGGAATTGGATACCAAAGTATACTTATGTCCGTTTTTTTTTATTATTTTCACATTTTTTCAAAGGTGATTCTGTAAAATCTGTTCTTTGCATTCCTGTGGTAACTCCAGATGGAGAATGCTTTGCAGTTATAGAACTTTATAAACTCCTCTTTGCTGAACCATTCAATAAAGACGATCTTAAAATAGGTCTTATTGTAACAGGATGGATGGGAGCAGCTATACATCAAAATTCAAAAAGATTAGCACTGCAAAGACAACAAGAACTGAACGATTATCTTTTAGATTTAACCAAATGCTACTTTGGAGAGTCGGTAGTGATGGAAAAAATGATTTCAGAAATAGCAGTGAGTAAACAGTTGCTTTTTCTTCTAATTAATGTTTTTCCTAAAGAAATTTGCCAAAGTAACACTCAACGCAGAACGTTGTACAATTTTTGTTATCGACCCAGAAAGTGGCGAAGACCTTCTAGCCGATCTTTTTGACGATGGAGGCGATGAAAGCAAAGAAAAACTCACAGCATATAAGAAACCGCAAAAGATTCGATTCATTAAAGAAAGAGGCATCGCTGGACTGGTCGCTCGAACTGGAGTGACAGTCAATGTTAGAGATGCTTATAAAGATGCTAGATTTAATAAAGAAGTAGATCAAAAAACTGGGTTTATTACTAGATCGATTCTATGTATGCCTATTACAAGTGCTAATGGAGTTTTAGGTAAAAATAAACAGAGAACTAAAGAAAAATTGTTATACTATTGACTTTAGGTGTAATCCAAGTTGTGAATAAGAAAAGTGGAGGCAGCTTCAATTTCACGGATGAGACTTTATTCAAAACTTTCTCCGATTATTGCTCACTAGCTTTAAGATACGCAAAAGTGCAGAAGCAACTTAATTCTATGGTATTTCAATATAAGATTTTTCAATTATCATTTTCCATTTTCAGAATAGACTACATAATATTTTTTCAAATACACTTAAATTACAACTAAAGCCATGCATACATGATATTATGGATTCTGTTAATCGCAAAACAATCACTATTCCAGCTGGTTTCGATCAGTAAGTTTCTAATTAATAATCAGAAAAAATCAAATGAAAAATTATAGATTTCCATGGTATATTGAAGACAACGAACTTGAAAACATGCCTCAACTTTGTCTCTATATGTTCCTTCAAGTGATAAACAAAAACGAATTAGATATTGAAGCAACAATACAATTTATTCTTTCATCTCGAAAATTTTACAGAAGAAACCCTTATCATAATTTTGAGCATGCTTTCAACGTCTGTCATTGTATGCATCTTCTTTTAAAGAAGAATAAAGCTTTATTCACCAGTTTAGAGGTCGGCTTCAATTTACTAAACTAAAAAATACATTATAAATTTTCAGATAAAAGCTTTGATTGTGGCTGCAATATGTCACGACCTGGATCATCCAGGATTAACTAACGCATTTTTAGAATTAACACAAGATGATTTGTCTTTTCTTTATAATAGTTCACTTTTGGAAAATCACCACTTTTATGTTGGCATGCTTCTTTTGGATAATACTAAAATATTCCCAAACCTCACTAAAGAAGAGTATGCTATAATGCGTGAAGAAATGTATAACGCCATAATTGGTACTGATTTACAAGTTTATTTCAAGAACAAAGCTCTATTGGAAAACCTTTTAAATCAAAACAAGTTTAACTGGGAAGATAAATCACACAGAAATCTTATAAAAGCAATTATGATGACTTCATGTGATATTTCAGGAGTTTGTAAGCCGTTTCTTGTGGCTAAAAGACTCACTGACAAATTATACGGTAAATCAACTACTTTAAAACATATGTAAATAATACATCTTCTTGCAGTTGAATTTTATAAACAAGGAGATTTAGAGAAAAAAATGGGTTTGTGTCCATTGTCAATTATGGACAGAAACAAAATACACGTAGTTCCAGAAGATCAAGTAAATTTTATGACTATAGTTGTCTTGCCCAGCTTAAATATATTAAAGAAACTTTTGAAAAACACTGAACCTTTGTTCACAGAAGCATCGTAAAATTAGTCCATTAATAGAAAAACCAAAACTATTTAACTTTTTGTAGATTAATTAAACAAATTTGGCAGGAGATCATTGATGTAAGAGGAAAGAAGTGTTGGCGTCAAGATGATTCAATTGTAGAGAAAAAAAGTATTTATTAAATAAAATTATACTAAAATAATTCCTCGTTTTATCTAGCAGTCTGTATTATTTTCATGTCAAAGAATTGTCATTAGTCTTTAAATTTTTACAAAAAATATTTTTACAATGTTGGATCCTTTACTAGAAACAAGCGACCAAAGTTTACAACCAGCAAAAAGAGTCAAATCAGCTAATGTTAAAGGCGACGAAAAACTTTTCAGTTTTTTCCTTCAAAAAACCCCAAGTGTTCTATTGAGGGAATTGTCGTCTTTTCTTACTGATAGTGTAGATCTTCCTTCACTTCTACATGAAACATGCGATGTTTTGAAAAATGTAACTAAAGCTTTTAGCGTGACTTTGTATATGGTTGATCCAGTTAATGAGGAAATTTATCTAACTAAAAAAACTCAAGATTCGGCAAAAACACGCTGGAAAATTGAACAGCGGTCAATTATTGCTGCTTTCGTGGCAAATAAAAAAGAATACGTTAAATTAGATGATTACGTTTGTGATGATAGATTTCCTGATGGAATACCACGCAAAGGTAAAATTTTTTTATTTCAACAATTTCAACTGAGCGTGTTTGCAGGAGACGCAATTAAGTCTGTTTTGTGTGTCCCTGTGGTAACACCAGATGGAGAGTGTATTGCAGTAATAGAGCTACACAGACAAATAAACCAAGATCCTTTTTCACAAGATGATCTCAAAATCACTATTGTTGTTACCGGCTGGATGGGAGCTGCTATTCATCAAAACCAGCAAAGAGTAGCACTTAAAAAACAACAAGAACTTAATGAATATCTACTTGATTTAACAAAAAACTACTTTTCAGATTGTGTTATAATGGAAAAAATGATTTCTAAAGTTGTTGTGAGTTATTCCAATCCTTTCCTTACAATTTCTTCCATAATTTTATTAGCGTTTCGCCAAAAAAACTCTTGGAGCAGAAAGAGGTTCATTCTTTATCATCGACAAAGATAACGATGAACTTGTTGCTGATCTTTTCGATGAAGGAATAACCGATACTGCAGATAGTGGGCTCCATAAAAAAAATACAAAAATTCGTTTTGGAAAAGAACGTGGAATTGCCGGCTTAGTTGCAAGAACAGGAGTATCAGTTAATATCAAAGATGCATATAATGATCCACGATTTAATAAAGAAATTGATCAACGAACTGGTTTTACAACTAAATCAATTCTTTGTATGCCAATAATGGGTGTAGATGGAATTTTGGGTGTTGTTCAAGTTGTAAATAAAAAAAACGGCGGGTATTTCACAAATACAGATGAGGATCTATTCAAAACTTTTTCCGTTTATTGCGCTTTAGCTTTGCATTATACAAAAGTCAATGCGGAAATGCAAAAAATGGTAAATTTATTAAAATTGAAAATACAAAATATAAATGTTTATTTAGATGCATATCAGCAATATTTCTTTGAAACTTTTACGTCTGCAATTAAAACCATGCAGCCATGATTTAGAAGAGTTTATACAGAACCCGGACACAAAAATACCTCCAGATTTCTATCAGTAAATGGAAAAGTGGAATATTTCTGAAATTCTGAAATATTCAAATAATGTATTTTGCAGATTCAGTTGGTACTGCAATATCAATGATTTTCCAAAAATGCCACGATATTGTCTTTATATGATCCTCCAAGTCGTTCACGTGTCAGAAATTAACATTAAAAACATGATGCAATTTATTCTTTCAGCACGAAAGTTATACCGACCGAATCCTTACCATAATTTTGAGCATGCATTCAATGTTTGCCACTGTATGCACGCTATACTTAGACGAAATCTCAAGAAATTCTCAGTCATTGAAGTATTCTATTAAATAAATTGATTTAATAAATCATAATTAAAATTTTACAGCTGAAAGCGTTAATAATAGCAGCTCTTTGTCACGATTTAGACCATGGAGGTTACACTAACAATTTCTTACAATTAATAAACGACGACTTAGCACAACTTTACGATGAATCGTTTTTAGAAAACCATCATTTCAGAGTGACTATGACTATATTGAATGATTGCGAAATTTATAGCAATTTATCAGAAAATACTTTCAAGACAATGACTAAGGAAATAAGAGAAGCAATTTTAGCTACAGATTTGGCTTTGTATTTTAAAGTTCGTGGAAAATTAGCACAAATTTGTAATGATGGTAGTTTTGACTGGAGCAATCAGACACACAGAACTTTTGTTAAAGCAATCATGATGACTAGCTGTGATTTGTCAGGACAATGTAAACCATTTTATGTGGCAAAAAGAATTACTGACAATCTTTACAGTAGCTATCAATGAATAATGTAGATATGTTTGACAAAATTATTATATTTAGGAGAATTTTATCATCAGGGTGACATGGAAAAGAAAATGGGATTGAATCCATTATCTATTATGGATAGAGAAAAACAGCACACTATACCTGAAGATCAAGTACAATTTTTAAGTATTGTTGTGATTCCTTGCGTAGATTTATTAAGGGTCGTTTTGCCTAACACTGAAGATCTATACAATGAAGCCTGGTATTAATGTTAAATTTTTCTTTAATTTATATAATTTTCTATTATTTCAGCTCTTTACAAGAAACATGGCAAGAAATTATAAATAAGAGAGGTAAAGGAGCAACTATCAAAATGAATATATAATTCAGAGTGTTATAAATAAATTTATTTGAGTAAATACATAACTGACAATCTAGATATGAAAGCCTTTAATATATTACGGAATCAATTTCCAATTTTCTTTAAACTAAGTTCAATAATTTTTATCTTTATAGGCTTCATTATTTCATCTTAAAAATCTACTAGATATAACATATACATACACAAATTTCCTTGAAAAACTGAGAAAAAAATAGATAATTTTGCAGCAGAACATATAAAATCAATAAAAAGGATGGAATTCAACAAAACTACTCATCCAAACTATTTACGTATTACGAATTTTACCGGGGACGTAATTTTTGTCGATGTGAGGCTCCTGCAAAAACATATGTAAGCAACGTTCATTTTGGGCTAAAGGATGTCCTGCAATCCTGTAATAGGAAAGTATACTTATCGCAGTGTTCTTAAAATATTTCTTTTTTTTACATTATCTAATCAAACCTCATCATATATTAGAAATAGTTTCTTAGAACATATGATAATTTACTGATTTTAAGCAGTTTAAATTGTTTGTGTAAACTGAGCTGCTTAAACAAAGTTATATGTTATTTCTAGAATTTTTTATAAACAATGATCTCAATTTAATCTTAGTAAACTTACTTGTTAATGAAAACTTCCAATCCTTTTCTTCGTTCCTCAATGAAATCTTCTTCAAAAATTCCATCATCTCCCCTAAATGGTAACTGTCTTTTCCAAGCTTTCCCTGGTAAAGGTGGTACTACAATTTTACTATCCCTCTCTAACTCATTCCTCAACCACTCAAAATCACTGTACCTCCTCCTTACACTCGATTCTTTAACTTTAAACACAGGCAAGTTTGTCTGAAACAGGTAATTCTCGATTTTTTGTAATGATTAAGGGGGAGGAAATACTCACTCTCATTTTAACTTCATAATCTGTGAATCGCTTTTTGCCTACGCCGATGGTGGTAACAGGGTTAACAACGTCAATTTCAAGGAAATTTGCTGGGGCTGCGTAGGCATCATCCAAAGTTTGCTTTTTTACATTTAAACGTCTTGTTGCTTCAACAGTTGCGTCTGATTCAGCCATCATTATACCTATTCATGCAACCCACATAAAATGGGGTTGAAGGTGATTTGCTTCCAACGGACACAGAAATACTCACAACTTTTGTTAAAATTAGGGAGGATTTCACACAGTCTAAAATCGCTCACAACAAATCGGCAGATAATCTAATGACAGAAATGTCAAAGTTTTCAAAGGATCATATGTTGGCAAAGTAGATAACTGTAAGAAATTCAAATGATTTTCCAGTAAAATTCTACATTTCAAAAATTATAAATTGGTATAAAAAAATACCGAATTACTTTAGAATGTGAACTTTTTTTTACTAATAAGTGATATTTTATCTTTGGTACCATTTGGGGAATATATCTTGATTTGTGATTCCCAGCGAATTAAACTGTGGTCTCTAATTCAAATTTTGGTTGTCTGGATCGAGTAGGTAATATTCATCTAAATTTTTTCGAAAAATGAAGATATTAAAAATAAAGAACATTTACTGAACATTTAATTTCACTTCATGAACGATATAGGTTATAATTTATCATTCATTGTTAAGACACACTTGAAGCTTTTCAAATTTAAAAAACTAACAATATTTTGAATCGAGGCCATAAACAGCAGCGATTTTTTCATTACATTTTGCAAAAATAATGATTTTTTTAACTAATATGTACACCTACCACTTTTTCAGTAGTTCCAATAGCTCAATATAAGTACCTACTTTAAAAGAAAACTACAATAAATTCTCTATACTCCGTTTTACAGTTTGAAATTCTGCTAGATTTGAAGCATATTGGATCAAAATGTTGGTTTATTTATAGACTCATTTTTTTCTTTCGAGTTTATTTCAGCTACTAGTTACTGAAGCTACTTTCATATTTTTTTTCCTAAAAGACAGGCAACACAAAATACACTAGTTTAAAATTTTTTTATATCGACAGTTTGTTATTTCTTTGATTTGCATTTATTATCAATAGAAATATTAGAATTTTACAATTTTTTAGTTGTTTTGATTTAATAGAAGTGTTCAATGGGGTTGACAGTCTGCATACTTGCAAACCAGAAAAAAAAATTGGGGAATCGACAAGCATCAACCAGTCTAGCGGCAAACTGGCGGACGCGTCTGTGATTATTTTTGTTCTTGTGTCTTATGCAACTTTTTTTAGAATTTATGTAAGTAGTTTGTATTTTACTTATCACTATATAATTTTTTGATATTGTGCCTAGTGTCATGGAGGAAATTTATTACAATCTTTCTTTAACTAAAGGAAAAGATCGAAGAAAAACAGTACAAATCTTACCGGAAAATCATAATTTACATCATTTAAGTCGAATTTTTAGTACAACTTTTAAAAATTTAAGAATTGTTAAAAGTAGAAAAAACAAATCGCCTGTAAATATTTTGAAATTACTAGACAAAATCATACCCATCGAATATTTTGGCGAAAAATCAAACCGAGAAGTTTTTTACAGAGTTGTGAAATATATTTTAACTCAATCTAAATTTGAATGTGTTTATAGTTCTGTTCTTTGCAAAGGATATAATTATGACGTTATGTCGTGGTTAAACGAATTTCCGAAAAAAAAGGCTTGCGAAAATATACTCAAAACAGCGAATCATTTTTTATTAGAAAATATTGTAAAACCTTTAATTATTTTTTATTATAAACCAGTGCAGTCACACAAAGATAATGAAGTAAAATTTATCCGTTTAGAAAAATGGACTTCTTTTGAAACGCTGATATTTAACAAACTCAATAATTTGAAAATATTGCGGAATACAAATGGAAGTAATATAAAACCAAGAGGATATTTAAAAATTACACCAAAAGGAGCATTAGAAGATCATAACTATCGAGTTATTGTCAATAGTTTCAACGAAAACAAAAATTTTATAAAAAAAATAATTGGGAATATTAATGAAGCTATAAAAGATATGAATCCTTACCCTCCAATATTTAAAGCATGGGCTTCATTTATAAGAAAAACAAAAAATAGGAGAATTTTTGGTGTTAAATTAGATGTAAAAGACGCATACGGAAATGTAAATATTCCTATAGTTTGTAAACTAATTTATGGAATATCGTCAAAATTTTTAACAAATGCCCAAAAAGATTATATTGAACATTACATTAAAAGTCAATTTGTAGTTTTTAGGAAAAATATTTATCAATGGAAACATGGGTTACTACAGGGTGACCCACTCTCTGCATGTTTATGCGAATTATATATGAAACATCTTGATAAAACATTTTCATTTATGGTAGATACGGACTGTTTCATACATAGAACCGTCGACGATTATTTTTTCTGTTCTACTGAACAACATAAAGTTATTAATTTAATTACCACGATTAAAAGTGTCCATAAAATCAACGAAAACAAAACTATGACGAATTTGGGTGACAATCCATGTGAAGAAATTTTATACTGCGGTAAAATATTTAATTTATCTACTAGAGAAGTAAAGACTTTTTACAATTTTGGAAGAAGATATGAAATCAGACACAAATTCAAATTTTGGAATATTCATAAACCAATTCCTGAAACAAGAATTGATGATTTTATACTAAAATCGATGTCTTTCAGTTATGTCAATAATTACTTCAGCTGCATGGAATTAAACACTGTCTTCAATTCTCTAAAGACAGTTCTTGAAAATTTTTATGATGGTATGATTTTTGTAGCATATAAATTTGACGCGTTGATTATGATAGTGAGAAATAATTTATGTATTCACGACTTAAATTTTGTTTATCCTATTTTAGAAAAGTGTATTGAAAATTTTGTAGCACAAGTTTCAACTGTTATAGAACGATATAAAGGACGATATTATAAAAAACAATTAAATTCTAAAATTTTACGAGTTTTGGCTTATCGTGCATTTATTGCTGTTTTCAAGCGACGGAATGAGATTTATACAAATTTAATCAATAAAGTTGAAAACTTATATAAGCTTAAAATTAGTCTACCTTGTATTAAACTGGATTTCAGTTATTTTACTCGGATACCTTCTGTATTGCAACATGTGAAAATTAATAGAAGAAATGTATTGTAAATTTTTACCTCATGTTTAATTTTGTGCAAAATTAATGTCTATTATTGTTAACAAATTTCAATAAATTATTTTAAATTTTGTGGCGGCAACTGCTGCATCTAGTTTGATGTTCTATTGTTTTTTGCTTTTACCATCTCAGCGAGTATGTAGTAGATTAGTTCTCAACAGATGTCACTAGTTTTTTCCAAGGTTTAACCATAAAAACAAATATAAATGTTTTTCTGAATTATGTATGTATTTTAAATAAGATAATTAGAAATAGTTATGATTTTATTCAATGCATCGCTCTGACTACAATTTGTGAAAAATTAATTAGCAAAATTTGAATTTCGCGCTTTGAGAATCACCCATGTTTTTGCAGTACTTCCCCTATCATTTTCTGTTGTGAGTTGCAATTAGAGATACATACAACTGTAGTCGGCTGGAAGGTTAAAGCAAAAGCCGGCTGTCCTTTTGAAATGTGCAAGAAATGATACACAACCGTGCCCGTCATGAAGGTTTTCGATTATTTATTTTTAGTGATTTTGTTCAAATTTGGAGTAGCAGCTCCTCAAATTTTCACTGAAATCTACAAATATTGTGATATTGAAATAGGCGGGAAAAAAACATCTGTTCCAGAGTGAGTATTAGCCTCTATCATTGAATCTAATATTATTGTCGATTTTCAGTAAATTATGGACTATTAGTAGAAAGGATTTCAGTCTACATTTTTCACTATGTAAATCAGTGAAAAACGTTTGCTTAAATCAGTCTTCTTCTTGTCTCATCACAAAAAGCCGAAATCAGATTATTAATGTAGGAACAGAATTAATTCCAGGTAATATATATACATATATATATTAATATTATATATAATTTATATATGTATATTTAATTTAAATATAAACTTCTAGCTGAAGATGATAATTCAGTTTTTGTGTCGACGAACAGTGATAAGTGTATTTCAAATCCGAAGAAAAACTACACTCTTCAGATCACATTACAATGTTCGGATTCAATGTCGCTCAAACCGCGCTTAATACCTTCTGATGATGATTGCACTTTTGACATTTTTATGATGAGTCCAGACTGCCATCCTCGATGTACTGAATTAATAGAAGGCGCCTATTTTCTTGACTTAAGAAACTTGAAAAAGAATTTTCAAATTCAAACAGAGTCAAGCAACTTCAGTATAAGTTTTTGCAGAGAAAATCTGTATTGTTCACAGGGTGTAAGTGTATGCGAGATATTCGGAAATCAAACTGTACCTTTGGCTAGTTTCGATTCGCAACATATAAACTACGATGTAACAAAAAATGAACTGACTGTCAGAGGACGTTATAAACAGAATAGAGGTAAGGGTGAATGATCTAATATCAAAGAAATTGCTACTAAACGCAAATGGATCGGGAAAACCACCCGAAACTATCTGTGTTTGATAATAATGCAAATTTTTTTCTGTTAGATCTTATTTCATTTAGTTTACCTTTTTTTTTTTCAAGTTGTGAGAGATGTCCAAGTCTTGATTAAATGTAACTGGAAGTCAGATTTTGCTACTCCCAAATATCATAAAATACAAACTAAGAGACATTATAAATTTGAAGTTGAATCTTCTTTCGGTTGTGTGAAATTACCTCATAGTTGTGTTGTGTCTAGTTTAGATAATTTGCATTATAACTTAACAAAATTATCAAAACCGAATGGTTGGAAAGTCTCAAACGTTCCAAAAGGAGAGATATTTATTAATATTTGCAGTCCTTTAAAGAACCTACAAGGTGCCTGCCTCGGTAATGTTTGTCACACTAAAAATTTTGTTACCTAATTAGCGTATATTTCTTAGATCAACATTCTCAAGTTTGTCACAAAAATAACAATACTCTTATAAATAGAGGAAGTATTCTTTCATCCCTCAAATCGGAAAATGACAGAATTACTGCTACTTTTGTTTCTGGATCTTCTTGTAAAGAAAATGTATTCCTTGCATATAGTACAATAGTTGAATTTCAATGTTCTTACTTAGAGAAAGGACCTGTTTTCAAAGGGTTTAAAGAATGTGTTATGAAATTAGTTTGGGAAACACCTCATGCATGTCCTATAGATGTAATGACTTAATATTCTTAGCTATTTTTTCAAATAATTCATTTTCAGCTATACATCGGCCAAAACTGTTATGTCTCTGATAGAATTTCAAACAGAAATTTAAAACCTCTTTATAAAAACACTGATTTCGAGTATTCTTTAACGACAAATAATGATAAAATTGTTTATAATTTATGTGGACCTCTACACAACACCTGCAATGGCTACAAAAATACAAGTTTTTGTTTGAAAACTAACAAAAATGAAGAAATTGTGCTTGGTTTTGAAAATAATGACTTGATTAGTAAAAGCTCGAATTTAGTGATGCAGCTAGAAGGATCCTGGTGTCTAAATAAAAGAAGTAAAGCCCAAGTTACTGTTTACTTTATTTGTAGTTATGAATTCCCATCACCAGCCACTCAAATTAATGTGGTATGTATATACAGTGATTTTACTTGACGTCTAGTCTGACGATGAAATGGAGTGGTGCGACTTAGTTGTTTAAGAGAAATACAAAACTTATTCAAATAACTAGACGGACAGAGTCAAATGAAAAAAGTGGACAATATATCTGATCATCTACAAGTTTATTTTTTGTTTTACTTTTTAGCTAGAGGACAGTTGCAAATTCAATGTTACTATCTTCACTTCACTGGCATGCTTTTCACAGAAACCTTTCAAAGATTGTGTCTTTTCCTTTGAGGATAATACATATAATTTGACATCTTTAGTGCAAAAAAATCGGAACTACTTGGTTTCTAATGGTGATACTGATTTTGCATTCAATTTGTGTGGACCTATTATCAGCACAGCTGATGCTCAATGTGGAGGGAATACAATGTTTTGTAAAAAAAATAACTCCGAACCTAATATAAAATACAGGTTGAATAATCATTCAAATTTTTTGTTACCTTGAACTTTTCTTTTAAGGCATACAACATTGGGAGAAATAGCGACACCTAGTTTTCGTAATAATACATTGATTATTGAAGCTGGTATGGGAAGTTACTGTGAAGGATTAGGCTACTATATGAGTATTATCTATTTTGTATGCTCCAAAAAAAAAGTAAGTAAGTGAACAATGTATAAATATTGTTTTATTTAATAATTATTTCAGTTTTCCCCAATTTTTCTTCATAAAGAAAATTGCGTTTACAAGTTTAAATGGAAAACACCTGAAGCGTGTCCTCAAGTACAAAATTGCACAATTCATAGTGTTAACGCGGACAAAAAGTAAACATTTTTTCTACTAATATTTTATAATCGAAATTTTTTATTGAATAAAATTATATCATATTTTAGGCTTGATTTATCCAAAATAAACAAAAAGATTGTAAAAGTTAAAACTAGGAAAAGTGAATATACATTTCATTTATGCAAGGATGTTTACAGCATTGATGGTAAAACAAACTTAACAAATATACGCTGTTATATCAAATCTTTCAGAGGTTAAGGAAGTTATTCCACTAAGCCGCGAATACATACTTGCTAAGGACAGTTCTAACTTAATTCTAGATCTACATAAACAATGCACTAACCGCAGTACAACCATTACAAAAGTTATATTTAAACTTGAATGTTCAGTTGATGGTGATGACCACTTTGAGCAGATATCTTTTGAGGACTGCATTTTAAATATGAATCTCCAAACCAGTATTATTTGTGCAGAAAGTAGACCTATAGTGTTTACTAGCAATCTTACAAACAGTGTTGGTTTCCACTATGAAATTTCACTGTCGGATTTGCGAGGAAAAAAACATGCGAGTCCGAATTGCAGTGTGAATAATTCCATCACAGATTATCAGTATTATTTGAATAAGATGAAATCACAGCAAGTAAATATTTAAAGTGTATTATTTATATTTTGTTAAATGTTTCATTCTATTTTTAGGTATTTCATAATAATAACAGTTTTGTTATTAATTTTGACGGCGAGTTAACAGATTGCGATTTTTTTTGTAAAAATAAACAGAGACTAATAGGCAAAGTATGTCCTTCGTTTTTAGTCGATTTTACTCATCAGTCCTTTAATTTAACTTACTCAGGAGACAGTTATTGTGGATCAAATGGTAGATAATTTTTTTATTTTTTTAACTGGATATAAAATACTTTATTTTAGATCCATTTATTTTGGTATTAGTTTTTAAATGCAGTGACACTAAATCAGATGGCAGCATTTTACAGGTAGTATTGTTAATATTTATTTGAATAATTTAAATAAGAAAATGTTTTAGGATGAAAAATGCAAAACTGCATTTAAATTTAATTCACCAGAAGCTTGTTTATTGTTAGAGAAAGAAATTATATCTTCTGAAAATACTGCAGTAGTCATAACAAGTATAATTGGAGTGGTTATTGCAGCTGTGGCTGTTATTTTTTATCTCAGGAGGAGAAAACATTCACGCGGTTTTTGTCTTGTCAGAAACAAGTCCTCAGTTCCTATTTATATAAGAGTAACTATGAATTTTCTTTTAAATTGTTTTTTATTTAATTCAGTTTCGTTGCAGGACTGTTCACTATGAAAAAAGTTCAGTTCTTTTTTTGTTTTGTTCTTAATTTCAATAAAGTTTTATTAAATTTGAATTCGATTCTTATCTTTTTGACAGCTGACAGTAAGATGTAAATATTTGTTGAAGTGCTTTCAACATTTTGAGTACGATACCAAAGAACGTGACTCAGAAATGGTGTTATTGAACCAGGGTTACCCAGATCCTGAAAAAACAACAGACGAAATAGCCCCAAATAACGATATTATTGTAACCACTGATACTGATACAGATGATGAAGAAACTCCATATAATGACTATCAACCACTCCCAACGCAAGATCTACCAGATGTAGAAGATAGTTCAAGTGACAGTGAGGGAGCCGCAGCAAACGTCGATACTTTACCCCCAATCATTAGAATAGAAGAAATTCTAATCAAAGAAGTATGGACTGGTGCATATCCACAAGCTGTAGATATAATCATGGACAGTAGTAAAGTTGATGAGGTAAAACAAGCAATGACAAATGTGTCTTTACCACCAAATTCCATACCAGAATGGGCAAACAACATTCCTGAAGAAGAATGGAAGCAAATGCTAATAAATAAATTGCGAAATATACAAAAGAAATAATTTATTTCAGTTTTTCATGTGATACAAAAGCAGGCATTAGTGTAAATTTTCATAAAATAAATTTTGAAAATTTGAGACTTTTTTTATTTATTTTCTAGACAGAAGTTGTCAATTTGACATTCACATGACAGTTGTAGGTTATGTTATGACAAGGAGATTTATAGTTTATTTTTCTGTTATTTATGGAAAAAAAGATTGAAAAATGACTAGTAGAGCGAAAAATGTAACAACTCGAATTGAAGTTGATATTGAAAAAAACAGAGAAGAATCAAATTGGGTAAAATTAATAGATTTATCGGAACAACTCAAAGAAAAGTCTCCCGAATTCGGTATCTAGATCAGAAAAGTGTTATACAGTTTTACTGACTATTGTATTTTAGTGTGTCTTTCTGATTTTTTAATAGGAGAAGGAAAATTAGAAAATTATTTGGAAGAATGGCCACCGATTGAAGCTAATATAGATCGTGCTAAAATAGGTTTAATAGACGCAAAGAGGTACTTAACTTTAGTTATCAATGATGCCGGAATCAAGGTATTTTCTAAAACTTACTTAAAATTTGATTAATATCTCTACTGAATTCAGGCTGGAGTTGCTATGGATGCACACCTGCTCCTCGGTAAACTCCATTATGCTTGTGGACAATATGCTAATGCAATCCAGCATTTTAAATCAGCTGAACTTCATAATTTGGCTCAAAAAAAACTTCCTCTGTATGTAATATTTTTTATGAGAGTGATGTAAATTTGACAATCTTGATTTTAGGAGGAGTTTACGAATAATAGCAGAATCTTATGCTGTCAATGGTTTGTGCCTTCAAAAGGACACAACAGCAACAAGTAAATTCAAAAAAGCGGAAAGAGAAGAAGAAATGAATAAGTGTTTCAGTTTAGCCGCTGATTTAAGTTTACTTTATATGCAGAAATTAGAAAAAGAACCTAGTAGTACAACAACTAATGCTGGAACGCATTCTCCACAACCTCCACCTATTCATAAATCACTAGGTGTAATCTTAGAACAAGCACTACAAGAAGGACCAAAGTCTTTATTACAACAAGGCAAAGCCGAAGACGCATTAGAAAAATATAGAGCTGCTGTTTGTGCAGTTGAAACTCAAGGTGCTAACGCCATTCGTTTAAAATTTTTATGTCAAATGGCGCAATTAATATTACAAGGATTGTTAGGAGACAAATATAAACCACCACTTAATTCATTGCCTAAACCTGCAGTTTGGAAACCTAAGTATTATGCCTCATTAAATCAGGTACTAAACATTTTATACTTTTATTATATATTATTATTTTTGATTAGTTTGTTCCAAGGAATGAATGTGAAGAAGCGATTTTGGTGTTATTAATTGCTGAATCAATAGCTGTTCGGAATGCTGTCTTATCACAATCCCCAGAGTTTAAAGAGGCGAGATTGATTGCGTACCAAGATGCTACAGTTGTTTACGATTTGTTGGCTATCGCAACCGTGAGATGGGGGCAGGTTTCTCTGCTACAAGAAGTAAGTTGCCTAACTCAATTCGTTTGAACCTCTGTGCAAAGTTGCTGAAAACACTTATTTGCAGTCTCTGGAACGATCAATGAAGTTTTCTTTTGAAGAACTTCATTTATGGAAACAACACGGCCTTAGCCTTTTAGCAACCGGTCGCTACGTGCACGCCTTAGCTGTTTTGAAAGAAGTGATACGTTTAGAACCCAATAACGCTAGTAACTGCCTTCTTGCAGCGAAAATCTGCTATGAACACTTGAATTTAGCAGTAGAAGGAACAAATTTTAGTGTCGAGGCGAAAAAAAAAGAACTCCAATGTAATTCAGGTTTGCTTGGTCGATCTTATCTTTATACTGGCATTGGTTACTACTTACAAGCAGAAGCGTGTTTACTTAAAAAAGATAAAGAAGATTTAATGCAAGGAGCATTGGAGAATTTCCGACGTGCTGTAGAAATCGAACCAAATGACCATTTATGTCACTATTACTTAGGCCTCCAGTTAGCAATAATGGGGCAGATTAGTGAAGCCCAAACCCATGTGAGAATATCATTAGATCTTCGCTCGGAAAATTCGTCCACATTGCATTTATTAGTATTGTTACTGACGGCAGAAAGAGATCATAAGAATGCATTAGCAATTGTTGATAATGCACTGGAAGAATATCCCGATTGTTTAAATTTGATGTATGTGAAAGCGCATCTTGAACTGCATGAAGAAGGAGGAGACAAGGCTTTATTAACTGCGAAACAAATGTTGGAACTGTGGAAAAATTTATATGAGGGACAAACAAATTCTGACGTTCCAGAGTGTGACAGAAAAAGTGATACACGATCAGTCTTCCAGTTATACACTTCGGAAATGTCAGACAGAGATTCCAGTAAGTGAAAAACCACGACTTCTTAGATTAATAAACATTTTGCGACTTTTTCAGGCTCTTTACAGCTCCACAACACTGCCGCCACTCGCATCGAGCAAGCCTTGAGCGAAGTAGCAAGTTCGTTAAGTAGTTTTAGTCCACGACCTGGTCCACAAAGGGCATGGATGCTACAAGTAGAAGTATGGCTGCTTCTTGCAGAACTATATCTAGCTATGGACCAACCAGCTGATGTACAGCAGTGCATACATGAAGCTACTCAAATTTATCCTTTGAGTCATCACATTATGCATATGGTAATTCAGGCATAAATAAATTAACACAATTGGGAAGTTTTTTTTGTAGAAAGGGCTATTGCATATGCATAAACAGGAGTGGTCAGATGCGAAACTGTGCTTCCAGAATGCTGTAGCCATCAACCCTCAACACGTGAAATCTTTACAAGAATTAGGATTGGTTTATCATTATTTAGGTTTACAAGGATTAGCGGAAACAACGTTCAGAGAAGCAGCGAAGATTGATCCTAAAAACCACGTGACGTGGTGAGTGCTTTTTAGTATATCTTATCACGATATTTTCCATGTTTGAAATGGAAAAAAAACAAATTTTTAACTGGTAATCAATATTAAACGAATTAGAGTAGACTCTCAAGCAAGGCATGCATGTTGCTTCATTAGTTCACACCATTCAATTATGGACATATTCAACAATTTATTTTTGACTAAAATTCCAAATACTCAACAAGCCAACTCTCATTCGTTTTTTACGACAGTTTTAGCATGCTGGTTACTGGACTGCTGAATTAAACAAAAGCCTAATTTCGTTATTACTGTTTTCAACAGGTATAATTTAGGTAAAGTTTTGGAAGCTTTGGGTGAATATGAGGAAGCGAGTAAAGCAATGGCTACTGCTTTGATGGAAGAGAAAAATAATCCAATTCTTCCGTTCAATTCAGTTCCTCTTTGTTTCGAGTAAAGAAGAGGAAATTTGCACTTGTTGATATAGTAGTCAAATTGATTGTTATTTTGTTATTTTGTAAATTGATGATTGTACTTATTATTTGTTATAGAATTTGTACTTTAGTCGTCAGTGTTGGTGTATGTTATTAAAAAAAAAATCAATGTGATAGACGTCTGCAAATACCGTAACTTTAAAAGTTTCCAACAACGTTTCTACGACATTCTGAGTAGATCATTTGGTTTATGGTTTTTATTTTACCAAGGATATGGTGTATAACACTGTGTTTAGAAACAAAGTATACTAAAAAGTGGCGAAGTCGAAATGGCGCCTATAAATCCAATATAAGTTACCTATAGTGATAAGAAATTACAAAATATCGTATTTGAACGTGGTGCCATTGTAACGTTTATTGTGTACAATTCCTGTCACATGTTAAATATTTCACTGGAACTAATTTTGAGATTAACTATTAATACTGTTAATATTGACATTATTTTTTATTTTTGTTTTTATATCCTTCATTTTGATTGAAGGTGAATAATAAAGGTATATGAACAAATCGTTTCAGTATTTTTCATTTATAATCCCTATTTTTAATGACGAAAATAAAGCTTCAATTGCTCACAATTAAAAGTAAAGTATTCAAGATTGATTACAATAAGTATTGATAATAAATGTTACGAAAACACATCAGTGATAATATCTAAAATTTTTCTTTTTAGATTATTTTGCGATATCTTAGTTCTATGACAAATATATTTTAATTAGAACGAATTATAAGTATTTGCACCCAAAAATAATCTATTTTTATTTAACTATAAGATTGAAACAAATGTTAAAGAAAATTCTCTAGTTTGCATAAAATTACTACAGCAAAAAGTGATTCCACTAATAATAGTTTTTTCTTTTTCATATAACATTGCTTTACTCTTCTAATTATAACAAAATATAAGGGACTAGAGATTATGACTATGGAAATGCATTAAACAAAGACTATAAATGTTTATTATTTTTACCTTGATAACTTCTATATGATGTTATTATTATAATTTATAAATAACGTATTATGAATTCTGGTTTTAAAATTTCAAATATTGTAAAGAAACGTTTAAAGTTGACTTTGAAAAAAAATATTAATGATCATTTTTTTGTAGGTAGGCTATGCCTCATCAAAATTTTAATTAAAAAAATTTGAATCAGGAATTTAAATAAAAATTGAAGCCATTTATACGCATTTGTAAAGAATTAACTCTAATTTCCTCTGCGCTTTGTATTCTGCTGAGAGATAATAAATAAGAATTATTTGGACATTGCATATTTTTTTTCTTTTAATTTGTGTTTAGTGTTTTCAACCCATTTTTGATTCTGGGATAATAGCATTGCGATAAGCTAATTATCCCATTAGGGTAGAGGGGTGAGTCGGCGCCTTCAAATCGGCCCGGCCAGCGCGGCATCTCCAGCCACCGCCACCGTTGCCACCACTCGATTAAAGCGAAAAAAAGCCGTTGCATCCATGATCCTGAGCTGGGGGCGTATCCACAGTCGTCGCAAAGCGACTGCCGCACCCGCCACGCCGTAACTTCAACCGCCGCCGCGTGCTCGGCCGCCGCTTGACGCATTGCAGGTACATATCGACCAATCAAAACGCAGAATCGCACTTTCGTACGTTGTAAACAAGCCGCGCCCGACGTTTCAAACGTGGCGATTTCTACGAGTCGATAAGTAACACTGACTAAAAATCATAATTATTGAATATTTTTTGAAAATTTTGTTTTAGAAAGTCAAGATAGAGTTTTTTCGGTGGTTGTGTAAAAGTGGCACTGCTTTGGGGGCGGTTTTGGCTGTTGTAAAGAGCCGCATCGGCGTAGGAATATTTACTCGGTTGTGTCGTAGCCGCACCACTGCGCTTTGGCGGCAGCCCCCTCCACCCTCCCGTCCTAAACAAAACGAGAAAAGACATAGACGCAGACAGTTGGCTGGTGCACTTACTCGCGAACAGTTGCAAGCGACGCATTTGTGTACCCGAATTTTGTTTAGTGTACCCCTTTTGCGTAAATACAGTCATGGTAAGTAGCCGTTTTTGTTATAAAACGGTTATTTGGTGTGTTTTTATCCGGATGATCCGTTTTCAGACGGATATTTACAGACAAACCTTTTGTGTATACCTGTCAAAATCATTTCCGTAAACCGGTAAATTATATTGCCGCAATGCGGACGTATAGCTAGTTTTACAGCGCTAATTTCGGACGTTTCCATTTACAGGCTGACCAACTCACTGAGGAGCAAATCGCCGAGTTCAAAGAAGCTTTTTCGTTGTTCGATAAAGACGGTGACGGTACAATTACAACCAAAGAGTTGGGAACGGTGATGAGATCACTGGGACAAAACCCTACGGAGGCTGAGCTTCAGGATATGATCAATGAAGTAGACGCCGACGGTGAGTGCGAAATCTTCAAACGTTATTGGTCGATGTTCGCTTTTTCTCCTAGTCGGGCGCTACCAACTTTAAATCCGCACGACCATCTGTTGACTAGATTGTTGTTGTAACGGTTTTCGTTTATTTTCACAAGAAAAAACTATGATGTAATTGTAACGATTGGAAAATGATAAGGTTTATCGCTAGATTCAAACTCAAATTTGATAATTGACTGATAATTTACTCCATTATTCTATATAAATTTTCCAGTTGACAGATTTCTGATAAAAACGCTCACATTGTTAATGTGCAGTTCCTCGCAAAACCTTATCAGTACCAAAAATTAGTAAGTGCGTCATTGGTGTTAAAATGATAAAACAAAAAAATATTTGACAGTTCGCTTTAATGTGGTTGGTAGTGAATTCAAACTTATCTTTCAAACATTTAAAAAGAAAACAAACTAGTTTTTCCTTTTAAACAGTAATTTAATGTTTTAGTCTGTCATGACCTATTTTCCTACGATATTGGACACCATAAATGTGGCACAGGGACTGAATGTAAAATGAAAATCTCATCAGGCGTGCAAAGTTCATTTATACCAACTTAAAAAAATCAATAGCTACATCAATTAGTAATCTTATCTCAACATTGTTACATTAGCCAAACAGCGGCACAATTACCTTTTGGAAGCTTAGATAATTTGCAATATATTCATTTATTATTCATCAGCAGTTCATCCTATGACGGAACGTAACGGCGAAGATTACGCCATGAATTTTAATAGAAAGCCAACAGCTATTTAAGATGCTTTTTGTATGTGTACGTTGTTACAGTTTACTGTAATCGATTTTGTTTTTTGTAAAATTTGATAAGAAACTAAATATATAGTATTTATTAAATAAAATGTCTAAATGAAAGTGTATCAGTCCAAAAAATAATCTATAAGAGTGTCAAGCAAAAAAATTATCATAGCTATTTTCATATGATAACGCTTAAAAGTTGTAGTTGATATAACTTGCTTCCTGTATCAATTTCTAGACTATAATCTCATACTTCACCACAAACCCAAAGCGTTGTAAATTATTGTCATGTTGGCTTCACTGCTTGAGTACTTAGTACATGAGGAAAATGATCATAAATTTTTATAAATTAGCTGTTATATATCTGGTGGAATCTGGAAAATCACTGTATTATTCTGCTATTAAACGTAATTAAATTGAAGATAAATTCTCGCAATTGTTAATAATTATTTATTTGTATTTAAAGTTAATTGCTTTACTTATTTTACATCTTCTAATATTTTACCGGATGTTATTTTGGCATTTACAGCTGTAATATGATGCTGTACATGTTCTATTGGAATTTATTAATTAGGACGTGATAAACTCCTAGAAATAAAATTATTATGGTGGTATTTTTATTCTTTGAAAAATTTTGTTCCTACCTTTTGGCAAACTAACTGGTGTTAGTATTATAAAATGAATCATACATGCTTTTATTATACGCAGTTTTTGGTATATGATTAGTTATAAGGGTATTCTTGGAGTTGAAGAAAGAAAAGAATAAATGACAAAATTTCAAACACTAATAGTAAAAGGAACATTTGTAGGAAGAAGCATGCTTAAAAATGTACAAATAGGGTACAGGTAATCTGCGTTGTTTGTCTGTTATACTTTTCAAGTATACGTCATTTTATTGATTGTTTTCTAGAATTGCGTCTTAGATGACCTTAAGCTGTTGTCACCGTAGAATGTGTTGAAGATGCTTCGCGAAGATGTTTTCAATAAATGCTTAATCTCAATATTGAATTTTTTTATATAAATTTGATGAAATTGAATTTTTTTTCTGCTCTGTTGATATTCAGATTAATTTTATTCTGACGCTAATAGTAATTATTGATAAGTAACGATTATATGACATATATTTTAATGTAGTTTGGTTTATTATCCAGTTGTTAACGCTATTGATTATATCCTATATAAGATATTTTCCCTAGAAGTATAAATATTTAAGATGAATTCGATGAGATACCAGACGCTAATTGAATTTTATGAATTTGGTTGAATTCAAGTTTGGTGCTTTTTTTAGGTAATGGTACAATCGATTTTCCTGAGTTCCTAACGATGATGGCCCGTAAAATGAAAGACACCGATAGTGAAGAAGAAATTCGTGAAGCATTCCGAGTATTCGACAAAGACGGGAACGGATTTATCTCGGCAGCTGAATTACGTCATGTGATGACCAATCTAGGTGAAAAATTGACTGATGAAGAGGTTGATGAAATGATCAGAGAGGCTGACATCGATGGTGACGGCCAGGTTAATTACGAAGGTAAAAAATAAAGTCTTATTGTTATACTAGTATTGGTTTCTCATTACTTCTTGAAATTTTTGTTTTTTGCGTGAGAATTTTAGCTTTTATATTATGTCGGGAGCATGAAAAAAGGACAAAATTATTCCAACACAGCACATATCTTGACGCGCGTCCTTTTTATTTTGCTTTCGAATGTATTTTGAAATTGTGTTAGTTGGGAGTTCATTCATCATTAAAATTGTTCTTGTCATCACACTACTTCTTTTGGGAATGTATAGCTCTTTTTGGGTTTTTATTCTCTTTTGTTTTTATGAAGATGTTTTCTAGACCAGGAAGGTATGACTGGTAGTGTTCCTTTGCAGATTTCCGAGCTCTAGCTCTCATAGTTTTCAGTCGGTACTCAGCCACACATGCTTCGAGCTGGTCAGTTGTAGTCTTGCTTTGGGAATGTGCTTAGTGGCATGTTACTCTGTTATTAGTACAACCCTATCACTGTCTAAGCACTCTATGTTATGATGTCTTTTCGCTTTTTATGGTGAGAATGTTTTTACTCTCAATATGAAAGCACATTTCCAAATATGTTGACTGCATTTATTTATTTATTTTTTGTACATTTAATGTGTAGCTGTTGTAATATAACAACTAACCGACAACGGGTAGTTTGTCAAAGTGAAGGAAATTTTCGGATGTTATAACAATGAAGCCTTTGACTTTGGAGAATTACCTTACCTTCACTCTCATTGATAATTCATGCTGTAATATTTCCATCAATTCCGCTAATCCATAGATACCAACATTAACTTCACTTATGGATGTAGTGCACCCAACACATCTTTTTTTTAATGTTGGGTTTATGTTATGTAAATTTACTTGATCTTAATTGATTCCTAAAATCTATTTTTTTTTACAGAGTTCGTTACCATGATGACCTCAAAATGAAGAGTAGAAAAATTTGCATTTCAGCTTTCCATTGTTTCATCCCGGCCCATTATCTACAATTTCAAAACATCTTGAACTATTTTGCTTGGCTGCCGGGCCACTAAAGTGAAAAACTTAATCGTTATTTTATTTACAAGACAACTTTAATTAATAATAAATATTTATAAATTAATATAATTGTGTAAATTTTTGTAATATATTTGTTTGGAAGGTGCAACACCAAGCATCCTCTATACTGTTTTAAACTTGTGTGCTACATGTCTAGTTGAGTCGTTCTTGTTATTCACAAAGTATGAAATTGTACTTATTAAGTCGTTCTTTCGGTGTTAGTTTAGGGGGATACACAGACATAGATACACTCAGAGTTTCATGTTTCATACTTTGTGATCCAAACATACATCTGTGCACTTAAATATAGGATGTATCCCCTTACTTTTATTTTCCATTGTTTCATCAGTTTTTTTCTTGTCATCATAAACTTCATCCTTCTGTATTGTAGGTTTTACATTTAAAATAGTTAGGAATTTTTCCAGTGTATAACCAAATAGACACTCTTTTCGTCAGCCTCGTCATTTTTTTTATTGACCTGTTTATTTATTTTATTTATAGATAAGAAAAACTATCATCGGTTACAATGTGAAATTATTAGATGTTTAAATTTGAAATAAATGTGACTAAAAAAACATTAGTGATTGTTTATCAAACCCATTATTAGAATTATTAAATGCTACGCCAGTACGTTTTCTTATGTTAAATTCCTTAATTACAAATAAACATTTTAAAGCTGTCTATCTTTTTCTATAAAGCAGACGTATATCTACCCTTTAACCTAAAATCAGAATTTTATGACAATATTTTAAGCAAGGCTTTGTTTAATGAAGAAAATCTGCAAAGAATCGTTTGGTCAGTTGCAACTGTATGATAATCGGGAATTGCAAAAGGTTATAATGGTTTTTTCTTTTTTGTGCAATTGAGTGGCAGAGATTTTCGCTCTTCTGAACCTTCTGGGCATGAGGACATGAGGACAAGAAAAGAAACTTGCAAACCAGTCATAAAAAATGTCACGTAGATAGTCTTGAATTTATTTTCATAACAAGGACGGTAGGAACTATTTACTAGCGAACTCTAGCGGCAAAAGGAGTCAAAACTGAGTGGTTTATCTTCATTATATTTGCAGAATTGACTTCCTAGAGCATAAGTTACCTACTTACATCCCCGTCGTCATGTAGTCAACAATTATTCTGGTAAAATTAATTTCAGTCTATAGAAACAAGTTATTAACAATGTGTTTACTACAAAGGGGGTAGAAAAAGTAACTTATTATTTTAAAAATAATGGGGTAAATTATATGCAAATACGCCACATGCGACCGTCACATCTGTAAAGGTAAATTCTTATTCGACATGAAAATAATAATATGAAATATCTACCGGGCATTTATCTGCTCTTGCAGCCCTTTTTTTTTAACTGAGATTCTGAATTCAACTTTATAAGGATGGTACTAAAAGGAGCAGAATAAAAAAATTTACAGCAGTATCAACTGCTTAACGAATAGAAATAGTTTATAAAGAGTGAAAAAATGTTTCGCTTTTTGCACTTCACCCTATATAATTAGGGTCAGTAGTGTATGAGGCCTCACTACTGACCTACCTCGAGTGAGTAATATTTCCGCGCACCTTTATAAATAGATGGTTTCGTCCGAGTCGCATCGCCGGACTCAACTCTTCAGAAGCACAATCGGTAGCGTCGCGACGCCGTCACCACGAATTAATACCTAATAGTGTAAATGGTGCATGGTGTCGGCCGATTGCGTTGTTTTTTAGTAGGTAAACCGCACGAGTCTGATCGTGATTCAAATTAATGAGGCCTTTTTCACATTGCCACAAAATCGACGCAATCTGTTGGCCAACAAGGTAATATCGATTCATCGTTTTATTACATATGTACATTTAAATGCCGCTTTCACCTTGATGTTTCACGCGCGATAAACCACAACGCATTTGCGCAAAGCGCGAATTTTAAAATATAGTGGGGGAGGCGGCAAACTATTGCCAATTATAACTGTCGCAATAAAAATAGGAACAAAAACAAGTTGACGACTCATTGTTTTAGGGTGATTTAACGCCTTCGAAATGAATCTTATGTTCCGGAAGAATTTTCGCGAGCAAAAGAGCGGAATAACGAGCAAAGCAGGAAAAGCAAGTGCTGCTCGACATGCGAGTAAACGGTCTAGTCGAGAGCAAGGGTACACTGCTATGGAAGAGCACCATTATAGGACACATCTCTTCTTCAACCCTCCCAGATGCAGTTACGCTCAAGCAGCAGAGGATATGGACGGTAGGATTTTTCTTTTTTTTCTCATGTGTTGTCTGTTTTCATAAACGCCAAACACACTGTATTACGTGGTTTAATAACATGTGTCTTTCGCAGGAAGCCCGACAGGTAAATCCAAGAGATTGCAGTTTTTTATAAGGTCAGATCGGGCTGCTTAAGGGAAAGTTACATATTTTAGATTTCTTAACGCTTATCGTAATTTTCGGATGCAGTTAGGACTTTAAGAAGCAGCTTCGACATAATAACAGCACGGTGTTGCGGCTTCGTCTTGGAATCTTCTCATGCTATCGCTTTAATAAAAAGCATTTAATTCGATTAATTCAAGAAAAATATTTCATCTGTCTATATTTTTGTTAAATACATATCATAATATCCGAACTGAACTGGTAATTTCTTCCCCCAAATCAGCTGACATTTACTTTTAAAAATAAACATTCAAACGTGGGATGATTTCAGATATTTATGTGAACTACTGAAAACAGCGAAGAGTTTATTTTGATGTTATGACATCCTTGGCCATCATCTGTTCATTCACGATATTCCTTGCTTTAAAATTAACCAAAACATTGTTTTATAAAAAATTAAATGGGGTTATATTAGCTACGTGTTGGGAATTCCCAAAAATTTAAGTAATTTACTTTTGGTCATATTCTTAAAAAAAACAAGTCCTTGAATGCCTGAAAGAGTGTTTTGGCAGCAGCTGCCAGTACATGAGAGCAGTAGCTTCTCTATTTTCTGCAATAAGTGATTATATTGACACACGTTTAGTGCGGTTGATGTGGTTCAGAGTTCATTTTTTAAGCGTAAGCCAATAGAAATCCCAACTTTTAGTAAGTTACATTTAAATCAGACAAAACGCTAAATTCCCCCACACAATACGTTCTGCTATTTTTGAATTTTCCATTAGTTGTGGAACATTTAACACTTTTGAGAAAAATTGTTTTGTTAATTCGTGGACAAAAATACATTAATTTAAAATTAGACTGCCAAGCTATGAACATTCTCGAAACTTTAGTTAATTAGTTTCGTTACATTTTAAAGTGTAGAAGAAAATTATGAACTGTTAAAATGATTCCAGATTATTATTACGGTTTTTGGTATTTTCAAAGGTGATATTTACGTTTATGAATCTTTTTGTCACGATATGTGCCCACGAAATATAAATCGGTCATTTGTAAGAAGAACAAAATGGAATTTTTTATAGGATACATAAATAGTAGAAAAGGCATAAACGTTAATTTGAAACTGACAACTCTGTTTTAAATTCATTCTATTTTCACCACACACAATGCACAATAAAATAACTGTGGTTTTACTTTGCTCTTTCATAAATACAGATGTTTAAATGGTTAAATCAAAATAGGATAGGTTGCTCGGGATCGAAATGACAATGACATTTTTTTGAAAAATATTGATTTCAGTTATTGGAATTATTTTTAGAACAGTGGTAGAATCAGTTATTATTTTTGTCAAATAAAACCTTCAAAAGTAACATCGAACGGCGATGATATTTTGAAAGAGAATTTTTAAATATAAAATCTACATAATTTTTTCAAACTTATTTATTAGAATCTTACAAAAAAACAAAAATGCATGTGAAATCCGAATAAATGACTGCTTAGAATTTTTATTACTATGTACCTAAGTGATTCCTAATCGATATAACTTTTTATGTTAATCTGTATTTTTTATTACCTACATGTAGATTTAGCACCGTAAAATTTTGAAGTTGTTTCTCTTATTTTATTTCTTTTTACAGGTAAATTCATACTCATAAATTAATATTTTTCCCTAAATATTGTTTATTCAGTTTTAATGAATTTAACCACGATGTCACAAACACACTGTACATATTTTATTATGAAATCTGTTTTTAACTTTGCAACACTTCCGATTTTATTACTTTAAATGTAAAAGATATAAAAATATTACGGAAATAAAGAACACTATTATTTGTTGAAACATCTCAGAATTTCCAAATAATAGCAATTTTTTTCCTATTTTTTTTGAGCAATTTATAACCAAAATAAATTTTGGTTATTTCATGCATTCCAAGAAAATACATTCATGATTTACAGTTGAAAATAGTATATTCTTCAACGACCGAGTAAGCCGAATATTAATTACCAGAATGCAAGTTTGAAACGCGAGCGTAACGATGATGATCGCAATCGCGATTGCGGTTGGAACGCCTCGTCTGTAAAATAAAATAGTATTTTTCTCTATTGCCAAAAGTGATTCTCAAAACAAAAAGAACATGCGGATGTTTGCATAACAATAAATTATCGAATTCTTTCCAAGTCAATCAATATTTATAAGTAAAAATAGATTCAATTATAAATACAATTGAAAGCGATTCGTGTGGCTTCAATCCAATTAACTTTTCCACAGGGTAATAATTCTATGAAACTTAAATTAATAGTTTTGAATTGTTTTCTAGTACAGCTGACATATGTATATGGAAAAAAGCTTCAGTTTATACATTCTAAAAGTTATCTTAATAAAATCACCATTTTCTATATATTCGTGTTTGATTGAAACGCTATATGCCGCAGCACTGCAGCATGTGTAAATTTGAGTTTACTGCGTCAAAAAAATGTATAAACAGTTAATTATAAGGAAGTAGCTATTTTATACAGTTATTCATCTAAGCAAAAAATCATTTTCCTCACAAAAAAATGACACTTTTTGTTGAAATTTTGTTTTCAAAAAACGCAAGACTCCTATATATAAAAAAAAACATCCGATTAATACAGTTCTTTTCTTCCTTTGTGTATTTTTGTCTTACATTTTTTAAACTGAATTACCTTAAAATTACTCTGTCTTTTTGCACCAAACTAACTCATCTATCGCTTTTCTGCACCATCGCGCTTCCAACAACCCTCCGTAACTCTCGAAAAAAAAACATCAAATCAAACTTCGTCGAACAAACACGTTTGCGTATATTTCATGCACAATGGTCTACTAACCCCGATTAGAATAAATAATTTATTTAGTAAAAGTAGAAAGGGTTTGGATAGATGCATGTGCGCGCACCACTCAGTCACATTCTTGGTCCATTTTATTTGATTCGTTCGGTTTGGATCCGTTTGCAGAACCGCGTTGCGGTCCTATGACTGGAGCGGGCGGGGATCCTCTGCCGCCGCAGTCGTCTACGATATCTCCACCGATGACGGAGTCTGACCTTCCGCAGCCTTTAATTGTGAGGACTCCTTCGGTTTCGATGATGAAGTGGCCTACGACACCTTCGCCAACCAAAACCACCCCCACGAGACAAGTGAGTCAACAATGCACTGCATACGTTTTCACTAGGGAATACGTTTAGAAAAAATATACAATTTCTTATATGTATATAGAGGATGGTCTAATAATATTTCAATCAAATTCTTTATAAACATTTTTTGTGTGTTGAAAAAAAATTGCATCTAATCAAAAAACTTTGATTTTTGCTGCATCTTGTTTCTAGGTGAGTTTCAACTATGGCAGAGACGGAGTATCCGATACAGCAAAAACTTTATCTGGTTTGGAAAGGGATTGTTTCATAATTCCTGTGCACAGCTTAGATAGGTTCCTTCCAGCTGGAGTACCAATGCCAGTAGGTATACACCCATAAATTATCAATAATAAGTTATTACAAACTTCGACTGTTTTTTTTCTTTTTCCAAAGAAACAGCCTTCTAATGGAAATTCTCTGGAAAAAAAAGCACAAGGGAACTTACACGTGATGGAGGTGAGTGTTGAAAATAAGTTTGCTGTTTGCGAAAATATTTACATGCAGTATTCTATTTTTGTATTTATCGATCTTGATTTCGTAGAAAATAATATAATAAATATAATATTATATGTAAATTGAATCAAGACTGACGAAAGAAAAATAGGTTAGTTATTTATTTGTCTGAATTAAGTCAATACTAGAGAAAATATTTGTGTTAAATTTTTATAAACTGTGGTACTTTTTTATGTTTGAGATTAGTGTATTTTAATAACGGGGATTTGAGAAAAACTCATTATCTAATAAAGAAATTGAAAATTTAGAAGGAAGAAATTATAGTAATTATCATTTCTTCCTTCGTTTCTTCAGTTTTTGCAATTAACAACAAAGTTAAAAATACATACCTTATATTACATACAGTTAGAAGAGAAGGTTGTAATTTAATAAATAATTGAAAACAAAGTTATTTATAGATTCTTGTTTAAAGTTGCTACTATGCTATTAAGGGACTTTATAAAATACACATTTACTGTTTTGTCGGAATTTTTAACATCATTTTAGCTTAAGTTTTTGTTCAAAAATCTCAAGTTTGAAGAGCAACAATTCGTTTGGTTTTGAATGCTATGCGTCATATCCCAATAAATGAGAAACATTACAAATTTATTTAGACTTTACCTTGGAAAAAAACTTCTAAAACTAGACACTTGATCAGTTGACTAGTGGTTGTTGTAAAATTTGTTCATTACGCTACCAGCAAAGTTTTCAAAGCCGTTTGCTGGCTTTTATTCTAATGTCATAATTTTAAGTATCATTATGCGATAACTTTCAAAAAATTGAAGTCTATAACTTTTTTGTCAACAAAATTAAATACAATAATGCTAACTATATCTTCGTTTTTAAAAATCAAAACCAGAAAACTGTTTAATAATATCTTACCTTGATGGTTTCTACTTCTGTCACAGTTCCCTCTTCTTCAAAAAATCGGACCTATTTTTTTATACATTTTATTCTTTAACGTTTAGCGACGGCAAATCCTGGCTTCCTGTCACTATAAAGACATTAACACTAACTTAACACTTTGATAATAACATTTCAGTACTAAATCCAATATACTACCAATTAATGCAATGAAATGATGATGCATTTACATCTGAAATTATTAACTTATTAGAAATTGATTATGACGTCTATCTCTACAAGAGTGCGATTAAACTGAATCATCATTTTAATTATTCGAAAATAAATGTATGATAAAAAAAAAAAGAAGTTTCGTAACGGTCTTTGTCCAGTGTGTCATTTCCCGCCTTCCGTAACGCAAATTATTGAAAAATCAAACAAAAATAACAAACCAAATTATTTAAATTTATTTCTCATTTTTATTAACATGCAAACTTTCAACAATCATTTCTTCCCAAATATTCACAACTTTGGACAGTAGCGCACGTCTCAAAAACGCTTTAATTCTTTCTCTATAACTTTCACCTTCATGACTCAAATCTGATTTAATTTGAGAGTAAAACGGACAATATAACACATTCTGAGACTAATTCTGTAAACAAAATCTTTCACATTTTCAGTTAAATTGTAAATAACGTAGATACTCCTGGATGTAACTTCCCATTAGATGTTCATCTGTCAACTAACAATCGCATTTGTAATTGTCAATATTTCTTGTTGGAAATAAATAACGCATCTTTTTCATCAACTAGAATATAACAAATTTTTAGCTGCTAGTTTTAATGTCATCTAAAACGGCATTCATAATCGTAAAATCGTCGCATAGTTCATAATCACTTTATACCCTATAAAAGTATAATTATTCTGATTTCAAATGTATGTACATAAAATTATTAATAGACATGAATTTCATATCTCATAGAGACTACAGACGACTATTGCAGCTTTATAACTTTTACATTAAAATAAAAGGAAAAATTCATTTTATATTAACTACATAAAAAATTCCAACAAATAATGTTTGTATACATTCTTTAAATTGTAATAAAAGTTTATCGATTTATCTAACAAATTTCAGCTCTTTTCTTTGAGAAAAAAAGAGGAAAATGTCTATTATTCCCCATTCATCTCCATAAAAAACACATAAAGCCTATCTCATATTATTTCATTCACAAAAATCCGTTTTTACACTCTTACAAGATATTAATTTTCATGATACCCTCACTTTGTAGCATATATCGATTTTCAAGTTTTGTTTTACATCAAGACAACATTTTTATAGCATAGCTATTTCGTTTGTTGATTGATAAACTAACGAAGAGATTTTAATGTCTATCTTTCTCAACTTCATCTAATTAATTTTTGATCGAATCAATTTCCGATTCGAATCTTTCAAAGTTAAATTACGTTTGTCTTATATGCTACATCTATTAAATGGAAAAAGTTCTTAAACGTGTCACCTGGGAAATAAATAACTAAATTAAACCAAAGTTAGCCTAAAGCACTTTTCTCATAATTCCCAAATATCTAACTAACCAATAAGGTGATTTTTTTTTAGGTGCCTGATCCGAAACTTTGTGTCTTATGTCACCTAATGAGTCCGTTGGAACCAATTGATCCTGTGTTAGAATCACCTTTAGTTCAACCCTTATTCAAGCAACGAGTGACTGCAGGCGAACTTTTAAGCGAAGTGTCGCAGACCAAAACTGCAGTGACTGGAATGCTGTTAGCTAATATGGAACGTAATGGTACGTATATAAAAATAACTCAAAGATTTAAAAAAAAAAAATTTTAGCCGAATTTCCATTTATTTCTTATTATGTGATAAACACTTCACAAACAAATCCTGTGATGTTTTACAATAATATTCGCACTGCCAGTCTGACCAAGTTTGACCCTCGACAGCTGAGGTATACGGCGGCACATACGTTAGATTTATATACAGGTAAGTGAGAAAAAAACTCGTAAATTTTAATTTATCACCGCACCGAAAAACAATTTCTGATTGCAGTGTCGTTACATTTTTACAGCTATTGATGTGATTCATTTTTTAATGAAGTCATAAAGGTTTCTTTTGAAATAAAAAACCTAATAAACGTAATGAGCAACTAGTTTGTGCACTATCATTAAAGTTTATACCATTACCAGTAATGGATTTACAATTAAATAATGGAAAGGAGCCAAAAATTGAATTTTCAAGTTTTATTCGTAATTCATTTATTTTTTTTAAACTCCCAAATTTCATTACATATTAGTGAATATTTTTGTTTGTTTCATTCTATGCTAGATTGGTCAAGCCAAGTTGAAATTTTCCCGGCGCATCCACCAAAAGACACCTATAATTTTTTTCTTATTGAACTCCCATATTATCATTGCAGAATGCATAGATCACGCATCAGCACAAAATTTAATTATTTTTCTCCAAAAATGTTTTTCTTATTCAATATCTGCAGATTAAAAACGTTAGTTATGTTATTAGTGCTTCTTCTCAGTCTCATTTGATTTTTTTCGTTTCTTCAAAACGTTATAGATAAATGTGGAAATAAAATTAATTTCATTGATCTTTCTTATTTTAGAAGTAGCATCAATATGTCGACCACCAGTCCACGAGATCGGAGTTTCCTTAACAAAGACACATACTTCTTCAACAGGATATATGGTGTCAGTGTACAAAGTGTTCGATGGTGATGATAGAGAAAAATTTGAAAGAAATTGGTTATATTGGACCGGAGCTAGAATGATTTACAGATATTTACCAGCAGCAGCAGGATTAAGGAGAATTTCTCTCCATAAATCACTAAGTCCAAAAGGAGATAAAATGTACATTTTAATTTGTGAATGTTGTAATTTATTAAGTGACGTTACTGTATGTGCATTGATACTACCAGCTTTGAGGGCGAGACTTACAGGGTATACGGGAATTTTTAGACCAATACAAACATTTTAATTTTTTTTATGAAATTAAGACATATCGGTCACACATCATTACTTTTTTGAAAAATGGTAAAGATATGAATAAACTATCATTATAAGGTTAAGTTGGGTAAATGTATAATAATCAAGCCAAAGATGTTTTAATAGTTCAAAATTTTTCATCTAGACTATTTTACGAAAAATTATAATCAAAAATATTTAATAGATTATATTTACCCTACTTTACCCTATATTCAAATCTATTACAAAAATTGCTTGCAAATTAAAAAGTAAATTTATTAAATCGATAGATGCAAGACTACGCTTTAAGCATCGTGCCTATTTTATATTGTTGAACAATCAAAAATTGTTATATAAAATAACAGCGACTTGAAAATTGTATATTAGAAGCTTCAAACTTTTTTAAAATCTATAGTTAAAATAACATATCATTATCAAAAACATGTGTAAACCGAAGTTTCTTTTAAACATACAACAGACAAACATCAAAATTTCTTTACAGAAAGTAATCATTCTTTATCAATTCAGGTGTCCAAGAATATTTTAGGGTTTAATAACAGTAAAAGTTTCGAAAAGCAAATGTAGATATATTTTGAAAATTTAAAATAAGAAATCTAATCTGTAAGTAGTAGAAATGAATTTTCTTAGGACACCTGTATATGAGTGGCGTTATATTATGCTTACGAGTTATAAATAAAGTACAAAAGTCCAACTCAAATTCATTTATAAAAACAACTTATGATATGTAAAAGCATTGAGTTGAAAACATAATAACTTAAAATTATTGTGTTTAATAGTCTAATAATTTTCGTCAGCATTTGAGTTTTAGTAATTTCGATGTATATTTTACATATTGTTAATGTAAACTAAAACAAAATTAACATATCCGTTGAAAACTATTGGCAAAAAAATGTCTTCCTTAGTTCTGCTTTGAGAAAAAGAAAAAGCAATATTAGATAGAAATTTATTTAAATATATACAATGCTCAAACCACACTTCAAAACTACTTAGTTTTTATTACCTTCTTTAATACCCTTTCCGTCCTCTGAATCTTTGTCTATTATCTAACTGTAAAAATAATGTATTTGATTTAATTACATATATACTTGAATAAATATTTTCATTACCATTGAGCGTTTACATTCAAAAAATGTATTCCTAAGGGCTTGACATTCAGCAGGAACATCATTTGATTTGAGACATTCTCTAGGTGTTTTTTTGTGCTAAAATTTAATATTTCCGGAAAAGTATCTCAACTTTTTTAGAACTTACAATTCTACAACAATCACTTTCCAATAGACACATTTTGAGATCAGCTCGTACTCCAGCACAAGGTGAAGTATCTGCCAGTTTTTCATTCTCTTCGGTATATCGCATCATTTTGAAAGACTCTTTTTAGGTCTTCAGTAAAAAAGTGAGGTTATCTTGACGGATTCCAACGCAGATTATTTATTATAAAACTTTTATTTATCTAGCAAAGTCAGTTAGTTCAATTTGTAACTATTGCGACATTTCTATTTATTCGATATTAACAATAAGAAGAAGATTGAGCAGAGCTTCTTTCAGAATAACTACATAACCTAAAAATATAGTTTTATAACCTCATTTTTCAAGCTTCCAGCTGGCAAGTTTTAAATTATTGTTTTTGCTAGAAAATGTTTTTTATTCTATTGTTTAAAAAACATATTGATTCATGATTTACAGAATTACTCTTATTATAATTTTTGAAACTTTTATCTACTTATTACAGCGACATCAGTCGGGTATTCCCCGGTTCATAAAAGTGCAATACGGCATTCTTTTGAATGTTAAATATGGAAAATCAAAAAATTCTTATATAGAATGTTTAAAAAAGTCGGTGTAGTATTTTAAGGAGTAATAGTATTCATATTCAATATTCATTTTTCAGCCCTGCTCTTTTATAGATTAATTTATAACATAATTTTTGTTTTGAAAAATCAAACATCCTCGAAAATTTGTTACCATTAATTAATTTCGATTTTTTATTAATACATTCATTTAAAATTATTCAAAAATATACAATGTGTTCAAAAAACATGGTAAAATAATTTAGGGGATAACATTGAGACTTTTCTGTTTATTTTGGTTTAGACTATCATCCCTTAAATTATTTTACCATCTTTTTTGAACACCTTGTATATTTTGGAATGATTTTAAAAGGATTTATTAATAATAAATTAAAATGAATTGATGTTAACAAATTTTCGAAGATGTTATGTTATTAAAATTAATCTCTAAGCAAGGCTGAAAAATAAAAATTCAAAATTATCTTCTCCAAGAGTCGTTTAACCTCTATGGGTACACAAAATAGAAAATATTCATTGGAATTAGTGAATAATCTTTTGTGTTAATTATAGATAAGATGAGTGATAAGAATCGAATAGATGTCAGTAAAATATTCAACAAATTTTATTAATTTTTTCGCTTTCATAATATGGAGAATTCATAATGATAAACAGAGATGGTAAATATGCAGTTAAAAAGTTTTAAAATATGCATATAAAACATGCTTATCCCACAAAAATTATCGCACCACACTAATTTTATATTTATTTATTATTTTGTGCATATTGGACACATTGGCTAAGAATAACTTTTTAGTGTAGAACTGAAAAGTGCAACATTTTTTTTATAATAGTAAGGAGGTAATGAAATAAAGAAAAAGTTTTAGTCTAAAAACTACGGGAAGTACTGCAACCAGAAGATGGGAATGTGTATCTGACATTAGTAGGCACTAAGAATATTTTTTAGATAGTACTTGTACCAAAACTCGATTAACCATTCGAAAGATGCAGTAAAAAGATTCACTGCATAACATAAGCTTTAAGAATCTACAAAATTGTATTATTTGAGATATGAAAAATTTTCTCTCACATTTTCATTATTTCAAAAGTTCTACCTGATGTTACAACATTGCTTCTTATTTTCAATACACTCTATAAAGAGTGTTTTACCACAAATGTAGGCGGTGCGACTATTATTGTGTATAATTAAAGAAGATATGTACTAAAAACATGCTTTTAGGCATTTTAATACGAGTTTTTGACATAACGAACCTTGTAAAAATAAATTTTTATTATGTTGTTCACTGATTTATAAAGACATTCTGAGAGGGTTTGATATCTGGACTCTGTCTTTAGGACCATTATTTAATACTGAAAGCGGTTCTAAAAAGAAAAATAGAAAGCTAAATATGTAATTATTAGGTCAAATTTACAAAAAAAATGCATAAGCGCTTATAGCTACGAATTAGAAAATTTGTTACACTCCACAATGCTAAGTATAATGATACATTTCAAATTGATTAAAAAACATAAGACCCGCTGGGAATAACATCCTCCTTCATCTGTTCTAAGTTAAACTACAGTCGATCGTCTTTCTATAGGTATTCATTATGAATGGATTACATTCTGTATCAAACAGCGCGATAATAATTGATATGACATTTTCAATATCCTTGATCCATGAGCTTTCAGATGTGAATGTCAGTCAAATGACTGAAATTAATATATCTCGGCAGTGAGTACTTCAGCCAAGTCACCAGTTGGCACTTCAAAAATATATCATAAAACTAAGTTTAACAGGTATTGAAAACACCTTTCTCGCGAAAAATGCAATCCTCACTTGATTAAACTGGAAAAAACTCATCCTTTGTCAATATTTCCCCCTCTTGTTCGTAAGCTCGATAAAGAGGTGGGGTTATTTATAGGCCACTTCTTACTTGCCGATACATTCTGAAAATTTTCGCACCACTGAAAACGTACAAAGTTGAGTTTTTGTGCGCTTTCCCATAATTTTTTGTCAAAAATTTATTGTTACTGTTAATCAATTTGTTGCCTTAGTTACCATTATGTGGCAATGGAAAATATAAACACGTGCTTTTATTCAACAAGAATCAATGTTAAAATGTTTTTCTGATAATTAAATATTGAAGCTGAGCGGTATCCTTAAACATACAAACAAGTAAAATGTCGTCGCTTTTCAAAAAAAAATTTGAAAGGAAGAAGTCGCTGTCGCGGAAAGAAATCAGTCTTGCAAGACTTGAAAATTTCAGGAAAGAAGTCATCACTGATTTTCATTCAGTTTCTGTAGGTAAGATTTGATTCTATAACATCTGTGTGCGTCATTTATTACAACTATATTTTCTCACCCGCTGAAAAAACTTTCAAGCTCGAATAAATATTGTAAGTTATCTTCACTTTTATGACGCAACGAGTGGGCGGCAAGAAAACTAGCTTTCAATAAGATAAATAAATTGCTGATTTCCGACTTTTTTGCAATAAATTTAGCTCCAAACTTGAACAAATCTCGTATTGATTTTTTGTGTTATTTTTTTAATTAAGACATTTTTCACATCCATGTTATCTTCGATGTCATAAATCGAGATACTTTTAAGAAAATTCGTTTATATAAACCTTTCTAAATTTAGAGTAAATCTCAAAACGAGGTCGCACTTAAAACCGATATTTCGCAATTTAATGATTCTTTTTCCATTGCTTTTAATTAGAAATCTAACCCGTTGCAAATAACAGTTTGTTCTTGCCACTCCAAAAATATCAAGTCATAAATTCATTGTTACGTTATTCTACTTAACACTTCTTGTTGATGTAAGCTCTATAACTTTTGTTTGGATAAATTAACTCGTCAATCGATGTAAACTTTGAAGCAATTTTTTTTAAACATTTACTTCCAATCAGGCGAATTATGTCGGCGCTTTAATACCGATCGAGAAAATGGACTTACTCCTCAACAAGCAGCCGAAATTTTGGCAAAAACTGGCCCAAACATGTTAACACCGTCCACAAAAACTCCAGAAATTGTGAAATTTATTCGGACATTGACGCATGGTAAGCTAGATTTAGTTCTTTGATATTTTATGAAGGGTCAGCGGGTGTATAATGCAAAAATGTGATTTATAAGTCGGTTGATCATCATTTGATTTAAATTTAGAACGGTATTTATGCTATATTTAAAGTATAACCAGTTTATGCAAGATGCTTGGACTACTTTTTTCCTTAAAGAAAATTTATACTTTGTAGGGTTTTCTTTGCTACTATGGATGGGAGCTTTATTATGCTTTTCAGCTGTGGTCATTCGAAAAATTACTACTCATGAAATGGATTCAGACAATTTGATTTTGGGATGTGTTCTTGTCGTGGTTGTAGTAGTAACCGGCTGCTTTACTTACTTCCAAGAACATAAAAGTCAAAAGGTTGGTTGTTATGTAAAAATCACAAATTCAAAAAAAAATTTCTTAGATTATGGAATCTTTTGCTAATATGGTTCCCCCTAAAGCCACAGTAATTCGTGGAGGAGAAACCATAACTATTATGTCTAAAGACTTAGTTGTGGGAGATTTAGTTGAAATGAAATTTGGAGACCGAATTCCTGCCGACATTAGAGTGATTCATAGTCAAGGATTTAAAGTGAGTCATAAAATTTTGTAAATTTTTGTTAACAGTAATGTCCAGGTTGACAATTCTGCTTTAACTGGTGAATCCGAACCCCAATTTAGGGGTAATGAATGCACTAGTGATAACATTCTTGAGACAAAAAATTTTGTTTTTTTCTCTACTAATGCGGTTGAAGGAACAGCTAGAGGGATAGTCTGCGCTTGTGGTGACCAAACAGTAATGGGACGAATCGCCGGTTTAACCGCTCGCCTTCAACCTAACAAAACACCAATTGCAAGAGAATTAGAACAATTTATGAAAATTATTAGCGTGTGGGCTTGCTTTTTAGGAGTGGTTTTTGGTGGAGCTGCTTTAGCAATGGATTATTCTTGGATCGAAGCTTGTTTATTTCTAATCGGAATTATTGTAGCTAATGTACCTGAAGGTAAAAATTTGTTAGAATAAAAGCACTCCTATGATGACTTTTTCGATTGTTAGGTCTTCTAGCAACTGTAACTGTTTGCCTATCAGTTACTGCAAAGAAGATGGCAGCTAAAAATTGTTTAGTTAAAAATTTGGAAGCTGTTGAAACCTTAGGTTCGACTTCTATAATTTGTTCTGACAAAACAGGTACTCTCACACAGAATAAGATGACAGTGTGTCACTTCTGGTGTGATAATAAAATCATTCATGCTGATTCTACAACACAACAAGACGAAGCCAAAACCTACTTTGAGAATGAAGGTAGAGATATTTTTTTTGTTGAATTAATTACAAATGGAACTTTCAGGATTCAAAATCTTAATGCGTTGCGCCACCCTTTGCAACCGTGCTGAGTTTGTCCACGGCCAAGAAGATAAACCAGTTCTTCTTCGTCAAGTCAGAGGTGATGCTTCCGAAGAAGCTATATTGAAATTTGTTGAGCTTACTAAAGTTGTAAACGATCCTTCTAAATTTAGGCATGACAATCCAAAACTTTTAGAAATACCATTTAGTTCTACTACGAAGTATCAAATTTCTATTCATGCTATTGAAAATGATAGATGTTTGATGGTAATGAAAGGAGCACCTGAACGGATATTAGCTCGTTGTTCGCACATTTTTCTCGATAATGAAACAAAGAAAATGTCGGATGAATGGAGAAAAATTTGTGATAAAGCTTGTACAGATCTTGCAGAACGAGGTGAAAGAGTGTTAGGATTTTGCGATTTGTTATTAGATGAAAGTTATACAAAAGATTTTCCATTTTCTGCCGAACCGCCAAATTTTCCAAGAAAAAATTTAAGATTTGTTGGATTTATGTCTTTGATTGATCCTCCTAGACCACAAGTGCCTGATGCTGTACAAAGATGCAAAAGTGCAGGAATTAGAGTTATTATGGTGACTGGAGACCATCCAGTAATATAACTTTTTGCCCCATCTTGAAAACTTTATTTTTACGAATTTGGATAAGTTAAATCCAAGTTTTCCAGATGGTGGCATCGACAGAAACCTTTTTTTTTTACCAAACTAATTTTAGATCACCGCTAAAGCTATAGCGAAACAAGTTGGTATAATTCAAGCAGCTGAAAGTATAGATGCTTTTAATATCAATATAATCGAAACTTTGCCTCCTTTTAAAGATAAAGCGATTGTTATCCACGGATCTACATTACGTGATATGAATAATGATGAATTGGATACCATTTTACACAATTTTAAAGAAATAGTTTTTGCACGCACTTCTCCCACGCAAAAACTTCAAATAGTTGAAGGATGTCAAAGACTTGGAGAAATCGGTAAAAGTTACAATTATGTTTGATTAATTAAATGGAATAATAATTTCAGTGGCTGTTACTGGAGATGGGGTGAACGATGCACCAGCTCTCAAAAAAGCTGATATAGGTATAGCTATGGGTATTTCTGGATCCGAAGTGTCTCAACAATCAGCTGATATGATACTACTAGACGATAATTTTGCATCGATTATAACTGGAGTCGAAGAAGGAAGGAAAATTTTCGATAATTTGAAAAAATCCATAGCCTATACTTTGGCATCCAATGTGCCTGAAATTTTACCATTTTTAGCTTTTGTACTTGTTAACATTCCATTACCTCTAGGTAAGAATATTTAAAATGGTATCAACGTTTAATATTTTTTTGTAGGAGTTATGGCCATTCTCTGCATTGATTTACTAACGGACATGTTACCAGCTATCAGTTTAGCTTACGAAAAAGCAGAAAGTGACATAATGCAGAGACCTCCAAGAAATCCCAGAACTGATAATTTAGTAACACGGAAACTTTACTTTCTTGCTTATGGCCATATAGGAATGATTGAAGCTGTTTGCGGTTTTTTTGTTTATTTTGCAATAATGGCTGAACATGGGTTTATGCCAAGAAAGCTTATAGGTATATTGTGAAAAAACTATTGGAAAAAAATATATTAATGCCCAATACAGGTTTGCGGCGAGAATGGGATTCAGAAACTATTAATGATCTGAAGGATTCCTATGGACAAGAATGGTCATACCATAGTAGAAAAGAATTAGAATATACTTGTTACACGGCTTTTATGATAAGCGTAGTTGTTACCCAATGGGCTGATTTAATTGTGTGCAAAACAAGAATCAATTCAATCTGTCAACAAGGTACTAACAATATGGTATAAATATTGATAGACATAATAATTTTCAGGAATGGGTAATATGGTTTTGAATATAAGTCTTGTCGTCGAAACAGTAGTCGCGTGTATGCTGTCGTATATACCAAAAATGAGTTATTTAAAATTTTATCCAGTCATGTTCCGATGGTATTATTTTCTAATACTGACTTTAATTAAGTTATTTCATCTTTTGATGCATTTTAGGTGGTGTTATTCTCTACCATTTGCAGTTTTTATTATAATATTTGACGAAACACGAAAATGGCACATGCGAAAATGGCCGCACGGCTGGTACCGTCAAGAGACATATTACTGAGAATAATTTTTATCAATAAATTATTATATTTCGAAAAGTAATTACATTCTTGTATTTTTTTAACCATTTCTCAATCCTGTTTATAATTCTTATTACCCATGTGGGAAATACGACAATAAGTGACTAAGTAATGCGACAAAACCAGTTTTCATTTTCAAATAACTCTCTTGTCTTGGGAGTGCAAATTTAAACTTTGCAGGAATTAGACGTCCGGTACTATGTACTCAACGATTTTCTTAACAATTTGTAAGTTAAATAAACCAAATTAGATATATATTTATTAATTTTAACAGCAGTGTTTGTACTAAATGATGTTTGTTTAAGTGATGGTAAGTGTTTAATTTCACTACTAAAAGATAGATAGATTTATAAATGAATATTTGTTTGTTGTTAGAATGTGGGCGATTTAAGTTTAGTAACAATTTATCGTTTCCGTGGAATGTGGCTATTTATTTGGGAGATGATCATCAAGCGGAATTGGTTTGTTTTGGATCTCTCATTCAATCGAATATTATTTTAACAGGTACACATGTTTGATGTTTTTTTTTTATTATTATTATTACAAAGGGGAGTAGTTATATATGTCACCTTAATTTCAGATTTTTTTTTATGTTTTGATTGATAAATATCTGAAAAATGGTAACTATATGATACTATAAAGTTTTCTTTATATTAAGCTTTCCTGTATAAATCTTCAAAAATTCGGTAAGACAAAGAAAAACCTCACACTACATGTTAATCAGAAAAAAAAGAGAATTTTTTTGAAGAAAACTGAAATATACTATTATTTCAAAAAAAAATCTTAATTCTTAATTTTAAAAACATAAAACGTAAATTATTTTCAGTTAGAAAAATTATTACTTACTTACTCACTTAAAATGATTAAAAATTGAAGGATTTTTACAACATTTGATATGGCATTCAAATTTAAATACGTTCTTTGAGTCAAATTCAAACTAAAACTAATATTAAGTAAAAAATCTATTATTGTCACCAAACAAAAGTTCGGTTAATCAGTTAACACCCATTTCTCATTCGTTTTAACTCAGATAATTTTTTTATTGCCAAGTAAATACTTCCCTAATTTATTTATTCTTCTGATTTTTTCTCTGTACTTGCAAATCAAATAATAATTAAACAAAGCAAGTATAAAAAAATTATCCTCCATAAAATTTCAGCCGCACATTGCTTTAGTGATAATTTAAGCGGAAATATCCGTAATGAGACTTTTTACGTAAAAACAAAAGACTTTCCCAAAGAATACATCATAAAACCATCAGATTCAAGTGTTATAAAGGTGAAACTCTACTCCTACATTTTTATCAATAATTTAACTATTAACGAACCACAGATTCATAAAAACAGCATCCATCTGCATAAATACTATGAAGGAATAATCAATTTTTTCGAAAACGATTTGGCTTTAATAAAAGATCAATTTCTCTTTAACGATGAAACTGGTATTGTTTGTATCGACTGGTCTGGAGAAATTATAAAAGTAAGTAATAAATAACTTGAAAATTTTAATAACAAATTGTCAACAGGATAACCCATATTCAAATCGACCAATTTGGAATAATAACAAAATAACAATTGTTGAACAAACAAATGTGTATCTTGACGAATGCTATAACAATGTTCCAAAAAACTTCGTTCCTTTTATCACCCAAGATAAATATTGTTCGAAACTTGAAAGTAAGTAATGTTTGATTACTTACACTCTAGTAATCCTTTGACTTGAAGCTTCAGATCTGAATCCATACCATGCAAACGAAGGCGCTGGAATATTTTTTCGTAAAAACAATAGATGGTATATTGAAGGTGTAATTAGTAGACAAGACAGCCAATTATCAACTTACACACCTGTTCATCAATATATAAACTGGATTTCAAATGTTTCAATATAATAAAATTTAAAATAATTACAGATATTACAATTCACTAGAAATTCCTTGTTAGGGGATGTACAGGATAAAACTCCTTAATACTAAACAATCTTTCGGAAATAACTTTCGAAGTTTCGTCTGTTGTTAAATACGGACCATCAATAATGGCTAACAATTTCGGTTTAATTCTTTGAGTCGCTAATAATGTAAAAGCTGAAGCTAGGTGGATTTCATATTCGGCATGTTGAAGCCCTATACAATAAGATCGAGATGCCCGACCTAAGCAAGCCACCATCGCATAAATATCAATTATACATTCTGCCAATCGAGTAAGTTCGGCGTGTTTATTAATGACTTCGGAACCGTAACGAGTAAATAAAACTTCAGTAGCATATTGTAACCGTAAAACACAGTACCTATAAATAATAAATATAAAACTGAAAAAAATTAAATTTGTTTCCTTACTCTAAACGTTTTGCTGCATATAAACACGAAGGATGCAAATAATAATGAAGATTTAGGTTTAAATCCGGATTGTCATTTTCTTGTTTTCTATTCGTCCAAAGACGTTTCAAAACTAGGAAACTGTTGAATAACGGATTTCTCAATTTTCTCACGAAACTGTCTAATTTCATCTAAAAAAAAGTTACAAATAATTTTAAATAAAAAATGCTCATACTCCAGCATGTCGTAAACAAAAGAGTGCAATTAACAGTTTCAAATTATCATTATTGTCGTTCAGCGTGACTTGACATTGAGCTTGTTTATGCAATTGATTGCACCAATGTTCATCTAAACTTGCTTCTGCTCCTATCAAATCTAAACATTTCGATGATGTTTGAAAAGCATGCTCAGAAGAAAAAACCTGAAAATTTTTTAAAATCAAAATGTAGTTGCTTTTGGAGTTTTTTAATTTATACTTTCACAATTGCAGATTCTACTTCTACATCTTGATCATCATATTTATCAATAAGTCCGGATGTTAAGTAAATCATGCTGTCAACTGCATAGAGTGATGTAGCAATCTAAAACACAAAAAATATTTTTTTTACAAGGAATATTACACAAGAGTATCTTTTAGTTCAACAAGAAAAATAAATCAATAATTAATCATACCTCTCCCAACTTTAACCTAATGGCATCGGTTTCATGCAAAAAATTCGGCGGGCTGGAGATATTAATAAAATGTTCAGTAGTTTTGTTAATTAATTTTTTTAGTAATGTTGACGATATTACTCCACAACTAAGACGAAATTCTGGATATATTGTTGACAATATTTTTCCTCCCAAATCTTCTTCACCTATTAGATTTTCTAAAAAAGTTAAAAAGTAAATTAATAATGATTAAATTTAACAAGTAAAAATACCATTAGGAACTACAGTATTTTCGAACACGACTTTACTTAGATACAGACTACTATCGATTGTTTTTTGTTTTGAACTTGTGATTCCCCCAAAGTCTCGTTCTACTACAAAAGCTGTGAATTTCTGGTCTCTGCCTTTATCGCTTATAATATAATTATTGTTAGCAATTACTACGTAAAAATCAGCATCACTTCCATTGATCAAATATTTCTTTTCTCCATTCAAAATCTAAAAACAAAACACGTTATTATGTGTAAATAACTCAAATATGGTTCTTCCAAACCCAAGATTTTCCATCTTCGGACTTTTTAGCTGTCATTTTAACCATACTTAGATCAAGCGATAAATTTTCAAGAATACAGAAAGCTGAAATTGAATCACCATTAATTAATTTTTGTAAATACTTTGATTTTAGATAATCATTTCCATAATTAAATAAAGTTTTAATTCCTAACGTCTCATTATTTATAATAGAATTTTTTAGATTTAATTCAGATAAAAGTTCTATAAATCTACACAATTCGGTTGCTGTCAATTCTCTTCCTCCCATTAACTGCGAAGCTTGAAGCCCTAATAATCTTCCAGAAGATAATTTCTTGAGGAAATCTTTTGATAAGGATGAACAATTTAAAAGCTCTGGTTGAAGATAAGCCTGTGCTTCATCAATACTTTTGTTTAAATTATTCAATTCTTCATTTTTCAATTCAGGGTAAGTCAATATATCATTGTCAAAAATACCTAAAAGCAAGTTTTTGACAAAAGGAGCTTTGGGGGGTTCCTTTGTTTTGAATTTTGGTTGAATGTTTGAAATTTTTTCAAATTCTTTAAGTTGGTCTTCTTCACGTTGCGTTTCTTTGAGAATAGGCTGAGTTGCATAATTTCTGACATATTTCACTAAATTTATGTTGTTTGAATAACGTATATTTCGGTATATATGCAGCATTTTAAATTTATTTCTTCAAAACCTAACCTCAAAAAGATAGAGGTTATAAGCAGTAAGCACCCATGCAGTTGTTTACATAAGCCTGGCGCATGTCACCGTTTAAATTCTAATTAAACTCTTGGAAATTGGAATAAAAAATAAAACTTTGGACAATTTGTGTGTTTTTTTCTGTCTCAAGATCATTTTCATATTGATTGCATAGAAAATTTCATTCAATTTTGAGCACTTGAAACCAAATTAAAACGCCTAATATTGTGCTTGATAATCCAATAATAATTCCAAAAAATGAACAGATTATAATAAAAATAGATGTTGATCCAATATTTGGTTGAAATTGTTGGGACTGTAACCTGTTCAAATTTAAGAAAGTTTCAATTTCTATTTCGGAGACTGATTCCCCCAAGTTTTTCTTCAGTTTAAATGTTATTTCCTTATTCATAGGTGCAAAATTTTGACTTTTAATAACTGTCGATTGATAAGTCACTAATTTTCAAAACGATTTAAAAAATGTCAATAGTGACAATTATTTATTTTACTTCTTTTTTTAAAAAATTAAACAAATTAATGCTTATAAAAGGAATTAGGAAATGCATTTTGAACTTCTAGAGTAAAACCATCCCAATAGAAAACTACAAACAATTTTTTTAAATTAATTAAAAAAAAATAAAGAAAAAAACTTTAACATCGTCATCTAATTATTAAACAATAAACTAAAATTAAATTTGTTAATAGATTACTATTTTAAAATTGGTAAAACATCCTTTTATTTATACAACACATTTTAAATTCAGTAGTTATTAAATTAGCTTTTCTCATCAATAATACAAGTGCAAAAAAACAAATAAAAAATTATTGATGTTAATAATTGTAAGCATAGACAACTACTTATACATTTTAAACTCAAAAAAAATCATAATCTGAAATGCTTGAAATTTGAGTAAAGCAAGTCCTGACTAGCATACAGTAAATTGAATAAATTTAATTTTTAGCGTGGGGATGGATCCTTACCAATCTGTTAAATGTTGTATGTTGAAATTATATTATGTAGTCGCTTTTGAAAATAATTAGTTTATTCAAGGGATCTACTGACCATACATGCAATAAAATTACCTACGTTCTTAATAAATCACACTTTATTATAAAGCAATATCTGGCTTAAAGAACAGTATTTAAATTAATGTTTTCCACAAGTACTAAAAATAATCCATAAGAGCATTCTGAATTAATCTCCATGGAGATGATCTACATACAGCTCTTCTTGTTGGACAAGGATATTGGCTAAGACATTCTGACAAAAGTCTATCACATTCGCAAAGTCTTTGAGAGCATGACCCTGGACCTCCTAACTGATGTGGCGGGATAGCTAATTATAAGTTATTTCAAGTTACATCATTTATTAAATAATATCATTAAGTAATTGTATTTCTCATTAATATTGAATTATTCTTACATACTTACCACATAATGGCCTGTTATGGTAGCATTTCCAATAGTAAGGAACAAAATATTCAGAAAACATGAAGCAATTGGCTTGATCATAACACCAATCATGGTTTTTGCAACACCTAATTCATAAAAAAATTATTCAGTTTTATTAAAACTTATAATACCGACCTGTCTATCCCGTCAACTGCATATCCCGAGCCTAAGAACCCACAATAGCAACCATAACCCTTGTAAATTAACGGATTACATCCTGTAGCACAACTAACCATATTATATAGATGGATAACACCACGTTTGGATCTTTGTTCTTGGTTGGGGTGTGGATATTGAGATTCTATTTTATTATCCCTATGCTCAAATATGGAGGCGGCAAATAACGGTGAATCAGAAAGCGATTTTCGACGGAGAATTTCATTTGCATATCTACAATATAACTATTACATAAAAAACATAAAACTAGAAAAAACTGAAAGAAGTTTTATAAAGCTTGAACAAGAAAACGAAGAAACATTCGCACATAATTACGGAAATAATTAATATTAAAAGTTATAGATTGTGTGAAAGTAGCAATTATGTGCTCGTATCATAAACACAAGTAAAAAAAATGCGCGCAAATGTAATCATTGCGTTTAATTAATTGTGTCAAAGTTAGCCATTTAAGTACTTAAACGACATGTAGAAGATCAAGTCTTACGCAAACGTTTCGATTACATTAGCTACAAGTTTGTTTATTTTATTGCAAAATATATTTTTATACAGAAGGTTTCAATTTTATAATTTGATTAAAGCACTTACAGTCTTTGTTTTGAGTTTGAAGGTTGCGAATTACCAAATGGGTTGTTAGAGTGACCCAAGTAAACAGTAATATTATAGAAATCTTGAACTTTGCTTCGGGGTGTTATGGATGTCCATAAGTTCCCATGAGAGGGATAATTTTCAGCAGAAACATCTAAAACTAATTATTATAATGAAAACAAAAACATTAAAAAATATAATAATTCCACTGTAAAACAAAAGCGCCTGACATTTCAATTGAAGCCAGTAGTTTATATATGTACCCAACTAGAAAAATACGTTGTCATTTCAGTAATTTTATTTACTCTTTCAGTATTTTCATTTTTACTTTGTTGCAACTCTGTGTAATTTAAAAAGGATTTGAAAGCAATAGAAAAGAGTAAATAGAAAAATGGAATTTGGTTTTCAAGAAAATTGTCTAAATATGACGCAGACGATTAGAACAGTTATTAATTACTGAAAATAAAAAATTACTCACCAAAAATTTGTAGAGAAACGGCGACAACAAAAAAAATCTTCAACATGAACATCGTTCGTCAAGACATTACTTAAAGCAACAAGGTATCCCTTTTTACCTTTGTATTTGACGCAATCACATTTTTCTTTGTAATAGAACCTTCACTTAACATTTAATACTATGATAAATCACGTAACCATTACGAAGAATTCGTCTAATTTTTCACTAAACAGTGCAAATGCTATGTTAGAACTGAAAATCAAAGATATGTTGAGGGAATCCCCACTTAGATCTAAACTAAAAAATTAAGTGGTAGACTTTTAAAATAGTTATATTAAACTTGCTCGATTTTTTTCCCAACTGCAAATCCCGTGTCATTACTGCTTTCACTTTTATTATGTGGATGCGGTGCGTAAAATTGATTAAATCTATGAATCGAAGGAAATTTCGATGGTTTAAAGCAAGTAGAGTAGAACGTGGACTTGACTTTGAATTCAAGATGATAAAAGAAAAGTTTTTCTATAAGTTTATTCTTTTAATTATTGTTTTTTTATATTATAGAAAATATCAAAATCTCTCATTAATGAATGTTGATTGAGTAGAGGGCGTGAGAAAATGCAGATGATTTTGTAGTGAGAAGACAAACACTTCAGTATCTAATATAATACGTAATATAAACCACATATTAAATACAGTTACCTAGTTTTTCCCAAGTTGCAATTTTATCAAATACTTGATAATTCACGATGGAAAGTGATGAGTCAATTTTTCCAAATTATGTAATATAAATATTACAGACTTCTAAAGACGTTAAATGTCTTAGAAAGTAGAAATGAGCAAAATCTGACTTAAATGTAAAAGGAAAACATTTGATTAAAAGTAAATCTACATCAAAGTATAATTTACTTTGCGATTGCTTGTATAAACTCTAATTTTACCAAACTTTCATTTTGATAAAAATTTAATAAAACAAATTTAAAATAATTGCAAACTTGTGTGTCTTTTAATTACTTTTGAACAATAAAAATGTCATTTCACCTTAAGCGTCCGTGAAAAAAATCGTGCATTTACTAATTTCTAAGCTTGCAGTTTTCATTCATTAGATAAGACTCATCCATGGATTTACACTAACAATTTCACTAAACTTTCCATGATCGACGATATTATGAAAATGCGTTCATTGTCCTGCGTTCCGTTTATGTGGGTTTCAAGTTTGTTAATTCCGAAATCCTGCTGTCCCTGTGTAATTTGCAAAGCCGCATTAATTAAATTAGAATACATATTTGTTAATAGTAAACCACATTTCAACTTTTAATTAATTTGTCGAGGTGTAATCGACATTTGAACTTATGTCGACAGAGATATGATGATGTGTTTAAATAAAATGTAAGAAGTTTTAATTCAAATCAATAGGAAAGTGTATTATTCATTAGATTATTTTCTGTTTTGAAGTGTAAGAATAGAAGATAACGTGGAGAGGATTTTGGCAATATTACTTATTAATAAACATTTACCTTTCCCCTCCGTTAGTTGTGTACTGTCTCATTTAATAATACCAATTAATTATGAAGCACACTGTGCACATTATTATGTGTAATCTACTGATAATTTGAGAATTACGTACATAAATGTATCTGGTGCACATTTTGAAAACGGAAACAACAAAATAATAATAATTTTTATAATTACATAATTGTTTATAGTTATTCATACTACAAGTGTATTTTACCTATATTATACACGCAAGGAAATAATTAAATAATTAATAATTAAATGATAAATAATTAACAAGTGGTCGTTGCTACAGTTTTTCTTCTTCGCAGAAATTTAAATAATTATAGTTCATAGTCTTTTTATAATTCACTAAAGAATTATATACTATTTTAATTTTAATCTCAAAAATGACTAGTTTTCTTGCTTTGAATGCATTTCTGTTGTCTTCGGTATAGGAGAAAATATCAACACAAAGATTTTTGTTGAGATTTTTACACTTGTTTTTGTTTCTTTTTAAATTAAATAGAAATTGTATTGAATTTTGTCTTACAATATATTCCAGTAATTTGAAACAAAAACTTTGTTTACATTAATAAAATTGTTGATTATTAATTACCTACGTATTTTTTGTGAACACAATGACTGTAAATTTAATTGTAATAATTACTAATGTTAATTGAACACTCTAATAATGCTGTGTTTTAATTTGATTTAGTAAACTGTATGTAATGACAAACAATAGAAGAAAGTGTTGAAAATCTAATTTCAACAGTTTTCATCCATTTCTTGTATATAGTGTAATTAAGAAAATAATAGAAACTAACAATTAAAAATATAATAAATGGGAATATTAAGAAACTTTGAGATAAAATTACTGATAATAGTTATTGGTTTTTGCAGCTAAAAAATTACCTTATTTATAAAAAAAATGTTGAAATAATAAAAACAAAATTGATAAATCCATATTTATTTAAATATTCGAAACAAAAATTAGAAAATAAACCTTTGCATAAATGACTCTTTGATTTCTTATTTGTTTTATTTATCAGAGTTCGATTGTTCAAATCTGCCAATTAGTGGATGAAATACAAAATTTTGAATGGGAAAACAGAATTGTGTATATTTCACATATAACTTTCTCTCTTTGTTGATTGTATTTCAATTCAATCATATTTTTGTATATATTATTTAGGTTTCTAATTCAGCAATAGCAAATAAATCTTACTTAAGCTTCAGAAACGAGAAAGTGTTTTGAGATTATCTCAACCGTAATTTCAAAGAAAATTCATATACAATTCAACTGTTAAAATATCGTATAGACAAATATTATTATACATATTGTAGTTTGTGCATATCAGCTTAATGTAAAATTCAGCTGAATCAACTCATCAATACAACGACAACAAACTGAGAACTCACACTGTTTAATTAAATTCACTAAACTGTAAAATATACCCGTATTTCCTCTATTTATTGTTATGAATTATCAACAGTTTAATAAGTATTCTATTGCAGAAACTCACTCTTATTTACTTTGGCCTTATCCTCTACAATAACAATCAAATCGATGAATAGTGAATTGGAAAAAAGTATAAAGTTTGTGAGTTTTGGTGTCTCGTAGTACTATTTCTGGTGTCAGTGTTTGGGTCTACCCACGCACAATCGAAAAAAACCACTGGCCCTCATTCCTCTCACCCCATTAAAGCAATCTCTCAAATATGCAAAACAAGACAAAATCGTGGATGAATGGTAATCGCGAATCGGTGTGATCCTTGAGGGAGAGATCTGAACCGGATCTTATTTCTTCTCTTGATTGCGAACCGACAACAATACAGACAGTAGCTTTTCACTCAATGTTGCGTTACTACTAAATTGCTTTCTTGCGATTATACCACAAGATATGTAAATAATAAACAAAAGACGTAAAGACTTACAATTTGTTTTTATAGCACGAAAGAAAGACGAAAAAGCGAGAATTTTAACGATTTGACTTTAATTTGATTAAAAAGAGAACTTGAATGTGATCTGAGTTGAAATAGATAAAGTTTGTGAAAAGTCAAATTTTTACAAATGCAAATTAATTAAAATGACTGGTTTTAGTAATTAAAATTTACATCAGCATTGCAAATTTTATTACAATAAACAGACCGATACAACAGTGGAAATATGTGTGTGCATAGTTTTAAATGTGAAACGGATTGAAAAACTGTTGCTTTTAAGTTCATATTTTTTGATCCAAAAATGCATTATTGTTATTTACACGAAATATAAAAATAAATAGTTGTGATATTCCTCAGCTGACATTTATTACATGCATCGACGGTTATTATGATTTTTCTTCCTGCTCTCAGGATTCAAAATCACATCTTGTGAAAAATCCTTGTATTTGTTTGTCTTATAATTTAGTGAATTTTTACTCTAGTAATTGATTTAAAGTTGAGAACAGTCTGTTTACTAAGAAATTCCCAAAGAACCGAATCGAAAAAGCGCTCAACTTAATAAATAGTTAACAATTTTATTAAGTTCTGAGATAACACATGTCTGTAAAATAAACATAAAACGTCAATAAAAATTAGTTTGAGTAAACTTTTTATTACAATTTCACTCTCAACATAAAGAACGAGATTTCATGGCAACTATAAATGTTAACATAAAAACTCCTATTACAATTTTCTATCTAGGTAAGTCAACTATTTATGGAATTTCATCATTAGTAATTCAATTCCAAGAAATCTATCTCCTTTTTGAACAATTTTTTTTTGTCGTAAATTTTAAATCAAAATTATTTAGAACCGTTTAGAGATCCACACACTTGGATACGTCTTGAAACAACACACCGACAGATCAGCAAATTGGAATGCCAGTTAATGTAACAAAAAACTCAACGTTTCTTGCTATATAATGGATTAATTTGCTTCTGGCAATTTTATCAAAAGACGATTTGATTGGGTTAAAAAATATTCAAAAATTGTTTCTCCTATATTTTAAATTGTAATATATTTACATTTACTCTTGTTTGTGGAAAGAGTAAAATAACACCGTTCTTAAGCAACCTGAAATTTATTAAAGCATTTAGAAGCAACTTGAAATTTCTATTTACTCGTACATAACAGTTTTTTATGAGTAAAAAGGATAATGCACTTACGCTACTCTATCTCATCTATGTCAGAACAAAATCGCTCAAATTCAAAATTATAGATCATGTTGATTGGGAAAGTCAGTTCTTATATTGAAGGATCGCCTCCAATGCGGGAGAAAAAATCACACACTTTTGTAGCGTTTCAGTAGGATTTAATCTCTGAGCCCCTATCACTTTTAATGTTGTCTTACACAGAAGATGGTTTGTCAGAGTTCATCCAAATATTAAGTTCTTGATTTCCGTTCTCGCTGAGATTGCCTACTATAAATTATTATTTCGAACCATTTGCGGAATATGTGTATGCCTATTGTAATTGGGGTGCTGACAACTTACATAATGTCCTTTGGACCTCTCTTTCAATTCCATTATAACAATATGTTGAGCCAAAATCAATTGATTGTAGTGAGATAAATTTACAGAAATAGTTTGAAAATATCAGTTTTTATTCTGGCAATAAGATTTTGCTCCATTTTTTGTACAAATTGAAACTGTCAGGGTTCTGAGATTTGAATGAACTTACAAATTTTTATAAAAAAATAAATGTTTTCATAATTCTTTTTAATAGTTAAAACAGAAATGCAGCGAAATTCACATTAGTTTTTCCTGTACCTTCAAATTTTGAATATTTCTTCAAATGTTTCGACTGCTGAAGTAAGTTCTATTACAATCATTTTTTTGGCACTGTCTACACCATTTGTATTTACTATCTTTCAAAAATTCATTACAGGAAGGACCACATCCTCTATAAATTTCAGTTTTTTGCCCATTCTCATTATCTGGAAAACATCGATTAAACAAATGAATTACTAACTTTTCTTCAATTCTTGTATGTACCTTTATATTTTACTATAAAGCAATATATCAAACTATCCTCATTAGAACTCATTGATTTATTAGGTTCCTCACAATCAGTAATTTTATTATTATTCGCTATTGGGTTTTCGCACGCTCCATCACTTGTAGGATCACAATCATAGCACCTCAAAGAAAATGCTAAGAAAAATAAAACAATAAGATAGACGTAAAAAAGGTAACTAAGTTAATGTAAACAATTGAACTGCCACACCTTAATTTTAATTTTATGAAAAAAACTGATTATATTTTCAAAAATATACTTACCAATCTTACATAAGAATAGAAAAATAACAATTTTTAACATTGTTGAAAATTTTTTATTTGTAATAAATTTGCTGTTTTCACTGTGTTTTGATTTTAGAAGTCTCAAACTTGCGTTAGTCTATTAATAGGAACGAAAATATGGGAGCTATTTATACATATAAGTGTTATGTTTGTTATGCGGCAAAATTCAAAAATCAGAAAAAGACCAGTTTTCTAATTACTTTGATGTTGACTTTGTAATTGACAAAAAGAAATTAATACACTCCTACTTAAATGTTTTAGTTGAACCAATACAGTAATTTGAAGAATCAACAAATTTTTTGGTGTGAATTTTTCCATTTGAGACCAATACTGTTCGAAAATTGAAGCATTTTTAATTTGTAAAAAAAATTGAAATAATAAGTTTTAAAAAAGTCAATAAGAATAAAAATATAACTTTCGTTTTATTCACAGTCTATAAAAATGTTAATTCATAAACATAAAACCAAATTTCTCGCTTTATAAGTTTACGGTTTTAGAACTACTTCTTCAACGGGATTAGAAGTTAACTTCCTCACATTTCATTAAACAAATTGTTACAGTACTTATATATTTGAATAAAAACAATAAATAATTTATGGAGAAGATTTTCAGAGCTTAGTGGATGTGGTGGTTTCCTAACAGGTTTAATAATACAATAAAAGCGTAAATATACTGGGAAATTTGTTGGCATTTAGAGAATCCATATTATCATTATAAAGCAATATGATAAAAAAAAATTACACAAACTTTTACTATGGAATCAACTTCAGAGATTTGGAAAAAGTTATTTTGGGTTATTTTATAAAAATAGATTTGATGCTTTGGGCAAAAATTCATTTTTATACTTCTCCCTCCTTTGTCGAAACCAATCTTTTGTAAATTTACGCTACACCTTATAAATGTAGCATCAATAAGTGCTCCCTTACAGTTTCCTTAAAACCATTCTTGTCTATTGCAATATCCAAAAACGTCAAAGAGAGTACATTAATTAAGTTACAAGTGTTTCCCTTCCGCCAATGCTTTTCAACTACGCAACTATAATTTTTAATTACTTCCAACTCTAACAAACACTTTGATACAAATCGATTTAATGTTGATAAAACAAATAAAATTTTGATTCTGTATTAAATTGAATAAAGATTGAATAAAAAACTAATCTCTAATCTGTAAGACAGTAAGAAATAATTCCATTTCTTAATTATTATGTATCATGTCAAAATTCATTAAGACCGCCTGCTTAAGGTGTCCTTTTGCACCTCCTACCTCTCCGCCTCATTACGTAGTTAAACACCACCCTTGACACTATTTTCATATGGGTGGGGTAAGTCCAAAGCTTAATATGACCGTATGTGGGTGGGCCGGTGGGGATAGAAAAGGCGCAAGGCGCATCTCTGAATGAAAAGGCGAGCGCGAAACCAACTCGTTCATTTCAAAACTTGTCAAGTCCAACAACGGTTTTGGAGTGCTACACCTCATCGAAGCTATTAGACAACAAAGCAATAGTTTAAGACGATGAACTGTTGGTCAGCCGTTGTACTTCTTGCCGCTGTGGCTTTCGTCCTTGCGGAGGCCGCTGAGGCGAAACGTGAGTTCGATGTAGAACGTCTTTGGTGTTCATTTTAATAAAAAAAATTTCAATGTTCAAAATTAGTGTCAATTTTTTCTTCCTATGCACATTTTTATTTATTAATCAATTCTTTTGAATACTGAAACAAATGAAATGATTCAATTAATTTTTCAATAAAAAATTAATTTAAAAATTTCAAAAGAAAAATATAAAATGTATTTGTTTGCTTAATGATTTTTCTTTATCATGCTTATTGATTTTTGTATTGCACAAATTGCAATTTTTAGTTATTTTTCTTTCATAATAGAAAACTAGAGAGAAATTGAATTTTTTTTTTAAATAATTTGATCGGTTTTATTGCTTTGTTGTCAAACTTGATTTCTCCAAAATTTGTTCGTTTTACATTTACTACGTTCCCATTCAACGTACTAAGAAAAATTTCCTCAAAAACGTTAAAGGTGTAATTTCTAGGGTTTTTGCAATAAGTAAATATGTTCAAACCGGAGTACACAACTCCGCGATAGATATATCATTCAACATCAATTTTAGTTTTAAAATTTTGTTTACTTACATTTATTGGAATTCCTTTCAAAAAGCCGTTTAAAATAATAATTTGAAGAATCATATTGACTTATTTTTAGCCGTGTAACATAACATAAGATTTTTTTGCATTACTGCTTTTACCCCAAAAGTGACCTTTATATTTTATTATACACGTGAAAAAGCATCATTTCAAATTTTCTAACTATTAGTTTATACCCGTTTCATGATAAAAATTTGTAACATAATTGAAAAGAAAACCAGATAAATAAAATTGCTCGTATGTAAACAACAAAAAACTAATTTAAAATGAATGAGATTACGAAAATTTTTACGTTTAATTTGTGATTATTTTTTCTTTTTTACGTTGAAATTGAAGGGAATAAAGCTTTCACAGCGATAGTGGAGTGTGCTGAAATAATTTACTTTTAGATATAGGTGGTATAATCGGAGTGCGATAAATAAAGTACTGCTTTAAAACTATTCTCTGAAAGATAGCTTTTCAAGTCGTTTTTTTCCCAGTAATGTGTGTTTGTGAACTGACAATAATTGTGCAAAGAATTTTTAAAATGAATGCTTAGTTTTTAATTTTATAATTTAAATAGGTAGTTATTGTCTGACATCAATGAAAATACAATAATAAAAAACATTTGATTGTTTGGAATTTTTAAAGTTATAATAATAATTATTTTCTGTTATCAGTTTATCAGCTTTCAAATGTTTGTCTACTATAGTTAGCATTAAATTAAAGTTTGTAATTTCCCATAATTATTCACTCTGTTTACATGTTTTATCTACCAAATGAAACAGCATTTAGAGAAACAAATATTTTTCTCTTTTATAATAACACCAAGTACTTTCCTATGGATAAATAATTGTTTAATTTAATCATGTACCTTCATTGTTATGGTTTCAAATGGGAAATTTCTGTAGATATAAAAATATTAAAATGGTGAAGAGTGTAAGAAAAATCAATTATTTATAATAACATTGGTTTGCCTGTTGTTTTATGTTTATTTATTATCGTCGTACAAGTCTAGAATATTTGAAACCTTAAAAAATTTTAATTTTGCTTTTTATATCGTGTCACGTCGTAGTCATCATTTTTTTCTATTAAACAAATCGTAGGTTCTTGCTACTTGCTACTAGAAGCTCATGTGCTATCCCGGCGCGTCCACCATTTGGAAAAATTTTTGCGGGAAAGTGGGTAAATGATGGTTTTGAAAAATACAGTTTTACTGTTAGAATAATACATTTCTGTTTATTCATATACACATAATAATCCAAAAATCGGCATGAAAGCTTGAAGCGTTATGGTTGTCAATAAAAAAATACATATTTAAATATATAATTTAATATTATTAATTATTTTACTCATTTTACTTCCAAGAGCGTCTAGATGGCTTAAAACATTTTGTTTATTCAATCGTTTTCAAAATTTTTAAATTAGTTTCTGACTGTTTTTTTTTTCATTTCAAACACAATTTTTCTGTAAACGTGTTATATCTTATCTGCTCCTTTCAATAACAAAATAAAAGATTGCACACACAAAGATGAAAATAATAGATAGTTTAACAGTAGAATTGGTTTTGAAAAGCTCTGTGCATATTCCTTCAAGTTAGATCGTCAGTATTGTAACAACCAGAAAAAAATAATTTGAAATTCTGGTTTTTTGCATTTAATAATAAAGCCATTTGCAGCTGTTCCAATCAATTAAATCCATTTTTTGATCAAAATAAAAAGTAGTTGTGTCAAAATTCTATCAAAAATTAAAATTCAGTGCAATATCATAAAAAATTTGGTCAAATATAAACAGTAAATTTGGATTCCAATAAAAATTGAAAACATTTAAACGATATTTCTTACAAATCAAAATTTGTAAGATTTTCATTTCTTTATAGCTCAGTTGTAACATTAAGTGCAGAAATGATGTTTTTAGTTTTATATCAAGCGAATTTAGAATAATAAAACTACAGAAAGTTTTATTTCTATTTGGAATAATTATTCATAAATAAATATTCAAGTGAGACATTGCTTTGGTAATTTTTACCTTAGAAATAAAGCATTTATTGTTGGATACAATTACAATTAAATCAAACTGCAAGTGTAAGAAAGTAATTATTAGAAAAACCTATTAAAGTAATAATTTTTAAACAAAGTCTTTTAAGAAGAAAGAATGCGGATTCTTTTGAAGAATAACGAATAAGTGCATTTGTAAAAAACGAACTTGACTTGGAAACATGAAACGTCTCTAATATTTTCCAATAATTGTAGGCAGTTAATGATTCCATGCATTTTTTTTCAAACTGAAAAAGCTTATGATTTTAAAAGCATTTAATTAAAATAGTGCTGTTATGTGTTTAAAGCTGCATTTGATAGAAATTTAAGATTAGATTTTGCTGTTGGTCAATAATAAAAGTTTGGTAATAAATAAAACACAGTCAGTGGCAATACAATTTTTAAGTTTTAGAATTGGTCAAAAACAGGAATTTTTTATAGTTAATTTTTTTCGGAGTAGATTTGCATTTTCTAAATTGTATTCCTCTTAATTTCTCAAAAATTCATACTCAGCGAACTGAAATAATTGGTGTATAGTATATTCAAAATAAAAAATATATAAATTTTATGAATTTATTTCGAATGATGAATGCCACTACACTTGAATTGAGAAAGAAAGTAGTAGATATGTGTACTAATATAAAAAATTCAAAATTCAGCTCAAATAAATATAAGTTTGAATAGAGGAATTTAAATAGTAAAATTTAAATAATGAAATACCACAATAAAATTATTGTTAATTCAGTTCAAACCAGAACGGAAACCGTTGTTGAAGTGGTTTTCTCATACATATTTCCAAATATCTGACCAACATAGGTTTTCCATTTAATTGTAAAGCTGGAAAATCTAAATATTTTGTGATTGTCCAAAAATAAATTGAAATATTAACTTCTACTCTTCCAAAGATTTTTTATAAATTATAAATTATGGATTTATCAATTACTAATCTGAAGTCAATATATTTAATTTTCATTAAAAAGTTATATACATACTTTATTATATTATTATATTTATTATCTCTTTTAATGAAGTTTAAATAAGCAATTTATCGATAAATTAATAACTACTAATAAAAATATTTCAAAATTATATCAGATGAACATAATTTTGCAAGGTACAGTGTGAATGAGGGATAATATATTATTTTTTTTTAACTGATAATTTACTGAAAAAACAAAATAAAAGGTTTAGCCGCAACATAATACAAACTATGAGGATACAAGTTTTGAGCACTTTTTTTACAATTTTTAACAAAATTCAATAAAGAATACTGTACACAGATGCCATTCAACACAACAACTGTTTCTGGAATAACGTTCGTGTTCAATACGTATTTTTTAACTATAAATAAACATCTAAATTGCTACTTATTTTTTATCTGGGTTTTGTTTATGATTCTAAAAAAATATAATCATATTCGAGGCAAAGTTAATATTAAATATTTGAATATTTGCTACGTCAATCAATTTTAAATGTTATTCTAAGATATTAAATAATTTCCTGCATCAAATACTTTCAGAGCTAATTACTCAAATACTTGGTGTATCTTTTTCATTACCTTTAAGTTTTTCACGATATTTGCTGTTTAAGTGGAAAAGTGTATAGTAATAATATTTTGTAATTAGTGTTGATTTGTAAATGTTAAAGCATAATTAAACATCTCTAACAATTAATAAATAATCTAATTTCTGTATAAAAAGTGCCATAATTGAATTTTGTCTGCATTAAGGAAAAACGATGAAGCTTTTGAAACTCATTAAAGAAGTTCACAGGCAAATTACAGGCTTGATCTCGTCTTGCAACTTTCTAATCTTCCGGAATGTTTATTAAATGATATTTAGTCATTGCTAATTATAAAACAGTTTAATGAAATTCAGTAATTGAAAAAATTATATACAAGTTAAAACTAATTTTATGACTTTGAAACTTTTAACCAACAAGCAACAGGTGTTAAAAAAGCGAAAATGACAAAAATCTAATAAAAGAAAGAAACTAACAGAGAACAATCTATTTTATTTTACTTTATATTGTAGAAGTGTTTTCAAACAAAACTATTGATTTGTGATAATATCTAAACGAAATATCACGTAATATAAATCAGCAAAACATTTCAGGTTTTTTGTAATGAAATTACGTTTTCAGTCGTGTCCATCTAGAACGATTTTCTGCTTAACATCCGGTATTTAGATTGAATGCAGGCGTATGTGTACATTTTTTCGGGTAAAATGTTCCTTCAGCAAACTTCAAAAGCGTTGATTGGTAATTGGCATCGAAAACGTTGGGGTTTTAATATTTACTTTCAGAACCAGCGGTTGGCATTTAGAAAATTGATTTACAGTAACCATGTTCTAACACTTTTTAAGAAAAAATATTTTTCAATGGGAATTTAATGTTGGCTGACAAATTTCAGTTGGTTATTAAACAAATGGGAAATAAATAAGAAACAAAGTTTTCTTGTTTATGAAAAAGAAGTTTTGTTAGGAAAACTTTATCATTTTCAATAGATAGATATAAAAAGTTTGTTTAAGAGTACGATGATTCTTGTGAAATTTTTTAGAGGTGTCTGTATAGTTACCGAAATACATTTGTGCCTAATGCATTGAATGCAGAAGATACATTAGATATACCTACACAGCTTTCAAAAACGCAAATGTGAATTCTAGTTTACGACTGAGTTAAAAGTGAATTTATGATGGAAAATGTGAAATAGAAATATTCTTTTACTCACACTACCTAAAATAATAAATTTTGATTTATTAGATTCTGCAAGCTGATTATAATTACTGTACTAAGTTACAACTTCTATCAGTTTTTGTTTGTTTTTGCTTCAACGGATTATAATACAATTAACTGTTGGAACTTTATGCAAGAATTTGAATAAATTAGTTAAACCAAAGTTTCAGTATTTTAAAGAAATTAAAGAGTTTTACTTTCACTTGCTTTTCTGAAAATGTGAGTTTTTCACTTAAAAAAATTTTGATTTACTTTAAATCTACATATTAAGAACAATTCATTTGAAAATTTAGGTTTTGCACTTTTTAATGTTTGACGGTTTTAGAAATAATAATCGAAGATTAAAAAAAAAAACTAAAAAACATTTTTCTTATCAAATTTTTCATGGTTTATTCTTATATCAAATAAAATAAAATAATTCTTCTTAGGCAATAGTCGGTTCAAATTTTCTGAACAGTTTTTGTTTATGTACTATTTCTCATCTCTTTTAAGACGATAGTTAGGGTAATTTATAAAGCGAATTGCAGTTTTTCTACGACCAAATATTTTAATAAGAGAAGCAACTTTTTTGACTAAACTGCGATACCTTCAATACAAATACTTCCTGAGTCTTTACCTTATATTTTTGTTTTTATTCCTTTTTTGTTTTGTCGGTTCACTGAAAAACTATAGCAAATACAGCGGAAGTGAATATTGTCCTCTCAATTGATTTAAAGTTTTAATTTCACATATTGCTGCAATGTGGATGGTGGCTAATCTATCAGTCAAACCACAATCTTAAGAAAATTATTAGAACTTTAATTATGAATTTTAGTCTCAACTTGTAAATTGGTCAGGTAAGATCTCTCACCTACCGCACATTTCATCAACTGACTTTTTCCATACAAAAGAAGTGCAATCAACACGAAAACAAATAGATCTTGTTCTTGTGCAGGCTGAAATTTTTATTAATCTCTGGGACATAAATTTCCAGAAACGGATTTATCTGAATCATCTACATGTACTCTGTATAAATTATTTTTAGAAGCGAATTTAATGTTTTTTGAGGTATTTAATTGTTGTCACATTTGTTCTATTCAGTCACGTAAGACTGCTGAGTGAATTTGCTACTCTTTGTAAACATCAGCTTGTCTTCCAATTACTTCTTTCAAGCTACACTTTCAAATTTTGGAATATTGAAAACTTCCATCTTTATAAAAAAAACTTATAATATTCTATTTTCTGAAGATTTGTCAAAGTCTGGTGGACATACTTTTTTTTGTAAAGATTTTTGATTCATTCTCAAAGATAGCAGAAAAGTTACTACTACTTTACTGATTGTTTTAGTAGTAAAGTAAGATTCCCATGTTTAATTATTAGCCATTATTTTTTATATTAATAATTTATCAAGAATCTAAGTAATTAAATACTAAAAAGTAATTTTTACTATTTTTACTATGATTAATTATTAAAAGTAAAAGCCATAATGAATAGGGTGTTCCATCGTATACACATAGTGGATTTTTTCACTTTAAGCTAGCAATTAAAAAGACGAAAATTAGCACATACTTGGTATCTCATAAGCTCTATAAAAATTTGAGCACAGAAAACCCAGTGGTTATTTTATTCAATCATAAAACAACAGAATAATTGAGAACATTTTTTTTTCTAAATATTCTATTTTCTTATGGCAACAGATAATGGTTCTAATCAAAATCAAAATGAGTTATCATCTCAAAAATCTTCAATTGAAAATTTGTCGCTATTTGTGGACATCATGCTAGTACATAAGCATCCTTTCGAGCTATGGACGAAAATAAAATATTTAGAATTTTTTTTCAATATTTTGGTATTTTCTGGTTAAACGGATTAACATTTGGGTTTTCCGCTTCCACATTTTTATAGCACTTCTTGTATTGATGCTTTATGCAAATTTTCGTTCTTCTAAATGCTACCATAAAACAAAAAAATCCACTATGCACATACGATGGGACATGACTAAAAATTTGGCAAACAATTAATGTTATGACATCACTTATATTAAAAAAAAAAACTAATTGGAAAACTTACACGATATTTATAACTGTTTCTATTCTAAAACTAAAAATCTCACTTTTAATAAAGACTTATGTAGATAATTAGAGATTAAATTGTCAAATGCTATTTGATGTGAAAAGTTAGTTAGTGCAAATAACCGGAACATTTTAAGTAATTTTGCCTTGGTTTCATTTTAATTGAAATTGTTTACAAGACACTTAACATTTTCGAAAAGAACGTGCCTAACCAAAATGTTTTTAGTAATGATTAATAAAGAGCAATTCTACTGTAAAATCAATATTTTTAATTTAGTCTTTAAAAGATGAAGTCAATTCGTAAAAGACGCATACTACGACTTTGGTTTAATTCCTTCCAGATTTATTCTTGATTGGAAATAACCTACAGTTAATCATTTGCACGAGTAAAATTTGTTCATTTACTGTTGCCAAATTAACAATAATTTGCTTAAAAAAAGCTGTGATAATTCCAATTAATGTCGCTTTCGTAGCTGATTTATTTTTCGTACGCTACCGCTAACACTTGTAAATGCAAATATGTTTGAATTTTTCAGCTAAAACGACGATTGCCAAAATAAAAACTCTTAATTGAATCTGGTATGCAAATTGATTCGAATTCATATGCAAGCAGTGGCAAATAAATAAAGTCGCTTTTGACACAATTTAAAACCACAAATTTCACAAATTTGATTGCAGCTTCACGGAACTGCAATTAAATCAACTTCGTGATCGTAAACTTCTTGTTTATTTTTTTATTATTCATATAATCTACCATTTGTAGTCTTAATTTTAAATTCTAGTAAACAGGTAGATCACATATGACCTTCAACATTGGTTATGCGTAATGATGATGTAGCAGAGTTTCATAGATATTTAAATTGGTAGATTATGCATGTGCTCGAAATACAGCCCTTTGTGCAAGAACCGTATTGCACGCCCTCCTGCGGTCTATCTGATTAACTTTACCCCGTTTCAATCAGAACAGGCACAGTTGGAGTGCTCGTTTATATACGTGCGTTATTAATTTGTTTCTACTAAACGATAATTTCAAGAGAATGTTGCAAAGAAGATTTAATTATAAACAAACTTGTCTTTTTTCAATGTAATCATATTCTATACGTATTGAATATTAACCAACCATCTCAAAAGATATTAGAAACCAGTTTGAAAGAATTTAATCAACATCCTGAGCAGCATCTATTTATAAATATAATTTTCAAAAATTTACAAAACTTTTGTATGAAATGCGGCCATTATATTCACCAACTCATATTAAATTTTTAAGTGTGCTATCCCGGCGCATCCACCATAATCCAAATGCAAAAATTAAATGGATTTTTGTTAAATTATAACACTGTTATAGATGAAGTTAAAAAATCTAAAATAACTTTTATTATAAACATTTTTGTAATGTAATTTCCAGCTTCTTTTATATTCACAACCAATAAGCTTCGCTTTCATCTCAAATGTTGAGGCAACTGGTTTGTCTTAAATAGAGTTCTTAATAATATTATAATTCTATACATCTCCACATTCCTTCTTTTTAAATAGATCAGATTAAACATAAAATGTTTAAATTTTAAACAAAACTAATTCTATCTTTAAACATGCAAAAGCCAAAGCTTTTTGTTCCTATAACAAAATTTACGTTGACTTTGTTAAGTCTAGAAACAAAACGAATTTATAGTCGGAATAGAAATGCATCATCGAATATCTTGTTTGAACTACGGGAATCCAAAAAAATCTTCTTTTGTCTCGCAACAAATTTATATAATATTTGAAAATATATTCTCATTTTTGCAAAAAACAATTTTACATTATTTTTGCTAAAACAAATGAAAATAATTGGTTTTCTAAGAGTTATAAATATTCACAAATTTTCTAATAAAAATGTTTTTTTAATCGAAATTATTTTTACACAAAAATGGACAGTTATTGAAGTGAAAAATTTAAATGAGTCGTTTTTTAGTATTTTAATCAATGAACGCCTCCAGTTAATAATGAATGTTTACGAAATTAGTATCTAAAGAAGTGACAAAATTCTCGCTTTAACTTTACAGATCGTTATCTGGTTTTAATAATTAATTGAAAGATAAAAGCAATTAAGATCTAAACCAAACGTCTCGCTACAAGATAATTCAAAGTTAATTTAATTGAATCCTGACCTCATTGCATTTAACATTAATTGTGATTGAAAGACTCGCTCGAATGAAAATTCTCTTGATAATTGAAAATGTGCTTTATATTTTTATTCATTCATAATTTTTCAATTTTTTTTAGGTGGATGTGCGACCTTTGGCCATTCTTGCTACGGTGGGATGGGCAAACGTGCGTCGGAATTAATCGACAACAATGAAGAAATTTTGCAAGATGTTCAAGGTGATGAAAATCCAGCTTTTGTTTTCACTGGTCCAAGAAGCGAATATAAACCGGAACGACCTTCAAAACTAACACCTCAGCAATATGAAAACATATCACGAGTTATTAGACAATGGGTAATGGTTTACACGATAGTACAATTTTCATCTTTTGATAAATGTTTTTTGTTTAGATCCAGTACTACAGGAGAGCTCAAGAAATGCGTGGAGATAATAATATATAAAAATTAAATTTAAATTTTATCAGAACTGAAGTTTTTGTCCTCAAACTTAATGGTTAATTGTATAGTAAATTGAGTAAATACTGTTAAGTAAATGTTAATAAAACTATAGAGGCTTACTTCTTGTAGATTTATAATGTTATGTTAAAATATGGTACATACTATTTTCAATATTATTTCATTGTAAATTAAAAATCGAAAAAAAAATAAAATGTCGATGGCTGGACCAGCTGTTTCATTTAAAGACATTAACTAAAACAATAAAAACAGAAACTTAATAAAAACAGAATCACACATTGTATTTTTGACAATAAAATAGTTTTCTTTTTAGAAAAATTTGAGTCAATGGAAAATGTCACTCTTTTACTCGCGAATATAGAAGTAATATAGTAGTAGAGAGGTTAGTCAAAATGACCACGTTGGCGAAAGTTACTCGTGTGCGGTGTACCTATTCGAGATGAGATTATATGAAAATGCCCACAATACATTTAACCAGTAGATAAATGCAAAATAAATAAATAGACATTAATAATTTACACAAAAATTCACTTAAATCAATACCAAAAAAAAATTGGTATTCCATTTAATATGATTTGACGTTAGCGTTCCACATTCTTTATTTTTTAAACTGATTTATCTTTCCTAATATTTTTTAGAGCATCTTGGATATTTAGTTATTCAAAACTGACACTCCTTGAGATATTTTTTATATGAGGTTAATGAAAAAGCATAAATCATTCCAAAGTCGTTAAGAAAAAATCTTTTCTCATTTTTTCTTAACGAATTAATAACCTTATAAAAAATAACAAAAAAACATTGAATGTTTTTCCAATTCAATTTGGGAAATAAAGAGTAATTAAAAAGATATAGTATTTCTAGAATTTATTTGATCAAAATTATTGCCAAAGAAATAGTTTCAATAATTTTGCAAACGTATTGTTGGTTGCATACTTGAAAGTTTCTTTCTAAAACTCAGAAATGCTACTCAATTATTGTACTAAAAGATGGAAAATATTGATATGTAGCGCAAAAAAAGCATTTACTGAATGAATAAGTCTTTATAACCTAAGAAATAAAATTTCATAGCATTTATTTCTATTTTATACAAAAAGACAATCCATGAATCACTGTAATTTCTCCACCCACTATAGTATTTATAAAGTTCACCATATTTCTATTTTTTTATATTAGCTCACTTTTTTACATTAATGTTATATTTATCAAAGGAATAAACTGCTTTTGCAGATGCTTAATGTTAATTCAAGAGATCCTTTGAAAAATCGAAAAAATCAATGGTACGCCACTGCTTCATACTCAATCTAAAACACGTGACTAGAGATAACTGTCACTGTCAATGACACAAAACAATAAAGAGGTTATATGGTAAAATTATTTTGAAAATATTATTTTTGAAATATTCATCTATGTCAACATGCATTGATAAAAACACTGATAAAGTGATAAATAATCAATTGGATATTAATGTATAAACTTGCATTTAAACAGAAACGCATATTTAAAGCATCCAAATGCGAATTCATGAACAAATAAATTCTACAAATTATCGGAAATTTGTAAGTAGAAATTTATCTCATTCATTGTTATTTTAATAAATAGCATTATATTAAGATTTATAACTCCAGTTGCTCTATAATAACAAATTTTTCCTCATCATTTTGATATTGAAAATTTATAAGAAGCTGCTTAATTTTATATTTATATTTATAATTTATAAGAATCTTTACATTAGCCAGCACAAAAATTCCATTTGAGAGAACAAAAATTTCATTTATCTTAATACTCTTATCAGTACGTGTTATTTCAGTCACTAGTCACTGTTTATTAATAACTAAAATGGAAGATGTAAATTTGTGAGTAGCATCCTAAGAACAAAATTTTTGTTAACACATAGTTAGCGTTTGCTTTTTTAGAGATGAAGACGTTTTGAGTGTTATTGATGTAAACAAAATAAACGCTTATTTTGCCACCGATGATGAGGTTAACGAAGAAATAAATATTTTTGATATGGCTTCGTTAGGAAACTTCGTGCTTCTTGGTGCGTATGCAAAGTCAATTTTAACATATTAATTCAAATTGTGATTAAGCAGGCCACACTTTGAACCGCAATGACGATCAAAATTCACAAAGTTTCGAAGATGACCGACTCCAGAGATTATCTTTAGCATATGAGAAACTTCAAACAGTGCCCAAAATTTTATTAGAAGAAATAGCACCGACGGTCAAAATATTAGACTTAAGTCATAACGAATTTGAGTATAAAAATCTTTTAACGTGGATTATTTACAAATAATTATTTATTTTTCCAGTAATTTAGATTTTTTAAGTGAGTTCAAATCTTTAACAACACTTATCTGTGATCACAATAATATAACGTCAAATGTGAATATACCTTATATGCCTAAACTCGAACTTTTTTGGTTGAACCATTGTAAAATAAATTCTTTATATCCATGGGCAAAAAAGTTGCAATTATGTTGCCCGAATCTGAAGTATTTATCGCTTATGGGAAATCCCGTGGCGCCTTCGTATTTGAACGGAGGAAATTTTTACGAATATTTACAATATAGGTAAACATTTTTTTGTACTTCCCATGCATTGTTTATTTTTGTGTATTTACGCATTTTTTGTACAATTTTTTTTAACATTCCCAAGCATTTATTTTTGTACTTATTGTTAATATTTCCTATTTTTTGTATTTACGCATTTTTTATTCTTTCAGATTGTTTATGATCTCTTTATTTCCCAAATTGATTCATCTAGATGACAAACCTGTTTCAAGCGATCAAAGAACAGAAGCTGAAAGAATGTACCGTAAACCTTTAGTTGAACGTCTGGTCATGAAAACGCAATCAACGTTTCCAGAATATTTGCGTCATATTTCTGGAGTAGTTTCCGACATACTTACACCAACACCTTCTTTTGTACCAACACCAGAAAAAAATGTGATAATTTAAAACAATTTTATTTAAACATTGGACAGTTATTTTTTTAAATATATTGAATTTTTACTAAATGACACACGATTGAATGGAATAAAATGTTCAAAAATTAGTATTTCATTGAAACCTTTTTTTAATAATGGAGATGGTAAGTATAGAGTTTGTTGAGGACCTATGTGCATATGACGGCCTAATACAAACCCATTAACAATAACAATTCCAGTATTCCATCGCGACATATCAATGTAAGTATCTAGAAGCTCTTCTAGAAAAAACCGAGCTTTGTTGAGTGTAACATTGTTTAATGTAAAGTTGTTCCAATTTTTCAACGAGTTTGTCCATTTTTTGTCAAATTCCATTGGTCGTACTTCCCAGTATTTAATCTTCTTGTCATTCAGAAAAACGTTTTTTGTAAGTCCTTTGTATTCGTTAAAGTCTCCAAGTTTTCCATAATTATTTCTTCCCCAATTTTCAACAATTATATCTAAAGTCGCATTTAATTTTTCTGGCAATTGTATTGTTCCATTTTCTAAATGCCAGTACCCGAAACCGTAAATGTCATCATTGGATATAAGAGGAGGCGAAATTAATTTCCCATCGACTAATATCAAAGCACTGTCATGAACGCGGTCTTCAATTTTTAAAACACTGTTACTACGAATATCAACCATAGATCTATAAATAATATAACCAAAACTTTGCCCGGAATTATTTCTATAAGGCAACAGCTCCATTGGTATTACATTTTCACTGTGAAATACGTATGGTAACTGATCAATAATCTCTTTATAATTCAATTGTTCCACAATTTCTACATCAGGATATGCAAATCTAGTGGTTTCTGTTGGTAAAGATGGTGCTTTTAACTTGATTGTGTTAAATTTTTCTAACAATTCTTTAACAATGTGGTACTTTTCAGTGTAGTCTCCATTTTCAGCAAGCGGAGCGTCATAATCATAACTGGTAGAGTCTGGAATATACGAGCCTTTTTGTATATTAGCTCCATTTAAAAATCCCCAGTTGGTACCACCATGAAACATGTACATATTCACTGATGCTGGGTAAGTAAGTATTTCTTCAAGAACTTGTTTAAATTCTGTATTATTTCTTCGGGAATGCTTTTGAGACCAGTGGTCAAACCATCCAGTCCAAAATTCCATCGCCATTGTTGGTCTATTTCTCTGTAATTTTTTTAATGTATCGAACTCCTTTTTAGGATTTCTTGCAAAGTTTGCTGTTTGGAAAAGTTCGGGCAAAGTGCCAACGTCTTTATGTTGCGTTGGTGAATCTGAAGTGAATAATAATTCTCGAATGCCATTCTGTCGCATTAAATCTCTCAACTCCCTGAGATAGTTCTTATCTGGTGAGAAATTTTTCGCTTCAGTGCTACCATATTCATTTTCAACTTGAAAAGCTACAATCGGGCCACCATTAATAAATTGTAACGCTGCTAGAATAGGTAATAGTCTAGCAAAATATCTTCTTACGTGTTTCATGAAATTATTATCACTTGTTCTTATTTTCACATTATTTTCTCTTAATAACCAACTCGGTAATCCGCCGAAATCCCATTCCCCACAGATGAATGGACCTGGACGTACAATTACTAAAAGATCTTCTTCTTGAGCAGTTTTTATAAAACTTTCAATGTCTAAAAAGTCTTCCATGTCACTACCACCATTTCCAAAATCAAAAGTTCCAATTCGTGGTTCATGAAGATTCCATGGGACGTAAGTTTCTACAGTGTTCAGCCCGGCAGCTCTTAACTTACGTAAACGATCGCGCCAATATGCTCTAGGTACGCGGAAATAGTGCACAGCACCACTATAAAGCGTGATATTTTTATTATTAAGAGTAAAATAGGGCTGATCAATGGACAGACCATTATTTACACCGCCTCCTGTATAATATTCGTACAGAGTCGGTGCGTTTAGTGCCATCGTTCTTTCTAACTATTCTTTAGCTGACCTTGCGACAACTAAATTGAATTTTAATTACAGGCTTATAAAACAGTCGATTGAAAAAACCACTGGTCATGGAGTGGGGTTTACAAGAAAGTTGTATTGTTGTGGTTTAAGCATGTTTAGTAGTTTTTCAACAAATAAAACTAAATGAATATCTAGCTACGTGATTTTTATTTAGTTCAATCTACAACACTATTGACTATAATTTTAATTTGATTTATTAGAAATCTTCGTACGGTACTTGGGTCTATACGCAAAATGCACCTTTCTTCGTGGCGAAAAATGTTCAAAAATCATAATGCTGTTATTTCCTTTTTTTAAAAAGGGTGCTGGTAAATACAAAGTTTGTTGTGGTCCTATCCTAGCATATCTTCCAAGAACAAATCCATTAACAATTACAATACCTTTATGCCATTTTTCCATATCAACGTACGTATCTTCGACTAAGTCTATATTTAAACTAGCCTTGTATAGAGCCGGTCCTGGAGCCCATCCTTTAATTAAAGGCTTCCATCCCTGCAATGAATTACTCCATTGCTTCTTGAATTCCAGTGGAACAATTTGCCAATTTTTCAGTTCAAAATTATTCAAATACACTCCTCCTTGCCACAAACCTTTAAACTGATTGAACTGGTCTAAATATCCAAAATTGACTCGGCCTGAGTTCTCCACTACTAAATCTAAAGTAGCATTAGTTAGATCTTGCGTCGTCAAAGTTATATTCGAGTCTTTAAGTCGCCAGTAGCCAAAGTTGTCCAAATCTTTAGTTTTTGTTAAAGGTTTATTAAGAAGGAAACCATCTACTAATACTACAACAGTATCACAAACATGTCCACTTATTGTCAAAACAGAATTTGCAGGAATATTCAAATTCCTTTTCCTATAAACTATATAGCCATAGCTTTGTCCTGATAAGTTATTCAAAGGAAGAGATTCCATTGGTAAAAGATCTTTGCTTTGGAATGTAACGGGTACTGTTTTGATTAAATCATCCAAAAGTAATTGACTGTCAATTTCAATATTATTATACCTTCTTCGAGGTGTTATAGCAGGTGTTTGTGGTATTTTAGTCTTCATTTTATTATATTTACTTAAAAGATTTTTAACTATCAAATATTTAACAGTATAATCACCATTTTCAGTCAAAGGTGCATCATAATCATAGCTTGTAGTATCTGGTTGATATCCAGAATTATCAGTATTACCGTTATTCAAATTAGCACCGTTAAAGAATCCAAAGCTAGTACCCCCATGGAACATGTACATGTTAACTGAAGCTGGATATTTCAAAATTCTTTCTAAAACATCTTTAAAGTCATCATCATTCCGCGTGTTATGATGTTCGGACCAATGATCAAACCATCCAGTCCAGAATTCCATAGCCATGACAGGTTTATTAGGCTGCAGCTGTTTTAATTTTTCAAATTCAGCTTCAGGATCTGATGCAAAATTAGCAGTTTGGAGAAAATATTCAGGAAGTGTACCAATAGAGCCATGCATAGTTGGACTATCTGAAGTTACTAACAATTCCACTATCCCGTTGTTTAACATTAATTGTCTAAGCCCTTTCAAATAAGTTTTATCAGGTACAAACTTCCCAGGTTGATCCGTACTTCCGTATTCATTTTCTACTTGAAAAGCAATGATAGGGCCTCCTCTAGTGAACTGAAATATCGTCAACAATGATAGCAGCATGTTAAAATAGCGTGTTACGTATTTCATGTAAATAGGATCAGATGTTCGAACTTTGATGTTTTTCTCTCGAAGTAACCAACTAGGAAAGCCTCCAAACTCCCATTCTGTGCAAATGTAAGGTCCAGGTCGTAAAATCACAAACAAATCTTCATTTTTAGCAGTTTGTAAAAACTGTTGAATGTCGAGAAAATCTTCCATGTCGCTTCCTCCACTCCCAAAATCAAAATACCCACTTGCAGGTTCATGTAAATTCCATGGAATATACGTTTCAACCGTATTCAACCCAGCCGCTCGCATTTTTCGTAAACGATCTTTCCAGTAAGGTTTTGGAACTCGAAAATAATGCATGGCACCACTATAAATCGTTATATTTCGATTATTCAAAGTAAAATATGGTTGATTGGCTGAAAGACCAGACGTGATGCCTCCATTAGTATAATATTCATACAAAGTCGGCAAAGAAACGTTTGTCACCGCCATCACCACTTAAATCAATTATTCACTTTTCGTGCTTAATGCAGTCTAAATTATGATTTAATCAAGTTTTATATAGAGCATGACATAGTTCGGAGAAAATATTGTTTATGTTTGTGATTGTGTTATCTGTTTCAGATTCATCTTGGAAAATACTTTATAGAGTTGTAGTTGTACTTTCTGTAGCAGAGTCAAGGTCATATACGAGAATTTTTTATTTGTATTAGATGCTACTTCTTAAGCTTCAAGGTGTGTTTATTATTTTTATTAATTATTTTTAAATGTAACCTTGTTTTGACATGTTCACGCTAGATAAGCACCAATTAACTGTAATATTAATTTATTTCAAAAATATTAAATGTGAGCTTCAAATATTGGATCTTTTACAAACTTTATCTCCAACTGCTTTGGAACAAAATGCTCAAAAATTAATAGAGTGTTTGGCCCTTTCTTCAAAAATGGTGCTGGTAAATACGATGTTTGTTGAGGTCCTAACTTCAAATATCTGGACAAGACAAAACCATTAACAATGACAAATCCTTTATTCCATTCCCTTAAATCGATGTAAGTATCAATTGGATAGTCAACATTTAAAACTGCTTTGTATAAAGTCGGACCAATATTAAGTGTTGCTTTTTTCCAATTCTGTAAACCCAAAACCCAACTTTTTTTAAATTCCAATGGAATGATTTTCCAGTTTTCCAGAACAACGTTATTAATTAAAACGTTTCCTTGCCACAATCCTTTACGTTGGTTAAACTGATTCAACTTGCCATAATTACTTCTACCATAGTTTTCGACAACTAAATCTAAAGTCGCATTTTTGTACTCGTTTTTACCTAAATCAAGAGTTGAATCCTTCATTCTCCAAAAACCAAAACCGTTTAAATCATCTACGCTAGCAAGAATTTTTGACTTCAGTACTCCATTTATGAGTACTAGAACAGTGTCACAAACGTGTCCTTCTATCGTAAGAACAGAATTAGATTCAATATCAATGTTTTCTTGTCTGTATGTTATGTAACCGTAACTTTGGCCTGAATTATTATTAATATTCAATTCTTCCATAGGCAGAAGTTTAGTCGAAGTAAGTTGATGTTTTGACTGCTGAATTAAATCATAAAATTTCAACATCTCTGTTATTTGAAGAGTCTGAAATGCTTTTCTTCGAATCAGTTCTGGTTGTTTTGGCAGCTTTGTTATGATTTTATTATGTTTTTTGATCAATTCTTGTACTTTGAAATATTTGTCAGTGTAGTCGCCAGCTTCAGAGAGTGGAGCATCGTAATCGTAACTTGTAATATCTGACTGGTAAGCACTATTATCAGTACTTAAATCTTTGATGTTACCGCCGTTGAAAAAACCCCAATTGGTACCCCCGTGAAACATATACATGTTAACTGATGAGTTAAAATCTAAAATTTCGTCTAAGACTTGACCAAAAGCTTCGGCACTTCTTGTATGATGTTTTTCAGCCCAATGGTCGAACCAACCAGTCCAGTATTCCATAACCATTAGAGGTTTATTAGGCTGGTACTCTTTTAATAAAGTCAGTTCATAAATCGGTTTATCTTGAAAGTTAGCAGTAGCTAAAACATCCGGTAATGTACCGGAAAATCCATTAGATGGTGTATCCGACGTAAATAGCAGCTCTACGATAGCATTATCTTCCAATATCTGTTTCAGTTTTTGTAAATACAAAGTATCAACAGGTTCATTGCCGTTTTTCGTATTACCATATTCATTTTCAATTTGAAAAGCAATAATTGGTCCACCTTTAGTAAACTGCAAACTTGAAAGTATCGCCAAAAGAACTTTAAAGTACCTATTGACAAACTCCATGTATTTTGTGTCCGATGTTCTTATTTTAATATTCGAACGAAGTAACCAGCTTGGTAAACCTCCAAATTCCCATTCTGCACAAATATAAGGACCTGGACGAACAATCGCCAATAAATCTTCTTCTTGAGCAATTTTCAAAAATTTTTCTACTTGTAAGAATTCACTATAATCGGAAGAACCATTCCCAAAATCAAAGTTTCCAATTTCCGGTTCGTGCATATTCCATGGGATGTATGTTTCAACGGCATTCAGTCCAGTAGCACGCATTTTTCGTAAGCGATCACGCCAATAAGCCGGTGGAACCCGGAAATAATGTAAAGCGCCACTGAACAACGTAATGTTTTTGTTGTTCAAAGTGAAATGGGGTTGCTGAGCGGATAATCCTTGAGAAATACCACCAGCAGTGTAGTATTCGTACAGAGTCGGAACTGAAGACATGCTGCTATTATAATTCTTCCAACACTGGTCACACAAATTATGTATTAGCATTAAAACCGGCTATTTGTACTAATTATGTAGGTTATAAGAATTGTAATCTTTTAGTTATTGTTTAATTTTAAAACAACCCTGGGAGATAAGACAATTCCCAAGCCAGATAGGAGCAGGTATAAGTAAACTGATCATCTTTTGCGCAACTTTGACACGCACATCAGTGGCGTATCCTTCAAAATTTACATAATAGTCTGCAAAAAAAATCAGTCTTAAATAACCAATTTATCAATTATGAAATTGCAGTGACTTTAGAGCTAAAAGTGGTATATTCTACAATAAGTTTAGAATAAGGCACATTTCACTCGAATGTATAGTTTATCACAGAATATAAGCATTTTACAACTAAATATTCAACAAGGAAATGCTGTTTTGCTGTAGTCGCAAAAAAATGTTTCAAACGAGTGAAAATGAAATAGAGACGCCAGTTTCATTCAACTTTATTGGTTTTTCTTTACTATACTAACTCTATAAGTTACGGAAAGTATTCATTAGCATAGCGCCCTTTCCATCTGGGCAAATGCGGTCTATGTGCTCTGGGTATATACTTTGGCAACCTTTCATCCAATCTTCTATCCGAAACTTTAATTTTGAATTCCCATTTTCTTCTCTTTTTGTCCATAAATCTTGTATTATGATCAATTTTATAAATTTTCTCCCAAGCATAAATCTCCTCTGGAATACTACTTCTCGGTCTATTTGAAACTAAAAATTTATATTCGCGTTCAAGCCACTCTCTTTTTTCGTCCTCTTCATAATCAGCGCAAACTTTTTCTTGTTGACTTAAATAAGGCTTCATATTAATGCCCAATCTATCTTCAGGAACATTACAATAGAATTTCAACAAATTTTGCAAAACTTCATCATTAAAACCTACTAATTTTTCATCAATGATTTTCTTATACAATTTCTGTTCTGAAGTAGCCCAACAAATGTTCCGTTGTGGGTTTTCCTTGACATGTTTTGAATGAATTTCAATTGTATTCAACTGATACACGTAGAATGACCAAATCTGACCATTTGTGATTATAGTTTGGGTTACTAATGGATAAGTGATATCATTGAATGTTGTAAAACCTAACATGTTAGCTTGAGCGTTTAGCCAACCAAAAGACGACAAAATGCCATGTCTGTCAAGAGCTTCTTTATCATCTTCAGGGTCGTTATAATGACGGTTTAAGTGATGACCTCGGCGGTGATATGACAACAAACCAAATTCATTTGGGTCGCCTGGCCAGAACCCTGAAATATGCATTAATTAGAATTAAGTTTTTGAGCTAATTATAGATTTCAGTCAGTTTTAAAAGAAGGCTATCAAAATAAGAAAAAATATTATTTGGGCCACCTGGAACGTTTGCAATATGTCGATGTTCATTAGTTGTTCCAACAGTCCTTGGATCAAATTCAAAGTAAGGCACTTGTAATTCGGGATTTTCAGCTTCAAGAGCTGACATCAAAGGTCGTAAGGGTTTATTTGATCTTAAAGCCACATTAGCAGATCCTAAATAATTCATTGCTCTATTGACAGGTGCATCTACTTCATCTTTTCGCCATTCCACACTTCTTTTATATCGTTTAATATTCTCGGGAGGATTCATACCACCAGCATACCAAAAAGACTCAATCCTTGAATCGAAATCAATCTAAAATACATAATTATTCTATTAATTTAAAAGACAACTTTTTTTTCCACCTGTGCGCTTTGCAAGTGTGAATAACTTCTACATAAGTTATTAATTATAACGTGATTGATTTGCCTACTTAGAACGGAGCTGAGTAAATCATCGACTTCATTGTCAGTTAAATCTTCTTTTCTCAAATCATTCTTCTTTCTGTTATTGACATATGTTAATTAATATAAAAAAATGCTTCATAACACAATTACTAACCTAAATTTATCGACTTCTACTAGTAACATTTCTTCTACATCTTTCTTTACAGATTCCAATACGCCACTCACATCTATTGTATCATAAAATTTCGGTAACTTATAGTCTCGTATTAAATGTGTTCTGGTAACATGTTGAATTAAAGCCAAGTTATTATAAGGAATATGATCTTCCAATAGCATGTAACACTTGAAACCATAATACTTTGGCATATTAAGTTTGATTTGCTTTTCTTCGACTGTCTTAATAGCTTTGATTTGTTCATATTCAGCTTGTTTTTTTCTTTCAACTACCTTTTCATGAGATATATCTAAGATTGGGGGGTATTGAGGTGTAGATGTGTACTCATCAGCTTTCGACAAAGCTGTTGACATATACTTATATTCTTTGAAACACTGGATTAAATGCTTTCCAAATCTTAAAACTGACATGATTATTGGGTACGTAATTCATAAATATTTTCAAACACGGATAACGTAACTTAACCTCACTTTTAATTCGCCATGTTTGGTAAAAACCATCGCCTAAAATTGACATAGCGTCAGTAGTAGCCGATGGTGGTAACAACATGACCGTTTAGTGGCGCTAGTTGTCACCAGCAAACATAGATATAGGTATAGGTATAGTAGTGCAAAAAATAAATTACGCGATTTACTAATACAAATAATGTTAATATGAATAATGTTCAAGTGATATCGAAAAAGAATCACACACTAGATTTACATAATGTCATATAAGTTGGATCAGAACATTTTGTGGAAAACACTATTTGAAATCCAATCATAGACAGCAGTTGAAAAAAAATTCCAAACATTTTCCCACGTAATTCTATTTAAACGAGAATTTGGCTTTGATTTCTTGCTCCATTTTACATCTTTTTAAATAAAAATCATAGTAGTTTTATAAATAAATTTATTTTGATATACAAAAATGTATAATTTAAAAATTTAATAAATAAATAAACCAATGAATATTTTCTACATAACGCAGAAAGTACAGTACTGTAGATTTCATAATATGATTGCTATGAAGGCACTGCTATAATTTACAAATTTAAACATTTTATATAAATTCTGAACATATACATATTTTTTACAATTTCGAACATATTTTTACAATATAAACAGGCATAAACCTACAATCTATGCGCGCGAAATTCCATTTCTTTAATGACTAGTAAGTTTTCCATAAATCGATCATAATGAAAACCCTTTCTTGTTAATACAAAATATACATATTAAAAAAAAGGGTGGGACAAATGCAATACTAATTATTACCAATTGCATTCACAATTAATAAAATAAGTACAAATAAAGCAAAAACAGGATGAAAAACGATATACAAACACAAAAAATCGAATAAATGGATTGGGAATTCACTTGACCATATAGAAAAATAAAAATGCCTTTTCAATTATTATTAAATTAACCTGAAAATTATAATAGTTTACGGTATGGTCCCCCTCTACTTGAGGCTTTAAAACCTCACAGATTCACAAGCCTCAATAAATTAAAAATTACCTTAATAATGCTCATCGTTATAACGATGTATATAAGGCCTTTTCTGATAAATATCTCCTAACTTACTTTCACGTCAGTACTTCTACTCTCACATAATTTTTAATACATTTTTTCTTGGTCTATAACGCTTGTAACACTGAGAAGGCTTCATACAAACGCCATCCCTCTCAATATTAATGCAACTATAGCACCTATTTCTATTGTTTGTTGTACCAGATAAAATAAGTTTGGTTCTTCAGACTACAAGATTAGAAATTGGCTTGCAAATGGCCAAAAAACAATATTTCCAAATATCATTGGTATTTACATTTGCTGACAAAACAAATAAATAAACAAAAACAGAAAACCGTATAAAAAATATTTTTAATATGGATTTTTCGTGTCGTATAAATTTGTTAAAGTTCATTGGTAGTTTGATACACATAACCTTCTGCATCGACTGCCACCATTCTACCCTGTGGTCAAATATCTTCATCCATCTTAACGCATTGCTAAGGCAGGAATTTATGTGTTTCGTATAATTAAGGACGGAAACACCACAGCAGCACTCCTTCGTTGGAAACTTTATCAGCCTTCTCGATAGCAAGGTAATCACTTTTGTACACAATGGAAAAATCGAGTCTTTTGATCACCTACATGGTGCTAAAAGTATTTCTAGCCAACACGGACACGAGGTGATTTCTTGGCGCTTATAATAAGGACCCCAACCTTTCGCAAAACTGATCCTAATGGAATTTGGATCAACGGGACCGAAAGGTGTAGTGAAATCCCAGCCGCAGGTTAAGTGAGCCGCCTTCTGTGGGTCATAAACACACAGGCATTGCTCGGCAGGTACTCGAGTAGGTAATGAAGGAGAATCTGCACTGTCCAGAGTTAGGGAATTAACGAAGATGGGATTGTCTGAACGATTATACACCCAGACTGAACCACCCTCGCGAGAAAGTGTAACACCTGAAACAAAAAACAAACAAATTAAAGCAATGCCACGCAATATGATTATAAAAAAATTTAAGGCGGAACATCTGATTCTTACTCATTATTCAAATTTGCACATGTAAAATGATATAACTATAGATGATCAGCACTAATAATAAGCAACAATTTAGCGACATTGAATAGATTAATTAATGCCACTATAACATTCTGTAGCTATACTGTACTATACAAATTATTGAATTAAAATTTTAATAAACTTTCTGTGCGAGCCTTTTTAGACTCCAGTTTTTCCAAGGAATCTACTCAAATATTAATTTCTTTAAGCAAAAAAAATGAATATATGTATATTTTCTCTTTCAGTGAATTTTCGCTTTCTGGATATATTCTAGAAACATACAGTAAAGCTAAATGCATAAAATTATAAATATAACTTCATTTATTATGATCGTATCACTATTCATAAAACAAATAAAGCTTCCATGTTACTAATTATAAACTAAGGAATCCAACATTTGAAATAACTAAACCAACGACAGAATTACTGGAATTATTTTCATTCTTTGAATCTCAACAACATTCACATCATCGATATAAACAATAAATTGTTTTTGTTTTTATAAATACACACCTAATCCGATTTTACACCTCCCATGTCGCACTGACTCTGGAGCATTGCAATTTTGTTGAGCTAAAGTCTCTAGTGATAAACCATCGCAGTAGGGTACGTCACCAAAAACATTCACAGCCGGGGCTTCAACAGGATAGAGTGGACCCACACGTTGGGTCAACTCCCAATATGCCAGTCTGCACCATTCCGACGGATTACTATCAGCATCTGCAACAAAAATGAAAAATTGTGATTATTTGTTCAAATAGATAAAAGTATAGACAAAATAAGGAAGCTTTCAATAAAGATTTTATCATGAATTCTACAAAATAAATAGCAATTTTTTTGCCTCTGCACCGCCTGTTGCTCTTCGTCTTCTGACTGACACACATTAACCTTCATCGCTATCCAAAACTTCTATCAAATGTACTAAACATCAAAAACAGATAAACGACGTTTACAACGTGACATTGACAGGTGCGCTAAATGTAACATCAACAACGACAATGACGTCATTGACGTGGCGCCAAGCGTCCATCTGCCGGCGCCGCGAGGTGTATGTTGATCGATCAAAAACACCTGTCCCCCCCACTCGCCCTTCAAACTTTGAATAACGAACTCGTTTCTTTTGTAGTCAATACGATGCAGAATTGCATAGTCTAGACAGCTTCTGTCACATGTCTATTCGTACATTTGACAAATGCTCTGACGTCTATCAATATACACAACTAGTTTATAAAAATTCACATATTTCCCATGACTATTTTTCGATTATTTTCTATATAGAACGTCTCCATATATGGTGAATACTTCGTTCCGGATGTGATCTTCCCATAGATCTCATTAGCGTGAGGGTTAAAAATCTGTCCCGTGGAATGTTGTCGTCGATTTTTTACGTTATTTTTTTTAAGTTTAATAGATAATTAGTATATAGCTATTTATGGAATATAGAGAAGTTACGTTATGATATAATTGCCGGACATGTTAAAATTAAAAAACTGGATTATACGGTTAATAATTAACAATTTATTACAAGATAGGTTAAGTAAACAGTTAAATGCATTTAGTTAAACCTCACCGTTGAGGATTACGAAAACGACCGCATATATACAGAGGTCGATGGCTTTTTAGATTATTCTGACATCTAAGTTCGTAGAAGAGACCGACCATCGTTGCTGTTTTACAACGGAAACAATCAAACTTCAAACTTATCAATAATAAAACTTGCCTCAATATTTTTACTAGATATTACTAATTGAATAATTTTACAAGTCTTCCTACATGCCTTATCTACTCAATGCCTCAACTTGATGGCATTATGCCACAAAAAACCAAGATCAGTTAGTCGATCATTATTATTTGATTTTGAGTCAAGGCAAAAATTACAGCTTTTTTTCGACCCCAATCAATCGACAACGTAACGCTTAGATTATTTCAGACGTATATACTACGATGGCGCCAACGAGACGGTATCAAACTATGAAAATTGAAGGCGATCTAAATGTGGGTCATTTATAGCTTTGTCTTTTATAAAGTATTGTTTGTCAGACAATGTGCACGTAGACAAGGTTAGTAGAAGGATGATGGTGATAGCGGAACTGAGAATTAACACGGTTCACTTTTTAAACAATATCACTCGCAGGAAAAGTTTTAATCAATAAAAACCAACATTTCCTTCTTTATATTACATCTTAGGAATATAAACTTTATTTAAATGGATAGTTAGATTGCAGGTTTCCTCTACTTTATCTTTTCACCACCTGTTGCTCACCACATCTAAAACATGATTATCATCCATCTTCTTTGCAAGTAGCTACAATAAAAGACATTTCAGTCAGATGTGATTCACTTAAAGATTTGCTTTTATAAACCGTAAATTGTAAAATTTATGTTTTTGATTATAGGAAAAAGCTACCGATTTGTCTCCAAAAATGTTGAAGTTCACTTTCCGATCTTCTTTTAATTTATAATTCGTACAAAGTAGAGAGTAGTCATAATTATCCATAATAAATCAAGAAAAACAACAATCTCCTAAGCTGGTGGTCATGAATCTAAGTGCGTGCAGACTGGTTACATTTCATAATGAACAACACATTAGAATTACCAACAAAAACGTCCTTTGATGTATTTTCATGTCGCTTTATCATATGTGATCTATGTTCACCACTGGTTTATGCATACTTAACAATTTTGTTCGCGTGAAATGTACATACCTCATACTTACAACCAACATAGCGAAAAATAAAAAACATCTTCTATTTTACCAATCTAAAAAACATACATATAACAACCGCAAAGGTCAACAAACTGTAGCAATTGTTATAGTTTATAATTTATTACGTCAGGATTATAGGGTAAATAAACTACGATCTTCTCAACAGGACCTTTTAATTTTACTTTACTCTACAAAAGCCAGTTACAGACTAACTTATTTTCTAAAAATCCAGACATTCGGCATTCATCTTTAACACATGTTTCCCATCTTTCACACTCGCCCTAAAAGCCCTCACCCACACTAACCATTCGGACCTCCCAAGCATCCCTTACAATTCTACGAATTCATATCAACTCGGCCTTTCCTGACAATGTTCTCGTCCTCGAGAACACATCCCAACCATCTAATCACTCATTCCCTAATGACACTTACCATAACTTACAATAACGAAACTAAACACTCTACTTATGTCCCCAAATTTTTCTAATAATAAAATTCCGATAAAAATTTAACATTACCCTTAACACTTGTACAACCTACTTTATCTTAATTATTACTCCTCTAAATTACTAACTAATTTTAATCTGTCTACAGAAATAATTCCTTTATAGAAGCGACTACTTTGTTGTTCGCCTTCTATATCTTGCACTAAATATCTATCATTCCCTATAAATTTAACAATCTCATAGGGTCCTCGATACTTAGGGCTCAATTTACGACTTTGGCCGGTCGACGGTACCTCAGCCCGTACCAACACCAAATCCCCTTGCTTGAAAACCCTAGCCTGACGCCGCGATTTATTAAAATTCGCGCACATACGATCCGCATTTCTTTTCAGCCGATCCGCAACTAAATTTTGCTCTTCTTCCGTATTTAAGCGTGTATTTAAATCGCGTATTTCGGCTGCTAACGGATTATTAGTGAACCCGTCTCGCGTGTATGTCCGGACCAAACTAAAAGGCGTTCTTTTAGTGACCGAATGGGTTGCATTATTAATAGCCCATTGTACTTCGCTTAATTTTTCGTCCCAATCACTACCTTCTATGTCATCCGTACTTGTACTTAAGCATGTTATTATCACGTCGTTTACTTTCTCCACTTGTCCATTCGATCTAGGACTTGCTGTTGCAATTTTTACGTGTTGGATTTCACAATCACCGCAAAATTTTTCGAACAACTTCGAAATGAACGCTGTACCTCTGTCGCTAATTATTTTATTGGGCTTTCCATAATTAGAAACGAATTCTTTCAAAAAACTAAGAGTTCCCTCGGCTCCTACATCCGGCAGCGCTTTTAATACTGTGTACTTACTAAAGCCGTCTATAATAGCGCATACGTATTTGTTTCCTGTTTTACTTGACGGAAAAGGGCCCAAATGGTCGATATGCACCACCTGAAACGGAGTACTGCCTTTGTCTAACGGGTGCAGCATTCCCGGTTGCCTCCCCCGCGGTGTCTTACTATACAAACAGTTAATGCATCGATTGATATATTTTCCTACCTCTTCCCGCATTTTTGGAAAATAGTAGCTCTCTTTTATTTTGTCCAACGTTTTATCTATTCCCAAATGCATAAGTTCTCTATGAGCGTTACTAATTATATCAAATCTTAAATCGACAGGTACATACAATCGCCACTTTCCATCTTTTACCCGATAAACACGACCATTGCATAACGTAAATTTAGAGTGCGTTGCCTGATCGCCCTCTTCTAATTTCTGTAAAACGCTTTTAGTTTCATTGCAGGTACGCTGTAATGCCGCTACCCAATCCGTATTTATCTTTATCCCCATGACATCTGGAAGTCCACCCACTGGCACGGCCCGACCAGCCTCTACCGCATTTCGGCTAAGGGCGTCTGCTACTTTATTGTTTTCGCCCCGGTGGTACTCAACGGTATAATCAAACTCTGACAACCTAATAAACCAACGCCCTATTCTTGGATGCATATCTTTTTTATTTGCCAACAATTTTAAACTGTTACAATCAGTACGAATTACAAAATGAATCCCTAACAAATAAACGCGAAATTTCTCTAGTGCCGCTACAATTGCTAAGCATTCTAGTTCATAGCTGTGGTATTTCGCTTCCTCGGGTGTCGTTTTTCGGCTGTAAAATGACACCGGTCGCAATGTTCCGTCATTCTGTTTCTGCAGAAGCACGGCACCTAACCCCGTTGAACTCGCGTCTGTATGAAGTTCTGTATAGGCGCCCGTGTCGAAAACGCAAAGGATTGGTTTGTTCATTAACGCTTTCTTTAACGACTCGAACGCGTTTTGCTGTATTACCCCCCATTTAAAACTACCTCCTTTTTTTAATAAGTCACTGAGAGGACGGGCAATAATTGCAAAATTCCGGACAAAACGCCTGAAATAACTAGCCAACCCCAAAAACGATCTGACCTTGTGTACGTCTGTAGGTACCGGAAACTCAGCCACTGCCCTAAGTTTATCCCTTCCCGGTTCAATACCCTCTTTTGAAATTGTAAAACCCAAATAATCAATTTTTGTCATAAAGAAAAAACATTTTCGCAAGTTTAACGTCAAGTTCGCGTATCTAAATCTATTAAATAACAATTTTAACTTAGCTAATCCTTCCTCTACAGTTTTGGACGGAATAATAATATCGTCCAAATACGCCATCGCAGTGTCATATCGCAAATTCCCAAGAACTATGTTTATTAATCTTTGAAACTGCGAGGGCGCATTCGCTAACCCAAAACTCATTCTCTTAAAACAGTAGACCCCATCAGGGGTAATGAAAGCCGTCTTACCTCGCGCGTCCCTCGACATTGGTACCTGGTGGTATCCCATGGACAAATCCACTGAGGTAAAGTAGATTTGGCCCCGAAGTCGATCCAGCTGATCGTCGATTAACGGCAAGGGGTAGTGCTGTTTCACTGTTTTCTTATTGAGCGCTCGATAATCGACACACATCCTCACTTCCCCGGACTTTTTCTTTACGAGAATTACCGGACTTGCAAATGGAGAATCAGTTTCTTCAATTATATCGGCCTCTTTCAATTCGCGCACTATATTTCGCACTTGTTCTTTTTCGGAAAACGACATACGATACGGTCGATAGACAACTGGTTTATCGTCTGTTAATTCAATGTCCATTTCTACTAGATTCGTACATCCAATTTGCTTAACATTTCGGGCCACTAAATCTCGATAATCATTTATAAGTTCCAACACTTTTTCCGCGTCTTTCCCGGCCAAATCAGTGTTGATTTCACACGCGTCAATAGGTTCCGTGTTAACATCTCGCCGATGTGTATATTCTCGACACACGTCCCCTCGCGCAACACTTTGATTTTCAACAATTTTTATGTCCTTTCCACTTATATTTAAAATGGGTAACACCGTGTCACCGTTCCTGTCTGTGCTTATTACACATCGTGGTACCCACTCTCCCGACTCGCGTAGTCCACCTTCGACACAAAGGGTACTTTCTGGTGTCTGTGTCCTGACTGTGATGTGCCCCAGGAAGTTATTTCGAATTACAGACGCCTCACTCGCCCACAAAACCGTTCTTGGAGCATTATTCGCACCGTTCTCTTCACATTTTCTTATTATAAGTTCGTGAGGTGTTTTTACAATTTCGATGTGCGGCTGTTCGGTGTATGGATGCCCGATTATCACTGGAATCTCCTGGGTTTCCCTCGGCACCACCAGGAGTTCGATCTGGGCGTTGATGCCGTCGATTTCTACATCCACCTGTGCGGCTCCTAAAACACTTGTAACTGCACCGCCGTAGCCCGTTACGTCCTTCTTCTTGTCCCAGTCACACATAAGTTTTAATTTGGGTACATAATCATCCCGGATGACACAAACTTCCGCTCCCATGTCCACGTAACCCCTAACTTCCACCCCGTTAATTTTCACGTCCTTAAAATACTTTAGATTGTCCGACTGAGCATTTATTGTCTTTACTTGCGCCGCCACTTCGTTTGCAGTAGCACCCCGTTGCGAATTTTCGTTTCGCCCTACTACTTGTCTTTCTCGCGAATCGCGACCCGGTACTTGGCACTCGCGCGCGAAGTGTCCCATTTTCCCGCACTTAAAACACGGAAAACATTTGGTGTTATTTTCCACTCTCGGAGTGTTACAGTTTTTAGAAATGTGGCCCTCTGCTCCACAGCGAAAACACTTTCTCTTCTCTGGCAAAATACGCCTCTCTGGAACCGAAATTAAATCCAACCGTTCATTGTTCCTCAAATCACGAAGAAGCTGCCACTCATCGTCGTGTCGAACAGTCAGCAGAGATCTCGCAACTTCCCTGGACTTCAACCCCGTGAGCAGCATTTCTTTCGTTTCCGCGAACGACAATTTTAAATCGCGACACATCGCCATTTTTGCGTAAAAATAATCTTCCGCGCTTTCACTGGTTCTTTGTTTTCTCTCCGACATCTCTCTAAACCTTTCGGCGAGCGTTCTTCGATCCGTATAATTTTCGCGGAATCGCATCTCAAACGCTGCCCACGTTGTTAAGGTATCCTGGTGATATCGATACCACAACAACGCGCTATCTACGAGGTGTTGACGCGCCACCTCCAACAAAATTGCATCACCCCAAAATTGACGTCCCGCCATGGTTTTGATGTCCTGTAACCACTGTAATGCGTCTGATGCACCTCCTTTTCCATTGAATACGCGTAAACTTTGCGTTAAATCGGGCATTACGCAATACCCCATGTTTCTCGACGCCCCAGGCGCCTCCATCCGGCCCAACGGAAGACTGTTCTGCAGGCCACTTGTCTCCGACACCACCCCGTTTCCAGACGACCCCAGCGTCCCCGACGCCTCCTTATCTCTGGACAACTCCTGTATGTCTGGCGACCCTGCTACCTCCTGGTCAACCGCCGCCGCCGCCGCCGCCGCCGCCGCCACTGTCCCTGTCTGAGCCTGTAACGCTTCGCTCACCGCTGCCTTCACTAATTGTAAAATTGTCTCTAAGTTCAAAAATTCCTGTCCTGCTTGAGGGATGATTTCCTTCGGGCTTTCTTTATTCTTATCGTCCGTCATTTTCCTTTATTTCTTTGACCACTAACAAACTAACACTAATAAAACCAAACTAAGTCTCCACGAATAATTTTTTTTTTTTTTCACGATCCCACTTCTGATAAATTGTTATAGTTTATAATTTATTACGTCAGGATTATAGGGTAAATAAACTACGATCTTCTCAACAGGACCTTTTAATTTTACTTTACTCTACAAAAGCCAGTTACAGACTAACTTATTTTCTAAAAATCCAGACATTCGGCATTCATCTTTAACACATGTTTCCCATCTTTCACACTCGCCCTAAAAGCCCTCACCCACACTAACCATTCGGACCTCCCAAGCATCCCTTACAATTCTACGAATTCATATCACAATGAAACTTATTTTTTATAATTAAACCCCAAGATACGAAAAACAAATCGTTTTAAGCAGTTATTCTATTCCAGTATCACTAATTTGGCAGAGTTGTGTGAAATTCGTGGAAACGCAACTGAAGCAATTTAACTGAAAAATAAGTTATTCAACTCCCCATTTATCAAAATTTTCCGTATGATTTTTTTTTTTTTCAATATAAGGGATGATGCATCCATATTTCCTCATCTACAAAACTGAAACATTTAGCACGATGCAACATTTCGAGTGTGTGACGTAACCGCCACGATTGGCCGTAATCTTGGCGCCAGCATCGAACTCGTAACATCTATTTTTATCCGTGCGACCACACATCTCCTATCTCAATGCATTATAAACTCTCTACTACAACAGGCAACAAATAGACATCCGACACTTACACACACCCATCCATTCGATCAAAACAAACTTCAGGAAGTTTCAACCAATTCCTGAAGTTTGAATAAGGGAAAACAGATACGGCAAACCATGTTTAGAAAGTTCACTCGGGAGATTTATCGTGGCGAATTTTGAGGCAGGTCAAGAGTTTCTGTTGACACGAAGTAAACAGAAAAAGGGAAGGAAGAACTACTAACCGAGTTGCTTCCGTTCAAGTTGCATCAAAGCTTTTGAGGTCGAACGGAAGTTGCAAGTATTTTCACTCTTTTTCCTTCACCTAAAACTCAAACTTCAAACGATTTTAACAAAAACCAATCCGTAATTTTTCAAAAGAAAGTCAAATTAAATTTATGGGAGGGTTCGAATTAGAACCACAACACTATCTTAGTACCTAAAGGTCAAAACTAGTAGAATATTTTTGAAGTTAAGATAAACAAACTTTTTGCGAATTTACGTTAGGTTTAAATTTAGCAGTTAGGTCATTGCGATATGGCCAGTCATAACACTGGCGCCGGTACGAGTTACTAAAGAACGCCACTAAGCCATATGAATTCAAAATCATAATCCTTACAATGTAGAGAGTAAATTAGGTACTATAGTTTATAAATAATGTACGTTATGCAATGGAAAATTAACGGTTAAAAGATAAAATGTTAAAAAATGTAGATAAGGTGATTTTATTTGTATGTTAACACACGTGAAGTTTAACAATTTTTGGAAAAACATTGGACACTCAATTGCTGATTGATTAAGTAACAAAATCAATCGAACTAGCAATGGTTTACTTTCTTTTCAATGACAAAGTAATTCATAAAACAATTAATTCCTAGAATTTATTAAGTATTGCAAATTGATTAACTTGCCTAAAAGTTAATTGAAATAATATGTTCTTAAAATAACAAAGTATCATAAGTCATAGCTCAAAGTTGAATTTTTTTTTTTCTTATGCAACAATATGAAATTCGAAATACAGCCTCGCGGCAGACTTCAGTCGCTCCAAAATCCTTCTTAATCAAGGAAACTCGATAAACACAAAGGCGCCGGCAACAACATTATATAGATATGCGTCAAAGCACGTCCTCAGTTGGCATCTATGTTTAAAAATAAACATTTGCCGAACGTATTGTCTTTATAAAAACCATTGGCGCCGGCGCTACGTCGCCATTCTTCTTGTATGTTTAATTTCGTACATGTGCCGAATTTGTTAGTACATTTGGTGAAAGAAAAGAACGCCGCGACATTACAGATTTCAAATATCTATAGGATCGTGCTTTTGACATTAAGAAACAACCTTTTGTATGGAAATAACGAACGATAGGGGGGCGCCTTAATGGTGTTTGTCGCCGAGCATTATCGGACGAAATGCACCGTGTCTCATGACGGGCGCCAGTCTGATGCTATTATACAAAAAAAAGCAAACGACCTACCGACGCACCACCTGTCTTTTGACGAGGACATCCGGTGCCCACGGAAAAACAAAGGGGGCGAAAGTAAGATGGAAACTTCATTTTAAACACGTCAATTTAAAGAAAATTGTGAAAAAATTTTCTCTTTTCAACTAAGTCACTCAACCGTTTTGTGCACGCTTTGTGAATATGTAAATCTATCGTAATGAGCATCATCCGACTTCCTTATTTAGAAATAAAATCTAAACAATTTTCCTCTAATAATTATAAAAATCTCGTATGTAATTACCCGTTGATAAAAGTTTGCTGAACTTGATGAATACGCGATTTTTCTGTAGTATGCTTCAATCACGGACCTACGGTTCAGCAATAAAATTTCAATCGGTATTATTTAATTCCATGCAACGATGCTGGCGACGTTGTGGGCGAGTCGAAACCTCTGTGTTAAGGTGCGCCGAACGGCGGCGATGTTGTCACATGTCCTTCCTACGGCCTTCTCCGGCCTTCCTCGACCGCGATAAGCTTCTCGCGAATGCAGCGACAAGGCGCCGGGCGCCTTTCTCCATTTAGATTATTTTTAATCGCTTATCTAATTCTAGTATGATTACCTACGCACATATGTATGTTTATAATACAACTTGACGGCGTCTCAAGTCTATAACGCGGAAACACACCGTCGAAGAATGCACGCGAAAAAGATCATCGAACTATTACAGTCATGGAGATGTCCGCATGACCGAATTCTTGTCGAATGAAAAGACATTGCAGCGGCGTCTTATTATTATTGGTACAATCGATACTTGAAGCATGAACGCCGCCAACCGTGACGGCTGCATTATTCGAGAGGCGCCAGGTGTAACAAGGATGGCTTCATTGTCAAAGAAGAGAGAGGATTATAAGGCCAGATGTCGAGGGCACAATATACTTCCGGATGCAACAATTACCACTTAAGTTTCACGCTTTTCATTGAAGAAAAAAAGGAGTGACGATGCTTTAGAAAATCAGCCCTTCTTTTTCAATGCGATATGTTTTTATAGTACTAGGTACAGCACTATAAATAAGAAAAATGTACCTTTTTTTCAATATAAATACCATTTTTCTGAATCACTTTTATATTTATTTTCGATTTGTCTGCGGATACATAAAGTCGAAGACTCCACGCCCTAAGACGGACGCCCTGAGGGCATCGCACGTATGGGGGACCATGGATACTTGTTGGTCACCTTGAATGGGGCCCGCCGGAGAGAGGTATTATGATGTCATATGCAATCACCTACCGCAGCATACGTTTTAAGAGATTTCTTTGCGAGGTAATTTAAACAATATAAACGATATGATTGAAAGTTTCTACGTACCATCTCCATTCGTCGTCAGAGACCCTGGGAACTGTCGGAGAGGAGTGTCTTCACTTGGTGCTCGATCTAAAAATAAACTTGCATTCAATCATTCACGTTCAGAAATCAATCTCTTATATATATTAACATGGAAGGCTATCTAACTTAACCTCTATATTTTTTCTTTCTTTTTTATTCTTTTGTTAACAAAAACCAAAACTTTTGCTCTAACTTCATACTGCCACATTTGAGTTTTCAAATTACTATAAAGCCATACAAATATATTGTTACTTAAACAAAATTCAACCCAAATCCCTTGCCAAATTTATCAAGTGGGCTTAAAATTTTGAGCAGTTTTAAATCAAGTTGACCTTGACAGGCGCCGGCTTAGTTTAACACGTGTACGCAATCCACGAAAAGACGTGGGATCTCTTCACCGTTCTTTTTGTCAAGGTGGCCGTCATTTCCATTGTTTTTGAATTATTTTTCAGAGATTACCATCACTCAGAAAATAAATCGTAATTCAATGAACTTTCTCTAACAATACCGCCGAATTTTTGTCGATTTTAATGGATGCCAATTGTGACTCTTTAATGCCACTCCCACCACAATACTAGAACTCGCTCGAATGGTAAAAAAATGTCATAACGAGTTAAGTTTTTCAATTTGTAATTGCTTACAAAAAAGGCGTTACAGCCACCTACTTCTTTGTGTTATTTACATTTCTCTATTCGACTATTTATTCGGAATTTGGTTAGCGCCAGCGTGTGCAGGACGTCTGACCTTTCTAAAGTGGAAAGTTAAATAAACCGGCGCCTTGCTATTCTTGGAGAACAAACTACCGCTGCTGGTATTTTGTCGGTGTCTGGTTTTTTAACAAGTTTTTGCTGCTTTGACCGTACGCAATTCTGAATCTAGATTTAAGACAATAATTTATTAAGACTGTTTCAATGTCCACCTTGACGAAATCTCAGTTTAATCAAAAACATTTAATTTTTGTTTGAAGAGGAAACCATTGAATAATAGCACCATTATCAATGGAAAAGAAGACAGTTCTCTTCGTCGCATCTCGACGAGACATCAGGTGGGGAAAGATAGGAGCCCCTTCTGCGTGAGGCGCCACATTCTGTCGCCGGTTCCACTTTCCCTTCAATGAATTCGAAAAGAGGGGGCTAAACCCATTACTCATCACAAAATACATAAAGCAATTTATACACAAGAAATGTTAAGTTTTATTTAAGGATTTTCCACTTTTCAAAACTTCTCAATCTCGTCACCACGACACCACGCACTTTAAACAGTCCGCTAAATTAGAACGTCGTCTACTTGGAATTCGGTTGGCAATCAAGAATGACAAGTGTGAAACAATGGGTTATAAAGTACAAAAGAATTCTGAGAAGTGCCGAAAAGTGTAAATGGGACGTGCCGAAGATTTATGAAGCAATTTTTCACTAAGTTAGATGACGCCGTTATTTGTACTCGATTAATCCCAGATTTTTTTAAACAAACGATAAATCCCCCTAGAAAACTAATGTGGAGAATAAGAGAACCATCAGCAGCAGCTGTATACACAGATGGTCTTCGAGTACAATTAAAACAAGATAAACACATGAAAAGAAAACAATTGAAGTTTGTTGAGCCGATAGTTTAGTAATGTTTTTGTATTGTCTTAAGACTTCTCAGAAGAAGACAACTTTTAAATATAAATTTTTTAAAGATCTTTGATTTATAAGCGTCCAGGAAATGAATTCTAAAGACTCTCGATAAGGAATACAACTGAACGGCCTTGTAATCTTACCATAAAAATCGTCATCATACCCAAGGAAATAAAACTGTGAAAGGGGCTGTGAATCGATTTAATTGGCGACAAAATAAAGCGCTGATTTGTTGCAGCCACTATAAAACAAGACACAAATATCATTTATATTCTCGAGAACAGAGCAACAAGTGGCTGGAAGAAGCTGAAGCGGAATTTACCGAATACTAATGGTAAGAAGACAAAAAACATTCAGATAAATGAAAGGTTTAGAAGAAATTAATCTCCCTTACACCAATGAGAAAAAGAATTTTTGATGTGACACATGTTAAGAAAGCAGCAAAGCAAACCATTTCCGTACAGTGCAATTTAAATAAAACAGATAACCTGTCATGCAGTACGCTTTTATTAATAGCACTCAATAACCTCGCTTGAGGTTTCCATCTTGCGATTATTATTTTCGCAGTGACTGGTCCATGGGAATGTTGACCATAATATCTCATGTGTGTGGTACGGTTAAATAAAACGCATTAAATCGCCAAGCAATATACTATGTAGACATGTTAACTTGACCATCAAGGTCGGTCAGATGTCGTCGCCGCTCAAGTTTCAAATGGTTCGACGTTTTTGTAATGTGGACATAACGTTTGTAAGAAAAAAATACCAACTACCAGTTTTAAAAATTAACAGCTATTATTTACCTTCTATTGTATTGTTACAATAAACACAAAAAAACAACAGTGTTGACAACATAGCCGGTGGAAAATTATAAATAAATTTCCTTGAATTAAGAATGAACGCCCACATGTTAACGTAATAATGTATGTCACAACACCTGCTAAAACTCGAAGATGGCTTGTTTGAGAATGAAGTGAAGAAAAAGTTTCAACTGGCAACAATCCTTGAAACACCCGTGAGATTTAAGATTTTTCAGTCAAAACGATTTTGTTTGCATTCTTTTTCTTTATAAAAATGATATCAGTTACATTCTTGTGGATATAACACTATATTGAACTTGAAATTTCAAAACATGGTAATTAAATGAACGTTAAACAACATACCTTCTGGTTTTAATTTGTCTGCAACACATATACTATATGGAGGAGGCGGCGTATCTGGAATTAGAAACAAAAAAATTAGAATGAGAATAATTTAAATTATCAACTTCAAGTTGGAAACATTACAATAATTAAAAACATTTTTCATTCGAATTTCGTTTTGTATTCTAATCTCAAATTGAATCATAGGATCAAAAGACAAATTCTATTTTTTTCATATACAAACATTTATGTAATATTTACCTAAACTATAATTACCAAAAAATACAATGACAATAACAGAGATAAAGTAATAAGATATTTGTTTAAATATTGCTGCTTATGATCGTATTCTTGTTAACTTGAAATTACATAAGATTTGAAAAAATGTCAGTTGGTCTGTATGAGTAGTCTATTCAAAAACATTCAACAAAGCTTAGGCTGATGTGCAGTGTTTAAGAACCCCTCTGGATCAAATCACACATTAACGAGTAAATATGCCGCCACATGATAAACACGTGTAGTAAACATTAGTCGTTTCGCAGGTCGTAGCAACTACTCGGTATAATGTATTCAAAAATCTAATATTTCCAACTTCTTTGTATGTTTCATATGAGTGAAGATAATAATAGAAATCCCAATGCAAAAATGTGAGGTGATTGTTTGGTATTCATATAAGGCGATAAGGTAACCGACTGGCGCCAGGACTTATCACTGTCGTTGAATTTTGACAATGTATTCCATAAAAGATGTCTAACAAAAATAAATTTACTCTTGGCTAAAATATAATTTAATAGCAGGTGATGCAACAAATCGATGAAAATATTGGATAAACAGCAAAATCATCAGCTTGCAAGAAACCACATGTGTGGGTAATAATTTTAATATGCGGCGCCTGTCTAGAGAGGGGACTGAACATAGAAACACAAGAATTAGTTGAGAATAAGTAATAATTTTAAGTTTTCAGACGATGTCGAATTTTAAGTAACGGTTTATTTTTTTCTAAATTGGATATCGATAATGTGACCAAAGATATAAAATTCAAACACCCACAATGGTACGATGGTTTGTAAAATGTCTTAGTCACGTATTACGAACGCCACTATTTTAAAAGTATCACAAAAATAAATGAATATTGAACCGCGGCGCCCGGAGCGATAAATGTTTACACACACCGGCGCCAATGCAAAGTTGCCATATTATTTATTGTATTTTCATGTAATTACGTCGCGTCTTATTACCTTATTGTGTAATTAATATTAATGGCGACTGTATTATTTTCTCTCTCCAGAAATGAGGTGTCGAAGGAGTGCCAGACAGTAAAAAAAATTGTCTCTTGACTAGTAGAAGCATGATTAGTTTATTTTCACTACTCAGAGTGGCGCAATTTATAATAATTATGCGCTTTAATTGGTCTTTGCATCGTTAATTCAAGTGCGGCAAAGTTCAAAGTGATGATTATGTGTGAGTATACTCCGAAATCAATGTTTATATACATTCTGTTACTATGTGTAAATGAGACGATGTTCGAATTACTTGATAACTGGATTCTTTTCACGACCTTAGAATATATCACTTCTCAAACATTAGAAAGCTTCTCTTTTCCGTAGACTTGGATTCATCTCTAATTCAAGTTAACATTTCTTCAACTCTTCCAATCGCAGAAAAACAGAAACCGCATGCCTTCAAGTGCCCTAAGGCTCTTATTACGTGACCTCCAATTATCTAACTTTCTTAGAACGCTTCAAACTACATCATTTTGCATTTTGTAGAATTCGTTATGCAGAAATGTGAAGAATTATCAAACTTGTTATCTGAATGCTTTTCCGGTCATTATCCCATGTTCAAGTAAATTTATTTCCAATAGGTTTCGTGTTGACCAATTTACATGTTATCTCGGCGGGGTCTCATGAAAGTGTCTAAATTTAGGCTGTATTCTAAGAAAGTAATAAGAATATAACGAAAATATCGTGGATGTACAATGAACACAAAATTTTATTACACTTCCAACAAATTCAAAAAGAGACAAAAATAAATCTAAGACTTGAACTTGAGAATCCTTACAAATTAATTAGACATATTTTATCTTCGTTTATGAACGGTTACCACCACGATAAATTTATCTCTCCTGATGCCGTCTTCATTTTATTGGATTTATGTTCATGGATTAATGATTTGATAAATTGAGGGAGCGCCATTTCTTTAGGTCGGTCGCATAGGTAACGGCGGTTGTGTGATTTAGTACAATTATGGTAATACCGCTTCTTCACGACGTATGCATTTTATGGCAGATATATTGTCTTTAAATGAAGCTCCCAAAAGGCCATAAAACACAAACAGTAAGTAATAGGATTCTTAAAAATAAAATGATAGAATCGAGCAACTGTATTTTAACGTTACAACAAGACATAAATCTATCGATCCCTTTTCATGTAATTTGTAGATAAGTTAAATAGACCAGAACAGATCTTATTGTTATTGTTTATTGAATATAATTAAACAGAACTATTTATCTGCATAAATAATTTGTGGCCAATATTATCGAAATTCTTTGAAAAGGCCGACCTCTAACCATTTCTTGCATTAATTGTAAATCGTCCATTTATTGACACGATAATAAGTAGCTATCTCTAACCTCTTCCTCATTATCTCTTGTGGTAATGGTTCAAAATTGAACGTAGGAAGTTGAAGCGTAGGCCCATCTTTTACAGTTTTCGTCTTAAAACTGATTCAAGAAAAAAGAAAAAAAAAAACGTTATGTTGACAGTCAGACCTCACAAAAGCAATAGTACCATCATCAAGCAATCACAACACAGCCAATGAATGAGAAGAAAAAGAAAAGGATTACGTCGAAGTTTACGACTATGATAGAAGAAAAGCCAGCAAGACCCATTTTGGGTATCTCAATAAACAACTGATTATTTCAAGCTGTTTCGAACACTTAAGATACGACGCTAATAGCTGAACGAGTTGGAAAGCGAGATGGAAGATCAGGTATTTGAAAGAGCAGACGATCCGTTGACTACCACCCGGTGGAATTAGACCTGGTCTGGCGCCATTACTATCTCCTGGCGGCTCACTACCCAGACATGTTCCAAATCATGCCACACTCGGTTTCTTCAAAATAATTATGGGCTTGGAGAGATTCCGTGGGCTGCAATTCACTTTAATCATCAGACTCGTTCGCTGCAACGCTGCCACGGAAAAAATGGAATTTTGGGGCGGGAAAGAAAATATCTATATTACAACCGATAAAAGCAAAAAAAAAAAAAGAAATCACCAAACAGTTTTTCGTGAATCGGTTACGTTGCCCTGGATTTATTGTCCATTATACATACAAAAAAAGAAAGCCGCTAAAAATCTACTTCCCACTTAAGACCCCCATGAATGAGTTTCTTCTATCTTCCCACGCGACAAATTACACTTACGACAGGTTTGTTGTAACATAATACCGCCGATTCAGTATCACTTGTTGGTAGGTACATTCAGAGTTAATTTGCCAAATCCCACCCATTACAACACGGTTGAAAAATAAATCGATTATGAAAGTCGTTAGCAACTCAGACTCGAAGTAAAAAGGTCCATATACCATCGTTAGGCAGAAAAACAAAGAAAAGGACTAGTGTGGGACATGGTTCCGAGAAGTCACTCTGGAATCCGGTGGGTTGGTCGGCCGGATGAGCCTAGTCGGACCGCTAACTCTGATGCTCGATCGAAGAATCTTTAAACTGTCAACGACTAAAAGCAATTTTAACGTTAGATAACAAAACTAAAATTCGTTAATTCAAAATAAGTAATGATGCGACAAAACTCTAGAATTCTCAAAAATATAATCAATTATTTGATAAAGATGACGTTGTTATCATTAAAAGTTTATCCTCTCCTAAATGCTAAATGTCAAGTTAAAAATTATCTACAGTTGTAAATTGTTAATGAAACACCTTAAAAAAACTTGAAAAAAAAAATCAAGTTTCCAATTACATAAATGTAAGAATTCACCTACATTTAATTATTTGACCAAATTAAAAATGGGAAAAATATTGGACTGAAAAAATTATCTTCTGATAAAACAATTTTTTTTACTACATCAGATAAAAAAAAAAAATTTAAAGGACAATCACCAATGAGAAGTTTGTCTTCTTTGTTGAAACAACGAATACTTTTAACAGTAATTAAATGAATGCTTTAAAGTATTACTTTAGCCTAAAAATTGCTAAATCAATAAAACTAGTTTCACTGAATGTCCATAGTAATATGAAAATTCATTCTACCCACTTAAATTAAAAGAAAAAGTATTAGCCAATCCTACTATCAACAATCCAAGCCTATAAAAATAACACTGTCTAAAAAACTGAAATTACAGAAACATCTTTTCTTGACCTTACACTACTCAGAAAAAACAAATCTGAACTTTACATTAATTACGTTTTGTTAGTTGCGCATAATTTTAATTTCCTATAAGAATCCACTATCGATATTTAACCAATGACCACAACAGCTTTCTGATTAGCTACGAACGACCTTGTTTTGATGCATTTAAGCGAATTTTAAAAATCTTATCAATGCAAGTTTATTATGAATGTACATAAAATAATGAATGTTCACCTAAGACTAGTAACTGTCAAATATTAAAAAACAGGTCATTCGTGAAGACACTCTTGAGAAATCTTGTTAACCGTTTGTAAACACCTAATAGTCAGTTCACACGAAGTAACTTTCAAAGCTACTAAAGCAGACATTGCATAACTGACACAAAATGGAACTCAAATTTAAGTGTATGTACAAAAAAAGTCATTGTTATTAAGTTTCTTATGGAAAATTATTGCTTCTTATAAGTTTTCATAAATAATGTGGTATGTCGATAACAATAAAGAACTATCTCATTGAACAGTTTACGGAAAACTATCCAAAAATATCTGCTTGGCAAAGGGAACATTTTCAGAAAATTGTTGTTTAAATAAATTTTACATATCTCTTCTTGAAAAGTGGGTGATCACTCAAAAACGGATTAGATTAAGTTGATGATTGAAAATTTCATATAAGTCCAACTCATTTAACCGCTGACAGATTTACACAGTCTTTAATCAATAACAGCTACTGTTGAGAAAAATAAAGTGCCACTTATCCTGGAGCCAAAAATAAAATCTCACTTGCTACAGATAAAATAATTTCGCCTGAAAAAATAATATTCGTTTGACATATTGGTACGACTTGGGGCAATTTTTAAGTCTATTCTAAGTTGACTTTTAGTTGATCACTTACTACTACATCTGTCGATGAAATATCAAAAAGTTAACAACTGACATTGGCAAAAATTGTAATGTTTAAGCAACTTTTTGTGCCTGTGTAACTTCAACTTGACTAATGAAGCACATAGACTGGGAGAAACCTGCTTTTTACGTCAGGATTACAAGTGTCCAATTAGAATTTCCTAATTTTCACAGATTTGTGTGATTACGAAATATAATGACAGCAATACTGCAAACAATGACAATGAATAGAATTGTTATTATCCCATGTAAAAGAATCAATGTTTAACATTTGGTAATGATTGAAACAACTGACATTAGCATGTTTTGACGTAATGAATCATGAGAAAAATAATTGAAAGAATCAGTGGTAATCATCACCGAGAGGTAAAACTAAAAAGAGAAACAGCAGAATCGACAAATTCTAAATAGTGGCGTGATTCGGGTCATTTAACCGGGCGCTTTTAAGGTTAAGTTTAAGTACTGTCGTATACAACGCTTGGTAAGTATAATTAATCTGTGAAATCTCACCGGGTTGATAAACACGACTCCAGTGATACGGATTGCAACAGACGTAGACTTGGTCTCCATTAGAGCGGCATCCCGGCAGCCTCCTGAGGTCGGCGCCGTGCGCGAGCTCCGGCCACCGCCACGTCTGGCAACATAGCACGTGTGGTTGTCGTTCCTTCGGCAGCAGCACGCAGCTGGACGCGTCTCTGCCACGACTTTCGACGGCCGCCCACAGCATCCCCAGCTGATTGTCGTGGAGCTCCTTCAGCAAACGCGCGACGCCATCATCGCTACTGTCGCTGCCGCTGCCAGAGCGCTGCTTACGCGCCTTCAAAAGCCGTTTGGTGAGAGTGGCCCGTCTGCTCCGGAACATGAACATGTAACCGGCATTTGGCCCGCTCACCGCCGCCGATGATCTAAGAAACGTTGTTGTCGTGCACCCACACCGACACACACGCACACACTAGTACCCATCACCTCCGTTTTACAACTGAACTCAGTGAGCGATGGTGCGGTGTCAGGCGAAGAAAGTCGGAGTCAATCGGACACAATCGGTTTGCTTTTAGACCTAGAGAGGGGGATATCGGTGGCGCCGTCTTGGCGCCAGGCCCGGACTTCGCACCTACCGGTATTATTGTGGCCATTATTGCACGGATTACAACGGACGCTAGTGGACGAACGGTGGGTCTATATTTAGACGCGACTCGGATGTTCACGAGGGGATAGGCGGGCATCGAAAGTGGACAGGGTGTTGGACGGAAGTGACAGTTCAACACACAGCAAAAAGAACAAACACGATACAATCATTATTACAAGTACAGAAATCATTTCCGTCTGCCTTCAGATAATTAAAGATGGAAAACTAACGATGATAAACATTAAATCATATATTGTTTAAAAACATTCATAATCATGCAAAAACGATAATAAACACAATTAGAAATTGCTTGCTATAAATATTGAATAAATATTGTATAATTCAACTACGCTAAAATTTTATTACAGTATTGTTATCTTTTAGTACCATGGGATTTTTTTGTTTCCATATGTATTTTTATGAACTTGGTAGTTTTATTTCACAGCCACACTTGAAAACTTTTCAAAATAACGAATAAACAAATTGAGTTTTGAAATAAAAAACATCAATTTAGTTGATAAAACCTTTTCATTCAGCTGTCGAAAGAGTATCACCTTATCCGTTATCTCTAAATTCACATATCTCCTGTATAATTTTCTTTTTCTCAGTCATTATTAATCACACTTCCATTTCATTGGCTCTCTTCAACAATTATCACCAAAAAATGGTTTGAGTCCCTTTATGGGATAGGTCAATGATGAACTTAATCTTAAAAATCATGACGTAAGTCCCATAGCCATATGAAAATGACACTTACGTCATACTGAAAAACATTTGCAGATAAAACAAAAAAAGGTCAATGTTTCGTCAACATTGCACCAAAATAATATAATAAAACTGCGATATACTCTGCACTACGCATACTCCATATTTTAAACAAAATAGACGTCAAAAGGTTATCAGTGATTATTCGATTTGTTTATGTTACTATTGAATTTAAAATGCATTTTCCTGTGTTAAATAATTATACAAATAAAGTAATTGAATTTGTTTGTTATCTGGTTTAGGCATACCTAGGTGAATGGCTACAGAAAAGATTTCGGAAAACTTATAACGTGCATAATGGTCAGAGTTACGCTCCGCAAACGGCATAATTTGTTGAAAAAGAGCCAAGAAAAATAATAAACTAGCTCCGCCTTTAGGAGAAAGATAATTCACCGTAAACAAAATTTGCCACTATTTATACTTTTTATAATTCTTTAGTACTTTGCTGTTGTTTTATTGTTAATAAACAAAAGTGGAATATTTATATAGAAAACGCATTAACCCTTATTCAAAATTCAATAATGACAAAATATAATTTTATTTTAGTGTAGATTGTTTGATTGTGTATTGTATTATTTTTCTTTGTTTTGTTATTATTCAAGTCCGCCTCTGCTCATCAAACACCAATAGAAAATGGTGCCGCCGACGGTCTAGACCGAGTAGACACACTTTCCGGCGCTAAAGAAGGCTCCAACGCCACATATTGTTATGCTTTTCGGATCGTAACCAACCCCTACCTCAGGAAATGTGATCTTTATTATTGTTGCATGGACGGAACTACTGGCGCCCACCCTACTAATTGTTAACGGTCTTTTCTGGTGCCATCGTTTTGTCGTGTCGTGATAAATGAATACACGCAGACGACCTTCCCTGGCGTAATTTCCCAATTTAGAGGACATTTCTACAAACGTTTTTGCAATGACTCAACGAACACAATTTTTTTACGACATACCTATCTATCATAAGTACACAATTTTTGAATACTTGGAAAATATTTTAAAAACTTTTTCCAAGTTTGGCCTATGTCATCTAATTTGAAAATTATCATATCATCTCCAAGTGATTGATTCATTATTGATATCCAATTTTTTGACTTACGTAACAAAAATGACAAAATATTAAGAAGACGCCAGAGTATAAAGAAGATGCAGTCGAATTATCTCGCAACCTGTCATTTCTGGCGTGCTGTGCGTGCAGGATGTCGGCCAGCGGCCTGCAGACAAATGATACATAATAACATGTTCTGCGCTACACAGCCTGTGTTGATCGGCCGCGGCGGTGACGCGACATTGCCGACGATTTTACTAAAGTTTCAATTTTGTCAAAATAAAAAAAAGCAGTTTCCAGAATATTGACAATACTCATATTCAAATAATAATACATATTGACAGGATGTTGATAGTAGAGTCAAAACGCAATAAAATTAAAAATTCTTTTTCAACTGAACTGGTCGTTTCAATTTTTGTCACAAGATAAGAACAACATTTTTCTGTATAAGAATATATATCTGCAAACTATCCAATCCATGTGTTTGAGATTTTATATGAGCAATCATTTTTTTATTAAAATCTCAACTTTACAGCCGATTAAAACATTTAAATTATATGTGTATGCATAGTTTCTTTTTAGATTAAAGAAATAATAAAAAATTCAACTTAGTATTCAAAACTGGACTTCTAAACAATTTGAAACTTCGGCCTTAGCGCGTAAAGGATGCCGCCACTCGAATTGTTCCGAAGCAAACCGCAATCGAACATAGTATCAGTGTTCCCACATGCCACATTGATTGAAAATTTATTTCAAATTATACAAAAACCAAACCTTCTTAGACAAAATTTAGCAACATTCAACAGTTCAAAATGACTCGACCAAAATTTGAACAAAAGAGTAAAATGTATACTGATTATGCTATCCAAAACTTTTCAAAAATTTTCTCTTTATTATATGTACAATATAAAGAAAATAATAAAGTTGAACACGAGTTAGAATTTATTCTCCTATTTATATTGAAAACTTTAGTATCTACAGATATCTATAGATGTCAGCAAAAGTTTATAGAATATCTAATTACATAAAATTTTTGAAAATCAATAGTGAAACTTGGTTTTCATTATGACTTATTTGTACCTGCTTGGATTATGAAGCCTTACAAAATTCAATCAATCTCTTCTTAATTAGTTATTTAATCAAATACGAAACATTGAATTTTAAGTTCTCATAAAATTAAGTTCACTAAAGCAGGTGTGCTCAGTAATCACTTAGTTTTAGGTACTCGCTCATAATTCACTTGTCTTATTCAAATATTTATCTTATAACTTTATAATAATTTACTTATTTGACACTGTTTTTTGATACCTTTAAGCATAAGTACTGCAATTCTAAATGCTCTTAACAAAATGTGAACTTAAGTTTCTGTTGTAAAACAACTTAAATACTTACAATGTTGTTTGGGATCATAAATTTTTCACCGAAGACGGTCCTGTAAAAGCAATGGTTTGTATATACAAACATTTGTTGATTTACGTAAATAAGGTGATTTTTCGCAATTTAGACATCATTGTTAGTAAACTAAAGATTATCGGAGTCAAAAACTTTATAAGTCCACTAAAACGTAACTTTTTTTGGGACCACTATACCTGCTAAATCTATAAAAAATAAAAAAATATCACAAAACGAGAAGATTTCTATTTTTCCAAAATAAAACTAAAGTGTTTATTTTTCGTACTAAAATATAACAACTGTTTGCCTGACATTTATCAGTTTTTATTTGGCATTTGTTTCAATGGGCCAAGCAAATTAAGAGGCTTCTAATCTAAAAACCACTTAGTTAAAAGCTGAAACTGCTAAAATTACATATTTTTTGTTGTTTTCTTAAACATTCCAACGTCTTGTGTTTCGAGTTTTTTGTAACACATGATCCAAAATTTTTGTCTCTGAATTAAAAGCATACAGGTAGATACGGATGACCATAATTCTAGTTAATTGCTGTCTAAAATAAACTTTAAATAGATACCACCAAAATAATATCTGTGGAAGTGGAGACACAGGTCTTTATTGTTCTTGCACATGATGTTTTTCTGGCGGCGTTTTAAGAAGGCGCCTCCTTTCCTCTATCATTTGCTTCGTCGGTATAATTTACTTGTTTTTATGTGTTATTGTTGTGGTCTCTTAAATACAGACCATGAATCCTCTTATGAGAAAAATTGTATTCTTCTATAACCCAACGTTAATTCTCTATATTCTATAAATAATAATTTTTTTCCAAACTTCTGGTTGTTTGGAACTTATCATTTTACTTTCAAATCATTTGAATAAACTTAAAAATCAAAGATCTGAAACACCACTTCCTTAAACAAGCTGTAAGATGTTAATGACAGGTGTTAAACATCCCCAACGTGTAAATCAGCAAAGAACGAAGTATAAATGAACCAAATTGCAGGTTTGCTTTTAACGACTCCACAAACGATGTTTCGTACAGGTAAAGTTCTTGAAGTGAAATGTTGGGAACATAAATAATGAAGAAACCAGTCTAGTTTTGTTCGATGACTGATCAAACGTTTGTTTCATTTTGGATGCACCAAAGAGGCGTGTCTGAGCTTTTGTTTCGTCATTAACGTCAACGAAAACCCACAACAGCGACCGTACATCAAAAAAAATTTAAGACTGCGTAATTTTCTTGCCGTAGACATTCCGAGCAAGTCTTTGGAATTCTCCAGCCATTTATTTCAGAGATTTCCCCCGTTTCAGTCGAAAATATAATGGATGCACTGATTTTTGGAATTTAATGCAATGTCACCAACACAAATATTGGCCAGAAATATGTAATAAGTTCACCAAAACTTTTTGATACATTTTACAAATTTTTTAATATCGATTTGTTCTAAGTGTTCAGGGGGGTTATGTCTTAAACTGAGGTATTCTAGATATACTATGATTTGATCTTAATTAGCGATCTAATCAATATTGGTGATCAGAAGAACACAGATTTAAAATTTAGTCTAAGAAAGCTTTCTACATATGGAATTATTTGTAAAAGCAGATAAGCATTTTTTTTATTTTTGACAATAAATTTAGAATTGGTAAATTGACATCTCAAAAATTTACAATAAACAAATTCTTTGAAGAATTTAAATGAAATTATTGGTCTTATTGCTGTTTATTTTTTTATTTTCCAAGAAAAAAGTCGCGTGAAAAGCTTTCTAAAAAAGATGTGACATGATGACATTACAAAGCAAGTATGAAGAGCATTCGGAGTTTGAAATCCTTTGACCTCAAACATCTAACGACTAATAATAGTATTTACCCCAAGGAAATGTGGGCTCCGTGGTGCCCCCTCGCCCCTTGCTTGTCGGCATGCCTCAGTAAACAAAAGCCTAAGAAATGTTGTCCATATCTATATAGGGTGAAAAATTAACGACAAGTCAACAAACAAACTGACAAACAGTGGTTTTTTGCGTTTGAGGCGCCGTCTCTGCGGTGTCGGGCGGCGCGCCAGAGGACTCTCCGACAGACGCTGATGGCCCGACTGGGCGCCCAACTACGTCGCGACGCTACAGCCGCCTGCCTGACGGACGCTATACCACCCTGATTACCGAATACTTACACAATCAGAGATGATTGCAACCAACACACCATACATTAATGCATTTAGATTCGATTTCTATCGAGCGATCAGAGAGGGAAAGATGAAACGTTAGCATATTTCGTATCACACACTTCGAAACTTTTCCTTGACGATGGTGACGGCGCGACGCCGATGCTGTAGACGCACGCCGCCACCGCGGGAACTGATGCAAATTCAATTATTCATTGGCACTTGGATGTTATTCTGGATTTTCAGGTGCCAAGATTCAAGAGTTTATTCAGACATGAAAAAAGAAGAAATTTATGGATTGATTACTATTTTTGCAAAAACATACATGATAAAAAAATTCTGTTTTTTTTTTCTAATTCATGTCAACATTAACAGATTCAAACTCTAGTTTAATTTAAAAACTGAACTCAATAAGTTGAATTTACATTTTTTTGCGAAGTTTATCAAAATTGAGCTTTAACTCATTGTTTTTTTTTCAGGGTCACGGTGTTCCTTTTCTGAACTTTATTCTTAATTTTTTTTGTAGTTTTTCTGCTAATGGAACTATATTTCACTCTCGAATAAAATAAATCAAAAACATTATTATATTAACAAAAAAAAACTGAATCAGCGATCACAACAACCAGCAGAAAATCGAACGGATTGCTTTGACATCGAGCATTTATTACACAAAAAATAAATATTTTTTTTTATTTCATCATTATTATGGACAAAAAAAATATTATATGCCTTAACAATTTAATTTCACTACTAATTGTGTTACTACTAGTAAGGTCCCTTAAGCTCTTTTAACACTTTTTAAAATATTTACTATATTTAAAGTAGCTTTTTTTTTTAAATAAATTTTCAAAGAATCCACTATGTTTTTCCAAAGTTACTATTTTCAAAAAAGTCAAAATTTTGAAGAATCATTTAATTTCGGTCAAACATATTATTCTTTAAAAACTTTAAAATTTTTTAAACTTGTATTAATTGTAAGCATATAAGCTTTTCTAACACACGACACTAATCCAAGGATTCTGCCCTGTTTTTAAATTATTCTCACAATTTTGCAAATAATTTCAAATTTAGACAACCAAATATGCGTAAGCTTATAGTCATGCGTCAGATCAGCATGGCCAATGAATTGAGGAACTCAAGAATAGTTTGGCGCCGGCGTAACATTATTTCCATGATCATTTCGGTGTTATGTGGGTTGTCTGATATTTCAATTGCAGTGAAGATTAGATTTTCTTTTCCTCGCAAATGTATAATAATAAGTAATACCTAAATGTAAAAGCTATATTGATTAGATGTGGAGGAATTGTATAATATAAGTAGATACTGTTACTGTGAGCAGCAAGCGATAAGTCTATCTAATATTTGAATTATATTTTTTAATAGATGATAACATTCCAGCTAATATATTTAACTGTCTTCGGAATAATTTGATAATTTGAGAGAAAAAGATCAATTAAAGAGAAAGAAAATCAGGTTTTTATTTTGAGTGTTCGTCAACAGAATTTATATGATTATAGAAATGCAAATAGACTAATTATTTGAGTATAAACACGGTGAATCAGTAATGCGGCGTCGAAATATTTTTTCGTTTAAATTACAAATATCATATTGAGTACCTCTATGATGACAATAATTGTAGAGGTATTGGATTATTGGAAAAAAATAAATTGTTTTTTTTATGACTGTAATCAACTCAATTTCCAAACTCAATATGCAGGTTACAAGTTTCTTGTTTTTTTAAATGTGAAATTATGTTTCGACTTTGGTGTGGTTTTAATACTTATTGGTATTTGTTTAATAGAATTTTTATATTATTCTATCCCACTCTCAACAGACTAACTAGAAGTTATTTGATTTCCTGTTGAATAGTGTTACTGTGAAACACATAGAAAAAAACATTCTCAGAAACCTTGTCTTTGTTAGAAAACAATCCTGTAAAGTTACAGATTTTTAAATGCAAAGGCAAAAAATAAGTCATGTTTTTAAATACACGTTTAACATTGTAACTTTCTTATATTAATTAAATTAAAATTCAAAGCCCTCTCTAAATTTGATCATTTTTAGGAGTTTGTTGTTACAATTAAATGTTAATTACGTATCTACTTCTACTATTACCAATCAAATGAACCTCTATCACGTTTATTTGAAATAAATAAATAAATGAAATTTGAAAAAACCTGAGAATTTCATATCAACAAAGTTGTTGCACTTATAACGGAAAAAAAGAGTTTTTTGTAGCTTTGTAGCATGAATGTAGCGCCAAATCTTTTAAACCATTTTCTAGACTCAACCCAATACATTTCTGGTACCTATCTATAAAAAAAATGGGTAAAATGGAAGCAGTTCAAACTTTCTACTTAATGTAGTGCCTGAGTGTAACGCCCTTAATAAAACGCATTTAACGAAAAATAGCTTACTGAACCTTTTATAGTGTGGAAAATAAGCTGTACAGTAAAAAAAATTATCTCTATCCAATCATTTTTCTAGAAGTTACACGAGCTTAACATTTGTTAAAAAAGAGTGTCCCATTTGTTGACCACTATGTGTATAGTGTCCAGAAATGATTGCGATCAAAATAAACTTGATTGAGTTTGTGATGATTAGTCAAGCTTACGATTTTCAAGCATTTCGCGAAAATATAAAAGATGATGAAAAATATAATTGTTTACTTCATTTACAGTTATATGTATAAACTCTGTAACTAATCAAATAGAACAAAAGGATGGTGCCAATTATAATTTGTGACATTGGAAATTGTAAGCTGTAAGCAGAACACAAACATATCCATAAGTGCAGTAATTACGTTAAAAGTGGGAAAAACGTTTTTGTAGATTTGTCGTAAATGTAATAATACTGTAATATAGGTCACAATTTTCTTGTTGATTTCTTCGTAACGACAAACAAGAATAAAATCTGGGTCATCTTCAACGAAGCAAAACAAACAAAGCTATTATAAATTAAATTTTTATGTTTATCTGTACATGTGCAGTATTAATACCCAGCCAACGTATAACGGTATAAACAAGGGGGAGCGAAGTCGACATCGTCGGCGCCCCCATAGGCGACGCGTCTGGAGTGGACTCGGCTCCAACATTTGGAGCCAGCCAGGAGAACAAGCACCGGAGTCCCGGAGCCGGCTTTCCTTCAATAACAGAACCACAGGACACAAGTCCAAGTCGAAAACAACAACAGACTTAAAGAATATCCTAGATGCAGAACATATTTTATGGTATTTTTATGGATTCGCTACTTCCGCAATCTCGTCTCTCCAACCCTCGTTCATTGTTTTTCTTTTCTTGCCAAGTATGAATCAGCAAACGATTGATAAATGACGTTTACTCGATCGGAAAATTATGGGCGGATGTGTTGAAACCAACTAAATAATAGAATGAAAAACGACGTTTTATATATAAGAAAATTATACATAATGACTTTCTCGTCAACTTTGAGACTGTTATAAAGATAAATTATTCTTTTTTGATTAATCTTATTTGTACATATTTACGACTAGATAGAAAAAAACATACACAGACTCGCCATAATAAATAACCTCAACTGCATTTTTTCAATCTCGTAGTTCTGTCAGATTCTTGGTATACCTCCCACCGAAACTTTTGGACTATATATATGTATAAAATAGATAATATTAAAAAATATACTTCATTACTCAAAGGTAAATTATTGTGGGAACTGGCGAATGTTCATTTAAATTCCCAGCAAAGAAAAATTTCAATGCGTGTATAGTAGGTACTATCTGAACGTCAAGTCTGTGAGTCGCTTCCATTTGGCTATATTGTTCAGCGTTAACACTATTTGTAAAATTTTTATAAATTTCAAAAGCTCAGAATCACCATAATTCTGGTTTTTATCCAGCAATTTTCTCCAATTCTTCGAACTTTATGTTGGCAATAAAGACTTTCGGTCTCGCCATAGGCAGGGTGATTTTTCAAAACTTAACAATGTTGGCATCGGTCACCGAAACAAATCATGTCGAATATGAGCAATAACTCGGTGTAGAGACGATTCCGGAAAAGAGCAAACATTACACCAACTACTGCCGCCGGTGGTGCATTTTTATTAATTTGACAAAAAGTCATAGTTGTAAGACGCCGCTACGGGCCGACGCCAAGACGCCCTGGACGCCAGAAGTCCTAAGAACTGGCGTCATTTTATTTTGCTCATGTTTATAAAACGACCAACCATCATTTATTTACTGATTGTGCCGATGTCTCTAAGCAACTTCCTGTTACCGAACGATTTTTAACAAAGTTAGATTGGAAGGGATATTTGCCATCTCGATGCACAAAAGTCATTAGTTTGAATGATAAAAGGGTAAATCACAGTCAGAGTTAAAACAACGCTGAATTATTACACAAAATCTATCATTAATAAAGAAAAACTAATAATATTAATGCCAGGGAAAACAAAAACCATAAACATAATTCTATCATTTTTTTTTACTTTCATAGTATTTCAAATTATGAACATTTCTTAGTTTAATTGCCAAAATCAATGTTAGTTTCTTACAATTATCGTATAAACAGTTTCAAGAGAGAAAGTAACACTCATTGTTATAAATTATTATAAAGACCTAACCTACTAACTTGGCCTACAGTGTCTATCTGAAAATCTTGTTGAATTTACTATCAGTGTTATGAAGCACTGAATTTATGAACAGCTGATGGCTAATAATTTATTAATTTTTCAAAACTAATCTTATATTTTTAATATTTATTAAACAAAAACATTACTGAGTTAACATGCAATTTTCTGGAGAAAAAAATTAATTATGACTATAAAATTTAATGTATATATACAGTTCATCACACGTCAGCAAACTCATAATTGTATTGAAAATGAATAAATTGTTTGATTTAAGACTATAACTTTGAAAGTTTGGACGATAGAACTAAACTTGCTCCAAGTAATACGTATTTGAATTTCAATTTTAGATTGATGAGACTTTTTTTAGATCATCCATTTCTTTTGTAAAAAATAGGAGGAATATAAACATAAGGTTTTTCATTTGCAGACTATTAATTTCATGCAATAAAATACTCCCAACATTGCTGTTAAGATAAGATAAAGCAGAATAACACCCCATTAATAAATACTCTGCTTTTTTCCCATCTATCTCAACTATAAATTTTCATTACATAGAATGTATAATGATGTAATATCGCGTGGTGCCTTGACCTCGAAGTCAACCGGTGCCACGGATGTCGATACAATCTCCAGATTTGTAGTTAGTGGAAAAGTAGAGTTTAGTGATGGTGTCCGAAACAGATAGAACTTTCCTCGGTTTGGATCTCAGTACCCAACAGGTGAGTCAAAAATCCGGGGAGCTATATATATTTTTACACGTGGCAGACGGTAACGTATGCCCATCAATCGATGATCAATGGGAAAAAAAGAAGCGCATGCGTTCAGTATGGTATTTTTGGGCACAGGTGAATATGGTAGTGATGGTACAGACTGGAATGCCACCTGTTGATAGCAGATAAATTTCAAGAGGGAAAGTGAACAAAAAGTTATATGCTACAAGTTGAATATGCTTCTGAATTTAGATAGGCAACCCAATATACTAACATAAGAAAAAATGAGAAACACTTCTTGAAAAATATTTTTCTGCTGAAGGAAATGTAACAGATATCATATTTGTCGAATTCGATAGCCATTGATTTGAATAAGCCCATCCTCTTATCGTATTTTAGCCAATGACTGTTTATTAGTTAAGTTGCCAGAATTACCGAAAATGGAATGCCGAATACAAATGTTTATGAGTACCTACTTGTTGTTTTTTTGTACGCCCTCTCAAAAATTACTTTTTATCACTTTTTCAGTAAGTATAAAATATAACAATCCTTGTTTTGATTTGATCAAAAAAATCTAAGGAAAAAGTTTGCTATTGCCCTTCTGCGACCTTCTTGCATATAATCACCGATTGATTTTTTTATCCTAAAAATGCAGATCATATTTACTTCTGTTATTACAGCTTAAAGCTGCTGTTGTGGACAACAGTCTTCAAATTCTCCACGAAGCGTCTGTGATGTTTGATTCCGATCTTCCCGAATTCCGCACTCACGGTGGAGTTATAATTTCCAAAGAAAATCCTGATGTGATTACAGCACCTACTATGATGTGGGTGAAAGCAGTTGACATGTTGATGGATAAATTAACAGTTGCTGGAGTAGATTTTTCAAAAATTGCGGCAGTTTCTGGATCTGCTCAACAACATGGTTCAGTTTATTGGCAAAACGGATCTGAGAAAATATTGGAAAATTTAGATCCCAGTCAATTTCTTCATCAACAATTAGCTTTCACTTTTGCTGTAAATAACAGTCCTGTTTGGATGGACGCTAGTACTTCAAAACAATGCAAACAATTAGAAGATGCAGTCGGCGGACCTTTGGTATGAATAATTTTGAGTTTTGTTATTAAATTATACTGTAATGTTGTAGAAATTAGCTGAAATTACTGGCTCCAGAGGGTATGAACGATTTACAGGATCTCAAATAGCCAAATTATCTCAAACTAGACCAGATGCATATAAAAATACAGAAGTAATAAAACAATTTAGATTTTCTTGTTTTAATTATTTTTCTTACAGCGGATCTCTCTAGTTAGTAGTTTTCTGTGTTCTCTTTTCTTAGGTAAAATTGCACCAATTGATATTTCTGATGGCTCAGGAATGAATCTTATGGACATTAGAACCAAAAAATGGGATTTGAGACTCCTAGAAGTTGCAGGCGAGAACTTAGAAACAAGATTAGGGCAAGTTGTCCCGTCCAATACTATCGTTGGTGCTGTTTCTTCGTACTATGTTGAAAGATACAGCTTTAATCCAAACTGCAAGATTATTGCTTGCACTGGGGATAATCCCGCGTCGCTTGTTGGTGAATCTTTTATCTTTCCTAGGTTTCAGATGTTAATGTAAAATTTTTAGGAATGAGACTTGACGAAGGATGGCTTGCAGTGAGTTTAGGAACTAGTGATACAGTGTTTTTGTGGCTAAAAGAACCAAAAGTGGTCCTCAATGGTCATATTTTATGTAATCCTGTTGACCCTAATGCTTATATGGCTATGCTATGGTAATATCATAACATTTTGTAAAAATTTCTTATAACTATTCTATTCAGCTTTAAAAACGGATCGTTGACGAGAGAAAGAATTAGAAACGCGTGTGCGGAATCTAACTGGGATATATTCAATCAGCTCTTAGATAGTACTCCAAGAGGAAATTTTGGAAACATGGGTAAGAAGAAACTACTTTCTGGATTATTTTTGTCACCTTTTTATAGGTTTATACTACGATGTACAAGAAATTCTTCCATTTTTATCTGGTGACTACAGATTCAATAAAGCCGGTGATAAAGTAGTAAAATTCACAAGTTTAGAAGTTGAAGTAAGAGCTTTGATTGAAGGACAGTTTATTGCAAAAAGAGCATATGCTGAAGATATCGGATTTAAATTAGGTAATAAAATTTCATTTTGTTGGGTTTGTTTGATATTTTTTTTGTAGATAAAGATACGAAGATTTTGGCAACTGGGGGTGCTTCAAATAATAAAGCAATCTTACAAGTTTTAGCTGACGTTTTCAATTCACCAGTTTACATTCAGGTACCTTAAATCAATTTTGAATAAAAATTTTATTTCTCTTTAGGAAGAGTCAAAATCTGCAATGTTGGGTGCTGCATATCAAGCAAAACATGGTCTTCTAGCTGGACACAGTACTTACTCTAAAGTAACAGAATGTCTGCCTTCACCACGATTAATTTGCGAACCTTATGCTGATGCTGCCGAAATTTATGGACCTATGGTTGAGCGATATAGAAAAATTGAAGGTTTACTTCTTGGGAAAAAAACTTTGTGAATAATTCTTAAGCTTCCAGTCCAAAAACTGTTCTTTACGTAATTTAATTTATTATAATCTGTATAGATTCAATCCTTTACTATTTTATTTTTGTTATTTTGTTGACATTGTATGTTTGTTGCTAATTTTAATAATAAATAATATCACCACTTTTTTAAACACAATGAGAATTAATAGTCATCCAATAAAGTATGTTACCTTGACCCCGAAGTTATCCGATACTACAGATGTCCATTGAATCTAGGCCTCTCTTCTTGGGAAGTAAATTTCGTAAATAATACCTAAATACTTCGTATCATCAGCTTACAAATGTTACAGAAATAAAAAGTGATTCTTCCCTTACGCAATTAGACTTTATTTTTGTGGTTTTGTATACATTTTATACTAGTTGCTAATTTAATTTATGAATGACATCACTACTTAATGTTTAAAACTATTTTATCTAAATAAATTATTTCTTGCGACCTCCTCTTTCTTTCACTTGTAATTGAATAACAGCTCCAGTTATAATATTATAATAAGCCAACGTATTTGAGTCTTTGAAAAACATGCCCTGAAAAAATAAAAAATAAATTTTGTTCACGATACTTCCCATTTATTATTTACATCATAAAACAACTTCTGTTTAGCAGGCGGCATATTAGTTTCTTCTTGAATTTTAGATTTAATAGAAGACACTGTTTCTGATAGAGGTACATTCAAATTCATCATCTGCCCAGTCAACTTCCATTCGGATTTTTCCGGAAGCATTGGAATAGCAATTTTAATTGACACAGGATTCTGTAAGAAAACAGGTTAGTAAAATTATCTATCAAATAAGACGTTTTCTTACTGGATTTCTAGATAAGAAAACTTCTTCTGGAATAAGAGAGTCTTCATTCCTCATTTTTTTATTTGAAGGTTCTTCTTCGGGCTGCGTTTCACTTGGATGTTTAACAGGCATACCCATAGGTGGTCCCATTTGTGGAGGCATTGGAGTTACAAAGCCAGCCATTGGAGGAGGAGCAGCCACTAGAAAATTCATATATAACTTATTACTGTAATTTCTTTTGATGACATATAACTTATTGCTATAATTTATTTTGATGACATACTCATAAGTGGTGGTGGACGCATGGGTGCCATCGGTGGCGCTGGCATCATCATAATTGAAGCTTGTGGCGCTAACATCGTTGGCTGCTGTACAGGTAATGTGATTGTTTGAGTTTGTATAACTGTCGATGTAGGTGTAGTTTTCACAGGCTGTAAAATTTAAAGTTAAATCGATGTTAAATAGCAATATTTTTTTACCGTTGGATTTGGATTAGATTGTGGTTTACCAGAAATAATACTAGCAGCTGCTGCTTTAGCTTGGCTTTTGCTACTTCCAACTACATTTTTAGGCCCAATTTTTTCTTTTTCTTCATCAGGTAGTAAACCTTTCACCTAAACAAAAATGTAAATAAATATTCGACTTGATTAATCAATTAGGGACCTTATGAATCTGATGAATTTGCTCTTCTAAAGTAATATTGGCTCGAGCCGCTCTAGTTGCAGCTTCCACACTAGATGTATGACCGTCCCATGTGACTTTCTCATCTCTTCTAACATCTTCTTCACCAATTTTCTTACCAATAGCTGTTTCCTCATCACCGACACCGAAAATATCAGTACGTCGTTCTGCTAACAGTTTCAAACTAGCGTCGATTGCAGCACCTAAAAATATAATTAGAAGACTGAAAACTGAAAATATAAAAAGTTCTAAGTACCTTGGGCGTAAACCGAATCCTGATTCATTTTTTCCGTCACTTGTTTGTCGCGTTGTTCAACCCAACGAGGATCTAACAAACCAATTCTCATATGTTCTTGCACTTTACTTGCAGGAATTTTTTCACCAGTGATTGGTGAAATCAGATAATCATCACCAACTGTAGGTCGCGTAACTTTGACAGCTGAAACAATTTTTGATATGATAATAATCATTACGTACTAGATATAGAATTTGTACCTTGTTTTGGATCATATTTTTTGACTACAACCTTATCAGGAACTGGAGGCAGTGGTGGCTGGATAACCGGTTGATTTGCTTGTTTTTCTTCATTTCCTCCTTCTTCATCAGAACTTTCTTCTTCCATGTCTTGAACCCTGTTGTCATCTTTACGCTGCCCAGTTCGATCTTGCATTGTACTCAGCCCTTCATCCTAAAATAACAAAATTATAACAGTCACATAGACAACAAAATAACATACAGCTGCAGGTTGCTGTTCTTCATCATCACTCTCCAACTGCATTTCTATGTCTTCACCCTCTTCAAATCTTTCTTGAATTAATAATCTCGCACCTACTTCTTCTGGTGTTGTTGGGGGTGGAAAATTGCCTATTTCAAACGGTTGATAATCAACAGTTTCCACAACTACAAAGTCGTGCCAATCAATTTGAGCGTACGCAACTACGAAAAATTTTATTAATTCTAGAAATCGAAAATTTTAATAATCTAAAACCTCGTTCCCTTTCTAAAATTTCTTCTTGTTTTGCTTTTTGCGCTTCTTGATAACGTTGCCACTCTGCTCTATATTTAACTTGTTCCAACACAGACTTGGCACTTTTTGCTTCTTCTCTTAAACGCTGTTGCATACTTTTGGGAGGAATTAACACTTTAGTGTACTGCTCCAACAGTTTTGTAAAATACTGAAATAATGAATGCTGAGGCCTTAAAAAATCAAACTGAAAATTTCTTTGTTCTCTGTTCATTAGTTGAGTTAAAAATTGACGACCATTACGTGCCACAAATTGTGCAGTTAATTTGACTATGTCCCTAAAAATAAAACTTGGTTAATTCAAATTCAACAGAAATTGAAGTAATTACAAATCTAAAGCTGAAATTGAAGGAGGATCTGCTATAAATTCAAATTCACAAGGAGGATCTTTGGGAACGAAAGGTTGTTCAACTTGTTTAAGAATCTCTTGTTGTTTCTGTTGTGCTGCTGCTGTGACTGTAAGTTTTGAAATTGCAGCTGGTAAGTTTGTAGTTTCTTGTCCTGAAATAATAACAACATAAGTCCCATATTTATGAAAAATTGACTAAATTACAAGATCTTATATCAGATATAGTCGCTCTCGGTTTAAAAATTTTTGTCACAGTGCTCAAAGTTTATAACCAAGCTCTCAAATATGGCTAAACCTCATCATTACACATTTTTAATGCATTATAAAACAAGTAGAAGCTCACCTTTTCCTTCACGAAAATCATTAACTTTGTGTTGATAGTAAGCATGGTAAGGATCGCCAGGATTCAAGAAATTAAACTTTGGATTTCCCAATTCATTTTGTCGGATTCTAGCCTCAAATTCGGGGCCATTTCTAGCAACGAAACTAGCTGTCTTATCGACGATATCTTAATAGATTGTCAGGAAAAATACATCTTTAACCAAATTGCTCCAGATTCGCAAAAAAAATCCTGTAAAATAGCAGTCTCGAATTCAAAAGGATACTTCTCACCTCTGGTGGTGGATATATTATACCCACCACTGGATTTATTGGCCCCGGTTCTTCAGTAGCTGGTTTTGCCGCTTCTAAAGCTGGCATTTTCTTAGCTTTTCAAGAATTCAGTTACAAATTTCTTGCAAAAACGTTGGGACTGAAAATAAAAAATGGAGAAGACGCTCATTGAAATGTTTGCACAAGGTAAAAATGAATACGGTAAACGCTACGGTAAAGTCATATTGCTGACGTTTTCCATCCAAAATTAAGGACGCATGCGCATTTTAACACAAAATAGACAATAACGTTTACCGTATTTATTTGATGAAGACGCAACCAAACGCAAAATGACAGACTCCAGTTCAGGTTTTTGACAGAAAACTTGGAGAAATAAATTAATGATTAAGTAATATATTTTTTTAAATGTAAACAATAAAAAAGTTGATCATCAGAATGTAAATTAATCTAAATTATTTACAAACAATTATATTATTTTATGTTGTGTATGCCCTCTGGTGGTGGTTCGCGTAAACTGCAAGTGCGCGTTTGCATTCCACGGGTTGGTAAGGTTGATCACCCTGTGGTTTGTTATTGTTTATATGCGGGAAAATTTCATTTTTATTCAATTTCTATCTATGGGTAAGTGAATTTTGTAATGTTTTGTGTTTTTCTACTTAAAAGTATCACTTTAAGTCATCAAAAACCTCCCATTCACAGCTTTTCCTAGAATTTCTTTAAAATCTTCAATGGAAATTTCCACTTCAGATTTGGCCTAGTTCTGTGACCATGTGGTTCTTATTTATACTTTTTCTATATGTTGTGCATGGATTTTTGCTTGATTGCATTGACTTATTCTTTTTTGGATCATCTTCTTTGGAAAAAGGTTTTTAATTAAATTATTATCATAAAATCAATTTCCCGAATGTGCGTCTTTATCATCTCTTGAATTTCTTTTACTTTAAAGTGAAATCTTCAGTCTCAAGATTTGATTTATTATCAAAAATAAAATGAAAAATTTATTTCATTAAAAATCAATAGAAGGTGGAATTGTTTAAAAAAACTGAAATGTGGAATTTGTAACGACGCACAATCCTCAAACGCGGGGCGGTGCCCATCTTTATTGTTTAAGTTCATTTCCTTCAATAAGTCAACAAAATAAAATTTTCCAACAACAATAACGCTGAATGATTAATAATTTTGCGTCCCGCCAAAATCAAACCCTAGGTCAATAAATATACAAGCTTGTAATTATTTTTGGTTGCATAGGCTGCAACTCATTTATATTTTAATTATTGTATTTTTACAATAATCACTGTAATTATCGCGTGTGGAAATGAAATTGCTTGTAATTTTTTCTGTGCTTCCTTGCGTTTTATATTTGAAATACTCGCTATCAATTCAGAACATTCTAGAACCGATGTACGTGACGCTATGGCTGTTAGGACACAAAGTACGTAAATATTTGTTTTTCTACCTTAAAAGTAAAACCATCGGTTAATTTTTTTCGAGAGATATTTGTTATGTAGTCGAACGTATCCGTTTTAATTTGTTTATATAATATGCGTGTATGTTTACAAATTTAATGACATTTAAAAATGATACTATGCTACAATAACAAGTTTACAATTTACTTCTCCCAAACTGAAGGAGTTTTTGAAGGAAATTTTATATATGACGATTTGACATTGTTTAGACGCTATATTTTTAGTTGTAATTCTTTTGAATACTAACATCCCGTGACTTTGATGATATAATGATCTGTTAAATATTACAATAACTTTCTTTTATCAGAAGCAAAACAAATGGCAAGGTGAAATTTTTGTCATTGATCAATATCTTGCATGTTTACAGAATATAGATTATAGATTTGATATTATTTTTGATGATGAAAAATAAAATAGACAGGTTTGAGTGGCTTTGTCTTTTATGAATGATTATTTATCTATATTGTTAAAGGTTAAAACAATTTTTTATTATATTTTGGACTTGCAACAATATCTCCAATGTTAATGCAAGGTTTGTTAAGTCAAGGGCAATCGATTATTTTTCATTACTTTTAAAATTTTAAATTAAAAGAGGTTCGTTTTACCTTGCGTTTTTATTTCGACACTTAGAATAACAATGTTATATAATCTGCACAGACATAGACACAGGCATTGGTAAATTGTTAAATTCTTAAATTGAATGCCAATAATTTTCACTTCAAAGTGCTTCAAATCTGATATTTTATTATAATTACTATTTTGTAAACTGTATTAGAAATCAATATCTATATTAAATATACAGTAAAAACTGCGTACATTTTGGGTAAAAAAAATGTTTCTATGAAAAAGCAGGCGTAAATGAACGCAAATGAATCTTAAATATAATATTTTTGGACAGTTAAAAAAATTATAAGTATCTATTATATAATCATTCGGATTCAGCGCATACGACAGGTTTCTTTTTCGCTAGTTTTGACAACAGGCAATAAGCAGTTAGTCGTTGAACAAGTCGCTCTATTACTACTTCTTGTAAAAGTTGAGTCTAGTAACAAAAAAAGTTTTATTACTAAAGTCACAAAAAAAAGATTTCATCTTTAATTGGTTAAATATGTGATTATAAAAATCTACAAATTGCTTATTCCTCCAAAAAAATTACAAATTTCGCAGTCGGAGGGGATGCTCAAAATCGTAATTCGGTGGTATAAAAACAATGGTTTCCTGAAAATTACAAAAAATTTAAATACTGCGTTGTTAAAAACACTATATGTATTTTTGCAGTGTTATTGACCAAAGAATAAAGACAAGGTTTGTTAAGTCAATGGCAATTGATTGTTTTTCATTAATTTGGAAATTTTAATTTTTATTTCGACACTTAGAATAACAATGTTATATAATCTAATATAGGCAAACACATTCTTAAATCGGACGCCCATAATTTACACTTCAAAGTGTTTCAATTTTGATATTATTATAGTTATCATTTTGTAAATGCACCAGAAAGAATAAAAATTTCAAGCATTAGAAGTTCAACGACCTGATTCAGGTTTGCGCATTTGCATAGTAGTTTCTTCTGAATTTTTACTATTTTTTTGTTTTCTATTTAGAGATGTCTTAATTTATTATGTGCTGTTTATTGCTAGTTTTATCTTTATTATCAATTGCGGGTCCACTTGCGAAATAGTTCAAAACGCTGTTTTTTAGGTAATTATAGAATCAAACATTCATCAATCAAATTCCGAACTGTCTGAATCTCTTTCAAAACTGACGATTCTTTTAATTTAAAATAGATATACACACACATTACTGCTAACATTTGAACTCAATGACGTAAAGCCGTGCCCCCTTAGATTGCGGGTTCCTGAACTTTGGAATAAGGAATTCATTTGGAAATAACGTAAATTAATTACATCACGTGGAATATGTGTAATTTATACATTACCAAATGGAAAAATTGATTAAATGTAATTGATTGAGTAGCAAATATTTACCTGTGTTAAAAATAGAATAAAGTTGTCGGTACTACTTATTCAACATGTATTTTTACAGCGGTACTTATTTAAATACATTCACGCAAAAACAGCGTGCTTGCTTTACTAGTTCTTGGGCTAAGCACCTGACGCTTCGAATATTTAAATGTTATACGACCTTGTTAATATAATCTAATCAACGTTGAAAATAGTTGGGTCTTTGTGATGGAATGTATTATTTTCGATGAAAATTTGCATTTTGTTTTCTAGAATTTTTCTAAAATTAATAATAAATTTTTTAATCCTACTTTTGAAGTGATTAATAATTCATTGTAATTAATAGATTTTATTGGTTTTAGAATTAAATTTTGGCAAAAAATTTCAAAAAAAATGACGATGATAACTTAATTGTCGACAATAAATAGTATCTAGAAATTTCATTGACTTGTGCGATTCTTGTTTACAAATGCAAATAGTGAAATTCGAAAGTGTACTCAATAAAAGTATCATATTTTTCTGGTGATTATAGTAAAATTACAAAGCGATCTAATGTCTCACTTCATATTAAAGCAAAACGGAATATACTACTGAACTATACTTTTGAAAGCATTTTGCATTTATTTTCCTATTAAGTTTCCAGTTATTTGCAGCCATAAATATTTCTTAATAATTATTTACCCCATTGTGTGGTCAAATTTCAACGCATATAAATACATATTGACAGATATATACCATAAATAATATGTATAATTCCAGATCACGTGTATTTGAGTAAGATCAACACTGTTTATAGAAGGATAACAAGGTAATTCATTATTTTCAGTAGATATGAATCGCAAAATTATTCCCGGCGCCATAATTTGACGTCCAGCAAATAGTTTAATTTTACTTATTATAATATTCAGGTAAATTAATTCTCAGTTAAGGAACAGATCTACATACTTGAAACTGATTATTTTGGAGGCACGATGCGAATTTACTCGCACAATGTTTTTAAGACATGAGTAACATAATTTTCTGTTGCCAATTTTTTATATATATACTGTGGCTTCTTTATGACTAGAGATAAATTCAGTGTCACTATTAAAGTCGGCTCCATATGGGAAAATTTTTTACTATAAGGTTTAGTTGAAATTTGATATAGAGAAGTTTTTGCTTCAAATTATATGAAAAATGATAATAACAAACGTGATTAAGAGGCGTTCGTTTCTCAGAAAATTTAACATTTCTTGCAGTGAATGGCTATGAACTGACATTTTCAGGCTGAATTTGAAAAAAATTTATTTGAAAAATTTATTTCTAATGCAATTTTATGCATGTGTGCGAAATATGAAAAACCTATCGTAAAGTTGACATTTTATGCATTTTTGATAAATATTTTTTTTTTACAAATTTAAAAGTTTACTCAACTAGTATAAATTAGTTTATTTCTGGAATATCCAACGTTCTAAGCCTTTTTCATAATAAATATTCTTTTCTAGCTTTAATAATTTTGAAAATTTAAATCTCGTCATAAAAAAAATTGATATGAACGGAGCAAAGTTCTGATAATTTTAACATTATTTCAAAAAGGTTTACATGTATAACATTTTTCAGTATTGAAAGTATGTAAAATTATGAAAAAAATGTTAAAATAGGCTTTGATAAAATATTTTCTTTGTTTTAAGACCTTATATGAAAACAAATTTTTGTGATTGGTAAATCATTAGAAAAGGTTTGAAAACTGAGACCTATTTAAATTAGTGCCGTTTCTGACAGTCTCCCTATAATCTTACATTAATTTGATGTTGGAAAATGTCTTACATTTAAATATCATTGAAAGAACGTTAAAGTTATGGTAACTTTGCATCGCTCATGCTAATTTTTTTTGTGACTAAAATCGAAAATTTGAAAAAATCGAAGTAAAAGAAAAGTATTTATTATTGAAGTTGCTTGTAATAATGGATATTTTAAAAATGAACCAATTTATACCAGTTTGTTGAATTTTAATAGTATTAGAAAAGAATTGTTTGCCAAAAATGTCTAAAATGTCAACTTTACGATAGGTTTTTCAAATTTTGTACAAGTCCATAAAATCACATTACAAACAACTTTTTCAAATAAAATTTTCCGAAATTCCGTCTAGAAATGTCATTTTCAGCCAGTCACTGTAAGAAATGTTAAATTTGCTGACAAGCGAGCACCGCTTAATCACGTTTGTTGTTGTCATTTTCCATCTAATTTAATGCAAAAATTGATCCCTATATCAAATTTTAATCAAATAAAATATTAATAATAAAAAATTTTCCCATATAGGGCCGACTGTATGTCTCCAATTGATATTGTGCAGAAAGTGGAATTTTGTTTGTAAATAAAATCGTGTTTAATTCATGCAGTTTGAACAAAATTTTTCTGAATTTTGCTAAATCCATTTTTTTAACAAAATTCCCGTCAATGCAATGGTGCGATGATCAGTTTTGATGAGCAGGAATTTTGATTATTATAAGTATAGTCATCGTTTAAAAAATAGAAATATTGACTCAAACTATATGGGAGCTTAACAAAAAAAGCTGCTGACATCTTTACCATAAACTAAATCATTTATTAGTGGAATGTCTTTAATGAGCTAGTTAATACAATAGTTTTTTTGAGGTGTGTATTTCTATTTGCCATGGTGAGACTATATACTTCCATAAATAATAGATATTTCCTATTCGATGTTCGATATTATTTCAATTAACTTGTTACCTACCTTATTTCGAGAAAATGCGCATTTTATAGTTCTGTGTTGTTTAATAAACAAAAATAAGTCATTATTTTAAAAATAAAATGTTTATTATCATATTATTAAGAGAACTGATTTATGAATCATTTTATGAGTAATGAAAAGAAAAATTCGTGATCTTGACAATTTTATTTAAAAACATATTTGCGAAATGTAATATAAGAAAAAATATGAAACGCAAAATGTTCTTACAAGTTTCTACTTCCCAAAGTTTTAAGGCATTTTCCATTCTAAACAATGTTGAAAAAATATAATTGTAGCAATTAAGTACTTGTCATCGAATTTTATTGTTGCGATAAAATTCTAGTTTTCTAGAATTGAGGTAAACTTTATTTGCACTCGAAAAACACGTGATTTTGAAACATTTGAATAATAGCTAATTGATCGATTGATTAATATGTAAGATAAAATGAGGGAAACCTATGACCGCGGGATTTTTAATAGCTTCAATCATGGTCTATTTTCATTGAAGCTTATTGATTTACACTGGGAATTAGTTTTGATTGGTTGATGATTTGGACCTAGTCCAGTCCATCATCTTTCTAAGTAATTGACTTCCTGTACATTTTTTTTTCAAAAATTGAAAGCACAGGTAAACAAATTATTTAATTAAAAATTGATTCTTTTATAACATTTCAAAACAAGTCAAGGGTTATTAGGGATGACGCAGATGCTTGATTATTGAAGAGTGATAATGAATAATGAAATCCTGAAATATGTATCTAATGTAATGAAGGATATTTATTGAGCTTATCTATTCGATAACCTTATAGATGCTTTTGCTTTAACTCGGAATTGAAACAAATGACTTTTTTTAAGAATGAAGATATGGAACCATATATTCTTTTTTTGAAGAGCGCAAACTAACTTAGGCAGCAAGTCTTAAAATTTGTTTATAGTTGATAGTTCATCCCATAATCACATTTTAATAACATTCTAGATAATTTCTTATGAAATGAGTTATGTCTGGTTTTGGTCAGATGCATCGTTACTTGAATATAATTAGAATTAACAATTAGGGCGAAATTAAATCAACACATTTTTTCCATACATGAATCATTCAAATAATGGAAATGTTTAGGAAAATAAAACATAATAAATCATACTTTCATTAAAACTAAATATTTACTTAAACATTTGAATGGGTAAAAGACTTGCATTATTCACTAAAATTCATTAGCGTTAGTGCCATCTAGTACAGTTAAACTATTTTTGAATTTGATTTCTATAGTTAAAAAGTACGACTAAATTATTTCAGGTAATTTTGGCGGTAAAATTTTTGTCCCGTTAAGTTCTATAATAAGTAAACATGTATACAACCGGGTCACATGATCAGATCATTCTTTATATAAGTATTGAACGCGCTGTTAACATTTCAGTTTAGTTGAGTTGGTCGCTAATAGGTGTAGCGCTTGTTTTGCGCTTTCAGTTTTTTGTATTTTGTTTATTTTTCAGTTTTGTAAATATTTGCAAGCTGTGAGTATTTTCATTCATAAATAGTGAAAATTTTAATTAAATTACATCACTTTGAATGATTTTCTAAACAAAAATTGTATAAAAAAAATGATAATGAAGAAGTTATCTTTTTGTTTTGATGTAAAAATAATAAATACAAGTTTTTGAATTCAAAATTTTTGATTTTTGAATTTTTTTTTTGTATTTTTTCGACCTGTTAAAATCACTGCCTCCGTGTCACTTTCGTAACCGTAAAATCAGAAATCTATTTTATTGGACAGGCTTTGAGAATTGGAAAGACTTGTAGAGAGTTGTTATCAAGAAAGTAACCGGCTGTGTTCACGCATCATTCACGTGCACATTTGTAAACGACATTCCGGATTGCTGGCTATGGGTCTTTCATTTCTTCCATGCTTCAAAGTTTGCCCACAATTCTATTTTCTACTCTTTATCTAATGCGATATTTTTGGATAAGAATCTTCTAGAACTGGGTTACGAAATAAAAATACAAGTGTACTTAAGTTTTCGAAGGAATGATTCAACTTTTGGCAATATGAGTTTGACGTAATAATAACCATGAGATAGTTGGTAGATTTTAGCACTGACCTGTACCTACCATTACGTTAGAAATTAATCCATGCGAATTACCCTACTATGAGAATAACATGTTTTGTATTTTGGTACGATTTCAAGGATAATGAAGCTATTTATAGATATCCTATAACATTTTTACATAAATTCATATCATGTGCGCTCTTATTGAAAATTCAGTGATGAGTAAGGATTATTAATTATTGATAATTATTAGAAAGTAAACAGCAGTTACATAGAATTTGAATTTATGATAATTTTTGTTTTTTTATGCAGATAATACATCAATGAAGATGATGAGTCGCAAGTTAGCCATGCCTCTGCTAGGGATACTGCTGTGGGTGATTTCCATACACGCAGGTACCTTCGCAACGGCTACGCTACTTCCCCATCCAATAACAGGTACAAGCCGCACTTATACCCACATAGTCATTAGTCCTTTTTATGTGCGTGATGTTTATGTTTTGATTCTTCCTGTTTCAATTTTTTTTTCTGTTTGATTTTTTTTTGTTTTTTTTTAAATTAAAAGTCAAAATATAAACACACGCTCTAAAAAAAACCACAAACTTCATTGGGGAAACTAAAATTCAACTAAAAGAAAAAAGATATAACTCAGCAGAAAAGCTGGTAACGTTTTAATGTGATTTGTTATTATTTAGTTTTGCTCGTTGTTACAACCGTTCTCTTTTAGGTTGTTTAAAAATGTCTACCAGATAGACTATTAAAATGTCACAGATTTTTAAAAGTTCTGTGCTTACATTTTTAATGGAATACAATTTATTTTCGTATGCAAACAAAGGATTTTATCCTGTTTGTGATTTATTTAAATAGAGGTAAGATTGTTACCCTTGTTTATTGTTTTCTTGTCAACTCTTGAACTTGAATAGAGTTGCGAGGTTGCGACATGCACAAAAACAGTTTTAGACACAAATTTTTCATTCCACTCACTCAAGTCTGAAAAAAATTATTTTTGTGCAGATAAATAATCGCGAATCGTTTTCTCTAAACTTTATTATTCAAAATGAAGCTTTCACTAAAAATCGAATATTAGTGAACGCTTCATTTAAAACGAAGTAACTTAAATATGTTACTTTCGAATAATAAAATTTAAAATAATGAGGGTTTGTGTATTAATCATTACCATTTGGTAGACAAAAATAAAGTACACAATTTAGGTTATTTCGTAATTGATTTTAACAATAATATATTTAACACCTTGCTTGCGTGTTTTTTAGTAAAAGGTGTTATTTATATCAGACACGATAATTACATAACTGAAATTTTAAACTTATAAAAATTTAATTATTGTGTCGATATCTCCATAGAATCGTTTTGAAGTTATTAACGCATGAATCATTATAGGCGTCGGAATTTCATCAAAAGAGGACAACAATGTCTTTCATTTGCATCCCGATGGTTTGAAACTCACTGGGAAAGATTTGAATCGATCAGTATCATTTGGACACAGCGTTATCAATCGTATGTTAAGATTAGAAACAAACTTAGGATGGTCCAATGTTCATGTGAAAAAAGGGACGCCTTCGCACGGACAACTCATCGTATCGCATCCCGAAGAAGAAGCCTTAAAACAAGGACGCGAAGCCTTAGTTGCTTCAAAAGCTACTATGCATCTAATGAATATGTTTTGTCACAAGTAAGACATTATCTCTTCTAAAATTTTTTAATTTAATTTTGAATTATTTTTGGAGTAGGCATCATCTAAGCCCTACTGACTGCTCTAAGTACATTACTTCTTATTCTTTCGTGGCGACACCTTTGGAAGCTTCCTGTAAAAAATTCCAAAAATTGTGTAATCCAGAGGATATTCTCTCTCCGTATCGATCCATTGATGGCACTTGCAATCATAAATATTCAGGATCGCAAGGAGCTGCTTTCACGGCTTATAAGAGACTTCTTCATCCGGAATATTTAGATGGTGTGCAAGAACCAAGAAGAGCTATCAGTAAGAAATTATTGCCTTCTGCAAGACAAGTTAGCGCATCATTGGTTAATAAAATTGAAGAGAGCGACTCGGATTGGACTCTTGCTTTGTCTGAATGGAGTCAGTTTGTAGAGCATGACTTGAGTCATACAGCTACTAGCAAAATGGGTAAGCATAGTCTCCAATTTACAATATTTTTTTATTTATTATTTTTTCATAGTTCATAGTGATAATACTATTGAGTGTTGCGCGGCAAGCGGTAACCATTTATCACCAAGATATATCCACCCTTTCTGCTCACCAATTTCTGTACCATATGACGATAAATATTACTCGCAACATGGTTTGGATTGTATGACTTACGTCCGATCCGTCCCTGCGTTCCGCTCTGATTGTACTTTTGGCCCTCTTGAACAGGTACTTATCAAATTTTCAAAAAATTATTAGTATTGACATTAATAATTTAGGTAAATCAAGCTACACATTTCTTGGATGCTTCTCAAATTTATGGATCTGCCATGAAAAGATCAACAATCCTTCGCTCATTTGAGAAAGGCCAATTGAAAGTAACCAAAAAACACAAGAAAATGTACTTGCCTGTTTCTGATCAGCCTAGTGATGATTGCCAACTAGAAAGCGATAATTCTCTTTGTTTCGTTTCTGGAGATTCGCGTGTTAACGTAGTCCCTCAATTAACAGCAATGCATACAATCTGGATGCGTGAACATAACAGAATCGCTAGTGATTTAGCAGATTTAAATCCATCATGGGACGATGAAACTCTTTTCCAAGAAGCAAGACGGATTGTTATTGCTGAAATTCAACACATTACTTATGATGAATGGTTACCGCTTATTTTGGGCAAAAGATATTTCAATAAAATACAGAAGTATAACGATTACGATGAGAATGTTAATCCTTCAGTGAGCAATAGTTTTGCTACAGCAGCTGTTAGAGCTTTGAATTCGCTTATGGATGGGAAGTTGAAGTAGGATTTGAATACACTTTTATTAGTTTGATTTTTAATTTTTTTATTTTTAGATTATATAAAGAGAACCGATTGGTTAATTCATCGTTGGAGTTACGCGACCACTTCAACAAACCTAATGTTATTGAAGAGCCTGAGTATTTGGACGCTTTGATTCGGGGATTAGCTACGCAGTCTAGTCAAAAACTTGATCTTAGTTTCGCTGAAGATGTAAGTTATTTTTATTAAATAAATCCAACAAGGTATATTTTTTGTTTTCTCAGATTTCAAGTCAGTTGTATTCCAACGGTGTCTATGGATACGATGTGGTAAGTCTGGATATTCAAAGAGGTCGCGATCATGGATTACCGTCATACACATCTTATCGCACATTATGTGGCCTTCCTGAAGTAGATTCTTTTGACGATCTCGCTGATGTCATGTCACCTGAAGTAATAAAATCTTTGTCGAAAGTATACGAAAACCCTCGTGACATCGATTTGATTGTTGGTGGAATCTCAGAACGCTCAACAGGAGAATCACTTTTCGGGCCAACATTTTCGTGCATTTTTGCTGATCAATTTTTAAGAACAAGACGTGGTGATCGTTACTTTTATACTAATGAGTTCCAACCAGCTCCATTTTCGCGAGCTCAAATCAGAGAAATTGAAAAAGTTACTCTTGCCAGGATATTTTGCGACAATGGAGATGAAATTGAACACATGCAGCGGAATGTGTTCAGGAAAATTTCAAATAGGTTTGTTAAAATATTTATGATTGTATTGAATTTTAAACGTTTTTATTATAGCAATGTCCTCTTGAGTTGCGATGGTGAAGAAATTCCGAGAATGAATTTGAAAGTATGGATGGATAGCAGGAGGAAATATTTCTAGTGCCTTAGAAGTACTTTTTTTTTAAGTACGTTTGACTTACGTTAACGTCAGTTTTAAGACTGATTTTTTTCAATGGCTGTTTATTTAGAATTAAGTTAATAATACTCTATAACACTTCATAGAATAGAAAAGAAAAAAGCGACAATGTTAAGACATGGATTTTCATTTTTACTAGCGACTTATTTATGATGGGGATTTTGAAAATTACATATCATTGTGTAAACAGTATTTGTTTTATACACTGAAATATAACACGATTTATATTTTGGTGTTGACGGACAGAGTAAGAAGTTAATTTGGAATCGTATTGCTCAGTACTTTTTTATATACGTCTTAAAATTTGTGCAATGTTACTTTTTTATTTAATTTATGAAAATGGTGTTAAACTATATTAGTTTGACGTATAATGTAAGAATTTTATATGTGTATTGTTATTAGTTTTATCATGTTTTATACATGATGCAAATATATAATAACCAAATGTAAAGACATGTTTTTTTTTTTCGATTATCAGGATAGCGATTAAGTAATTTTTTGTTAAAAAAACATGTTGAAAATTTTATATTTAAACAAGCTATTTTCTATAAGTCCAAAACCGTCTCTTCTATAAATAACATTAATAGACTTGTAAAGAACTATGAAGGTTTTTTTTGAAGTTACGCATTGAGTTATAAAAAAAAATGCAAAAATAAAAGGGATTATAGAGTAATTTATACTTCACGCTTGACATATATGGAACTATTTTTAAAATACAACTCCATTTGCTAAAATGACTATTCCGTTTTTATACTGGGATCGAATTTTATTATATTCCAAAATTGATACTAAACGTACTATTTGATCATTGTTTCCTGGAGCAGATTGGTTGGTTGCATAATCTGCGCCGGCAAGAGCAAACAAATGTGAGTTTTTTTTTTAATTAATTTAACATATTTTTTACTTAATTATTAGTTAATCAAAACCAGGTTTTGATGGTTATTAAAATGCGGAAACAGAAAGTTGTGACATCGTGAGATAAAATTTTCACATAAATAACTCACTAATCTATAACATGTCAATCCCAGTTATATTTACAAGTTTTTAATGACTACAAAAACTACCTTCGTTAGTTCGAAAAAGTTGCTTTATACGTTATTAACCCAGACTTTCATATGATCTTGTACCTGATTTAAATTGCTTATCTAATGCATGAGTAATTTAGGATATCTATTAATTTCTCTATCAAGTTAATTGGAATAATGAATGATTTTTCCAACATTGTTCACATTCTACACATAGAAAATGTACTTAAAAAATATGCAGCACAAATTTCGCAAAGACGAGTTAAATGATTTCGGAGTTCATTAACAGAATGAATAGGTTTCATATTACATCACAAAGCATGCTTTCGCCGCTGAATGGGTCCATTCATTAATAAAATTCTATTTTTTTTTATTTTGGTGATTAGCCCAAAACGAGCTGCAGAATACATTTTGACTAATTGAACAATCAAAATTTCTGGTAAGGTGTCGAAACTGAAAACTGAGAACTTTCACTGAATTCATCTTTTTTTTTTCATATACCTATAAATCCGGTTCGTAAAATAATTTATGTAACATTATTTTTTCAAAAATAAAAACTGTTCTGTTGACTACTTTATAGATAAATATATTTAATTCCGATTCAAACTTTAATATCCGTGTGTTCGTAATTGTAAAATGTAATTAATCATTTGATTGACAGATTAGTAATGGATACAATCTGCTACAACCTTACAAAAGAATAATTGGCATTTTACATTCCAGTAGTTCTAGAAAAAAAATTAGAAAAAAAGATAATATCTAACCAACATGAGTGCGCATAATTCCAACCCTTTGGAAACTATAATTAACAAGATTGTGCATTCACATCTGAATGCAGTAAATACTTTGATGAAATGCTATACTGTACAAAAAAAAGTATAACGACCTTGTTGGTTTATTCACGATTTTCCTTGCATTATCCAGGAAATATGCTGTAAACTTTCAATTACATGTGTGAAAAAGGTAAGTTGACCCTGGATTTCAGAAAAAATGGAATTTTCAAATTTTACCAGAAATGTTTATTTGGGTCTTTATCAGTTGCAGAAAATTGCGAAATAATTTCATCAGAAAATTGAAGGTAATAAATATTGTTTAATTAAAACAAATTGAGTTGTAGCATATTCATTATCTGACGTGGGTAGATTTTACTTTGTTAAAATTGGACTTTTATCAAAATTGTAGTTTATGCATAATTGCTACTAGCAATTTATTTATATTTCTATGGAATTTTATTGCATCTGTAATTTATTAGTTACATATTCCAGTTTGACCTATTTATTGAATATAAAATTTTACCTTATCTGTGAAGTGAAAACTTAACAATTGAAAAAGTACAAAAATCGTGACCTAAGTCAATGTTTCTTGGAAATGTCATAATCAACCACATGGTAAACAAGTTTAAAAAATCAACAAGTTTGATAGTTTTATTGACAATGGTCAAAGTCAAGATTAAGAATGGTTAATGATGGTCAAAATTTCTAGAAAATTAATTGTTAGTTACATTACAATTTTTTCTTTTTTGCAACAATGACTTTGATAAAGCTGCTAATAGTGATTTCGTATAAAAAATAGTATCACGACTTTTATTTTTCAAATTTGGTGTTAAAAGTTGTCGAACTTTTAAACATCAAATTGACTCCTGATGACGTCCCTTGTTACCAACAATTAAAATACTATTTGAGTGCAGAATGAAATGAAAAAGTATAAAAAAACAATGTTTAATGAGTCATTTTCAGCACTCATCTGTTATGAGACTTGTGCTAAAAACTGTTAAACTTATTAAACGTATTATTTTTAAATAATATTTCTCAACCCTCCAATCTATGAAGCGACTTCTCGATTTTGCTTCTCAGAAAATCACTTTTTTATTGATGCAATTAGGATGGCTATACCTTTCAAGTATGTTGAAAATACTGCATAAAATTGAAATTTCCCAGTTAATTTCGTACGGGTATTGAAACTTTTGATTCGATAACAAATAATTTAGTATATGTTTGTTCCTTTGTGTTGTGAGTATTGACTTTCGTATTTGAAATTTTGAACGCTTTTTTTCAAATTGGAACTTATATAAAACTAATTCACTTTTACCACTTTTGGTTTGCGCAATATATCCTCTAATAATTTCATCGTCTACACATGCAAATTTTACGTTGAGAATGTTTCTAAATCTAGCAAAAAATCAATTCAGATTTGAATGTTTTACACTTCACCAATTTAATATTTTCCTAAATTTTTTCAAAACCACTGACAATAAATTATATTGGAATAACCTTTCTCCGAATTATTTAATTTCTATTAGTAGTAAGTTCTCTTGTTACAATGTATGTAAATATTATAGTGAGGTCTAAAAGAATGCGAGAAAATTGAAACTCTATACTCTTCACGTTTTCTTTTAATTTCTTTAGGTGAGTACAGGAGATGTTACTTAAAAATATTAAGCCTACATCAGGAAACAAGGAGAAAGCTTAAAATAGTTAATCATACCTTGAAATTTTTGTTACCATATTATTTTGCCAAAAAACAATAATTCAAATGTTTGACGAAATTCTAATTAAATTTCATTGTATTGAAATTTAGAAGGTGTAAAATAATAATCTCAACAATTGCTTGTATTAATAGATAGTAAATCATCTAAAGGCGTATTCGAGATCAGGGTCACAAATCATTGTTTAAGTTACTTAATTTTGAAGAAAGTTTTGGGGGTCAAATAATAAATGTATTAGCCTTGTTGAAACACATTCACGAAACGTGAATTTCAAAATTTTATCTTAAATTAAGTCATAGTAAAGAAGTAAATAATTAACTTCCGTTAGAAAAATCGTTTAGTAAATTCTTATTTACTAATATTTCTCGTATCTGATATTCACTTGAAAACTATAAAGGTAATATGCCAATAATTTTTGTCGAATGGTTATAACAGTAAATTACGTCGTTTTAGTGAAAGTGAGATCTATATAGTCTTCAATAAAAATCTAGAGTGGTATTCATGTTAAGTTGAATGTAATTTACTTATACCTACATCCAAAAGCTTCCCGCCTATTCCGCAACTATTAAAATTTTTTAATCGTTGCTTACAAGTGTGAGATCGTTATTTCAGATTACTCACGCTTTATGTTCTTACATAGTAGTCTCTTAATTAAATTAATAAGAATTAGACACTGTTTTGATTAGGTAATTCGTGACTTCATCTGTTGTTTTATCGTTATTTGTTTGTTCTCAGAAAAGCGAAAGTATTAAACTACTTACAAATCTATAGAATAATTACAACTCTATCATTAAATTAAAAACATTTCTTCCTTCCTACGATAATGCTACTCACTGATACGGAGTGTTATTCTTATTGAAGTCGTGAGATTGTTAATTTATCGTACTCTATTCATTGTCGTTAGATAATGAATTTTACATTAAATAACAATTCGTTAGTTTGAAACGTTGAAAATAGTAATTATTCACACAAAATTAAATTACTGAATTGGGTTAGTGGGATATTTAAAAATTAGTAAATAATAACTGTCGTCCCATAGTTTTGTCTAACATAATTCCATAGTCAATAGATAAAATTTCCTATTCAACTCATCTTATCAATTATGTAATTATATTAATTATAAATATACAGGGCGATTCATAAGTAGATCATTTAAACTTATAGAGGAAATATCATATAAATTAAGTTTCCTATGAGTTTAGTTTATTTAAACATTGCACTTTCTAACATTGACATTGATTTTCATTCCATGGAAAAAAGAATAAAAAAATGGGTTGAAAAAATTATAAAAAATGTTTATGGAACAGAATAGTTGATTGATTTTGTAATGCTTACATTTACCAATTCATCCATAGAAAATGATCTGAAAAAATCCAAGAAGTGATTCCTTCAACTAGAGTAGTTAGAGAAAATTTAATTAAAACAAAGCGTTTTAATGGAATATTTTTTTATAAAAATAAAAAAACAAAAATTTTGAATTGTGCAACAAAAATAAGTTTGAAGTGAAACAAATGTTAGATATTTTTGATCCATTGGGCAATTATCTGCACAGAATTTTCATAATGTCCATATTTGTTAAAAGAATTTAATTTTGTTTTTACTTGAAATTTGAAAGTATACAGATTCGTATTGAATAAAATGGTTTTTCCACTTTACTAAAAATGATATATATATTTTTTTGAGAAGTTTAGATTTAATGCAGAAAAAAACCTGACCAAAAAATGATTTTCGTTAAATCGAAAACCACAAACTGCAGTATCTTCTCTATCACAATTTGTCGGTTGACATATTACGAAAAATTATTAGTTTTCAAGATAAAGCATCAAGTAAAACTCATTTAATCATTCACAAAATACGTCAGAAAGAGCAATTAGGTACAAAAAAAAATATATATACACTTCTGTAATTATCTAAAGCAATTTGCAATACGCTGCTTCTTGTCAAATAATTATATGCAATTAACTTGAATAAAGAGAATTTTAATAAAATTAATTTTAATGTCAGTGGAGTCATCTAAAAGCTCAAGCGCACTAGGTGTGACACATCACAGTGATGATGCAATGTCGATTTTCCGGTGACACCTAGAGGTGGAATTTGCACTAGAGTACGCGCCCTCCGGAGTATGAACAGCGGCTGCCTAATGCTTATGATACACTTTCTCTTTCATGTTAATGTTATAAAGATGGGGTGTACACACAACTTAGATTCAGTTGTGTTTGTGGTGCCGGAGGACACCCCAGGATAATACATATTTTTATAAGTTGTTCATTACTCTGGATTATATTAGTTCAGGTAGGATTCAAATATGGAATTGATAAACAAAATTTTTTTTTCTAAATTTGTTTTTTTTATATTGTGACTAGTGCATAATAAATTTGTTATTATTTATGATAACAGTTGTGAAAAATCAGTGCAAATAAAGAAATATTAAAATATTCAAAATTTGTTGATAAATTTTTGATCTCTTGGATAACAGTGAACAGTTATTATCCTCAATTATTCTAAATACAGATATTTAAATTTAAATGTTTTTCTGTTTTTTATTGAGGAACTGGAGACTTCTCACAGTTGCAATATAACGTAATTTTCATTCTTTTTATTATTATTGTAGATAATTTGTATGAATTTGAAAAATTTCTAACCGCAAGTTTCTTCCTTTTATTATTATTTCTTGTCTATTATAACGTGTTCCTATGTTGTCATCGGAAAATAACACACAGTATTTGTATGACCACAATTTAATAATATATGACATTGCAGTTATATTTTTCATAAACAAAAGTGATAATTTACATTTCATTGAGTAAATGCAATTTGATATTGACCTAAACGTTTCGCTTTTAAAATTTTCAAACCCATTTTTAGTTCTCTTTTACATAAAGCATTTTGAAATGTGTTCTATGTTACGTAAATACTATAATGACATATTATTACAACTCCAGACAAGTGTAACATATTTTTGTTCAATTGCTAACAGCAAATTACTTATGTCTTGCCGAAATATCATTCATAATATACTGACTTGTAAAATTTTGGTTCAGTGGCGAAAGATGACACAATAAATAACGTAATATAATTAGGGCTTGTCGACACAATAGATGTGTAAAATGCGTAGTAACTGTGTCATTTAGAACTAATTAGAACGCAGAAGACAAATGATAAGAATTGAAAAAATAGAAGTTGTTTAAATATAATAAAATCTTACTGTACATCGTAATGAACACTGAAAATTTTAACTTATTCTAGTGCAGTAAACGTTATGTATTTACAAAAACAAATTGCAAATGTAAAATATTTGAAAAATGTTATTATTATTCTTCCGGCAAATATACAAACTTTAAGGTGAATACTTCAAGACTTGAAACTTTTTTCTAAGTTCTTGACTCGACTTTGGTATGTGTTTATAATAATCGTAAAATAAAAAGTCCTTGTTGAAACAATTGTAGGATTTTTTTCAGTCATAATACTACAGGTAAGCTCTCATTTTTCCGGTGTAAAATTCAATGTGAACTTTACAACATTCTTAACATTCACAGCGCTGGATTAGAGAATAATTTGGCAATCGCTTTGGGAAAAATTTTCAAAAGTAATTGTTAATTATAATTATAAAAATGATGATGCAAAATATAATTGATTGTTTTAGAATGTCTAAATCGGATTTTTGTAAATGAATGTTTTACAATTTGCACGATTCTAATATTTGCTAGTTTTTGAGATAAAACAACCAATCTGTGTCTAATTTTAATTATAGATTTTGTTACGGAATAATTGTATTAAATTGTTAAAAGTAGAGAAATTTGGTTTTGAAAAGTTATGACATAACAAAATATAAAAACTGTCACTCTTTTAGTAGTTTTGAAAAGTCAAAGTACTTATAATTTATTAAAACAGTTAGTTATAATTTTATTCTGCACTTGACTTACTAACAGTATCAAGTTTAGCAAAACAAAATATTTAATAAATGCAATAAATTATCATTGCATATACAATATAGAAAATGGTGCAATTACCGTAATTGGGACTGCAACCTTCTAGAGAGATTTTTAAATTAAAAACTGATTATTCAGATGTAGAAAATAAACCTTCTTAGATAATTATGTTTACGTTGATATTGATAGAAATAATTTCTAGAAAATTGGAATCTGATAAATCAATTAAAAAAAAACTGCATATGTACGTATTGAACCTTCACGCTAATGTAATAACAAAAAAGCGTTACAAATTTAGAGTATTAGATTCTAAACGGATGCAATAGTAACAACCATTTAATTTATTATTTAACTTGTTCAAATAGAATTCCAGTTATAGTTTTTTACCTTGAATTATTACTATCACTAGTTCCCACCATCTGTGAGTTAATTCAGTTTAAATATGTAAACAAAAAAAAATGCATTCCAGTATTACAACGTTGCTGAACAAATGGCACTTCTGATAGTTTACAAGTGTTAAGTTTTTATCAATTCTACTTAATAATTGTAATAGAGGGTGTTGTAACATATCATTAAAATCCAAGATTGCATTTAAGAGTCACGATTGCTGTTACAATAAAATATAGATCAACTCAGTGAAAGGCTTCAATTTTGTGACAACATTGAATTTTGTTTGCACATACTTCATTTTTTTTTAATAATCATTATTTCTCTTTATGTCAATACTCAGCTGGATTTACAAAAAAAAAGACATGACTTTAGCTCATGGCAGTGACTATTTTCAATCAATTGCTTTCTCTTTGTTTGCTTTTGGTAGGCCTTATAATGATTAAATGCTCTAGTACCTCCACGGTATGTGATATTCAGAAAACATCGATAAACTGTTGAAAAAATGTAGATGATAAGATTTTTTTTTCTTATAATGTCATACCTTCAGTAAGAATTCTGTATAATGTTATTATCTAAGATCATACCATTTTCTCCATCAGAATATGATATTCTCACTCATTAGTTGATATTTATTATGTAATTGAATACATGGGAAAATTTTTGTTTCCCTGTTGGTCGGAAACTGGAATGTACTTGGAAGTTAGGAAACTGTTGAGACATTTCATATGTTAATCACGTGTGACATGTGTACATTATGATTTTAATGGTGAAAATTTCAAGAAAAAAAACCTATAAATACGTTATTCTTTTGTTATTGAATAAATATTATTGTAATTATTTAAATATAAAAGATTCAAAATGTTTATTTATTCGAATAACAATGCATTAGCTAATTATCTAAAAGAGTGTTTTTCTGCCACGGTCAATGATTATATTGTAAAAAAACATGAATATGAATAAAAAAACTGAGATGAGATAATGAAGCTGTTTTTATCTGATTGTTTAACTAATTTATGTTCAATAAAACAAGAATCGGTTGTAATCATCATCAACTTATCAGACAACATCGATTGATTTTGATTACATTTTGATTCACTAATTTTTTTTACCGTATTCAAAAGCGTAACGTATGCGGTTTGATCGCATATACAAGTAATTGACTCATAATTACCGTTTTTCCGGCGATTCCTCTGCACTTTGTAGTCTTGTACCTTTCACTGATTATTTGAATAAACTAAGTTGAAATACAACATCCTGAAATAGTTAATTAATTAATAGAAAATGATAAATCAGTCAAAGATTTATAAAAATATTACCAAGAGGTTTTACTATAAAAATGTGAAAACCAAAAAATCAGAATATTAATTAGGAATAAAATAAAATGAAATAGATCCTTTTTGAGGGTTTATCTAATGGTGAAAGTTGTGATAAATATTTTCAGGCTTTTGAAAAAACGAATGATCATAAATTTACAATTTCATGATAATTGTTTAATAAATAGGCTGTAGCAGTGTCATGTGATTTTTTTTTTTAATAATTAACATCAATTATTAATTTTGAAAAATAGAATCTTGAGTGAAGAAGAAAGTTAATCTAGTTGAAAATTCTGTTAAGTACGACATTTCATTAATATTGAATTATAGTTTATTTGGACTTTCCAATTAATTTGTGTGAACTTGTCCTTGACAAAGTTTGTGTTGTTATTTATAGATTTAATTAATGCTTGTTATTCCAGAATATTAAAATAGATTGTAACAAACAGTTAATGGAGTTATTATTCTACGTAATATTACAAAATAATTTTGAAGGACACGATTAATTTTTTGCTTTATTAACAAAATAAGTTCCATTCAATCTTTACACTCAATTAATTACTCTGATGAATCACTTATGTTAATCTTAAACAGATTAAGGATGTTGATTATGAAATATTTTAATTATTGTAATGCAATAAGTTGTTAAAAATGATTTAAATTTTTTTTTGCAGGAAAAATTAATAGGCGTAATAATTCTTCATATGAAAGTTATGTTTTATAAACAATTATTATCATTAATTTTACTTATAAGGATAATTTAACGAGTTTTAAATAAGTTTAGGTATTTAAAGTGGGAAAAAAATTAAGAAATTTTCTGCAAACATATGTTGTCGATAAATTCTTCAAATCAGTGTTATTTCTTTTTTACTTTCAGTTTCACAACCATAAAATGATTGTAAAATGGGTCCTCATTTTGATAGTTTTTCATCTAATTAGTATAGAACCTAAAGGATCACACTACAACATATTTTTAGACCATGCGCCAAATTGGTACAGATCATTTGGACCATACCCTGGTGACTTAGGACCAATATTACCACAGACGCCAAATGTAGGCGGAGGTTTTAGGTATAATTATACTAAAAAAATATTTATTCCACTCCTGTGGTTGTAAAATTAATTTGATTTTGACGTCAAACCGTAAGTAAATAACTTATATGTCCCTTAAGACATATTTTAACAATGGGAGTGGGAAAAATATAAATAATTCGGATGTCAGAAGTGATAGAATGAACATTCGTTTGGTAATATAATGTCTCCAGCAATTTTTTGCCGCAACCTCCGACTACACCAGATCCAGCAACTTTAGGTTGTGGTACCCCACCAGCTAGTTGCCCTAACACCAAGTATCGTTCTTACGATGGTTCTTGCAATAATCTAAGAAATCCAGTTTTGGGTACACCTCAGACACGCTATGCTAGATTGTTACCACCAAGTTATGGGGATGGTAAATTTAAAACACAAACTGTTGTAAGTAAATTAATTCTTCATTTGCTTAGGAATTAGTACTCCAACGACAGCTCAAAGTGGTAAACCACTGCCGGGATCTCGTATCGTCAGCCTTTTAATTTATCCTGACATCCAAATCGAAGATCCTAAATTTACATTAAATGCTATGCAGTATGGGCAGATTATTACCCATGATATGAGTATGATTGCGGGAAGTACTCAAGCACGTAAGTGGCGACTTTCGAATTTTAGTGCAAAAATAATTATATAATAATCCAATAGAACCACATCAAACTAAATGTTGTACAGCCGATGGTCAATTACTCGAACTTGCAAACATACCAGAACACTGTTTCCCAATAATATTACCTGATGACGATCCCGCTCATTCTCAAAGCAATGCTAAATGCATGAATTTTGTAAGAACAATTACTGATCGTGATCGCAACTGCGTTGGCGGTTTGCAGCCAGCTGAGCAAGTAACTTATGACTACTTTAACGTCTTAACCTATCATGATTCACATTCTTGTAGCTAACAGCAGTAAACCACTTCCTGGATTTGTCGATTGTTTACGGTAACAACGATCAAATGAATCAACAGCTGAGGCAGTTCGAAGGAGGAAGATTGATTGTTGATGTGAGAGGTGGTCAACAGTGGCCGCCTAGAAATAACAACGCTTCCGGAGTTTGTTCAATTAGAAGTCCGGAAGAATCATGTTACATGGCCGGTGTGTGTTGTAGTTCTTCCGATAAAAAGCATTAACTTTTCATTTTTTGCAGGCGACGCTCGCATCAATCAAAACCCGCAATTAACAATCCTTCAGATTATTTTATTGAGAGAACATAACAGAATCGCTCATGTTTTATCAAAACTAAATCCTCACTGGGATGATGAGCGTATTTTCCAAGAAGCAAGAAAAATCAATATTGCTGAGCATCAGTTTATCACTTATTACGAATGGTTGCCTATATTCATCGGTCTTGACAATGCTCTTAAAAATAAAATCCTTTATGTAACCAAAAATTTCGTCAATGACTACCAAGAGGACGTTGATCCTACGGTATTAAACGAACATGCAACTGCAGCTTTCAGATATTTCCATACTCTAATTGCTGGCCATTTAGAGTAAATATGATTTTAACAAAAAAAAACTTTCAAATTTGATTAAATGGTTTTTACAGCTTGGTTGACGAACATCGTAGTAGTTTTGGTAATTTGAGACTGAGCGATTGGTTTAACAGGCCAGCGATAATTGAAGAAGGCGACAACTTCGATGAATTAACCAGAGGTTTGGCTACTCAGCCGGAACTGGGTGCAGATCCTTTCCATGACAGTGAAGTAAATAAAATCATCGACCATGAATTTTTTTTATTAACAATATTGTTTCAGATTACTCAATTTTTGTTCAGAAACGGTCAACCGTTTGGTTCAGACTTGAAGGCGTTTGATATACAAAGAAACAGAGATCACGGTCTAGCGTCTTATAATGATTACCGAGTATTTTGTGGATTACCAAAAGCTTACAGTTTTAACGATTTCTCAGATGTTATGACCGCCGATGTAAGTTATTTCGCAATACTGTTATCAGTGGTGTTAATTTATGTTTGAAGAGTGTCAAAAAATTATCTACTTTGTACGAGTCTCCAGACGATGTGGATTTAACAGTTGGTGGTTCCTTAGAAGCGCATGTTCCTGGAACCCTATCTGGTCCTACTTTCCTTTGTATTTTAACAGAACAGTTCTATAGAACTCGAGTAGGAGACAGATTTTGGTTTGAAAACCAAGAAAATGGATTTACTTTAGGTGAGAAAAGCCTAATTTTTGTACATAATTTCCTAACCCCCAACTGTTTTAGAACAACTAAATGAAATTCGTAAAGCCTCCATTTCGAGGTTGTTGTGTGACAATGGCCACCATATAGAAGCGATGCAACCTCGAGGATTTGAGAGAATATCTCATGAGTGAGTTATTGTTACATAATCTGCTTAATAAATATTAATTAATGAGAATTTAAATGTTATATGAAATTGTATTTCAGTAATCCGGTTACTCCATGCTCTGCTCTACCGTATGTTGATCTTTCTCTTTGGAAAGAAATTTCCGGTACAACATTTAGACCAGTCGAACATCCATACGGTTATTCGCCAAATTACCCACACGGGTTTTTCTTTAAAAAATAGATTTACTGATTAACCTATATTAATTTAATTGTAAGTTTTGACATGATTAATATTTTACAGTTTATATGAACAATGTAGTTCCAAATGGAACAAGTAGTCTTGAGTAATTAAGTTTTGGTAATTAAGTTTTAAAAATAGTTTGTTGTTACTGTAAATATTTAAAGTTCGTTTTTATTAGGTAAATATTTTGTATATATTCTAATTGTTTCAGAAAAAAAATCTTAGATACCATCTTCTGTTATTGATGTATGTTTTTTTATTTAAAATTTTATTTTTATAAAAATATGTAATTATTTATATCAGTATTAATATAGAAATGATAAATATGTAACGACTTTTAATATGTAATTCATTTCCTAAATGTTAAAATGAAATAAATTCTTTGGTATAAGATTTTCAACATTTTTCCGAAAATGCGGCTAATATAAAGAAGACTGTCAGACACCAAGTTGTAAAAATTACACCAGGATTATTCTCAATGAAGATGTGTCGATGTGCAAAGGATTATTATTACTAATGGTCTCTAACCTCACTACCTGTTTAAATACTGACATAATTACCCCAAGTGTTGTCTTTTTCCCACTCTATCATCCCCTGTTTTATACCTGCGACAAGAATTTTGGTCAATTTTCAAATCATTCTTCTAAACGAATTGACTACGTTCGGTTGTCGTGTTGCTATAAAAATTGTCATCGTGATAAGTTTCTTCTTTTTGTGTACTAAAACTGAGAATATTTGAGGTGAGTCTGTGGTTCTGCATGTTAGATTATTCAAGTGAACATATATTTCTTGTTTTTGAATAAAATAAAAAATCTGTAACTGTTTATTTTCAGATGCAGAAAGCTCAACTGTGTTTAATTTTTATTATCTGTATTAAACAAAGTACAGAAAGTGAAAAATGTTTCCGTCCTGAACAATTAAAATTACACTTTTTGTGTCCTTTTAACTATAATGAAGTCGGTGGTTTTGAAATGGTAGTGACCCCGTTAAAAGAAGTATTAATTCAATGTGATCAAATGCACGTGTTTAAAGTAAATCGACTTCCAGATATAGAAATTAATAAAATAAATCTTCTCCAATTGAAATTTTGTCCATTACCTGAGAATGGTTTTAAAGAAGTATTAAAGTGGTTTTCAACAGAAAGTATCGTTGTAATTGATTATGAATATGGAAATTATGGAAAACAAACTTTAACTAAAGAAAACTTCAAGGATTTAGAACATTTAAGATTTTTAAAATTGAGTAGAAACAATTTTGGAAATTTAGAGAAAGATATTTTTAAATATGTTCCAAATTTATATGCTTTGGAATTGAGAGATAACAATTTTCATGAGTTAAGACCTGATTTATTTCATAGGTCAGAATTGTTAGAATGGTTAGATGTTTCTAATAATTATATTAAAAACATCTCTTCAGGTATATTTTTGCCTTTAAAAAATTTAGAATATTTACATATGGGAACAAATAATTTGACTAGTTTATATGATTTTACTTTTGAAGGATTGATAAATCTCAAGTCATTAGATTTAAGTGCAAATCAAATTGACTTTATCTCAGATAACGCTTTTCAAAGTTTGGCAAATTTAATCAATATTAGTATAGCATCCAACAAACTTAAGTCACTTTCTAAACGTACGTTTCAATATAATTCAAAACTGGAGTTCGTTAAGTTAAATGATAATCCGGGACTTAAAATAACAGATCACTTATTTTCCGATTTATCATTTCTAACTGAAATAGATTTAGCTAACTGTTTACTAAAAATATTGCCAGAAACCATTTTTAATAATTCTCCTAATTTAAAAGTAATCAATTTGAGCAAAAACAACTTAAAAACAATACCCAAAAAATTGTTCCAAGATTTAGTATACTTAGAAGAAGTCGATCTTTCAAGTAATGAATTAACGTCAGTCGAGAATTTATTTGGTTCCCTAGAAAAACTGAAAAAATTGTATTTGCAAGACAATTTAATTGAAGCAATTCATGAAGAAACTTTTACTGAGTTAATACGCCTTGAAGAATTAAACCTAGCAAGAAATCAGATCAATTACATCCACTTAAATGCTTTTTTCAATAACGATCGCATAAAAATAATTAACTTGTCGGAAAACTACTACACTGGTGAAGAACCAATTCTAGAGAATCTTATTAATCTCCAAGAAGTGGATCTTAGCTATAATGTTATAACTCAAGTGGAACGTATCATTTCTCTTGACAATAAACCTCTGATGGAAATTTTAGATTTGAGATATAATCAAATCAAAAATATCTCTGTAAGTATTGATAATTTTTAATATATTTGTGACATTATCATCTTTTGGTTATAGATCATGGCATTACAAGGAGTGTCTGAAGTTAATATTTATCTAAATTACAACAATATAACCATTGTTGATTTTGAAGGTGTAGATTTTATTGAAGGAGCTTATACAACTATAATACATTTAGGAAATAACCCACTTCGTTGTGATTGTCAAAATTATGATTTAATAAAATACTTCAATGGTGAAGTATCTTCAGAATTGATCTCGTCATTTAATATACGACAAGATGATTTAATTTGCGCCTCTCCTATAGAATTAAAAGATATTGCATTGGGAGAAATAGCATTGGATCATTTATATTGTCCTCTTGAAGATTTAACATCAGAAAAAACAGGATGTCCGATTGAATGCTTCTGTAGATGGAAGCCGTTTGATAAATCAGTGATAATTAACTGCGCTAACAGAAATTTGACAACAATTCCAAAAATCAATTTTTATAATTTGAAGTCGGATTACGAAGAAATTGAATTACATCTTCAGAATAATGATTTAACGGCTGCTAACTTTACTGGTTACGATAATGTAACCAGATTGTTTTTATCACATAACAAACTGAAAAACATTATTAAATTACCCAGAAATTTGAAGGTATGAAAATTATAAAATTCAAAATTTTTTTTGTAAATTTCAATTTACAGGTGTTGAAGCTTGATCATAATCGTCTTATGACACTCAGTTTACAAATTCTTGGCTCTTTAAATTCCTCAAGTATAGTACAACTAACAATCGACAATAATCCGTGGGTTTGTGATTGCGGTACTGAGCAACTTAGTACTTTTATCCGTCAACATATGGGACAAGTAAGATTTGTTGTTAATTATAGTCAATTTTTAAAAATTAATCAAATTTACTATTATTTCAGGTGGACTTTAGACATGTGTATTGTTCTAATAGTACCATTCGTCTTATCGATTTAACTAAAAATGATCTTTGTCACGATTTTAAGCCAATTTATATCATTATTTTGATCACTAGCTTATTAATAGTGGCCGTTACCGCAGCTTTCTATTATCGTTACAAACAAGAACTTAAAATCTGGCTATTCTCCCGAAAACTATGCCTTTGTTGGGTATCAGAAGACGAATTAGATGCCGATAAAATCTACGACGCATTTATTAGTTATTCTCACTTAGATGAAGAGTTTGTTGTACAGACGTTAGTACAAGAACTTGAAAAAACAAAACCTCCGTATAATCTATGTTTACATTATCGAGACTGGGTTCCTGGAGAATTAATTAGTGATCAAATCGTACGATCTATAGTTTTATCCAAACGAACAATTGTCATTTTTTCTACAAACTTTTTAGAAAGTGTATGGGCTAAAGCAGAATTGCAAAGAGCTCATGCAGAAGCTATGTTTGAAGGAAGGGCACGAATAATTGTAGTCTTGTATGGAGAACTTAATATTGACGATCTTGACAGTGAAATTAGAAATTATTTGAAATTCACAACTTACGTTAAATGGGGAGATGCATATTTTTGGGAAAAATTGAAATACGCTTTGCCGCATCGTAGAAATAATTGTGATTTTTGATTTAATTTTTTGTTGTTATTGTTTTACAAAACTGAAATAAATTGTATTTATTATTGTGTCTATTTGGCCAGTTTAAGAAATTTGAAAAGAGCTGGGTTTAAGTTTAGCAACTCAAAATATAAACAAGTATAATTGGTTGCCTATTGTGACATTAAAAAAATGTTGATTCGTTTGCTCGAGTGGGGAAGTTGGCCGAGTGCAGCTCGAGCACGTCCCGAGCTGTCACGTCAAAATATGGCCGACTCTGATGCGGTCGTAAGAAGTGCACCGAGAGTCGACAACATGAAAGTGCCAAACGGACCTCGTGTCGTGACCATAAACAAAACTGAAACCGGCTTTGGATTCAACGTTCGAGGCCAAGTCAGCGAGGGTGGCCAATTACGGAGTATCAACGGTGAGCTGTACGCCCCCTTACAGCATGTCAGCGCCGTCTTGGATAGGGGTGCTGCAGAACAAGCCGGAATACGTAAAGGAGATCGAATTCTTGAAGTGTGAGTTTCTCAATTTCAACGTATAAATAAAACCAAGTTAACGGTGATTATTGATTTTGTGCATTTCATTTGCGCGTTTTGATTTGTCGGCTCAACCTGGAATTATTTTTCTTAGAAAAGGTGATGGCAGATTTATGGGGCGTGAAATAGTCAAACAAGTTGAAAGTAAAAGTAGGAATAAATCTGGAGATGTTGGTGACAGCATGTTGCCGATAGTAGTTTGGAATGCAGATTGCACTTACCGGTATTTGATGCGGCGGTCTCGATTTGCCAATATTGATAGACTTGAAGAGAATTGCCAAGTTAAGATTTTATGCAAGTTTTCGATATTAAAGTTCTCTAATTCAGAACGGATTTAGTTGACCGATAATTTATTTTTATTTTATTTCAAATGTTGTAAATAAATATGTTGGAGGACTGGTAAACATGTACGAAGGTCATTCGATCTATGTACTTTACAGTGAAGTCATGCACTGACCTATGAAAAAGTGCAAAAAATAAAGAAAGGATGACAATTATAGGGTAATTTATCTTGTTTTAAGGATTGCCAACAACAGAGAGGAAATCATTATTCAAAAAAAAATTGGCGGTCGATGGTCAATCCACAATCCGTTTATACAGGATTACTAAAAAATTAGGGACACAACCGAATATTTTCAGAGCGCCCAGAATTCAGCATGAGAATAGAAATTTATTGATAAATTTTCTTGTTAGAATTTTCAATAAATGTAAAAAAAACAACTACATTAAACAAAAGCAAAACCCACTTTAATAAAAAAAAGTGTTATGTTTTATCTTAAAAATATTTTCTATCATATAAGACATAAATAGTTATGGTAGAAAAGAATACAAAATTGTGTCACTGTTTTCGGGAGTTGAATCACTCCCTAAAAGTTTTTTGGCACTTTTGGAATACCTGTATATAAATTTTTAGTTATAATAGTAACCGGAAATCATTATCGTTTATTATCGGCTTTAGTACTAATTTCATAAATCTCATTGGTAAAATAGATATACTGGTTTATTCATGTTTTGGATAGAATTAAAATAAGGTGGGTAACAAGATTATGTGAGTCATTAGTGTAAATAATAATATAAAAAAAGTAGATTTTTTATTCCAAATTTTATTGTCTATAGGTTAAACTAATCCTAATGGCAATTTTTTGCTGGATTTTTATGAAAATACATGTTATAATTTTTTTTTATAATGAAAGTAAAATCATTTTTATATTTCATTTTGTTGTAACATTTATCAAACATGACAGTCGAAAGAGATTGAAGAAAATTAACTAACTTTTGTCTGTCTGAAATAACTGTGTTCCAAAATTATATATATAGGTCTTTTGAAATTTGCGTTTAGGATAAAAAAATAAGATGACGTTGCAGCGAAAGAAGAACCCAATAATTCAGTATTCAGATTATTTGAAGGTGAAATTCAACTTCCGATCAAAGTAACTCTATTGGCTGCGAAAACTGGAACATTATATACTGTGGTCACGTTTTCGGAGTAATCTTGTAGGTATGTATATTTTGTTCAGACAAATCTGGATAAAGAAGTTTGGTTCATTATATGCTACTTGGAAAGAATTCAAAGGATTATTCACTTGTGAATTTATTTTTCAAATTAAGCCTTTATAGTAATCTGCATATCGAAAAAAATTAAGTTCAGAAAAATTATAATAAAGCCAGGTATTGGATAATTGCATTTTATGGTGTACGCTGAAGCATCATCTTATTTATCTTCATCTAAGCATCGTTTTCTCTAAAATCGCAGCTAATTCATTCATTCTAACTGATTGATACCATAAAAAACTGTTATGCATATTGTGCTTGAGTGAGTTTCTATTGTGACTGTTATTAAACTTGCTGCAGTCTATAATTTTTCCTCAACCGATTTTTTTTACAATTTGCATTTTGTAAATTTGTATTTAACACTGTCACCAACATACTTGCTTTACTTGTGTGAAGATTGATAGCAGGTTGAAAATAAATTACAGACTTTTTGTTCTTAAAATAGACACGTACTTAGTTAATATGAATAAAAACTTACACATATCCTCGAATACGTATTTGCTGATTAAAAAATATTTTGTACTTATAATTTCTGATTTTGAATATTCAATGTTGACAAACAAATCATTTTACTATATTCTGCATATCCACATTTTAAGTTTCAGAAGGTATTCCTCTTAAAAAGCGACTGGAAAGTTTGGTACTTGAAAGTATCAACATTAATAATTCAATACACCTTTCTATTAATTTTACTTTAATTGTATTAAAAGTACTTTTTTATTACAGATTTGGTCGCTTGAATAATGTAAGTGTCCTTCATATTAAATACATTTTTTTTAAACAGAAAATGAAATTTACAAGGTTTGGTTTTTCAAAGAAATTATTAGATTCACAAAAAATGGAAATTTTATGGAATTTGATAGTCACTTTATTCAATCAAATACATAAAACCAAAGGAACACACTATTTTTGTGTTTAATAATTTCTTACACCTGTGTTGCCTACTTATATTTTTTGAACATTTTGTGAAGATTTAGTCTTCAAAAAAATGATTTATCGTATATTTCATAATAATCAATTTACATTTTCCTCTTTGATTGGATGTTTACTTCTGGAATTTTCTGCTATCGCATTTTCCGTAAATTTAACTTTGGTGATAAAAGGTTAATTAGGAAATAAGCGCTTGATATTGCTGACATTGTGTACTGAAAGCTGGTATGTTACAACTAATAAAGTAGTTATAAATACTAAATTGATATATATTCGGAGAATTGGTTGTTAAGTTCGCCGTGTTGACATTTTTCCAATGTTAAATTAATGATTCATTTTTCTACATTAGCGGCTATTAATTATTTAATTTACTTTTCAATGCGAAGTATCTTCTGTATTTTTCCTATGCTTGCGAGAATATGATAATGAGCTATTTAATAATATAAATATGTATGTCTTGCAGATTTATAGAATCGAATAAAAGTGAAAATATTATTCAAACTTGGTTATTTATTATGCTGGTGGCAAAATATGTAAAAAAGAGAAAATGAATTATATTTTACGAATACGAAGACAGCGAAATTAGCTAAAGAAGAGCATAAAATCCAATTACGAACGATGGAAAAATTGAAAGCATTTTGACTTTCAATGTTATTTCATTCATAACTTGCTTATCTAACGTCGTAGTTGTATTCAGCTATTTTGCTATCGATTTCATTTCCTGAGAGTGCAAAGAATGAAGACGAGAGTAGTGTCAACATCATTAGTTCAATGTCTGATACAAAAACTGATACGTTATGTAACGTATTCAAGTCTTCATATTTAATATAACGTTTAAACTGAGAAATATTAATAAAGTATAAACTAGTTTGAATTGTTCTAATTCTCTTGATAAATTAGTTTCACAGCATCATTACCGTTCAAGAAAATTATTACATACATTAAATATTGTATGTTTAATTTAACACACCGATAATTTAGCTTGCGATGGTTTACACGTTCACTTCGATGGAAATTTACTGTTAAATAGTGTGGTAACAGTAAATAAAAGCATACAAGGTGTTCCTTTTAGTTTGATCTCAAAAAGTAAATTAGGATACATAGACTATAATTTTAATTATTTAGATTTGTAATTTTAATTATTTTCAAATGTTAATCAAATAAAAACTACTGTTACAAATTTCCTTTGATCCAAATTCGAACTACATTTAATATTAAGCAAAAAATCTATTATTGTCAACAAATAATTAGTTTAGCGATAAGCCAACGGTTACGACTTTATTTTCTATTGGACAAATGCAAACATTTTTTTTTCTGAAAATAATAGATTTTATTGGTGATTTGTTATCGAAACCTCAAGAAAATATTAGCCGTCACTCAATACCACCTCCAAATTATCAAAAGAACGTTTCTGAATGTGAGAAATTTTTTTTTTCTACATTTAACTTTATTTGACCAAATGAACTCGATTTTTTATAAAAGGTCAGATTAACATTGATGGAAATTATATTGTCTTAGAATAAACTAATTATCTTTTTTATAGAGGACACCTGTATCTCTTGTTTCAATATTCCAATTTATGAAGCAATACATTCTGTACTGTATATCTTAGTTTACTGTTTCAAATTATTAAAGCAATATTTAATATTTTAGTGTTTATAGCGAAAATATTTATTTTCGCGAAAAGTTACATCATTGAAGAAAGCGTGATTTAGCAAATTTATTTGTCTAGGAAGTAAATGCCAAATTGCGTTTCACTTCATCAAATATTATTAAATGATGAATTATAACAATATTTTTCACTGAGAATCTGTTTGTTTATTGGAACAATCTTGTAACTGGAGAAAGTTATTTTAATTATTTGACATCGTTATCATTATGTCAGTTATCTGTTTTCGCAACTTTTCAAGTTACTTTCGATTGTTTTATTTGGTTATTATAACGCTGATTTTTTCTGCAATATGTTGAGTTACCAAGTTCATGGAAATACTGCTTTTAAACTGAATAAGAGGTAGGATTGATTTGTTTGCATTGCTAGTCGTATGAGATTCAAAAATATTTAAATGACGTCAGAAATGTAAAAATATGTTGTATTAGGTTTATTTATCTGTGTTAATAGACAAGTCTCAGTTTCCCAAAGGGGTCGTTTATTTGGCGCCCTGGCTTATATCTACTTGTTAACTAATATTAATCGTGTATGAAATATTGACTTTGGTATTGTGTCATGCAAAAATGATTCCATGTCTGCAATAAAGGTCATTTGAGTATTATCCCTATAATGTTTCCATCAGTTTAATGAACGTTTTATGTTCATTTTACAACTAAAGTAATAAAAAGTTTTTTTTTTTTTTGTAGAAATGGGGTGAATGTTGAAGGCGCTACCCATAAGCAAGTGGTTGATCTTATCAAGTCTGGTGGTGATGTACTCACTCTCACCGTCATATCAGTTACACAACAGGTATGACCGATCGGTAATATCGTTATTTGTCGTGATTTTTCTACAATTAATTTCTCGCTTTTTAGGAAGCCGAAAGACTAGAGCCGACAGATGATAACCAAGTTTATTATGACTATAGCGAAAAACGTTCCTTGCCAATTAGCATACCTGATTATCATTACAACGAAAGGGGAGGTGAGCGATATGTCGCTTTCAATATTTACATGGCAGGAAGACATTTATGCTCAAGAAGGTATAGGGAGTTTTCAAAGTTACATAGTGACCTCAAAAAGGAATTTATAGGTAGGTTTTTGAAATTTTTATTTCTTGCATAGTTTGATTACTCTGAACTGAAAATTCGGTAGATAAGGAAGTGATATAATTGCGAAACTATCCAACCATTCAATTCAAAATTCGGTGTGAGTGGTTTTTTAAGGTCGATACACACAATAAATATACATTATTATAATCCGCCTCTACTTTGCGAAATCGTAATACTGATCTAAACCCCATTTTTTGCTGTTTCAGGTTTTACATTTCCTAAATTGCCGGGTAAGTGGCCATTTAATTTAAGTGAGCAGCAATTAGATGCTCGTCGAAGAGGCTTAGAGCAGTACTTAGAAAGAGTATGTGCTGTTAGAGTCATAGCAGAGTCTGATATTATGCAAGAGTTCCTTACTGATCAGGATGATGACAACAACAGTAGTCCTGTCGATCTTAAAGTAATAAATATTTTCTTATTTGTTTTTTTACTAATTAAATGTTTTTAGGTATTATTACCAGATAGGGAAGTAGTAACCGTGTCTTTAAAAAAAAGTGCAAACGCCGATGAAGTTTATGATGCTGTTGTGAAAAAGATTTCTATGAATAAAAAAGTAGCAAAATATTTTTATCTGTTCGAAATAGTGGAATATAATTTTGGTAAGTTGAAAAGAGTAGATTGTAGAATAAGGGCAGGCGCGCGCTATCGATTTTCATTAGAGCGGGGACAAGATGATTTGGACCGTTACGTGACAATGTAAATTTTTGCATTAGAATTCTACTCTGGAATATTTTGACGCGCCGATAGTATAAATCATCTCTTAGTTGTGCACCAACACAATTTGACTTGGCAGCTTAAAATTGAATTAATTACACAATTTTAAATGGACAGTTCGCGCCTAGCGTGAAGTTGATTAACTTTTTATTTGAATACTACCAATAAATTGTGGTTTGGTGAAATTATGTACTTACCTGCTGCCTCTTGATTCATTGAAAAAGTTAATTACTTATATCATTTCACTCCAGAACGTAAGTTGCAACCGAACGAGTACCCCCACAATTTGTACATACAAAACTACAGTACAGCGACAAGTACGTGCCTCTGTATAAGAAAATGGCTTTTTTCCATATCTAAGGAATTGACTTTGATGTCTGACAGTCAAGCAACGTCTTATATTTTCTGGCAGGTAAGTTGACATATTAAGAGTGCAACACCTCATAATTATCATAGTCGGTTGACGAGGTGAATAGGGGATATATCAACGCTGGTGAAAGACTATATCAGCTGAAAGCATTACAAGATAACACCAGAGCTGCAGAATACCTAAAATTAGCACGTGAATTACCAGGCTATGGCGAAGTAGTTTTCCCTCATTGTGCTTGTGATTCGCGCAAAGATGGTCATGTGGTTGTGGCTGTGGGAAGTTCCGGGATTAAATTGCATGCTTGCAGAGAAGATGGGACTTTGGAAAGTCAAGTTGTAGTTCTTCAGTGGGATAGTATTAGACAATGGGAAGTCGATGATGAAGGAATGGCGTTTTGTTTAAAGTATAACAGATCGGATAAAACGCCAAGATGGCTAAAAATATTTACACCTTATGTAAGTTGTCGAAGATAGTGTTTTTTTTTAGTTTAATTAGTGTTTTTAGCATCTATACTTGATGGATTGTTTTGAAAGAATCATTGAGGAAAGTAAATGGCTGGATTCAGGCGATTGACTTCATCGTATTTCGTTCTAGACTTGAAAGATTACATATTAAATATGTTGTTGAATTGTATTATTTATACTATATGAATAGTATTCTCTATTAATTTATGTGATGTTATTAATATGTATATTTTGGTTACGTCGACCATAAATCTAAACTTGTTAAAATTCTTGTTATTGTATTTTTTATTATATCATTTTGTTTTTTTTGAGCACAACTCATCGATTTATTAGAATAAAAAATTCATGTGATAGTTTAAAATTATTAGCGTAGAAAAATTATCTGTATATATAGTCATATAGAATTTCATGTGATCAAAAAATTCGTAAGCACTCGATTTACTTTTACCAAACTCGAATACTTTTTCGTTTCATACTGCCTCCTATTTTTATGTCTCTCTCTCAACAATTTTTTGTTAGTGATAATCAGATGCAATTGTGACGATACGATAATCTACACTGTACATACTGAATTGATGGGGTAGCTCATGGTTTAGTTTTTGCTTAGATCTACCACATTATATATTTTTTTGTATTTGAAGTATCCATAGTGTTTTGTGCTATAATATCTATTCTGTTGAGAAAAATTCAGAATTCTATTGTTAAAATAGCATTTTAATTAAATTTGGCTGTTATGCACTAAATTCTAAAATATATATCTACTTGAGAAATTTTGTATTTGATTAAACGAAAACCTGATGTTATACTGTACCCTAGTTCGTCACATAAAAAATGGGAACCTGACATCGTCAAAACAAAAAAAGCGGTCGTTTTTTTTCAATTATAAAATTTAAGAATCATTTCAATTTAGACATAATAATGAAAATTTTTTTCTGTTTGTGAAGAAAACATTGAATCTGAAATCGTCTTGATTGTGATTTCGGTGTATTTTTTATTACTTTCGAAAATGGAGACCACTACCATGGCGACAGTACTTGTGTTCATTCAAACACTTGTGTAAAAATGAATGTTGGCTCACTGTTTCAGAATATGAGTGTTCTACATTTAAAAATTGAACTAGATAGATGCTATCCAGTAGGAGTCTCAGAGAAAAATTCTAGTTTCGAAAAAATTTATTGAAAAAATCTGTTTACCGCATAATGTTTTGTAATTCAAATAAGCGTGTTTAAGCTTTTTAAATAACATTATTATTACAGTTCAAAAAAAAAAAAATTAAATTATTCAAACCTAAATATAAACCAAAGGTTTGTTAGAGCACGAGTTCACGTAAACAAAGAAAATAAATCGCGTTGTATTTCTGGAAGAGTGGAAATAATATATTGAGAAACCCTTCAATACTGTAAACAGAATAACGCCTACTTTTTTCCTTCAGTAAACACCTTTTTTGACCTCCCCCGTGTAACGACACTCCGTGATAAATTGTGCTCACAAATAATGAAACCTCTCGATTTACCTATAAAATCACATCGAGGGTTGATTGTGGTTATTTGTAAGAAAGCAATCATCTGAATAAGATGGTAGGTGAAATATATTGTGGATAATTGTTGAAATAACAGTTGTTTATTAAAGGATTTTGTGTGAATTAAGTAATTTAATTTTACAGGGATATTCTGGATTAATTATAATATTGGTGCTAATGGTTATAATTGAAAATTACATTGGTTATGCATCTATTCCAGTGTGTATTACGTAAGTATCAAGAAAAAATTAATCTAAAAGCAAGCTGTTTAATTTTTTATAAATAAAATAATTAGCTTAGCAACTCTCACATCAACACATCACGTCACAAAACTTTTTATTTCGTGCATTTGCTGCTAAATATTTATTATATGACCTCGGAACTACGGCCTGGAGCTCAAGTTTATATTCCTCTGAACCAGAGTGTTCAACAGAAACCTGTTACCAAAGTGCAGCCATGTTCCACTGTAACTCAAAGTTCTAGATATTCTCGAAAAACGGTTCGGACTTCTACTGGGAGTGCAGATTCGCCTCGGCCTATTCTCGGTACTAAAGCACCTTTTCCAAGAGCTATTCTAGGACGAAAAGAATACTCATCGGAAAACAATGACAGTAAAAGTTATCCGACAAAAGAATTTCGACCCTTGAATAGAAATATGCAACAAGTGAAACTGAACGATGAAAAATCCACTCCTGTGAAGAATAATAGTTGCTGTTTGTAATTTTTACGTTGGAAGTATTATTGGAAATTGATTTTAAAATATTTTTAATTTTTTGATGTGATGATAGTTTAGAAGTGCAACAAAATTTGCAAATTTTTAACTACTGCTTTTGCTTTTATTAAGTTTGGCTGTAAATTTATTTTAATATTTTAACTATTGATATGTTTTTCCAGAAACTGTGTGCAGTGTAAACAGATGTTTGGACCATATTTTCAAGGAAGGGCTTGTGGGGACGCTTGCATTTCCAGTAATGGTCAGCTTATGCCAGATTGTAATAATCCAAAGACTTTAGGCAGATATTTAAAGCGACTTTACTAAATGTAGTCACTTTAATTAATAAAGAATGTGTTAGAGTAGACAAAGTAAAGATTGCTGTAAACTGAAATAAATGCAAAATGTTGAAATACACTATTTTATAGATGCCCTGTGAAAATTATAAATCATTGAGCAATAAGTTCTCGGGAGAAAAAGTATTCACTAGTCCAGCTGTGCGCTCTATTTTATTAGTGTTTCAGACTATTTTTTTTAGTGATCTATATAGTAATTTTTAGTAGAATCTAATTAGCTTTATAGGTGGTATTGGGTATCTTCTTATTCTAGCTCTAGTCAACTAACAATGAGTTAGTCTTAAACAATTTTGAAAGTGAGCGCATTTTGAAAACAGCTAGACTGGTGATTACTTTTATCCTTGGGCGTACGTAAAATTGACTCAGTGGCTCAAAACCTAACTGAAGATCCATAACTTTAATCAACATGGTTTGTTAGATAATTTTATTTTGATACCGGCGCCTCCACCATAATTCACATAAGAGTTGCTTACTATTTAAATGAATTTAACTGCGTATTCTGACAAATGTCAAGGTCATTTTTAACACTAATGCAGAAATTTAATAATGTAATTGAATAATATCTACGAGAATAATGACCTTTCGAGGCTAAAACCGCTTTGCAATGATATTTTGATATTAATAAAAAGGATTAATGTTTATACTTAAGGAAGTATAAACCAATGTCATATTTATTTTAAATATGATATCAACATTGATATAAAAAGAAAATATTAACGTTTACAAAATTGTAGCAAACATGATAAAGCGGAAACGGAAAGAATCATTCAATAAATTAGTAACAACTCGTTAATTGCATTTTAGTTAGTATTTTGCAGTAATTGATTCATCATGCCGCCGTTGATGTTATTAACAAATTACTGTGTAGAGAGTAATTGCAATTTTTTTTAATGTCGAAAAGAACACGTGAGAGTGTCCTGACTAACGCATGTTTAGGAAAAATTAGTAATAAATGACTTAACACTGTGTGAATTGAGTGTAAATTTTGGATTAGCTACAATAATTTGATCAAATGTTGTTAGTTTCAAATGTAATAGTAAAAAGTGCTGTGAAATGGAAATGATGTGCTTAAGATTTATTATTTTCTGGTGAGTTTAACATTTGTTGTGAAATTAAAACGATTATAATAATTTTTAAGCTTTCTAACACAATGCGTAAGCATTGCTTCAGTACCTAAGCCACGACTGTATTTAAATCATTCCAAAAATATTATTCCAGACGATTATATGAAGGGTAAGCCACATATTTTTCATTTAATTTTATTAACAAAATTGAATTCAAGAGGTTAGACCTCCGACTTTACGAGGAGTTCCAGTAGAAGTAGATTTTAGTATAAGAGTCGTCGATATAAATTCCATAAATGTAGAAGATATGGATTTTCGGTTAGTAGATTCATAAAATTATTACTTGATATATAACTAATTTTTAGAATGGACATGTTCTTAAGTGAAGAATGGATTGATGCTAGGATAAAAATTCCAGAAGAAATGTTCGAATATGGGGATGAGTCCATAACGTTACCTGCACAATATTTTGATAATTTGTGGCAACCCGATTTATATTTTCTAAACTCAAAAGTTGTAGGTCTGTATAGGTATTATCTATATTTCCAGTATTGCAATTCTGAAAAAAAAATTATAGAAATTGCAGGCCTTACCCAAAAATTTTCGTCAGTTACTATTTTTAGAAATAAAACTATAAAATATTCCGCGAGAATGCATGCTATTGTTGCATGTCAAATGGAATTTCAGCACTATCCGATGGATACTCAAGTTTGCCCAATCAGTATTGAAAGCTGTGAGTATTTTTTTTATAAATATGATTGTTTGATTTTTAATAGTTTCATACAATAATAACAAAATGCGGTTGAGATGGTCTACCAAAGGAGTTACTGTAATTCCTGAATTAAAATTGTTGCAGTATAATATTCTGCCTCTGGAATTAGATGAACAAAATGTTTATACCGGAGAAAAAAATGGTAAATTTGCGTGTTTTTGAATCGTCTATATTGAAATATTTTTTTAAGGAAATTTTTCAAGGTTAGTTGTTCATTTTAAGTTTGAACGCCAAATCGGTCACCATTTGATCCAGCTTTTTGCGCCTTCAACTTTAGTAGTGGTACTTTCCTGGTTTAGTTTTTGGTTAGGGTTAGATGCAGTTCCTGGAAGAGTTACTTTATTGGTGACGTGTTTACTTACATTAGTTACTATGTTTACTGGACTAAGATCAGACATACCAGCAGTAGCTTACATTAAGGTATTACATTACAGTACTAAAACTTTGATTTTTCAATAATTCAAATTTTCAAAGGCTCTTGATCTTTGGATGGCTGGCTGTATGGTATCTGTATTTGCAGCATTTTTAGAGTTTGTGATAGTTAAAGTACTTGATGGCCAATACCAAAAAATGAAGAAGAAACTGTGCGAACAAGCCGTGGTATGTAGTTTGAATAAAATTATTTTGAATAAACATTTTAACAGGAATCGGCGATGACTCCTTGGAAAAATGCATCTAAACCAGTTTACATTAACAGACGTCCGAGCTCACCACCTTTGATTCCCCTTACTTGGCGAAATGTGAGAACACTAAAATATAAAGTATTTCTCTAATTTGAGATTTTTAGAAGAAAGGCCGAGAGAAAATTTTATGGCATCAGGTTGACAGAGTCTCACGTATTGTATTTCCAGTATTATTTTTCTTTTTTTGTTTAATATTTTGGGGAAGTCTTATTTTAACCAGAAAACATCTTGGATAGCAGAATTTTTTAATTTTGTGGAATGTTGGTTTGAATTTTTGCTTGTGTTTATTAATTAATTAATAGGAATTAATTTACGTTTATTAGCAATGTTTTGTAACTTGTAAAATAAAATGTGTAAAGTAGGTTGAAAATAAAACAGGTTTCTAGTCCAACAATTTGTGAAATTGTTCTGACGTTACGTTTTCAAGAGATTTGATCATCTGCCTACAGTTTTATTAAACTACAAATAATAAATAACATCACAGACTATTGTAACATTCACATTACACTTAAATAATATATAGTGTTGATAAAAATTCTCAATCCCTTTGAATGCAATCTTCTTGTATTTTATTCAAACTTGTTTAAAAAAGGAGCAATCGATGCGACGTCCTCACAGTCCGGAATAATTTTACCCTTGAATTTGACACAGGCATCGGCACATAGTTGTCCTTCAAAATATGGACCAAACATTTTTTTACATTGGGCGCAGTTCCGAATACAAACTCCTGAAACATCATAACATCATAACATATATAACATTTTGCAGAAGACTATTTACTCACCAACTGTGTTAGCATCAGTTTCGAGAAACACTGAAGCTACGATGAGCACCATTACTAAAGCTCCAAAAAATTTCTTAGCTTCAGTGTCCATTTTGTCCTGCTGCACAAAGTTTTATTAAACTTTATGAAAATCATTAATATTGACACTGATACAAGAGTTGTTCAGCAAGGTGCCAATTTCACAACGATGCTAAACGTTAAGCGCAAGCAAGCCGACTAAAAATATTAACAATTTCATCAGACTTTAAAGAAGTGGAAACAAAGAGTAAGAGATTTAACCATGCGCTTAAATAAAAAATTCATAGGAGTGATGGATTATAGTTCCTTGATTAGTCGGAATGGACATAATCTATTTTTTGAAACGAGTGGATTTTATATGATTTACCGTATTAGAAGTTGCTTCCGCAAGGACAACAGAACAGGATGTCAACTATAAAGTTCCTTGAGATTACTGTTGCTTTATTTACTTACGGGCACAAAACACTCATCAAAAAATCAATTTCAAAATTTTATAATTTTCAAGGCAAAGAAACACAATTGTTAAATTTGTAAACAGTCTACGAGTTTCTAAAAAATTCAACGTCAAAAAACAATTTACTATAACTGTAATTTTCCATTTTTACATTAGGCGTAAACAAAAAAATATTTTTCCATATTATTTTTTTTTTAAATAAGTTCATTAACATTACTCGGAAGTATTTACATTAGAACAGGATATAATAGTGATTCCCCACGATTTTAAGTGAAAAATGTTGTTAGCAATGACTTTCAGAACAGGATTTCACTAAAGTGAATTGATTACTTGTTGAAGTTTACCATAAATATAGAAACAAGAATACTGGTTTACCGTTTTGTTACATTTATGGCATTTTTATGCAAAATAATAAGTAGTTTTAATTGTACATAATTCCAGAATTTTCTCAAATCAAAAATATAACAATTAATTAGAATTTCAAATTCTTTTAGAATGAAATGAAAGGAAAAGAATGCATCTGCTAGAAGCAAAATTAAGTAAAAAATGCAAAAATGACAGAAATCTTACGATTTATCTCTGATGGGTTTGCCGATACTATAGCTGATGAAGCGATAGTGCACATTTATATCCTTTTGGTTAAGTGCCAACTCCGGGATACTAATGCGATTTGTTTCTTACAAGAAATGGAGGATAATCCTTTTTTATTTGGAAATTACTTAATGCAATATAAATGAGTTTGACAATAGTTGACATACTTTACTTAAATTCAGTACTAATGAGATTCAGTTTTACTTGGTTTTTGCTGTACTCATTGCTTGTAGCGCAATTTTTTCAATAATATAATGGTTTCGATAAAATAATAAATGTACGAAGCAAACCTTGCCAGATTTTTACCAAATTATTTTAATATTTGAGTATGCCAGGTATTTTTTTTCTAGTTCTAGCTGATAGCGTATTCTGATAAGGAAAACTATTATCTACTGTGTCGAGATTTAAAAAAAAAAAAATTAAATTAAAATGACCTCGTATTTTTTGGTTCGATTTCAACGGCGAGAATATAGCACCCCGGACAATTAATGACACGTAATACGTAACTTTTTTTTACATAGTTTTTTTGTCAGATATTAAATGCAACAACGAGTCAGTATTAATTTGGCTCATTCAAAGGCAGGACGTATAATTTATTCTGTATTTTGCTAAACAATATTGTGAAGTGTGTGTTCTTCAAGAGTATAGTAAAATATGTGAGTATAAAATTTCAGTTTTACGTTTTCATACCGCTGAGAAATGTAGCTAAAGACATACAATTCTTTTTTGTTAGTGCGGTTGTCACCATCGTAAGTTTCAATAATGTTAATCGAAAAGAAAGAAAAATTAGCCCTAATCTTAAGAGATTTATTTTCACGGTTTACTAGTTTTATCTTTATAACTAGGGTATCTTCGGAGCTTTAATAAATTATTAACAAGATTTGTCACTATTCTAATATTACTACACTAATAAATTATAAAAATAATTTTTCGGAACTCAATTGTTAACTTATAATTCATAATATTTCCGCTATTTCATATTATGAAAATGTTGGAAATCATCCTGACCAAAGATATAAAAAGTTGGAAGCGAAATTTTTTCTTCGGTCTATCCCATTTTTTATTCGATATTGAAGTGCCCATATCAAAAAGTACAGATTAGTTTAATGGCTTTTGAGACATACAAATATTTAAAATTTTCTAATTTTTAGTCAATTTTTAGTTTTTTGGAAAATTTTGAGGCATTCTTATAATTTCTAGTTGAGGTAGAGTAATAAATACTTCATTTTGAATTTTGTAAAAATTTCTTTTTTCAAAAAACCATCAAAACAATGATATAAACTATTTTTTTAAGGTATTTGCTAATTTTGTTTATTATTAACTTCGCTTTTTACTCCTACAACTGTCCCTCCAATATATAAACAACTTTCACGATTATTATCGGGTTTATTCAAATACACGCCAAACGAAATTTTTCCTTTAAAAGCTTTTGCGAGGGTTTGCAAAGGTTCTTTCGATGTTTTTCCTGTTGTTTGATCAATACATATCATCTGACATCTTGTACAAACACCTCCAAACTAAAATCAGCAGATATATAGAAAAATAAAAAAAAAAGATTCAATTTCACCTCGAAAGATAAGCTGCCAAATCTGAAATGTTTAAAATTATTTTCTACAAAGCTGTCATCAAATTTCACAACTAAATTTGGCCTAAATCTCTGAATAGTCGTTTCTAGTGTTTCTTTGAATTCTTTATCCGGAATACGATTTCGTAGCCATTCTACACTGCTTTCATTCAGTAACAAGTATTGAGCTTTATTGGCAAGAGACAACTGTAATTGGTCGTCTGAAATTAATTAATTTAATTATATCAAGTAAAAAAATATTATTTCAAATTTTACTTTTTTTTGAAAATCTACTAACAATGTTTTCTTCGTTTGCGCATTGTTTCAATAATCGAAGACCTGGAGTTTCTAACACTCCACTTAACCAATTTGCTACTTCGTCTCCACAATCCCAACCTTGGATTTTATCACCACAAACTTTGCTTTGACAAAGGCTACCTGAATTTTTCAGACATGTTTCAGGATCAATAGGAGTTTGAATCTGATCTAATCCTTAAACAAAACAAAACAAAAAATCCAACCGAATCATACCAATAAAATACAAACCTGGATAATATAAAACTAATGTTCCAGTTTTTAAATCAATTGACGGTTTAATAAGACACATTGTTTTGATATTTTTCTGAGTAACACAAACTCCTGAAGAATTTATAATCATCCATTGTCGATCGTATTTCAAACCAGTAGATGTTATCGGCCATTTATTCCTAACAGAAAAACCTCCACAAGACTTGATAGGGTATAAAATAATTTGTTTTAGAATTCCTTTATCGGAATTCATGTCAGCTTCTTTATGTTCTGAACATAAATTAGTATTACAACAATTTTTATCTCCTTTCGAACTAGAAGTAAAATCTTTTTGATACTTTTCGCGCCATAAGATATAACGCTCTGGTATTCTTTTAATAATTGGTTTAGTAACAAAACATTTTTCAATCATTTCAAGAAAATGATCTGCATCACTTTTCGAGGACATATAACCAAAGGAAATTCTTACAGAGCCAGTTGGTGAACCGTTTATTAAATCGAATTGATCCCCACAAACATGACCTGCCTAATTATTTCGAAATATTGATAATATTACTCATATTATTCGCTTGAAAAACTTACATCAAAATGTTTTTTAACATCTTCTGGGCTTAAATTCAAAAAGTGTTGACACGCACCCGGATTACAAAAGCAACCAGTTCTTAAATGTATATTGTATAAGTTTGCAAAATTTAATACTTCTGCATATCCCACATAATCTCCGTTGTCTCTCAATAAATTAAAATTAACAATAGCTCCTTGATCACGTGGTGATTCAAAAGTGGTATTGTGGTATAAAATAGCCACTGGTTTACCATTGCAATGGTGTAAGCAGAGTAAATGACGGTATACATATTGAGCTAAAGCGAAAGTGTGCTGAGATATGGTTTCAAAAGATAGATTCAGTCTTTTGAAAACGTTGAAGCCTTCTTTTAGAGCCATTATAGACAGAAATGGTAACGTGCCATCTTCAAATCTACAAATTTCATTGTGAATTAATACATTATTTTTTCATATCAAAATTTGATGCACTAGACGTCTTTCCACAATGGTTCAAATTTTGATTTTATTTTTTTATTATCTTATACCTTTCATGGATAATTTCCCTCATAACGACTGTATTTTCTAGTGTTTGTGCCATTAAAACTGTCCCACCTCCATAATATCTTTTCTTCAAAACAAAGCAACTGGAATTTTTAATTATCAAAGCCCCCAAACCAGTTGGATATCCAAAAATTTTATAGAATGAAATCGTGACAAAATCTGGTTTGGTTATTGATAAATCCAACTCATTAGTAGATGCAAATGAAGCTGCATCAAAGGCTACAAACCAATTTTTACAATTTGCTTCTAAAATTCTATTTAATGCGCCTTTTTTTACTCGTTCAATCCACGCCACTGGATATTTACAACCAGAGAAGTTGCTTTGCGGGGGAAATACAAAAAGGGAATTACAGTTTTCTTTACCGTCTACATAGCAAACATCTTTGCTTAATACAGTAAATGCATCTTGGATTTTCAGACATTTAATGTTTTGAGCAAAAGCTCGCATTCCCAATACCGATGTGTGATTGTCCTGTAAATATGCAAAAATTCCGTTCTCATTTTGGTATGAAAAGGTTTCTGCTATAAGTTTTAAAGCTGAGGTAGCACCTGAAGTGAATATTACTGAATATTCTTGAGGGGTTGTGTTGAAATGTGATAATATCCTAAAATTGATAGTTCATAAGAGAATTTTGTGGCGATTTTCACTCACTGATAACGAATTATATCAATAGCATCTTCTGTTTCTTTACTTGAAATAGTTTCTGCATGAGGATTTGAATATAAATTTTCTGCTAAATGCTGAGCTATTTTTGTTATTTGTTTTTCTGAGTACAATGTAGCTCCTACATGCTCCAAATAACAGTGACCTGTAATACACAAAAGTGATAAGAGTAGTTGTCAAAAAACCTAACCTCGTTTTTGTGAGGATATGTCAATTCTTGAATGTTCTCTAATGTTCAGTTCTAAAGATAATGGATAATTTGAGGACTTTGATATTTACCTGTAAGTCTGTTGAATTCCTCAGATATTGATTTCACTTGCTGTGGAGAGTATATTTCGCGATATTTACAAAAATCATCCATAATAAATATTTTAATATTATTTTATACGATTGTGAAAGGCACTAGTAGTAGACCATAAGATAATAAGTGATTGAGAAATTATTGTCATCTACATGACAAACAACTTATAGATAATATGGCTTCAGAACTAATAAAAATGTGATAAATTATTATTGTTGTGTAAATGCTACCTAATTAGTGATTATATAAGAAAAAAATGCAACAAAATAGATACAAAACTTTATAAATAATGTAAAATTTTTCAAGGTTCAACAATTCAAAATAATTAATATCTTGTCCACTACTGAATGCCTTTTAGTTCTTGGTTTTAAACTGCAAATTTAATTTTTTTGCTGAAAACTTATCTAGAACAGCTTAATAAAAGTTATTAAAAATTTTTGTCACGTTTGCGTTTGAATCTTTTCCTTTGTGGAAATTTTGGTTTCTAACTTGTAATCGTCACCATAAAATAATATCCACATATGTCTGCGTCTGTGGGTCACGAATTCGATTTCCTCTGCTTCTTTCATTACAAATAATGTGTGTGGCTAGCTAGTAAACTTGGAAGATAGTAAAAGTACACTTTTTTTTTGTTATTTGATCTTCAGAAAAAAAAGGTTATCCTTCATAAAAAAAAACATAAAATCGTACAAAGCTTTATATGTGCAGCTCAAATTAAGCTCTTCTCTAGAAATCGGATAACGTAAATAAACCTTATTTATTCTTCTGAAATTGTTTTAGATTTCTGTATGTTTTGAGGCAATTTTTGCGTTCAATATGATTTTAGTAATGTGTAAGTTTGAGGTGACAATTGTGCCGAATAGAAGTATTGAAATTTTTCTGTTTACTTTCGTTAATTATAGTCATAAAGCGAAAAAATTATGGAGATTTTTGAAAATTACTCCCTTTGTTTAATTGTATGAGTGATATGGTGTGTCGTAGAGATTTATACCAAAAGCAAATAATTTTTTTTTATGCCATTATAGAATTTTTTCGGAATCAAAATTCAGCTTATAAGAGAAGTATTTTCTGAAATTAAAAAAAGTTGAAAAACATTTTATGATTAATATCCTGAACTCAGATATTTTTAAATTTTGCCTATTTCTACCTGTAGGTTGCAGCTCCTATTAGCATATCCACTTCCTTCCGTTCTTTGCTGCTTTGTGAAATTTATTAGATCGATTAACGAGCTCTTCAGTTAATAATTGCAGTGCAAATATGCCAGTAATTCCGATCTTTTATCTCGATTTGAAAGTGGAACCGCGCTAGTCATTTTATAAAATTTCCATTTTAAGTGAGCTGCAGCTTAAAGAGAAAAAAGCTTTATGTTAGTATTCGTTCTTCTCATTATGCATTTAAATGAAAGTTTTTGCTATTCACACAGAATATCGATAGATTTTTATTTATTTGCACAGTTGTGTTTGCTTTCAAACTGAAACGAGAGATGGCGTCAGAGTTATGTATTGTGAGCAATTCTGACTAGTTTTAATACTAAAAGACATTAAGAACACCGCAGCTTTTACAACTTCAACATTTGTTGTCATATATATTGGCATACATGCCTGTAATAAAAGAAAGTTTTGCCGTTATGACCCCTACACCTAGTCGTAAGTTTCTTCAAAGACGACCGTTGATGCCAAGAAAAAGGCCGGAGTAATAGCAAAAACAGCCTGAAATCGAATATAACCAAAGTTTTTTTCTTTCGTCGTGATAATAAATATGTTGGGAGCACATCTTATGCACTAAGAAAGAAATATTTTTGGATTTTATATCAAAGGAGCTTTCTACATATTTTTATGCTATTGTTGTTCAACAATAATGTATTAAATTGTTTTGGATAGGAAAAAGAACATGTGTTAGTGATTTGTTTCATCGATGTTATTCAATCGTTTTTATTATTTAGACATTCTATCTCTTCATTTTACCTCAACATCAAACACCAGCCAAAGAAATACTTTTTGTATTATTGAATTATTAATATTAAGCAAAATATCGTTCTGTTAATTTACTGTTATTGTTGAAGTTGCTAATGTAGGAGTAGATTGTTTGTACTTCAGAAATAATAAAGTTTTATCTTCGTGTTTTCTTCTATTTATTTCAAACTCACATATAACTTACATTGATACGCTGTAAAATTTTCATAAGTTACTTTTGTTTTTACTTACATACATATACCTAAAGTGGTTTTATAATTTTGTGGAAAATTTTGCTACATTGTTTTCGCATATAATGGCTTATAAAAAAGGATGTTACCATTATTACCATTAAATTTACAAATTACATAATAAATTTTTGATTTGTGAACATTTATATTCGATTAAATTAACTTTTAATGGATGCTTTTAAACACAATTTGCTAAAATCAATCTTCAAAATAATTATTATCATATCTATACGGGTGTTCCAGCGAGTAGGCAAAGTTCATTATTGGCCTTTAAATCTCAAAATATTGAAAAAATTTATCAATAAAATTTGATTCGTAGACATTAATCCTCTGCATAAACTGAATTTATTTTCAAATATGTAAATGAGTTTTGACACAAATTTATGTTTTTTTGAATAGAATATTCTATATTTTTTTGTGTTTTCAAACGTAGCTTGAGATTTGAGGATTTTAAACACAACTTTTATTAAACAGTTCTTTGTTTTGAAACAGCCAAATTTTTTTGACAAACACACTCATTAAAAAAAAAATTGTTACACAGAAAACAAAAAGAGTAGAAAAATAGAATCTGTACTAACTGAAAGAAAAAATTTTGAATTACTATATCACTATAGACTTTAGCATTTTTTCAGATATATTTCAAAAGAAAGTTCATTAAATGAAGAAGTTTGTTAGAAGTTGGATAACTTTGAAAATTTAAATAGAATATGAAAAGAAATATGGATGATTGAGACCAATTTCAAAATTCTCCGGCGAAAATTTGAAAATAAACTTGAAGGTATATTGTTTCTACAATTTTTGCTATACTAACCACACTAAAATAATGATTGAGATTCCTTTCAAACATTCGAAGTTGCATATTTTTTGTATTATTGGTCATAGATGCCTGAAAGTTGATATTTTTATAAAAAAATAATCAAAGGTCTTGTAGATATTGCAGCATATTCATCTTTAAACAAACGTTTTTATTTGATGAACTTTTTTTCACTAATGCGTTAAAAGAATCCTATGGTCAAAAAATTTGAACTTTTTACTTTCAATCAGCACACATTTTATTTTTCTAATTTTTTTGGTTTTGTGTTAGAATTATTTTAAAAATGTGTTTTCGTCGAAAAATTTGATTATTTCAAAAACTACAAAGAACCGTCTAATAAAAGTTGTCCAAAATCTAGGATGTTCCATTCAAAAAACCGTGTTTTTGTCAGAACTCATTTATGGGACATTCTCCATATTTGAAAATAATTTTAGTTAATGCAGAGAAGTAATATCCAGTTTTTTTTATTTAAAGCTTAATAATGGACTTTGCCTACTCGCTAGGACACCTTGTATAGACTATTAAAGTTTATTAATTGTTTAAAGGCCTAAAATTCAACAAAAACTAAATTAGATTTCAACCACAGATTAATAAGTTTCATTTTTAAATGAGTGAAATGAAACATCAGTGTTGAATGTCCATATAATTTTACCTAAATAAATTGATTTAATTACTGTGTTTTAATCATTCATTAGCTCAAACCGCTATCTAAAAGCAATGAAATATATTATAATTATAGCATTATTGTCACTTTAGACTTTACTATCATACAGTTGCATTATAATAAATGAAGTAATATTGAACTTTTTTCTAAAGAATCAATTTATAATTTATAACTATATTTGCAGCTATATTAAAACAATAATAACATAATATACATCAAGAATGTGAGAAAAATTAGGTCTGAAATAATTGGTGAAGATAATGGATTTGCTCCATCACATTTAGTGAATCAGTAATTTCTAAGCTCCGTAAATATAATAGGATAGAAAATAGTTAATTTCAAACTTGTTTGCGTTCGTAGTATTTATACGAATAAGATTATGAAAACTAATAAACTTATCCTCTCATGTTTTTATTGGATAAAATTTCCATTTAAATGTTTTTGCATGCAGTTGATATCCTGAAAATTAGTAAAATCTGTTATTCATATTTAGTTATATCACATAGCTTTTCTATATCCGTCTAAAAGGCTTTCATCTTTCAAGAAAGTAAATGGGAATATCAAATGTCCACTTGAATGAGCTCCGACAGTCTCGCTCTTTATTTCCCAATTCAATGGTCTTTTCAAACTTTAGAAATAAATACTGAAACGTACTTTATCAAATTCCCTGCTTTAATTTCTACTGTCAGTAGCATACAGAGTGTCCGTTGTCAAATTGACCCTAAATCCTCGTTCAAGTTTTAAGAACTTTTAGAAAATCCACTTTGTGATTAGCACTACTTGTGTGGTTTTATACTTTTCTGAAGAAACTTAACAGCAGTGTTTTTTGTGGATTATTCATTGGTTTAGAAAATTTAGGAGCTTTTGCGGTCTTTTCCTATACGGAGAATTTGGGAAATTGTCAGTCCACAATAAAAATTGAGCGTCAATGTGAAGTTGGAAGCTATCGGTGCGACAACTCTCGTTTCTGTTAAAGACATTCCTTGAACTTTCTGTGATAGACGATCCTCGAATCAAATAATAAATTCCTTATAAAGACGTATTTTCCGGGCCGCTGGTCCTGTGTCACGCGTAATATAACGCAGCGCTCTCTCTATTCAACAAAACCCACTCTTCGATGCATTTTTATTTGCAAATGAATGTCAAATAAGCTCTGGCTTGAATCTGTTTTGTAATAAGCACAATGACGGAGTTATTACAGATTTTATTGCACCATTCGGGCGGTAGTTTGAAATATTCCACGGTGAAATTTTATTGTTAACTGCAGGATTCGTAAATAAGACGGTTACTTCAAGGTAGCTTCTATTTTTCTTTTGAGTGCTGACTCTTAACATCAAAAAAGAATATATTGTTTATGAAAAATGTAACTTTCTTTCAACCTGTGCTATTAATATCTACTACGACTTTGTTTTATGAGGATTCTTGAACAAACAAAGAATCAAAGATGCTTCTTCAACCGACTGTTTGTCAGACTCTATGCTCAACCAACAGGAACCAAAAACAAACCTTTTTTAGTTTCATCATTGATTCAATAAATAAATGAAAAGCAACATTCCGTTCTGTTTAATATTCGTCCAAGTTTTCTTTTTAGAAACACGTTAAGGTTCTCTGAACTTTGTTGCAGTTTGTGTTTTTGGAAGCAGGTTTCTTGACCATATAAAATATTTTAAAATGATTCATTACATTCTTAGAACTAGTAATGTTCATAAAATTGATTATTCAAAATTCATTCCAGAGTGCTTATTTGATATTCTTCACCATATTTTCAACTTTCTCATTTTCTTCATTTGCTTTCATGGAACATTGATGATGGCAAACGAGTTAAATGTTTGTGGCCTCATTATAATTGTTAAATTGACTTCCAACAAAGAATTCCAAGTTTTGGCAGACTTTTGTAGCAAGTTTATGAGGCGCCAAACATTCCGGTTTTTTTCTTAATTGAACTGTCATTCTTATTTTATTATAGAAGAGTTAATTAAAACTTTTCCAAAATTTAATTTTTCCAAGTTTTACGTCAAGACTTGTTAGATGACAGTAAATAAATTGAAGTTGCTATATCCATTTTTTAACAGTTTTCATATTGGCTGCCAAAAAATATTTGTTCGAACAAAGGATATGTGATTTATTACGCAACAAAATATCAAGGTAAAACAAGACGTTGAAAATAATTTTTAAAACTCTCCTAGCGCATCCACCATTTTCAACAGTTTTTAAATCAAATTAAAAACTAATTGTTATTTAGTAAAAGACTACTAATAATCTTGTTTTTTGTTGTGTGCAACGTTACATGAAACTCATTTAATGGGTGTCGTTTATAAAATGTCAGACGTCTCTAACAGCTAAGTTACTTTTCTTCAAAAAAAAGGGAACATACGAAGCTCGTAAATTTTCTGCTAATCTTGAAGGATTGAATTTGAATAGCAACTATACCATCTGTATTTGAACCGATAATCTTACAAAGAAACTGAAATTGCGGCGAATGAAACATCCATCCTGTGGTTATCTAGGGGGATCCCAATGGATCGCTTACTGATGCGGAGTTAGATTTTGCCTTTAAGTCTCCCTAGAATCAAATACCGCACCGATTTGTTCAATTTACTGCGTATCGCGCAGACTTTTTTAACTCATTGATCCCACTTCATCCTAATTTTTTCTTAAACTAGAATCTGGCATTTGGATCTAATTAATACTGAACTTTGATCACACTTTTAGTGTTTGTAAGTAATTCGTTGTTATCAGACGAAGCCGACTTTTTTGAATCATTGAACTTGTAATTAGTTAGGTTTCGAAAGTTACAATCATTTATTTTGGAAGTTAAAGGAAAAAAGTCGGAGACTCGGATACATATTATCGGGAGTAACCCTTACCTTCTATAATTATTTTCGGTTTTATAAGCTTAGGGTTGGTTTAATTCCACGCTTCATTTCATGTCAGACTAATAGTGTCTAATCTGATTTCACAGTTATTTTGTATAATTAAATTAAACCTTTTTTTTCCTTGAAGAAAAAAGTAACAGACTTGTCAATAACATCTGCCTTCAAGATACTACAAATTTAAATTTGTAAGTAGATTAAGGAAAGCGCGCAAGTCGATACTTTACAATTTTGGTTGATTGAATTTTCTCTTCATCAACGTGTAACTCTCAAGTGGCAACTAAATTAATGTCGCAGTTTTTCAAACTATTTTCTTTGAGTGCCATTTGTAGGGATTATTGAAATTTTCAAATAGTTAAATACTGAAATTTTCCTGATTTTGATGTTTCATTTTTAACGAAATAATACATTTTGCTTGCATATATAATCACTTAACATCGTCAACTCATATGTCTGCCAAAGCTTTGTTAGCATATTTATGTCATCATAATCCTGTATGTCAAAAGGTTGGAATGAACTCATTTGAATCTCTTGCGACATGGATTTATCATATTATCGTGTTTAAATGATTGTTTATTGTTTTGTAACATTATTATATTCATTTAGATATGTTTCAATTGAAAATTGGTAATTTGTTGTCATTATTAGATTTATATTCAACAGACTCGCAGACTTAATTTAATAAAACTGGTTTCATGTTTACATTACTAAAATCTAGTCTGAAATCCGTTGACATTTTCGAAAGTTTATAGTTATTGCTTTTCTCTTCTATTCAGATTCCCAATTTACTTTATGAAACTTTTTATATTTATTTAATTTCTCATAAGTTTTAACTGATTCAAATCTGTTTTATTTGTTATCATAAATTGTCAAAGTAACAAGTGATAATCCTTCTGTTTAACAGTAAATAGCTCTTAAGCATTATCTTGGAACAACCACTGTGTTTTGCTTTCTGTCATACTATTTTAAGCGTCAAGCTCATTGCTTCATCATTCAATAGATAGTGCTTTATTGTTTTTGTTTTCATTCAAGGATTCTGCTTCTTTTGTGTTTTGTACTTTATGTACTTCGACCTAAATTAGTCTGGTAATAAGTAGAATAACTTTGCATTATCAACGCAGTCAATCTGAAGAACAAATTATAGTCCTGTGTATAGTGACAAAAAGGGTTCACACTAAATTGCTCTAACTCTGAATGAGCTTTGCAACAAAACAGCATTTTGTATGGTAAACAAGCAGAGTAAACATAAATAATTTTTTTTTGTTTGATTGCAAAATGAAAAATTTTTCATTCTATAAGTTGTTGTTTTTCTAGAATTTTTATTAATTTTTTTCAAGTGTTAAAAATGTTTTCCATAAACAACTACCGTCATATCTGTTGTGTGCCATCAAATTCGCACTCAATCAGAATCGGTTTGAAATTGGTTTCGCTTTTAAACATGTCAAAAACCGATATATATCCTGTTCTGCGTCGAAAAAATAAACTTTCAATTACCAAACGCCAAGCAATTACATTTTTGTTTTCTAAAAAAGTTTGCACATAGCTGGAGCTTTAAAAGTGCTAAGTTAACAATTACATCACATTTTCCTCACAGTTCGCAATTGATAAATCTTCATGGGGTAGTATTCTCTACAAATCTTACAATTTGTTATCCTGTTTGCGGAATGGTGCATGAAAGCCATAAATAACGCCTAAAACAAGTGTCACGGCTTGTAAATTTCACGTCCAATCTATTGTAGTTTATGACTGAATAAATAACACTCAACAAAAATTTATTCGTTGAAATATAATTTTTACGTTTTAAATAATGATTGAAAAATAAAATTTATTTTTCAGTTGAAGATTTATTTTTTATTGCATTTGGTAAATTAACGTAATTACGCCTTCTGGCAAAAAAATAGGACAACAGGGAGCTATTTGCGTGAACCTAAACAAGAATCATGGAGATGTGTGAGCTGTATCGAAAATTAATTCAGTTAGAGTTGCTTTCCCTCAAAGCTCTCCTTGATTGCCATCTAATGAGGCGCCGGATGCTAATAAAGTAGCTTTGTTTGGTGCTCTCGTTGTTATTCATTGAGTTTTATTTTGTCGAAAGTTGAAGTGGATGTGGTCGAAAAGTTACAACTTACAGATATTGCGCGTCTACGATATTCAATTACGTCAACATTGGCTGTGTTATGTTGTTACGAGAGAAAACAGAAATTTTTAAATTAAAGAGAGAACAGGGAACGATTTGCAATCAACTTTACGCCGGGAAACTTTCACATTCTTGGGTAAATTTCAGTGGGGTTGTTTACTTGGAGTTTGTGTACAGTTTACAGCGAGATAAATGGATAGAGAAGAAAAAGGGTAGGGAAGTTTCAGATCAAATTTCATTTTTAATATCTAGGTATCTTGTTTAAAGAGTTGGGGAAATGGAACAGTTTTTTTTGTCATTTGAAGAATGGATAACATTTTATAAAACGAAATAAAAAGTGTAGAATTGAAGATTTGTGAACTATTTGTTTCAAGTATTTTCTCCTTTTGTTTTGATGTGATAAAAAAGTTATTGTTTTAAATACGATTTATTTTAAACTAATTATTTACATATCAAAAAATTAACACATTTTACTTAAACTTATAACGGTAGGTATATAACGTCCTATAAAAATGTTTATGTGAACTTTTGACTATGATTAAAAAGTCTCTCAAACATGCATTTATTTTCTTTGCATCATTTGCCCAACAGAAAGTTCTTACACATTTCAAGTTGTCTATTTTTAATAAAAAGTTGATCTAGTTTGATCATTTTTTAATGTTTTGTACAAAATGAAAAAAGTCAGTGGAACTCGCGCTTTTAGAACGTCAAATATTAAATTGAGATGCAATTAAAATATCAACAAGAACTATGTTCTAAAAATACTGAACAACATAAGTCGACACTTACAGCTTAAATGTCTGTTGTGTATATTTTATTTGCTCAATAACTTAACTTTAGTTAAAATGAAAAAAGTTAGATACAACAGTTGGCGCAAATAATTTATGATTTAAGGGCACTTCATAAAAAAATCATAAACTTTCAAAATTAGTATAAGATTTTACATTTATCCTTTTCCGAAGTTTGAAAATCTGAAATATATACAAATCGCGTTTAATTTTTCTATTTTGGTCTTTTATCATCTGTTGCGTATAAAAGAATGATCGCTACAATTCATCTAACTCCAAAAGGTAGTTGTTCAGCTATGAATATTTTCTGTCGCTTAGTCTGTTGGAAACTATCCATTGAAACAAAAAATTCCATTACAGTAATCAATTATAAAATCACCAGCGATAATTCACAACGTCATGAAATCCAATGAGTTCTTTGAAGTGAAAAACACTGTTATTGCATAAAATATCAGTCACCATTTCCCGCAAAATAACAAGCAATGTAAGCAAGGTGTAAACTGTATTCTCGGAACTTCCTTTTGCATATTGCATTAGCTAACATGCTGACGAAAAGGAAGAAACCGTCCTCTTGAAAAATGCAAGAACTTTCGATTTTTGTTGGAGCGAAATTGCTTTCGTTCATTGGCTAATTGACGTAAAGTCCACAAGAACAGTTTTGGGCCATTATTAAGACTGATTATCACTAAACACTGCGGAAAGTGTCCGCAATAATACACTGATATGATTAACGATCTTCTCGCGTCGTTCATTAGTTAATCGTCGTCGTGTTCATGTTTGTTATAAAATGAGGGTGGCCACCATGTGCTCCCGCTTCACCGCTTTGGATGGAAAAATGGCGGTACGAAATGTACTCGGGCGGAATGGGTTGGTCCCTTTTCACTGCCTGACGCTGTTTCTTCACTTTTAAGTAGCCTAAGATTGACACTAATACGATGAACACCACAAAGCCCATGCAGCAGCCGATGATAAGGCCCAAACGACGGGTTAGGATTGACTGCACCTGTCAAACAACGAAAACGAAAATTTATAAACTTTAAAACGTTTGAGAAGGTTTTGGTATTTATATTCAATAGACGCATATGTATTTCATTCAATTTTATTTAATTACAGCTTGGCTATCTATTGTCTAAAACTGGAATTATGTTGCTGTAACTGCCCAAGTTTGTGTAATTTATTCTCTTTACATTAAATTATTGAACCGTTGACCCGTTTCGCCTACAAAGTTTGGTATCATCAGAACAATGATTGATTGAATAGTTCGGAGTTTGTTACTGAAATATGTCAACGGTTCAATAGCTGTTTGATGTAGGCGGAATAAAAGATTTGTCAAATTTGAACAAACATGGATTATAACAGAAAATTTTATAATTTCATCACAAAAGTTGGTTATAGCATAAAACATAATTTCAGAGTCTTGGTAATTGAAATTCATTAGACATTCTGTTCAAAAAGTAATTTGCAAATAACAAAATTTCTTTGGAAGCTAAGAACATCAAACTAAAAAGGTTATGAATATAACATGCAAAAAATCTTTTTGAAATATTTCATAAAATCTTTTATTTCTTATTTTTATGTTAAAGCTTTTTAAAAATTCCAGTAATATCCCCCAGAGAGTTTTATTTAAAAACTAGACGTTAAACATTACTTACCCCCAGTCCGTGGTCGGGTAGACTTCCGAGCCCCACATGCACGATATCCGGCGCCATGAGTGTGCTAACTTCAGCGCATTTGCTAGTAGGAGAGTCGACTAGAAGTGGTAACATTGCATCGTTAAAGACCTCGAGGGTGTCGCGTGCCGAACTATTGTCTGGTTTGCGTGTGGCTAAACGCGATTCCGCAGTTTCCCGCCGATGCGATGCCCAGTTGCCCAAAGCCAGGACGCATATTAAATATCGGGTGCCTGGATACAGCTTCGAAAGCTTCATGGACCGTGAATTGCGGTCCAGCATTCGACCGCGAATCTGTAACGAAAATAAAAGTCGAGTGGATGAACGCTTTCTGAGTAAACACTGAGTTTTATAAATAGCGTCGAATGATAAAGTTAGGCGTACGAGTTTTAATTTTTTTTTCCGAGAGGAATGAAGTGGATGAATATTTGATAGAGGGATGGTTTTAAACTGGTTACAAGCACGTGGATGGATGATATGCGTTCAAATGAAAACGAGATCTACATGCATGCGATTATCGGAGGGTTTGCTGGTGAAAATTTATTATTTATTAACTGCGGCCCTTATCTAGTCATTCGATGTAATGTACAGAACTAAAAACCATCATAAACTGATGTTTTTCGTTTTTATGAATCAAACAATGCTTTTATTATTACTAATTCCTGTCATAATTTTTATTGCTGTTTTAGCTATTTCCATCAAAAGTTGTTATGGACTATGTACGTTATTACTTATGACTTGCATACAATAACAATGTGCGAGTTGTAAGTGATAACCTTGACATATTTATTGATTTTAAACCACCATTATTCTTCATTTGTTGTGAACGAAATTGTAATTATTTATTGTTCGTACCGTACTCGTTGGGGGCATTTATCATCAAAGACATGACTTTGTAAAACATCCGCACATAAGTCATTAAAAGGTAATGGAAAAAATCACTTAAGAATAAAATAGTTGCATATTGGTATAATTCATAAGAATCATTAGGTCGATATGTGATTTTGCAGCTCATTAAAACATAATAGATTACTTATTCAGTACACGTAAGAGATATGTAAGATGTTATACAGGTTGCCTGTTTTGTTGGAACTCTAAAACAATCTAAAAAATCAGTAAATGTTACCTGCATTTTGGTAGTTTATATTTTATAATTTTTTTTATCAAAACTATTTTAACTTCAAGCTCCGTGTATTAAATTGGATAATATGTTTTTCTGTGAGTTTTGTCCATTTTAAGCTTTTCTCCAAATGCTTGCTGTGCGTTTTTGTATCATATAGATTCCATGAAGAAGCTAATTAGCAAAATTTCAACAGAAATTACGTTCTTTACTCAAAACAAGAACAACAGAACTGTAAAATTGAAAATACGCTTCTAATGTTTAATAATTTACGAGCAAAAACGTTAACTAATTAACATCTTTTGTTTAAGTACGATTTTCCATTTATTTAAACACTTACAATAGAATTTACAATTCGTTATATTATCAATTATATCATTTTTTAATGTAACGACGTTTTCATTATAATTTTTCATTGTGTCATACGTTATGTTGTTTAAATTTCATCTCAATTTTAAATCATCATTAAAAAAGTCACGTCCTACTGACTGAACGACAAATTGTAAATTTATGATCCAAAAGCTGCACAATGATTAAAATCTCTGAAGCACCTGATGATGTTTGAGTATTTAATGACTGAAGTTATCTAAATTCCCCTATACAGAGCAACTTGCTGTTAACTTTTTTCGTTTACTTTTAGATTATTTTTAGCCAAAGATCGCATCTTCTAATTAGAAACTTTCTTAATCTCTTGAAAGCATAATAATAAATTTTAATAAATTCACTCCTCTTTTAAAAATTGACTTTACAATAAAAACACGTTGAGACTTTACTTTTTTAATCAAATTCTTTTTGTTATTGTCATTATTACCTCATCTATCATATCGATGGAATAGTAAGCGACTTGGTAACCATGTAATCCAGAATGATTTCGGCTTTGCCAAGACACTAATACTGAATATGGTTGTATATCTTGGATGCCAAGTTTAACAACAAGAGGTTGATCACAGAACTGATCAGGATCCAAATCTAAGAAAACTCGTCCTCTCAATTCCGGTGGGTGTTCACAACGTAATTCTAATGTGTCCGTTCTCTCTACAAGCTTCTGGTGATCGCGTAACCATTCCCAGAGCTCCTGCGAGTCGCAACTACACGATAATGGATTTTCTGCAAACAAAAAGATTATTATATGATTATGTGCACCATATGTTCAACGATACGACACACTAGAAAATGATATCAGATAATGCTTTCCACGTTTTTAAGTTGTAAAGTTAAAGATGCACGTTTACTTATATTGTTGGAAAGCTGTTAGCATTTCAGATGGTTGAAATGATAAAAGCGCGTTTAAGCAAACAGGGAGACAAGCTTCATTTATATGTAAACTATTAATAACAACTAAAATTACTTGACGCCAACTTGTAATGGCAGTGAAACTATACACTTAAAGTTAGTGCAAATTTACAAGCAACTAAGTCAACGAATTATATATAAATTTGACACTTTATGTGTTATTATTCAAATTAATATGTATTATAACATGTCTGTGTTTTATTAAGTGATTAATGAATTATTTTATTCCTACCTTCGGTCCGAAGACTGCGTATTTGTGTTTCCAGAGGTCTGAATGCGTTGAGCGGTATATTTTCGAGGAAATTTCTGCTGAGATCTAAAGTTCTTAACTTTTTCAAGGGCCGGAAAGCTTCATTAGATACTGAGGAGATCCAGTTGCCATATAAATACAATTCTGCTAGGTTTTCAAGATTCTGGAACGTGACTCTACTTATCCTGCCAATTTGGTTGAATGAAAGGTCCAATATCTGTAGAGACCTTAAATCTTTGGGAAATTCCTCGAGTTCTTTAAAGCGATTATGTGTGAGATTGAGTACCCGCAAATGATTAAGTCCCTGCAAGCGTTCTTGCGGTAGCAATTCTAACTCATTAACCCCCAAATCAAGTGTCAACAGGTGGGGTAAGTTGCCAAAAGCCCCCGGAGAAATCCGGGAAATGCGATTGAATCCAAGATAGACGTGTAAAAGTCTGGGAAAATTCTCGAAATCTTTACTGGTGACAATAGTGAGGTTGGTGTGACTGATGTGGATTTCTTCTAGAAAAGGGTAGCGGTGGGAGGATGCGATGGCGTGGATGCGGACGAGGGGATTGCCGGTCAAGTTAAGCCAAGCCAGCCCTGGTAGAGTGTTTTCAGAAAGTGCGGAGTTCGGGATCTGTCGGAAACGATTCCGCGAAAGATCCATTCTGCGCATTAACGGCGAGTGGTGGAAGAAGTTGGCAGGCAATGCGGAGAGAGAATTGCCACTCAAGTCCACTGAAAGCACCTGTGTTAAGTTGGAGGAGGCGAAGCCTGACAACGATGAGATTAGGTTGTTCTTCAAATCCAACTCTTTCAAGTTAGGTAGACCGTTGAGACGCGAGATGTCCACAGAGGTCATTTGGTTGGAAGAAAGAGATAAGATTTCCATCGTGGATATATTTAGTAAAGCTGTATATGGCAGTTCTTTCAAGGCATTTGACGTCATTTTCAGCTCTTTGAACACGTTTAAGTTGAGGAAAACGCCGTGTTGTAGTTCAGAAATGGAGTTGTAGCTTAGATCGATTTTTAGTAGATTTTTGTTTTTGTGGAATATGTCATGAGGCAGAATTTCGATTTGGCAGCTATCAAGTGCGATAACTTGGAGCGAAGGCAGCCCATTTAAAGCCGCGCCAAATAAGTCGCTGAAATTATTATTTGACAGTTTCAACACTCTTAAACCGGGAATATCCAAATGTTCTAAATCATGTGCTGTCAACTCGTTGGCGTTTAAGTTGAGTTCGTTCAAGTTGTTGAGGCCGCGGAAGGCGTTGACTTCTATTTCAGATAGAGAGCAATTCATTAAATTAAGCACTCTTATGGGCAATCCTTCTTGGAATATCGCGTCGTGAAGTACAGTCAAGTGATTATAGGATAAGTCAAGAATCCTCAGCTTCTTTAGGTTAGTCAATGCTCGAGGCTCGATCGTAACAATAACATTAAATGACAAATCCAACTCTTCTAATTCATGCAGTTCTGCAAATGTTTTTGTAGTTATTTCTTTAAGTTGATTCATGCCTAAATCTAGAAATTTGAGTGCTTGCATAGGTTCGAAAGCTCCGTCTTCGATGAAAGCTATGCTGTTATTGGTGAGATAGACACGTTGAATCAAAAGTAAATCTCTGAAGAGTGCACTGTCTAATCTCTTGAGTCTGTTGTGTCCCAGCCACATGATTTGGACACTCGATTGTCCCCGAAGCGAATCGTTGTGTAGTGAAGTTATGCTGTTTGAATCTAACTGAATCGAAACTAACGACGGCGATTCGTGCATGAAGACGTCTCCGAGTTCGGAAATTACGTTACCTTGCAAATTAACATGCTGAAGACTTTGTAGGGTGCGGAAGGCGCCTGAATCTATAGAAGCGATCACATTATTTTGCAAGTGCAACTCCAACAAAGCTGGCAACGGATCAAAGACACCGCGATGTATGGCCTGGAGGCGGTTGTTGTGCAAGCGGATTTCCCTCAAGTTGATTGTCTTATCAAAAGTTCCCGGTTCCAACTCCAATATCCAGTTGCTGTCAAGACTGAGCGATGTGAGATTGTGGTTCTGTTGAAAGAGATCTCGTGGAATATGCGAAACAAAGTTCGAACTCAAATGCAATTGCGCTAAATTCACCAAGGTTGAAAGAGCCTCCGGATCGATGCGACGAATTGCGTTTTGCTGTAGGTAAATTACAGACAAATTTGTGCAATCTGTAAAAGCGTCCGATGGGATTTCGAGGATGTTGTTTTCCGATAGGAACAATTCTTTCAGGTCGGGGAGGAAAGCGAAGACGCCGCTGATGTAATGCACGTGGTTGTGACTGAGGTCGATCGAGCGAAGTTTTTTGTTTGTTTGAAACGTGGTCGAATCGAGAAAGACAATTTTGTTGTGACTCAAATCGAGTGATTCTAAGTTAACTAAAGAAGCGAAAGCGTCAGGATGTACACTCTCTATCACATTATAGTAAAGGGATAGCGTTCGGACGGAGGGACACGGTCGGAAGCAATCTTCGCCAAGTTTTTCGAAATTATTCGAACTTAAGTCAAGGAAACGGAGCGAATCGAGTCGGGAGTATCCGTCGTCTGGAATAAAACTTATCTCATTCCAAGACAGCCTCAACAGCTTCAATCGCTCTAACCTCCGGAACGCTGTCATCGGAAAATTCAACAGTTTATTTTCCGCTAAATCTAATTCGCTAAGAGAATCCTCCAGGCCTGCAAATGCGTATTCAGACACCTTCTGTATCCGATTGCCTTTCATGTTCAGTTTAATCAGCCGAAGACCATAGAAACTGTAGCTCGGCAAATCACTTATCTCGTTCGATTCCAGATCTAAAGCGATAAGTTTCACCATACCGGCAAACGCTTTTTGAGGAATCTCGCGCAATTTGCCTGAAACTAAACTGAGATATTCCAAGTCTGGTTTAATCGTCGTTAAAGAATCATCTTGTATTTCTTCGAGACTTGATTGCGATATCTGTAAATGTTTGACCACCGAACCTTCCGGAAAGAAATCGGAAGTAAGTTTGGTGACTGTTCGATCCAAGTCGTAAATTCGAAGCGATTGGATTGGGCCTGATACGATCTGCAACACTGCACGTAGCGAGCTAGCTGTAGCTGCTTGACATTCCAACGAAATTCCATCTTCAAATTTGAAGCAAGGACAAGTAGGGTTTGCAGTCTGGCTTGGGCATCTGCCCTCTTGGGCGAAGATGGGCAGGCCCAATAGGCTTGCCAGTATCAGTAGCTGGGCGCCATTGTGCGCCATCATGTGCCCTTTCTACGCGCCATGCTGCGGATGCAACGGGCCTAGAAAAAATAAATAAATAATGATATTTGAAAGAAACATTGTTTAAAAATGCTATTTCAGTAATAGGAAAGTCTTCAAAATTTGATGTTTTATAGATTGCGGGTTTTGAATGCAAAGCCGTTTGTCTGTTAATATCAGAAATAGCGTGCAATATCTTAATAAAGTTCATCCTTTGTACGGAATCCATAATGGAATATATTGCTAGCATGCATCAGCTGCTGCACCCATTTCAACTACGACTTGTACGTGATTCAGGTTGATTTTCCGTTGCTCAATTGTACTAAAACTGGGGGCATCAGAAAAGTCAAAAGCTTAATTAAACACAACAAAACAGAGCTTTAAACAGATGCGGTTAATTGAGTCAATATGTTATTTTGTTCGGTTATTTACAGTGATCCCATTTTGCATTCATATCGTGTGTTGGAAGTGACCTTTCGTCCATTTGAGTCGGACGGAAACCCGTCTGATTAATTTCCAGAATAATAGGCGATATTTATGTTGGAGAGAATTAATTTTGTACAACTTTACGGTTGTACTTTGCTTTTAATTGGATAATGGAGGAATTCTTTCTAAATTATAGCAAGTGGTAGAGTGTTATTGCTACTCGTTATAAATCTTCCTAATCAAGAACTTTATGAAGAGATGTTTGAAATGGATGGGACCTCCTGTCATTTTTATGCTCTATATATAAATGAAATGTATTTATGCAACATAATTCTTACGAATGCTATAAATAGCAGACTCAGGCCTGAACGATGGGCAATATTCTTCTCTCAGCTGACAAAATTTTGACTTATAGCCAACAATAACTTCAATAAACCATTATATTTCATTCAAAATTTTCATTCAAATTGTAAGCAATTTTCTTTGAATCCTTATTTATTTTTTCTACATGAGAAATCATTCTTAACAGTCTCCGATGTTACAAGTTATAAATTAAACAAAATATAAATAATAGAGAAATTAGATATGGGTCGAGACAGATCCTTTCTCTATTTGGACACAATCCAAATTGAACACCATAAAACGTGAAAATTTATCTTATCAAATAAAATAACTGGTATAGGAAATGAAGCAAAAAGGACATCGTGAAATTTTAAATCGCTTCATTGTAATATCTTGCAGTCAGGAAACTTTTTTTAGTGGAAACTTTAACAACATTACAGCAGTAAATTTCAACGAATTTAATATTTGCACTGAATGTAAAATATACAATTCGTAAGTTCCAATATCAAATATTCAGTCATAATAAAAGAACTATTTGCATAGAGACTTTATATTTCAATACTTTTTTCCTATTCTAAGCAGAATAAGTGCTTATTTTACAAAGATTTCAAAAACGTAGCGAATCTTCTGAAAGCGTTGTTAAGTTTATATATTTTTTTTTTGCTCACGTTACATTTTAATGAGAAACATTCAAAGCTTTTGTGAAATTGTCTGCCACCGTGAAAAATTTGAATTTAAACGATTTGCTTTAAAATGCCTTATGGAGCATTATCTGCAAAATTATATGGATAATTTGTAATTTATGTTGCAAGCGCCGGATGAACATCAATTGCTCACTTTATAGTTTGCTGAAATCCGTCAATTCAAGGAAGAATTTCAAGCTTGCATTAACAACACTACAAGATGTTACTTAAGCGAAATTGAATCAAAATATTAATTATGGCTTATGATAATTCTAGTACAGTACACTATCATTTGAAAATTATTGAGGATTATTTTAGAATAAAATTATTTGGAAACTGTTCAATGAGTTTTTGAAACTTTTTAATGTTAAAACTTATAATATCAGATGTACTGGATAATGCTGTTTGTCCAAAAAGAAGATCAGGACGGAAGATTGCGCATTTATCCAGTTTCTTACATTGCTGTGAAGAAACATTTACTCACATAACAGTTTTGTGAACATTACACAAGAGAATAGTCAAAGATATAACTGCAGAGTTTTATAAAATGTGAAAAAGCGCTTGTGAACAGTTACTGTTATATTAAGAAATATTTTCAAAGTTGAATTTACATTATTACATTGGTGCGGGGTAACGTTTTTTTAGCAGTTTTCCTTATACCTAATCAAATAGTTTCATTTCAATAGAATAAAAGGGAATTTTTTTCAGGAGAATATTATGAGTTTTTGTTTATATAACATAATAAATTAGAAAATGCTGAAAAAAATTACTTGCGTCCACCATATTTATTGCCGTAACATTTCTCAGTTTTCCAATGCTTATAAGATTTTGTTTGTGTAGTTAGATTAGTCTTTTTTGAGATGATTCTAGTATCATTTTCTTTCATTTCTTTTATTCTGCTTTGAAAAATGCAATTTGCGCAAATTTATGTTCTTTGCTAGATGGAATGGAATTTAGGCATCCATTAGTACATGTTCAGAAATTAATGGCTTAGCTACAAACGCGAAATCTCCATTTATGTAAGTGTAAAAGGATGCCTATTATGTGAACTGTTATTAACAAAGAATGCTAAAAGAAGGGAAAGTTTCCGTTTATTATAAAAATCACGAAAATAATTGTCTGAATATTTCAGTAAAATGTGCGTGTCTGTTAGAAGCAATTAATGACAATAGGTTTTTGTATTTTTTGTCAAATGTAGCTTTTGTTTAGAGTGATTAATTATGTACTGAGATGAAGCAATGAGATAGAATTAATAAAAATGGGAAGTTATTTAAAGTGTGTAGATCGGAGAATTGATTGAAAGATTAATTAATCCTATAGTTTCCAGCATAGATAAAAAACTAATGTGAGATTGATTTTCCATTGAGTGCGGTTAAAATAAATGGAAAAAACTTTAAAGCTATAGACAGTTCTGGGTTAATTGTTCTGCACCTGACACGTTCCATAATACCTTTTCCACAATAATTTATCTCAACTGGTTTAATTAATTTTTTTCACATTCCAAGAGAAGTTTGGATTAAATTTCTCTTGTACACATGCATTTTCGTAACCCAATCCTTGATTTGCGGATCTACAAACTGAGGCTTGTTTTGTGGTCTCCTGTAATTATAACTATTCCACCTCTAATGGATTACATTACAACGGTAGTTTACTTTGCTTCTAATTTAACTCATCTGTAATGGCAACCTATACGTCAAAGATATATAGGTAAAGCGATAAGATTTAATCCAAAATCCTCGTACTTCATTAATCAGTAGTGTAGGCTAGTGTATTTGAAACTAATCGAAGGAATAGTTCAAAGAGAACTTAGCTCCTAGACTTAATAAAAGGTATTTTAAAACTGGAAGACAAGAAACCTCCTTGCGGATTTACTTGATGGATGATCATTACAGACAAAGTAGATTAATCACACAGCCCGGAGAAAAAATCGAATTGATAAGAAACCTTTCCTCTGTAAAGGTGAAGATGAAAGATTCCGTAAAAGGAAAAATTACTTCCTCCCAGAAACAAATAAATAAATATAAATCAAATTTTTAAATTTTAATGCGTTCTATAATTTTTTTTTGTCAAAAAAGGAAATTCATTTCGTCGTTGAAAACAAAGAGTTCCCATTTCGGATCTGGCAAAGGAAAACAATTTCAACTAATTTTCGTCGAGTCGCTTTTTGCAAATACTTCTGTTGGCTGAAATTTCGTAACGTTTCCATTTCAGGTAAGCTTCAGCGCGTGCCAAAGTGACCGTTACGACAGCGAAGACGACTTGGACGTTAGGTCAAAGTGAGGCCTCAACATCACTTGCCAACGTTTTGGAGGAGTTACGACGAAATACACTTACGAGAACTACTAACATAAGTCGAATAAATTTCGTTAAATCACAAGTTTTCGTTGAGATGCTCTAGTGCAACGAAATACAAAATGCTTTTTCAGATTTATTTCAACGGTTTGGTCCAAACATTTCGCTACTTGGATTACAGCAGCGAGGATTATTAATGGCGGAAGAAGGCTGCAAAGTGGCGAGTTGTAAAGAAGATGACAAAGTGGCGGTTGGAATGGGTGGAATGCTGAGCATAAAAATTCTTAATTTTATTAACATCATTATGCTACTTAATTTTCATTAAAGAGGAAGACAGAGTATGATGGACATCCTATTGTATTGAATCGATTTCTTTGATGCAAAAAAACAGAATTTTATTAAAACTTTATATACGATTTTTTTTACTAGAAATAGGTATTTACTTTTTGATAATGAGTTTCAGCTTGACGATATTACTTTTTAGTATTCTTTTCCTCCATTATAAAAAGTAATAAGAATTTCTCAAACTCCGTTAACAACATTACAATATTTCCAATTAATCAGTTTTTTGCTTAACATTATAAAAAAAAAAGATATTAAAATTCCAATTTGATATTACAAGTTTTTTCACATTCTTTTTAAAAGCTGCCAATTTAAAAAAAATTACTTATCTTTTGTAATGTGTGAACAGTATTTTGGGTTTTAAATCTATAATTTTTTCACATAGGAAAAAGGATTTTTTTAGCTTTAAAAACATAACATTTTTGTGATTTTGAGCGGAAAAAAATTCCATAAAAAATAGTTGACTTTGTTCGAACAATTTTCGATTAATCACTCGAATTTTTTTTTAGTTTTTATGGGAACGAAGGTTTGAGGCGTTTAACAATGTTTCAGATTTATATCCCTTTGACCAAATTCATCTGGGAATTCTAGAATTTTTCAAATATTCTTTAATAATGACTATTAAAATAAAAGTACAAAAAATCCATTTTATGCACTCGGCGCATCCACCATTTTTTCAATTTCAACAACAAACTATTTATTCCAACTTTTTGTTTTCTGAAGTCATCAATAATATGTTTATCATCAGTCGTAAGTCCATGCAAAATATAAAAGTGAAAACAAACACAGAATATTGTAGATTTATCTTGAGACTCAAAATATTCTTCAATGAACTAATAGCAAGCTAATTCATTAAAAAAAGTGTTATAAACATAAATTGGACATAAATTAAACGCAGATTGTATAAAACATTTTTTTTTTCAATTAATTTTACAAATTTGATGAATAGGCTTAGGTTAAAAGTAGAATATCCAAAATTATTTACATCCTGTTGTTTTTTAAATGACATGGAATAAAGAGAATAGGGATGGAAAATACAAATACAAAATAACGTGGTCATTTTCCCATTAAAAAAAATGATGTCCGTAGGGCACAATTTGTGCGAGAAGAAGGATAAACGTGATGAACATGTAAAATTAAAATACATTAGTCTTTGTGGGTTCAAAATTAAACAGAAAAATACGTATAACAGGTGACAATGTTATCGTTAATTTTTAACACTCCTTTGTAAAATTAAAATGGTTGTTCTCTTGAGTTTTAATTTTCAATTCTGTTTTTTTATGTACCGCAAATCAATACCTTAGAATCAGTTTTAAAACAAATCGCGAATAAATGGGACTTTATCTCTAAATGAGATTTCACACTTTGAGGATCGTTCAGAATTTATAGGCTTTCCGTAAAATAATAGATGTGCCTGATTTTAATCAATTTTGTGCTCAGGTGGGATTAGTCAAGACTTGTTTCACACTCGGATAAGCGACAAAAGAGATTTCATTTGATGTGAGAATGGAATCCTCATATTAAAGGCTATTCGAGTCATTCAATTATAATATTACTAAGTTTCAGTTTTTCTTTTATACAACTTTATCCGGATTAACAGCCTGATATGTTCCATTTCGTGTATGATACTTTTCCGCCTTTTTGTGTCCTGTTATAATTTATAAAACACCATTTCTGAAGCTTTCAACTATTTTTAACGCTCAAGTCACGACCGATTACATTAGGAATGTTGCTTTGCGTTCATTGTGGCAAATATTCTTTCTTTTGGATCAATAAACCTCCTGTTTCTAAACGGCGTTTTTCTAAGCTCACGCAAGCCTTGAATTTATACGAATTTGGTGTATAAACATATTTATTGATGTGACAAGTCTGACTTTGTCCACGATTTATTTCCAAATACACACACACATACACACAAATTATTTTGTTCGGTTATCGATTGCAATTTCGTTGCTTGTCACAACACCGTTCAACTTTGGCAGGATTATTGCTCCATAATAGAATTTTTTAAACGGGTATTTTCAGCGAAATGACACGTCTGGCATATGTGATGGGGCGTGACAAAATAACCGTTATCGGAAATAAAGTGGGAGATGATAAAGTTGTAAATCCAAGCAATTGGAAATGTCTGTCGGTGGTTGCATATTAATATTCATAACATGATCAAGTTGTTTATTTTTACATATTCGTTTTACCTTTAAATTTCAAACACAGCATGTCGATATTTTTTGTACAAACAGAAATATGATTATTGCTACCTTGTTTTTGATTTTTTCTTTTGGCGGTTTGATGGTTTTGGGTAAACTGATTTGTATTCAGAATTCAACAAATGCCCTTTCAGAGAGAGGGTTTTATAAATTGGTCTGATAAACTTGAAAAACTAGAAAAGATTTAGAAGACAATATACAGCTACTTTGAAGAAAAAGATAAGAAATACGCATTAATTTATCATTCTCGGTTTCTTTTTTTTTTAATAAAACTGTCAACCTGTGTAACTTTATCCAGTTTCTTCGCAGGTGTTGGATCATATGGGTGAACTGAAATGTACTGAAATTTTTGGAAGATTAAATTCGCTGTGGCTATTCAAATTATTACACGTTTTCAATCAAGCTAATAATTGGATAATTGAAAATGTATTCAACCAAATAGCGAGTTGTTTAATAAAATTATATTAAAGTTTATATTTACATATTTACACAAATAATAATTTTAATAAGTTTGATATATCTTTAATTGTGTTGTTTCGTGAGAATCTGCTGAAATGTATGTAATATGGAAAATAGATTAGATAATGAACTCTCCTGTTATGATATATACAAGACTGACGTTTAACAACTAAGATTTCTATAAAGTTGGTTACATTGTTCGATAGCTTGTAGGGAAAGCAAAACAGAATTTGTGTTCCACATTCAAAACAGAAAGCTTAAGATAATCCAAACTTAGTTGGTTCTATATATCTTAAAATTTTAAAAGTTGACTTCGAAAATTTTAGATTAATTTGATTTTTTAATGAGAAATGTTTTTTTAGAAAGGAAATATTTCAGAAATGTATTGAACTGAATGCACTTATATACTTGAAAGTTTACATGTTTTTCCCACATCATTTGATCACATTTACTACTCAAAATATTGAAATATTAGAAAAAAATACAACTTCAGCATATTCTTTGTAAATTTGATGGTCTTTCAAATGTAAGGAGTATCTATCTAATTTTTATATAAATTAAGAAACGTACCTAGTTTTACTTTTGTTTAGATTATTTACTACTTTTATTAATCGGAATAACCCTTTTTGACATTTAATGCATTAAAAATTGTTAAAAAACTCTTTATGTGTTTACACATAAATTATGAAATCTTCAATCTTCGGTCTCAACGTATAAATATTTAATAATGTTCGAAAAGACACTTGAAAAATAACCATTTTAGATTTATTTCTTATTTATAAACCTTTTCCATTGATAAATTTTGAAATTCGAAGCTTAAAGAAGTTTCTCAGACTGAACTGAGTAAAATATCAACTTGTCCAAGCGTATTTATCACCAAAGTATCTACTCGCATTTTTCGATAATTGCATTTTCTTATATCCTTACTTCCAACTTCCAAGTTACTTTTTTCCAAACTAAAAAACTATTAATGGAGAAACGAACAAAATTTCTTTGCTATATAGCAGACGGAGAGAGCAACTACAGGGTACATAAATTGGTTTATATTCTTTTTTAATCTTGATAAAAATTTGAGCGTTTAATCTCCTGCTATTAAAATGTTCTTGTCAATAATAGCATTATTTTTAATTCGTTTCAGTCGTGAACAATTTTCAACCATTGCAAAATTAACTTCGAATGCTTAAGGGATATTTATCTAATAGAACGTCAAGTGAAACGTTATTAAGTCAAAATTATCCACCTAGAGTGATTTTTTTTTAATTTTTGGTAGTTTTTCAATTTTCAGTATGATGGATTAAATTATACCTCGACGAGAAGAATTTTTCAAAGAGATCGAAAAACTCGAGAAATTTGTTTCAGTCAGAAAGAATTGATATAAGTTTCATGGTTTATAATTTTTTTTATTTAGAAGAAAATGATCGACAGCAGTACGTACTACCTAAATTAAGAATTTTCAGACTAAAGATAATTGTATGACATTTCTCATTTCAAAATAGTCCGACAGACACATTTCGTGCTTCCGAATTATGTCTCAAACCTATGAAAATCCTAGTCGGATAAATTATTATGAAGCTCCAGGTGGTGTCATGAGATTAGAGTAATTTAGGATTTTATTAAAAGAGGGGTTGGATTTGATAGGCACCATTAAACTTGTAAATTTGTTATTAATCTGCAGTAGGCATAAAATGTATTCTAATTATTACAGTGGGTTATTTATCAGTTGATCAATCCATCCATGTTCAAAGTTTTGTAAAAAAATATCCTGGAATCAATGAGTTTGAATTACAGTAGCATTCCACTTAATAGAAACTGACGATTTTATCTGCCACAGTATTATGTTTGCAGCCATTATCTACGCCCCATTTATTCACATATTCAAAAACCGCACAATATATTTTTATGCTGGAATTTTGACGCACTATTAAACAGTTTTTACAGCAAAACAATATTCAGACGTCACTTTTATAACACTTAGAAATGTAAAATTTTATTTATTGGAATATTATTCATCGTTCATAAATATTTCATCACAAAGTATTGAGATTGTTCGAAAAAGCAAACAATAGCATTTAAAAAAAAGCTTGGTAAGCTTTCTTCTGCACGTGTTTCTCAAGAGACAAGTGTTTTGTATGCATCTGTGTGGATTTTTTTATTTCCGTATGATACATTTTATTATGTCAGGTTTCACATTCACTGAGAGTGCTACGTGTTAGATTCAAATGAAGTGGTTGCTGGATGTAACCCTCGACACAAATCGCTGACACCCTCACTTTAGCTAATGATAGCGACATTATTGGTACAACATGTGTCGCACTCTATTACAGGGATTTTCCGCACGTTTTTAGGGGAAAGCCGCGTTGTATGGATTTAAATGGGACGTAATGAGAAAATTCAAAAGGTTTATGGAGAGATCTTGGATGAACTGGATAAACTAGCTAATTTCAAATTATTAACAGGCCCAATTTCAATACTGCATTTGCATACGTTATGAAAGAATTTAAAAACTTGTAATTCAATTATTAATTTTTTGTAGCTTGATAATTTACTCTTATTATAAACCAACTTTAGATGCTTACATTTTTCCATAAAAGTTTTTGCTTCTTGAAATTTTCTTTGAAATGTAAATTGCTTTTCTCATCGATCGTAAAACAACAAACATTTAAAAGCATAAAAGAAGTCGTAATGACTTGAATTTTGTTAACATTAAATGAACGTCTCTAAAAAGTTTTTGAGATATTGTAACGTGCTTAATGTTTTGTTTTTTATTAATTATATTGTAATTTTTTGAACAAAAATGTAATAAAACACAAACTGCCCAATGTTTGGCAACTACGTATTATAAGCACATGTGCTAATAAGACCTAAATGCGCACGCTTTGTAGTTCTAAAATTTGCAATTATGATCAAATAAAGTTAAAATATAGTATTTTGAAAAACACGTTCCATAAGTAAAAAATTATGCCAGGTGTCTTAAGTTTACAGGACGAGCAGCGAAGCGCGAGTTTTGTTAAAGACGACTACCAGAATTGAGCCATGATACAAGTTTTTTATGCAATTATCTCTGTTTCATGTATTTTTTACGTATGTCATACATACAAAATGAAGACGATATGCTTTGTGCGTTTTTCTAGATAATAGAGAGGTTACAAGATCTTTTATTTTGACAAGTATGTAAAAATCAATCACAGACATACAAAACAATTGTTCATTATTCTTATAAACTGCAAAAAATTTTTAACAAAGTCTTTCGGTCTTAATAACGATGATGGTGCCGATTTTTTTCTGAAGACAAGGAAATTCCTCTTCAGGTGACAAATATTTCTATTTCAAATGTCAATATCTCTGGGATTTTATTTAAATAGCTAAACTATTAGGAACAGTTTTGGGGTATTGAACAATTTCTACTTCTCTTATTAATTTCATAACTATTTCAGTATTTTCACATAATCATTCCAAAGCACGACTTTCGATTTATAACCCACAAGGCATAGTTTCAATCAATTGTAACCAGTCATTTTAGAAGCTTGGAAAAGTTAGTGAATAGTGTTTAGCACATCCTAACTTTATTATTACATACGGTTTAATTTATAAAGCATTAATTAAAGTGCAATTAAACTTTGAATATCTGTATTATTTGACGTTAATTATAATTATATTATATAGCGTTATAAAACAGAATATTTCAAGTTCTGATTGATTTATTTCTGATTTCTGAAAAAAATACATTTATAAAACAGTTGTTGATGTTGAAAAAAATATTGGTTAAATATAAAGTTTTATTGAAATCAATGAAACACTGAAAAATATGTTCAAACAAATAAAAAAAAGTGTTTAAACCGGGTACTTATTACACTTTTGCTTTTCCTCTTTTGTCAAATGTTTTTCTTTTTTTGTAAAATGAATTTCCGACATATCTAAATATCTATGTACCTTGTCATAGTAGATTCCCTTTTTGTCAAATGACTTTCACTTTATATCAAATGTTTTTCCAAAATTGTAGATAAATAATAAAAGTAATAGATTTTTTTATATAATTATGAATAACGTTAATCGAATAGTTAATACTGAGTAGGTTCTTAACAAAATACTAATTTGATATTTTCTTTTTAAGTAATCATCTAAATGTTTCCAAATTTTGCACAAAGTGAAGGCGATTCTGTCTGTATGGATTACATCTGGACAATACTACAGATTAACTCTCGAAAATAACACAAGATGAGGTCACAGTTATATTACTAATATCTGTCTTTTTTTTAGCCAAAAATGTTTGATTTTGATGTTAGATAGACGAGTTTTTGCCCTACATTTTCTAGAGTTAACCCATTAACCAAAGTTTAAATTCATGTTTATAAGTAACTAATTTCTAGAATTTCTTTTCTTTAATTTTCTATAGTATTCGTATCATTTCAAAAAAAAGCATCTGCCATTGTATAATGTGAGATATTTAGTAAGTGTGAAAGTCAATTGATAAATAATGAATCCCATTTGACAAAAAGTGAAAATGACTGGAAAATCAGAGCTTACTAAACCGAAAATTTGGAAAGTAGATTGATAAATCAGGAAAAGCAAAAGAAAAAGACTGTATTATTGCTATTAAAAAAAAAAACAAAACAAAACAAATACTACAAAACTGCCAATCAATATGATTAATGCATAACATGAATATTGAAAACAACATTTTTTCTGTTTTGAATATATTTTCTAGAGTGCAGTTTTAAAAACATTTTAAAAAACAAAGCAAAAAGTAAAAATTATTTACCATTCAGGCTTACTCTGTATTAATGTATAAATCCGCAAGCTTCCAAAACTCTCGTTTTAACTTTATCGTGTGTTTACACTTATTTGGACCGGATCCAAAATTGTTTTTTTTTTATGATGCGAATTTTATGCTTTGCAAATAACGTTAGAGTTTTTCATAGAAATCCAACAATTTAAGCTTGAATAAATACCATATAAAATCCTATAAATTTTTGATTAGTTTTACTCTGTTTGTCATATTTTTTATTTATGAAAGAAATGTTTACTCTATGTAAAGAAACAGAAAAAGCTTTTGTTCTCAAAACAGTGTCCCACTAAAATCAATAGTTTTATTAATTTCAACGACAAAACTTTGCCTCAAATTTTAAAACTTGTACAGTTTGTTTCTTAGTTAAATGTCCGCAACTAGAAATAAGCCATTAACTTTTACAGATGAATGTCTCAAAACTTAGAAAGCAATTATATTTAAAGAACTGCTGCAATTAAAAGTTTTTAACAGCTAAAGTTTTTTGTTATATTAGGCAGCTTACAAGGGCAATTTGGTTCTCACTTTGTTCCTGCAATAGCGAATATTAAAGCCAATAAGTCAATCAATTCATAGCGGAATGCTGCAAACGACAAGCTACAATTTTGCCCTTAGTGTTTAAAGAGTTGTTTCATTCACGGAAAAATGTGTGAATTTTTTTTTGTTTATTTTTTTATGTGAAAATAAAATTGATGAAGTACAACACAATATGATTCACTTATTCGCCACATTTTACGTTCACCATTATCGAAAAGAAATATCTGTCGGTATTGTGGAGATGTGAGAAAGTACATTTCCTTTCGTCTGAAGAAGTTGTCATAGAATTTTTTTTGCGATACATGAGTTAAAAATATCTGTGTAAGCAGTTTGACTCAATAATGTAAGACGCCATGTGTAGAGTTTTATGTCAAACAAACTTACTTTTGCTAGAAAATTCCAAAGGGATCCTGTGTTTCAAACAAGGTGAAACATTCATAATTCATACAATTTCTGCCAGGCACAATAGCTTATGGAAATATCAATAACAATATTGAACACAGAGTACGACCACAAAAGCAGATTTGATGAAACAAACTTATGAATGATAAATACAGTCGTTATTTTCTCATTCTCTTTATAAATTATAGTTAAATTATTTTGACCTGCTAGTGATTGTAGGGCACTTTATTTATATAGAAAAAATTAGAAAAATTGATTTTTTTATGAGACTAAACTTTTATTTATTCATTTTTATTTTGAGTCAAATGCCAAATATTTTGAAAAGTTGTGTATCTGTGGACTGCTTTTAACAATATTAACTTTTTAAATAATCCAAAAAAGTCAATAAAATTGTTTCCATATTTGTTTATTTTCCCACTCTCTAGAGGTTGCTAAAATTCAGTTTACAGCCAAACCGCCTCCACATCAGCAGCAAATTCGTCCTAAACGGAAAAAGAGAAAATATGTGTGAATTTTATTTGATCAATTACGAAGCGTCACTCGCAAAATCCTGCCTTGAAAGAAAGACAAAATTAAATTCAATGACATCAAACGAATTTTGTAAGTCTTGAGACCTTGTCCCAATTTAATTGACTGAAATTTTCTCATGGCACTTGTTCGAAATTCGTTCAATTCGATTATCTTTATTTATTTTTTTCCTAGTAAAAAAAGTAATTTAAAAAAGCAACAAATACTGCTAAGAAGAGTTTGAGCTGGATGTCGTATAAGCTGATATAATTCTGTAATTTTTCATGGAAAAGTTGTAATTTTTCATGTTGGTGATAGAGAAAACTCAATTTGGGGAATTCTCTAGGGGAGGCGAGATCAAAACGAAAAAATGCAGTATTAAGCTACAGTTACGGTTTGTTAAACAGCAATCTTAGCGCGCAGATGCATTAATCACAGTTCCGACGTCGTGTGAAAACTTAATTAACTTTATACTGTAGTTTTATACAGAATTCAATTGTAGAATGAGAACAGAAAAAAGTTAGTTTTGAATTAAAATATTAAAATATGAAAAATTTGGGTTAGATCGGACCAATCCATTTCACGAACTGTCACTTCAACCGAGCTTTTATTTGGTTTACATTACACAAGAGACGTATGGAATTCAATTTTCTATCTTTTAAATTGCCTTTAGTTATCTCTCCTTCCCACAAACAGTTTCAAGACTTTATCCTTCAATAAAATTCTCAACTTTGACTTAGTACTGAACAAAAATGACCAAATTCGAAAAGTCGAGTTGAACAGTTTGAGTCTTCTTAAAGTTTCAATAATGACTCATAACATTCACGAAGTTCTTGAAAAAGCACTTTTTGTAATAAGGCAATTATTTTTACTGCTACTTCTAGTGGCTTTTTTCATCGTTTATCCAAACGGATATTGGTGGTAATTTTTAAAGGAAGTCCGGTTATTGCGCTCTTCAACTTTATATCAGTGTTTGCACAGCCGGTTTAGGATAAGCAATACCTATAGTCTTTGATATTCAATGGCATTCTCTATCGCTTTCATATTTGTTTTTTAGCATGCTGAAAATGCCGATAGAATTCCGTTTAAAGTTTAGGGATTCTTTTAAAGAACCGAACTTACGTTCTTCGTTGAGAAAAATTTATTTGTATCACGAAAATGGTTGGCTTTATTTTTATTGTGCTCTTTAAATCCGTTTCTATATAGATCGGTAGTAGCCACTTCTTATATTCTTTTATTTTCTTTTCAGTATGACTGACATTAATGGTTTTGAACGGAAAAGCTTCTAAGGCTTTTTAACTCAAAAAACGTGATTTTATTTCTTTGGATTGTATTCATGCTAATACATCTTTTAGAATTGTTGTCTCGTTATTCAAGGTTACTTTCAATACAATACTAATTATAAAATTTTAGTGGAATTTTAATCATGAGAAGACAAAAAGTCTAATATCATAGTATTTTTCTAAACTATTGATAAAAATGTCACGCTTGTTTTAAAGGTGTATCTCTTTTGAAACTCACTTGTGTGAAGCTAACAAACTTGGATGGGTTTCTTAAAACAGCATGACTTGGATGAATTGGATTATTTTCACCAAATCCACTTAATTAAATCTAACACAAAATTTTTATTTGAAGCATAATAAGATCCACAATCTAGTACATTTTTGTTACTTACTTTTTTACAACTAACATCATTAGTGCTATCACCTTTTTAATTTTTATTTTTTTTAGAATAATGAAATTGTCTTCAAAAATTAAATTTTCAAACTCGATTTGAGTTTCCACCAAAGTCTATAAAGTTCAACACAAAACTCCTTTTAAACTATGCTGTGAAAGGATAAATGGAAACATTTCAACGCAGTAAACTTTTTTAAATAAACCAAAAATAGTAATTACGTTAGAATACAGCAGACCTATGAAATTCATCACCATATTGTTCTTATTATAATGAGAATTCAAACAAATCTGCGTAAATTATGATTTTCAGCAAATCTAAGACAGTAAATGACAGTTATTAAATGTTGTTATGGAGTGAGTTTATAGTGAGTTCAGCAAAATTGTATTAATTTAGATTTTGCTGTTTGCCGAGAGGGCAAAATCTCTTTATAGGTAGATAATTACTTCTCAGAGTTAATATTTCTGTTTATAATCCTATTTTTAGATTAACTTATTTTTTATTATTAGATCATAATATATATTAACTAAAAAAATAAGTGTTAATATTTATTGTTAGCGTGTATAAAGCCGAATTACAGAAACGTAGGAGTTAAATTTTTTCTTCTAATGATCGAGCTCATATTTTGAAAGTTTTTGCTTTTATCCAAATAATATACACATCTGTCCAATTTAGTTTGGGAAGGGACTGCATTTTTTTATTTAGCAAAATATGGACAGTTTGTAGTTGGATTGGAATGAAATTAAAAATTTTGGGAAAATGTTTCAAAATTAGTATTCATAAATAAAAATATTGTTGATTATCAATGTGTTTTTTATAAAATACGTTTTTGTCGTTAGATTAAAGCTGCATCAAGCTTTTTATGAAGCTTCATGTTTCATCGACAATTATATTATATCTCTATTGTTGAATCTGATGTAATTTTAGCCTAATGTACTTTGAACACTGAGTTATCTGAAGAATTCTTTTCTTCAAAAAATCTTTAGTAACAGCAAGCATAAGACTAAAATTTATCTTAAGCATATGATTAGAATTAAACCTGATTACAGACAAGTAATTGAAATTGATGGAATCAAATCAAATGGAATATTTCACGAAATAATAATAACCGAAAGATAATAGTTTAATAATTGCTCTAATACCAGCTCCTTTGTGGTTTATAAATTTTTTTACATTTAAAAATTGTTACTGTGAGTTTACGTTTGATGATTTTTAAAATTCAAGTTTCTAGATTAATTTATAAGTCAAGAATACTTAACGTTACACACTTGCTTCTATTTAGTTTGCTCTAGGTTCCAAATGCCATCTTTTTCCATACTTGTTTCTACAAATTGGAACATTTAGTTCGCAAGTGTTTCCACTAGCAACTATTTCCTAGAATGTATCCAACTTATTCACACCAGTAACCAGTTTCAACTTGACCAACAAAACAGAGCGGTAAGTTTCCTTCAACCTAGAATCTTAGCTTACAAGAAGCTTGATTACAAAATAAATGAGCATCTGCATGTTATGTATGTTAAATTAGATAGTTCCTATTCTATAACGATGCATCACAGGGGGCACTAATTCATCGGTTAGTACCCCTGCCTCCAGCACACCGTTTCCTTTAACAAACTCTCGTGTCCGCATACACTATTCATCATTGTGCATTATAATCAAGTGGGTTGGGTCGAGTTGTGTGCTTTCGGCTGATCTCTCTTGCAAACGTTACTACCGAAATTGAATTAGCACCAGCCATGTTGTTGATAATTTGCTTTATTGTCTCTTGTTTGAGTTTTGCCTCATATCGAGGCAGCAGGAAAAACATGAACGCAACGTCCGGTGTGGAATTCACAAGAGTTAGATGAAATAATAGAGGACAAAGACTCTCTTTAATCCACATCATTAATCACAGATACGGTTTTGTTCCGAAAAATTTTGTTTGGATAAGTTGACTTTTGTTAGGGATTCATTATTTCGTATCGTTTGTTAGGCGGCATTTTACTCAAGTTTTTTTCAAACAAAAAACTATTTCCTAAAGCGGTTATGACAGAAAGGGTGACCGAAAGACACTAGATAATCCACTATAGAACTTTCTAAATAAAAAGCTTGATGCTTCACAGTGACACTGAATATTGTACGTTCGTGTTCATTGTTCTTTTATATTTATGAGATTTGTAATCCTGTTGACGTTAAAAAATATTCTTTTCCCATTTTCATAATTTGAAAAAACCTAACGGATTTGTATAATATTACGACTTGAGAAATTTCAGTCAAAACTTCTGAATATCTCTGCTTATGGTAATCTTCTTTACATGAAACTTTGTTTTCTTCGTTCATAATTTATTGAAAATGCTACGGAAATTAAGTCCTAGACACAAATTTTAATTTGAAATAAAAAAAATTTATTTTGCATCCAGACTTTGAAGACATTAGTTGTGTACAAACTTTATTGTGCAATTAAAAGTTGATTTAGGTGCACAGCTGAAAATCGATAGTGTGCGTCTGGCCGACCAAATCAAAATTTCAAAATGGTCATTTCGAGTAATGTAGCACAAATGTATTATTTTTATATTGATATTATTTTAACTTGTCCTTTAGAATACATATAAATTTCAATCATGGCATTTATTCCATTATATACAGTCCATTAGGCTGATCAATTATTTATTACTGCATATGTAGGAGGAATGATATAATGAAAAATGATAAATAAATAATTGAAAATTTAAGTTTTAAGAAAAAGATTTTTACAGTTGATAAAATTTCTGTTTGCTTTGATATTCTAGATATTAGATAATAAAGCTTTCACAAGAAATCAGTTGGATCTTGAGTTTGTTTGTCTTAAGATTGATATTCAAAGATAAAAAAAATTAAAGAGCTGACAAAAGACCAGTTTTTGTATTTATTACAGTTTCAGAAATTAGTTTATAACCAATTTTAAGAAATTCAGGACAAACGTGAACTCGTGCTTTGACTTCGGAATTAAATGAAGTGAACTTAAAATTGACTTGATTTAATCAATTTGATAGTGTAAATGTCTGGTTCTAAACCAGCAACAGTCTGTTTTTTCCTATTCATTATTTTTATTTTCACTTTGGTAATTTACATCTAATAAAATGTCTTGAGAACTGGTTGATCAATAGATTTTTTTTTTTCAATACAATTTTCACTAGTAGAAATTAGATAATAATTTTGATAATAAACGATAGATCTGAATAAAAAAATAGGAATTTGAGAGCAAATCACATAATTTAAATAATTATCTTTATTTACTCTGTATTTAATGTGGAGGTTATTCATATTACACTTACCTATTTTAGTCGAACCAAACTCTTTGCAAACTAGAAAAAAAACGGATTTATCAAATAATTTATAGCGCAAATAATACAATTTATAGCTAAATGATTATACTTAAAGTATTGTATAATAGATTTCTGAGGATAAACATAATTTCTTGATAAAAAAAATTCTAGTGAGCTTTCTTTCCCAGTAAGATAATTTCTCTTGGGAATTCAAACTACTACAAACGAGAAGTCATCATTTGACCTTTCGGTTATCGATTTTATAAAAATTTATATAGGAGATTGCATTTAATTAAGGTATAAACTTACAGGTCTTTTAATACAATTGAAATATTTCGAGGGGGTCCAACAAACAAACCGTAAAAATGGTGGATGCGCCGTTTTTTATAATAATGAATGGACAGATAATAGCTATTTAGGGTATAAGTGAATAAAGACAAATTTTATTTACGAGAAAACAGCTTAGCTAATAGATAATATTTTTGAGTGAATAAAATTTCTTTATTCACATGTACCATACAAAATTTTTCCAATTTCATAAAAAAAACAACTTCTTAGTCGTCATTAACAAAATGTTAATGTACTATTACAATGAAAAAAATCATCAACCAAAGTAACGCAAATTTCAAAAGTAGTGCAGACTCTTATTTTTTTTAATTTTATTTGCGTTGTCAATAATACTGTGAATAAAATGTTGCTGTAAACATTTTATTCACTGTTTTGGTTTATTTTATCCATCCTTTTGATTGAAATGTCATTTTAATAATAAGATTTGATAGATAAAATAAGCATAATTGGAATTGGAAAAAATATTTAAAAAAATTTGAACATTTATAATCATTAAATAAAAAAATGCAAAATAATGTTTTCTTCTCAGACTAAACAATATTTTTTCAACAAATGTTTCGAATACTAGTAACAATGCATCTTGTTTTCAGCAATCTCCACATGAATCCTACATATTTGTGCTTTAGGGACCCAAAAATCTCTGCAAATTTTTTCACTAATTTTTCATGTGTTTTATTTAAGAGAGAAATTTAAATTTTAGTAATTTTTCTGACTGTTTTTTTATCATTTATTAAAATTATAGTTAATGGTTTTTTGTAGAGTGGTGATGATTAATAAATTATTTGCTGATAAAATCGGGACCGAAACCACTCAAGATATTATGCTGACGTTCAAGCAATCTACATTAGTAATTATGTAGATGATGATCACTCTATATTTGTGCATCCAATAAGTGAGCACTTTGTAACAAACCTCCACCGACTTATTACAATGAAGAGGTTTTGTTCTTGAATAATCACATCTATGTCTACAATGCTAAGTGCGGTAATAGACAATGAATAGAAATGAATACAAGCAATGCAACTTAAATGGTTGTACGACATGCATTCAACTACAGATATTCTATTACAACAACCACTTTGTACTTGTCTTGAAACATCTCTACTACTTTATAATGAGAGAATTTGATTGAAAGCGTTTCATGTCTTCAATTAAAATCATCGGATGTAGTAAAAGCCAGATTTCATCATTTTTTTTTTCAAACAAATTGAAAACGACGTTTCAAGCGTCACATTCAAATTTCGAACATAATGTTAACAAATTTGTATTGTACGAAAAGAAGTCATTTATTTTGGATTCACAGAGAAAATGGAAAATTAAAACATGCAGCCGAAACTACAACATTTTGTACGCTTTACAGTCAAGAAAACAGATGCGATTTACAAAACAGGCTGAAAAATGAGCTCGTTTTATTTTCTCATTTGCTCACTACAGATTTATTACCAGCAGGTTTAATATTCTTTTCAGATGAAATAAACATAAACGTGCAAAAAGAAAATTGCAATCTTAATAGCCGAAAGCTTAATCCAAAACCCAACAATAAAAATTCTAATCCTACACACGAGCACCGTTGCGCAAGTTTTTTTACACAAAAATACAATTTTAAACTACTTTTATGACCAATTTGTTCTGTTGCATTCTTGGGATTAAAACTTTAGCAATTTTAGTGTTGTTTAATATTGTAGTTTATTGTTTGAAATGAAGTAGAGGTAAAAATAGAGCAATAAATTACCGACAACCAAGGAATACTTCTCAACTGCTTTAATTTCGTAAAGTAATATTTAAAGAGGAAAATCTGTTAAAATATATCAGTTGTACAAAGCTTTCGCATTTAATTTAAGCAATAAATTATTATTTTCTAGACAAACTATTCGAAGAACAAAATTACTAAGCATACTCACACAACTAAAAATTTTATCAATTTGTTTACTTTCACGTCTAAACTTCCAATTTCTTCAAACTTTTTTTTACTCTGATAAAATCGATATATTTCAACTTGAATTGACAATTTAAACACCCTTTTATTAGTATCTGCACCAAAAACGTGTCTGTTGTTTTAATAGAAAAAAATCCATTATAGACAGTCAAAAAATGAAGACGAAAATTTTAGCAAACTTAATGCAACTTTAATGTAACTTTAAAAACCCATCTTTGTACTTTTTAAATTTGTTTTTTTCTTAGAGGCAAAAATGTTAATGCATAATTTCTTGATCGAAAAAATAAACTGCATTTCTTGGAATACGTAAAATAAAATAGTGTATTTTGCAGCTACTTCTAAATATAGTTTTTGAATAATATAAATATATTTTTATTACTAAGTAGCTTGAAGTTGTTTCTTCAGTTTTAGACAAAAATGTATACATGTGGAATAGGTGTATTTACGTTTCCGAATGTAATAATTTCTCCGAACGTAAGGAAACTCAATCAAATTATCGTACAACCCGATTAAATTGAAAGTAGTTCTACCATAGTTTAATTAAACGATGTATGATGTTCATTTACGCTATGATAGCAATCGAATACAAGACAATAAAGCGAATCAAAATCAATAAATGACTAAATCACTTTAATAACGTCAGCCCTTCATCAAAGGTGACACTACAAAATCTCACCGCTAAATACAATTAAGAACATCATGCAGAACTTCTTGCACATATTGTTTTCTTATTTCAGTGACATAATTGGATTGTTCGAAAACTTCAAACCTCTATTTCCTTTAGAAGTTTGCGCAAACAACGACTTCGGTAAATCGACAACGCAAACAACGCGCATTCTATGCAAGTTTTTCTTGTGCTGGATTTTACTTGTTATATCTGGACGATAAAATTTCTATTAGTAAATTGGCTGCGTGTCATTTGATACAATAAAGCGGCGGCCTGTTTGCAGTTTACAACAACATAAATAAAGTTATGCTTCGCTTACAGCTTCCAATGGATTTTGCTTAAAGTTTACAGACTAAAAACAATGTCTTTAGAAAATATAAATTTGAAAAAAATTACCAGATTTCTCTGTTAGTTCAACACAGAATCATTATTTGTTGGAATCAAACTTGATTTAAAACTGTGTTTACTGAAACGTGACTTAAAAAAAGTTGCTTGTGGTTAATTAAATTTTTATGCTCGGCGCCTCCGCCAGAATTTTAACAAATTTAATTAAATCTGGTTACGCAAAGTAATTTTTTTTTCACGTTTGATGCAATTTGCAAATCATGTTGTATTTGATTTCTGTTTTTCATCTGTTAACAACTAAAAAGTTATCATGCTTTTCATCTCTTTCAATATAAAGTTTTGAAAGAGAAGACTAAGTTTGTCCAAAGATAGTCACGTCGTTTCTGTATTTATCCCCCTTTGTCTTAGTTTCTAAACTTGGTTTCAACCAAAATGGAAATAAAAAATTTCTGGATCAAACACTGCAGTCAGCAAAACTGGATGAAATGTTGCCTAGTAAGAGAACTTCATCGCGCTTTCATGTCACGACGGAGAAGTTTTTAGAAGGTTTTTTGCAAGGCGAAAATCGAACTTAACCTTCACTTTCGCTTATGAAATTTTTATTTACTTTTTCGGCTGTCTGGACCTAAGTCACAATTGCTTGTTTGTTCCACTCGTAGTTTTGTATGTCTCAGATTAATTTTCTACATATTTGTCAAAGATCTCATAACCTCACTTTCCGACATTTAAAAAAAATAACACACTTTCATATTAAATATTTATTTATTATCTACAAAAACTGTTGCGTGTTCAGCATCAACACAGTTGATGCTGAACACACAAAGCAAATCGTCTTCGAACTTTATTCATCATATTATTCAATTCAACCGGATTTTCATTATGTTGTTGTATGAGGCCATGTACGACATATGTAAAAATGTCATGGCTTGTTACGAGTTTTTTTTTAATTTATTTATTCACCGATTTTAAACACTAGAATTGGGATGAATGAAGTTTTCAATATGATTATTGCCATTATGTATTTTTCTCGATTCAGTGGTTAACATATCGCCATAAATTTCCAGTTTCATTATGAAATCCTAACAATGATTTATGACCAGTGTTGCGGAACTACATTTACTTCGTATCACTGATCTAATTTAAAGATTGTGATAGCTGGCAATGACAGATCCAATATCGGATTAACCAAAAGTACAATGTTCAAAAGTTTGTAGAGGTCTATTTCCAAAACTCTTTATCCCCAAAGCAATTAACAAAAAATAAATGAAGATTCTTCTACGTGTAAAACTAAGAGTGATTAAGCATTAACATCTGCTAGTTCTGGTTAAAATAACTGCCCATCAAACAAGGCAATTTAATTGCAAGTAGAATTTTACACTTTTACGTTTGTAACAAAAGTAAACTTCACAGACTTGATTGCTTGCTTCATCGTCTTTACGTGAAAGACGAGAATATAACATTTGCAATTTGAGAAATCGTAAATGGAGTTTTTTACTCAAGATAATAAATCTAAAATTAGACAATCAAAAACGCTTAGGGCAATTGAAAGGATATGTTTAAGTATCTTTCGTATCAATTTAAATTCATCTCTAACCACAAATTTCTTTAGAACCCTTTGCTAGCCAAAGAATTAAAAAGAGATTTTCTCCTCCTCCTTCATCCTTCTCACGTATATCAGATGAAGAGGAAACACTCCGGAGGCTATAAAGCCTCAGGTAATAAAACAACACAGTGTGCAAATGGAAACAGAAGTGTTCTTGTGTTGATAATGAGTGCTTTCTTAAACAAGATACCTCGAGTGTTCGGCTTAATGCGGTACGACTTTCGCATACGAATATCCGCTTCACTATACATTGATCCAGTTTCAGGCGGAGTGTTCAACACAGTCGACCGCATGCACATGACACCCCCAGCAGGTAAACTCTTGACTCTTTGCTATAAACCATCACTGATGTCGGTTTAATAGTGTTTGCACGCACTGTACAATTGCCTGCTTTGTGTGCTTAACGCTGGACAGAATTTAGGGCAAGGTGTTTTCCCGAGGGTTCGACTTACTTACAAGGAAATTAATTGGATGAAGGGAGGATTGCTACGGTGATTATGGCTTTGAAGGATTTTCAGTTAATGTTTATGGATGGCTGGATAATATTATCGGCAAATATTTGAATTACAATCAATCAAAAAACTAAATTACATTTTGGTAATTTAGTCATAATCACTTGCACTTGTACACAGCATTTGAGATACTACAGAGAAAATAATCTCACTAATAGCAACGTGGTATTTGAAAAAACGCTTGGACGCATGAATTGGTGTTTTTAGATACGCATTTTTTTTTAACAAAATTGCTTTATTGTTATAATATAACAGTGGCAAATTCTCTTGATTAATGCAACACTTTAAATATTATTAAATTATGGAATACTTTGAAAACTTTTACATCAAATTTGTTTACAGGCAAGTACCTAAAATAATTTTATTACAAAAAAATGTATTTTAACACTTGAACCTTCAAAGACTTATCAATATTCTCATCAATAATATAATACGTAATGCGTAAACTTTACGCAATTTTGTTGCAACTTTATGATTACTTCCAACACTTATTGATTCAAAATTTTCAAATATTTTCACGGCTCGGCTGTGATGATACCCTTTTCAAAAGTTGTGTGCGTTAATATTATCAAAGCATCACGGAAAGAAATTTTCCACTAAAAAAATTATTTTAAAGGTTAAATCAAGCAATGCTTGAATTAGTTTATAGGGGAGCAACACGGTTAGTTAAAATTAGTTTCCAAATTTTAGCTGTTTTCATTTGTTTGATGCTACAAAATAAAACTGATTCTTAATAATACGAAAATTAGCTAATAGTATTACAAAAGAAAAGCAACCATAAATGAAAATGTGGGACAGATACAGTCACAAAAGAAAAGTGGACAAAATAATTAGATAAAAGAATATATCAAATATACACAAGTGATAATACAGACAACACATAAATTCTTCAATACACTTAGGGAATAACATAACAATGAAAATGCATTGTTGTTATATAACTGATAATGTTCTTTAGACAAAAATAGTCGATCTGTTTAAATATTTTTTCATATCATTTGCATCTATGTATGTATGGTGAATGGACAAATTTTTATGTGTCTGTGTTGCAAAAGAGGACACTACTATAATTTCAGTTCAAATTTTATTTTCAAATTAAAAATGTTAGTATTGTGATTTTAATTTTATGTTTTTGTTCAAACAGGCTTCTATTTTTCCAGTCACCTATTTATAATTAATTTATGATGCATTCATTATTTCCGTATTTGTCTTTTTCAGTTAAATAATTTATATTTAATTTGACTTCTATTTTCCAGACTAACTGATATTCAATTGATGTTAAATAAAACTCGAACTAGATATCAATATTGACTATGGCTTTCAGTGAATTTTGAAGTTTAATTCAAGTAAACAGAGTATAAGTCATTTTATCCTAAATCAGTTGAAGTTAGGTGGTTGGCTGGTCCTTGTAACATGACAGAATCTAGTTATATTGGTAGGTATAAGTTTATTAATAGAATTAGTCAAAATAGTAGCAAACTTGTTCAGAGAAGTTAGTGATCTAAAGGGACAGAGGACTCACTGGGGCGCATAAATCGTTGAGTGACCATTAAAAGTGGTGTCTTCAGTATCGAGTGCGTCGATGCAGAACAGATGAAAACTTAGTAATGAAGATTTATGTCTAAAGTTCCTTTGTGAGCGTTCAATTACGTCAAACGTCGTGTTTAATTAATCATTCACGTACGTTGAACAATAGACGTTTTGCATATGATTTAAGTGAAAAGGAGATGAATGGAGATCCAGAGAAATGGGCGGAATCAGCATCTACAAGAAACCTCATTTCACTTACGTATGTGTATTACAAAAAAGATGTTTTTACGAAGATTGAAATTTTTCGCTTCGTTTAGATTAGTTCCGTAAAAAGATCTAACACGAAGATCAATCACAAAGTTTTTCAATCGAAGGATAAGTCCAATGCAATTTGATAAACTATTTAAAAACGCATTTTGTACATTACTTAGAATTATTGCCAGTGTAAAACATCATTTGTGAAGTTATCTACTAATGGCACACACTCTAGGACATAATTTAGCACTTCAAGAACGACTTGAGCAAGAATCAACCCAATTCAAGTCTGCACTTCTTCACGTTATTTTCTACCTCATCTGTCCACTTTAATGGTGCTCATCCAACGTTTTTCCGATCATTTCCTTCCATTTCAAAGGGTTTTCAAACATTCGTTATTTGTTCGCCCAATTCAAAACAGAGATGTACTGACAAACAAAAACTTATATCTGGCTATGTAATTTATAAAAAATGATCACATTGTTTTATAGCAGCAAAAGTTGAATGTCAAGAAATATATTCAACAAAGAGACAATGCTTGTTGCTGTTAGCTTGTTTGTAGCTATAAGTAACATACATTTTCAGCGCTGAATTCAGTATAAGAAAAAGAACAATTTTGAATATAAATCACAGATGAATAGACAAAAAGCATATATCAAAAGAATTCAAAATAAAAGTCAATAGTATAACTTCACTTAAAGGTTCCCCGTTATTGTTTTTTTTTCTATATTTGAATGAATCTAAAAAATATGTACACTATTCACGGACGCATCAAATAGGTATGTAGGGCTACAGTGACTACAATTATTGTGGTTTTGATTTGAACAAATGTGGCTATATTTTACCTATTCTGTTCTGTCTGGGAATAAAATGGAAATTTTGTAGTTTATTTTGATGATTGGAAATCTATCAATCTAATCAAAACTGATAAAAATATTCACACTTTTTTTGAAAATTGAATGGTAAACATTCTATGAATTTTATACTTAAGTCAAAAGTATTCAATAATAGACTGCCTAGAGTTACTTATAACAAAAGCTTAAAGCTCTCGAGCTATTGTCAGATTACACATTTTACATAATCGTCTTGTTCGTGATAATATCAGTTAGAAACAGATGTCAATATTGAATATAGTTTTTTGTTAATTATTTTAGAAAATAATGGAGTCATTTAGGTGCCTCTTGAAACTTATAGGTAATAAAATTTGTAATTTAATATTCGCAAAACCTTTTATACTGAAGAATAACTGCAATATTCTATGACGCTACCTAAAGGCCGTATTTTAACAAAGCTCGGAAATTGTGATTGAAGAGATATTAGATACTGTCATTCAGTGTAAACGACGCTGAAAACTTGTAAAATCAAGCGTCATGTTCACACGTTTTCATAATAAAAGCTGCATCACTTTCAAGCTCAACAACTTAATCTCACAATCCGTCGACCACAAAACAAACAGATGTTAATATCTGTGACAGAAGCTCGTAAACGTGCTCAGTGTAAAATTACCAAATTGTCATTTATTTGCAGTTTATCAATTCTCCCCCATAGCCCATGCATCACCGTTGAAGAAATAATCAGGTTACAAGTTTCCTCCGTAGATTTAAGTTCTAATACTGTCGTGCTCTGCAAGACAATCACTCTAGAACTCAGATCGTCAAAGGAGGCCTTACAAATATCTTTGTGTCAAGTGACTTTCAGTTATTGAGTTGGCATTCTTCTCGCAAAAGAACATCTTCTCTGGCTGATTTCGCATGCCATCTGCTTACACTACTTGTCAGTATTGTTCTTGTTTGTGATTCGCAACGACATTTTAGATGGTAGATACCTGAGTGTGAATATTTATATGTCTGAATGGGCTGCGGTAGAACCAATTTGCATGCGGCATATTTCTATCAATGTGAACATGACTGAAAGCAACCGAGGAATAATGAAAGCGATCTAACTTGAGTGAAAAAACTCAACGAATGTAGTTTTCTTCCGAAACGGATTCACGGTTTTGTAAAGATTCTATTTTGATAAAAAATCACATACTTTGCAAAGTTTTGGATACGATTGCTATATTAGCTGTAGTTATGAATATAAAATTATCTCACAAACATCAGTAGAAAATCATTATAAAAAATTGTAATTTTGGATTTATGTTTCACTGTAATAAATAACAACTTCTGAAACAATAGCAATTGATGAGTTTGTTGAAGCAGCCCTATGTTGATGCTTGAACTAGAAATGCAAATGTGCAATTAAATGCTAATTACCATACGAAAACAAATGTATTTATACAATTGCTAATGCTTTATTTTTATTTCTTAAATAAAAAAGCTTGATAGAGCGGTTGTTTATTTTTTTGTTACGTTCAATTATTAGATTGATTTATTCTAAAACAGTTAAAAATAAGTTGAAAATGAAAAAAATCTAATACTTTTTTCTTTTTCTTTTTGTCAAAGTATAACTGTTACTTTTTCATTGAGCTTTGATATGCCACTCTCAATTATTGAGAACTGATTTTTAATAGGATAATGTATAAGAAATTTAAGACAATTTCTGGTTGCATGCAGAAAATGGAGCTCAGTTTATAAAAAATATTTTTAGCCCAACTCTTACATAATAAGCTTCGGAAACTATCGATAAAAATAGCTTAAAGTCAAGGAACTGAAGTTTTCCATTAAAAATTCAAAACCAAATAGAGCTCAAAACCACGTCATTTAAGATTCTTCTCTTAGTTCATATCCTAAAATATCATATTTTATGGTGTACAATATTTTTTACTTATCTCAACCCTAAAACAGCAAATCTAAATGCGTTATTCATAAATTTTATCAGTATCCGTTGAAAGCGCGTTCTTTTTCTTAATTTATGATTAGATTTCTTCAAGTTGAATGTATCCACTTTTTAATAACAATAAATTGTCATACTGTTTTTACTTCCATAAATATAATTTCGTGTTAGAAGTTTGAACGGACTATTATCTTTACGTTCAATAAAATCTCCAGTAAATGGTTACTGAGGTGCTTCTTACAAGTGAACACGTCATAAATATATTTAATGTCTTTTTCAGAAAACAACTAAAAAGGCAGAATTTCGTGTTCTTTATAGTTCAAAAATTTGTTGTTTTAATTTTCGGAGGATACTCAAGAGAACGAAAAGACGAATTCAAGTGGTCTTTGTTTAGGTAGCAAGTACTTTACTTAATTGCTTTTTGGTAGAAAAATAAATAAATAAGAGCTTTGACAAATACATTAAGAATATGCTAACGATGACAAAATAAAATATCAATTTGGAGAAGCTCCTTAGAAGAATGCTCAGGGTCTTGCTGCTTATCTGGAATATTAAATAAAAAATTGCTAATGTCAAAGCATCGCGTGAAAAGTGACTTAAATGAAGTTTACAAGAATCTGAAAATAACAACCATCAATCAAAACAATCCATCTTTGACAGGTTGTTAACGGGGAAATATTATTATTTCCACGTAAGAGTTGCTATTTAATTTTTCTCATTCGTCAGTTCTTCCTATTCCGACCTTCTTTAGATATGTGTCACCTCGTAGCAAATCCTTTCTAGCTTACGACTACCTTAATGGTTAATATCCGTCAAGTTATGTCTTTGTGTCTGGTGGCATAGAAACACACTACGTCTAACATCGATCTTTCTCTCAACAACAAATAAAAGTTATTGTAAAAACAAACCTATCCAACAAGATGGATGATAGGAAGCCAAAACTGAAATTAACTGATCTGTTAAAGTCGATAACCGTGAAGTAAGAGTTATTTATGTTGTGAGGATTCCATTAATGGTCAATGAATTATGTCGGTCATAGGTCTTCTGAAACTCCATTGTTTATTACAATAAAGATTTAATGATAGTGCCGTTGGAATAAATCGTTTCTGAAGGATTTGCCACGGGATAATCCGACAAAATAACGATTTCTATGTCGGAGAGTGAGTGGCAACGCATCTGTTGACTTCAGTGTTTCACGCTGGAAAGGAAAGACAAAAGCGCGAAAAAACCTCTTCTGGAATGAGTTATATCACTGAAGCTTTGTACAGGTGTTTCAAAATGTTTTTTTTACAAACGATTGTCTACTATCATAGAAATTGCGCACAGACTTTTGTTATTTCTGTTGCAAGAACGTCAACAATAAATCATCAACAATTTATCAATTCCAGCTTTGTTGATTTCCATACACATAAATAACAAATATTAAAAAATTGAAAGAAAATCCAACTACTTTGTTCTTTATGCTAAGGATAAAAATTGGTTTTTAATTAAAGATTAAAAGATAACATTTTTGTAATGATTCAAGAAACCTTAAATTGTGTAATTAATTATAAAAAATTGTTCTTTTACCACAAACGTTAAGCTTAATGTGTTCTTTTTCATTATATTGTGGGTGTTTAATTGCAGAAAGAAAGCTTGGAGCAATAATTTATGATCAAAAGTTGTAGCTTGTACATTTAACGAAACATTAATTGATGCTCTGTAATTGGAAGCATATTGACACTTAAGAATATTTGTATTGCTATGAACATAGACCAGCATGGGTAATTGCTTGTATTTGTACTTGTATTACAAATTTCAATAAATAATCAATATAAACTAATATATCATCATATGTAGTGTAAAAAGTTTTTCTTTGAATATCGGTGCGTAAAGTGCCATACTTTACTTATTAAAATTTTTTTTTTAGATTATAGATTTTATATCTTTATTTATTCGATTATTTATTTATTGTGATATCAAGAAAATTCTAAAACATTACCATTCAAAACATGTAAAACACTGAAAAATTTATAATCAAATATACTGCAATTGAATTATGTATGTAAGTACATAGGTAGTTACAACTTTGCAGTTTCCATTCTCTTATGTTCTATGTATTTCTTTTCTCCTTAAAATCTGCCTTTGAATGTATTCATATTTAAAGGACACAAGTTATACTTATCAAAAAGAAACTTATGTAGGTGTTAAACTAAGTTAGGAAAGTGATTCCAGGCATAAAAATCCTAATCTTTTTCGTTTAAGTGAAAAAAAGTTTAACAATCACTCGTTTCAGGCTAAAACCGAAAATTCGGTTAACATTTATTATTTTCTTTTCAACTCTTCTAGAAACTTCTGTAGGTTAAACCATTTTACTTCACAACATTCGCTTATTCAATTCGTTTTTCAGACTTTTAACTTTCTCAAGTTACAATTCCTAGTTAAATAAAATGTTCATTTTCAGATTGATCTATTAACGCCACTTCCGCATTTTTCTGTCAACTACAAGCATTTTCTTCAAAGTCAACGTGATTTAATAAAGAAGGTCAGAAGTCTTTTAGACTATCACCCCTGAACAAGCAGTCTAGAGTGACAGCTTCCGGGTTTGCAGACCAATCCGCCTGGTCGATTCGTTGTTTGACGTTTCGAAACCTTCGTCAGTTGACCCTTGAACTTAATCCTCAGGTATTTTCGAAAGGAAGTTGTTAGTCGGAGAATAAACGTCATCGAGGTGTAATGACTAAATTAATTGGTTGCTTAGTAGCTGAGAAGACGGTTAAGCTCGTTTTTTGAGGGATTACAACTTTAAAGCCCAGATGCTAAATAGACAAGAAGTAAATTTATTACTGTGTTAAACACATTTTCTCCATTGAAATGTTTTAAAAATAATTGCGAATAAAATGAGGATGAGTTATGTAAACAGTCAAAACATTGAACTCTACTTGAAACTTGTTAGTATGTGTGTAAATAATGTTTGTCTTTTGTGTTTCGCTTTCAAAAGCATACGCTTTGCAAGGTCGTGTATCTACTGTATATTCATTAATTATTCGATTGAAATTACCACTAGATTAACAGTTTGCATGTGAGGAACCGCAGCTTAATTATTACTTAAGACCTTTATAGAAGTAATTTATTCTGTTAATACGTGATAAATATTCATATTATTAAATAGTTTGAAAATGTAATAATACTATTGAGAATGAAATTCGAAATATTTCATAATCAACTTATCATCAATTTCATTAAAGCCAAACACGAAAAGCTACATTTAGTTGCAGTCTTTTAATACTACTTTAAACGACACGTTTCAAGAAAATATTTGAATAGTTAAGAGTTTTCTACTTTTATTTAAAAAATCTATGTTTTTTCTAATATTTATTGTTAGTTTAGATTTGGTCCGGTTTGTAAAAATGCCATTAAGTTGATTGCAATTGCATTTGCTCACATGATTCTGTAACTGGCTCTTAGTTTGCAAAATCATGAATTAACGTACGCACGTAACACGTATGCACTCCGGAAATAGACGAAGTGTCATTGACTGTCATTACTGGAGAACCATTTTATTTTATTGATTCAGACTCCGGCATCTAACTAAGACAGAGAAAACTGACTGACTGACACATTGGTTTTTGTTCTTTTTAAATTGAAATTAGTTATGTTTGTAGATTTTTTCGTCAATTGCGACTCTGCAATTTTTGTCTAATAGTGTTTTTAAAAGAAATCACAAATCAACTTTTATTTCATCTTTATTTGTTGATTAATTGGAAAATGTGTATTTCCCTCATTTATGTGTTTCATTTCTTCATAGCTCTTCGTTATATTACTTGAACTCATTTTGAACCTTAAAATTAATTCAATAAAATTTCACTCACCACTTTGTTTACCCTTTAATTTTTCGAAAACTTCCACAAACAGAACGTCGATGACGATAAGAAAATTATCACGAACTGAAAGTAGTGAATTATTAATGTGTCCACTAATTAAATCGAGGCTTTTTCGTTATTTGTTTGATGACGCGTTCGAGCAGTGTTAATTTCGTGCCGTGTTTCTACATAAATAATAAGGCTGATATAAATGCATGGAAAATGTTATGTGCCTCTATTAAACGAGAGCGTACAAGCCTTGTGCCTATTTGTATATTAGAAGAGCGAAACCTCTCAACCACCTAATTCAAATGAGCATCCGCTTATGAACGAACGTCGACTGGAGGAAAGTTGAAATTAATACCGGCATACAAGGATCAAAGAGTGTCAGTTGAAGGACCAAAGGACCAACTCTAAGGCGGCATTATGGGAGAAACATCTCTACTTTGCCTGAGGGCGAGAAATCTTGATTTAAAAGGAAAAAGAATAAGGAGCTTGCTTTGTGAGATTGATTATAACATTATTATTATTCACAATAAATGAAAAATTTAGTGAAAATTTTCCATAGATGTAAAATAAGACAATATTAGAAAAACCTAAAATAATTTTTTGAATTAATATCTTCTATATTAGAGAATGCAATTTGAAATGTCTCTTCAATGCTTCATTCTTCACATATTATGCTGTAAATCTGCTCGTTTTGAGAGCGCTCATTAGTAAAAATTTAGGGAATACAAATACAAAAATTGCAGTGATCAGTTATTATGGAAAATTTTATAAACAACGAATGTTATGTGCTCTTTAACAGCCGGTCGTTAAGGAACATCGTCACTTTTTGGTAACTTTTCAATTGTCAAATAAGTTCTCTTAGGTAGACATAACAGGTTAGGATTACGAAGCATTTTTTGATAATCAGAAAAACCTACTTAGGTACTTGGTTATTTATCAATAAAAGAATAGAAGAAAGGTTGGAACTTTGGTTGTTGGAAAACCGCTTAAACAACCAAAACATCTTCAGTAAAATTACTCAAATAATTTCTTTGATAGTATGTAAATTTTAATTATTCAAAATACATAGAATTTTCCACATTTTTTCTATAATGAATTTTGTGGCAACCTACTCTAATAATGAGACAACCAGTGCCTTTTTCTTCACAGTTTATATTTGCTGCTTCTAAATTTGTTTAATTTTCCAGCAGCCTGATTACATTTATTATGTTTCAAAAAATAGTTTCTGAAATTACACTGATTATATTAAACTACAAATAATTAAGCCGTGTCGTTCCATCCTCTGTGTGCCATGGAATGCGGTTGCATGAAATAGTGAACATCCGTGCGTTTGCTTGCGTACATTACATTATCAAAGCGCTTATGCGTTACTCCTTCTTGATCTTAACTAAAGTTCATTATTAAGCTTCTCTATCTCAAATAATCTTAATGTTTCTTCCTTTCCATCCAGTATTCATCATCGTATTCGGTAAACGCAAGTAAACAGATTCAAGTTCGTGCCATGATTTTAAAATTATCTAATAATAGAGGATATGTTCGTGTTGTACCTAGTAAAAGTTAATTAAGTAATGGCAGATTTCATAACGTTGTAAGAGTGGATAACAATGGGATCAAATCGTGTCCTCGTAAACAGATAAGAGTATAATAAAGATTCAATCAACTTGAAACGGGGGATATATAAAAAACCAGTAAGCTCCGGATTTTGTATTCTCCATATTTCACACGAGAAGTTTATGGGGATAAAATGGGCTTAATAAAGGTGAAATCGACATGTTCGAAACGCATAAATTAATTTCGAAAATGATAGGGTAGGTTTCTTTGGATGCTTGGATTTACAGTCCGGGCATGAAATCCCACTAGGAAGATTGAAAGATTACAAATTTTTCTCAAGGATAATGTAGCAAGCTGGATCTGAAAGATGACAGAACATACGTTCCAAAACGTTTCATTTGAAAAACGATACATTTCGAATTTCCAGTTTTAATTAAACGAAATTTATTGAGGGTAGGGCGATGACTACGTAGCTCATAAAACACTCAACTGACTTAGTTTTGTTTTTGTTCTCAACAAGTCACTATCTCAACTGCTCATATCTCTTGGCGCTTATTATGATTGATGATGATGCATGGATTAATGCATCGTACATAGTTTTATGAGTTTTTCAAAGATAAATTTTGCTTATCTGTAGAATGAAAGCGTTTAATGAGACATACTCACGCTCTGATTGATGAGATTCTATTTCAATAATCTAATTATTATAAAACAAAAAATTTAATTATTACTTTAACAAAATGTAAAAATTGAACTCAACTTTATCATCTGTTCTCTGGGAGTTGTAATTTTCTTCCACCACAAATTGTATTCAGACCCGCTCCAATTTTTTTAAATTAACTTAGATGAACGGTTTCTATAGGTAATTAAATTATAACACTTCTGTTCCATCACTTGAAGCGAGTGCCATTCAAGCTGCTTTCCGCCTACTTTAAATATGCATACATCTGCTTTCTAAAATTATTTATTTTGTAGCTGAACGTTCGTCAATCTACATAGCTATGATATATTAACCCAAAATCTAAATGCAAGTAAATCTTATCAATTTTTTGTAAACTCTTATTGAAAGAAACATTACTGTTTTGAAATGTAATACGAAATAAAAAGGTTTCCATCACCATCAAATTAACCAAAACGATATAGCACTTTCATTCATGAACGATATAGTTCAGATTTCACATAAATAAATACTTTGATAGTTTTATTGTTTGCTGAAGTTTATTTAGCGCTAAATCGACGCGCTACATCATTGGAAAATATCAGCAGCAAATTTGCAATATTTAGTCGAGATTTCATCATCAGACTATTCAGAAAATTGTAAAAATTATTTGAACTCTAGAAACTTGAGGAATTGTGTCGAGTTTATCTGAGTCTTACGAAAGGAAATCAATAAGTGTTGTAACCATTTAAGGTGCAATACTGTTTACATGGAATCGAAGTCTTTGTATGAATGTCAAATTGTGCAGAGTTTCCAATATTCTCGCTTTTGATAACGGAGAAATACGAAAAGATTTGTATTGTATTCCTAAACTTGACATCAATCAAAAATGAGAAGATATAGTTTGAAGATTATTATTTACTGAGTAATTAAAAAAAAATTATTTCACTTAACAGCTTGAAATATGAATTTTCTAATGTGCAAATTTTGAAAATCCATCAGTAGAGCTATTTCCTGTGGCTTTGCTAAATCGAATGTAATTAATGAAGAAAATTAGTTGTGTTATAATTACCTGAAGTTAGTGGTTTACATAAATCTCCACATTAATATCACAATTTGCACATCTTAAGGAAATAGCAATGTGAATTTTCATAAGAAACCTGTATTCTTTTTTTGTTTTAGAACTTTAGACAAATAAATGCATCTTGAATCTGAGTTTCTATATATATCGTTGTTTACTCTATTAAAGCAAATTATGTTTTATTATTGTTAATATTTGATTTGACTGCGTTAAATTATGCATCATTAAATTTATAGCCAGAAGATATTCATTACTTCCAACCATAAACTTCCGTTGAGAAAATGCAAACAATTTTTCGGTTAATAAATTAAAAAAAAGTGTCTGATGAACCCTCAAGTATCCCTTTTCCGTCAGCCTAAAACGTAGCAATTATTTCAGAAGATAAAATTGCGGGTAGCTTAAACTGGACCACTAAAATAAAATATGTAGCTTTGTTTTGTCGTTTTTGCAAAACTCAGCAATTCATCGCGAGATAAAGCTAAGTTGAGCCCATTGTGTAAAGCTTGAGAATACCATATGAAGAATGCCTTTTTTCTTACTTCTTCCTGTTCCTTTATATCACCTTCAGTAAATCTCTTTTTCGACATTCCATCTGTTATATGTTTGAAGATTTATATGACTGAAGTTATATACACCTAGTTTATACAAGTCTAATACCTATAGAAGAAGTTGTTTAAAAAACATTCCAACTACAATAAATACATAAACGTGTGTTCAAAATGACAGGAACAATCCCAAAAATAAAATTTATCTGTTCAGGGAAACTCATTTGGAAAGTTTCGGGGTTACCGGCTATAAATAATCATCAAGCTTCACCCTGGAACTAGTGAATTCTAATCAAGATTTTTGTTATTATTACTTAATATACACGAAAAAGTACATTTTTTTCACAAACACAAAAGTAGTAAAAAATAAACTTGAAGAAAGATGTGAATCCTGTTGCAATGAAAATTTAATCAAACTATTTTAAATTTAATATTTTCATTAATTAATTTTTAAAAAAGTAGTTCTGAAATTTTAAGGGCACTAAAATGCTGAGATTAATGGATAATTCCATTGAGAAAAGAGCTCGAATTCAATAAAATAGTTTTTGTTTTTCTGTTCATAGAAAACAGAACGATAATTTATTCCTTGGTCTGCAGATAATTTGCGAACATTTATCTGACAGATGTTTCACTTTGCTAGAGTGTTACAAAAAATAACAAGATTATTAGAAACAAATCAGACTCCTATCTCTTCCGCCTGTCACAATTATCCAATTATTACTATTTAGAATATGGAAAAATCAATAGATAGTAACGTCTGAACTCCAAGCTTTCTTCAGCATTATTCTGTCAATATTGTCAGCACATTTCAACTGAAATAGAAGCCTCAATCCATTTGGGATTTTCATAATAAAAGTGCATCCGAATGTGGCTTTACATAATTTAATACATAGGTATGGATGGCTTCGATATAGCATTAGAAATGCATCTGTCGTTTGACGTAACTCAGCGTAGCACAGAACATACCCCTTTCACTTCTGGCTTCTCAACTTGCTTACTGCCTTTAATTATTACTACCAACTTGCTATATTTGAAACTCCACAGCTGGCAATGTACTCAGGAAATTGTCAAATAAAGTACTAATGAGCGCTTTAAAAATAAATTGACTTATTTTGAGGATTTGAAATAAAAGGGGGAATCTCGTTTTGGACACCTGCGGTGCAAAAACTCACATCTACGATCATGGCTTACGAAAGAACATCGAATTATAGTAATAAAGTTTTTTTAGATACGAGAAAATCGACGCTGTTTTGAAACGAAATTGGACGAAGAAGTCGTAAGCACATAATGTCAGTGCTATTTTAGGGGAGAGTGGACATGACGCACCTTTCCTATTGGTTGAACTTAAGTAGATATCGCTTTTTATATGACATCTCACGTCTCACTTCTATACTAACTTCAACAAAATTATGATCGCAACTGTACGGATATTAATTATACTCGTAATTTATACTTAATGGCACATCTGAGATTTTAAGGTGCTCTTTATCGGGCCAAAATACGGTTACGGACAGCTTTTGATTCATGAATTCCTCAGCCAATAGTCAACATATGCTCTTGAAAACATTCATATTACAATTCATTTTACAATGGAATTTTTTTGGGACAAAGGATAGAAGAAGATTAATGCATGTATTGCATTGTTGCCTAAGTACAAAAAAAGTACAAACTTTGCTTGTACTCCTGAAAGATATAATGTGTCAGAATTAACTTATCTTATTTTCAATATTCCTTGACTAAACTGGAATTGAAAGGTTACCTTCTTTTATGCGTTTTTTCATTGGCAAATTCCACAATATAGCTTTAATCTTAATAGTTAATAGTATCTACACAATGAATTGCGTCAGTGCAACTCCCTTTTCAATTTCGTTGGCGTTAAACGTGAAATATGTCCTCTAAAGTAAGCAGCACCTCGTTCAAAAGCGCCCTCAGGATGAATTTTTATCGGAGACATCGGTTGAGCAGCTATTGTAGGAGCTTTTATGAATAACAGCATTGTTTTGAAACTGCATCCAACTTTTATTAGTTAAGGCTTAAATTTATATCCGTTTCCATAACAAAAAACAGCAATTAGCGCAGACAAATCCAATAATTTTTACTAATTGAATAATTCAAATTTAGTTCAAGACTAAGCTTTTTTAATTGGCTAACAGCCACTTGAAAAATAATTAGTACATGCACGTCTGGCAGAGCCATTTTTGTCTATAAAGTATAAAACAAATACCCAAAAAAGGAAAAGGTTCATTATAAAATTAAATTTATAGCTTAATTTATGTAACTGTTGTATGATATTAAAATTACAAAATTAATTATTACATGTTCAGAATGTATTCGATTTTAAATTGTTTATGGAAATAAAATCAAATAAATTCTGTGTTATAGTATTAAACTCTGTCAAAGAACAAAGGATTTGAATAAATCCGTTGTTATTCTCTACAACGTTTTTATTTTGGCCAGTTTCCTCCGGCTCTGGAAAAAATACTAATTAAGCACCATTTGTCAAAACAACCACAACTGAACAACACCTGTCTGCACAGAGCATTTTATTTATAATCTGGATTGTTTTTATAGTTGGATTGTATAAACTGGATCAACATTTCTACTTTAAGAATATTATTACGTTCAGAATGTTAGCACGACACGCATGGGTTTTACACAAAAAGCAAAAATGGTTTTTGGAGTAAATCTCGTCTGAAAATTTGTTTTAATAAAATCGCTAAACTATTACAGCGTCTAGAATGTAAATGCAAATAACGCATTCACTTGGACGCCTTTATATCAGCGCTTTTCAAATCCCAACATTGCGTTGAGAATATAACGAATAAATATTGACGGTTTTGCGTTTCATGAGATCCACACCATTTTTATGAAAATTTTCATTGAATTGGTAAATTTTTCACTTTCGAGCTACGTCAATATTTGCTATTTAAAAATGTATAATAAAAACCCCAAATTAAAGCTGGGAACTCAGCAAAAAGTTTATTTAACATCAACATCACAACAAAAATTAGATTAAAAACGCACAAAGTATGTAAGGTTTAGCTGCTGGAAATTTACAACAGTTAATGAAAACTACTTTTTCTTTTACAATACTCTAAAATATTAAATTCCTATGCTGAATTTTCACTCTTTTTCCACTTGCATTAGAGATATTGAAAAAGCAGAATACTCTGCATGTATTTTTCAACATTGAATAATAAAAAAATATAATAAATTGACAGTTGTGAATAGGAAACTATTTTAATCGGCTGAATAAACACATTCAATGCGAAATTTGGTCAAGAATGAATATAAATTTAAAAAGATTTGTCAAAAGCGGAGCCATGGCTGATTTTTAATTTTTATTTAAAATAATTAAACTCCGAAAATTTTATTTTCTATAATAATAACTAAAACATTACATTGTGAAATTATAAATTTAGAATTAATTTCGAAATATAAATGTAAACTTCCTATAATTATTTTAGCAGTATATCTAAAAATAAATATGTTTGAATGGCACTTAAAGCTGCGATTGTATTAACAAAAATGTATGCGTATCAGATGTCTTCAGTAAATGGTAATTAGAGCATGTAACTATAGCCTAAGAGAATTGATTTTATTCTAAGAATAGTATAGCCGTTGTGTGATCGTATAAGATAACATTTACCTTATTGACGTCTGAACTGAATAATTAATATTTTCTCAATTGAGCTTTAAAAATCTACAAATGCTTCTCAATTTCATTAGTATTTTGATGCGTGGCTTTTTTGTCGCTTAATAAAATTACTCAAAGTTTGAAAAGTTGAAAAACTTTTTCTTTATCTCAAATTGTTACTTTTGCTTCTGCTCAAGTCATATAATTAAATAACCTCTGTAAACTTTAAGAAAAAAAATGCTGAACATTTGAAAAGGGAATTTTTCAACCCTTTGAAGTATTGAAGTGGCAAAACAAAGCAACCTATACGACCGCAGGAAGAACTGTTCATTGAATTGGAGATAATTAAGTTGATATATTCGCAGCAATGCCAATTGGGGCTTTCCAAACACAACGAAAAGCATCATATAAGTTTCAAGGAGATGCCTATTAACAAACTTTGTAACGAAACTAACTCCAAATCTCTGAAATAATTACATTTCAGTTGGGCATATGATCTCAAACTGGCTCAATTACGAAGCGTTTTATCTTCTGAGTACCGCATTTTATGGTTGGAGCAAGTTTCGCCAAGTGATTGCCAAAAACATTTCTCGTCAAACCTTGCAGATATGACGACTCATTTCATTCCTCTTGTGGCTAAAGATTGCGTAAATATTGGCTTTAGACCTCTAGATATAATTTATATAGACCGAGCAAAATGTCCGATAAATAGGCCAGCTTGTCTTTGAAAAATAAACCTTGGATAGAATGACACGTGACGCAATTTATTATAGGCGTCTCGTAATATAATCCCACCCCCAAAATATTCTGTTATCTAATGTTAGTCGTTTCCTTATTCCGTCTTCACACGGAAGGAGTTACTGACATTTCCTTCTGCTTTTGTAATCGGCGGTTAAATCTGACACAAAGAAATGCTCTTTTTTCGCGTGAAATCCTGACAAATTGTTTATGCTAATGACGAGACTTTTATTTACTTTTAATGGTAGAAAGAAGGAAGACATTAAACTCGTGCTCTGGGAATAAAAGAAATGTCCTTGGCGGCATCTAAGTGTGAAGTGAGACTTGAGAACTCCGACTCGGAAACTTCTCTGTTTGAAAACTATAAATCAAAACGTGACTTCGGCTTCGTCTTAACCTCCTCTAGGCTGTGAAGATTAACAACTTGGATGAAGCTCCACAATATTAAAAATTAAGACATACCAGAGTTAACATGGGATTTCTCTTGAATACTGCCTTAATCCAAGTGTAATTAATGTATGGCAGCTTTAGCATTTGTTAATCTATTCAATTTACAATCTTTACAAGTAGGTACATCCTAATTTTTAGAGAAAGGACTAACGAAATGTAGTGTTTTAGTATAATAGAAGAGGAAAAGCTCGTAACTTGAGGTAATTTGTTTTATCAGATAACGACGTACGTTTTGTTATCTAATGTCCATGATATACAGAGATGGAACATTAAAACCCCACCTAGAAACATAAATCACTATTTTGTCTACGAAATTTGTAAATTACATCCTATACTTAACTACTTAACTTAAAATTAACAAAAAATGGTTAGAATTTTCTGACTTTTGAAGTTAGTTTTTCATTACAGGAATTTATAGATGGAATTAAAACAAATAAACAAGTTGAAATCGTGTTGTAAACACAGAACCAATTACTTGAAAGTATTCACAGCCTTTGGCAAATAATAGAATTAATAACTAAAAGTTTTCTTGACAAGTTATACATAGATGCTAAATAAATAAGTACATACTTGTTTTTAAAAACGTTTTTGTAATTTATTCCAAGTGGACTAACGAAATAAAACCAAACACTAGGTAATTTTGAAGCATTCGCTAAACTATGAAAAAATTGATGGAAATTCTTTAGAGATAACGTATAAATAAATAAAATTGATGGAATTTTGTGATTACAGAATCATATATGTTAGTTTATTGAATTTGGTGGTCGAAAATCAAAGTATTTCCAACTCTAGCTTGTTATTAGTAAAATTGATTTTTGAAATAAAAGAGTAAAAAAAATTGATTAGCTTGAATATGAATACAAAATTGAACAGCTATTCTCGTACTTGTTTTTGTGAGAAAGTTATTAATTCGCGCAAGTAAAAATAATACTTTTTTTAAGACACCTAATCAACCTTTTACTGTTTTGAAAAGTAAACACATGAAAATTTCTCTAGTAATATGGTATAATTCAAAATAAAATTATTTAACTGATTTGTCATTTAATGTTTTTCAAATACTAAAAAAAAAATAAATTTTGGATATTTCTAGTGAAGAGAGTGAATATTTTTAACAAATGAAAATCATTCTTAAAACTTTACGTGCAGCATCAATAATCCCCTTTGTTATTGAAAAATCATATCACTTCACTTAACATTGTATTTCAAGAGGATTTTTAGAGTTTTAACAGTTAGTAAACGTATTGAAAGCAATTTATGTGAGACACTTTCTGAGACTTATGACAGTTATCAAATAGTTGTCAAAATAGGGCAATGACGAATAGCTTGATTTATTAATTATTTCATTCGGATTCGAGAAATTTGATTCATTAAATAGTCCACCGAATATGCCGTAGTCAATATTCTGCAGATCATCTTTCCGGTGCTGCTACTCATTTACATACACCGGCGTTTTCAAATCCGATTCGTGCAAGCACTCGTCAAACTCATCTCTCAGCCGTTGATATTTGTAGCATCACCACAAAAATAATCGGCATAACATTGACTATTTATCGTATCCCATATGAATATTTTTCAATAAATTGAATTAGTAATCGATATTTTTTTTGTTAAGTATTCATTTTATGAAAAATCTCAGTGTCTGTTACCTAAATATCGATAGTTATTGTAAAAAAGTTTTTTGTGTCGAATAGCTTGGCAATTAATAATGAAATTTGTCTAAAAATATATCCATTTTTTTCAAAATGAATTGCTATACAATTAGCTGTAATTAACTTAAACAAAAAATAACAACTTTCAATGACTACACATTGAAACTACAATAATCTCTACTTATAATTTCAATTAACTAAGGTAGCAGATAATAAGGTATAATAATAAATTGATTATTTTTTATTTCTGAATTAATAAGTAGATTTTGGGGAAAAAATCAGTTTAAAAAGATGCAGTTTTTTATGGTATAATTTTTTTTGTATAGTTATGACACAGTCTCAAAATTAGCATAATCTTAAATTTTTAAATTGTTCTTTAAAAAATGAAAAGAAAATTATCAAGTTTTTATGTTAGTTTTGAAGATGTATAAGTATAATGTGTGAACCGATGTGAGTGAATCACTTCTCAAGTTTTAAATTGCAGTATTTGATTAACTTATGCCAGTTGTTTGTAAAAATATCATGCTCTTGACAATTTCAGTGATTCTTCTAAATTCGAATTTTTTGAATATAACTTTTGTCGTTGCTAATACATTCACAGATTTTCAAGTATTTCAATATAAAATAATTAAGTGGATTGCTTTTGAAAGAAAAAGAGAAATAACAGTTGTATGTACAGTAGTAGTTTGCTAAAGAATTTAACACAAAAAGAAAATAATTTTGTTGCAATATTTGCGCTGTGGCTTCAAAAGCGCATTGATTTCGTTCATGAAAATCCCGTTGATATTTTGTGATTAAATTCATTCAACTGAAACTCGGTTTTTTAATTATAATTAAAGACATAACCGAATTTCAACTCATTTATATTCAGTCCGATAAAATTTAAACTGCACTTTGATCAGACACGGACGAATAGTTTCCCCGCCAACAAAGTTTGAAATCGAAGCGCATCGCAATAAATTTTCCAATATATAAAAGCAGTTTTGTCAATTCCAAAAAATAAACACTATTCCAACCCACTTGTCATTTCCAATTTCACGTCTTGCCGATTTTTGCTACAATGTATATACGAAGGTACAAAAAAAATCCCGCTATAAATTAACAATAAGCAAAATCTCTCTACATATTTTTTTGAATGTTTGTTTTTATACTGTAGAAATTGAAATAAAAATTCAAAAACCACAGTTATCTGGCTAATTTGCATACGAGTGAAAAATGTCGGTGAAGAGAGTTGCGATAATATATTTGTACAACGCCGATTTTTATTAGCATTATAATCCATTCTATTTTTAAAATTACACTCTTTTCCTAAAAAAATTCTGACTAACCTTTGATTTTTTTTAAATTAGTTCATCAGTTTTTCAAAAAATTGTTACCACTAACACTTGCAATGTTGGCAGTTAGAACACACACTAAAACACTTAAAATGTTACGGTTTGGTAGAGGCAGTAAAGGGCCGTTAATGTGGCCGTAAAAACTTTCGTGTTTCCGGTTTGAGAAAACATTGTTGAACACGTCGCGACGCGCGTTGCAGTAGAGAGAACGACGCTAACATAACGACGTCCTGCCGTAGACTGCAGCAGGATTTAGACGGAATGTCGAGCGTCCCCTCCAGCTGGTTTGTTCGTATTAGAACAAGGACCAATTCCAATTTAAAGCTTTAATCACGCAGATATACGTTCGAATGGGCAGATTTGTTCGGGTTTTTTGGCCTGACGATGCCGTTGATCTACTGCTAATTAGCACAAAATTGTGAGAAATTATCTGATAAGCGGAAAATACCTGATTGAAATAGACAGAGGAAAAGATGCGAAACAAATTCAACATTTTAGATTTTTATTTTCAATTTCTCAACATAAACTAAATTTGGGGAAGGTCTAAGTCTATAATTTAATTCCTTTCCTTTCACTACAGTCAACTGTAACCGCAAAACCAATGATGGCAAACCGTCGAAAAATACAAAGCTTCAATTAACTACAAAATTAAAAAATTATGGAAATTTAATTTTCAGAATTTAATACAAGATACTTGCTACAACAGTAGTAAGCAATATTATTATACACATAAATCAGGCCACTAAAATTATCTTTAATTATTATTCAACTTTATGAAAGCTGATTATAATGATGCGTCATCAGAGCGTCAGAAGACTTTATATAAAATACGTTGCAACTAAAAAAGTTCAAAAGTTCTGGAAGATTTATGGGTTTTAATTAAAAGTAATTTATAATACATTCACAAGGTATCACACCACCTAATAAATCTTACACTCTGAAATTGAAAGACTCTTCTTGTCATTTAGTCAATAAACAGTTTGGAGTTTTATTTAATTACAGTTTGGAAAAATTGCCAAACTCTATACAAGAATAAATCAAAATTTTGTTTCCAAATTTAGTGTTTTGAATTTGCCAATTTATCATTTTGTTGTTTTATGTCAATTGAAAAGACTTCGTCTACGCGTCTGAGTCAGAAAACATTTTCATTTCTAGTTTAATTATATTTTTCAGTTTTTCCAGTATATCTACGAAATTGTCAAAGTGTATTTAAAACTTTCATCAAATTATTATTAATATTATCAACAAATTTTTCTAAACTATTTATTTGTAGATTTGTTCAATTAATAACTTATTGCTTATTAGTTTAGCATAATTGTAAATTCTGTGTCTTGTAGAAATGGCAAGAATTCATATCTGATGTAATATAAGAAATCTGCTTAACACCAAAACCGAAAGGAATAAAGTTTGTTGAGAAGACTGAAACATATAAACAGTTGGAAAAACTCGAAGGAGTTGAAATTACAATAAATGATGTATAACCATTGAAAATCGGTCTTCAAAATTCTATTTGTTTTTATTTTTCCATTTCTGAGAATATACTATTTTTAGCATTCGTTTCGATTTATTTTCTACTGACGAAACTGAAATAAAAGTCTTCTCCACAAAAAATATACAAGTGCTGATTTTTAGGACTAAAAATTCCAGCACTTAATTTTAACGCTAAAACTCTAAAATATCACACTGAATTTATTTTAAATAATAAATCAACGGAACTCATCACTCATTTAACATTTATCAATAATCTAAAATAATGGCAAACATTTGATTCAAACTATTCTATCTTTGCATATTTTTTATTTTCAGAAGTTATAATTACACATTGATGCTTCTTATTTTCTATGCAAATTAAAGCACTTGATAGTAGATACAATGTTCCTGGCAATCCTGCTGCTTTATGATAAAGTGAGTTTTCATATTTTATAAGCTATACTTCAGCTCATCATTTGAAAAAAAATCTTCTGTTGTCGGTTATTAATAGAATAATTAATGTACGATTTAATATAACAGATCGTTAATGTAAGTCGTTGATGCATGATTTCATGATGAAAGATACTGAGTATAGTTATTTTAATGTCACAGTAAAATCAAAAATATTTATTAATTTAATGGTCAATTTTATTGTCTCACCAACGTTATTGTGATTTAATTATGCAGAAAGTTTCCTGTGTTTCAGTTCAAGAAAAAATATAGTTTTGTGACATTTTTCACTAATCGCATTGAAAGTCGTCGACTTGAATGCGACTGTAAATTTAGCGTAGGCCAAACAAAAGATTAACAATTTCATCTGACGTCGTAGCGAGATTAATAAAACTGAATAAAAACAAACGTCGTTTCAATTTGAATTCAACGATTTTCCATAAGAAAGGATTTTTCCATCGACAAATTACTTTTCAATTAAGCCAAGGATGGGATCGCGAGATATAATTTGAATCTGATATCCGTGATTCTGTGCTGATTTTATCGGCAATTTGTGATTTACTTTTTCAATTTTCCAGAGTGATATTTTTACGTTTTTCTCGTGACTAGAAATAAGGTGGTGCTTAATTTGATTGAAGATCTCTGAAACAAAATTAATAAAATTACATTTTCCAGAGAGTGGTTAGACGATTACTTTTTCACTGTATTAACAGAGTTTCAGAGTAGAAAAAGTTTCATCAACTAATTAATTAATAATTTTAGGAAACCGTCTAGATTCTCTCTCGGACACAGCAAAAAACGCAATTCCTGAGTAACTTTAATATCAGTCGAAATAAAACAAGCAGTTTTTTATTGATTTATATATTCCTATTCAAATGAACCAATTAGAAGTTTTTGAAAGTGAATAAAATGCATCTCTAATGTAGTAGATACTGTCGCTGCTTTAATTAAAAAAAAAAAAAATGATAGGAAAAACGTTTCGGGAATTATTCTAGATCAAAAATAGCAAATGTCGTTAGTAAAAGTGTACCACCAAGCACCAAGAACACAAAGGTTTGTATATGGTGTGAATTTGGAATATTTTGTGAAGAGACCAATCAAATAATTACGACTATGAGAAAGACGTCATTAGGATAATGTGACGTACTATCTGCAAATAGGTACCTAAGAAGTTAGAATTTCAGACAGGAAGAAAGCTAGTCTGTGTGGTTAAAATAAATTGTTTAAAATTTGTCTAATGTAGTCGTGTATTAATCTTTCCAAAATACACTCGAGCTCAATTTCTTATCACGTAAAAATGTTTTTGATTAATTCAAATCTGACTGTTATAAATCATAAGGCAATTACTCTCAAATTAAAGGTATTACTGTCGTGATTTTTTCATACCTTTAATTCTTGAGTAGTTTCCATGACAATTACCCTTTCATTCAAAAACATTTTATCTGCTAAAAACTAGGTTCTTGTGTATTTACCCCCGGTTAAAAATTAGTAAATCAAGGACAAAAGTCTTCAGATGAATCATTTGAACAAACATAAAACGAACTTTTATGAGGTAATAGAATGAAGGCAAATAAACTGAAGCCGTCTTCATCAGAAAAGTATTAAAACCATTAAATTTAGTCGAGTTTTTATCCAATATCGCTTTGATCCGGCTTTTTAATTGGAAATGTCATTGTTTTCCTTTGTAGAAAAAGAATGTTCATTGAATCGAATATTATCTCTGTTTAAACTAATTTTGTAGAGTGACGCTTAAACTTTTCCAAGCGGATTACTTGTTGAAAGAGACGTCGAACGACCTGTCGAAGTTCTTTGATGTTGGCAACCAAATATTTTTATTTGTGCTTTGCTTTCATATTTCCCCAAGTTTCATAAACATGGCGTTATTCAATAAATTATTTAAAAAAATTAAAACAGAAACAAATTGATTGTTTATTTTTTTTTATAATGATGCACTCGTTTCATCTTCAGTTCCAGTTATTGCATTTTCGCGTTTTTGTGTGTTGTGCCTTTCTGGCATATTGTGCTAGCAAAGCTTAGATAGCAATACCTCGAGCATAATGTCTGTTTGTTTAATATTTCACAAATGCCGCCAACTTTCATTTAATTGAGCTTTTCCCTTCGCCAGTCACATACGTTCCGGTTTGTTGCTCTTTCACAAAGTAAAAGCTTTCAGGTCGACGGCAGCTTTTTAAGTAGAATATACGGCACAGTCAAAACACACCCCTATCTTTAAATGCACCTTTCTAGTAATGCAACACAACTACCTCCCGGCTAACCCTTCATGCTTTTTTGATGTTTAATTCAACTATTACACGCTCGGAATTGTTCGAGTGTTTGTTAGAATCTATAATTCTACATTTTTAAGTTTTTTAAACATTCAAACTTCAATTTGAAAGAACAAAATTTTACCTAGTATATGTATAAATATAACGTTTTAATCAAAATGCAAATTTTGTTTTTAATCTGAAACTCTATTCACTATTAAATCAAACTTTATTTTGATACCAAAATAAACGTAATATGAAAAAGAAATAAATCATTTCAAACGCATTTGTTTATTTTTTTTTTTTTTTTTAATAAATATAAAAGCTATTGGATCTCTTTATGAGAAATCTTGAAGTAAACTGTCTTGAAAATTTTGAGTTTCACGTTCGAAAACTCCTGTTTTGTATTTTTGAAAGATGAATTCCTGAACTAGTGATGCAAGTGACTACTATAATAAATATCAGGAAGTATTTTGTCAAGCATTTCAAGTAGTTCATACATACTGCACGTCGCTCAAAAAACTAGAAACATCAACGAGCTCCAAAGCAACGTTTTGCACAGAAGATGCACTGCATAAAACTGATAAACATCCAACTTATACTTTATGCTTTCAACTGGTTTGTAACGAGGTTGTACATCATGAATTAACAACATGCAAAAAAACTTAACAAGCTTTATTCAAGTTTGTGTATCTTGCAAACTTAGCTGTTTTAGAAATAGAAAGGGTTTTAAGCAAATGTTTATCATACCTACAATAATTATTTTACATGGAAATTTCATAAACATTTTAGGAAATATATAACTGTAAATCCTAAACCATTTAATGCTATAAATAAAACTCAACATTAATTCAACCGAAAGTTATGTCTTTGAAATGTGTTATGATTGTCGTAGAGATTACATTCTGCAAAAAAAAACGTAAAAGTTTATTATCTATAAATCCAGAATCCCGTCGTAAACAGTAACCTGTTAAAATCACACCCAAGATTTTTTATATTTACTTTTTGTGTTTTCTTTAGTTTGAAGGATTGGTCTTTTGAGTTTATGATTGAAGACATAGTATTACAATAGATGACATTATTTTCTTGTTAATAAGTTCGAATACCTGAAAAGAAGAATTTATTTATTAGAGAGATTTAGAAATGAATGTTTTATCATCGTCGGATTATTATCAAACTTTTATTAAGTCAAGTGGACAAACATTTCAACAAAATACTCTTGATTATTAGATTACAGAAAGTTTTCATCCTACAGAGTACTGTAAATCTAATGTAATAGAAGTTGTAAAACTGTGAATCTCATCTTGGTAGGTTTAATCATAAAATAGATGAAAACGTTTCTAACTTATGTTGATGACTTTGGCACGTCATCACAAAGAGGAGGATCATTAAGGGAGTTCTATATTTAGTTGTGGTTTATGCGTATTGTCGATGGTGCATTATTGTCACTGGTTTATCTCTGCTAACAGCAGCAACTGTTTATTTTAGAAATGTATTTTTAATGTTACTCAAGATGAAACTTTCAAAACAAAACATTTACTTCTTAGAGATAGTTTTGATGGAATTGTGCTAGCGACTTGTTGTTAATGTAAACTTAAAAGACTTCTTTACAAATCCAAGTTGTAGGGCTACCCTAAGAGAATCTTTTACGCTACTCAAGAACAAATGTTTGTATTGTGTTTCGATCAAAAGGCGCGGCCTCTATTTCCGGATAAACGTTTCCTGTTGTTTTACAGACATCTTTTATTGATGAACACCTTTTTCGAACAACTTGGGCGTGTCTGTGCTCCCAATACGTCTGCTACCGATCTCTTTTAAGCCAATATTGAATAGCAAATCTTATTGAGAGAGTTGAACTTTTCCGATTTTCATAAAGCTTATAAGCTCTTGTCCAACATAACGTTTTTTTTTCAAAAAAAGAAACCAATAACTACTTCTTGAAAACCGATGTTTTTGTTCAGTTTTTAGACACCAGTTACTACATGAATGTCGCTATTCTCGTGAATAGCAAAATTCGGAAGTTTACCTCAACTTACTGGAATATACAATTTCCGAGATTTCTGAAATGAATATTTTAAGATACATTTAAGACTCGGAGAAAATGCGTTTATAATTCAGAATTAGTTGCAGCAATTAAGTAGAGACGTGAAGATTAAATATTTGAGAGATTTACTGGTACATTTTTTAATTACTTCTTGAATAAGCTCTTTTCATTCTATCATTTTATAATAGACTCTGAATAAACTGTTGTGACAAGTGAGTTAATAATTTTCTTTTTCTGATAGTCGTGTTAAATTTAAACTCCAATTAAAAACGACTTTCAATGTTTAATTACTTTCTGTTATTCAGTCAACTTTTAACCTGACGTTATAGTCGTAAATGGAGTTTGGATTAAGTGAGTTGAAATGCAAAAATTTATAATAATTGTAAAGTTTTATAACATCCTGTCAAGTGACTAACTCCAAAAGCATGATGTAAAGCTGGATTATTTTTAGCTGATTTCTTAGGATTTAAGTAAATAGAACTCACTTTAATCTTGCTGATGAATTACGACATAAATTAGTAATCCATAGCTCTTTTTGATTATTTGCGTCTATGAATAACATCAAAAGATCTCCTGAATATAACTCTCATTAAAAAATATTAATAAATATTCCATTAATATTCATTTGGAGATGTCTCCCTAAAAACATTTTCTTGGTTTAAAAATAAAAAATCTGCAATTTATCTGTAATTCTATCATTCACATGTTTTCACATAATTCTTTGGATTAGTCGATCATCAAATTATTTTAGACACAGTTTATAGCTCAAAATTTCTCTCTGATATCTTTATCTGCTTCGGTACAAAAAATAATTTCGTTTAGCGAAAATAAACGACCACTTCATTATGTAATTAGGAAATTAGCTTCTGTCTGCAAACATGAAAACTCCGATAACCCGTGTCCCTCACCCTTACCCTCATTAACAGAAGACTGCTTTATGACGGGTTCTCCACGAGCTAATCCAGTTTTAACCGTCCATTTTTAACGATTCTATCCTTTCAAAATCCCGGAAAAAGCTTCTCTTTTTTTTATATACCTTAAACATTGACCGTTCGTGTCATATTTGGTCTTGGAGGTTTTTCCACTTAACGACCCCTCAGTTTGGTCCGGTTGCTTCTGTCAGCAACATATCATCTTTATCTCTCATTTTTACTTTGACTTACTCTTTTATTTCCATCTTTATCTCACACTTAGGACTTACTTTTGCAATAAACACCATCTGACACACCCTTGGGATAATAATTCATAGATATAATTCCCATCGATGCATCTTAGACAGATTTCATAGAATTTCAATTGAGTAAAATCATATTTTATGAACTCCCAAATGGAATGAACTTTTTCTCTATTCAGAATATCAAACTTGGGGCTATTCTTAGCTTTACTTAAAAGTAAACATTACAAAAAAAAAAATCAGAATCGTAATCATTGAGCACCTACTTTATACTTCTTGCAAAATACTCGACAAACCTTTTGTTCAAACAATTGTAGTTTGTTTTATTTTCTGGAAGAAGCTTAAAGCTACACTTATGCCTCACGCTTCACTATGGATTTCCAAGTTTTAGAAAAACGTGTTTCATGAACAAAATAGTACAAGAATTTTATATGGAATAGTATGAGCGATAAATACCAAGTCATCAAGAATTTATAGATCGATGTTTTATTGAAGCTTAAATAAAAATAAAAAGATCGGCCAGTTAATGTTTTATTGACGTCATAAAGGAGCCGACAGACAACTAAAGCAATTTTCCCTGATAAACGTGCAATCAAATAAAATTGGGGTTAGTAAACATCGGCCATGAAGAAGATTTATAAAAATGAATAGTTGCCACAAAACTTCTGTTTTGAAATTCTAAAACATGTGTTTAATTTTCAAGATTAAAGCATAAAATATCCTATGCAATTTGATGTTATTGTAAAGAATCTAATTTCACTGATGAGGTAGGTATTTGAGTCTTTTTGATCAAAAAATTGACAATGCTTTCTATAATAGTTAACAGTTAAACACTAATTGTAAACATAAGAGTGCCGAAACATGTTTTTGGAATTAAATTTTGTATAACTTTTGTACAAATGCTTTTATAAACTAATTTATCTTTTATTATTTCAGTGTAGTTGTAAAATTTCACTACTGTAACATGAATATGAAATAATATTTTACATAGTAGTTCTTTTACAATGTGCATACACTAATAAACTTTATTAAGCTTTATTTGTCATGCCATAAGTTGTAAGGCTTAGTAAGGCACGTTTATAAAAATAAAAGTAAAGTACAAGTCCAGTCAAAACTCTCTGTAACGAAACTCTTTATAAGTTGTTATAAAAAAAAATGTGTGCACAAAATATTAATCTTGTTGGCTGATGGACCAATCAGCATTTTTTCTAACTCGGAGAATTAAATTATATTAAATCTTTTCCTTTACAAAAGCGTTTCTATAATTTTTTGCACTTTTTAAAATTTCAAATGTAATCGTAAAAATTACCGTCTGTTTTAATTATATGTCGTTGTATATCTATGAATTGCATGTCCCACTTTAAACGCAAATACATTAGTTATTTTGAGTTGTTCCATATTATTTGATTACTCATTTTGTTTAACAAATAAAAGTACTCGGTCCCTCCAATTTTGTAATAGACAATTTCGACTATACTTATAAAACTTTTTTTTTTTGTATAACATGAAAGTAAATATCAACAATTTCACTTTGAAAGTTTTAGATTTGTATTTAGAATCTGGATAAAATGAGAATAAATACACGTAAGAATTTTTCCGAATTTAAGTGGACACTATAACGTCCACGATTTTGCCTGCAATTAGAACATAGTTATCAAAAATTGAATTTTATTGTACATTTTATAACTTTCGGTTATAAAATTTCTATAATTTTTTAAAAACACCAACTTTATGTCCAAGATTTCTCTTAATATTTTGATTTTTTTTTTAATAATTAACTAACTGTGTATAAATAATATAGAAACTTATATAACAAAACAACATAATTTTTCTATTGACTCTATTAATAATTATAATAATATAAAAGTGATTATAGCAATAACTTCAATGTAACTGTGTGTTTTCAACAAACATTATTTCCAAACAAAAAATTTCTATTTACTCTGAAGTGTATAATTTAAAATAAATATAATCCAGAATTATGTAGCTAAATGATTATACAAATTAACGTGAAAAGTTTGTTATCCATATTCGAAAATTTTATTCAATTAATAAATATTTATAGACCTATTTAAAATTATATTATAAATCCATACTAAAAAAAAAACAAAATTTTTATTTTATAATACTATTCGTTATATACTGAAATATTATATGCTAGTGTTATGCGCAAGTTTACATTTTTTAACGTCAGATACATTTAGCCTCACATAAACACAAACACATTATGAAAAATATGATGCAAGTTAAACGTGAGACATTTATTTGTTTTGTCTGTTAATTTTTCGAATTTCTTCACTGGTTAAAAATAAATAAAATTAAGAAAAAAAAGCTGTAAAAATGGCGGATGCGCCGGGAAAACATTTATTAAATGTTTGGTTTAATTATTCACGTTCAATTATATATATCTTTTTTTAAATGAGGCATAATCTTATTTTATTCTTTTATTACAATTTGTGTGATTTAAATTTGGTCTAGTGCCAAACATGATGTGTTGATGTTTTCTTTGAATATAAAAACGTGTTTACAACTGTTTTATTTTTCCGCGACTTAAAGTATTTTGTTTGTATGTATCTTGAAAATCAATATTATTGGATTAATAATAAAAAGTTAGGTAATGGAATAATATGTATTTATTTGTGTTAATTATAGTACACATATCCAGCTTAAACCTTTTAATATATTTCTTGAGCTTTCAATAAAAGTTTATTTTTTTATAATACTTTATTACAGGTTAATAATGAAATGAATACGTTAGCAAAATATTATATAACATGTGAATCGCAGTTGTGCAAAGAGCTGTCAGATTATCTGATACGGAAATTTATTCGGAACCACAGAGTTTGCAGCGTCGTCGTGTTGCGAATATATAAATAATAAAATAACGTTTGGAAGCATCCACTCCACTATTTATTTTTTCAATTGTAATCTTAAAGTGCAGTGCAGATTAGTGCTATTTTGTGAAAAAGCTAGAAAATACAATTATTGCTGTTTTATGTCTGTGTTAAATACAAAGCTATCATTCCAGCAAATTCAATCTTGGCAACTAAAATTATGTACCAATTAACTTTACACTTCAGACAAATTACCTAAATTTCTAATAAATTCAAGTAATCAAAAGCACGTTTCTAATCTCAAATTAGTCATTACTTATCTTATCAAATCAGTAATTTATCGTCAATTATACTGATGTTTATTTATGAAAGAATACAGAGTTTAGTGAAATAATGATCACGTTTAATTCGAGTTTGTTACAGTTTGTAGCACCCTTATACACTTCGGTTAATGTTAGAGACTTGTTCAATACCCTTGGCACTAGATTCGGCTCAACTAGATAATCTCTGTTACGTTGTACGGATACATACTCTAGAAAATTAATCCATACATGGAAACAAGTCTCCAACAGTGCTTATTAAGATGTTACAAGATGAAGATAATTGATATTGAAACTTGAGCTGTGAATTCGATTAGATAGATATGAACTCGAGTAACACACATTTACATTCAATACCATTGAAGTGTTTTAGTTTGGTAAATCAATTCATTAAAATGCGTATCACTTTCTCACTCAAGCTATGAGATAACAAATGAGCCTAGATTGGTTTACGCATTTTCAACTAATTCCTAATTCTAAGCTTATAAAAGTGAATAGCTGTGTTACAGGGTGTTATTTTTTTTAATTCTTTTTACATTAAAAATAAGAATAAAAAATGAATATTTTTTGGAAACAGAAGTTTTAATAATTAGAATTATTAACTGGTGTACAATGAGACTGGTAAGAAGATATAAAACTATGAAATTGAGAAATTTTTAGAATTATTTTAAAATATTATATCGACCTAGATTTTTAATCAGCAATTTGAAACCAAACATTTCGCACTTTCAATTCACAGTTTCAATGCTTTGGTAATATGATATAACTCATTCGTTGTTAACTGAATACTTGAATCACAAAAATTAAAAATTCTTGATAAATATAAATTGTTGAGACAATTAATAAATTGTAGAGTAAAATTTTTCGCTCATCTTTAATGATGAGATATTGTATAATTATATTTCCGGTATTCAACACTTCCTACGGTGTTATACAACAACACTGAAATGACTCTATTGTGAACCGGTAATAACAATATAATAGTTCAAAATCCGCACAAGTAAGTTAGAACAGAGGTCATTAATTAACACAGTCAGCGTCATTAAATTACAAAAAAATTCAGAATGTTAGATTTCAATTCATTAATAAGAAGAAAATATACATTAAAAGAAATTGATCTACAATTTTCAATTTAGGACAGATATTTTCATAATACCTAATTGTATTTCACTTAATCCATATTTCACAGATTACAGAAACACTGCTTGCGATTTACCTTCGGTTGTACTCTGTCAATTGCACAGAAACCTTTCAACCGCTTGTACCAAATAGATTGCTCTTATTTTGTATTCAAGCTCTTCCAATTTATCCATCGTCTCCAGCAACCCAATTGTTTCCAACACACAGTAACAACAAAGATTCCTTTTCATTTCTCCAATTCCCTCTAAAGTGCATTTAAAATTGTTCCATCAAACACAAAACAGTGTTACGATTTGCATAACCCGGTCGAGAATAACAAACATTCTCGTTGAAAGACTTCGTCTTGGCTTAAGTCTCGACCCCAAACACAGTAAATTATGCTGTGGTTGCGTTCTAATCCAACCGCAAACAATGCCGCTATCAAGACAAGCAAGCTTTTCCGAAAATAAAAAAAAGAATGATTTGACTCGTGCGGTTTTCCCTTTCAATTATTGTGCTTTACGTGGCGTTGAAAGCGCTTTTCAGTCGACGGAACGGTCTTTAAGTAGGGAAATAAGGACGGCTAGTTTCAGAAGTTGCTTCGGATAACGACCGCAGAGGTGTGGCGGTGAAACATCGTAATCGGGAGTGGGGTGCAGACACCTTGTTAACTACTGTTTTATCACGAGATGCTCGATTTCCCCGCTGCATTATAGAATTCTTTGATGGGGTACTAGCTCGCTGGAAAGACAACAAACTATTGTTCTGTTGCGACGCTTTTGTTTGGATATTTAAAGCGTATCATACGTTAGGGAGTTGGAATACACGACGAGTTTAATGAAGAGAGATGTTTGCGATGTTTACGGTTTTCCGCTTGTTTTTTAGTTTCTTTTTTAAGCTAGTTTATTTGTTTAGGTATTGAGATTTGCGTCGCAGTTTTTGCAATTATTAGCAACTCGAAACAACATCAAAAATGACAATCTACAAAACGCTACATAAAATTGTTCAATAATTTTATCTGCTTGAATGGAAGACAAAAACACTTTCAATTCTACGACTATATTAAAAAAGCTGTTTTTTAGTAGAATCAAAATAGACAATTTATTATTTTATAAAATTGTCCGATTTTTCAGGAAAGGTCAGGAAAAATATCTTCCAGTAGATAAAAAATATTTCGACTTATTTGACTTTATTTGCCACTAATGACAACTCTGCATTCAATTCATAATTAATTTATGCAATAATGAATTTCAATAATAAGGATCCGCTTCTGTGTTTATTTATTTATTCTATCATATGTACGATAAATTCCCAAAGCATCCCAAGTATGAATTTTCATTAAACGAAAACAAATTGAACTAATTTTCTCCCCTCACAAATTAAAATAAATTGTTAAAGAGTGTACATTGCGTGTTGGCAGACCAATAATTTTGACCCATAGGTGCGGCGTTTAGTATAACCCCTTTTATAAATCACCAGTCCCGAATCTAACTTAGTTTTAATAAACTTCACTTTGAAAAACTTTCACTCATTACTTGAAGCTTCCAAGCTTATAACTCGTAGAGATGTTACAAGTTAGACCATATTTATGTTCAGATGAATAGCTTAAGTTAACCAGTCTTCCGGCCTGCATCATTTCCCACCAATTCAATTAGATTTTAAAGCACTTGAAGCCGAAAGCCGAGTTGAGTGTTGGAGATTCCATCTACTGGAGTTTGAAGATATCCATCCTCCTGTTACATTCATTCAACTACCCATCGTCTTTCTGATGTTAGGTTGATTTTGAATTACAAAATAAATGTTGGTTCTGTGACAGCTGAGGCGAAAAATTAATGTAACGGATCGGTAATTGTTTGTTTACGAAAAGCAAAGGGATGAGTTAAGTTTGGTCAAGGTTGAAATGAATGTAAAAGAGAAATAAAAGCTCTGGTTTCAAACACAATTACAAATGAGCGGAAAAATAGAAAAAAGCAAAAAGAGAATGACAAACAAGAGAGAATAAGAAAATACATTATACAATAAGTAATTAACTCCGACGACAAAGCTAAAGCTATTAAATATGTTTGTGTGAAAATATTTGACTTAATAAAATGGTTGAATAGAAGAAAAGCTTTAAATTATTGTGTGTATTGACATTGACTAGGCCATAAAAACGACAATTTATTAGAAGCGCACTGCTATGGTTATTTACTGAATGATTATCTTAATGCTACGTATTTAACTTCCAGATCTGAACTTTTGAATTTGTCTTACTTTCGGCACAGAAATACGTAATTCTGAAAAAAAAATTTAGCTTGATCTAAGTCTGGAAATTTTCCATTAGTTCCATTTTGTTATTATATTCATAATACATCATCTTATAACAACAAACTATAAAGTTAAATCGACTTCCAGTTTTGTCTTTTAAAGGATTTGTAAACCGCAAGTACACTTTCACTGTAAAATTAGGACAGACTAAAGATAAAGTTCTAAGAGTTTTTATTTTAAGTCTGCAGTATGTTAACAATATATTCAGAAGTTATCAGAAGATTAACACCAATATTTTGGCTTCAAGTTATTTCAAAAGCAACTGGGATCAAGTGACATTTGATGCTCGTAATTATTCTATAGTAATTTTATTTTGAGTAGATGGAATTTTTGAGTCTTTCTACGATGAAAGCAGATAAAAGGAACTTCTGTCCAATCTGGACTATCGATCACACGACCGACGTTACGATGTGATGTCTTTATTGAAGTCGAAAGTTTCCAACGTTTGAGCAATGAAGCTTCTTGAGTAAGTCCCACATATCGTAAAATGTATGCGCTGTTCGCAACATAAAGAACAGCTTTGGTAAATCGCACTCTTTGTGAAGCAGACTTACGAGAATTTAAAACTGAACGATAAAATACACTGACGTGCAAATAATATTCCATAGGAATGCATTATGAACGAATTGTTCAATAAATAATTTTGTTGAAGTATGCCTATGTATACATTTATTTACTAATTTAAACAATGTTATAGTGGCAAAATTACTTTAGTTCCAAACATATATAAGGGAGTTCGGGAAAACAAATGTAATTATAACTTTCGAGTGTTACAAACTTGATGACGTCACTTGGACGCATAGAATTTTCCTGGACGTATTCAAACGAATTTTGAAACTACTCAATTATGTTAATTAAATTATAGTTAAATTGAAAGTTTGACTTTTATTTATTCCAGAAAAACTTTAATAAGATCTGAACTTTAATATATTCATTGGAACTTTGATTTAAAATTTATATAACATTGGTGACATAAATATAATCCACTTTATACTATCTAGATGCAGCCTCTATTAACTCTTCTTACAAACTTTCGAGATTAACTTATTAAAATATTTGCAAACTTTTTAAATGCAATAAATTAAATTCTTCCAAAGTATCAGCTATTATCTGCATAGTTTGTACTTTAAAACTCACTGTATTTTATTTCAAATTCTTTTTAAAATAGCTTGAGTTTTTGATTAGACGTAAAATTCTAATCAAGTTTTATGGATAGTCATTTGCGCTATCCGCTACGTAAACTAGAAAATATTCCAAGATCACAGAGTCAAGATACAAATAAAATTATGTTCTCTAGAAAATACCATAAATAATGATAAAGTAAGAGAACATTGCACCAATATACAAGCATTGTTAAGCTTGTCGTCCATGTTACGGAACGCTTGTTTATTACCCACATGCACAATTTAACTGGTTTAAATGAACTAAACTAGCAAATACACATTTTCAATTAACTTAAAACCATGGATTTAAACAATGAACATTTCATACGTATCGGTACTAATTTTTGGTGTGTGGTATTCTATAAGTTGGTTCAGGTTTTACATTGTAATAATAGTGTAATACGCCTAAAAAGCAATTGCTCAGCAGTGCACATAAATTTGTTTGAATATGATGAAACCAAAAATAGGTTAGTTAGAATTGTACGAGTTTGTTTAATGGTGGAATAACTCGATTTACATATTTCAGATAAAATTTATAGCTGCCATTATGCAAATTATTTAATCACAGCATTAAATATATTTCAAATAAACAATTATAAAAACATATAATAATATTGCATGTGAACTGCATCTAACATTTATGTCTTTCTGTTTGTTTTGGTAAAAAAGGAAAAATACTTTTGCAAGTTGATCTGTCGTATTTTATTTTTGTTTGCTTTTAGTGGGGAAAAATATGTCAGCTTATGATTAATTTCAGCACTGTAACTAAGCCAAGAATCTGCTGACAAAACTGTTAAAGATAAGTTTTTGCTAATAAGTCTTATTCTCAGAAACCCTTTAATTGCATTTGCATTTGAATATAAATCTCAAACCTTGGCTTTATCATGACTTTTAAAGAGTTCGGTTTGTATAATACGAATAAATCAAGTAAATTAAATTTGTATAGGTTAGCTGATGTTATCTCTAAGAGAAAGCTACAAGATTAGCGTGTGAAAGGGTTATTGCAAGTACTTTTGTTCAAGTTTTCTTTTAAATAAATAAAGTTGAATATAAAATCTGAGAGATTTTTTCTATGCAAAGTAGCTATTTGAATACTATCTGAAATAAAAATCTTGAAATAGGAAAAATATTTATATACAGAGATTAAGTTAGTATTAAAAAAGATTAATTATATTACTATTATGTCTTAAAACGCGTTGAAACTGTAATGGCGAGAATAAGAGTACAGAAGTCCGAGGTTATCGAAGTGAATAAAGCTATTTAGAAGTGAAAAGTCTGCAACGGATTTTACGAAATCCGATTAAAGTAGTTTATAGCTTCCACTTTCAACAAAACTAAACATAGAGAAGCGTCTAAAGCTCTTGTCGTATTATAGTATTAAGTTTAATCAACAATTCAGAGAGAAGAAGAATTGAAGAAATTAAAAAAAGTAGGTAACTATAATAAAATAATTACCAAAAATTTCATGTGTAGTTTTTAGTTTACGTTAATTTTAAACTGGTTTGGGTGAAGTAGTTTAGTAGGGTTAGCGATTACACGAAACACTTTATTTTATATTCTATCAATAATTTAGTGGAATTAAAGTAAAGCTGGCAACAAAGCTCCAAATCCCTTCATGATTCACGCACAACCTTGGTAAAACTAAATAAATTGTACTCAAGAGTAAATTTATCTAACGATTGTTTCAGAGATTAGAATGAATTTGTAAACTGAACTGAACAATTCATCTATTTTTGATTCATTCACACTACTAAGAAACTCCCTTCAGGACACTCAATAATTTAAGGTAAAACACCCTGATTTTGAAGGTAGTTCGAAAAGTACAAAATTTCAAGCAAAACACCCTAATTTTCAAGGTAGTTCGAAAAGTCTAAAATTTTAAGGAAAATCACCCTGATTTTCAAGAGTACCACGTCTGGAAAATCTATCTTTTAAAGAAATAAATAACCTAATTTCCAAGGTAACTCAAAGGCATGCCCGCTTCAGGATACTCACTTTTTTAAGGAAAATCACCCTGATTTTCAACATAAAAGATTTTGTACGCTAACCCCCTTCAGGACACTCAATAATTTAAGGTAAAACACCCTGATTTTCAAGGTAGATAATAAAAGTAAAAAAAATTGTAAAAAAAATTCATGAAAATACCCTGATTTTCAAGGTAGTTAATAAAAGTAAAGAAAAATCATAAAAATAGCACGATTTTCGAAGTTGATAAAAAAAGCAAAAAAAATATTGTAAAAATCCCCCGATTTTCAAGGTAGTTAAAAACGCTGAAAATTTCGAGCAAAATGGTCTGCTTTTCAAGGGTAAATAGAAAAGCAGAAAAAATTGTGAAAATGTCTCGATTTTCAAGGTAGATAGAACACTTAGTTTTCTTAATCATTTTGGTCTGGTTTTCCTTTGCACACCTCATCTTTTAAGGAAAACACCCTGATTTTCAAAGTATATTGTAAAGTTAACATTTTTATGGAAGGGTAAACAGAAAAGCACAAAAACGTGAAAACACCCCCGTTTTTTTATTGAACCACTTATTATTATAATTTAATTATTTAACACATAAATTTAAGGTGAATCGTCTTCTGATGAAGTGGGTGGTGTGGCTTCTTGATCGTTACTGCAAGAATGATCATAAATACAAATTAATTGTTTTGAGTTGATTCACCGTTCATCATCTGTTGCAATCTCACCGACAGCATCCAAAAAATCCTTTCGTGCACTGCCATTTCTAAAGATAAACGAAATAAAAGTGCCAATACCCCAGAAGGGCGTTTTGAATTTAATGGTAACTTTGTTGCTCTCATTTTGTTCCAATGTGGCTATCAGATACTTCGGCACAGTTATTTTATCATTAATTAAGATAGTTGTATGAGCTACTGATACCGATAGCAGTGTAGCTGTTGGTACACATTTACTAATAATTTGAACATAATCGACATGATACTCGTAGTAATTATTGTCTTTAAAGAAATAAATTTTTTCATTAATATATCTAAACGCTTTGTCAACATTAGAAGGGATACTAGAAAACAATTCAGCTATCATACCATGTTTCTTAGGTCTAAGCAGACATTCATCAAATTGTATAAACATTGTGCTGTCATAAAATACATAAGTTTGACCAGAATAAGTACTAAATATTGCATTAGTTTTCTTTCCACTAGGAACACCCAAACTTGTGATAAATCTTCCATTATAACCATTTTTAACAACGAAACTAAGAAAATCAATAATATAATATAAGTTGTTTGTTGTTAACAAAATAGTTTCATCTGGTCTCTGATAAATTTGTGATATTTCTTGAAAATTATCTGGTAAAAAAGTTAAATAATCTGTAATTAATTTTGGTTTATTATCATAGCTCATGTCTTTTAAATTAACAATCCAGACATATTTCTTGTAGAAAATATATAATTTATGATTTGCTATTAAAAATGTGTTAATAGTTTCACTTAAGCTGCATAAATCAGGTAATGAATCAGTCTTTTTAAGAGTCAAAGTAATAGGTTTTTTAGTTGTGGTAGATGTAGTAGTTGTGGTAGTTGTAGTTGGTATTGATTCATATTTTGACCGTTCAGGTATTCCATATAAATATTAATTTGCCCAAATATCATCTTGCGTTAATTTATCACCATCTTCTTTATAATAAGCATACATAATTGCTTTATCATTGGCAGAATGTTTAATTACCTAGTTCTCCAAAATACCAGATTTCTGATTTATCAAAATGAATTCCTCGACATTCATCATTATTTGGAAAGAATCCATATGCTAAAATATTACCTTTTCCATAAAAACTTTTAGAACATACTCCTTTTTGACACCGGGAATTATGATTATGTTGAAACGGCATATTAGCAAATGAAATAAGTTTATCTGGTTTATTACTATTAAACTCAAATTTTAATTTTGAAACCGATTCCCATCGATCAAATGCTTTTTGTGCTAATTCTTTCATTTCGTTTGTTGCCAACGAAAAATACCATTTAAGATTTGTTTTAGACCATTTGTTAGTGTGAACTCTATAAGCAGTTGGATTATCTCTAACACCACATCTAGAAGTATTAATCAAAGCAAGTGTTTCTTGATTTAATGTTCCATCAGTAGGTAAATTATAGAATTCTTGAAACTTTATTAATACCTCACTGGTTTCAGCTATTAATGGTCCATTACTCAATAAATACCCAAATTTTTTTAAATAATTATTACTATTAACATCGCCTTCGGTTCTGTGCCAGAGATCATCTGAACTTTTTACAGTAGTGAGAAATAAGAAAAGAATAATATATTTCATTTATTAGAGTAAATATCAAATTAAACAATTGCAATATCTTAAAAAATAATTGTCTTATTTAATTATTTACTTTAATTAGTTTCTTAGTAGTATTCACCAATCATCTTTAATTCATTTAACTATACGGATCATTAAATAATTGTTTTCGTTAAGGGGACACCTTATGTGAATGTGTGTTATTATATACAAGACAAACGTAATGTAATTTTAAACTGCCGCATTTGTGCATGAACTGTGTTCCTTTCATTTTTAATTTTGAGGACCAAAATTCGTCGAGCATGCTCCATATTTCACTAAAAATAATTATCTTGTGAATTCTAAATCGAATTACATAAAGCCAAGGGCTCCAGAATTGTTTCAGATTATTGTGTCAGCAAATTCTCAACAGTTACTAAAACAATGGACCAGTTCTGTCGAGTGCTTTCGTGTCTGAAATCTTAAAATGAGACATTTCATACTAGTACTTTCATAGTATTATTAAAGCTTCAGAAATGAAAGAGTTTATTTGTCAATTAGTGACAGTTGTCACTTCTATTCTATTTTCAATTCTTATTCTTATTTTCACTATTTTTCAAAAGAGTTTACATCTCGCAAGAAGATTTCCATCCGATGGCGTTTTTATGAGGATAAGATGAAAATTGCTTGATTTCTGTAGTCACAAAAGGAAAATATGTTAGACATATTTTCTGTAGAGTAGGATTAGACTATAAAAAATTCTTTTTACACGTTGTACCACCCCAGTCAATAAATAACAGTACAAACTTTACAACAAAAGCTACACTACATAGGCGAACAATCGATGGAAATATTTCATTGGTGAATAGGCACACCGACATTACTTTCCCTGTCTCGTAAAACGTTGATTTTATTGAGAAAATTATCAGTAAATTCGTTTATAGTATTTCAACAAGACTTAATTAATTCTGTTAGTAATTTGAAAAAGATGTAGTCCTTTTGACACATTTAATTGCTTGTAAAGCTTTTTGGAGTTATTAATTTCAGTTTTAATTTAATGGAGAAATAATACTGTGTTTTTCATTTGGGAATAAATAAATTATAAAGATCTTCGTAAAATGTCAGAATCTTCGAATTAAGCGAACATTGTAAAATATTGCAGCATAGAAGAAGTTTCAAAAAGTAAAAGCTCGCTAGAAGAGAAATGCAACCCTCATATTTTTTCCCTTTGCTATAATAACGACTTTTTATTATCTAAATCTCAACCTTTCTCACCTAAATTAATTTTGCTTTTATTCCAACTCCAAGACTTTTCTTGTCTAGTCTAAGTAGTTTGATTGGGTTTTCTGATTACACCTTGCGTATACAAGAGAGAAGAAACTCTGTTTTAACCCTTATTATATTAACTAGGAAGTTAATCGGGTAAGCAAAGTTGCAGCAACGTTTGCTCTTTACAGGCTGTAAATCCACTACTTCCTTCCTTTCTAAACTTAATTACTTGGAAGCTAGACTTCGTGCATTTTTCATATCTGTCATTAATATCAGCTATATAAATGAAACTTACGAATTCACTCTCCGAAGGTAATTTTCACTGAATAAATATTTCACACCCTTAGCGTATTTGTGTGCTTTTCATTTGGCATTCGCGACCTGATTTCGCAATCGATGGAAATGCTTTTCGTTCTCATCTTAATATACATCGACCTGCGTAGAATTCTCTCAAATCAAAAGGATAACATTTCTTTTACTTTTATCCGCCTAACAATAGATATAAATTTTCATCTTCTCAACTACAAAAATTGAAGCTAACGGAAACCTTTAAAAAGCTTCGATTCATTTTTCTTCTATATTATTGGCAAGATTTTGCCGTAATTCTTCCAACAAACGCAAAAATTAACCTGAATAACAATAAATAAGCTTTTCGATAAATTTATGGTTTGTTTGGTTTGTGTTTAGTGACCTGAATCAATAGAGTTTTCCCGGATTCAAAAATAGTTTTAGATAAAAATAATGTCTCAGAAAAGAGTTTTATATTCAGTCACATTTAAACTGCTTTGCTTTTGGAAATGTAATAAAATTTGTTAGACAACATCACGTATGCTATTCAAGCTTCGCTTCACTTTAATCTCAGCTTGACACCTAACCGAATTCTCTAAATTCAATCTAATGATTGGAAAATTCCTGAACATAAATGAAGGTATAGTTAATTAACTCATTTATAACATCTGTGAGAGATAACAGAACGTCTCAAAACAAAATTAATAATAAAGTAAAAAAAGTGTAGCTGAGCAATAAAAAGCAAAGGCAAAGCGAATATAAATTAAATTTTGGACAATAGTTGAAATTTAATTATAAGCTATATTTTTCCACGTTTCTTTGTTCTATTAAATTCACGTTTCACTCATTCATTCAGACTTTAGGGAAAGCATTTTTTAATAGAAATTGATTAAATAGATTCTATTATACTTTTACAATGCATTTGGAACTTTACTCTTTAAATCTATAATAAAGTTTTCCGTTTGAAATACACAATAGACAGACCGAGTTGAACTATTTCCAATTTTTCTATAGATTGAAAAATTAAATTAGTACGACCTATCTGCAAGAGAACTAAATTTATTGAAGCGAAATTCATAATTCTATCTATTTCATACACTAGTGAGCTTTTAAAGCTTCTGCTCCTCTAAGATAATACAAGCTTTTATAAAAGCTTAAGTGTAATTAAAAAAAATACGGTTTCAATGCATTGTAGAGATTTACTTTATAAATTTATGAATGTTTGTAATTTTACAGTTATAGTGTTAAAAGTATGTAAAATGTAAAGTTTACAAGAATAAAAGTCTCCTTTTAGAAAAAGTATCAAACTGTTAAAATCTTTAAAATTCATAATGTCCTGTTTTTTATCTAAAATTGATGTTTGAAAGCATCTAATTTCGTTCAAGTCTGTTCTCCAAAGTTGCGCAACGTTTTCTTAAATTTAAGGGATGTTAGAGACCCAAGAAGAACATAAAAAAACATAAAAACTTTTAATCCCATTATCCTAACTGATGTTGAGACGATATCAATTCGTTTTCGGTGGTTTTGTGTGCTTCCTCTTTCCTAAATGACGTTAAGCCTTCTCGCCAACGATAATATCTTTTGTATGACAGCGATTTAAAAATTTTAACGTTAAACGATAAATTCTCAACAAAGTTCCCATTTAGCTTGTAGCAATTAAAGTTATGGATGTGACACTCCTTGAAGCATCTAACAAAGTACTTTATTTCATTTTGTTAACAGAAACATGAATTTTGTAATTTAATAAAGAAACAATACAATTTTCAAAATTAGGTAGATAAGGTACTAAATAAGTGAATCGAAAACAAGTAAATTGCTTTTACTTAGCACAAAACTGAGTTAGTTGAAGGGTCAAATGAGTTAGTGTGTCCTATTAAGATTTTGCCGCAACTTGATACTCTAATGGTTTTGTATAATTAATTCCTCCCGCAACTAACTTGTAATAAACGTGCTAATAAACATGTCGCTTATGGAAACAATTAATTCAACAAATATGTTCTAGCTTTTAGCTTAGGTGAACTAGTGGAAGAATTTATTTAATTCAAAGTTTCAACGTGAATCTAGTCTCTTGAAAATTAGCTTGAATCATTGTTAATGCGGTTAGAGAGTTATTAAATATTAACTTTAAGATAATTGCTGCATGACTCTATACACAATAAAAGCACTATTCAGGGTAAATAATTAAGGAAATTCGTCATAAAGTAAGCTTGACTGAGCCGACACAGACTGAGAAGTATCTGACTGTAATAACCAACGACATTTATCAAAAGAGACACACAGTTTCCGTTTTAATTGCAATATCACAAGAAAACCTTTTCACATATTCATTTGAGATGAATTTATCACATTAACAGCGGAAACTACTCTCTACTGTTAAACTAATATTCAAGCACCTTCCTGAGTTGAAATAATAGACCTCTGCATTGTTGGCAACGGACGGAACTATTAAAACTCAATCAAAAATGCACAAATTTTCATTATCAAGCTACACAAATAATAAAAAATAAAACTTGTTGGAATTTTATCCGTTTTTGTAAAATATTATTAATCATTTTAATCTGAACCTAATTCGGATTCTAAATATGTGTGCTATAAATCAAACATTTGTCGACGATCAGAGGGGAAAATATTCCAATATTGTCGTTCTCATCCTTCTTCGAATGATGCTATCGATTTCACCTCAAGCTAACTGAAAGTAATATTGTTTTCATTTAATTTATTGCACCTGCGGTAAGAAAAGATATTTGAAGGAAACCTAACAGATGTACAACGACGTCCATATTTGAGACAACTTGAAAATACATAATATTCTCGTTGTTTTCTATTTTTAAATGTTTGTAAACTTTCGATTATTTTTCTTCATTTTATCAAAGAAATTTTCTTGTTATTTTAATCACGCGAAAGATATATTGCTGTTGGCTTAACTTTTAATTAGTTGAGAGATGAGAAGCAATGTAGCAAAGTACCTAAGCTATTCACGGTTGCCCAAAGAACTATGTTGCTGATTCGAACGATCTGCTTTAAATTAGATTTAACCACTCCATAAATTAAAGACTAGGTTTAAAACTATAAAAGCAATTTACGGAAGGTCTCAGCGACATTAAGCTCTCAGTAATTGTTACGGGTTTACTTCACGCGATAAGTGACGAAGAGACGGCGTTGATCGATGCCTCAACAGGATGTGGAAGGGTTCACGAATCATCTACCAACTTCATGGAGCTAAAGGTGCACAGCTTGTTACAGAGTTGAAACTTTTCAGTTACTTGAAAAGGAGCATAACGTTTTTTTAAAGTAGACACAAAATATAGATTTTATCTAATCATAAAACACGAATTATGGAAATTGATTCAATAAACTGTTTTTTGTTTTTTATAGAAATTGACGGGAAAATAGTCCATTGGTGCTTTAAGATAGCAAAAAGTGTTTTACTTAAAATATTATTTATTGCTTTTGTTCTCCTAAGTAATAAAAATAAGTTAATGTAGATATTATATAGAAAAATCTCGTAATACCTACTTAATAATTTGTTATCAAATTTTTCCCTCATATTGCTTACAAAATGTTGAATTATTATTGGAGTCCAAGAATGAGCAAAATGAATTTTTGTTATTATTATCTTAGCAGCAGATTCCAGATATTAGGTTCTAAAAAAAGAAATAAATACAGCTTGACAAAAAATAATTTAACTTGTTTCAAGCTTGATTATGTTTAACAAAAAAAAAACGAATACGCCATAAAACGTTTAATAATTCACTCTAAATAAAAAAATCATTGTTGTACATTTTAGAATTTGGTTTGAAGGAACTTGAGTTTAGATATGTGTGTATGCTCGAGTGGGAAATTAAGCTGATCAGTGCTTAGGGTTTAAGGTCGGCGGCTTTGACATGCGTCATTAAATTACCTAATTGCGACGATACGAGGTCGCCTCATCCGGATATGAATAATCAGCTTAGAGACAATCAAGCCTAGCCACTTAAAATTATACCATGATTGATGGAATAGGCGTCCGTTGAAACCCATCATCAGACTAACCGCATTAAGCTTGTCTTGTGATAGATAATTAGATTATCTAGATCGCAACACCTCACTATCGACTACACGCAAAGCAGTATAAAAATAAAAATCTTATACTATCGTTTGTTAATATTTGATAGAAAAGGATAAAGGACGAAAGAGAGAACAAATCAGGTTTGAATCTAACACAATAAGGATTCAGCTCTAAAGCGAATTTATGTCAAATCCAATTTGGAAACATTAGTAGCGCTTTACCTCCTGCTTATGCAGTTTTTCTAGGGCGTAACTTAATTTCCAAGTTAAATTTAAGGTTGATAACTTTAAATTCAAGACTTGCGAGTTATGAAAAAGTAACTATCGTCAACACATTTGCTTCTATTTGCATATCTATCCCGCATATGGGAAATTGCGCTGTCATCAGTAAAATACTTCCGGAAGGGAAAGAAAATGCAATTTATAAAATTGATACATGCGAATAAATAAACTTGCGCCAATTCCAATGGGTCAGATATTTCACACCTAACACATACAAATTAGATGTCTTTTTCCTCTCCATAAAATTTCTATTCCCGAATGTTCTTACAATTTTAACGTCTTCCCAGCAAATTTCAACATTTTTACGAGTACCTCATAACCATTTTTTTTTCTTTTATATAAATACAAGTGTCGTTTACAGAAATTTTGAAAAATGTTATGTTCAGCGAGTTTTGCAGATGCAAAACAGGCCTATTTTTATGAATGCAGCCTCTACAAATTGCGGACATACAATGATCACTGTTCCGGAGTTTTTGTTGACCTCGTTTCGCAAGGACTGCAGTTAAAACATACAAAATGAAACAAAATTGGAGGAGCGGAGCTGAATATATTCAAGTGAATTTTGAAACATTCGTTTAGGTTTTTTTCTACACTGAATATAAACACAGTGATACCATTCAGGCAAAGCCATAGCGTGACGCATAATGGAAATGTGGCCTACTTTATGAATTATACATTACTAAGAACGTATTTTACACTGCACTACTTTTCAACTTTTGTATTAGTGTATGTCTACTTTTCCCTGAATTATACTAATATTTTATTGTTAACATTTCAAAATTAAAAATTAACATACAGATTTGAATGATAATTTCAAAGAAAAATATGCAAAATTGGCCATTTTTGATGGACAAAGCTGTTAACTTTTACATTAATTGGTTATCCAACAAATTATAGTAGAATTAACAAAAAAAGTTATTGAACCGTTTTATTGATTTTCTGAAATTATTATTTTTAAGTGATCCGTTTCTAAAAACAAACTATCGAATCCCAGAATTTTATCAAGAAATTGTAGGTTATAAAATGTTTGAAATGCATAGAAGGATGTAAAATAATTTTGCGTAATTTCTATTAAATTTGAAACTGCAAATTACATTCTTTTTGACAATCTAAACATTGACTTCTTTAACTAAACGACAAACAATAAAATTCATCAAGTCCAATATAAATTAAAAATGTTAAATGGTTATAATCGGCCGTATTTTCAACACAGCAATGAGCAAATTCATAGGAAAAGTCTCCAAAATCAATGGATAATGGAACGGATAAATTAAAATTCAAAAGCACAAGTCTATTTACATAATGCATTAGTAGAAAACAAAAACTAATTTTTCAGAAGTTGAACTCTCTGTGAAATCAAATTATGATAAATAAGAGTTCAGAAATTTTAATCAAAATATTCTGATAAGTTTGATAAGAATAATTTAAAATTATAAATGTACATGGCTTTTTACGGCTTGGCAAACTTTTTAATATTTGTTGTATTTTATTTTTTATTTCATTGAAAAAAGAGATTTAAATTATGGTTATTCCCTGGAGCAAACAACAAATTAATTAAATCATTCACTCAAATAGTGCTTTGAAGAATTAAAGGATTACAATTGACAGATCAGAAATAAACTTTACTTTATATTGAACTAGGATTTAATAAATTGGATTGCAATTGTCAGCTTTTAATTTGGAAATAAAAAAGTGTAGGTGAATATTTTATGCCTAACAAAATGATCCTCTGTGATTTTGAGTGACTTTTGTTAAATCCGCCACTTATAGGTTGCCAATGTTTCAAAGTTTGAAAAAAGCTGTAAACTCCAATTGTCTAATTAATTGATAATTTTTGTGTAAATTGGCTAATTTAATCCATTTGAAAATCATTTTCATTTTAAATGGAAAAACCCGGTAAACTGTTAAAATTGTATTTATTCTACCGTCGTCGGCGTCGTCCTTGTAAATTATGTAGACAATATGTATTAAGAACAACACAAACAACTTAATCTGCCAAGTTTTAAAATCCTCTGCACACATGGCTGACCGCAGTATGCACATATATTACTTCCAACTGAAAGGAAGCTTACTATGTAAACAGTTAGTGGGGTTGTGAATAGTACACATGAACATCCTATACAAAATAATTCGTTTAGCTGAATACCGATGTAAAGTAGTGATGTCGTTATCTGAATTGTATCAGAACAGAATGTAAAGTATCTCTCTTACATTTACCCCTAATTCGATTGATCCCAATTCTTATCCCGTTTTTATTTTTATCACGATCACCAATGTAAAACCTATTACTAACACCGAAATGAATGCTACTAGAAAGCTGATTGCAGTATCAAAAAGAAGAACAAAGTTTCTTCGTAAAACAAAATGGAATTAATTCATATTATGTGCGGTAATTGAGTTGCCAACTTTTCCTTGCTTTTTATCATACCTATTTAAAGTAATGGAATCTCAGAACACAAAGTCAATTCGAAAAACTTAAGTAAATAAATTGGGAACTTTTCATATGGTAATGTACAACCAATACCATCCTTTTTCCTGCTTTTTAATATTCTCACATGACATGTTAGGCACAAAAGCTGTATTGAACTTCACGAAGAAATGCTGCCTCAGCTCTAGAAATACGTTTGAATGAATGAAAGAGAAGAAACATATTTCTTTCACTTTTTTCTTTCTATACAGTATTTATAATAATGAGTCATAAGTCATCACACCTCCGGAAATTATATCCTGATGAAAAAATCCAATGTAATAATGTTATTTCCGATTGTCATTAATTTAAAATGTGTCTGTTTCACTTATGTCCGTTTTTATTTATTGTACGAGAACCAGATGCTTAATGTCAATTTAAATTATCCCTAAGACTATTAAAAATTTCAGTCTGCATTGAATTATAACAATCAGTGGTAACAGCTGAATGAAAGCACTCATTTCAATAACAGCTTTCTCAAACTCTATAAATCTGAAGCTTTACTTTAGTTTTCGAAGTGTTAATCTACAAAACATTTTGATAAAACATAAAACGGGTAATTAAAGATTGAAATTTCTATTTTTGTTTCTATTTTAAAGGTGACAGTATTGAATGTATATACTAAAATAAAATAGGAGGACTATTTTTGTTTTGGGTATTTATGAGAATAAATTTGTTTTGTTATAAATATGTCATTAGCTGACTCCACTGAGTCAGAAACAAGCTCATTAAGAAATATTTTTGAAATCTACTCTGAAAAATATTTAAGTGAATTATCTGGATGTTTGTGGAAATCTTCATTCTAGAAAACCAAAATTGACATTCCTTGTTTTTCTCTGAACTTTTATTGAGTAAAACAAAGCGTTTCGATGGAAAGATATAAATTCCAAGAACATTTTGATTGCTAATGACTCTTAGAAATGATAATTGTACAATAATTGATAATTAGAATTATTTGAATCCGCCGTACAACAGAATTTTGGTAGTTTTGATAAACTTGGCAATAAGCAGTCATTGGTTACTCGTTGAAACATTCACTGTATTACCCTTTTTCGTAAGAAATTGTTAGTCCAATAACAAAGATGTCAGGTGGAGTAGAGTAAGAAAAAAAGTGTTATCTCTATGGTCACAAAAAATATTTCATTTTTAATTGAATACGACAGATGGATGGCTTATTCAAATCAATGAGTATCGAATAATGTTTTAATTTTTATTTTGATATTTTTATATTTTTTCATCAAATTTTTTTTCTGCTTATAGATATTCAGGTAGTACAGTTAATTCGTTTGATCTGAAAATGAAGTGGAATAGTTAACACTTTCTAAGCTTCTGCGAAAGCAGGCCCTAGTAGGTATAAACAATATTTACTCTAAATCTCATTCAACATTCCGTGCATTGTACGGTAAAATTAAACTAAAACCTAAATCATTAAAAGTAAACCTGTCCCTATGAATAAGACATCAGATTCTAATTATTCATAACTCCAAAATTTCCATCTATAATCAATTTAAATGTGCAATCAATCACCTGCTGACCCAAATCAAAGAAAAAGCATCACGACGTTGCCACAGCGTCATTTGCTTTTGACAGCTTTTGAAAAATATAAAACTCACCTCTGGCAGTATATATATACTTTTATTCTAATATCAAATGCAGAATATAAAACCCCGACACTTTCATGAGATAAATTTGATGCACCACGCTATTCAAAGCTTCTTTTGTGACAGCTTGAAAAAAGCTCACATAAATTACTTTATTTCCATTAAAATTACGTGACTATTTTTCAAGCAACTCATTGCTAGTATGCAAGTCAGGTCTATTCGTAACAATGTTGCAGTTGAAAATTTGCGAGAATAGTGCAGTATTATATAGATTCTATTATCTCACAGAAAAAATATGTTTTATATTGTTTATTTGAGCTTTAGAGTAAAATGTGATTGAATAATCTTCAACAATAATAGATTGATGTTATTTCTTTAAAATTTATTACAAATCGCCAAACTTCTATTGTTGTTTATTAATTCCAAACTGTTTTAGTTGACAGTAATGACTGTATTGTTTTGTTAGCGACAGCTAATCAAAAAGTTGGAATTCTGCATCCACAGTCAATTAACCAATCTCTGACACAATCTTAATGATAAATTGAAGTCATCTAATTTAATTTGAATATACCATATGGCTTTTTTCTTAAATTTCACGACTTAAGGCAGATATCTAAGCATCATAGAATACATTTATCAACAGGTTATTAGCAATTAAAGCATTTTACAAATACAGTGTGTCCGTATTTCGATGCTTACCCTTGAGATCTTGGTTATTAGAAGAAATAAAAAATCGGTTAAATAAGGGATATTTTCTAGAATTTAATGCTCAAGACGAATCTCATTTCAAAATCAATCAACTTTTTTTCAGTTTTGAAATTTTTTGGAAAAACTGAAATTTGCCGATTTTATTTATTATCAGTAATTCGATTATGCTTTATGCTACCACTTTCAAACTTTTACATTGTTGGGACACTTTTTTGAAACAAATATTTTATTGTCAGCGAGTACCTTCGAGTCTCCATTTCTACAAGAGATATTGACGAAAAATAAATTTGGAGATGTAAGACTTTGTGTACTTGTTATTATCGCTATTTATGTACCATTATTACCACCAATTGATTCAATCCTTAAAAGTGATTAATTATTAATAATTCATGCACACAGTTCCAAATCTCCCACCAGTGCCACTTATACATGACCACAGAAACATAGCTTATCATTTGCTTAAAAATGACGCAAACATTTCACAGCCTACTGGTTTTGCACTAGTGTTAGAGTTATTTTCTGCTAATATCTCTTGTAGAAATTTAAATGTAAGAATATTCAGGTAATTAAAAATCCAATTCGGCTTCCATAAGAAAAACAAAAGATAGTACTACTAATTCGGAAACAAATGAGAATTCAGGATGCTTCTTAGCACTAATAAACTTGTCATAAAAAAGTGTCTTAACAAGTTTAAGAAGTTTGAAAAACGTTAGAGAGTAACAGAAAAATAAAAATTGACAAATTTTAGTTTTTTCAAAATATCTCAAAACTGAGAAAAACCAAAATGAATTTGAAATGAGATTAAGTTTGAGCATTAAATTCTGCTAAACATTCCCCATTTAACCGTTGCTCTACCTCTTCTACTAACTGAGATACTAATGGTGAGCATCGAAATATGGACACACTGTAGAGCATAAAATTACGTAATGTAAATTATCTAAAACCAAAAGTTAAATAAAGTATCTATCAGAATTCAGTTTAATCAATAATTATTTCATTTTCAATCTCAGGTAATCCAGAAACTCTTCTCTATGCTGGAGGCTTTAGATAAATTACTTAAAGTAAAATATCCAGGATAATTATTTCTCAAAAGATAGGTATTGCATTTCAAAAGACGTTAGCTTTTTGAATACAAAGGTTATAGCACAGTGAAATTTCCAATACCTAAACATTTTAAATAGAAACTCTTTGAAATTATTTTAATCCAAGAGCAATTCTATCATCTTCTTACCAAAGGAATAGAGCAATTGAAAGTGGAAAACAAGTTTTATTTAATTATATACATATGATGTATAAATTTTAGCTTTTTTAATTAAAAACTTTTTTCAGAACTATAAGAGGTAGTTTTTGTTTTGCATTTTCTTAGTTTCCTTTGTCTGGAATTGAAGCTGCTAATCCCAAGCTATCCATTTAACGTGGATAAAGTCAATACCGCTGTCCTCAAGTACCTAATAGTCTTTTCCTCCGAGCCAAAAATCCGACTTCAGACAATTGTAAGAGTAGAATCGATGCAATATTTCCCGAAATTGGCTTGGCCCCTTTCAGTTATCCCTAGCGGCTTTATTCCAATTTACCGTTTACATATCTACGTGCTCGCGGCTGAATAGGTGATTTAACATTAGAGAGAAAAAGTCTCAAAGCAGTCAGTGACACCGGACTATTCTTGCAAACTCCGTGCGAAGAATTTAATTTCAAATACATGCAACTTTTGAAATGAGAAATCTGGAAAAAAGAGTGAAATTCGAGCTCCGTACTTGAGTAACTCTTTCTTATATCCACATTCCAGAGAAAAAGAATGTTTGTTTGTTTTGTAATAATTTCGTGCGCTCGAAAAATGAGAAAAGTGTTGCTCTCCGTCGAGCAAATGCGAAAGCTAAAATAAGTTAGAATAGATTTTTATAATGTAAATTGTAGATTGGTAGCGCCTCGGTGGAAGCATAGCTGAATTATTTATGCGGAGAAACGCATTTTTCTATTCGACTCCTACACTGTTGTCTCTTGAGACCGTTTCAGATACGGCAACGCCATAAAAACATGTTGAGACCAATTCAACGAAACGGGAATACAATTCGTGAAGAGGCTAATAGAAGGGTCGATGAGTAATGCGAAATGATAATGCAATCTAGGTAATAGAGAGAAAACTTGACGGACACTTGCCATGATTGATTCCGGTTGGAATGACGAATGATGAAAGAGTGTGCTAAAAGTGCCTTTAGAACCCGACGAAGATAAGAAAAATTACGATGATTTGCGGTTCACGCCGTAATCTGGTGAGTTACCAAAGAATATTACCAAATAAAAGAAAAAACAAGTTTTAATTAGCACGTATAAGCGATTCATTTTACGTGAAAAAAACAACTTTTGCCTTTTATTTATAAACTGCAACAATTTCATTCAATGATAACAATAACAAAAACAATGCCAGCCAAATGAGTAGTCAGTATAAATTAAAAAGTAAAAATTAATTAATCCTCAACACGTGCTTTTGTCCTTTGAATTTTCCAATTTCCTGTTTTTTCTATTTGCTTGAATGATGGCAAAAGTATCTCAAATCTTGAATGTTAAATAATTAATTATGATTATGAAATGAAAGAGAAATGCTTGCTTCTGAAGCTCATTTTTTTTAATAAAGCTGCATTTGCTTTATTACTTTCAGTATTGAGAATCTAATTTGATGAAAAGTATCTTTCCTCGAACAAGTCAAAACCCTTTTAATCTTAACTCTACCCTTGACATTCCAATCCCTTTCTATAGCAATCCTCTCGAATGCAAATTTCGAACGTTTTGTAAACAGTACTTTGTATCATATCGTCCATGTGGATAAGGCATGAATTATGCATTTAAACTCTACCATAACTATATGCAAACGTATATTAAGCTAAAGCACGTAATTTGCCACGAAAACCATTAAATCAAAGAAGCAGCTGTTACATTGTGGTTTGGTGGTTAAACAGAATCGTTCGAAAAGTCAACAGTAAATTAGGACAAGATTGTTGCATTAAGCATACTAGACATTCCCTGGAAATGCATCAGATCAGAACAATTGACAACCAGCTATCTACACTAACATATCGATCTGTGGTTATTCCATAGGGAGGCATACCCGGATCTCCCCTATTCATCCATCACGTTGTAATTCAACCTGCACAACATTTTGGTGGAAGCATCTTGATGTTTAGATTTGGATTTCATTTTATTACTCTCCTAACATTACCTCTCTAGTTCACTAACTCAAATATTATTTAAAATTTTGCTTTTGCAATCATAAACCTCAACATGTTGTTAAATCTCCAAATATCACAAACGATTATGTTTGAAATAATCGAATGTTTTTCACTAGTGTCCAAATTGGGAATTGTGAAAATAATCATGTCTGCTACTATAAAAACCTCTAGCAATTTTTAACAGAAATAATTTTATGCTCAAAACCAAAACGCAAACGAGGAAAATTAATGCAACAAAAAGTAGAGCAACTGTCAGATAATGATTTTTTCTGTTCAAATAAACAAAATACTTGTTAAGTGAAATAGGTAGACAAACAAAGGTTATTTATTACAAAATATCAAAAATGCGTCTGTTATAATAAATTGCTTGAAATGTAAAACAAAAACATAATTAAATAGAACATAAACATCAACACAAGCTATTATTTCCTTTGCAATTTGCAACGCTCAGCAAATTAACTCAACATATTTAAACGAAATTATTAAATTAAATTAAAAGCATAGTTAAAAATGAATGCAAAAAGTGTCGTTGGCTTTATCTTACTGTGTTTTGCAGGTTTTATTCCAAATATAAATAATTAATTTAAATTAATCAAACCTTTACAGATTATGGCTGTTTGCATATTTTGGAACAAAAAACGACATTAACAGAATGTCAAAACACTTGCTCTGCAACTGGGGGCCAGCCCCTATTCAATGAAGAAACTAAAACTTGTAGATGTCTTTTATCAAAGAATATCGATGGTATGTATAAATAATTTAGTTTAAAATCAATTTTAATTTAATTTTTTCAGATATCGACATAACTGTTATTAAAAAAAATGCTAGACTCCTCGGTCAATCATTTAACGATCTCGAATCATTTCATCCAGAAACTGTTATTATTAAAAGAGACGTTTCAGCAGAAATAACAACTACCCTATCTCCACAAACAACAACCGATAATTTATTAACGGATGCAATTCCTGTGACAGATGATGTTGTCGCTACAACAAATGAAGAGAAGAGTGAAATCGATTTAAATCCTGAAGGGATTGTAGGACAAGCGCCTGCAAATAGAAGAGCTCATCAGCGTCCAATATCACCGACAAGAAGACAAAGAGATTCTAGACCAATGACAGCTGATCAACAAAGGATTATTTTAACACAAATTCGTGATCATCTTAATCGTTTGAGTCAACTGACCGATCAAAGAACACGAGAATTTGAAATTGAAGCTATTAGAGGTAATTTGAGACAATTGTCTGGAACGAATTTGGTGCAAACACCACAGATGAGAGCAAGAGGAAGAAATATTGTTGAAGAAACTAGAAAAAGGCAACAGAGACCAAGACTTTTACATTCACGGCTAGTCGGCGCTACTGCAAGTCCAGTGAATGATAATGTAACAGAAGAAGGAAGTATTTTCAAAGATCATTTTTCAGCAAAGAAGCGCCACTTTGAAATTATCACTCAAGATCCGAGACTGATTGATGAATAACAATAACGTTTTTTATTTACCTTTTTTATTGTTCAAATTAATACAGTTTTCTTTAAATATATATAAAAATCAATTCAATGTAAAGTATAAACAAAAAAAATCAAGTTATCTTCTTCCTTTACCCTTGCCTTTACCTTTCCCTGAACTAGGATTACTTTGAACCTGATCTCCACCTGTCTTATTTTGCCTAGTTTTCAATTTGGGGATCATTTCACATAAATGTAACATTACACTTTCTCTAGTTGGAAAATCTTTATTGACTGGAGTTCCATCGTTATTTTTCAACTGCACACGTATACGACCTCTGTATAGAAGTTCTTTACTGCGTTCTCTACTATAAAGTTTATTTTCTACTCCTACTTTTAAACCAGCAGCCACAAGAACATCTCTCATTTCTTGATGAGTCGGATTTTCGATACACTTTTCCTTAGCGATTTTCCTACCCTGAGCTAATGATTTTTTGCTGTTTATATACGCAGGATAGATACAAATCCATCTGGAAAATAAAAATATAAATTTTCAACATATGTCAATGATAGGTTAGGCTGAACCTTTCCGGATCGGAATGCTTTTTGTCAGGATTCCACTGAAGAAGCGGAGCAGTGCTTGAAGACTGCATTGTATAAATATACCGACACTTAATATAACCAACACACGTGAAAATAAAAATTTTCCATAAAGAACAACAAAGTTTTGGTTATGTTTGAAAGTTGTCAATTTGCCAACTGTCAATGATGTAATATGTGCTGACATCTATACGGTAAACTCTACAGAAACCTGTATAAAAATATCAATTTTACAGGAGTATTTGAATTTTTATAATGTATAAATAAAAAATTATGTTTACAAAATTTTATTTATTCATACAACAACACGTCTCTATTATTAGCGTTTTGCACAGGTCTAACGTTAGTTGTTATAGGTCCATAAAAACCAATTAATTTTCGAAATCTTCGAACTTGATAGGATGAAACTGTTAAAGGCTCGGGTTGTATTATCCACCTCACTCCTTCTGTGCAAGGAGGGTATGTAAGTGAACCAAGATATGTGAAGTATCTTCTTTTGAAATTAGGTGCCAACACACTTATGGGAAATGGTCGGATATTATAACTTTTGCACGGAGTTGCTATATGTTTAAGACCGCTAATAATGGTCTCTAAATATGGATTATCAACTTCAGTTACCTGTAAAAATTTGTTAATGTTTATAGAACGTTATTTTATATTCGAGATTACTTCAAAAATGTAACTTATTATTACAACTGAACATGTTCTTGTTGATTTAGCCATGTCAGTGCATTTGCAAGAACATTTATTATAAGTAACTTGCATTTCCATAGCATATCTTCTCATATCTATCATATGTTCCGATCCTTCTTCATCGTTAGGTCCCCACCGAAATCTCATACAAAATAATTTAAACTCATCACATAAAGGACCTCCGCATATAATTGGTTTTTTGCCATTTAACCAATTACTATATACTGCAACTATGAAATAAAAAATTATCAAAAATACTTTAGTTATTAATAAACACCTGTATGACCATCATTGACTATTTTCATTTCTTGAGGAGCTGTATGATATTCCATTGTGAAATCTAAAGGAGCTGTAGTTTCTGCTGGTACGACAATTGCACAAACGGACAAAATATTGATAGGAGATTGGTTATCTCCTCGAATATCAAATTTATACTTCCATGTGTGAGGGCCTTAAGTGGATGACTGCTTTTTTTTAATTTGTGAGTGAATTACTTACCATCCGTGTCACCATATCCATACGAACTGATTTGCTTTTCGTGGGTATTACATTTACAAAACCAATTTGCAATAATATAGATGATAAGAGTTAAAAGTAAAACAAATATTAGTTCTGGTAAATAATTTTCCGACATAATTTATTCGATTACTGACATTTTTGCTGAAGTTAAAGTGACAAAAAAGTTGGTTTTGCATGTCACTTGACGTTGAAGTATTACAAAAACAAATACAAACTAGGAATATTTGAATAAATTTTCAAAATAGTAAATAGATGCAAAATCAATTTTTATTGGAATAGCAATTTTTTATCTGAAAAGATTCAGAACTCGTCTTTCTGTAAAAAAAAAACAGAACAAAAGTTCAATTAATAAATTAACACCCACTTCCCTTTTATTTTAAATTAGATAATTTTTTGTTGACATAAAAATGCATTTCATTTGTATTATAGTAATAAGGTGAGTTGTTTTTATTAAGCGTTAAGCCGACGATTGCTATCTTATATTGGACAAATGCAAACAGTTTTTTGTTCTTGAAATAATAGAATTTATTGGTGTGTGATTTTGATTGGTGATCTGTTATCGAAACCTCTAGAAACTATTGGCCGTGAATCAAAATATTAAAAGAACGTTTTATTTATGTTTCTAAGTTTATTATAAAAATAGATACTTTTATTTATTATAAAAATAAATATCAATCCAACAACCCTCCAAGCGAGTATTCTATTCTACATTTTTTAATACTGATTTTAATGAAATCATGTTACAAAAATAACCGTTCCATTCTAACATTACCTACTAACCACGAGCGCATTTTGAAAGCCATATCCTTCCTTTGACACAAAATTTTCAAATTTTTCTACCTGAATTAATACTGAAACACAATAAATACCTAAGTATATTTCAAACTAATAAAATTAAGCTGTTTTCAAATACAATATGTTTACTGAGTAGTCAAGCCAGGTCAGAACGAGAACAAATGTATTCTCTACCATTTCAACAAATACCAGGAAAGAAAAACTCACTGAAAATGCACTATGTATGTTTGTTGAATTTAAACATTCTAGAAATATTTAGGCTTATACTTGATTATAAAAGGTTTTAATCAATCAGTATTCAAAACATTTTCCAAAATTCAGTTCCTGATTTTGCTGATTATCGGCCGTTAATGGCGTTTATATTTTTGTGGTTTTATTGACAAATTACAATAAGCTAAAGTAATCACTATTTAAGAAGTTAAGTTATAATTTCCATCTAAAGCATTTGTTTATCCACTGTGTTTTCTTTACTGATTTATAGACTTGCAATTTTGTCAATATTGCAATAACAACATAAATTTTATATCTTAAAAAATTTTCTGTAGGTGGATTATAAAATTTCCACTAAAAAGACAGGTAACTTATGGTTACTTTCCACTGAAATTGTATTTTTTTTTCCACAATAAAAATAAGATAGACGATGTAATCAATCATGACAGTGATCGTGTCTCATTTTTTATAAATTCGCTCAAGTTGTTGATGAACGGAATTCGTGATTATTTGTAACCTTGAGTTTAATTTTGCTAATTCGAAGCTGAATTAACTTACTCATATGATTGTTTATGCATCTCACGTGATTATTTAATTTTAGCAAAAATTATATAATTTTTGATTACATTTGAATTTTTTATACATTATCATGATAATTATATTATGTATTATTTTTATTATAATTGATAAAAATTGAAGCAAAAATATATTAATGAACATTATACAGAACTTTTAATTAATTGGTGCTCAACCTTTTAAATTATTTTGCATTGTCTACGCAAATGTTTAAATATCAAAACCTTTTATTTAATAAGAAATAAATAATTTTTGCTAAAATTTTACCAAAAGTTGTAACTCTTCGTGAAGACATTTTCTAACAATAAAATAAGGAAAAAAAAATTTGCATTGTCTTCGGTGTCTTAGTAGTTTGAGTTGTCTTTTCTTCAAATATTTAATATTTACTAAACCACAATCTTTTTGTGTATAAATATAATCAACTGACACATTTTGTTCAGATGATGTCATCAACATCCATAAACTGCTTAACACCTGACGCAGCAACTGTATACTTTTCTTATCCCCCAAAAATTTGTTTTATCTAAATTATCAGAATTTTGTATCATAATTGTTTCAGTTCAAAAGTTCCGTATTTGCATTTCTGCGCAAGTTCTACTGAGCATGAATGCCAATGACACTATAAACAGACTGTGTTGTAATGTTGTTCTGGTCAGTTTAGTGTATGGCTTGAAACTAGCAAAAGTGAACATAAAATTTAAATTGTTTGCTTAGAAAATTCCGGTGAGATGACAGCCACTTTAGTTGCGGGTTTAACAAAAAACGAATGCTTATGTGACCCCAAAGAAGTAACACTCGCTGAAAATGGTAATTATGTGGGCCATATTAAAAATATAAAATTTTGCTCTATCATTGGAAAAAAAAAACAATTAAAAAACTAAAATAAAGTATTTGTTCCACTTGCAAATTTTTTTTTATTTTCAGATTTTTTTGCAGACATAAAAATGATTCATACTTAATTGCCAACTATGATTGTTTTGTCGGCTTATATGTGCGTTAAATTCAATTATTAGGGCGTGGATATCTTATCAGTGATTATAAAATAGAAAAAAAATATTACCTCCACATCTTAACTGACTATATTATTTTATATTATATTATATTTATATTTTATATTATATTATATTTACGAAAAATACCAAAAATCAGAAAAAAAATATATCCTGTTAGAATCAAATCCTTCATATTTTTCAAAAACATTGAATTTTTTTCGCTTTGAAATAAAATCATTCAGTTAATATTGGAAGAGAAAAAAATAAAGGCTGCATTTTCATAATTTATTTGATGAAAAGGATATCGCAAAATACAAGCGGAAGAAAAATAGGCTGTTATACATTATCAGATTATGTCTAAAATACGTAGATTATGCAATTTCCCATTTTTCTTTGTTTCCTTTATCACTATATTTACATTGCAATAATTCTCGAAAACTTTCATATGTTGCCTAAATAAAATTCCTCTTTTGTAAACAACATATCTCAAATAAAATATGAACGTAAATTTGCTAAAGGAAAATTACATTGTGTTTTATAGCCGAAGAAGACGCGCATATAATCGTACCAGAATGGCGTTTGCACAAAGTCCAATCACCGATTGTTTTGAAACACGATGAAACCAACGAATACGACCATTTTGATCCATTAGAATTCCATGGGCATTGGGACGAAGGAGGCGAAGCAACATTAACTAATAATGGTTTTACAGGTAAAATTAACATCATTTTTCGTTTCTACGGAAATGTTCATTTAAGCTAAACGAAGTAATTTCCTCTTTTTGAGTATACTCAAATTCAATTAAATAATTCCAGCTACTCTACGCTTCTACAATCGCGAATTACCAGTTTTAATTGGTGGTCCATTACACGAAGATCAATATATCTTCGAACAATTGCATTTCCATTGGAGTGATGATGATCACAGCGGATGTGAACACATTTTTGAAGGACAAGCGTGAGTTTTTTTATGTTCACTTTAATGGGAACAATGAATAATGTAACAAAATAGGTTTTCAATGGAAGCGCACGCTGTTCATTATAACAAAAAATATGGAAGCTTCAATGAAGCGAAAGATAAACATGATGGACTTGCGGTTGTTGCTTTCTTCTTGAAAGCAACCGATGATGATGAACATCCATGTTTTAATAAAATGACCGAAGCGGTTAAGAAGATTGTTAAAATTAATACAACGACCAGTGTACCAAGCGGTAATAAAAGAGATTTGTTTTTTCTAAATATAATATATGAGTTTATTGAATTGTAGACTGCTTGACTTGGATTAAAGAAGAAGCACAGTGTAAAGGGTATTATACTTATCAGGGGTCACTGACTACAGAACCTTATACTGAAAGTGTCACTTGGATTATTTACCCCACGCCCATACATGTCTCTCGAAAACAGGTAATAATAAAAAAAGTAAACAAATTCTAATCTATTTGTTCTTCTTTTTTCAAAATAGAGTTCAGACTGAAGTATCATATTCAAACATCAGAGCGTAACTGCAATGCATTTCTTAATATGTTTATTTCACGCACTCTCGCCATACAGTCAACATACTTTTGAGGACACATAAAAGAATTAGAAACTCATCAGCAAGATGTTTCACCATCAGACTTAATTTCTTAAGTTGATTTTAATCTTTGGAGTTTCATTTATGCGACTCGCTAAGGCTAAGTTAACTGAAAGCTCGTTTAAAAAATTTAGTTACGCACTTGTTATTGCGATAACTTTAACAACTATCAAAAATCCATAAAAAAATGATATATATAATTTTTTTTAATTTTTCTTTTCAACCACCAATCGTTGATGCAGCCTTGACACATAAAATCAAGCTACTTATAATTTTTTATTGATTTTTATTGATTGAAAACATTCCTTATTTTTTTTTTTAATTACATTGTTGTTTAGGTTTCAGAATTTCGCAAAATGAAATCGACTCCTTGTGAGAGACACACAATAGTGAACAACGTGCGACCAATTCAGACTCCGCCAGCAGACAAAAAACTAGATATTATCTACGTCAGATCACATAAAAAAAGCGAATAATTTATTTAATTTGGTATTACATATTTCAAAATATATTATTATAAATATAAGAAATAAATAAATTTTATTATTTAAATGATATCAATCTTCTATTTTTTCAATGTCTTCAGCATTCGGGAACTGTGACCTTACTAGATCTAAATTAGTATAAGAAGGAATACATTCAAAAGACTGTAATGTGTCAACTAAAGCATCTACAGCGTGACCTAGACAATTATATACAATCAAGTACTGTCTGTATTTGTAGTCTTTGTCTTGTGTTTTCACATCTGCTGCAAAAACAATTTCTTGATTACTTTCTGTCACTAAATTTTCGTTTTCCGGATTATAAGTAAAATACTCAGCGTACGGGTCAAAACTTTGAACTGAAATTTCTTTTATAACAGGTTTTCCTTCTGATCCCTTCTTTTTCTTTTTAGATTTAGATGACTTACTCTTTTTAGATTTAGATGACTTGCTCTTTTTAGATTTAGAAGACTTGGTTTTCTTTGTTAATTTATCACTTTTAGATTTCTTTGAAGATTTGCCTCCTTTCTTTTTCTTATCCTTTTTGCCTTTCTTTTTCGGTTTCTTACCTTTTGGTTCTTTAGTTGTTAGACTTTTGTTGAAATAAGTTGTATAAAGAACTTCAATGTCATCACTTGCAATATTTCTGATCATTTTTGGTTTACGTTTAGCTTCACATGAAAAAAAATCTACATCTATTTCAAAAGGGACATAATGAGGTTCAAACATTTCATAAATAAATCTCTCTTCTTGTTCATTGATAGGAATTAATCTATTTTCAACAATAGGATAATGTTTTTTTATGCCAATGTTATTTTCGTTTTCTAATGTTTCTAATTCATTGCACATTTTATCAAAATACGCTGAAAATACTGAACAGCAGGAAAAATATTTTTCTCTTTCTTTGTTAAGTATAACCGGAGAATAGAATTTCTTAAGGATATTCCATAATTCCAACTGATTTGTATACTCATACTGCTCTTTGCTAATTATTTCAATAGGTTCCTCAGGCTCGCTTTTGCTTTTTTTAGATTTCAACTTCTTCGAACTTTTTTTTGACTTTTTAGATGATTTTGATTTTTTAGAACTTTTTGATGATTTTGATTTTTTAGAGCTTTTTGACGATTTCGATTTCTTTGACGATTTACCTTTGCCTTTTTTACTTTTACCCTTTTTTTTCTTAGAAACTTTATCTGCACTTTTTTCCAATGATTCTTTAAAATCTTTTTCTATTTGCGCAATTTTTTCTTTCAAAACTTCCGATTTTTTATCGAGATAAATCTGTCTGTCTTTCTCTAAAACACATTTCTGTAAATAAATCAATGAGTAATCCCACGTTTCATCTGGTTTTAGCTTATTAAAAATTGTTTTCAGTTCTTCAACAAACTCTTTTTTGTATTCAAATAAAGGACGTCCGTTTATTAAATTAGCCATTTCAAATAACTGCGCTTCGCTGTAAACACATGGTACGACTGGTTTTTCAGTATATTTAGCTTGTTCCATGATATCATATAGAATGTCTTGAATTATGAGATTTCTTGCTTTTACTTCAATATCTTCTAGGATTGTCTTGACTTTGCTTTCCATGTCTTTAAAATAAGCATAACTTTCGAGTGTTACAATGATATGAACATCTTCATTCCACATTCTAGGTATTGTCGTAAGTTCCCAATTTTCAGAAAAAGTTCCTGAAACTTCCGATTTGAACCAAATTGGTAATTCCACTAGATGACCTGGTAGTAAAATAACATCCCTTTTATCAAAGTAAAAACCATGCTTTTCCCATTTTCTATTGATCTCTTTTTCAAACAAACTGAATTGTTTCACAGTTTTCCACGAAAATCTCAAAGTTGCTGTTCCTCTGTTTTTCAAACTGATAAAATCAACAGCAATTTTCGAAGAACAAACATCATATTCAAAAAATATGCGTATTTTCCTCACTGTTGGATCTTCTGAACCTTCACATATTTTGACGTTATTTATGATAAAACATAATCTTGGTTGTTTATCTATTTTCATCGATGAAGGAATCCTTTCTTTCGATTTTTGTTTCTGCTCTGAAATATCAACTTCAGGCGCAACCTCAATAACTTCTGTTTCTTCACATTCTGGAGCTATTTTTGTGCCAACAACCATCAAATGTTCAAATTCTGGCCAATGAGGTACAATGTTTTTGATTTTTTCGTAAGATTTGCACAGTTGTTCCTGTCTATACTTACAATTTTGCCATTTCTTGTATATATTTCTGTTAAAAAACATTTTATTTTATTGTATTAGTTGGATTTTTTTAACCTTGCTCCACTTATAATATTCCTCTCTTCACGAATTGGCTTGGGAATGCCCACCAAGTCAACAGTTGGTATAATGTATTGCTCTTCTTTCGTTTTTACTGCGAAATACCTAGGTTTATTGTTTAAACATGTGCATTTAGTTGTGCAACCGCATTTGCATTTTGGAGCTAATGAGAATGGTAATTTGTAGAAATCGGGCTTTCCCCTATACTTATCAAATTCAGTAGGAATTCTGGTATACTCTAAAAGTTGTTTTTCTTCTCTTATGTTTCTTATGCCTTCTGCATAATTCATAACGAGATTGTCAGGTTCCACTTGCAATTTTCGCCGCATATTTTCTTGCATTTTTTTCCATTCGTTCTGCCATTTCGTCCAGTTTTTCAAACGGTGGTCTTCGCTATTTTTTTTGGAAGCTTTAGATATACTCTCATGATCTCCTGACATACTGTTGTAAATTGACAGCGTCAGATTGACATATTTTTATAAATTTCTTGTATTTATCAACAAATGGCGACTGAAGAAGCTGAACGCAATAGTGTTCCTGAAGAAAATACTTCAGATGGACGTCTTTTAATCCAAAGTCTTCCAGACACAGAGCAAGTGCATGAGTCTCCAGTTGATATTAATATCACTCACACTAAAGAAATCCAACTTCCGCCACTGCAGTGGTATAACTTTGAACTGCAGCCGAAGAAAATGAAATTAACAAATACTGGGTACACATGTAAATATATGAAAGTATTAAATACTGCCATAATCTTTTCATAGCCTTTACTCTTAGTAATATTGAGCGGGAAATGGTATCAAGAACGTCCATACATTAATGGGGGTCCACTCTTGGGAAATTATGTCTTTTCACAATTACATTTCCACTGGGGACGGAATGATGCAGAAGGCAGTGAGCACACAATTGATGGAACACGTTATCCAGTGGAAATGCATGTGGTATTTTTTAAAGCGAACTATTTGACACAAGAATCGGCTTTGAAAGAAAAAGACGGTATTGTTGTAGCCGTGTATATGTTCAAGGTTCGTTTTATCGATTATTTTATCAAAGTTTAACAGAAAATCAGTTGCAGAGTGGTAAAAATCCTACGTTTCAGTTTCTAATTGATCATATAATGGCTGTTCAGAAAGCTCATACTTCAGAAAAACTAGATCCTCTGCCTCTCAATAATTTTGTTAAAAATTTTGAAAATGATTATTTTTTGTATTGGGGCTCTGTTACTACAACTGTATGTTCGCATTACATACTTTGGTTGATAACTCGAGAACCGGTTGGAGCTTCACCGGAACAAGTACAAAATTTGCGTTTTTTCTTATAAATTTCTAAATATTTCTGTTAGATTGATGAACTGCGGTCAATGTTGGATGCTAGCGATGAACCTCTTCAAGGCAATTTCCGCGAAGTTCAAGCTTCAACCGATAGAAAAATTTTTCATGCAAATCCTTCAGGATCTAAATATGCGACACTGCTGGCGCTACCGTGACAGAATTAAGAGCTTTTCTTCTAATTTATTTCTTTATTTAGTATGTGTAAATTTCTCTAGTGTGAAGTTCAAATATGTACACTATATTGTATTATACAATTCCTTTTTTGTACATAAATAAAAAATTACATTCATCAGGTAGTGCTCTTTTTTTTTAATTACAATTATTCTACAAATGTGATTGTCATTTTCTAAGAAAAAGAAAAGGAATAAAACAGTAATATTGGTACAAGCCATGTTAATATTGCATTTACTTAGTAATAGTGCACAACCAAATAAATCCAACATGAAACTTTTATTGTCCTAGGTTTTCTTTTCATTACAAAAAAAATCTTCACATGATCTGCAAACTAGAATATATACAAAAAAAAGAAAACATATTAAAGTAACAACAATAGACTTATAGTCCCGATATAAGTAACTAAATTTGAATTTACAATGCATTAATTAAAATTAAAGTATGCGCACGCACGATGCTTTAAAATTCATATTGCACGGCAACCTAAATAGATATAAATACACATAAAATTCAGCAAAGAAAATACAATTTAGATGATTAGGAGTAGATGTTTATGTATAAAGACATTTTCTTTGCTTGATCACTCTCCCTTACTGCAAAATGCGTAAATTATTCTTAACTAATTAATCTAACGACTTGATAAACGAGTAACAATTTTTTTTATACAATAAATAATGAATCTAAAATTTTTGCAGCAAGCATCAAACTTTCACAATAAAAATTAAACAAACCAAAAACGACGTAATACATTAATATTCCGACTTAATATAAAGATATTCATGATGAAAACTGAACGAAATAAATTATTTGCTTTAAAAACTACATATGTACAAAAATTCTCTATAAGGTTGGGGAAACAACAATATCAATTTGGTCCCTAACCCTAAGCCACTGTCCTTATTACGACACTATGTAACAAAATATATAATAAATGCACATTTAACCTACTTTTTCAAAGGTTATAGATTATCAAACATAAGAACTATGGAATGTAATTTTATAAAATGTGAGTTAGGTAATGGCACTGCAAACAGTCTGTTTTAATTATGTTTTCTGTCAACTATTAACATTTTATGTACAATAAATCAGCTAGCTTTTACCACCCAAAAAATTAAAATTATCGAAATAATCAATTAATTCATCCATTTTCGACAATTTGGAGCTCCACACATACAAGATATTTTGTGTTGATCGTCTTCAATATCAAACTTGTAATCGTAAGCCAACTGAATAAGATAAAATATAAATGAATTGACTGACGCATAAAACAGTGAAATTTAAACTCACCTCTTCACCTCTTTGAATTCGTCTTTTAGCAAAAATAATAATTCGATAATCTCTGTCAACTTCAACTGTTTCTGCGACACAATTCGGATTGCACGAATGATTTATGTATCTAGCTAAACCTCCGCACAAAGTTGCATCAACCACCCGTTCCTCGTCAAGTCTAAACATGTAAATTCCTCGATTCTACAATAAAAAACAAAATAAAATTGAATATTTCATTCACAATAGAACATACTTTAGCCTCATATTTTTTCTCTCTAGTTTCAGCAAGCTCAGTTCGTATAATTTCACCAATATATTCTATCACCATTGTATGTTTTTCCAAATCGCGAGCTGCATACAAACCTAAACCTTGAATCTTAGACCTAAAAACAATTTTCGATAATACTAAAAGTAAAAATAAAATGTAAATTTACCTTGCCAAATACACATTATTACGCCACTCTTGTTTCATTTTTTTATACTGTGAACTCTTAGAATGAACAAATTGTTTCGTATATGGGCACGATCCTTCCGCTAATGAATTATTATTGGTTAAAGCAGGCGTAGGTCCAAATAACGGTCTAACAGACGATCCGGCGGTTCTTTGCGTATGTGGTCTTTTCCAATGTAGCTGGTTTCTCGATCTTGGCTCAGTTCTCGCCGATCCAGATGGATTTATTGCTAGCGGAAGTTCCAAAAGAGGATTTCTTCCATATTTAAATTTATAATCAGTTAAAGTTTCAATGCCTATAAACAAATCGTTGAAAATTGAAAATTTATAATCATCTTACAACCTACCTGGAAGACTTTCTAAAACTCTAACTACCGCCGGCTCAGTCAACCCGAATAAGTCCTCTCCGCTAACAAACTGCGGAAAAACTTGCACACACTGATTTTCACGTCGCATTGACGAGATTTGATCTAAGATTCTGTGCCATACAGCTTTAGGGCTACTATCTTTGAATTCAACATCATCATCGACTCCCTCTTGTATAACTACTTTAAATTCAGGTTTTCCAAATGATTCATGAATGGAACAGATATATTTGCAGCGTTTGTTCAAATGACGCATACTCCAATAAAATCGAATTATTTTATAACCAATCGGATAAATATAATTTTGATTATGAAAATTTTGTAATTGGTGAGGAAGCAGCTGTCCAACGTTCAAGAAAATTAAACTTCCGACTCGTAATAAGTTGTTAGTGTCTGAATGATGCATCACAGCAGCGACTTGACGATTTTCATCGCGATTAACATATACTCGCCGCGAAACGGACAAAGTAGTCAGTTCGTTGTCTTTCTCATTTTTCGGTATATGTACAGTGCAGTAAGTTGTTTTGTTTTTGTAAAAAACGCAACCATCTTTAACAGCACAAGCTAAATGATACACATTAGAACATCGCGTTTTGAAACAACGGATTGTAGCACCCAATTTATTGCAATTAACACAAACTTGAGTGAGGCTTTGCTGAAGAGCGTTTTCTAAATTCATTAAAGCCCCATTAACTGTTTCATAAACTCCATCAGACCATAAACCACAATTCAAATGCACCCATTTGTCTACATCAAAATTAAGCAAACGTGCAGGACCATCAGCAACACCATCACCAATACCTTGACAGAACATGCACTTTCGAGTATCTTCAGGCATTTTCACAGGAGTCACGGTGATTCCCATTCTGTATAGTAATTCCATTGTTTCTTTATCTGTCGGTTTTTTGTATCTAGTTTGTGGCTGGAGACAACCTGGTGTCCAGGATTTATATCTTATGCCTTTCCAAACTTTGGGAGTGTTTTGCATTTCTAGTTCATCGTATCTTCGCATTCTGATTGAATCTGATTGTTTAGTAAACAACGAATAGGATTTTATTTCGCCAATATCCATTGGTTCAATTTCTCTTTTGAAATAGTGAAGTTCAAGATCTACAGTATCCATCAAACCTTTCTTGTGATCTCCTAATGACTTTTTACCTTTCAAATCTGCTTTATCTTTCTGACATAAATGATCGATTATAGCAGCCGCTTTATCTTCAGGAATAGAAGGAGATCTGTGCATTAATGCGAATTGCATATAACAAGTTGTGCTGCAAAAGAATAACTCATCGCCATCACTCAACAATTCTGAGTCTTTAGATAAAAATGGTAATTCAGAGACTTTTTTCCTGATCATATTATTGAGAATGACAACATCGCAATGCTTACAAAATTTAGCTGCTCCATTCAGAATACTTTGAATGTCAATTGGAGCTACAAAAAATTTACAATATTAAATGTTGTTATAAAATAGATTATAGTTACCTCCTTCCTTTCCATCTTTACCCTTTGTTCGATATAACCCCAGTTTTTGACTAGGCGGTGTACTGGTGCGTTCGACTATTTGATAACTTGTAGGAGCAGGAATATGCAGTATATTGGCTAAATCGCGAAGAACACCCATTATATCTTCAGCTGCAGATGATGTTAAAGTCAAAGTGACTGTAACGTTGCCTGAATCTTTCAAAGGCGCACTTGAAGCAGAACCGAATTTTGATTTTAAGCAAACATCGCGACCCACATTTTCTTTATCCTAAAGAACAATATATTTCATTTTTGATTGATACAATAACATAAATTTTGCTTACCTCTGTATAATCTTTAAGATATGGTCCTGTAGGTTTCAATCTGATTGGTATCGGAGCTATGATAGGTACAACTGGTGACAGTCTCATCTTCGACATGTCTTCTTCTTCTTCTTCCTCATCGTCATCTTCACTGATCAATTTGAGTCCTAAGAATTTATGAGGAGGATCAACATAAGGACATTCAGGTGAAGAACTGCTAATTATAGAATCGGGAGTATCCTCACGACAAAACATATCAAATCTTTTGTCTTCATCACTATCAAACTTAATAAGAGGAAATTCTTGATCGTAAAACCCTCTTTGTGTTGACGCTGGAGGTTTCTCAGGTAAAGGTTCTAGATCCCCGTAAGGTTGCGTATTATAGAAATCTGTACATCCTGGTAAATATGCATTTCCAAATTTTCCTCTCAGCTCCCCGTAGCGTGTGTCATAATCATTTGCCGCCAATTTGGCAAAATCACTACCAAATATTGGTAATATATTAAAATTGCGATTTAGAATAGGTTCTGAAACAACCATCGGAGGAAGGGTGCGCAATTGCGCTAAAACTCCATCTATGTACGTATCATAATCTTCATCCACTTTTGAACTTTTACGAGGTCGTTTTTTCGGCTGTGCAATTGCCTCCTTGTTCATGATTTGATTTTGACGCCTCTTTTGCTGATACATTCTTCGTTTCTGCTTTTTCAATTCTTCTTTATCTAACAGCTTATCAGACATAGGATCCAAAGAATCAATTTCTTCTTTCATAGTAACATCAGGTCGACTGTGATCAGACACTTCTGAATGTTGTGATGTTTCATCTACATATTCTTTCTTAACGTCTTGAGATAACTGTTGTTGCAAGCTTTGCATTGATTCTTTTTTTGTGAGTGGTGGAGTCTGCAAGCTAGAATCTTGACTACAAGACGATCTTGGAGTAGGTGGTGATAGTAGATCATCTCTACTTGGAGTCCGACTTGGTGGTAAACACTTCTTTATATCGATATGTAATTGTTGCGTAGCTCCAGTTTGTGAAGTTTGCGGATGTTGGATCACAGGACTTGAAACAAAAGATGTTTCTCTCGTCATTATCGGCTGCCTTTGAGTCAAAGGTTTGTTTTGTGAAGGTAAACTTGCTGTTTCTTTAACAACTGGTGACAAAATTGATGCTTTCAACTGACTTTCTAAACTTGAGGAAAACTGAGTAGGAGCAGCAACTGTTATAGAAGCTGAAGCCGAACTTGGTGGCGGAGTCTGAGTACTAGCACAAGCTGTATTTTGCAGCAGTTTCTTCAAAAGAGCATTCTGTGAATCGTCACTTCTACTAACAGTGGCTGTTTGTATTGATGAGTATTTAAATCCCGATTGCTCCGGTTTAGAAATTTTATCATCAAGTGAAGTTTCAATTGTTTCAGATTTTATTTCGTCCAATTTACTATCGCTGCTCGATTCATCCAAAGATTTATGCCTAATGACTTTAGTTAGTTGCGTGTGCAATAAATTTGTGCTTGAAGTAACAGGTTTAAAACCAGAACTTGTTGTTACAGAATTAGATGAATGAGCAGTAAAGCTATTGGTTTGGAAAACTATACTATTAGTCGTTACAGGTGACACCACAACGTTTGGTTGTGCTTGAACTAATGAAGTACTAAAACCAGATCGTGACAAACCAATAGAAGTTCCTAATAAACTGGCTGCTGTTATGGTATCCGCACTTGTTTTTGTTGTAGGAACTGCCGCAGGATGAGATTGGAGCATTTCTGTCAAAGAACATGTAGTTTTTCGAATTGTTTCAGTGGATTCAGTTGAAGCAACCGTAGTTACAATAACAGATGATTTTTGCACGGAATTAATCGAAGTTACACTAACAGATGGCGAAGTCGAATTAACTGTTGTAACTCTGGGCAATTTAGGATGCTCTGGCATTAGCTGAATACCTAAACTACGTGCTGGCAAAAAATTCAAATTAGATGTGGTTATCTGTAAGTTAGTACTATTTGTGGGAATAGAATTAGATAAAGTAACGAGATTTTGAATAGTTGTTGTTTGAGTTCGAACTGGTAAAGCAACTGGAGGTGATGTTTTTTGTTTCACGGTAGGTACAATGACAGTACTAATGCTAGCACTGGTGGTAACTTGTTGGATAATTCTTGAAGTAACTACAGGAGCAGCAGATAGAGTAGATCCCGTAGTAGCAACTTTTTGATTTACGTTTTTAACCACAGGCTCTGTATTACTTGAAGATGTCACAGTAGTAGTGTGAAGTGAAAGCAGAGTTCTTAGTTGTTGCGATGCATTTGCCATATTTGTTGTTAAATCTGTGGGCTGAGAAAGAGGCGATAGTTGCGGAACAACAGACGGTTTTGTAGTAGGAACTTTAGATTCAGTTTTTGGTAATACAGATTGTTTAGATTCTTCATCCTCTACAACGTTTTCTTGAGAGGCAGATTTTTGATATTCACTATTATCATTTATCAATTTATCTTTAAAATTATCTTCTAGCACAGTAGGAGGTTCGCCTGTTATGTTTTCAATCATATCAAGAACATCTTCAAATGATTCAAATTCTCCAGGCATGCCATTACCATCTCTTCTTCTGTTTTCCAAAGCTTGTAAGGCTATATTATCTAACATTTGTTCTTGTGAGGGTGTTGGTGACGGTATTGATATAACAACAGATTTAGTATCATCACCAGAGCCACCTTCGAAACCATCCACTGTTTCTGTCCTCGCTGTTATTTGTATTCCAGACTGAGACTCTTGAATTACTTGTGCAGTCATTTTCAATTCAGGTGTATTATGAATTATCACCGGAGCAGAAGTTTTCGATATTACAGGACTAGGTACTCTCTGATTCTGTACTTTCACATTAGTTACATGAACATTGTCGACTTTTTGATTCTCAGTAACTTCAATTTTGCAGTCTTCTTTTTTAACCTCAACGTTTGTTGTTGCAGTAACTTCACTGCTTGTGTTAGGAGTCTGAACCTTTGGCACAGATGTTTGTGATGTTTCAGGTACTACTTCAGAATGTAAGCTCTCACTAATTTTGACAAAAGTTGGCTGTTTCACAAATTCTGTAGGTGGAGAATCAGCTTTAGACTTTTCATCTGATGAATCTTTGGATTTGTCATCTTCGCAATTAGAACTATCAGGAGAAACTGAATCATCTTCAAAGATTTTTTTTGGTAAGCAACTATCATGAGTTGTCAATGAAATAGATGACGATGGCTTATCTATAACTTTAACATTTGGTAATTGTCTAACAGCACTAGCACTAATAACGGGGACAGTGAATCCTGAAGGCAGTATCGAAGCTATTGGAGAAGTGTTAGCGCTAACTATCGTAATAGCGGAAGATCCACTAGTTACCAGTTTTGGGACATTCAAAACATTAGTACGCACTCCACTGTGCAGGAAAATATTTGTTAATTTTGATGTAGATGCCGTATTAACTAATTTGGTATTCTGACTGTCTGTGGCTCTTGATGTATCACTTCGAGATATTGTTACAACTGGGGTTGTTATCAAAGATATTTTTTGTCCTAATTTAGATGTAATCAAATTGGTGACTCTACTGGCTGTAGAACTTGCTGCATTCGACTCAGTTTTCGATGGAAAACTATAAACATTAGCAGCGTATTTATGTATTTCATTTATATGTTTTGCAGTAATAACTTCCTGCTTTAGTAATTTCTCTTTTCTTGAACCTTCATCAATCAGTTCTTCAAAATCTTCTTTAGTGGAAATCTGTTCATCCGGTGATTTGAGAGACGGATCAATTATAACAATTTCAGATTCTTCATAATTACTTATGGCATCTTCATCTGCTGCTTCTGGCGAAGGATCTGTTTGCATTTCTTCACCCTCGGGTGAATCAGCTGTTTCCAATATGTGATTGGATGGCAAATGTCTAATATTATATTTTTTCGTTTTATTTTGCATGATAAATTCGTCATCGCTTGTTGTTGGACTTCGAATTACAACATGCATATTTTCACTTCCATAGTCTTCTTCTTCGACTTCTTCTTTATCAGAAAAGTGAGTTTCACCATCACCCGACAAGTCCACTACCATATTTCCGGGAAACAGAACGTATTCGTCAGCTATTTGATCGGATTCCAAAGGACTTGACATAGCTTCACCTAAATCACTTTGCGAGAATGTTTCAATAACAGCAATATCATCACCATCGTTTTGCTGTGCTGCTGAACTCAAGGACACTTCTCCAGAAATGACAGTATTATTGTCATCATCATAGTCAATTATATCATCACAACGCAATTGCTTTTCTTCAGGACTATGTACAAGTAATATTTCTTTGCTTTCTTGTACTTCTGGTAAGTTCTTTCCTACAGTTTTTTGTACAGCTGCTAACCGACTCGTTGATGAAATAGAACCAGGTGGAGGTGTTACTGGCGGTGTACAAGAACTATCATCAAATTCATTGTAATCAGTACTGACCAAAGATCCAACTTTACTCACTGTTAGTGATTGCAAATTTGTTTTCGCTGGAGACTTTCGCTTCAATATTGACACTCTGCTCAAATGAGACTCTTTCTTTGGTTTTAATGTATTTGATGATTCACCAACGTTAGACTTTTCTAACTCTTTATTAGAACTAGGAGATGTTGGAATTCGTTTGGCTCCTCTACCAAAACTCCACATTGGAGCACCACCTCTCAAGCCTAACTTAAAGTATCCAAACCGTATTAAATTTGGTGGAAGCGGTATTGGATTGTTTGGATTATGAGGATTACCACCTCCATTTTGATTATCTAGAAGTGAAGAATTATCCATACTATTTTGTGTTGAATATGGTGTTCTCGGATGAGTTGGATCTACACTGGTTGGCCGTTCCGGCATTGCTGGGCTACTGTTAGCACTTGGAGGTCTTCTGATCCCCATTGGAGATTGGATCATAGGACTTCTAGGCATAGGTGAACTCGGAGGTTGATACTGTGAATGCATTGGGCTGCTCGGCGGTTGCTGATTAACATTTGAATGAAATCCAGTGTTTCTGGTAACCGGAGAATTGGGTGGCTGCTGACTATTACCAAAATTCATCATTGGACTTCTAGGAGGCATAGGTGAAGGTGGCATCGAATGCGGTGACATTATTTGCTGACTAATCAATGGACTTTTTGGTGGCATGGGCGAAGGTGGAGCGTTATTTTGCTGTTGATTAAGCCTTTGTTGTGCTTGAAATTGAGCTTGCATTTGTGCGATTTGCTGTTGTTGTTGCTTAGCCAATTGCTGCTGCTGCTGTACCATCATCTGATGTTGCTGGGCGGTAAGAGGCGGTGGTTGAGCTGAACCTTGTTGCTGTTGTAGCTGATGCTGTTGCAGTTGTTGTAACTGATGCTGCTGTGTTAACTGTTGTTGTATTTGTTGTTGTTGCTGCTGCTGCTGAAGTTGTTGTTGTTGCTGCTGCTGAAGTTGTTGTTGTTGCTGATGCTGAAGTTGTTGTTGCTGCTGCTGCTGAAGTTGTTGTTGCTGCTGCTGCAGTTGTTGTTGTTGTTGCTGCTGCTGAAGTTGTTGTTGTTGCTGCTGCTGAAGTTGTTGTTGTTGCTGCTGCTGAAGTTGTTGTTGCTGCTGCTGCTGCTGCTGTTGAAGCTGTTGCCTAACTAAATTTCTTTGTTGAATTAATTGAGCAGCTCTTGCTGAATTTAAAATGGATTCCTGTCCCTCTAAACCTTGTTGTTGCAATTGCTTTTGTATGAACTGTTGATTAATGTTCATTTGTTGTGGAGGTGGGCTATTCAGTGGAGACGGAGTACCCGGTTTTTGTTGGTAAACTGTCATCGGCGACGACAAACGTCTTTGTAAACCACCTCCGTGATCCATTGGCGTTCTAACAAATCTCATTTGTGGCGTACCTGGTCTCAAGTCGCCAGTATATCCAACAGGGCTTGTAACAACCCTTTTATGTTGAGGAGATGTCATTCGGGGAGCTGGAGGCGGCAGACACACTTGTGAAGGAGATGGAGCTGGACCAGGACTACTGTCGCCTTGTGAATGAGGTGTCCCTATTCGAGGAGAAGGTTGCATAGGCGACATACCATTAGGACTTTGTAAAATATTATTAACTGATCCAGGGCCAGGAGAATGGGATAGCATTGGGCTAGGACTATGCAAAGGTGAACTGTGTTGAGTTAACGGTGAAGCCGACGGGGACATCATAGGAGACTGCGAAGCATTTGAATGATGAATTGGTGATGAAGACGGTGGACCCAAAGGTGAGTGATTTTGTTGAACTAACAGAGGTGACTGGCCAGATCCTGGACGTTGTTTTGTTTGTTGTTTATTCCGGTATTCCTTCATATAGACCAATTGGGATAATAACAAATCACAATTATATAAAGAATTTTTATAGACATCTGCTACTTTTTGACATAAACAACTACAGTCTACATCGTGCCGCATAAATTACGACGTGTGTGCGAAATACATGTATTTTTTTAGCTAACATTAAAACTATAGTTTAAGCACAATAATGCACACTACTGTTATCGTGCTTGAATCTAAAAAAATAGCAGTGCCTATAAAATTATAGATAGATACCTGTATTAATAATCCATGTTGACGACTCAACTTCCGACTAGATTCTAAATGCTTCTGAAGAATAGTTTGCTGTGCAGAAATACGTTGTAATTCATTTGCGTCATTATCAGCTAACTGACCACCAGTTTTTTTCAACTGCCTTTGCTTACTATTGAGAGATTTTCTAATTTTTCTCAATTTATTCACTTCAGTTTCGTAGTATTTCAGCTGTTGAGTCAGCGTATTATGCTGATGTGTGAGCCATTCTTCATAATGCAATTGTTTTTGTTTATCTTGTTCAGTGACAACATTTTCCGGTGGTAAAGGCGGTGGTGTTAGTAAATTAGCGTTAAAAGTTTGTACTCGTATTTCTGCAGATTGAGACGTAGGTGAAGGTTTAGGTAGATTTTGATTCTGCTGCCAGTTTCCTTGAGTGGACGCTAAAAAAATAGAAAATCATTAATTGAAAATACTCTTTTACACACAACTAACCTTGATTTGGTCTTGAATTTGTGTTGATTCCCATAGGTGGACTACCTAATGCGTCAGTTATTCTTTCAAAATCTTGATCCAAAAGCAAAGATGAAGATTCTGGTTCCACATTCGTAGCTGACGAAACAGCAACATCTTGAGTATTTGCAACAGTTTGATTATTTTGATTTTGTTTTTCTTGCTCGCGTTTTTCCTGTTCAAGCAAATCTTCTAACAACAAAGGTTGCTCCTGAGATAAAAAATTAATATAAATTATTCTATCGACGTTCTATGAATTCCGTCTTGTAAATATTTCATGCAAATGTAAGACATGAATCAGGTTTGAGAATGAGGAAAGAATTGTGTAATAAATCTATACCTAGACATTTAATTTTTAATATAACGCATTCAAGCATTAAGAAAATAAGCCTCTTTTTAACTTTATTCTTGTAAGCTTAAAGTAATAATAGACAACAATTGTGAGAATTAGTATAGATAGAACATGCGACAATGTTAGTCACTGCTCAAACAAAAATATTGCCCTAATGTGGGAGGAACATTTCTTCCATTCTACAAGTGAAAAATGCAGGTAAGCAAGTTTGATTCTATCCAAGTGATGTCCAACAGTGAACTTGGCTTTAAAGATATAAGGATACAATATTTTAAAGGGTTTTAAGTCTCACCTCCAATAATAAAGGTCTTCGCTGCAAGTGCGGATGTACAGGTAAACCTTGAGGTCGCATAGGATGTATGTGTCCCAGCGGAAGATGAACAGGCCCCATTCTCAATCCCATCTACCACACACATGCAAGCAACAACACCATACCTCAACCAAAGTTAGTACTACCATACCGGAGAGTTTATTTCAACTCCAGATTAAAACGTATTACCAAATAATTCGAAATTTTAATAACATTTTTCCGAGTAGTAAAATATAAATTATAGAGTTAAAAGTAGAATAGATATTTAAATTTATTTTTATCAACTTTTTTCAACAAATCAGTAGGTATATACCGTTGTTAGTTGTGCGACTTCTGGATTTCAGAGCAAATTAAAAACAACGCATTTAAAAATTAAATGAACATCCAAAAAAATGAACCAAGAAAACCATGCTCATAAACTTAAAACTTTCGTACCTGTTGCTGCGGCGTCGTTGAGCCGGGATATGGTGGTGGAGGTCCAGGGTATGGTGGTGGTGGCGGAGGTGGAGCCGCCAATCTAGGACCCGTATTTATTCCAACTGGGGCCGAGTGTATACCTTGTTGCATAGGCGCAACTGACATTATCCTTGGTACATTCTGACCTAAACGCATTTGTAATTTTTGGCTTTGAACTGTAAATAAATAGTTCAACACTTGAATAAACAAAAATTCAATTCAGCTTACGTTGTGAGACTATTAATCTTTGGTGATGCCCTTGTGGTAACTGCAATTGCACTGTATTATTTGGAGTAACAATTCCAATCACTCCATCTGGAGTTTGAAGTCTTGAGCCTGGTGGCATTGGTTTCCCGTGAGCAGCAGCTTGTTGAACTTGATGCAGCATTTGCTGATGAATTTGTTGAGCCGTAAGATGCGTAGTGACTCCAGTCGCCAGTGGATGAGTGCTCTGAGCTTGAGAAATTGCCAACGGTGGTGGATGAACATTATTGGCTATACTTTGTGATGTTGAAATAGTGGTTGGTCCTGTACCATCTTTCTTTAACTGCGTAGCAATAACAGGCTTCCCAGCCGCTTTTGATAACTCCACTTTGACTTTCTTATCGTTCTTAAGAGGCTCCTCTTCTAACTCTAAATCTAGAATATTTGTTTTTTCGCCTGGTAAAGCTTCCGGATCTGCATATTCCAGAATATTGAAATCTGCACCCATTTCAGCTGAAGAAAAATCAATTATAAGTCACAAAAAATATAGAAGTTAGTTTAACAAACCCAATAGTTCATCATCATCATCACCGAGTCCCCCAAGAATATCACTAACGCCTTGAAGCTCTGCCATCGTTCCCGTTTCTTGCTCCAATTTTTCAAGTTCAGCGGTTACATTGTCTGGGATTTCTTGCTCATTAGAGGTACTTTCTTGATTATTTGCGGTCGCAGCTGCAGCCGGTGTTTGACTCAAAGGCGGTCTTTGGATGTTGCTCAAATGAGTAATTGGTAAACGAGGAGAGATTTGTGGTTCTCCAGTTCTCGGTTGGTAAGCTGGTTGCTGTCTTGGTAAAATTTGATCTAACTGTTCAACGCTTGTAGGTCTAACAGCAGCTGAAGCAAATCTGACAGTACCACCAGAGAATACTTGTTGTGGAGGCTGCTGCTGTTGCTGTGGCGGCTGCTGTTGTTGTTGAGCAACAGTTGCAGTCTGTTGTAACAGTCTCTGTGTAATTGATAAAAAATTACTTTCCGTTATATCAATGAAAGTATAATAATCATACTTGCTGCTGAAGAAGTAATCTCATTCTTGGATCTAATCCTTGCATTCTCGGATCTAACTGCATTCTCAATCCAATATGTGGTCCTGGTTGTCTAGGTACACCCGCAATTGGAACCGGAATTCTAGGTCTAGCAACGCTTGGTGGCAAAGGTTGCCTGAATGTTCCTTCACCAGCACTGACCGCAATAGACGAAGCAACTGATGCTTCAGCATCAGGATTAGTTTCAGTTGGAGGCCAAACACGTTGCTGTCCTTTTCCAGCTAGAAGTTGATTGTCCAGTTTCTTGAATTGAAGCAAATCTCTTAACTGGCGATTCAATTCTGGAGCTTCACCCGGACGAACGGACTGATTCAAAGCCTGTAAATTAGGACGTAACGGGATTTGAGGTCTAGGAGTGGTAGGTTGATGAGTATATAAATCTGTTGGTAACCTTGGTTGAAAAGTTGGTTGTGGTAACTTTGGTGTTGCAGGTGATTTAGGGTATGCATCGCCATCGGACGTGAATTCAAGTGGCGATGGTGTGGGTGGTGGAGGGCGCATGGGAGATTGATTTGGATGCGTAAAAGTGGGAGATTTTATACCCATAGCAAGAATCTGTCTGGGATTAGAAGAAGGAGACGTCACAGGACTTAACTCTTGTGGGGTTTGTTCTTGAGGAAAGGTATAAGGAGTAGGATCAGAAATCTGTCTCTGAACTCTTGCAATTGCTAAAAAGAATCAATATCAAAAATAATAATTAGAAATTAGAATAGATTTACATTGAACACGCTGTTCATGAATAATGCTCTGTTGTTGCTGGGCTTGTTGTAAACGTGAAGCTTGAAGTTGTTTCCATTGCCGCTCTTGTTCAGCCTCACGGGCAGATTTATGTTGTAACGCAATTTTTTCTTGATCCTAAAATGAAAACATAATTTAATAAATGTTATTTTTCTTAATGGAAAAATATCAAGACTACATCAAAAAAGACCACAACAGTGAGAGTACAAACAAACAGGAAGCCATGCTAATAAAAGGAATAAAAAAAAGTTAATTAGAACAACCGTTATTCCTCTTAGTTAGAATATGTGAAGTTAGTCTACAGTAATACGAATATACTAGAAATGTTCTCAATATCCGTCACCATTTAAATTTTTCAGTACTGAAAGTTATTTCTAAACAGACTACGAAGTTGTTCTCATACTTCACCATATAATATACTTATTTAGAAAATATTCATGGATTTTTGAGGAGAGGGACGGTTGAATATGGGATGAATTCGAGAGAAATCTCAAATATATTGTACCCTAGACTAGAACAACTTTTTAGTTAAAGTGAAATATTAAATAAAAACACTTAAAAACTTCTTCAACAGCTTTCGAAACTTAGCAATGACAAACAACACAGACCAACTGATTACAAAAATAATCAAAAAAAGGCGTACAATACGCCCACAAACAGATAAATAAACCAATAATAACACGAAAATGAAAAAGCTGGATAAACTGGTCACACTGAATACAGGTTCTCACCGGCGGTTGAGGTTCATAGTTTTCCTGACAGAGGGAAGGAAGTGTGCGCATGATCTCTGAGGGAGTCAACACGCGGATCTGTTGGTCACTTGCGGGTGGTGTGGTAGTTTGTTGTTGGATATTATTGGTCCTCAAGATTGGAATAGGAGGTGTCTGTTCGTTAGCAACATTAGGTTGATACAAAGGATTAACAGTGACATTGGGGGCAGGTCCACAATGATCACCCGGCCCCAAAAATTGACCGTGCACGGTGAATTGTTGCTGGGTGGAAGGTGAAGGTGTTAGTGAAGTTGGGCGAGGTGTTACTGGTGGGGAGATAGACACAGAGCTAGTGGAAGCGGTGGTTAGTGATGGCGTAGGCCGCGACGGTTGAGTGCACACCTCTGACACTGGAGCGGCGACAGCGGGAACCTGGGTTGAGGGAATGACGTTGTTGACGGGGACGGCTGCAGAAGGCGGCGCTTTAGTCGTTGTTGGCGGCGTCACACTTGTTGCATCCTTGTTTATCTGTGACTAGGAGGTAAACACACATAAAGAACTAACAGGCGGTGGTAAAGAATACTAACAGCAAGCAACGATTTATAAAACGACACACAATAACATCGAATTGAAATGCGGACGGTTAGTCACATCCCACAAAACCGCTGAAGCATTAACTGGTACACAATATTGTGATTAAATATTTTTTTAACCAAATCATATTCATTTTTCTTCAGAAAATGTTGCTGTTTCTCAATAAAAATAAAATTAAAATTAAAAAACCATACCTGCTGTTGTTTTTTCATTCGCAAAGCAGATCTATTATCCCTAGCTTGTTGTAAATACGGTGCTTTTTGATCTGAACTCAAAGTTCTCCATTTCTTGAGTATTTGCTTATATCTATCACTCCAATTAGGAAACTCAGTTTTCCATTCTGGATGATTCATATTCGCGTATAAGACTGCAGATATTGTAGCGCCGTTACCTAAACCTTCATCAGCTTTCATCTTTTCCGACGATCTTTGATTATAGGTAGATTGAGCTCCAGCTGTGGGAGTATCCAAATCCGCATTATCGTTAACAGAAACCCAAGGACTTGGAGGTTCAGAGAAAGCTGGACTAAATTGTGGGCTACTGTAATAATGTATTAATATTGGTAATCCAATTGGGAAAAAATAAAGTGCAAATCCACTTACTTGCTATATTCTGACTGATATGGAGACTGAGGTGGAAAATTAAGTGGTGAATTCATATTGCTCTGATTTACATTTGGCAGTGCTGATGGTCGAACAGGTGGAGCTGTCACAGGATGTTGCGTTATTGATTGAGAAGTTGTTGAATTGAATGTATTGGTATTTTGAATAGGAAATACATTACTTTCTTGAGACTCTTGTGAATCATCAGTTAATACACCCTAAATTTGAACAAAATTAAATCGAATAAACATAAAATTCAAATTATTTACCTTAAAAATATCTTCTACATCTTTGCTATTAATACTCGGCATAGCTTCTAAGTTAAAATTCGGCCCCAAAATGTCACTAAATTCATCTTTGGTATCTTTTGAAGTATTTGCGTTTGATAAAGTATTTGTTATATCTGTTTCATCAGGCATATTCGTACCTGTAATAAATAAATTAAATTCTACATTTAAAAATAAAGTAAATACCTGTAAGAGCATCAAGCGACTCTGCATTCTTATTTAATTCTGAATCGCCTTCATTCATGATAGTATTAACAAGTTCAGTGTCCAAAAGATCTCCGGGTATTGCCAAAACATCTTTTAAATCCTCTGTATTATCTTCTTCATCCTCCTCCTTAGGTACAGTAGTTGCCTTATTACTAACAATTTTCTCAGGGATTTGTTTATTAACAATTCCTTCACCTCCTTCATGCTTCCCACTTACAGCAGCCACAGCTTTTATCTCATCTTGAGTTAACTGGATTGTTTTCCCCAAATCTGAGAAATTCTTTTCTTCATCACTACTTGAACTATCAAGTTCTCTAGTAGAATCCAATAAATCTTTTCCAAAAAAAGCTTCTTGTAAATAAGGAGGAAACGTTTCTGCTAATTTGCTTTTTGGTTTTCGTCTAACAGTTTTTCTTCTAGGTTTTTCTCCATCGACTGAGAGAGCAGACATCTGAACATCAGTTGGATTCGACTGACCCGGAAGCACATCAATATCATCGTTATCTTGACCACTACGAATACCACGCATTCGAACCAAAAATCCACCGATTCCTAATTTTTGCAGGTTGCGTTGTCTTTTGCGTCTTAAAATACTCATACCATTTTCCACGGTGCAAACGGTAAAGCCTTCCGGGGGTGGTCCGTCTTCTTTCAACCACATCATGCCTTCTTTATACAACTCCTGCGGTTCATCTTTAACATCAACAAGTTCTAATTTAACACTATCTTCAAGCATATTCTCTGAACTACCACCTGCTACAACTGATTCAATCGTAGCCATAATTCCCGCTTCCTTATCTTGCACATTGGGTAATTTCTTCCGTTTTTTCCGAGTTCCATGTTGCTCTAGTGATAAAGATTTGATTAAATTAAAACCAGATTCACTCAAATATACTCCGTCTACATAGTAATTATTGTTTGATTTGACTTCGGGACTTTTTGTAGGTGTAGGTGGTTTAAGTGATGTTGATGAAGATATCAGATGTGGCGGTGGCACATCTCTGGGTCGACACAATAGACAATTATATCCTTCTTCAGCGCATTTTTCAGCATCTTCCTCCGTTTTAATAGAATCACAAGCTCCATGTAACCATCTTTCGCATTGAACACATTGTATAATTAAATCGCCCTCACTGTATGGTTCTGAACAACTTGGACAAGTAACATGAGATGCACACGGTCCACACTCCGTGAAACTATTCATCCAAGAGCAGTTGAAGCCAGGATCGGTAACACCACATGTCTGACATATCGCACACCATTTGCATTTCCAATTACCGTGAGGTACATAATCCAATGGTGGATCCATACAGTAAATATGATATGAAATATCACAATCATCGCAGAGTATCAGTCTAGCTTCATCGTTTCTTTGGCCACATCCCTCGCAAACAGTGCAATCCAAACATCGCCATCCTTTCTGAAGTATTACTTTGGTGACTTTAACATTTACACAATAAGGATGATAACATTGACCGCATTGAACACAAGCAATCAAACAACCCTCTTGATCTGTACCTAAGGCGCCGCACATCACACATATATCTTGCGTTAGAACAAATTTGTCTTTCGCTGAACACAAAACCAATCTATTTTCAACACCCGGTTCTTCATCGTTTTTACCGTCACTGACTGGACGTTGTAAACCAACACCTGGGACTCCAAAAACGCCGCGCATTTTCGCTTTAGCGCCACGTTTTCGACCAAAATCATTCAATCTTCGCTTCATATAACCTACTTTGCCGGATATTGCTTTACCAACACCTTTTGGCCGACCTGACACTCCTACACTACCAAGACCCAATCGCTTCTTCGCTATCTTACTGGCATTGTAAGGTTTCCCTCTACCTATACCCATATTGCGAATTGCATCCATGGTAAAAGTAGTGTCGAATTCGGCATTTTCATCGTAAGGGGATTCTTGTGGAGTTAGAACGCATTCTGTTGGTTCGTCAATACCTAACATTGAAGAAGCATTAATTTTGTGCACATGCTGAGTGTTGTAATACAAACGCACAAAGTTTCGTAATTCTACCACTTTTACATTAAATATTATTAAATCCGAGAGTCGTAATTAAATCTGTTTATTTATTTACTGATTTTTTTGAGAATTAACTAACAAAATAGAGCAAATGCATTCAGCCGTCTTACAAGTTACCAACGTAAGAGCCTGCAGAATAGCGCTCATTTCAGATTAATATTTTCGAATAGTTAAATATTTTTTAAGCAATTGCGTTCAACTTCTTAACAAATCAAGCTCATTTCATTTACTATATGAAAAATTTTTTCAGTTAAATAATATTTTATTTTGATGAATTCAGTGTGGAAGCAATTTACATCGATAAATATACAGGCTGTTCTGTAAAAACGCCGCAAGTAATTACTTTGTTATTCATGGTCGAATAAACGATATGTAAACTAAAAAGATTTTCAAAAGACTGCAAATTAAGTAAAAATAATAATTTTTTCACTTACTAGTTTACTGTAAGCGACAACTTTTATTATTTATTCATACTTGAAAATTTCATTTTTCTGAATAAATTAAAAAATTAATGCTATTTGAAAAAACAGTTGATGATTACCGATATTGAATTAACAAAGGGAGAAAATTATTAGAATAGTCCAATTTATAGTTTTTTAGCAACCTTATCATTTGATGTACGATTTGTTTAAATCTGATTATGAATAAGTTACCGCTTGCGGCGTTTTTCAACGAACACCCTGTAGTTACGATTTTAAGTTTTTTGAGTACATTGTTGATGTTTATTAACATAAAAAGCAAAAGAAGGAATACTTATTACAATATAAGAAAGTCTGTAAAAAAAAACGCTCTTTTTACTTCTACCGAAAGTGAAGATTAATCATAACCACAAAAAGCGTCAATTTTTAAAAATAATGGGAAAAAATGACGTGACACTTACTGTTTCGTTTTGAAAGAAGTGAAGCAGGCTGGGTAAGATTCTTGCACATTAAACAGACATATTCATACTCAGGATGAGCTTCTTTTCTTTGATGATATGTAACTAGATCAGCTTCAGGATCACATGTTCCATGAACAAATCTGTAATAAACAGTAGCATTAGTTGAGAAATTTGACAGAACTCAATAAAATTTATCTGTCAAAAATTAAAACTGTTTTTAAAATATCAAACAATTTTATCTTATCAAGTCTCGTCATATTTTTAGCGTTATTTTTATTATTGATTAAAAAAACTAATTCATATCAGTTTATTTATACTGACTTGCGACATAAGGTGCATTGCACCATTTCCCTGTGTGCGTGAGCACGGTAAGCACGATGGCAAAGTGGACAAGAAAATCCCTTGTTACGTTGCTGATAACAGGAATCACAAACAGTGTAGTGAGCGTGCCAACGCGAGGACAAACCAGCACCAGGCGTTCTTGAACCACAATCACCACAAACTCTGCAACACTAATTCCGCAAGAAATTAATATCAAGAAAATAATGGTAAGTTATCATATCATACTCTGCATTTCCATCCGTATTTAGGAATGGACGTTACAATGGGCCTTTGACATGTTGAATGATAGACTTTGTCGCATTGTTCACAGGTCATAAGTTTAGTTTCATCGCCAGTCATACGACAAACTTGGCAAATGCGACATTTTCTACATTGCCATCCAGCTCGAACACCTAAAATTCAACGGGGAAAAAAATAAGAATTTTTTTTCTTAGGAAAATCTTGCATATTTACGAAATAATTTTTGTTTACTCAAGAATCATAAAGATAACAGACCTAATTTTTTGAAAGTCAAAAGCATTATATTGTCTAATCTGCATTGTAATGCTTTGTTTAATAATTATGAGTATAATTCTAAGGTCAACGTCAAGAGTTCATTTATAACATTTACGAAATAACCAAATTGTTACGTAAAGCAATTAATTATTAGTTTCTATAAAATACAGCATAACAAATAATTAATAATAAATATTGTAAAAATAGATAAATCCAATTTATCCTTATAGAAACTAAAAAATTAGGCTAATTCACAAAACATTTATCTGACTGGAAAGCACAAAAAACTGATAAATTCTATTTTCATTCAGTTCCTACTTAGGTATGTTTTAATATGGCTGGAAAAAATAATTCTTCCAGCTTTTATAACATCCTCTCGTCATTCCTAGTGTAATTAACTCTGCAACTGTCGATATTCTATAGTTCTTAGAAAGTGAGGTCACAAGCTCTTAAAATTTTATGAATTTTCAAAAATTGATTAATACATATTGTTGCATCTTTAATTAATCACAATGTAACGATTGATAAAACATTATAGCACTGAAAAAAAAAATCCAAATTTATTAAACTCGCGATAAGGAAATTCAATTAAAATCTCATAATTATATACCAAATAGAAAAAAAAATAGCATAAAAATTTTGAGAATCTTAAGAACAAATTACCTGGTAACTGAGCCAATCCTACACAAATGCCATGATAATGTTCACCACATGATGAGCAGTACATAAGATTTGAGATATCGCCTAAAGTTTTGCATGTATAACAAACAGCATCTGTAGAGAAAATTGTTAAAAAGTGAATAGTTAATCGAATAGATAATAAATTACTTTCACACTCCAAAGAAGCTTGACCAACATGATTACTGCAATATAATACAAGCGAAGTTAACACTTGGAAGGCACCAGAAGCAGTTGCACAAGGAAAATGATAAACTTTTGAACATCCTTCCACTTTACACAATATACTTGCTCCATAATGATTACAAAATGAACACTTCCTGGAAGAACTTTGTAAGACGGCGGGACCAACGTTTTCCAAAGTAGAATTTTCTATAATATGAATGAGTTAGAATTTATTAAATTACAAAATAAAAATGATTAAATACCATTTTTTGTAACAGTATTTGACCACAAAGCACAACTCCTGTGTGTATAAAAATATCCACTTGGATCAAACAAAGTAGAGACGTGAGGTTCCTCTGTATATCCAATTATAGTTAGTTCATCCACATATTCACTAGTTAGTGACGGATGTCTACATTTGTTAAAACTTTTCTGCCTTCTACATGTCACAGGTCCCCTTGGACTTTTATCTCCAGCTTCTCGATCAGGAGTTGGAACTGTGTTACTCAAACTCTCCGAATTGTCCGCCGCCACCCTTTGAGGTGTAAAACCTTCAGGACAAATCAACCTCAACATCTCCCCTTGACCTAACTGACTCCTCTCCCCTAAATTGCAAAACGCGCAAACTTTTCCAGGCCACTGTTCAGGAAAATAAGGCAATTCTTCAAATACTGGCAGTGGCTTCTCCCTATCTGTGAAATATAAAGACCCTGTTTCTGGATCCACCAAACTAATTTCTTCGTTAGGAGATGGTGTGATATTCCCCATATCAAAATCCATCCTGTCTTGATTTTTAAACTTCTTCCTAGGGTACCCGGGAGGTTTCAATTTCCTCACCCTGTTTACCGCAGCCTGTCGTTTCTGGGGCGGCTTACTTGTCAACATCCCTGTTAATCGTCCTATCATTTCAGGGTCCAAATGGCGATCACCTCCCTCGCGGCGAGGACGGCCGCGACCCCGCCGGATGATGTTGAATGGTTTGCCAGAAAAGCCAAAAGGTAGCGGGAAATCATCGGTGTTTGGGGGCGATGAAGCAGCCGAAGTGGCGGCGGAACCAGACGAAGGAAACTGAAAGGGCGAAGGCAAGGGATCGTCAGTCAGCTCGTCCTCTTCATCATCGAGGTCTGAAGCCTCTACTTCGTCGAGATCCATTAAGTCATCGGGATCTAGACCCTGGGCGATTTCGTCCATCTTCAAAAACTAAAACAAGCTATGAGGTTGCACTTGTCAAGGTTAGGCGGAATGGTGCTTCCATAAAGTAAATGCTAAAATGTAATAGTAATAGTAATAACAATAGCTTTTGAAAGAATCAATCTATCGAATATGCACCAAAACACCGATATAATTTGTTTCCGAGGAAATCACAATGAACCCCAGCGCCATGTCAATTGTGTACATGGAAGCGAGCCGCGGCCAAAACAAACACACACTAAATCGATACGAAGCGAAGCGAGTAAAATCCAAAAGAGTTAATTTCGTTGATATCAACTTACTTTAACTTACATTAAACTAATTTTTACATGTTAAAGTTGTATACATGGAACAACACAAAAAAATGTCACTAGCTAAAGGAAAAGTGGGAGAGACCATCTCTTTCATGATCGGAAGATGCCGAACGCACCCGAATATGTGACGGTTCTTATTAGATACATGCTGCAACCAACAAAACACCTGAGAAACAGTAGGTATAACTACATGATAAAAAGCAGCAACACACTGATAAAGCTTGCATTTGAAACATTTTTCGAAATGTTGTGAAATAATACATTTTTTTTACATTTATTCTATTTATTGATCAATCGATACATTAAGTTTATGTATAGAATAAAGATCTGTTATCAGCTTAAAACACTTTAAAAGAATGAGCAAGTGAAATAGAGCCATTATTTCTGAAACACTTAATTATGTATAATGTACATTGTTGAATGAAAACAGTTTTTCCTAAACCTAATTGAAAATGTAATCAGCCTCGCATTATATCTAAAATTACATTTCATATATCACTTTAAAGTCATCCATAATATTTAAACAACTTCTACAATAATTTCACGATTTAGAAATCATAAAAAAAACATTTCTCAGTTTCAAGAATCTATGATTGTTGGTAGAGACTCACGCCATAAAAAAAAGATATTTACAAAGAAAAAATGCAATGAGATGATACTTTTTTAACACAAACAAATTTTCATTAGCAGCAAAAAACTAAATTATAATCTTTTTGTAGTTAATAAATTTTGGCACTCAGGGACGGATAAATTAGAAATTCCAAAAACTACATAAATATATCGTCTCACTGCAAATTAACAGTTAATGTATCTACTTTGTAGAAGCTATAAGTACGGTACTAACACAAATATCATATAAGAAATATTTACTTCTTTTATTTACTATCTGATATGTTAATCATCTAAAAGAAAAATAAAATTAGCTATTATTGAAATAAATCAGTCTTAATATGCATTTCCAAACTATCAAATCTTCATAAGCTTGCAGACATAAAAGAAATAAATATCTCTGTGTTAAAATCAGGAAAAAAGCATTATAATGTATACAACTTGAAAATATTTGTACATACAAATGGAAAATAAATTACATAATATCACTGACGTAATCAATGTCTGAAGTGATTCAGAGCGTCTTAAAACTATGAGGGTGTTGGATATAAGAAACAAAATTACCAAAATTCGTATTTGGTGAGAATAAACACATTTCTTAAATTATAAACGCACCGTTACTACAAAGAATGAAAACTTAATGTGCATAAGACAGTATTTCATGCGCTACCACAAAATACAAAGATGTTATTTACAGAAAAAACAAAAAATTACGTATAAGATACCGATTAACATTTTCTGAATCACAGCGTATATTTCTTACACGTTGTCAATGTTCGTGAAGTGAAAAAAAACTTACACTGTCCCTATAAATGATAGTCTCATAAAAATACACATGATCATTGTTTTTTTTTTGACATCACATTATTGTCAAGAATTATCTAAAACATTTAAGAATCTATCTATAAAACCATACATACTGTTTCTAGTAAATACAATATTGATTAGTTTGAATGTTTAAATAAATTACTTCTGTACAACCAAAATGATCATGCATTTGAAACAACCATCCATGTTTATGGGTAATCAGCAAAAAATTACTTCTGCTAACAGAAAAAATTTAAAGTAATGTTCAAAACACATTGACACGTGTGCTAAAAATGGTTTCAGTCTAATACAATGCCATTTAAAACAGCCAATTACATGCTAATAGCTACAGTTGCTAAAGTATAACATAACAAGTTTCGATAAAAAATTGCTTGACGATGTCTTTGTTCATAGTCTTTTTATGCATTTAATGGAAACAGCACTAAATTGGTTTTGGTTCTGTGAATGTCCGAGAATAGAATGTAATTTCTATTTTTCCATAAGTCACCCTTTCTCATCCGATGGTAATACAATTGACACCGATTTTCTAGGACCATTCCTGTGCACTCTGTCAAAATTCGAATCGACAAGCTTCTCTTCGTCTGGAACCTGGACTAGATGCGGACTTCCAAGTCTAAAAAAATAACCTACTATAAAAAGCATAAAAGAAAAACATTTGAAATAACGCCAAGTATTTCTGACAGATTAACTGTATCATCAAGGTAATTATTGAAGTTTTTATGTTAATAGTGTCATTGATAAATCAGATAAGACAATTTTTACCTTTATTAATTTTAAACCTAACCCTGATCTATAAATTCTATAAATAAAAACAGGTGAAAATCAAAAATATTTATTTTTACCATGAATCTATTCCAAAATAAATACACCTAATGTCTGTTTGTCGCTAATTACACTGAAAATATTCATAAGCCTTCAGAACAAATTGAATTTCGAGATCTTAATCCAAGATTAAGTAATGTCTAGACATAACATTCGTCAACAATTTCAGCAAATAATCAGAAGATAAAATTTAAAGACAACTTGCAAATTCCCTAATTTTGAAACAGAATTATTTAGTATTAATTCAACTGGAAAAACTTAAATCAAAATAGTTACAATGTCATAATTAAAAACGAATGGGTATAGCCTTTCTGTAATTAGACATATGTCAAAATTTTTTCCTTTTCCTGTCAGAAAATCAATAACCCTAAAGCAATCTATTGGACATTTAATTCTGAAATAGTCACATTCTAATTTCCGCCAGCTTATATGAAGTATTGAATTTGTGTAGGCGCCACGTTTGGATTTCTTTCTGGTCGATGATACTAAATTTAAAGGAACCTTTGTGCTATGTTTGTCGCAGACTGATATGTTTTTCTCCTTTTGAAAAGGTTTACAAGTTCTAATCTAATTGTAAGGTTTGACCTAATTGTAAGTCAAAATACCCACCTCTCGAATCCTGAGGGGGGTGGCGTAGGCGTCCTTGATAGGGGAAAACTGGCCACCTCTCTACTAGCTGCTAACGACCGAATTGAACCAAAAGGTTGATCTGGCGACAGTTGGGCTGTAGTTGGGACTAGGCCGCTGTAATTAACAGGAGTAATGAATAACTATCTACAAATCTAACTTTTAAATCAACTCATATTAGGTTCTAAAATGAATTTAATTAATAGATGCATTAATTAATAGTTGATATATGTTTGCAAACTTCTAAAACATAAGATTCAAAGCTAAAATTAAAGATATAAAGTTTGCGCAGTTTTTTTTCAGTTACGTTGACGATAGCTCATAACGGTCTGAATAATAGATTAGTGTTTTTGTGCTACTTTCTCGGTACAGTGAATTATTAAAGAAGCAATAGACGTTATTCTTTGACACTCTGATAAAACACAATGGGATATTATTAGAGAAATTATAGTGTGGATACGTCGATATAATTTCAGAGACTTTGCTCTAAAAACTTGGCATAGTACAAAGTCGACAGTCGGCATTCACATTTTTGTTTTATAAATAAATCTGCTGGACACTAAATAAATTTCATATCTGCCATTTTGCAGAAATAGCTCACTGCAAATGCTCAAGATGTGAATGCATTTAATGGTAGGATATTCACCTCGACATTAGTCTGGAGTGTATTACCATATAATGCTTGTAGTTTTGCCTTCACGTTGATTAGTAACAGAACAGTAGATAAAAAGAACTGTCATGACTCATACAAATGCAACTAAGACCAAAGTGACAACATTTTTCGTTATAAGGTTTCCTCTAAACTAAAAATAAAATTATTTCTCAAAGGAATGACACGTGGCAAAAAGCGACACAATTTGTGACGCGTCATACCTTGTCGTCATCATTATGATGTCGCAACTAATTACTTATTAAATGGAATTAATCGAACTTTCTTGGAACTTCGAATCTATTTTAAGCTTTAGGTGAACGATCTGTACATTTAATGTGAAAAGAAATTATTTTGGGAACGAATTTAGGTCTCGTAAAAGTCTAGTTACTATTGTAATTCGATTTTTACGTCGTAAAATTTAGTTTATAAATTCATTTATTATGATGTACTCGCAGTTCGCACGGAAACGGAAACGATTATACTTTATATGCTTCAAGTGCATTTGTAATTACATTTTTAATAATATACAGAGTATGCCCCCGGACAGAGTTTATAAGAGGAAAAAACTTTTTATCTTTGATTTTACGCCAAAACTGCAAAAAGAAAACATTTTTTGCTTGATCTGAAAATGGTAAATCTGTAAATACAACTTCGATATTCTAGTTCAGTAAAAAGAAAAGTTCATTTTTCTCATGATTTTGGACATTACTCTGTTCTATGAGCCATAGCACATCGTCAGTTTTATATTTTCTGACAACGTTGTCACTTTGACAAATAAAAATCATCATTGAATTTTTCAGTAGAACAACGTACAGACGTGGCAGACAAAAAAGTCGCTTACACTACTTTTTTGCTATATTGAGTAGGCACTATAAGCTTGCCAGTGTCAAATTGTGAAAATGCCAAAACTCAATGGAATGATTTATTCGTCAATAATTTCAAAATGATATTTTAACATTTTATGACTTTCAACTTTTAACCTCTTTTCTAAAAATTTTATGACACTTCAAAAAAGGCATATTCACATAATGAACAACTTATAAGAAATGGGTTCCTTGATTTTTTAAGTATACGTTATTTTTTTTGTCCACCACTGTACATTGAGTCAAGTAGATTCTTTCGTCCCTATACAATATTTCGTTTGCTACAATTATTTCTATGAAGATAACAGTATAACATTAACATTACAGAATGTTCGGAGTTACAGAATAGCGGTATTAATTGCAGATTTGCTAGTTTCAGAGCAAGCAAAAAATGTTTTTCCTCTTCGGTTTTGACGTGAAATCAAAATTTTTTTCCTCTTGTAAACTCAATTTGGGGACATATGGTATTCACTATGAAAATCTTGTAAATAAGAACTAAATTAGATAGTAATCACCAATGATACAGAGCTTGAAGTATTCAAGAAACAATGAATAATTTGTATTTTTTTTTTCTGACGTACTTATGTATAATGCGGAAGTATTGATTTTTGCTAAAAACGGAACAGTTTAACCATTCAAAATTCCAACCTGCTAGAATTCGCTAGAATATTTGCATTAGTATTAAAAGCTTTGTTGAAAATGTCACCATCATGAATAATTTCATACAACCCAATAATATTTTCAGCTTTTCAATCAAAGAAGGACATAGTATCTAAAATAATCTCGATTTTGTAGTAAATGCTAACCAATAGCTGGGAACAAAAGTGGAGATCCTTTGTACAAAACAAGAAACATGCGTCATATTAATCATTTTATATGGGTGTATTCGAGTTTCCAATTACTTTGTAGTTTAAGTAACAAAGCAGACGGTTCTGACGCATAAGCATTTATTGATAAAAAAAAGAAACACCAACGTATAGAACAAAAATAAACACAAATTGGATTTGATAACTAAAACAGTAGTAGAAATAGAACAAATATAGGAAACACGCCATTATAGATTATACATATATGTCCATCTATGCTCTTTGCTGTTGATTATCTACCTTCTTATTTGTAAAATGCGGAATACGCTATGATACCTTCTTTTACATATTCAACTTTTGTACTGTTAACTGTAAAGTTAACAACCGTAACGGCTATTGACTTGTAATTATTTTTACGCATATGCAATTGAGAATTAAGTGCAATTTCATTCTGCCAAATGGATGATAAATCAACACAATCTGTGAAATATTTCATTTTATAGATAATTTAATCAACACGTTGCTTGCTCGAGTTTAATTTTGAACTATATCGTTGCGGTTAAGATAAACGTAGTGGAATAATCAATAATCGTAACATTTTTAAGAGCGTAAAGTGTGTTACACGATGATTAAATCTTGATGTGCTCAAAAAAGCGTAAAGTGTGAGGCTTTACGATAACATACAAAGAAGATGCTTTATGGACTTACCCTACTGATCCTGAATTGACAAGGAAAGGTAACGGCGTAGGGCACTGACTGTGGGGTGAACTGGCTAAAGAACTTCTTGTGCTTGAAACTTGACTGTGAGGACATTGAGGAGGGCCAACAGCAATAGCCCCTGGACCTCTTTTTCGAGGCCAACATAACATACAACCTCCGCCGCCCTTTTCAATAGCAGCTGAAAGCAAAAATGAAAATAGGTACTAATTAAAACTTTGGCATTATTTCAGAATTAAATAGCTATGCATTTCAAAATGTATTGCGTCATAAAGAACATTAAGAGTGTTTTTATATCTTTGTTAAACTTGACCGTGAGAACTTAGAAAATAGAAAAAATCCATGATAAAAGAAACCCGCAACTATAAATGTTATTTTGGCATGTTAAATGCCTATTCATGATGTTGCATGTGGATATTTCAACAGAGCCAAAATATATTACAATATCATAGTAAAAGGTTAAACTTCGCCCACAAAATATACCAATCCTTCCTAGTGAGTTATTTAGGTATTACGATTTACGTGACTGAAGACATAAGATTATTTGGTACCGGGCTGTACAAGTACCGCTGTAAAAAAGGTATTATTATCACCCTTATATGGCAATAAATCTGGTAATTGTGTTTTTATTTGCATCAAAATATTAAAGCTATTCACAACTATACATAAACTTACTTTATAGAATAATTACAATTAGGAAGTTTCAAAAATTATCTAATAAAGCTAATTCATTTGATGAATACACGATACTAATGAAATATCGATTAATCAATTAAATATCATTTTTTCCTCTATTATTTACGAGTAATGTTTTTTAATTAAACGTATGAAAATGAAGTAATGTTGCTACTAAATCATTCCATAAATAGCAATGTCAGGGTTTTGATGATATTGCTTATTATTCGTTGTTAACTGTGTTTTAATTTAAAATATGAACGAAACAGTATATAAAGTGGAAGTTTCAATTTATACAATGAGGCTTAGTAAATTATTAAGGTCGCAATTTTGACCCTCAATGACATATTATTTGATAAACTCTAATAGACTTGTACATTTACAGTATCCTGAAGCATGGCGCATCAAAATATCCAATATAAACACAAAATAGGATATTCAACTGACATTTGTTCAAAATTCAAAAGCTGTACTTTATGTACAATAACGGTGAACGAGTATCGAACGAGAAAATAAAATTTTCGTTTAATATGATTTCGTAAAATTTCATAACTGTGTTATACGCAATATAAGTTCCACTCAAGAGAACTGAATTATAATAGAATTATTTAAGTAACAAAAACACCAAAGTTCAGTGAAATGACAAAAATTACCTATTGTTCTTGAACTAGTTATTGGACTAAGAGGATAGAAATCACCATGTAAGGGGCAGTGAAATCCGATAGTCTGTTCTCTTCTTCGTGCTCTTCTCGTTAAAACACACAACACAACACCAGCCACTAACATTAGCACACCAACTACAATGCATGTTGGTCCTAATATTCGAGAATTACCCGTAAACGCAATTCTTGCTGCATAGTGTTCGGGTTCTTCATCTTCACTTGGACCTCGGTACGATGCAGCTGAAACAAAATTACATAAAACATCCCTAATCTCACTATTCTAATCAACTGTATTACTGTATCATCCTGGTAAACATGTTATTGTATTAATTGTCATTTCTTGCATTGTTATCAACACATAAAAAAGAAGTAGCTATTTTTAGTCTAATCAATTCGATTATTTCATCAGTTACTGCAACTGCTAGAATTAATAAATTCAAGTAATTTTAAATTGCTTTAAAAGTTTAATCAAAACCAATTTGTAATTATAGGTAAATAATGTCAAAATAGTTCAACTTTTTTTCAATTATAAGATGTCAAAATCTAAACAATTAACTTTATTAGAAATTTTTTCATTAATTGCCATCACTTTTCCTTTCAAAATAAAAACATTGAAGCTTCTTTTTATTAAATCATGACGCATTTCAGCAAATGAAGAGTTAAATAGAGCGGAAATTGTTTTCCCACACAAAACTCAATTATTACAATATCATTTAAAAGTAGGGTTTCTGTACATAATAATCCGTCAAAAACACGCATAAAGAATTTCAGTGAAAATAAACAACGAGGCTTTTTTATTCTTTGCAGTTTCATATATATAAACTTGTCAGCTTGTTTGAACAGCAGTAATTAAAAATAAATTTTAATTGGAGGAAATCGTCACGCATTTGTAAGTTAACACGGAAATCAATTGAGGGTTAGTTGCGAAACCATTTAGAAACACTGAATCAGATGCTTAACTGCAAATTACTGTTGAAAATTCTATTAGACATGTATCTTCTTCAAATAAAAATTTACATTTGAAATTGTAAAATCAATATGAGTTCGTGACTTGAAAAATTCAAAATCTTGCAAAAGTAAATAGCAGTCTTTATCTTATAAAAAATAAATAATGTAAACAGCAGTTATAAGATTTAAAATACTTTTAAATCAGAGAAAGTCATCTCCGAATTTTAAAATTCAAAGGAGAAAGTTGTAAGTAATTAAGAACAGACACAAATCTTTTAAATGTCTACATTTACAAAAAGGAAAACATTAGAAATGATATTTACTATACTCAAATAAGAGAAAAGCATTTACTTACCAGTGAGAACACAGCCAACTAAGAGGAATAAGAAACCAAAAATTGGTAAAATAATTTGACAGTTCGCCGCCACCACAACTCCAGCAACCATTAGGCCACCTTCAATTTTTTCAACCCTAAGTCGGGATATTGGTGTTGGACACTTGAGTTTACCACCCGTTAGTGATTTGGTAGCGTAAGATTCGTCGTTAGGCCTGTAAGCAACAACAAACAATAGAAATTCACCTGCAACATTCATTGTGGTTGAAGGTAATGAAACAAACTTTTAATTCTTCTTGAAATTTGATAATGAATAACAATGTTTTTAAGAAAATGTTATAATTTATATCGTTTATGGAGTGACAGAAACTCCTCACGGAATTAAACAGAACTTATTAAATACATAGTAGTAGCGTTACGCAATGTGTTTTTAGTTTTGTTAATTAACACAATTTATAATGAAAAATTTCTTTATAATTGTCAAGAATAAAATAATTAAAAGAGGAAGTTGCTTTTGAAATGTGTACATCAGTACCTGATGTTTTGCAAATACGTTCCTTCTGGGTCAAGGTACAAACTTACTTTATTTCAAACAGATTAGATAGTCAAGATTAGTCATAAATTAATGATGACGAATTGAAGATATCATAGTACAGTGCAGCTACTGTACTAATTTGGGTCAATTTTTATTCATAGAATTTCTTTTGATTCTTACAACTTTATTCACTTTTAACATCATGAATAATAGCTTCCGATTTGAAGAACTCATTTACAGAGGTCATGCACACGGTGTGAACAATAAATCTTATTAGAACAAAGCTTCTTAGTCAATGAATGAACTTAACTTAATTAGTGTTAAAGGTAAGTAATTCAATATCACAGTATTAAAGCTCCTTTGTTACAAACTTACCAATACCATGAAGTGTACAAACGAATTTGATTATACCATTAATCATACAACCTTATAGCCATTATATGCTTTGGAAGTTCATATTTTCTAATAACCTCTTTAAATAAAATTGACTATGAATCAATTAATCAGTTTTTGTTTAATAAAATCGAAAGCATTGAATGTATTTATTGAGGCCAATGCAGATTTAAATGTTTTGATAGTTTTTACTTTCTATACTTCGTTTCAAAGCGTAATTTGTAAAAGAAACAAAATCAAACAAAAAAAATGTTTCTGTAAACGTAAAACATGCAGACCCACACTTAGATTCCAGACAGATGTTTTCTTTACTATTTCTGAAACAACTGTCACGAACATAAACCAGAATGATGAGTTTTGACTCTAAATTTCATTTGCTTTTATTATCAAAAATATTGAACAGAACTCAAAAACTAATCAAATCAAAATACCCTTTGAACTAAGTTATAGATTATTTTACGTTCCATGGAATACTTTCTAGGGTCAAACTGCTATCAGACATTGTGATTGAAGTAGATTCTGGACTTTTTTTTCCATATATTCCACTTTTGTGCCCGGTAAATAGCCGAGTTTGTGAAGACGAGCGTTGTGAACAGAGGAAGCAGCAGTATGAAGTAAGTCAAGTTGGAGGACTTTTACCAATTCGGGTAAAATATGACAGAGCTTGCTATTTTGCTGTAGAGATTGCAATCATTTTTATATTCGGGGTCTGCAAGACATACAAAAGCACTGATAGTATAATAAATGCTTCTTTTAATATATCTTTCATTTATTCAACAGTAGCACGTGCAATGAATTTCAATGAATTTATAATAGCTATTATGTTGTTGAAGAAAAGCTTTGCGAAAAATTCAAATGTATAATCTTATTCATTATATTTAAATTAATCTTCTTCAGCTGAATCAAATGCTTTCATGAGAAAATTCTGCATGTGCTTGTAATTTTAAACTTTTGAATTGCGAGTTCAGTGAACTGACGAGTATTATAAGACACTTATTACTTCTGTTCACATATGTTAATAAATCTATTTTGGTTAACAATGACCCAAAAATTAATTGTAAGTCTATTATGTAATAGAAATTCAGTCGATAATGATAGCTCTATTACAACACAATAGCAATTTTATCACTTATTTTCATTACTGAACTATAACTGGAAATCCTTTTTGCTAACTTATAATAATCATATACATTAATGAATACTTTAGAAAAAAGCTTCAGTGTCATAATACAGAAATTCTCGCCCTCCACTTCAATAATAATCATGTAAGTATTAAATAACTTGTTTGAAACTTATACAACATCATTTTAAGAATAACAAACATTACATGGTATGAGTAACATACAACTCATGTTTATAAGATAATAAGCAAAATATACAAAAAGAAGATAATCATAGATAATTACAAATTGATGCTGAGTTTACAATGGAATTGAACACTCGCAAAAAATGTGTTTATATTCTTCCATCTGTTAGTTTTTACCACAACAGTAGCAAAATTTATTTGTTTATATTACAGTGATTAAAGAAACATTCAAAGAAATGATAATTTGTGGTTATTACTGATAAGCAGCATTTGTAAATATTAAGTTATTCAATAATTAAGATCTACAAATTTATCAACTGTTACAGCAGGAAACACTGTTACACAGTAACATTTATTCATGCCTTTGTGTAGAGAGTGAAATATCAAGGGCATATTTTTCATATTTCATTAATGACGACTACGAAAAACATGTCACAAAATGTATTGTAAATAAATTTCGATAGAAACTACAATACATTTAAAAACATTGTAAAAAAGGATTTTATAGCAGAAACAAATAAAAGTATATAGTAAACAAAAGTACTACTTTTCTGATCCCTATTTTTTTCTTTCGTTTTATACTGTTTCATTTCCTGTGACGCTTTTTTCAAATTCAACAGAAAATTACAATGATAATGATACTTTTAGTATCTTCTCATGGTTGAAGATGCAAGATTAGAAATCACAATTGTAGAAAAGCAGACATGCAAGAATTCATCGAGAGCGTAGAAACTTATTTTATTTTACAAGACTTGTAAACGAGTGCTTTGTGCTTCAGCTTTACTAAAACCAAATTAATTTCCAAAAATTACTTCCTATGTTTATGTAACATGTAAATAGTCGTTTCTATTGGATATTTAGCAATTCACATATGTTAACATAGTTAAAGTCAAGTGTTATGTGCTCTGAACTCTTCCTGCTGAACGCTTTTAAGCTTATTTATGGTAATGATTATGAACTAAAGTCAACGTCTTATGAACAAAAAATTTACCGCAACATCTGTAGGCGGCTTTGTCGTTCATTGCCGCCAATTACAAGAAGGCCAGAATATTTTAGTTGATTTATCCTGAAGAATTTTTTATAATTTGGAAAAAAGGTGACAGACATCGATCGAAAACCACTTTGGTAAAAATCGCAGGTAAGCAACCGGTTAGTGGGATCGGTCGTTAACCGTTGTAAAAAGTAGAACGGCTAAGATGAAAGCCAATGTTAGGTGAAGGACTTGCAGAAATTAAAACTGCAATCTACAGGAAGAAAAGGACAAAATAACTGTGTGGGTTCGGTATGGAGATACATATTCAACAACAACTCTGATACGTACATTTTAACATACCATGCTGGCTTAACTGTACAAGATCCCAATTGTGGAATCGTACCAGAAACTTTGTTCTTTTCACACTTAGACATAAACGTCATATTCTGATAACACTACACAAATACAGTAAACCACTGACAATTGTTAGACTGTAACGGACAATGAAGATCAATTATTTTTTTTTAACATTACCGTAACAAAGAGATATGATCCATAGTGAGAGCAGTGTCACCGCGGCCAGGTGTGTGTGAGCGACCGCCTGCACAGTAACCACGCGAATGACTGACTCCGCAGGAAAGCAGCAGGAAAGTTCGCTCTGTGCCAACGCTCGAGGCTAGTCTGCTGAATACTGATCCAATATTGTTGAAGCAGTCAGAAAAAGGTTTATTTTACGTCAGATAAAGTGCATTATCGATTTATACAAGAGGAGACATACGAATCTAGATAATAGCACATTAGTATATCTATTCCTGATGACATTATAACAGTTCAGTCAAAGGGAAGATTTTTTAGTCATAATCCCAAGATAGATACACAACACCTATGTTATTAATCTTCTATACTCCTACTTAAAGACTTTTTAGAAATTAGTAGTGAATTATTCATCGCTATCTAGAAATAGATCTTATTGACCTTTTAGATAAAACGATTATATGGTGGTTAGTTTATCAAGTAAAGTAAAATAATGATATATTTACTCCACTTTGAAATAATAAAGAACTACTGGCTAAAACATGTTTCATTATTCTTCTTACTCATGTATTATTGATATAAACCTCTGTATTTATGATTCCAAAAAAAATATTGAATATATTCTGCAGGTTGGAAGAACTTGTTTTCTGAAAAAAAAATTGATATTTCAAAAAACTATGCTTCCAATTTATTCAGTTCATCATTAGTTAGTAACGAAAGTCTAAGTAATTGCAAATTAAAGTCAAAAACCTCTAAAAAATCAGTGAAACTTTCTTCTTATAAAGTAAGAACTCTTTGAACACTAAGTTTAAATTTGTCAACAATTTTAGAAAAAGTATTTTCTTCTGGAAATAATGGCAGGTACAACAAATGAAATTTTTAAGATAGAAAAACATTATTTGAGAACGGAATAAGTTTAGCATGTCTTTAGAAAGCATTTTGGACCCATATAGAAGATATAATTCTTCCATCATAAAGACTAAAAATAATTAAAACTAATATAACCAATTATAAGTATATTAATTATGTGAACAATGTATCTTTCATCTTCGAACAGCAGGCAACAAAATCGCAATTTAGATTTGATATAAATACATAACAAAGTTTAACAAACACTTTAGTAGATTATGGTTTAACTACTGTAGAGCCCTAAACCAAGAGAGATTAGAAGCCCCTGATTTATAATATAATGCATCTTAAATAAATATTACTGTAATGGGTAAAATATATCTGAATCACAATTGTTATTATACAATTTATACAGATTGTGGCATGCAAGACATAGCTGTCATTATCACTAGATATTATTAGCATAAAATTAGAAAAATGTTTCAGATAAAAATTGATGGGTGTTCTTCGAATATTTTTTTTTGTACAAGTTATTCCGCTCAGTCCAAGCAAAACACTACTTTCCGACTTTTATATCTTCAATCCATATTATTATGATGAGTTAACCAAAATCCGTTATTACTAACGACAAATGATTTATAATTATGGAATCCTAGAAGAGACGCTAAGAAAATAAAAGCAGTAGACATCTTTTATAGTCGACTCTGTTTATATATTTTTAAATAAAGATCTTCCATAGTCTAAGATAAGAAATTTAAGTAAATAAGAAGCAAAGTTTTTTATTTGTTTCACGTCAGTGTCTTGACGTTTCAATGTTATTTTGTGATATCTGCAAAATTTTGAATTCATTATTCTAGATCACAAATAAATAACAATTTTAGAAAATATCAAATTTCAATTAAAGTAGTAATTGAGATATCGGAAATAAAAAAAAATCATTTCTAATAATTTGTCTCAAAATAGAAAAGTTAATTTTACATCTCCTAGCCAACAGATATTAATAGAATGAAAATTTCATCATCTTTTAATAATAATTACTCAATAAAAATAAATAAGCCACATAAGTTAAATTTTAAATCAAAATAATATGAATTTTACTAATTTATGAAAACTTCTAGGAATATAAGCAAATAGCTTTATATAAATTCTGCATGTTTATAAATAGAATTTTCCGCTTTAATAAACTAGCAAGTATCCCAATTATCTTTGTAACTTTGTCATGTGAAATGTGTCTACAGAATCAAACAAAACCATGACGCAATAGCCTCAATGTGCCATTTTGATAAAACCACTGTCAAAGAGAGGAAACACCTTGCGTCACACACCCAAATTTAAAAATTCATTTAATAAAAAAAGAAGAGACACTGCGTAATTATTTCTGTGGAAGGAAACGTCGTCCAAACTTAAAACGTTTCGTGACTAATAATTGGTTGGTTAGAATTCCTTTTTTGTTAAATTTCAAAATGGAAAAAGAGAGTTTGTATGCGGTGAATAAACTTTATTTTGAATTTTTACATCGACTATTGTTGTAATACTGTGCTTCAATACTCTGCGGTTAAGGCTCCGAGTCACCTATTAAAATGTAAAACCACATAAAAATTGAAATTGCTATAAATTCTTTATTGTTTTTACCTCTATAAATTTTTGAAAGCCTGTCGTATCGTCCGTGCGATTATAAACACACACATAACTTGATTCATGTCAGCAACAGCTGAGAAAATTCCCAGTTTTGATACAGTCGTAGTAGTACATTTGGAAAAAATCGCCATGGCTGAAAAGCCGTCACGTCGAAACTGAATAAGATCAGTTCATTGAGAATATGAAGATTGTGATGCAAGCTTGTTATATAAGCGTGGATATGGGCCAAATATATTTTCTGCAGTTTAAAAATGACAACAAGTATATATCAAAGGTCTGGAAAATCGATCATTGCTAATAATAACAAAAGTGAAATTATTAGCATATTTCCAAATAACAGAAACGTTATAAAACCTCAAGATATTCTAACACTTGAATCATTGCATAATCTCATATTGACTTTGTGTCATTTACAATCTGCATATCACATCTTGACATTTTTACATTTGAATAGAATACACAAAGAATTATCAGTTATTCCGAATGTCAATTCAAATGCATTTCGATACCACATGCAGCGACAGATTTTATTATAAATTGTATAGCATAGATTGTCATAACATCAAAATTCTGTCAGTAACACTAAGGCTAGTTATATCATTTTGAAAGTCCCAAAAGATTTTAATTTAAAAGTTTAAAAACATTTTTTCACTAATATCCATTAGTTTTATAAAATATAACTATATAAATTGAACAATTTTTATAATAAGGTATAACAGAAATTAAATTAACAACAAAGCTGTGTATTTCTTCATTTCGTGCTGTAATGATATAATTATAAAAATATTATGAACGATCGTGCGTTACACATTACATAGCGATTTATCTGCATGTAAGTATCTTTTTGCAGTGTTGTTCAAGGTTTCCTTTCATATTTACAAAAGAGTAAGAGAATAGCTGTATTTATACTTTTTTGTATTGAACATTTATTATATTTATAAATTTTCTTAATTACTTCCCTTTTTATTATAATATAAAGTATTAACATCTCATTATATTATTAAACACGTTGATGTCATTTTTCAGTCAAGGCTGAAAGTAGAATGAAAAAGGAGAATCCAGTATTTTAACTAAAGTTCATAATGAACTGGAAGAACATTTTTACTCTTATCAAAAGTAACTTAATCTTTTGTTTTATACAGACTGTTCAGTAAAAAAACGCCACAATCGATGATTTCCTTTTTTATAATCAGATTCCATCATATGATATATATAGGGCTACTAAAGGACTATAAACTGGAGTATTCTAAAATTTTTTGTCTGTGTTAACCTAATGTCGGTAATTGTTTGTTTTTTCAAATGGCACTGCATGATTATTTTCATTAATTTGTAATTATTCCAAGTATGACCACATAAACAATATTTGATTTTATTAGTAAATTTTTTCAAAAATCGATATTCAAAATTATTGTTTTGGGGAATCAAGTTTGGTAGTTTAGTAGAGTAATGTCATCCATTGAACGTATTTTCTTTTGGAGAACTATAGATGCCTCATCCAAAATTTATACATTAAATGTATATCCTGTGAACTTGATTTTTTTAATCAAAAGATTTATAGTAGTTTTGGAATAAAATTAATAATTGCTTAAATAAGGAAAAAGTTATTCTTCCTAAAGAAGAAATAGTTATGTTTATTAAATAATTAGGGAATACCATAGAGTGCTATTTGAAAAAATAAAGTTGACTGTTGCCTACGGTAAACTAAAAAGTGAAAAAAATATTATTTTTGTCCAATTTTTAGTCTTTTGCTAAGCTTTTTATTTGATGAATCATTTATTGAAATCGGACAATAAATAACAAAGTTATCGCTTGCAGCGTTTTTTACCGAACATCTTGTATAATATTAACAAATTATAAAACTTTTTATTTTGAGAAAACTCAAGATCATATATTTCTACGTGACACAAATGTAGTCGTATTTTTAGATAGATAAAGCTCTGTACAGACAAAGCAAAGCGTTTTGTCGCAGTTGGAACATTTGATCAAAATATATAAAAAAGTCATTTAGCATATATTTATCTTTTGCATCGTAAACGGCAACAATAAAAGAAAAAAATGGTAACATTTGAAGTGTTTTGGATATTTTATCAACAAATCAAAACGGATCATCTGGAGCTCTACTACCTAATCCGTTACTATTTTTCTGTGATACTTTCAACTGTAGTTAAAAAGTAGATTATAAAAGCAATTTTATGTTATCCAACGAGCGCTCGCTTACGAGAACACAACTAAACAGGCTGTCTAGAATCGCACTTAAAAAAAAGAGATACATCCTAGAGCTAATTCTATACCTTATCGAAAAATGCTTGGTTACGGAGGAAAAAAGCCCTTTAAAGATCATCAACAGTTAAATTCAAGTAACTCCAAAACGAATTCGAATTAAGAGGTGTAATTTTGCGCATTTACTTGTTGGATTGTTTACAATCAAATGACATAAATAGATTTTTTATAATGTAATCATAAGCGACCTTCATAAAAAAAGGGAGGAGGTTATTGGATATTCCTGTCTATAATTTTTTTGTATTTAAAAATTTTCACATTTTTATACAATATTTGATAAACTTAACTTTTGACCTAAAATAAATAGAACTGAAATTTTAAACTTTAAAGAACTCTAGCTACTAAACTAAGCACTTTTCATTTGAACAAGTAAAATCGACATAAAATAAACTCTAGAATTTGTCGCTTCTCTCTTAGAAGAACGTTTTTAGACACCTGTATAGTCAGAATAAAGCAACAAGTATTCTTGTGTGCTGACAATGTGCTATACCATGAAATCAAGATAGAGATTTAGTAGATGAATAGTCTGAATCCGCACTAATAAATGCCTTCAAAGTCAATTATAAATTCTACTGTAACCGGAGCAGTGATGAACGAGAACAGTCTGATCCAAGTACAAGGAGAATTATTATAGAAGGAATTATAATACCTATTCCGAAGGAAAAGGAGCTGTTTGTGTACGAATGATGTTGAGATCTCGTTAACGATATTATATTTGAGAGAGAAACGGTATAAGACTGCAGCGGTTTAAAGTTAATTTTCACATGAACAATGCAAGTAGAGATAATTTATCAAGGGCAGTCATTAAATGTGATACGTATTTAGAAACAGTGTAACATTTTGATGTCTTCAAATGTTGAAAACCAAATATTTAAAAATGAATTACTTTCAAAATTTAACGAGAAAGAAACAACAATAACAAAATGAATTAAATCCAGAATCTACTGAAAACAAAAACACACTCCCAAAAGGAATTGCTGCTATTCATTGGCTCATTTTCTATAATTGAAAAATAAATTATTAAGTAAATGTAATTCGAATTTTGGGCTAATGTTTCTTTGATCTAAAAATAACAAGCAAAACATTTTTCTAATTTATATTCATATAATTGAATAAATAATGAAGTAACTTACCTTTGTCGTAAAGAAATAATACCTTATAACATTAACTAAGCCTTAAATATAAATAAGAAGTGAGAAAAAATATTCATCTAAAATAATAATAAGAAAAAAAAGTTGAAATGCAGATATTGATTCTGTGTTAAAAATCTACCTTCAAAATGGTTTTTCCGTTGAAGGTATAAATAGACACGCATACTTAACATAGCAGTAATGTGTTGTTATACAGAGATGGTTATAATTTCTATGAAGATTTTGGTGGAATATTACAGTGAAAGCTTTTTTTATGAATTATAACAACAGTGGGTACTAATGCAATTATTTACTTTCATTTTTTTAAACATGATAGTTTATCACACAAAAAAATTTCGCATCGCCAGCGGATTTCAGATTTCTTATTCGATGTTCTTATTCTTAAATTACACAAAAGCTATATAAACATTCTGGTCATATTAGTATCAAAGCTTTAATTCAACAATGAATAGATATACAAAGAACTCAAATTGACAATAATAGAATACCTATTCTAATTCATTGCTAATTCTGGTATTCATTTTCACTATGAACCATAATGATGAATAATCATCAAATATACGAAATTTATTACAATAAAAAATCAAGTTAATGAGTAAAATTATCTGAGAAATCATCAGAAGTATTGTTTAGCAAAAAATTGAAAAGTTGTTGAAAGCTCATAAAGAAAAAATTCAATGAAAAATTTCTATGCCTTTTAAAGAGAAAAGAAATCTAAATATCTAATAGAAATTTTCCATTATGTCTTATAAATCAACACACTCTCTTTTTGCAAAGAAATATTGTCCATTCTACGTATTATATTTAAGTAAACAGCTTCTTACAGAATACCATTTGTATGAATAAATAATAATTCAAGTAAGACTTTTGTAGAAAACTCCATTCAATCTAATCAGAATGGCTGTTATTTTTCTGAGTTTAAATAACAGCTGATATGATAGTTCAACATTATTTGAAACTTGTTTTGTTTTTCAGCGGAATGCATTTCAACATAGTTTTCATATTCGATGAGTGCGTGAGGCATAAAATCAATATTTGAATGTTTAAATAATATATTCAAAAGTGGAATTTTACTTACAATTGTTTAAACTTTATCATACAATTCAAAGAATATAATTCTTTGTTACTTGAATAAAAAATGCGATTTGATATTTTATGAAGCTTTTCCAATTTTTTTCTCTTGCAGGTGGAATAATTCCGGCAATAAATCTCTTTTTGTTTTTGCTTATTTTTATTTATGGAAAAACATATAAATGCGAGTATTTCTCAAACGAATTTAATTTATTGATGTAATAAAACTTCAAAACGGCGTTTGAAAATTAGTTTGGAATAAATAAGTTTAAAAACCCTTTTGGGCATACATATAGCTTTCTGGAAACAAATTAAATTTAAAATTGAATATAGACTATATGGAAAAACATTTTTAATTCACTTTTAATTCATAAAATTGTATATTATTCCAATATTATTAAAAGCAATTATAAAAGCAATTAAAAACTAATTACGAAAGCTTTAGAGAAAATGAAAAATTGTTTGTAAATCTTTTTTCGTCGTGGTTATTGCTAATTAGTTTTATGAATTAAACCTCATCAATGTAATGAATGTATTTTTTATCCTCTAGGTGATTTATCAGAGATAAATAGAAAAAAAAAAAGATTATACTTACATTGAAACTGTGTTGGTCCTTCTATTTTACCATAAAAATTATAATATTTGTAGTCCACATAAGCTACAGACAGATGAGTTTTATCTAAAATCGATGATTAACACAGATGTCGACCACAAGTAATTGTTCATTGAGGTCAACGACACAGTAGCAACTATATTTTGTCAACACTGATAATTCCATCATTAAAATTAAATCCAGAAGATTGCAACAACAAACAAGTCAACATCTTCACAGCCTTCATCTCTTCAGACTTCATTGAACTCGAAGATATTCAATTGATACAGACTAGTTGCCTACCAGTTTATCGACTCTGTCAGTTAAAGCATTAAAGCTTCTTCTCTACATTGTCACTTTTCTTTCGTTTCAACTAAGGTTCACAGCTTGAAACTATAATTTGTGTAGTAGAATTAAATTGGAGCTTATTGAGCAATGTGAAAATGTAACAACAATGACAGACATGTCTGACTTGAACCCCCGGTTTTCGTAGCACTGACTATCCTTGCGTACTTTTCTTTATTCTATTAAAGTTAAAGTTGAACTTGCTGCTACATCTAACGGCGTTTGGGGAGGTTACCCCAACACCCCTATGAAAAATCGATACTAACTGGTTGGCGTTCATTCAAAGGGGTTTGCGAGGTAGTGGAGCAAATCAATATTTCCTCAAGGATTTGCTCCTAGTTAGATCAAGCTTATTAAGCTTAAGTGGTAATTTACTGAAACTGAAAACGTTATTCTTGTTTCATTCTTTGTCAAAAGATTTCTCTCAGTAAACAAAGAAATAAATAAAATATTGAACTTGAAAATATTTGAATATTTACCTATCATATGTTTTTATTTTATTAGTTAATTTTTGATAAAGCTATAAGTTATTTTTAAAGATTCTCATTGAATTTATTTATCAGAAAAATACCTATATACTATTAGATTTTATCCAGATTGTTATGTTGCAAATTGATAACGTTACTGTTTGAAGGTCATAAGTATTTTTAAATTGCTTTTGACATTTTTGAAGGCTTTTAGGAAATAAAAAACCATTGTTTGTCTCAACTTGAACTTAATCCTCAATACGCCCACTCATCAAACAATCGATAAACGAAAATTTAACGCAATAAATCACAACTGTATCTGTTGTTTTTTTGTTTACTCATTTACCAAACTGCAAAAAATCGTGAATATAGGGTATTTGAGATTTATTGACTCAATTATGTAATCTATAAAATAATAAAACATAAAATAACGAGTGAAATTTTCTCATATTTTCAATAATTTTATAGACATTAGCCAAATTTAAAAGAGATAAGATGAATGCTGTATTATTATAAGGTTTCAATTTGTTTTGGACTAAAAAAATTTACAAAATAACAATAGAACAGAATCTAGGCATAAAGACAACTCTATAAAACTAATAAAAAATTTAAAGAAAAGAAGCTTTTTTAATTTTCATGTTTTAGAGTTACTGCGCGTTTATTTACACTCTTTAAAAATTTTTGGAAGAGTATTTCAACTTTACATTTTGCCATGCTCCATTATCTAAAATTCACTAAACATAAGTATTTTTTATTTTTTGATATTGATAAAATATTTTTTTCTTAAACCAAATTAGAAGTAAATAAAGGTGCGCTGCTCTCTAGCTGTTTGCATGAGTGTATACACAAATATGTATCTATTTTGATTAAATTAATAGAATTTATTTGCATAATATTTAGGGTGTTGCAAAAACTTTTTGTTACTCTGATAGAAGATTTATGTTATTTACAAATCTGAACTAGACTAATCTGAAAATTACCTAGATTAACATATCGAGAGTGTCAAGTTTTTGTCAGAAATTCAGCAAAGAATGAATAATATGTAACTTCAATTTTCTATAAAAAATATAAAAACTAAAATGATTGTTTTCAGTATAATAACAGTTTTATAGATTTTTGTTTTAGAATGAGCAAATATTTTGTTTGTTTGATTGACAAACAATAGGAAAATTAAACAAAAACGTGTGAACATTTTACAATTCAAACAATAGACGTACATGAATACTACATTTAATGTACATATATTTACATACACGGCTGATAATCTTCAACTACCTATGTATTATTTTTAAAGGAATAATACTTTGACAAGAACAAACAAGTACGTAAGTAGGTAAGTGAATTTGAAAAAATCATAACTAAAAACAATAATTTCATCAAAATGGAAAAATTATTTAGTTATTTTGCATTTCAGTGAACATTTTTGAAAACTATTTCGAAATAAGTTTTTTCAGATTCTGTATGTATGTCCAATTGAAAACATATGGATCAACTCAGACAACTAAACCAGCCAAAATATCTTCGAGTGCTATTGATAGTACTCGGGATAAAGTGAGAATAGGTGTATAACGTTTGTATCCAATATTTTTGGAACACCTGTGCCGTGTGCATATGCATCTGACTAAAAAAAAAGATATTAATTAAAAACATGTGAAAATTAACATTTTTTAAACAGCGTTTATTGAAATTACGATTTAATCTTTAAATACAGAAAATATATTAATGTTGACAAACCTACAAAGTGAAGATTATCTTTTTGTGAAAATATTATAATTACATAAAAATGAAGATTTGTATCAATTAATCATTCTTTTTGTCAGATATCACAGATTCGCTTGTTTCTTGACTTTCCTCCTTTCCATCATTCGATAATAATGTAGCTTCTTCTTCTTCTTTCTTTTCCTCCGTCTGAAGATATTTTGGCAACCAAAAACAAGCACAAACAAGTTTGATTAATATCCAAGCTGCGCAAGCTAAGCCTAAGTATGAACATGAAGAAAATATCATTTTCCACACATCTACACCGACTTTTTGAGTTCGCATTTTATTGGGAATATATTGAGAAATATTTACTACGATAGTTTTATGATAAATTACTAAAAACTATGTCTTAACAACAAGAAATTTCAGTGAATCACAACAAAACAAAATCGATACACGTGTACAGACAAACATTCAAATAATGCATTGGTCAATTTATTATTGAAAATATTATCAGGAATAATGACTAAACAGTAAATTTTTGAGTAGAGAGAAGTGAGTTCATTTATCCTTTTGTTTTAATACTGCGACCTCATAAATTGAGTAGGTAATAGCATTTTGGCTAAGCCTTGTATTTATTTTTGATCAAAAATTCAGAATACAACAATTGAAAACTTCAAATAAATCTAGGACAAGGTAAATACTACTTGAATATTACAGGATTCCATATTTACCGTGTCTTCATTCCTTCGCTTCAATTGTTCCATCAATTCTTCAAGGTTTTCTCCGTAACCAATGCTATTTTCCCGTTGCCTTCTTTCGATTTCTTCTTGCATTCTTCTTAATCCATCTTCAATCACATGTAGATTATTTCTCAGCTGGCTTCGTCCAGTCATGAACCGGCTCAAAAACCACAAACATGCAAATACACAAATTGATAACCATATGCTTATACCCATTTTGAAAGTCTCATTCGATTTTTTTTCATCGGAATCAGCCATTTTATTATTATAAAAAAAATAATTATCACTTATTGTCTACAGCTCGACTTGAAGACTGTTTTGTACATGAATCTCTAACGTACCTAGTACACGTGGAGATGAATAAAATGTCAATAGTGCTAAAAAATGTATCGTGGGAAATTTAACGCTCTTTCAAGTAATATAGATTTTCTTATAAGATCTGAGTCATTTTTAAGGGTAACAAAAAGAGAATACTTGCAGTAAAATAAAAATAATTTATGTATGAGTATTTGTTACAGCCTTGACTTTACAAAGTATGTTACAGTAGCAAAGTTATATATTTTACATTTAAAAATATCAACTTATAATAAATAAATACTGTTTTATGGTACAATAGATCTGAACATTCAACGTAACAATATAACACGTTTAAAAACATTGAGATGAAGTATTTCTTAAGTAAATATCTATATCAATACCAATTTAAAGTAATAATAATTATGATATATTCTGTAAACAATCACGTATCTGAGTCCAAGTTTGAAGACCCTGAAAAAACATAGAACATATGAATTACTTTGAACCTGTGCTTTGAACACATTAAAAAAATAAAAAAGCATTGTGTGTTGCATAGCTATTGGCGCTAATTTTTTGCTTTGTTTGTTTTTTCTTCGATTTGTATGTCAACTAACCTTTTTGGCAGTTTTCAGTTGTAGAAATGCATAACTACTCAGAGTTTCTTTTAAATCAAAAACTTTTTGATTTTGGAATCTTTCGATATCTAATAAGGCATTAGAAGAAAATTCACTAAAAACAATTTTTATTGAAAGATATTTTCCTCATTGTTTTCTTACTTTAGAGTGGTCTTAGATGCAGTTACTGCCGCCGCACCTTCTTGTATCTGTTGGTCCAACAAGTTGACTTTCAATTCTCTAACTTCATCAGTGTCCACAGCCCCAAATAATCTTGACATTAGTCCAGTTTTACCCTGCTGAGCTTTATTTCTCTCGATATTTTTACTAGCAACATTATCTTCCGCTCCTTCTAATTGTAACTGATGGTACTCATAATTTCTGCAAACATTTTGTAACGAATTTGAGAAAAATAAATATTCTTTTAGTTGATCAGCTAATAATTCTTCGTCTTCTAATCCAGCATCAATACTTGAAGCTAGAGAATCTAAGTAATGTCCAGTTTTTTGTAAAGCGTCTCCCATGTCTTTTTCAACTGCACTCCACTCGCTAAAGACTCTGCCATAATTAGCGTGCAGTTTATGGACATTGAATTGTTTCTCTGCCACTCTAGATCTAGCTTTAAGAAGATTGTTTAAATTCGCTTGGAGAATGTGACTATAATCTTTGATAGCTTCGAATCTGGGATCAGAATTTCTCAGTCTCATTGACAGGTTTAAGGCCTTGAGTTTGTTCTCCATAAGTTGTAAATAGCCTAAGAACAAAGTAAATTGCTCACTTCTATCAAAGATTTTCAAATTATACCATTGCTTTTTATTGATTCCCTCCAGTTATCTTCTTGTTGTAAAAACTCAATGAAATGTTTATCCCAACTTAAAACTGGATGCGATGCTAAACGAAGAAGAAAGTTCTCTAAACCAGCTCTCCTTCTGTCTACAAAGTTTGGGTCAAAAGTATCACTTGAAATTTTCTGCCATCCAAACATAACTCTTTTCTCTGGTAAAGGAGGTAGCACTACGTATGGATAGGTAACTTCTAAGTATCCTCTCAGTTGTTCGAATTCTGTGTACCTTCTCCATACTGTGGTCAATTTAGGAAATTTTTCTTCAAACTGAAGATCTGTTAACCTATGAGAAAATATTACATGTTTAATTCAGAAACGTAAACATTTAGGTTACTTTGTTTCAATTAAATACACAGTATAGAATTCTCTCAAATTTAAAGTACTATTTGCCCTTTTTTCTGATTCAGAAACCGAAATTTCTATATGATTGAGAATTGTGTCCTAGAAAGCAACAGCAAGGTTAGGTTTCTAAATTATTATTCTTTACCTCTTTATGGTGTTTACTTTTATCAACATTTTTTTTAGATTTTGTACTTTTTTCTTCCATGGTCTTTTAGATTTGGTAAATAAAAATATAAACTAGAAAATTTTTGACAACTAAGACTCTACTTGTCAAAACTGACAATTAAAACTGTCAGAAGTCAGGTACAATAAAATAATAAAAGGGTTTGAAATAATTATTTCTCTTTAGTTTAAAATAATTTATATGAAATAATTCATTTAATTTTTTGTTAATAACTGCTAGTATTAGTACCAATTTTCAATTTTATTGCAAGACAGAAAATTTGATGAGACAGAAATCTGTAAACTTAAACTTGGGTCAAACAAATGTCACTACTGTCACTGTACTTCTGTCAAGTGTTAACCCTCAATGCTGCAACGTGCAGAAATTGTATTTTAATTTTCAAGTTTTGCTAAGGAAACAATTATCAGAAGATTCATAATTAGACTATTTTAGTGGTTTTTGTATGATATTTGTGTGTTTTGGGAATGGACACATTTTTTGCTAAAGCTTTTTGCCAAGAGGTGGGTAAGTCTTAAGTGTTGGAATTTAATTTGATTCAAAAATTACGTTATTGAGATATATAATTTTTTAATAATTGTGTTCCATTAATTTTTTCTTAATTACAATTCTGGCAATATAGTTGCTTGTATTGTGCACGTTTAATATCGACGCCGGGATGTAATTATGGTCTTCTTGTGACTTTAAAAAGGCATAAAGGAAAATGTTCTTTTTATTCCAGATATTTTGTATCTAATGATTTTTTTGGTTCCAGTCGAAAAATGATAAGACATGAGATAACATTGAATAAATGAAATTATCAGTTTTTTTTCTAGATGGATAATATAATATTTACGTCATTGTAGTTTTCAAATTAAAAAGTTTAGGAATTTATCTTAATAATTGTATTTTATTTCATAATTTTAATGTATATTGAAATAAGAGATAAGTAGAAAATAATATTTACAGAATTTTCAAGGCTATTCTTTATTTCATTTGATAGATGAATGATACGCATGTACTGGGGCTGAGTGTCTTATGGTGTTTGTAAAATTAAACAAGAGAAAATAACTTTTTTTTTATAAATTATGTAAACTTCAAAGAAGACACAATTTTTAAGATGCTGAAAAACGATTTTTTGAATGAATGATAATGGAATTTTAATAAAAAAATGGATTTACTAAAACGCATGTGGACGGAAAAGAAAAAATTTAGACCAAGAACAGAGTTTGTGTTTTATTACATACATTTCTGTATGTTGGATTGCCTATATGCCAGATATATTTTTAACATTTATCGCATTCTTGAATGTTCTTGATATTGCATCAATTACAACATTACTAAAGTGTGTTGCATATTCTTGTGGTACTATTAAACATTTTTAAAAATACAGTCTGGATTGAGTTCCACATTAATTTTTGCGCAAAAAGTTTTTTTTTCTGTTTTGCTTTGCTTTTTACCCAAATTCAAAATTTTGTTACGAGCTAAGCAAGAGATGTTTTTACTTTTAATTAAAATTTCTTCATTTGCCAGTGATGTGATGTTTACATGCAGCAAATGACAAATGAAACGAACTAAATTAACTTTTCAAATGTCCTTTGATATTTTGGGAATACCAAACTTCTGTTATGTAATCAAAACGAAGTTTAAAAACAAAAAAATATCATAAAGGAAGTCATGCTGCATTGTGGTTTTATATGGAATGTACATTAGTTTTTTTTCAAACTCTGACTATATCAAGACGGAAATTTACATTAATTCTTTTTTATACATTACTTTGTTCACAGGTGCTTAAGTATTAATACTATTATGTAATATTCACAAACACATATATTTATTTTATTTGGTTGGATAATTCACACTTGTTATATGATTCAATAATTTAACATTTTACTTACAAGAAACTGTGCTAATTTAGGTCCAAATTAACGCAGCAGCAACATCGACTCATCGAGCCACCTCACATTGCATTGTTCAGTTGCCTAGCCACTAAAAATAATCCTCTCTCAGTTTGAAGTGCGTTTAGTTGTTTACACAGTTTTTACATCATGGCCGTTGATTTCTGCACGGCTATTCTAACATTTTTCTTATTTGTGTACACCATCTCTGAAGTTAAAATTAAAATAACGGACAAGATATTGGACGTGTTGATCCATTCCCTCACTTCAATATTTTGAGTGTTTTTTCAAACTATTTTTAAAGCGTTCACGCTGACGTACAATTAGCGCTCAATATTTTTCAACATATACTATTATTCGGGTGACGGTGCGTGAGGTTCCTTCCTTCAGTGAATTTTTGTTGAGATTTTGCTTTTTAAAAATGTCTAAAGCAGTTTCAACTACCAATCTGCTTGCAGAGGTCAGTTACAAAGGTACTATCATAATTTTTCTCTAACACTTATAAAAATGTATGTCTTTTATACCCTTGAAATGCTCTTTGGGTCACCAAGGGCAGAAGTGTTTGATTGACAATTTTGTATTTTTCCAGGGTGGTGGATATCTGAAGCGAGCTAATCCTGAATATTTACGAGATATTTTTAATAAATATGCGTCCAAAGAAAAGAATGGAGAGAAGTTTATGACACCAGAAGATTTTATTATTAAATATCTTGGATTGTTTGATTCGGAAAATTATAATGCACATTCTGTACAATTGCTTGCTGGAATTGTCGATACGAGTAAAGATGGGCTTATTTCATATTCCGAGTTTCAAGCTTTTGAAGGACTTCTTTGTTTTCCGGACGCTCTTTATAAAACTGCCTTCCAATTATTCGATACTAACGGAAATGGAATGGTTAGTTTTCGTAAGTATCGAACCTTTTTTCAACAACTTTATTATTGCGTGACTATTTGTGTTAGCTGCAAATTTAGCATTATAATTTTTATTTTGTTTGTTCGAAACTGTATTATCCAACTTAATTCCTTTTTTCCCTTTTATCTTATTAATGCCAGCTCAAGGCTGTCACTTAAAACAATTTTAAAAGATGAATAAATGTTAATGCTGGTTAAAATTTTGAATAGATTTTCCAGAACAGAAAGATCAATTTTCTTGTTGTTTATTTGCTAATTGATTTAATGACCGTGAAATTAATGTAGCAACAATTAACTCAATGGAGATCTGAAGTCATATCATATACATTTAATTACATAATTAAATGGTGTTTTTTTTTTATTATACTGAATCAGTGTTTTTTCTCTATTGCTTCATTTAATTGGATTTTTCAGAGGAATTCGTTGAGGTAATGAGCCAAACGGAGCTTCACAAAAGAATTCCGTTTAATATGGATTCACCATTTTTACAATTATATTTTGGTCGAGATAAGAAACGTACAGTGTCTTATAGCGAGTTCAGTCAATTTCTTCACGATTTTCACGAAGAATACGCAATTGAAGGATTCCGAAGAGCAGATAAGGAAGGAACTGGTTTCATTTCCGTTTTGGATTTCCAATTCATTATGACCAATATAAAAAGCCATTTGCTCACAAAACAAGTACAATCTCACCTAATCGAGGTTAATATATTAGAGTTTCTATTGAGTATACTATTTTTTATAAATAAAATGTTTGCAAATTGTCTGAAGTTTTATGTTTTTGGTTGGTAAATATTAGACAGCCCAGGGAGCGCACAGAGGTCGAAGAGTCAGTTTTGCATATTTCATTGCATTTAATTCTTTATTAAACAACATGGAGTTGGCCAAACGCATCTACCTGAATGTAACGAATGGTCATAGAACACAAGAAGTGACGAAAGAAGAGTTTATGCATTCGGCACAAGCCATGTCGCAGATGACTCCTCTGGAAGTCGACATTTTGTTTCAACTCTGTGATGTACTTCATCAAACGGGGTAAATATTCATATTCTCTTTGTAATATTCGTTCTATTTAAGATTTAAATTGTCTATAACAAAATTGGCTTAACAGAATTGTAAGTACTTAAGTTTAGTTACTATGAGATGGATATTTAGTTAAAAATGCATATTGTCTTATCTGTGCTGCTGTGGGAATTAGACAATTAAATAACGAAGAGAACGGTTTATGGGACGGGTTCGTGTCTGTGATTAGTTATCCATTTTTGTCAAACATTTTTTCTAAATAATTTATTTCTAGGCGGATCGTATATAATGACCTCAATGCCATTGCACCTGAGCAATATTACAAACAAATCACTACCAGATTAGCCGAAATAAAAGCAATTTCTGTAAGTGACAACATCCTCTTGAATAAAAAATCTCATTCGCTCATTTTCAGAGTCCAGAAGATAGAGGAGTTATTATTCAGGTCTTGGAGAGCATGTACAGATTTACTTTGGGCTCTGTTGCTGGGGGTAATTAATATATCGCACCAGTACCATATTTATTTATTTATTTTTTAATTCAGCTGTTGGTGCTACTGCTGTATATCCCATAGATTTAGTCAAGACGCGTATGCAAAATCAAAGGACTGGATCCTTCATTGGTGAATTGATGTACAGAAATAGTTTTGATTGTTTCAAGAAAGTTGTGAGACACGAAGGTGTCTTCGGTCTGTATAGAGGTTTAGTGCCACAGTTAATGGGTGTAGCGCCCGAAAAAGCCATCAAACTAACGGTAATTAAATTACTCTGTCTTTGTATAAAATTAAATAGAGAAAGTTATAGGTGAACGATTTTGTTCGAGACAAGTTCTACGACAAGAATGGTAATATACCATTACTTGGAGAAGTAATTTCCGGAGCAGCGGTAATTTTCGAAAGTTTTTCCTAGCAAAAAATTTTAATTCATTTTTTAGGCAGGTGCTTCTCAAGTTGTTTTTACAAATCCTTTGGAAATTGTAAAAATCCGTCTGCAAGTAGCTGGTGAAATAGCAGGCGGAGCTAAAGTCAGAGCTTGGGGAGTAGTGAAAGAATTGGGTTTGTTTGGGTTATACAAAGGCGCAAGAGCTTGTCTTCTTAGAGATATACCATTCAGTGCTATTTACTTTCCCACATATGCTCACACAAAAGCGAAATTTGCCGATGAAAACGGCTACAACCATCCTGTTAGTCTTCTTGTTGCTGGAGCTATTGCTGGTGTACCAGCGGCTGGTTTGTGTACTCCAGCTGATGTGATTAAAACTAGGTTGCAAGTTGTCGCACGTCCTGGACAAACAACTTATAACGGACTTTTAGATGCCACGAGAAAAATTTACGTAGAAGAAGGTTTCCGAGCTTTTTGGAAAGGAGCAATTGGTAAGAATTTGAATGTTTTTTTGTAATACATTTTTTTGTTTCAGCGCGTGTTTGCCGTTCGTCTCCGCAATTTGGCGTCACACTTTTGACGTACGAAGTTTTACAAAGATTGCTTTATATTGATTTTGGTGGAACGTAAGTGATGAAATTTTTTCGTGTGTTGTTTTTCAAAAGTTTCATTATAGACGACCTGCTGGTTCTGAATTCAAAGTAACAACACTCGGTGGAGACGCTACCAAATCACAAAATCCTGATCACGTCGGTGGTTATTCGGTGTCTATACCAGTTTTCTCAGGAATAGAAAGTAAATTTGGTCTATGCTTACCAAAGTTTAGTGTACAAAGAGCAGCCTAAAAAAGCATATTTTTTAGTTTAATTAGGTAAAAACATGTTTAGATTCTGCCATTGATTGGCATTTCTTCAAGTTTTACTCTGTACATAGATAGCTGAAAATCTGAAAATTATGCTTTATACTGAATTTATTTTTTTATATTTTATTTTTGGTAGGTTTGTAAGTGTTAAAAGTCACATTTGGTCAAATTGTGCATTTTGCTTTATTGAAAAAATTGCACCAAGTGCATTGAGTAACTTTATTTTTGAAATCATGACATTTCTTCTATTCAAATTTTATTACACTTTAATAATGTATCTAATAAAGTATACAGCAACAGTTGTTTGGTTTTGTTGATTAATACCTAACTCAGTTTGATAACTTGAAAAATGTGTAGAACAGTAGATTCGGCAACAAGTTTGGAATACACGAATAGCGGGCGAATGGGATGATTATATGAGGGCCAGGTCAGAATGGTAGGGGTCTCTTAAAGAATAGGTTCTTAACTCCGTCGGAGATGCTTTTTTCTTATTCAACTATGAAATTTTTTAATCAAATTTTAGGCACGTTATTGAAGTACTTTCGGCTTTTACTGCCTGTGTTCATCCCTATACTATTGTGAGGATAGTCATTCTTCTGCAGTCTTACAGAATAAGAGCACTTTTCACTTTATAATTGAAAACTGAACAAAATATTGTTATTCTGTAATAGTCGTAGATCAATATTATTAATATTGTTGCCTCAAGTACTATTTTTTTCTCTTCAAAAAAGTCTATAAATTTATGACCGAGAATAATCCTTAGTAGTGTCATGTTTGCATAATAAAATGACAAAGTTGTAATATACGCTTTAACGATAACATTTTACATTTTTTGATATTAATGTGTACAGTTGCAAACCTACGCATGATATTACTGCTTTTATATTTATGACTTGCAATTTTCTGCGTTTATAATAGAATGTGCGATTGTATGAAAAATGTTATGAAGATCATGATTGATAGTATCACATTTGCACGGTTTCGGCATAGAATGTTGAAGAAAAGACGAATAAACTTCCTATAGCACAACAAACATCCGTTCAGTTTCAAGTAAAGTACGGTAACGGTCTAATTTCTATAATTTCACTGCTGAAAAATATGTCAAGAATGTAGGCTAAGTGCCCTTAATTCTTCAGTGAAATTGATACAAGTCTTAGGGTAGCAATCATCCACATTTACTTTTTTCACTCGCAGCAAACGACTGTAACGTTATCATTTACGATACATCTCATTAAGTTAATATATTAGTAATGAAGTTCCAAAAGAGCAGAGTTGAGTGCTTTTCATGCACCACATGACGTTGTCCACACCCTCTAAATGCATTCTTGTGAACAGCATATATAATCAAGCTTACCTTAGAATTGTTTCAGTCATTGTGGTGGCAAATATTGTAAACTAAGTGAGTGTAATGTGCTACTCTCAAATATATGTCTTTATATTTACGTAACTCATCAAAATGTGAGTTATCTATCGAATTTTATAAGTAAAGAATTTGAGTGAGTATAATAATAAATTTATAAGTAACCGCAAGTGAAAATTGTAATTTATAAAAACAGATTTCTTTGAATCAGAAATTTCACAAAGTTGGCTTCTTTATTGACGATAAATTAATTGCAGCGAGTTAAATTGAGGCGCTTTAAAATGATTTAATCTCTATGTAAACGAAGATAGCTAAGTCATTCAAGAAAAGTGCTTTAGAAAATCTATTTTAGCATTTTTAATATTGAAGTTGAAATTAGTTTGTAACATTAATTTAATTGGAATTATATCGATACTGTGGATGTATAAGCCTCAAAAAAATTAACAAAGAAAAATTAGTTTCTAAGTATGATAAAGCAAACACAATATCTGGATATAATGATGTAGGATGCAATCAATATTTGCTAACGGCAGCAGATACCTGCGGTGATCAAAATATCAAATTGTAAGTTTATTATTTATTTGCTAAAAATACATTAAAAAGCCGCGCATTTGTTATCCCTTTACAATCATTATTTTCCTTCGATGAAATAATTTATTCAGTCTATTTTTATAATTCAAAATACACCGGTTTCTGTTTGAATTTTATTTCAATTTTTTACGAGATGCACTGAATATTAATTTTTTTCTACAGAATGCAATCAGGTAAACCTGGCTCACTTGGACTTGTTGTTTTGTGCCTTTTGATAGTGAATTGTGATAAGTTCATTAGTCGCGGTAACACAACTGAAAACATTTGGCGAAGAGCCGGAAGATTGACAGGTTTATTACTGAGGAACTGCATGCAAGTCAGTTTCGAAGGACCACAGGAACAATTCCTGTTAATCCTGCAGCGATGTTTAGAGCGTAGGAGTTTGGTTGCCTTGGATCGGTGCTTAAAAGCTGACGTCATTAAACTTGCAAGTGGCATAGAATTAGTTAGATACAAAAATGACACGAATCAGAGGTATGTATATCTGTTTAACAAAAGTTTGGAGTGGATATATTTTCTATTAAATTTGGTTCTTGAGTTTTCAACAAAATTTTCAACGACTTGTCGATGTAAAGAAAGCTTAGAATTTAATTGAAACCACATTTGATAAAAGAAAAGAATCGATAGCTTGGCCGTATCTTATTTCTCAAGAAAATCTTCGCTTGTGCTTGTTATCAAATTTTATGGTTCATGAAATGAAGGAAATGGCAATCCTAAGTCGAGCCAAGTAATTTAATAATAATGTTGTAAATCAATAATTATTAAATTGTTTCTTATGGCGGTTTATTATTTATTTACAACAAAGCTAGACAGACAATGAGCTTAAATATAATAGTTCTTAATTCATTAAATGTTTATACTTTGATATTCCATTAATTAGAAGTAATTAAACTTCGCAAAAATACTAAAATACTATAAACTAAGCTTTTACGATTATTGTCAATTCCTGTAATCAATCAGTTTGATGTGATTAAAAGAAACTGGAAATAATAAATGGTTTATTATCATTTAGAGAAGTTGGATTTTTCGAGGCAAGTTATAAATCGAATGAAAAGGAGCATAATTGGGAAAATCAAGTTTTGAGAAGGATCGCTCACTTACTTAATACACATATTCTTAAAATACGTCTTAATGGTTATGAAAAAATAAATAATTCGATTGCTGAAGAAGGTAAGGATTAATAGTTTAAAAATGAGTAAATATCTAAAAATGTATTTCAGGTAGAGGGAAGAAAAAAAATAACATGTTTATGTCTTTGTTAATGTTTGGAATGGCAGCTGTTGGGCTTATTATGGTACCGATGGGTTTCCAGTTCCTTGCAGTATTAGGCGGAAAAGCACTGCTTATAGCTAAAATGGCTCTTATCTTAACTGCTATCCAAGGACTTAAAAAAATTGCCACTAGTAATTTGAATTATGGTCTTTATGCTACCACTCCAGACCATCATCATCACCATCACCCTTGTAAGGACGAATTATGCGAGAAAACAGTTAATTCTTTAGAAGACGATGACAGTGATATCTTTGTTTCTATAGATATCGACCATTTAACAGATCCGAATCTTGTACATGCTATTTTTAGTACGTATTTTCCAAATTTTTTTTTAATAGTTGTGTAAACAAGTGTGTTAAAGGCAATTATATTTTATAAGATTACGTCGAAATTTACTGAAATGAGTTTTGAACTAGATTGTGTTCACTCACTTTACGCAATGTTGTCGCATCCCGTCAACGTTCTTCTAAAGTGCTTCATTCACTTAATTTAGTTTGTGAAACAACCTTAATTTACAAGTTTTCAGGGCATTATGATCGACAATGGCCTTATGAATCTGAAAGCCACGACTTGCCAATACCACATAAATATTATCAACCTCCAGACCATCATCCAATGGATATTTTTCATCCTCTTCAACCTCGAACCGATATCTACAAAGAATATACTTAATTTCAATTATTATGTTTATTTATTATAATTTACATGTAGCATTTTAATTAATTTATAATAAAATATAAATTTAATTTGCGATTAATATTGGTGGATGCGCCGGGCAATACGTTTTAAATTTATAATTTTATATTTCAATATTGGCGTAAGCAATAAAGCCTTTAGGTAATATACATTCATGGAAGCTGTTTATTTTGTCAAGCAACGTATATCTGCACTGCTAGATAGGGTTTCGCGAAAAAGAAAATTGCAAAATTTGGTATAATTTCGTTCAAAAGACTATTTAATTAGATATTTGAATGAAGATAAGAAATTGGAATGAGTGGGATGACGACAGGACAGGAAGACACTCGAGCAAAAGAGGAGTTAAGCTTCTTAATCATTGTCTTCTACAGGACATTGCACTCTACTGCGAGTTTCTTTTTGATTTATTTGAACAAGCAACCCACGTAATACAATAAGTGTAACGAAGAAAAGATCAGATTAAATTAATCTTCTCATCTAGATTAAAACAGATTAAAATAATAGTGGTAAATAACAATTTTCACTTTTGTAAGTACTTAATACTAAGATTCTGTATAAAATCTTTTAATTGAATTTGAAGTCTTTTTTTTGTTTAAAGAGTAACGAAATGTTTATTGTTTGGCTTTATCGCTTTTACTGTGTAGCGAAAAGTGAATTGACAGTTGACTTGCTAACGTGCCGTTTTATTTATGTTATGATGATCTGTGAAAATATGGTAAAGTGTCAGAGGGAGCATTATCTTGAGGAGTAAATATAAAATTTGACGGAAGATCGATTAGACTTCGTTTAACAAAAAATCGTTCAATTTTTTACTGCGAATTGGAAGTAATAAGAAAAGATAGTTCTTCTAATATAATAAAATGTGAAAAGAAATCAAATAGAGAAAATTGAAATTTAATACTTATTCACGACAAAACAAACCAATTTATGATTTTACATTTTTAGTTTTCAAATATGTAATATGACACAATAAAAGACTGATATAAAAATGCTAATAATTTTTTTGTTATAACTGAAACCAAATGTCACATTTTTTCTCGACATTCTTCTATAAAAGTAGAAAAATATTTGGCATGTATTTTTATATGTTATAAAAAGGAATCTAGATGACATGTAACATTTTCTTTTGTTTTTATAAAATGTAAGTATTCTTACTCAAATCTGAAAAATGGAAGACAATTTTGCCTCAAGTTAATTTTAACCATTTAAACCTCCATTCTTTTTGTTCATTTGTAAAGTAAGCAATTTTTCAAAATCATACATTTTATTTTATTCAAATGTCAACAGAATTCTTAAATGGGATGAAAAAATATAACTTGAACTTTGTTTTTTATTTGAGTTTGAAAATCCTTTATCGAACGTATGATTGAAAAATGTAATACCTTTATTGTATAAGTTAGAGTATTTAAGACTAAATCTAATACTACACTCTTTAAGATTTCTGCTTTGTATTGTATCAACTTTTTACATTCTTTTAATGCTCTTAACGTATTAATTTGGCAAGCTGTTTTAACTTATTCATTTGAAATAAAAATTTGTTACTGAACAGTAAATTAAAACCAAATTTTTTATTGACTCATGTTAAAAAGATTTATTTTACAATGCTTCATTGAATTTAGTTGAAAGTTTCTTAACAACATCTTCTAAGTTATTTTATGTTATCCAAGATTCTGTTTATAATTTCCATTAACGTTTCAATACAAAGGCATAGAGCAGCGATTTTATAGCAGACTAATTACAATATCATCGTAAACAAAAATAATTAAATTAACTTGCTGTAAAACTTTTTACTTAGAATGTAGTTAAAGCAAAGTTAACGAATAAACCATTCAACAAAAATTTGCATGAAAAAGGAATACTTTGCGCTTTAAACAGTTATATTTAAATCTGATTTATAAAAAAATATACTGCGTAAGTAATTCATTAGTATGGGATATTCGTTAGTCAAAGAGGTCTAAATGGATTCACAAAAATCTCACAATCCTGTATTATAATCTAAGCTTTATGACTGAGGAATTTTTAATTTTGGAGTTGAAGCGTATTTGCATTAAGAATATGAATATTCTACGATAGTAATATTCAAGTATTAACTCTACGTAATAGGAAACTTTTTGTTGCATTTTCATATTGACCAATTTCCGTTTGATATTACAGTGATGATTTCATCCGTGTTTCTGCAAATTCTAAATCTAAATGAATTTCCTGTCCGTGATAATTTCATTGCATATTATTGAAGCTTGATTAAAGTCCACGCTTCATTTTTTCATCAAAATAAATCCATTGTTGACATACACCCCTTATAGAACAACTTTCAGGGGCATACAACTAAAGTGGGTCATCAGGTCAAGTTTATTTAAATATCAATCCAACTGTCGGATTTTAATCATAAGAATTATTTGAATGATGATCTTGAAAGCAAGATTCTAATTACTGTCCATCTGTAAAATAAACATTTTAGCTGATATGATTCATGATATGATTTCATTTGATTGAATTACTCCTGAAACGTAGAATCTTGTTATTATATCCTCCATATAAACGAAGTTTTATTCATTATGCATGTGATTTCGTTATAAATGAAACTGGGAACTTCCCTCGCTTTTGCCGTCAAATACTTAATAAATTAAAAGAAATGTGTGGGGCAAATATTTACCTACGGTTATTTTCAACGTAATTAGTGCGTTTAAATCTTTAGATAACATTCTATCTTCATTATTAAAAAAAACAACAATGGTCTGTCGTAATTTTAATGTAAATATTGTTTTCACGTTATAAATGGTTCTTTAAGAAATTTATTTCTAGTACGTAATCTAATATAGAGTGTAGAAGAAAATAATAAAGGGCAAATGTAGCGTTACTTAAAAATAATTCATCTGGAATATTTTTAATAGACGTTGTCTATGTCCAATTAACACTAATTGAAAGAGTTTCCAATATCATTCTTTAAATAAAGAGAGGTACGTAATTTAATTAGGATCATTTGTCACTGAATGCCTCTATTGTACATAATTGAAGCAAATTTTCAACTTTTGTCTGCTTTTTTGCAAGTTTGTGAAATTTCTGAGATATTTAATTACTTTGAATTTATAAAATTTATTTCAAATCTTTGACTGACACGCGATTATTTCTTACAGCATTTTTAATCAGTTAAACTATGGTAAACAAAAAAATTTGGTTTCATCTTATGTTTTTAAAATTTTTCAAATCATCAACTTGATAATTCCAAATTATAAATAATTAATATAAGTAACATTAATTAATTATTTCTACATTTTGGTAATTCAAGAATCTAATAAAAAAGTGTGATTTCAACTCGGAGGCGCGAATTGTCTAAGTGTTTCTTTTATTCCAAAATCATTTTCTTCGTGCATTGTTCTATTGTTTTATTTGTACATCGCTCTCAGGATTATTCTTGATATTGATTTGAAATAATGTACTTTTTGCAGTACAGAAAACTGTAAAAAGTTTAAGTAACTGTCAATTCATTAAAATTTAATGGTCATTAAAACAATTGTAGTACTACAAAATTATAAAAATAAATTATTATACTATGATTAAACGTAGGTTTCTTCATTATAATCTTCATATAATGGCTTAAATCGCATTTTCCATTGTAAAAGCGTCAGTACTTTGATGTTAAAATTGAATGTGGATTAAATTTTGGCTAACTAACGTTGGAACGCAAATTTTCTAATAATTTTTCTAATTAATAAAAAACCAAACTATGAATACTTAGTCTTAAAATAATATTTTCCTTATTTCAATCTTTTTTTCCAGTTGGATGGTTGACAGTGCTACGTTACCAGATCAAAAATGTAATAACAAAATTTTTGTGTGATATAAATAAGTGACAGTAACTTTCAAAAGTTGAGATAATTCCAGTGCAGTAGTGCATTTAAAGTGATTTCATTTTTCAATGTGGGTAGCGCAAGGCCTTTCAGGACGCCGTCCGCGTCGCGACGCTATTTAAACGGAGGGCGCGTCGGACAGCCTTCACTAGTATCGCGACGTTTGGGTCGAAATCGTACCATCAAACTACCACCTGTTAGGATGACCCCGTTGGCTGTCGCTTTAACATTGCTTTCATGTTCGGTACTAGTGATCAGGGGACATCCTGGTTTCCACACCAGACTCGATTCTGAGGTAAGAAATTTTTTAGAATTTTTGTAAATTTTCAAATTTTATTTTCATCGAAATGGACTGTGCGCTCTTTGTGCGGCAGTTATTTACTGCTGAAATAATTGTCGCATGAAGCGTTTATTAGAGGAAATGAACAGTTATTCAGTTTATGGAATGTGTTAGTTTACGGGCGGTTATTCCCTGTTAATTTATGTAAAATTCATAGCAAAAAAACACAATTTTTGAACAAATTGTAATAATTTTATTATAGAAAAAATAGTACAAATATAAAAGAAAAAACAAAACTTGGAAAAATCAGATGTAATTAAAGGGAAATTCAATAAACAACACAAATATTAAATGCTCTTAACTAAAATAATTGTTTTTGAATTTAATAACTAAATAAATAAACACTGGCACATACAAGCAACAAACCGTGAAGACTTTTAATTACCACCTGCCTACGCAATGCAACTGAAAATCTAACTGTAAATTAAATTAACAAATAAATAAAATAATACTCCTACTTAATTTCTTAAAACCAACAAAATTAAGAAAAATTTTTATTAGATTATTTCAAATTTGATTATTTCCAACAATGTTATATTCAATTGTTATTACTTTGTAAGCATAAACTTATTATGACAGGTTATAACATGAATGTAATAAATGGATTTAGAGTTATCTAAGATTATTACGATTGTTACATAATATGAAAAGATATGATAACAGATATGCTTTTCCTGCTTTTTTCCTGATCATCATAATCATAATTAATAAGCAATTGATTATTTATATGATCTTTTTCAATTTTTGAATTTGAAATAATTGGATAAAAAATATTTTTTGTAGTTTTTGATTTTTCTTCGACGACTTTGACAGCGAATTTAAAAACCTGCATTAGATTAATCTATTATTTTGATGTGTTTCGTTTGAGATTGTGTAGTACCACGCAATATTTCGCTCCAAAGCTTCACAAAATATTTGTTTCCAGTGTTGGGTAAGTGGCAACCAAATCAATTAAACAAAACAGGAAAATGTGTAAAAGCAAATACTTGAAATTTTTCACCTTTTTTTGTTGATCGCTTTTAAATATATCCTGTCTCTCATTCATAATTCTTTCAAAACGCGGCAAAACTGTGTAAAGCTCTCTTTTTTCTCGTTTAAATTCAGTCTTTCCTATCATATATTTCTGTAAGCCAGGAATTTGGATTTTTTTCGGTATTGAATTATTCAGTTTTAAATGGCAAATCTTCTAGAATATCGAGATGATACATTCTAGTATACAAAAAACAAGAAAATCTCTTCTCAATTTCGAAAACAACTTTTGAATATAAATTTTGAATGAATCATCTTTTTGTCTTGTCACTTCAAAGAATTGAATGTTACGGTAGCAACACAAGCATTATAATTTATGACTGACTTATTTATGATACGAACGTACTTAGTTAATTAGAGAAGTTAAATAGTTAAACAGTTTACAAATTTCATTAATGCTCAAACAAATTAATGTTGGTAAGTTGTTATGGCCAAAGCTTAGGTTTTGAGAAGTTGTTTTAGTTGGAAATAGAAGCGATATTGGCAGAAATAGATTTAAAGTTAGCAAGGACAGGGTGTAAATGTGACACTGGCAAAGATTTCTTAAAACAAATAACTTGTCTTTGTAAACTTGATTAAATTTCCAATACAAGAAACACAAGTTTGTGGATAATAAAAGGTGTAAACTAATGAAAAGTAAATATTGAAACACCTGTTACTGAAGTATTCTCACGTCATTTTGAATATTTCAATAGAAATTAGGAACTTGAAATATTCCAGAAAATAAACTGTTTATGCAAGGTCACAATCTTTTTGCTGTGGTAAATATTAAATATTTATAATCTTGCTGTCCCACTGAATATTAAAAACAAACAAAAAGTAGAACAGAAAAATAGTTGTTGTCATCTCGATTTATTTAATTTTCAACATCTGTGGATTGAACTATTCAACCAAATGCGAACACAACTAACATTTCATCTTGGTATTGTATTATCTTGTATTGAAATTGCAGATATTACTAAGATTCACCGACATATCTAACGTATGTTGCTGTATTTGCAATAAGACCGCTTAACTGAATTAGTTTCAGGATTCTATCAATGTAAATACCTAATTTTCGTATACAATACTAGATTTGTATCAGGAGAAAGTTCTAAACTTGTTGTTTTCATATTTGTCTTCCGCTGTTCATTATGCAGGTATTGGTGTCAACTTATTATTTATCTTGAAGATGAAAAGCTTTGCGAAAATCCTACTTATTTATTTTTAGTTCTGAAAGTGTTCTTGATGAAAGACTTTTGAGGTTGTAATGAAACTTGTGGTCAATTAGCGTCAAGACGATGAAATTTCGATGTTACGTGATATTTATTTGATGAAGCTCTAACGTCGACGACAGTAACAGAATGAACTCAAAAAAAAAAAAAGATTTTTTTTTGTTGTGTCAGACGCTTGGATCTTATAATTTCATATTTGTGACAATTAAAACCAATCAATTGTTCTTTTATTTGTTATTTTCATTCTTTGCATCTGAGTGAAGAAATTAACATAATCAGCTTAGACATCTAATCGAATTTCAACTTTAAATGTTAACACTTAAATTAGTTATTATGATGTAAATTAGAATAATCAAATAATGCAAATTCAACAAAAGTTACATTTTAATACACTTATTTAGAATTGGAAAATCTGAAAAATTAGAGGTTTCAAATTGATTCGTTTTTTTTTTTGTAAAATTGAAAAAATAAACAGTCCATCTACCGGATAAATTGCATTCAATCAATTAATAACTACAGATTAACTCGGATAAATAAGTTGTTAAAGAACTGCTCTTTTATTTAGCCAGTTATTTCCAGCTGAATTTATATGAAATTTCTGCGATATCTCCATTTAATCAAGTGTAACAAAAATAACAATTTTGTTCATTAATTTTTGATTGTTCAATAATCGTAGTCTATTTCAAGCTAGAGTATTTTAGTTTTGATCGGCAGCCGACATATGTTGAAACACCCTCCTTATTTACAGAATGATAAAAAATTACAAGAAATTTTTTTTCAATACCTATTATTGATTTTAACTTCGAGTACTTATCAATTTGAATAATTTTTAATATGTGAAAATGAATCAAGTTTAGAAAGAACTTAAATAAAATAAAATGTCATCAATTTCAAAAACAGCTTTTTTTCTTTTATAATAAAATAGAAATGAATGCAGTTTGACAAATTTGCAATGCAAATGTCATGTATAAAAGAATCAAAGTTAGAGCGTTTTAATGAAGTAAAGTTAACGTAATTTACTTCATATACATTCTGATTCAAAATTAACTTCTTTAGTAGGTATAGAAAAATCAAGATAAGGCATTTTATGTTAAAATTATAATATATTTGTATAACTAAAATCGTAAAAAATGTAATTTTTTTCTATTGATTTTTGAAATGAATTTTTGTTAATCAGTTTTAAAAGTAAAGTTTAATATGTTGTTTGTTTGTTGAAGTTTGATTTCAATTTGTTTTTCAGGTGCTTTCTAGACGTATGTTGAATTCAGCGAGTTTACAAAGACAGTTAGCTAAAGCTCCATTAACTTCACGTTCGAAAAGGACGTCAGATCATATAATAACAGGTAGGATTATTCATTAAACTCTTCATGTATACAAAAATAGCTTATGTGAATAAAATTTTAATGTCGTTTTAGAAATCCTCCATTTTTACCATTTAGAATCATGCGGGTTAAAATGAATTAACATCAAAAATGTTTTAAACATGCCCGTGAAATTGAGTTTCGTTGCCAGAACTAACAATGTTTATTTGTGAGGACAAACAAAAAACCTCACTTCTGTTTTTATAAACTAATTAGTCTCTCATGTAAATATTTTAATCTGTTCCAAACGCTACACACTGCATTTTTGTATTTTTTTTTAAATAGCTGTTGACTGTTTGAAGTATTATTTATTATTTGATAAAATGTTTTGCAATTTTTATTAAATACATGATGTTTGTCATAAGATCAAGAACACGAATAACATGTGGAAAATTTCAAATTAGAATTTTGCAATATTGAATAAATAGATGTTGTCATATGAGAATATTTTTAATTATTCTCCGAACGTCTATTTGAATAATTTCTCTAAAATGTTTATTGCATCCGAATAAGAGATTCATTAAAATTGTAGATAAAAAATTTCATTGTTGGTTCTAAAACTTGTAACCGAAGCTATGTAGTCGATAAAAGGCAGGAATTGCCATTCATTTAAACATGGAGAGAAATCCAAGCTTTTGAAAAAAAAATTTTCAAAGACGTATGTTAGTGGCACGTGGATCGAACATTCATCATTCGTTAATACATTTAAGATTCCCAAATATTCTTCAGGTTATTCAGAACTTCATTCTAAAGTAAACAATTTTTCCAGTCGTGATAATCGACTAGTGAAAAATATAACAAAACAAAAATTGAGATTTGTTATGGGCCAGATGAAATTATTGGTTCATTGGAAATTTTCCAGCTGCGGTTTTTAGTAATTTATTAATTGTCATCAATGTGGCATTAGTATTTATAGCCATGTTATAAATTCAGAAGATTTGTAAAGCGTTGTTTATATCATTAAATAAATTCTCTAAAATAACGTTTTTATAGAATATTCATCAACGTGAAATGATAATCAACAAATCGTAATAATAAATTGTTGTTTAATTTATGTTTTGATAATTTATTTCTTTTTTGGGGAATAGTGGTTTAATATCCGTTCAATGGAAAACCATGTAAAATTTGTTATAACTTTAGTATAAAGCGTTCATAAACTTCCAGATTGCATATTTATGACATCGGATGAGGGCGATTTTTACCACAAATCCACCTTAGCTGATGGCACAGCTTGTGGCGCATACATCTTCAGTGAGCCCGATGAGACCATTGAGGTTCACTTCAATTACTTGGATGTTCCTTGTGAAAACGGCGGCTTAGTGTCGGTAAGAATCAAATAAATCTTCAATTAATCCTAATTGGATTATATTTCAATCAACGAACTTTTGAGTTATTCTAGCAGAAAAGAATTTTTCATAACTGCTCTGGATTGACGGAAATAATGATTAATTTCAAAAGAAAAATTGTTTCGACTGCTAATATCTCATTTCTTGTAGTTTGTCGATGGTTGGGAATTAAATGGCGAATTTTTCCCAAGTCCTTCAGATCATCCTTTGCCGATGAATTCACGATTTACCGAATTTTGTGGAAAGAGGAAAGTCAAACAAACATTTAAAAGCTCCCAGAATGTGGCGCTTATCCAGTATAGAATGCCAGCGAAAGGAACAAGTTTTGGTTTCAGTGTCAGGTTTATTAAAAATCCTACTCGTAAGTATTTAACTGTCCAAAAGAAAATTTTCCTAGAAAAATCAAATCCAAATTGTTTTTGTGTTTCTAATATGAAATTTTCGATTTACATTCGTTTTAAGGTTCTTTGTTTGGTAGTTTGATAGACTTTCAAATACATAACGAATTGTTTTTACAAGCTACGGTTTTTGTTTTGATACTAAGTAAAAGCAACATTTCATTATTTCTTTGAACAGTATCCCTTTGCAATGCAAATATTTTGTTATATATGTATTATTTTTAGCTTGCAATGTTCTGTTCCAATCTACCGAAGATATTTACACTTTGCGAAATTACGGAAAAAGGTCAAACTGTAGTGTGAGCACTCTTTTCCCAGCTGCTGTACGAGTAGCTTCTTTGAATATTGGAGTTGTTCCTAGCTTAGGACGCGGAATTGAACTTGAAACTGGCACCATCCACAAGGTGCGGTCACAGGTATTGCATGTCAAAATAAATATAACTAGTCGTAAGGCTGAACCTAATTCATTGTATTGTCAATAATATTTGGTGATGTTTATTACAAATATTTAATATTTGTCTAACATATATCCTATTGTCAAACTTGCCCTTAAATTTCAGAACAAATGGCGACAAAAAAGAGTATTTGGATATTAATTTTCTATTATTTCCCCAAGTTGAGTGATAGATACAGGGAATCCAGAAAAGAGGGATACTTTCTAGAGCTAATTTAATGCTGATTAAATGTAAATCACCTTATCAAAAAATTTTTGGTTACGGAACTAGAGCTCTTTAAAGCAGTGTGCACCAGCCAATTAAATTCAAATAACTCCAAAACGGATTCTAGTTAAGAGATGTAGTTTTGCACATTTATTTCTTGAATTGTTCACAATCAAAAGACGTAAATAGATTTTTTTGATGTAAGCATTAGCAACCTTCTTAAAAGAGGAGAGGAAATTGTTCTGACTATATTTATATTATATTTAGAAAATTTCCCCATTTTTATACGAAATATTATAAATTTCAACTTTTTTACTTAAATAATGCTCGAAAATCCCTTCGACAAACCGTTTTTAAGAGAAATTGAATTGAACTTTTCAACTTCAAAAAATTCTAGCTCTTAAACTAAGCATTTTTCATTCAGGACAGTTAAATTTAATCGACATGAAATAAGCTCTTGAAATTGTCTCCTATTTCTTTGAAGAGCGTTTCTAGTCACTGTGTATAGTGATATAAATCTTAAAAACTGTATACGAGAGATTCTAGTATTCCTACTAATAAATCTGATTGAAAATTGAATAACGAGAATCTATAGAAATATTTCATATTTATAATTTTCTAGAAATTAATTTTCAATAAGAGTCTTTACAAAGAGTAAGCGCAAATGCATGTAGAAAACTTTATATCAAGTTCAAGCAGTATTGTTGTTGGAAAATAATTACCGGAAGGCTTTTAGAATTCTAAAGAAAAAAATTATTCATTCAGTCATGCCTGAACAAGTTCAATATTCTTCATGAATTTGGAGATCCATCTTCACAGTAGTTATGTACTAAGGTAGACTGAAAAATAACAACAAAGTTTTTTCTTCATCGATTTAGAAGTAAACAGCACATGTTTTGAAGTAATGCTTTCAAAAAGTTAAAAGTTTCATTCAAATTTGAACTGCATTCAGAAAGTTGAAGGATTAAGTTCAACAATAGAGAAAAGTTAGTTATAGATCTAAAATAAAATTTTTCAATAGAAAAGACTTCAAAATATTTGTAAACAGATATAAAAAATCAATGTTTAAGTTATAATGGATGTATATAAATTCAACAAGTTTTTATTTCAAAAATTATAAATAAAATTAGCTAAGTATGTATGCTTCAGGTTTTTGCATGCGCTTTCATAAAAAGAAGGTTCTTATCACATTATTAATTCTTTGGCGACCAATGTAGATACTATTCTTAAAACTCCTAGAACCATTATTGTGAATTTCATTCATAACTGACTTAAGATTTCAAAAAAAAGAGAAATAAAGCGTTGTTTTTGGTTTGCTTTCATTTAGTCTCTATTTTGGTTTATCGGATTTGATTTTAAAATTAATGAGTCTTGTCTCATAGAATATTATTGTTCATCGAATGACTTTTTGTATTTAAGTGAATGTCTAATAGGTTGATTTTGCAGTGTCAAAAGCGTGGCTTAGACGATTTCCTTCAAATTGGAGGGTCCCGTGGTTTGGACAACGCTAATCTTCTCTTAGCGGATTCTGTTTGCGGACTGGACTCCAAACCAGGTTAGTTAGATAAAATCTATCCTTATTCAATCAAGTTATCACATCACCTAGTATACGAACCGAAATAACCCAATAAACCGCCTTTAATGTAACGCGGTAACTTGAAGCTTTTGTTGGGGAAGGAAATAGACTAAGGAAATGAATATTCGATAGAGGTAACTGTCACCCACACTGATAAATACCCAGATAAGCGACGGATTCTACTTTACTTCCGCGTTAAGCTATTTTAGATGATATAAAATGAGATATTTTTGTTGTGAGATGGAAGTATTTGGACTCCTTTTTATCATTTTTTTATCAATTGATTAGATGATTTATTAATAGGTCAAGAAAGTATGTATCTTTGAACATAGTTTGGGTTGGAAAAATCTAATTATCTTAATTATCACGTACTGATGTTCCTTTGACATCTTTGTCCCTATTTAAATGTCAAATTAAAGTCCGTAATCTAATAAGCCAAATTACTCGTTACCTTGCAGCGTATAATTAAATGACTGTTATTAGAAAGAATGGTGAAATGTGAACATCATAATTATGAGCTTTATTTAGTTGGATACAGTTAGTTTCCATTGTTAAGAGAATATTATTTCATTAACTGTTTATTGTGAACTGTAGAATTTAGAACTTGACGAAAATGAGTCTTATTTTACAAAATCCAAGTTTGTGATAATTAATCTCGTCTTTAATATGGTTTGCAAATTCAGATTGAGCATATCATGTAATAAATCGTCCAATAACAGGTGTTTAACTCAAAACATTGTATTTTAATTACATGTTGCAGATAACACACGCAAAGCAACAATAAATTATGCTTACTTTTCCAGGAAAACACGTTGAAGTAATTGCATGTGAAACTACAACCATTCGTCTAGTGTCCAGTGGAGCTTTTGATAATTCTGCGACTGTGGCAATTCGACAACTTACAGCTGAAGACATTAATGGTTACATGAGCGTTATTTGTCCAGTAGAAGAATTAGTTGAATAAGTCAAGATGACTATTTCTGTCACATATCTGTAAATTAACATGTATGCCAAATTTTTTGCGTGAAATAATTATGTAATATATCTGAGTTGGAAAAACAAAGAAAAATAAAGCTTTTATAGTTATATTTTCTCTAAGACTGTAGGAACATATGTATTTAATTTTGATTTATGTTTTAGCTATTAAGTAATTCTAAGCTGATTAGATCTTGTATATTTGGAACAATTTCATTTCTAGTTGTATTATATCTATTATTTGTAAATGAATTATCAAATAAAACTTCCAAAACTGTCGGTAAGCAAAATTTTCTGTATAAAATAATATTCACACAGATTTCAATCCACAATAAAAATTTCATAAGGTTTATTTTAATAAAAAATAGAACAGATTTTATGTGTTTATATCTAAAATACACCAATAGGTATTTATAACAGAGAAAAGTTACATATCATAAATAGACAGCAATCAATTGATCGAAAAAAAAATTAAGTACCATTCTATCCAAAGTGACTATAGTTTACTCACTATATACAGTCAGAAACAGCCAAATGGAATATTTTCGATAATAAATAAGTTGATTGTTTTTTTTCTTTGAGTATTTCTACGTAAAATTACTTGGTAACCTCTTATTGAATTAATTTGATTTTGATAAATAGAATGACATTAATAAGCTTACATAGAAATAATTAATACATTTAAATTATTAAAAATTGTTTATGATGATGAATAGAATTTATTAATCTTTCGCTTCCACCTGTGACTATACCTAACTCTATATAGTCTATGTTATTCATTTATTAAATTGATCTTTCACACTGGTAAGAGTGCTATTTATTACTCAGAATTGATGATTTAAGAGTTATGGTGTTATGATGGATTAGATAACTTTTTAGATGGTATCATAGATAGGACTTTTATCTAAACAGAATTGCTTTTTCTACTGACTCACAGATGACGTGGCTAGGATCTTTCTATTGAAGTCACTGTATTCTTAATACAGTAACTTTACTTTCTATGACAAAATAATAGATAAATATAACAAAAATTACGACAATAAACATTATAATTTGGTAGGTTGTACTATAAACCCTGTAAATTTACCTGTTTCATAGTTTTGTTCATCGCAAGCTCCAAAATTTTAGCAGGTGGTGGTTTTCATAATTTTGATCGTGACATATGAATATTCGAAGACAATAAAATTTATAAGTAGTAAACTGGTATATGTGTTATAAAGATTGTTTTAATTTATTTTACGGAAAAGCCTATTTAGGTGTTTTTTCAGTTTGTCTTCAAGATGTAATGTACCTAGCTTTCTTAGCTACGGCATTGAATAACTATATATAGTTACCTGTCTGGTTATTCAATGGCTACGGCCAAAATCATTTGAAAAAAAAAAAAACAAGAATGCAAAGCTTTTATGCCAAAAATTGATTTGAAAGAAGAATTTTTCCTCGAGTTGTATCTGATAATCCATTATATACGACACTATTATTTTTATTAGAAAAAATATTATATGCGATTTCTTAAAAGCTATGTCAGGTTTGATCAAAATATATTTACATAGTGAAGTATTTTCTGCAATAACAATTTTGGAAGAAAGGAATTTAATCAACATTTTTGAAAATAAATACATAATACTGAATTAACAGTATAAATCTATCTTTTTCCGTAGATGTGCAAAAGCCTCAACAAGACTTAACAGCTTTAGTAAAGCTTTAGTTACATGCTGCTAATCTGATTAATGCTTATATTTTACTCAGAAGGTCAAGAACAGTTTGACGAGAGGTCGGAAATAGTTCAGGTTTGCAAAATTTTCTGAAACTACTAAAATTTCATTTTTTCATATATACATTTCATGGCTACTTTAAAGCTTACTGTGAGCAGGTTCACTTAAAACTTGTATTTTCGTTGGGGCATTTTTAACAGGTCTTTCTGAATCTTGCTTTTTTAGTGATGGTGATCCTAATTCTACTCACTATTTCCAGTGTTAACTACTCGAGGTTAAAAAAGATTTAATTTTTATTAACGAAAATTCAAATACAATGTAAAATTTAAAAGCTAAAATCTTGTGTGAATTTTATGTCCCCACATCTTCAATTTTGTCGCTCCTTGTATGTATCTTTTTATAATTTCAATAGTCACCTCTGATAATGACATATAAGAAAGAAAAAAATAAATAAAATTTATGACAGACAAAGGTTTTTCTCCGAAAATTATTCTGAAAGCAAAATTATTTTTCGATGTGTTTATAATAATCTATCGCAGGTAACAAATAGTATTATTCTCATAAGTATTGTTTTCATTCAATATCTACAAGAAAAGCATTTTATCTGACTGTACCCATTCTGTAAATATTTTTAACATTCTGTAATAATACTGTTAAAATGTTGGAATCTTCAGGGCAATTATTCCGACAATTATTTCGAGGACAGAGCAACAGTTACATTACAGAATCTAAAGATTTACAAAATAGCTCTATCATATGACCGTGAAAAAACTATTAGTACTTACATTTTGACCAAAAATTAAAAACTGCGGGTTTGCTAGTTGGTTGAAACAATGCAAAGATTCTTTAAGTATGAAAATTAATTTTGCATATTTTAATTATATCAAAGCAGGTAATGAACCTTGTTAAATACTTAAAATTTTCATTAATAATTTAAAATTAAACCTTGCTTTTAAAAACCTTTCAGTTAGGTAGGTACTTGTAGATTCCTATTTCGAGGCTAACATTGGTCAATAAAATTAAAAAAATATGTGTATTTCCAGATAGCCGAAATGATTAAAAGCGTATCTTGGGTCACCTTTGCATTATTTTTTGCAACTGCGCGTAGTGAAATATTTTCTGCAGTAGTAGATTTGGAACAAGTTGTAGATGCAGAAGGACATCTAATTGACACTCTTGAAGATTTCATCAAAGCTGATGAAAAAAAACTGGAAATTTTAAAAGGGTAAAAAATATTCATTTGAGAATTTAAATCTATTTTTTTCCATAGATATGCGGAAGTCTACAAGACTCAACATAGAAAAGCTTTAGAAAATGTCCAGTTATACGTTACTAATCCAATTAATGCTTATACTTTAATCAAAAGGTTAACAACAGATTGGCGAGTAGTTGAAAATATGATTAGTACTAATCTTAGTGCAGGTTTGATAAATTTGTTGGAATTTCCAAAATTTTCATTTTTGTATGTATCTACTTGTTAAGATTACATGGCCAATATTAATTACATTAAAGAAAAAATGACATTTCCATCTGATGAAGACTTGTTCGGTGCAGCTGATGGGCTATCGCGTCTCCAAGATACTTATCGTCTGGACACTTCTTCGTTAGCTCGTGGCGAAATAAATGGTGTTAAATATACTTCAGAATTAACAGCAGATGATTGTTTTGAAATAGGCCGTCAAGCTTACAAAGTTGGCGATTATTGTTATACGCAATTATGGATGAGAGAAGCTTATGCTCGGTTAAAAAACGAAGCTAATGCAACTATTGATAAAAGTGATATTTTATATTATTTAGCATGGTCTGCACACGAAGAAGGTAGACAGACTTTCATTGCTATAGTTATTTTATATAATAATTATATTTTTTAAAGGTAATATTTCCTTGGCTTTGGATTTAACTCATAAAATCTTAAAGATTTCTCCAAATCATTCTCGAGCTTTGGAAAACAAGATTTACTATGAAAATGATTTACAAAATTCTATATCTGATAAAAGAAAAAATGATGAATGTAAAAATATAGTTGAAGGTATTTACGAAAAGTTATGTAGAAAAGAGATATCTTTGTCTGAAGAAAAGCAAGCAAAATTGAAGTGTCGGTATCTCAATAGAAATAATCCATTCCTCCTTCTCGCTCCGTTCAAAGTGGAAGAAGCTCATCACAACCCTGATATTCTTATTTTCCACGATGTTTTATTTGATAATGAAATTGCTACACTCAAAAAATTAGCTCTGCCCAGAGTATGGTACACATTTTTTTTTTTTTACAATTTTTGTGATTTTAGTTTGAAAGAGCGGGTGTGATAAAGTATGGTACAGCAGATACGATAATTTCAAATTCGAGAGTAGGCAAAGATGGATTTATAAAAAAAGGTGAATTTAAACATATCAATCAAAGAATAAGTGACATGACAGGGCTGACAATGACAACAGCTGAATGTTTGGATGTTATTAATTATGGGATAGGAGGTCACTATGTACCACATTTTGATCATGCTTTAGTAAGTATACAGTATTGTCCCAAATTGAGTGTACAAGAAAAAAAAAATTGATTTTACGCCAAAACTGCAAAGAAAAAACTTTTTTTGGTTTCTCTGAAAATGGCAAACATGTATTTACAACTTTGATATTCCAGCTTAGTGAAAAGAAAAGTTTATTTTTCGTTTGATTTTGGACATTTCTTTGTTTGTCATTAATTTTGTCTTTCTCGACAACGATGCCACTTTGGCAATTAAAAATTATCATTGAATTTTTCAATAGAACAACTATAACTTTGTTTATCCATACCGTAACACTGAGTCAAGTAAATTCTTTCGTCCTTTGACAATATTTCATGAACGTTAAAGACTGAAAACTGTTGCAGAATAGTCAAAATCACGTAAAAGCAAAGCAAATTCGCGTACATGATGAAAATGTTTCAATTAAAATTAATCATTACCAGGATAATGAAGTTTAATTGCAGATAAGCTAGTTTCAGAACAAGTGAAAAATGTTTTACCTCCGGGTTTTGTCTTGAAATTAAGTATAAAAACGTTTTTCCTCTTGTAAACTCAATTTGTGGAAATACTGTATAAAGCAACTTTTGAGGCAATTTTTGTTAGTTTACTTTTGTATAGAAACATGAAGTGGACTTTCTTAAATCATTGGAAACTGGTAACAGAATAGCAACTGTTCTTTTCTACGTGAGTGAATTTTTTTTTCTTGATTACATTCTCATATTTGTGATTCAACAGCTGAGTGATGTGGAACAAGGTGGCGCTACCGTTTTTCCTCGCCTCAATGTTTCAGTTTCGCCTAAAAAAGGAACTGCTACTTTTTGGTACAATCTTCATCCAAGTGGAGATGGGGACCAAAGGTCATTGCATGCTGGATGTCCAGTTTTGATTGGTTCTAAATGGGGTAAACGTTCATATGTTATTATAATTTTTTCTTTAATTTTTTTTATTTTCAGTGGCTACTAAGTGGATTCACGAAGAAGGGCAAGTATTTTTGAGACCATGTACATTAGAAAGACCAAGTGAAGATTTGATAAATTAAAGATAATACACAATCAATAACAAAAAATTTTTTTTTGTATATTTTGTTATGGCCCATTTGTAAATTAGACTCAATTTTTCCGGGTAAAGTATTTATAGTTTTTGGAAACAAGTACATTTTCCTTATTCCTGAAATTGTCGGATAATCGCCGATTGGCCATTGCGCTTGTGCTTTATATTATAATAAGTGTTTTTCAGGAAGGAACTTTATTTTGGAGAAAATCCACTCTTAACCAATAAATCACTAAGTGATCTTATCAAGAAAATCCCGCATAAAACAACGCTTGAATTTTGATTTGCAACGCATTAACATAAAGTTTCTTAAAAATGTTTTGTAAGGGCAAACCACCCTTTTACATATAAGCTTTGCTTATTGTACTCATATTTTATTTATAGCCGTTATTGATTTGAGAATCCACCGTTCTTGATAAAGCTTTCAATCCTTTCCACATTCGCCATCTAGTCCTCATATAGATAGATATGTAAATTTTTTATGGCGCAACCTTAAAAAAACCGAAGAATGAATGATGAGAGAAAAACATGAAAAATAAAGTACCGTCTGTCAACTTCATAATCCTTAGCAAATTTCCTCGCGAGAGAGTTTTATGTAGTCGCTATATTAAGTACTTTTCAGATTTGTGTCAAAGAATCTCCCACTTCTCGTCAAATAAATTAATTGTGAGAAACCACAAAAACCTCTTGCGGCAAAAGGTTCGAACTCTATCGAGCTTTGACAAAAAGCTGAATTTCACTCAACTTGATCCGTTTCATTAAACTTAAAATTAATTAATTAGCCGCCGTTGAACTAATTTGTTTATAATTACAAGTGAAACTGCAGATAGCAGATTATAATATTAAAAACTCTTGTTGTGCATAAGGAAATGAGAACATTGCGAACCACAACAGGTGCTTTTGTAGGCAAAGCTTTGCGGTTAAGTTCAAGGTGACATGCGCCAGATAAAAACTTTATGTTTTAAGACCATATATAAACGCTTTAGGAGATTTACCAAATGTTATTGGTAACTTGATAAAACAGAAGAAGCATTTTTCAACTTATGTGCGAAAATCGTATTAGGAAGTAACATCGTTTGTAATGTCGGTTTGTGTTTCTCTCTTTAATAATCAGCTTTACCGTGTTTCAAATGCGGATGTATCGGTTCTGATAAGCACGTTAGGATCGGATTTGTTTAACAGGTATTGCCTCTATAATCTCGAGGATGAGCTTTATGGAACGGTATTTAATTAAATGTCACGGATGAGCTTTACTCGGGAAGAGTTGCCAGTGATTGGACGAGTTTTGTATTTAATCAAGTAAAAGCTAAAGATATTGCGATAGTCGGCGAAAGTATTTTGCGGTTTTTGATAACCCTTTAGAAAAAAATAAAATAAAATAACAAACTAGAATTAAGTTGCTTTATTTTTAAAACTATTTAATAACACCTGAGTTGTTATTTGAACCTATAAATCTATCTATTTAGTTTTAATTTAAGAATCCAGACAGCGCAAATCTGTGAAAAAACTCTGGGTAACTTTTTCTTGAGCTTAATTCTTTCTACATTGTGGTCTGAGAGAAATCTACATATATCAGTGTCTACAATGAGACAATTACAGTCCATTAACCCTCGTAGACCGAACCCTTGAAATCTGTTAGTTAAGGTAGTTGTTTTTTTTCTGTCTGAGATTATCTGGTAAGAAAGACAAGAAGATACTTTAACAATGATAGATGATTCTAGTCACGCCCCTTGAAGTTAGTTTAGACGATTTTATATTGTCTACAAGTAAAACTATCCACCGGATACAAGCGGTAAAGATTTCAATTTGTTTCATTGGCTCAAACGAATTCGGGCAAGTGGAAGTATTTATAGGTGAGAGAAGGAATTGAGTAAATCGGGTCGCAGCCAAACTATCGACCGTACACTAATCCAACAGGTCATAAAATTCACCAACTCACTATCAGCCATATTCACTAAAACTTTGTACTCACTGCATATATTATTATGTTGCTTGAACTTGGGAAATTATGGTATAAAATGCTGATTATAATTGTAAATGATTTCTCTAAAGTGGAACGCTTTGAATAACCGTTGTCTATATGAAAAGTATTTATTCAAAAGCGAAAAAGCATGAATATAAAATTTAAAGATGAATTATTATTGATTGTGGCTTTCACTTTCAAATGAAAAGTTAATACTGGGGGAAGTAGTAATGATCCTAACTAGTAAGTAAATGCAATAGAACTTTTATTTTTTCTAATAACAACAATAACAAAAATAATTTACTATTACATAACAAGACTACAACAAAAATCAACAATTACACACCTCACTGACTTCAGTACCATCTAAACTGCTTCTTTTTGTCAATTAAAACATGTGTATTGACCGGAACAGGGACGATGTAAGGTTTCAAAACATGAACTGGATGGTGTTTTTCTACAATAACTTCCACTGGTTTTTCTTTATATATGGGCACAAGTTTTTGTACAGGAATTGGTACTTTCTTCTCTATTTCTTCAGGTACTAATTTAAATATTGGAACTGTGAATGGTTGTTTCACTGGAACATGAACAGGGTAAGGTTGAGGCACAGGCACTTTGAGAATGTGAGGTGACGAATAATCTACTTCAGGTTCTACAATTTTCTCCTCATTTTCTTTTTCTACTTCCTGTTTCAAGTCTGCTGTTTTCATTCCAAAATTGTTAGCACCATAATTGGTAAGTTCTTCATTTTTGAATATGTTTTCTAAGCTTTGTCTTACTAATTTTTCAAGTTCATTCATCTGTTGTGGATTTAAATTAGAGAACATGTTAGTGGTCTGTGAATTTTGAGAATCGGTTTCTTCATTTTGTTCCGTCGGTGAGTTGTGGTAGGTTGGAATTATTTTTGCAGCTGTTAAAGTGATAATAATTGTCAAGTGCAGACATTTTGACTGAAACAAAAAAATATCAATTTTCTTAAAAAATAATTTTTCACAAGAGTACTTACTACAATTGTACTCTGTCTGTGCATGGTTACTGTTTGATGAACTTGATGTGACTGATGATAAAATCTAACGTTGAACACTTTTATACACTTAATTAATGAATTAAGCAAAATGGTGAAAGGTGATTAGTGAATTTCAAGTAGGGACTTCAAATGTATGTGCTTTTTCAGTGAACATTTTTTGCCGGTTATTAGAGCACTAGCACTTTTAATAGAATCATTGTATATTGTTAGAAGTACTGGAAACAATTGTAAATAGCATTTACTCCTTTGCAGCAATGTAAAACAATCTTTGTTAGAACTTTTGTCAGTCTTACCATTGATAAAACTAGAAAAAAATCTATTTTAAGAAATCTACTAAAATCATGATTTATTCGCACGCACTATGCTCTACATAATACTTAATTATTCACTTGTTATGTTCAAGTGGTTAAGAATTTATTCTTTTCAACTTTAATGGAATTAATATAACTTTAAATCTTAACACAATATTTCAAACGAGTTTATAAATATTGCTGTTAATTTTTATAACATAGTTTATTTAAAATTTTAATTTTAATTGATTGTCTCGATAAAAACTTAATTATTCAAACTATTAACTTTTAGTTTTGTGAATAATTTAAATATTTTGCAAAATATTTTCACTTAATGAAAGTCAAACATGAATATGCGCTTTAATCTGTAAAAAGTTACTACAAAATTGTTTTGTACTACAAATTGCTTTTACATCACATTTGTTATAATTAGCATTGTAATTCAAAAACTGCACTTGATAATAATCAAACCATTGGATTAAATGATAAAAAGGCAACTATTCCATTGTAACAAAAAATGTTTTTCCATATTATGAGTTTATTTAACTCTGAAAACTTTTTATCACCATGAATTTGAAATCTTGTTAATTTGAATTAAATTTTTGACATTATTCAGTCTACTGATCCACTTTCATATTTTTGCAATTAATAATAATGTATTTACTTCATGCCAATTTAGCTTCAGATTCAGTTTTTAAAGCTCTAATAATTTTTTTAGAAAAAAATTAAAACTTCATTGATAAAAAATCTCAGCTCTTGACATAAACGGCCTCGTAACTTTTTCTTTCCTATATTAGAACCCTTATATATTTGCTTTAAAAATCATGGAATCAGGGTGATCCCAGATTGAGTTAGGGCACAGGGGTGAGAATATAAAGGCGATTTAGGTGAGCAAACTAGATTTTCATGATACTAAACAGATTTCACTCCGTAAAATTTATCCTTCTTATATTTTTTTCGTGAAGATGATACTTCATTTTGGTATAATTCGATTACTTATATTTAAAACAAGCAGTACAAAATTGATCTTTCAAAAAGAATTTTCTTAAGCGGTATGTTTGCTGAAAAAATTTTAATTTAGTTGATTAACAATGTTAATTACAAGAGTTTTTCTGGAAAGTATTCGCATAAAATATGGGAGAAACCGCCTAAAGTAATTCAGTAGTCACATATAAAGAGATGAAACAAAACAAGAAATCGTCGTGAGTTAAAATGAAAATTACATTTGGTAATGGTTGCTTTGTACTTTTTAGAACACATAAAACAGTTTTATTTGCAGTATAATTATGCGTGATTTTGAACGACGAATATATTCAATTGTAATTTATCATTTTATGTTGCAGACAATAAAGCTTTTGCAGAGGGACTAAAAACTGGAAGTTGAGCGAGGTCGTCATGGATGGAGCGTTATTACACGTGGATTCCTCGGCCTGGAAATTAATTGCTTTTTGTATAATTCGTCGCCATTGAAGCGAAGACGAGCGTCAAAATTGTGTACATATATTTTTGCGGACAAAAATCTCTTAATGAAGAGAAATAATCGAGTCAGGTTTTTGAATTATTTACATTTTTTTTGTTTTGTCTAGACAATGCAGTACTAATTAGTCAGAATTATAAATTCTGATTTAATTTTCTCGAAAACTGAAAATATCTTCCGTAAATAAATTAAAAATCGAGAATCGAACGTTCAGTGTACTTTTTATCCACATACGGCTATATTTAAATCTAGCATTTATCTTCCCACAAGATTTATGAAAGCAGTTTTTCCAAATAACAACATAGGCATGTGGTCTCTTGGGATGAAGGGGTATACGAAAACTGTAGTGATATTAAACCGTTAATCTGTAGACCACAGCACCAACAGATAGATAGTCTCCAAGGGAAACTCCAAGAAGAAACAATACTAATAAAAATGTTTTTCAACATTTTTTTACAATAAGTAAACAAACTTTTGAACCAATTTAGGAAAACAACTATCAAAAATTTTCATTGACTATACATTTTATTGAATATAATAAATCATTGACAAGAAAAAATGACAAATTATTACCATTGCATAATCGATCTAAAATTAATACTTTACTCTATAATTTGTTATTTTATATTGCTCAAAATTCTGTATTTTTGGTTACAAACAAATTTTGGCCGCTTTTTGTATAATAGTTCCACTGTAGTACAAAGTATAATTTCCAGTTTTTTGTTGTCTAATGCTAATAGTAACAATAATTTTAGAAAACAAAATTCATTTGACCTTCTATTTGAAATACCAAAAAACATGACTACTTCATATTGATATTTTATTATAAGTGGATCAGTTTATTATAAGATAATACTGAATTTGTATTGTGAAGGTGACAAAGGTTTTTGGAAAAATATTGTGCTGATGCTGAGGAAGGCTGGTGAACTTATATTTATCTTTATTGAAAGAAAGAATCTGGGAATAAACAGTATAGTATTTTGTTGTTGCTATTTTTAAAGTCTCTTCAGCGCCAGTTAGCTTTTGTATTGTGTGACAAAGCTTCAGACATTTCTTTGAAAATATAACATTGATAGTAGTATTGTAATTCAAAACAAACCTTATGGATTTGTAAGTTACACATTTCTTATTAATTTTGTTGTTTTTAAAATCAAAAGACCTTGGTCATGATAATATATTGAAACTTTGTTCTGATAGTTTTGATATAATGACAAAATAGTGTTTGGTTTTGAAGCGTTTAAGTTGCAAGAAATTGTGTATGAAATATGAGCGTCTTAGATTTGATTCACTTTAAATATCGAGATCGGAAAATGAGTTTCCCATTTCAGCAAAACTTAGTTTCTCGTTTCTTTTACACTTTTAGTTCCAGCAGTTGGGAACAAACTCCCTAAGTGCTCCAATAACGAGTTTTGGTAAATTTAAAGTGCGTTCGTTCCTGAATCCCCGCACCGAGCGAAAACAATAGTCTTGCAGCATCGCTAGGCTTGAAATATAGGTTGGAATTACTTAGTTATAGGCGTCCAGGGAGAAAAAATAATTAACAGTTTCTAAAGGAAGGAGCGTTATTTATCACCGACACATTGTGCGGCGCGTCGGTCGATAAAGGCCAGGTGAGTCGTAGAAAGGCTCCGAGATGGGTCGGGGGTGGTAGCGGTGGCGGCGGCGGAGGATGGTTGGGGAGCTTACGACAAGGTTCGATACCTAAAACGACGACGGTACAGGCCTGGGATGACGCCGGAGATGGAGGGTTATCGGGCGGTAGATGTGATATGTGGCGGCGATTTTCGGCTGCATTAATCATTGCAGAACACCGATGACAGCTGATATGCGATAATCGCAAAACGGAGAGTTATTGTTATATTATGAATTACATCGCGTGCTAAACAGCTTTTGAATTCATTTCACCACCTGCTTGGAGCGGATCTAAACGCCAGTAATGGGAAGGAGAGGATGTGGACGAACATGATTTACTGTGATGCTAATGCTGAATTTTGCCCTGCTTATTGAATACGTATTGAATTAAGATGAACTTTGATTTAGGGAGCATTTAAAAGCTATATCTACATGCTTTTACCTTATTCTGATGTATTGTTAGTGCTTTGGTATTGTATACAACCATTAAAGCAAAATACATGATTTTATCTTTCGTAAACTTCTAACAATAATATTATTTACCCATTTTTCATCAATAGGTAAGTATATTATAAAAAATGCTAACAAAAAAATTATTCTCTAAATAAAAACAAAGTATAGTGAGCTGAATGTTTTTTCTAGAATAATGTTACTTACTTAGGGAAAACAAATCATAATTGTTATTTTGTTATATTCCAATAGAAAATATTTTAAACCTTCATCGATGATTCTTATGAAAATATGTAAATGAAAATTTCTATGGAGAGTATATATTATAAGAAAACTTATGAATAAACTTTCTATAAAAATATTAAAATTTTTGGTGGAGGGAAACAAATAATTTTCAACAAGCCTGAACCTAAACGCAACCTAGAGAATCCAATTTTTTTCTATAGGGCAGATTTCGGCTCATTCTACATCGTCAATCATTAAAAGAATTTCGAATTTATTTTCCATATCGTAATTCCTTTCTTACTGTTTAAGAGTAAAAAAGTCGTTTATTGAGTAGATAGCTACGCTAGAGTTTTTACATTGATTTACTTTGAACTTCTTGTTTTTCTTTCAAAAATCTAATTAAAAATAAATCATTTTATTTCATACCCGTTTTTGTGTGTTCTAATTTAATCATTATTTACAGCTTTTCTTCTAGGTTAGGTAAACAGAAAACCTCCCACAAGCTAAGTCTGTTTTCCCTACACCAAATTATAATTTTTCATCCCTTATGTTCTTCTTTCTTAAGAACTTTTTTCTTCTTGGCGTCGCTATATTAAGATTTTGACGGATCATTCAATATTTAATCATAAAATTTCCCTTGGGTTTACTTTCAACGTTTCCTCATAAACTATTTGCTAAGCTGTTTTAATTTAATTAGCCAACATAATTAGTTCAATCTTTTGTCCAAATTTAAAATTATCTTGGGGTTTTTTGATGAATTTATATTGCCTGAAATGCTTAACTTTTATATGCATCATTAATTAACACTGTTAGAAAATTTAAACAATTCAACTCTCAAAATTAGTTGTTCATTTTTAGAAAAAAATCATTGTTGTGATTTAATCGAATTGCCCACTTTGACTATGTTAATGACAAGCTTTTGTTTACTGAACTGTTCAGTGTACTATAGAAAGCTAATTTGATTAAAAACTAAAATACACATTGATTCTTCTAAATAAAATATCAAGCACTCCTCTAAAAGCTTTTGTAATGTATGTGTATGTTACTTCACCATCGAATGAAGTATAATTTATTAGCATAGAGAATGACAAAATGTACAAAAGTGAGCCCTTTTACGGGATAACATGCCACAAAAATTTAGTCTTCACAGTTGAATAATATACGTATTTTTCTTCAATAATCCCTACCGAAGGATCAAAACGTTTCAAGTATCGACATCCAAACATCGAGTTGTAGTTTTTCTTATTTTAAAAACATACTGAATTTATGAAGGTTTCGGTATTTGTTTAGTGCATTAAACAGACCTAGTGCAATTAAGAGAACGAGCCTAGACGTAACTTTGAGGGTATAGCAAACAAAGGACTGTTCTATTATGCAGAAACGGCTCAAATCGTGCCGAGTTAGTTACTGATGTGTTCTCGGATTTCTGCAGGTAGACTCAAGATTGATTAATTTTTGTCTAATTTGACTGCTTTGTATTGGAATTTTCAGTGAAACTGTCTATAATAATTATTGGTTTATTCATCTCAATAATTCACAAAGACGGGTTACAAGGTTAAATGCCAAGCGGGCTCCACACAATGATCAGGTTTAATATAGAAAAGGTAAAAGATCACAGAGACGTGACTGAAATGTTATCTCCTTCATATTTGTGGTTTGTTAGATAGAATCTGCAAAATCGATTCAGTTTTCTTTATTTTTTTTGGATGTTTCCTGATTAAGAATTGTTCTTAAAAATGATGAGATTAGCCTCGCGTTATATAGCTTTTGCTTTTACCGTTTTAAATATTTATGATCTAGCTTGGACTGTATTGCGTGAACATGGTTATTTAGAGCCAGAACTCTCCTGATATTAACTATTCAACTTGCATATTTATTCAGATCACCTCAAACAAATTTTGTACAAAAAATTTATACATTTATTGTAATTTTGAAATAAACAAAATCTTCACTTTGTCATAAGACTTTTACTTGTATAAATTATTTTATTTGAAGCAAAACATATATTTTTATTAGAAAGGTATAAATATCATAGCTATGTTCATTTTTCAAAGAAAAGTATTGATTTGAGCTAAGATTTTTATAATTTAATGTGACTTTGAAAAATTTGTTAACCTCAAACTCATATTTTCCTTAAAAAGTCCACTTTTTTTAAAACGCTTGGAACATTTACTAAACAAAACAAAATAAAACTCATGCGTCCTGAAATTGTCTGTATTAAATTTCAAAAATCTACCTTTTGGTCACTTTAACATTAGTTCTTCAAACATTATTCAACTTGTTAAACATAATATAAAATCGTGTTTCAAACGTAAACAAACAAATTATTAAGTTTTATGACTGTCAAGAGAAAAATAAGATTGAGAAAATAATCAGAAAATAAGTAAATGGAGAAATTTACTTTTTGCGGCAGCTTCTATCAGGATAGTTTGAGTGTCGTAATAATGTGAAAATTTGAATTGCATCACTGCAAAATTTACTATCCTAGGAGTTGATCACTATAGTGACTAAGCAACAGTATTATTTTTCAGATATTCCAAAATAATGTTTTCATTATAAACATACAGTCAAACAGTAAAGTGACTTATCATCAACAAAAAAAAAATCAATTGTTAATTGATTACGTTATTGAAGCCTAATGAGAATACAGTGAAAAACATGATAATAAGGTGATGTAATCAATTTTTACCTTTATTAAAGCTATTCTTACATTAGACTTATCATAAATTTCAGCAGATCTATTTGATGTCATAAATACGCAAGCTTCATTGTAATCTTTCTTTTCACCTTTGATTTTCTACAACTTTTGTGAATTGTTTTGTCTTTCAACTTGCCAAGGTCTTTCGTTTATTTTTCAGCTGGAACTAAGCGTAAGGACTCTCTTTCTCTCAAACAAAAATATTTACTGGAGTTCCCAGGAAATCTCAAGTTTTTCAAGAAACTTTCCACTCTGAATAATTTTAATAATACAAATTGAACAAACCGGAAACTTGTAGTAGGTACTTAAAGATGGTTACATTTTAATTTCGGTCAATGTAGTTTTTATACTATGGCGATTCTTAGATGACTTTCTAAGAAAGCAAAAGTGACCAGTTTTCGCGTGTTATTTGTAAGAAAGCTTAAGCCCAAATGCTGAGGTAATCGCCGGATCAGTTCTCTGTAACCTGGGGACGCGTAAACGGAAAACAAATATTAGCTCAGCCACGTATAAGCGTGAATATCCTTACCTTCGCATCCTGCTTTAATTGCTTCCAGGCAGGCGCTCATCTCACAGCCATGAGCTTCTAAACCATACAACTTCAAAAAGTTTTTAATACATGTACATGTATATGTGTGTGTTGTGCGTATAAGAGGATGTAAACAAATTTGCGCTGTATTGAATTATAACGCTTATATAAATGGTTTAGAACAGCGCACTTCCTCCAGGGGAATAACAATTTACTTTTAAGATTTTTCCTCTTGAATTTCCACGGTTTGTATAAACTTAATTGAAAGCTGGAATTAAATGTTAAATAAACGTTCGGATGGCCAGTTTACTTTACGAAATGGGATTAGGCGGAATTCGAGCCCAGTCCCATATATACACTTTCAAAGCCTTTATAAACTTAAGACTGACGACATATATTGTAATTTGAAAATTTATAAAAAATGTCCTTTTTTATGTTTGCTTACTTTGACAAAATTTTCTTTCCTAAGCTTACAGATTAACTCCAAAACTACGTAGGTGTCAGGAGTAAGTAGTAGGTTGTATCCCAAATACATTTTCTATTATAAAGAACAACAGCAGAAGAGATTATGTATTTTGTAAAGTATATACCTACAGATAATATCTAGAACTACTAAATCACAATAACAAACATAACCGAAGTTATTGACATTATCGTGGCTATAGTTAAGTAAGCGGGTCGATTAAAAACTGGCACGTGTCAAATGCATACCCTCGAAAGCGCACTAAGTCTAGAATAGTTATACAAAAAATATAGCATTTGCAAAATATAGAACAAAATTTTCCATTAAATAATAAATATGTGATAATTCTCAAACATAAAAAAATCTTTTAATATTTATATTAAAACTCTTTTTTATCGCAAAATTTCTAAGACTAGATTGCGATTTTGTCTGACAAAAAAATGTCGTCGAGACATACTTACACAATTTTTTTTGGCAACTCATTTGAAGCTTAAAGGTTGTTTAAGTAAATATGCTGCCTTCTCTTGATTATTCGTTAACAAAGTTTATTGGATTGCTTTTAAAACAAACTTCGGTAAATGATATTACTTATATGAGTACAAGTTTGGATACTGAAGATAATTTACTTTTCATGTAATTATAATTTTTATAATTTTAGAAACAATTATAGAAATGTAACATGGGTATTTTGTTTGATCAATAAGTGATTTGTTTAGAGAACAAAAAAAGTACTTTTGACATTGGACTAAATTTTGAGCATTATGTTTCAACCACATTTCCATTTTGTTTGTTTCAAAACCGCTGCATTTTTGTCTTTGTTGCGTGACGTCTATCATCTTTTACATATTTACAGCAGTGGTTATGGCAACATTGATTAAGCTTAACGTAGCTTCTTAAAAGCCAATCTATTTCCAGTATTCTACGACATCGGTCAAACAGAAATAATGATTATTATTATTGTCTACATCGAGTTATATTTTAGTACAGAAAGTATAATTTATTGTCGAAGAAGAAAATGAAATGATTATCTAAACGAACCTGAGAAAACTTCTTGACAAGTCCAACAAGCTCTTAGTATCATATGTCAGACTTGCAGTTATTCGAAACTTGTGGGTCGCAATAATGGATGAAAATGTGAAATCAATAACTCTTTTATAATTACAAGGGCAGGAAACTGGGTTAAGCTCGATTTGTTTGCAGTGTCTGACTCTAGGGTCATTGCAATTTTTGTGAATTAGGAAACAGTTATTTATTGTAGTTTGCCTTAGTATTATTTTTTCCCAATTAATAAGTGTACAATTTTTGATAGAAAAAAAAAAAAAAACAATTTGAATAAATACTGAATTCGTTATGTTGTTTTTAAAGATTCATTTTACACCATTTCAAAGTATCGCATTTTTGTAAGCTGACTCTGTTTATGTTTTGATTTGAATTTGTTTTCATAATGTTGTTTTGCGAAGAAGATATTTCAGGTGTCTCATTCAAACTTCAATTTTTTCAGTACAACTATCAAGTTATTACCCAGACGTCTTTGTCTTTGAAACAGATTTGAACGTATAATTTATTAGCTTGTTCACTATTTGTTAACGATTTATTCAATTTATATCATTTTATGGATGTATAAATTGAACTAACTGTAATAAAGATAATTCTTAGATTTTTCCAATTTTAATTCTTCAGTTATGTTGAGAGTTAATGAAAAGCTTTTCATTGAATATTATAGAGAATTGAGAGCAAAAATCTATTTTTTAAATTCCTGTGTATTGTCACCAATTTAAAAGTGCTTCTAGCTTTCCAAATCTAAATTGAATAAAAAGCTTTGTTTTGCATTTTTTTGAGAAGGCGGTAAAAAATTAAAAAGTCAAAGTGATCAGTTTGTGTTTGGTTTACTCTGTGAAAGTTAGTCTTAGAAAAAGAGAATTTTTGTTGCTCACATACAAAATGCTAATTTTGAAATATTTTTTCAAATTTAATTGTGAATATCAAGAAAATAAGAGTTGGTATTGATTTAAAAAATTAATCAAGTTGTTTATTAATTTTATTGTAAATAAACCTTAGAAAATTTATTTCTTTGATTTCAGCATTCTATGAACAATCAGATTGTTATATATTGCTCGACAAGGTGACTTCTACTTTGGTGGGTTTCTTCAACTTCTTAAAGCTTTGATGACGCGATATACTTCTATCCAGTCTTTGGATAAACTTGTCCGTATTTGTTAGAATCCAGCCATTATTTTCCCAATTTCTTTTTATCTCGTCAGTCGTTGTAAATCGTCGCCTATAAAATTTGACAATTCGCCTATTCTGAGCAATATTCGCCATCCACCATCTGATGATGAATTCCAAGCATATGTGAATGTAGCATCTAATCTAGCAAATCGTGCGTGGAATTTTTCTCATCTCTGAAATAATGTAAAACTATGAAAGGACAGTGGACAACTAAACATTGGTTCTGCAACAGTCAGGTGCCTAGACAGCGAACGTTTTCACAATCCTACAACTCTCTGGATACAAAATCAATATGACCTCACCTGGCTCACTTGGCTACTAGCCGTGGCCATCGCTACCACCTGTCAAGCCTACTTCTTTAATCCCCGTGCAAACACTAGATGTGTCAGATTACATTTAGCACAAAACTGCGAACACAAATCGAAAACGAGTGATGTTAATTTTGACGAGATTTATTTGCTGGATAATTGACGCATAAAAGAGTTTACTTTTTTTGGCTAAAGATATAAAATCACACGAATCGTTGTGGAGCTATGAATACTGATATATTGAATTACCAAACCCGCTAGCACCGAGAACGACGTTTTGTTATTACAAGCTCTATATTCCTATCAAAAAAGGATAATCGCTGAAAATAAAACTCTAATAGTTTTTGAGATGTGTAGCGGTGATAAAATTTTAAGCAGGTACTATTAAAATATTAAATCAACTTTCAGTTTATAGCATTGCAAAATACGTTTTCATTACAAAGGTATTAAGTTATTGCGTGTGGTAACGTTTCATTCCAAAATGCAAAATTATTCTATTTTTATATCAGGAGCATTTTATATAATTTCTGGCTGTAAAAATTTAGTGATTGCTATTTTGCTTATTGAACTGAATGCGTTATTAATGTTCAATAAAACAATAGTCTACAGGCTTTCTCAATTGATGAATTGTTACAATCAGAGGGAATATTAATTCACAATGAATAATCAAATGAACATTAAACAAATTACTCATAACATTACCTATGTCAAAAGTTCGCTTTTGCTTCAGTGCAAAATTATTAGGACTACTTAAAGTTTGAGATACTACCTAGTTTGAACACTATATTTAAAATAAATAAATTTCTTTCTTTCAGAGATAAACAAACATTGGAATTATATGTATGTTTTTTGTAAAAAAATCCAACAATGTAGTCTCTTCTTCAACGTTGTAGTGTTTGGGTTTTTGATAACTTCGTTTTACAACTCCCCACAATTCCGTCTTCTCCGACAATTTTCAGGGTTCTGTTTCTATAATTTGGAAGAGACGACCTTCTTTCAAGACGTTTCTGTGCAGAATTTAGATTGAAATCGTAATTTTATTATAAGCACAACTAAAATAAAATTATTCTATATAAAAGTTTTAAATAATTTCAAGAAGGCAAATAAAAAATGTGCTTCAAAAGATATAAATTTTTAATTAATTTTACTTTTTTTGTGAAAATTCAAAAGAAAAAGACGGAAAAGAATTTAATAAAAAAGATCCATATGAGTATTTGTTCAATTTTAGAAATGTTTGTTGCTAATTGGTAGAAATGTGATTTTACAAGAAATAGCTTTAACAACAAAAGCTGCCTTGCAACAGTGGCGGCTGTTAGTTGCAATTTTATTTATAGTGGTAGCAAATATTGTAAGTAAAGCACAGCGCAACAATTTAATAAAGTTGTGTTAGCAGCAACTAGTGGCAAGAGAATGCAGCAGCGATTAAAAACTTGCCGTAAAGGTAAATACGTGACTTTAATTCAAATATAAACTTTCAAGTTTACTTTAAACTAATTGTCAACTTTCTTGATCATTCAAGTGAATATGTTTCTATTCGTGATCTGAAAAGAAGGAAAACTTTCTTGTAAAATCTGCAGTTTCAAGTAAGCAGTAGTCAGGTAGATAATAACTTCATACTTATTCATAATACCATCGTCGTTTAATCTCGAAGGTGCAACATCTTAGATTGCCGCCAACTATAAAATGCATAACTAAGTTGCTTTGTGACATTATTAGTCATGTAAAATGCCAAGGCGAGGGAGCTTTGTTCTTAAGTGTCTGCTGGATGAGAGAGGAAAACCCTTCCGACGTTTCTGAATGCCGCTGGACTTAACTAGACCTGGGACACGGGGACTTGATTGTCTAGGTTAGACGGAATAATGAGAATAATAGAAAAGCTTCACGATTATGTTCTGGATTTAAGCGAACAGAGAAATGTGCAAATATTTGCATTAACTACTTATTAAACATTTAAATAATTCAGAGCACAACTGCATTGTTATCAAAAGAGATGGTCTACTGGTCATCAAAAATTGCTATATAAGCTCTATTAATAAAAAACAAAAAATAAACTAATAAAGTATCAACACAAATTGCACGAGATGGAATTGGTAAGTATACATTTTTGATCTGATTTTAATTCTAAAACAAATGATAACCATTTTCGTACAGTAGGTAAGATTTTACATTTTCTTCAAGTTTTTTGCAATATTTTTTCAAATACCTTTTGGCAAAACTTGCAAGTGCACTGCAGATGGCTTTAGTTTCCTTCTGTTTGAATAAAGTTTCACTTAAGAGACTCTATCACTCTTGTAAATTGATTTGTTTTATTCGTTTTTCTGTCTCGTTCCAGTAATGGTTTCTTTTTTTATTTAATGGTATTTATATTGATCGTAACTTAAAAAAGAGGTAATGTTCTCCTTTTAATATTTAATGATATCCTTGTGATTTCAATACATGAACAATATTCCAATTGCAACTTATTTTAATTTCGAGCAATTGTGCTTAAAACTTTTGCCATTTGCGTGTTTAGAATGTCAATCTTTTGTTTGGATTCATAGTATACATGAAATTGCATTGTTCTAGGTCGACTATTACATTTTCTGGCTTAATCAATTGATTACAGAGCTTAAAATCATAACTTGGGAACAAACACCTGACCTAATGTCGTGACTTGCATTCATATCAAACCAAATCACATGTAATTAAATTTTGTCAAATTATTATAGAAAAGATAAATAAAAAATCAGAATAGTCTGAAATATGAACAATAAATTCATACAATTTCATTCAGATAAAATTTAAAAGTATGAATTTAATAAAGTTTTGAAGAGGTAGATATTTTCTTTTTAGATGAAAATCATACAGGTATGTTAGAAATCCATTAGCGTGAAAAGTCATAGAATAAAATAACTAAATAAACTTTATTCAAAACTGTATCAAAATTTGCTTCAGTAAGAAGTTTCATTGAATACCGCAGCTTCACCTCCTAATTAAATTACTTACTGTAAATTTTACAGTAGAAAGTTCGCTTTTGAAAACACTCATTTGTCATTGGATAGTACACAAAGACTTGTCACTGTCATTACATAATTGTAATGCATTTTATTGCAGGGAATAATAATTGAAAGACATTGTTTCAGCACAATAAAAAACCTGAAATACATTCAAATTCAAACAATACTTGTACGTAATAAACTTTTACGTACAAAGTTAATTAAAAATTGAATAAAAGAAATTTTATTTTTCATAAAAGTCTCTGCTAAATAATCACTTATCTACAACATTGAATCTAGTGAGACGTGTTGATTTAAACAGTATAATAGCCACTAATGAAGCTGATATGACCAATTGGCTTTTCCTGCCATGTACGTTAGAACAATCAGCAAACTTGTCCCCACCTGGTATTACAACTCGACTACAAATGGTTTCGATGCAGCAAGTTGAACTACTCATCAAATAAAACTTATGCTACAAGTAACTTGTAGGTGAACTTTCATTTCATGAAGATCATTACTTAAGTAAAATTTAAGTGCAGTTATTTAAGTAATACTACCAAATGTAATCTGCAAAGAGCATTTTCACAATAGTTGATAAAGATAAATATACGTTTCACTGTCTTGAAATGCAAAAGCGTCTTAATAATTAATTAATGTTGTACAAAGCATATGTGCTTTACTAAACTTTTAATTACATTAATATTCTGCAATGATTATAGAATGTACCCAAATTTTTGATAACCAATGAGAAATGTTTCGTTATGTAAATGTGTCTATCGAATAAGCTTAAATAAGATGATTATAATTTAGTCAATTGTCTTAATCCTTATGTTCAATTGCAAAAGACACTTGTTGTTAATACGAATATTGTTGTAAATGAAATAATTTGTTTAAGTCATAAATAATTTCAATAAGTGAGTTTACCAATTATGTGCATTCTTATTATATGATGCTAAATAGAATACTCATCTTCCGTAGTATCGTGAGAATGAATATTCTGTGTTGAAATGAGCACAAATTTGCCATTGCAAAAAAATGAAAAGCATCCCATAATTAGAAAAAACACAAATTTTATATTTTGGTTATAAAGGCAAAAAGTATTTCATTAATATCTCCTAATTTACTTGATTTCTATTTAATAATTATTTAAATGGAATAAAAATGTTGGGGTAGAATTTTTGACCAAATTATAAAACGAATCGTGTAGACAGAAGCATGTGAGATAAGTCAAAACAAAACAAAAAAGTAAAAATAAAATAAAATATGTCGATTATCACCCATTGAAAAAAGAGATAAGTTAGAAAAAAAAGTATTGAAATGAACTTTTATTATACAATAAGAATATTTAAATTTTAATGTTCATTAATCAAGTAATCGATCAGGTGTTTATTCATAGTTACAGTCACATAGCGGATTAAATGATTGAGTTAGCAACTGATTAATCTGAGTGAACTGTTAGTGTCAAAATCTGCAGACCTCAATATATCTTGTCCTATTAATTTCAAGTTCAAGTGCAACGTTCCAATCCATCGAAGAATTGCATCGTCCATCGGTCCGCAACAATCGTGCCGTCACCAGCAGCAGCACGTCGACCGAAGAGGCGGTCGGGCCGCGCAAGTCTGCCACCGCTCCGCCATGGCAGCGTGAGGCACAGTCCGCGCCAGGTCGTCGTCAAACACCCTCGTCGTGACCGCGCTCGTTCTTCGTCTCGATCAAACGACACCTGTTACGAAGTGCGCCAACGGCGATGGCGGCCACGTGAACGCGATGCTATGACACAGACTCGGTGCAAGATGATATCGGTGGTGTGGTTGGCGGTGTCGCTCGGTGCTTCCGCCTCGGCCTACTCTTGGCCTAGCGAAGAGACAACGACGCGTCCACCGCAGTCCAGAGACTTTCATAGCGACCCTCTGGTCGTCGAAACCACCAGCGGTTTAGTCCGCGGTAAATCTAAGACGGTATTAGGGCGCGAAGTGCATGTTTTCACGGGTATTCCTTTTGCTAAGCCGCCCATTGAACAGCTGAGGTTCCGTAAACCGGTGCCCATCGATCCCTGGCACGGCATACTTGATGCCACCAAGTTGCCCAACTCTTGCTATCAGGTCTCTATAGTGCTGCATGGTGATGGTTTGGCTTGTGATGGTGTCTGAGAGGGCTGTGTGTGCTTGTTGAGTTGTGATAAGCGGTGCTTTACTTAAAACGGTTAAATTATACCCTGTCATTGATGTTTTACATATATCACGTGCAGTACAATGTCAAGATAAAAATGTTGATGCTTTATGCAAAAAGAAAATACACTTAACTGACAACTCGTTGAAAATATTTCTTTGATTTTATCGACAAATCTCATGATAAAAAACACTATCTATTAAAACGATTTTTTTCTCGTTTATCTGCAAATCCGTTTTAATCAACACAAATCATTAAACAATTAATAATATAGCGTAACATTTTTAGTCTTATAAGCTAAATGATGTTGTAAAAGTTTGATAAGATGATTAATATAAAATTAAGAATCAATAATAGGATGTCATCGAATTTATTTTCTTCATTGACAATAGATGTTTTCATGAAATATAAATGCCAAACAGCTGCACTGAAAGCCATACTAAAAAATAAACTTTCCTTTTTTTACTTGATGTGTTACTTCCATCTTAATTGAATAGAATTTGATGTTAATAATAAGCTACTAAATTATTGATTAATAATACTGACAGATAATTAATATTATTAATTGGATATTATAGAGAGCCACTGACAAAGGTATGGGGTTTGTTAATGCCAAAGACAGATTTCACCTTTATACAACAAGCTATTGTCTTAGATTAGGTAAGAAGAGCAGTTATTTCATACATAAATGTCTCAATAGCATAAGACTTGCATTTCTTTTGAGGATACTTCATTAGTTATTAATAAACCGAATTTGGACAAACAAGTGAACTTATTTATATCTGCAAAAAATTTTTTTACTATGATTAACGGAATTAGTGATTATGATTAGCTGTCAATCACATATATGATTAACATTCAAAAATTACTAATTAGCAATCAATCTGCATTTTCGTTTCCAAGCACTGTCGTTCGATTCATGTTAACTCTTGATGAGATTTTAATACCAGCTATCATAACTTCCCAATATTTTTTTAAAACAAGATTTTTACAGTGATAGAAAATAATATACCCTACCTTCGACTGATGGCTATTGATTCTTCGGATGATTTGCAAAAGTTGATTTAATAAAATAAAAACTTAACTCTACTTAAGTAAAACTAAACATAGATTTTTATACACAATCACTATAGTAATATGTCGATTACTAACTTTCTGAAGGTTGGGAAATCCGATATTTCTAACCAAGATGACAACCTCTTGGTTGGGAAATGACACAAATTACTTCTATCTCTTGGTTAGGAAGTGACGTCTATAACGACATCTAGACAAAACAATGTAAATTTTTCTTTCAAATTCAAATTATCTGTTGACAGGTTGGCTCGCAGGCTGGTTTATGAAGTGATCATTTAGTAATTATTGTGATTCTGTTAAAATGCAAACAATAATAATCTCTCCTGAACTAGAATAACATTAAGAATTTTAGAAGTGAATGTCAAACTTAATTTGTTTGCACAGATTACTAAGTTAATGGTTCAAATTATTTAACAAAGTTAGAAGCGTTTAGTACAGATAAAAGTGTTATTTAAAAAAAAAGTGAATAAAATAGCAACAATAGTCTGTGGATACCTCATTACATCCTCCGGCTCTCGGTTGTATAACTTAAGCCCTCGCTGTAATGAAGGGTTTCCCACCTCGGCTGTAATATACTATTATTTTTTTCCAGATGTTTGTGTTATGTTATATTTGAGAATTTTTTTTGTCGGTCAGTTGATAAATGGTAATTGCAATCAGCTAATTACTTCAATTACAAGTCGTAAGATAAAGATGTATGTAATTAGATAATGAATCATTACAAGTATTATTCTTAGTGACGCACACAACAATGATTCATCTTTAATACAACCAAATAGAGAAAAATTACAAAGAAAAAGATCCAAGCCAAAATTCATTTATTCAAATAAGTATGTTGTATCTAGTCATAATAACTAAACTAAGTACCTAGTTTTTCAGTTGAAAAGTTGAATTGTATATATTTATTTTGTAAATTTCAACTGGAACGAAGCAACGACGACATCATAGTGAAATTGGTGGTAGATAAGAACAAGACACAACCGAGATGTATTATGAACCCTAAAACCGAACCAAAATTGAAAAATTTTTAGTTGATCCTAGAGAATCTTTTTTACTTCAAGTAATTTAAAATCCATTCAACTGATGTAATACTTCAAATATATTTTAATTTATCAATCATTTGCTTAATAAAGTTATCAAGCTGGATTACCATTATAAACAAGGATTTAGCAAAGGCTTAAGAAGGTGGTAAGCTAATAAATTAGTGGATCAAATTTACTAGTAGGTATTAATTCGCTTTCCAATTGTGAAAAAGTTTAGAGTTACATCCGATCCAATTAGTCAATTTTGATATAACTTTTATTTTATCAAATTTCTAAACCATCAGGTTACACCGAGAAGACGAATCTTTGTTGTATACTCAAACATTACGTATCATAGGCATTCAGGTTTTTTTATCAATAATTTAAGTAATTGTTATATTTTTTCAATATTTTGCCTACACAATATTCCAATAGAAGGTGACTAATTTTAATGATAAGGAATTTGGTTTTATTTTTAAATACTCACATAGGTTTATTGAAAAATTGAATCCTTGTAATAATTCAGAAACCGAAGGGTATTTTCAACTGAAAAAGTCATAATAGGTAATTCCTCATTATTAGTTTCAAAAAATTTTAATTTCACTTTCGCACAGACTTCTAGCAGCAATAAATCTTCTGCATAATGCAAGAGCCGAGTGGTCATAATTATAGAAAAATTAAAGTTAATTAAAATTATTAAAAGTAAGTTGCAACAGTTCTCTCAGGCTAAGATAAGGCACATGTCTTAATAATATTAACATAAACGTTACATTTTCTTATCGATTCAACTTCGACTGGCCGATCGAGTATCATCCACTGCTGTCCTCCTCGACTTTTCCGATCCCATATAATCGCTTAACTAATCGATCTAAAAAAAAGATCAGTCCAATAACAAGCAAGAAATGATTTAATTTTTGATTGGTTGAAATACGATAAGAATTTAGACTTATTCAAATTAAAGACAATTGCATTTTCCATTTTTTACATTACTGACGGTCGCTTCTCTTAATCAACAAGTATAGGTACGCCTGGGAAAAAAAGTACTCACCAGTTTAGCTGTGTTTTCAAAATGCGTTCATATTCAGACTGACTTATTGTGTTAGCAGTTTCATGACTTTTGATCTAGAGTAGGAAGATACCTAATACCACATCTGGAGCTAACTAGATTTTACTGAAATTGTCTAGATTACTGAAAAAAATTAGTTTGAAACACCACTATAATAGAGCGGAACGCTGGTGAATATTTTTTCCTCGAGTGTACAATTTATGCCAAAGTGAGCAGGATGACACTGGTTTTATTCCGTGTATTGATGTCTTAGTTTTAATTTTTTTGATTGACTCGAATATTTTACATCGCTTAGGAGTTTTACACGAATTTCTTAGGGTTTTATACTATGAGAGGTAATAAGTAAAGTGAGTTGAGTCTGAATGAGGCAGAGAGCTTACGCTTCCTTATAAATAACTTTAGGTGAAATATCTAAGGTATATACAAAAAAATAGTTCATTATTATTAAAGCTTTGTTTTTTCAAAATTAATGAAAATACAAACTTTTTTTTTGTTTAGGAGCGTTATGAGTACTTCCCGGGCTTTGTGGGCGAAGAGATGTGGAACCCCAATACCAACATTTCTGAAGATTGTCTCTACCTCAACATATGGGTCCCTCAGCGTTTGCGTATCCGTCATCACGGCGACAAAACTCCTCAAGAGCGTCCTAAAGTCCCCGTTTTGGTGTGGATCTATGGCGGCGGCTACATGAGCGGCACTTCGACTTTAGAAATTTACGATGCTGATATTATTGCAGCTACTAGTGACGTGATTGTAGCGTCTATGCAATACCGCGTGGGCTCGTTTGGCTTCTTGTACCTGAGCAAGTATTTTCCCAGAGGCAGTGAAGAGGCTCCTGGGAATATGGGTTTGTGGGACCAAGCACTGGCTATCAGGTGGATCAAAGAGAATGCCGTAGCTTTCGGAGGCGATCCGGAGCTGATTACTCTCTTTGGGGAATCTGCCGGTGGCGGCTCAGTCAGTATTCATTTATTAAGTCCGGTGACCAAAGGGTTAGCACGGAGGGGAATTCTCCAATCGGGAACGATGAATGCTCCTTGGAGTTATATGTCAGGAGAGAGAGCACAGCAGATTGGAAAGGTGTTAGTGGAAGATTGTGGATGCAACGTTTCGTTATTAGAAACGAGACCACATCAAGTTATGGATTGTATGCGTGCAGTCGATGCAAAGACTATTTCTTTGCAACAATGGAATTCTTATTCGGGAATTTTGGGATTTCCTTCGACACCAACTATCGATGGCATATTTTTACCGAAGCATCCAATGGATATGTTGGCAGAAGGGGATTATGAAGATATGGAAATTTTGCTGGGCAGCAATCGAGACGAAGGTGAGTTACAACAGTTTCACTGTTTGCTAAACTCATATTGTTGCAATCTGTTTTCAAGTGTGTCTGACATGACTCATATGGCATAGACTTACATAGACAATATGTAGTTATAATTGAACCTGAAATTACTAACTATCTATTTATGTCATAAATTAGTCAAAGAGACATTAGTCCTAATCATTTAAATGACTGTGTAAGCAGCATTTTCTCTACTCGCTTCCAAACTTCTAATTTCTGAGAAATTTAATTTTTCACTTAAGAAATAACATGGAGAAGACAGAATATTTCTCTAATATTTAAATGTAAATATATATGATTGAAAAAAGATGGTAAAATACTTTAAGGAAGAATAGTATAGACTAAAATAAGCAGAAAAGTCGTAATAAACATGGCTCTACAATCCAACGGTTTCGGAGATATGGAAGGTTACTCTAGGGGTAGACTGGCAATATAAACTACAAAATTGTGTGATTTAAATTCTCTAGATTTAATTTTTTTTAAACATTTCAAAATATCAGTTAATGAAAAGCGAATTGTGGAAGTGTAAAAAGTCTTCAGAGGTTAAAACAACTCATGTACTATATTTTTTGAATAACCTGTGTGTTCACAATAAAATATGGGACATAATATGTATTGTCCACAAATAGTGAATTCTTAATTTTTTATTTTTAAATAAGAAATTAGTTGTGATTTGTAGCTTGCAGTTACATAATGTACACATTATGTATGAGCACATTAAACAAATGAATAAATATTTATGCCTTACATAATAAATTTATCACAAATCGATTATACGCCTCTGTTTGTAAAATATACCGTCATAACATGTTTTGTATCACGGAAATAAAAATAAATTTGAAGTGAACTTTCCACCTTTGTGCATTCTGTTCTATAGCTCAAAACATAAATCGGCACTATATAAAAGCAGCATAAACCGTAGTAGAATTATTTAAAATATGACCAACATTTGAAAACACCATAAATGTCCATCTTCCGTTTCTAAGTGCTTTCAACACGAACCCTCCACTGCCAAAGGTCCTGTCATCATTTGAAGCGTTAAATAAAGATCGCGTGACCGATGGTCGCTTTAGGTGTTATTATATTCATAAACATTTAGTGTTGAGTTGAACGGCGGCTGTCGCCGTCACCGAGACGAATTAATTATGGACGTGACTTATTACGTAATTAAACAAATAATCAGCATGAACAGAGCTTAATAATAATAATAATAATAATAATAATAATAATAATAATAATAATAATAATAATAATCTTTATTGTCCAACGAGGTTATCAGTTACAGGACAAAAATAAATATTGTTACAAAAAATAAGAAATTATAGATGCAGGTATTCTTACACTAAAAATAACGAAAATTAATATAAATTTAAAATGTAATAATACAAATAATAGACTTAATCTAATTTAATCCCATTTATGATTGGCGAGACTGCATATTATGAAGAGTGGTGAACGACGCAAAATGTTAGTTCTAGGTGTTGGGAGCCGGAACATAATTTCATATCTTGAACATATGCGTGGGACATTGAACGGAATCTGAGCCAATAAGTTAGAGCAGTCGATCCTATTGCTGAGTAATTTATCTAAAAAATTGAGACAAATGTGCTCTCTTCTAATGTTAAGTGCAACTATGTTATGTCTTGCATGTCTTAATGACGGAATAAAATCATTGTAGCGGAACCCACATACAATACACGTGTCGCTTTATATAGAATAACACATTTCGCTTGTTATATCGGAGGAAATACACATCGGGACCGGCCATGAATAGGAAAGCAGTGAGAATTTCCATTTTAGAGCTCGTTTCACTAACTTCACTTGTTGGAGCGACTGGTCGAAATGCATTCATAATTAATAAAGTCCAGAGCGCATCGTTATTATGGCCTTCATTCCTGACGTCACGAGAGCAGATGGATGTCGAGAGAATGAATTAGCCAAATCGCTATCATTATTGTTTAAAATGACAGAATATTTCAATTGACACAATTAGATGATACACCAACAGCTGGACCTATGATAATTCAGAAACAGAACAAGATCAAATCACTCTAAGTGAAAAGTAATACAGGTATGTGAAAATCTAAAGAAACTCAGCCTAATTACATAATGGATATGTACAGAAATGTCAATGAAGTGTCTTAAAAGAAGTAACTAAAAACTATTTATAAACTATTGATTCTCCAATTACTTCTCCAGTACATATAATGTGCATTAAATTATTTATAATAAGTAATTCTGTATCAAGCAATAACCATTTGTAAAACAAACTGTTTTAAAATTTTGGATGAAAAATGTTAATCATCCAAACCTAATTGTTAGTATAAAGATTTCTTAAGTATGCTGGCTAATGTTTGTAGTAGAAGGAAAAGAAAACAGATGTGGTAGACATCAAGTAATATCGATATGATTGTGTCAGAAAGTTTAAACAAGTGCACTGGGTATTCCAATAGTAAAACCTTAAATATTTTATTTTAGCAATATCAGAAGCAATAAAAACGAACGCGAACTTTGCTCATATAAATCAAAATGTTTCACATTTCGTTTTTACTCATGTTTTCGCATTAGAAAAGTTTCTATCTTGGGCCGAAATTCCCAACTGTAACTCAATTCGGAGTAAAGTTTTGAAAAGACCGAACAACGTGATGTTTCAGACCAAGTTTTATTTTGTTTTTGAAGCCTGTTGCCAAGTGCTTGACAGTCGATTCGTTATTAAAATATTTAAAACAAAGCTCGCGAAGTGCTAATCAGCGTGGGTTCCACCTGAATAATCACTGAAATAACAGAATCCCCAATCAAAAGCTATATAATTTGGAATTTCAAATGAAAGACTAAATGCCTTTTTTTGTTCTTTTATTAGAGTATTAATGTTATCGACTGTTTGAACTACAATGTTAACAGTCAAACTCTTGGGATTTAATCTTTGGCCCTTAACACGCAAATCCTTTATAGATGCTCCCACCACTTCTCATACGCTAACATCAAAGGTATTAAAGTTATTCGGTCCCTACAAACGCAATATCATAACACAAGAAGAGTTAGACAAAATAAAATATTAAGAGTTCACAACCATCCCTAGCAGCAAACTTTGTAAAATTTTCAAAAGAAACATTTCACTGAAGAGTATGATCAGAATGTTCCTGAAAAAAAAATCTGTTGACATTCACTCTATTTCTGGATACATAATAATTCGACATAATTGTGCGCGAAGGCTGTCATTTCGTGCACTCACTCTGCCAATTACCATATTTATTAAAACTTTTCTAATTCTCCACGAATCGGAATATACAAACTTTGTAGAAAATGAAAACATACTTTATTCATTTGAACCTGGCCGTAAATCGGCGCTACGAATTCTTTCCTTTCAGGAATGCATTACTTATTGATAAATGCAAAACCATCTGAATATCGCGCCGTCGCTTTGTAAGCCACTATTCTTCCATTCGACGCTGTTATTTACTGCGGATTCTTTTATTGATGGACGAATTTTGGCCCGATTAGAAAACAAAAGTAAACGAAATGAAGATTTTATTTATTTATTATGGAGTTAGCCTTCCTCTTATTAAACCCTAAAAATTTTAGAAAGGTACAAACTGTGTTTTATGTCTCCTCACTGGTGTCACTCAACATTATCAAAAATTCCATTTAATTTTTAGAAAAGTCTAGTTGCAATTTTTGCATAGATTTAAGTGACAGTAATGTTTAAATGTTTAATGTTAAAATTTTCAAATGAAGAAATACAAAGGCTATACATAACCTCCAAGTTAGATGTTACTTTTTCTTGTATGTTCTTTGTTATATACCAAAGTTTAATTAATTTATTATTCTAACAGACCTATCAAAACAATCCACAAAATTTCAGAACCACACGTTTATAATTTATTGCTTCAGGTAGAGTCCCAAAGTATTATTATTATTAGAAAATAATATTAGATGTACATATCTTCGAAATCTGTTATCATCAATTTCAAATAAGACTTAATATTTTTCGGTAGAAAAAGTACTTGAAATTGAATAAGCAAAATTCTTCTTATAAGACTGCACAGGATTTGATAGATGCTTGTGTAAATGAAACAATTTTTAATGTATCTAAAGAGTAACAATCTCTTAAAATGTCACTAACAGAAGCTTTATTAGCGAGAGACTAATGAAGCCACTGGTGGGCCAATTAAACACTGTCTTCAGACGTACTTGCAAATGTAATTGTTCTCCGTCAGGCGTACTGTCGCCTGCTTATCTTGCTTTTGAACAACTCCCAAGATTTATGCTGGGCTGCGTCACAACGATAATTGCAGTGTTTGTTTGGCAATTCGACGTTCACATCCACAAGCATATGTGGATTGCGAATTCTTTATGCTAAAAGTACTTTTCTCAAAACAAATCGTGCTTTTGCACAAAGACATTTTTGGAGCAGTACAATTTACATTCTATAATTTCATATTTTCAACGCATTAATACAAAAACAGTTCATTTGGAGATACAATTTTTTATTTTGTGAGAATTGTAATTCTTTGTTGAACGTTTGTATCGTTACCTTTGGAGTAATCACTTATAATGTTACTTCATTTTGTAAGCTTCACACCATATGAATAAGCCAAAAGCTTTAATGGATATGTAAAGTAAATTAACGTTTGCGCTATGTAAAATGTATTATCTTTGATACTTACTCTGTAACAAAAATTGAGAAAGATTTAGCTGTCTCTTAAATTGTTTGTTCTCCTTTGAAATCCAACTCAGGTTTTCAGTTTATTTCAAAAGATTGTACAAGAAAGGCATATTTTATATAACTTATAATATATTTTACTTGACTTGGCAAAATCAGGATATGTTTTATGTCAATAGGTAATAATCTTTACTTAAAAATCTTGCAGTCTCACTTTTTTAAAATTGAACTTCCGTTACAATCTTTTAGTAAATTGCACCAATCTCAAAGAAATACGTTCTGCCAGACGTAATTATTCCGCTTACTTTGCGTGAAATGAATAGATGGGAAGGGTGTTATTTCTCTTTTTTTTTTTTTTTTTTGATTTTTGACGGGAAGTGAATACAACTCTAGTTACATTTACAGCCGCTCTTTTGATGCGTAGGATGTAATTAGATAATTGTAGCAGCACGAAACACTAAGTTTTCGATACCTGTTTTTATTAATAAATTTGCGGATCTTCAAGCTTAGAATAATGATGAACATAATTCTGCAATGTAGCAAATTCTAATCAACTTGTAGCGAACCATCGTAATAAAGTTCGCCGAAATTAGCTTGACGAAAGTTGAGTGAATCCCAAGATGAATCTCATGTTGAGAAACTGATGAAAATATTCTGGACGCCTCCGTACAAGACGTGATATTTTTTTTATTTAATTCTTCCAATTTTTTGCGGAAATGATTTTGTTTAGATCATATGACTTGACTGTCTAGAACGCTATCACCAGTATCAATTTCAAATTAATTTTTTCTCTAATATTGGCACAGATTAATGGTAAATGAAACAAACTCAAAATAACGTCAATTATTTGATTGTTTGATTTTCAAGATTGTTTAATGTCAACCGTTGTAAGCTTTCGATGAAATCTGTTATATAAATAAAAATGCATAATTCAGTTTTTCCTTAACGACAACTAGTTTTTGTTTTCGTAAAGCAGCCTGAAGCCGTATTCTGGAAAAGCTTTACAATATAAAACATAACCTGTAAGCTGCAGTAAACACGAAATCACCCTGCCGTAAAGCAACTACTACTGCAAACATAATTTTATTTTCCATTTTGCGTTGAAAGCAACGATTATAATTTTCATTTATCGTCCCGTCGATGGTCTTCTGTGGTTATCAAGCCCCAAAATTATAATGAAAAACACGGGAACTTATTTACATTAAATTATTCATTACATTCATGCCTACGATAATAGAGTTTGTTAAGAAAAAAAAATTGAATTGTTGCTTGTGGTGGAACACCACGACGATTTTCGTGCTCCGTCAAAGTAATAAATCGGATGGTTTCGTTGCTTTTTATTATTCCCCAGGTAGAGATCCGAACAAGTTCGCATAATAAATGCGTGTTATTAATTCCGAAATACTTGTAATCGTGGAAATGAACACGTGCAGAAATGGTGGAGGCGCCAGGCCAAGACAAAATGGATTTAATTAAGAATACGATATTATTAGCATAATGCTTCTAACAATAAAAAGAAAATTTATAAACATATCCGTTATAGTATGTGGCAACATTTTTTTATTTTTTTGCTACAAAAGTATACATACAGTTGCATGTGTGAATTATTTATTTTGTATTTGCTGCTTTTTATTTATAAATACGTGAATATCATAAAAACTAGAAAATAATAAAGAAAATAAGAAAAGATTCTGTGAGTAAATTTCCTACAAGAGATCCACATTTTCATTTTTCTATTATTTATCAACGGCATTTGCATGCAATGATTGGAAAAATTGACGTAGTTTCCATAAATTAGCTCTTAAGACAAGTTATATTCACAGCAGAGAAGGTAACTGAAAGCTGACAGCTGCCTGCCATTTTAATTCGATTATTGTAATTATCAATCCAAAGCAGACGTCTAAACTTTTAGGCAAAAGTCAGCATGTTTAATTATACAATAATGAAAGAATATGCGTTTTTCAAAACTTTGAAAAATAAAACTTTTTTAGAATGTTATGTGGATTGTGAGACTTACCGTGGTCTAAATTGCATTTAAACTTTTTTTTAAGAACTTTCCTTCCAGTTTCTGTCTGTGTGATCTATCATTTTGAAACAAATTTAATAAATATTGATTAATCGGCGTTGCCTGAATAAAAGTGACAGTGATGTTGTTAAACTTGCCGTACTCAATTCCGGTCAGCGTAACCTAGACTTCATTTACCTTTGAGTCTCGTACACCTTTCAATTTCCTTTGAATTTAATTTGGAACATGTTTTATCAGATTGAAACGTAGATAGTTAGCAAGTTTTCGAACTTATCCTAACAAAGGATAATAAATGTTATTAATTGGAAGGAGTTGTAATCTCGCGCAGGAGGTTTGGTGAAGAAGACGGTAGGCAGCGGGCGATGCAGAAACCGTCACGTTTAACAAACATTGTGCCCGCGGTAGCGTTATAGCTGTAGAACGTCCCTGGGAGTCTTTTCCATTATGGTGCTGATTACAAGCAGTAGCTCGGTTCCAATAACAGGCCCCGAGGAGGTCGTTAATTATTTAAATAGTTCGATATTGGGGGCTACGTCTCCACGTGAGTCGCTCTGCACGCGTCCCACTGAATTATTAACAACATTTATGTACTAGACCCAAAATGAATAAATATATGTCGATGTCGCGACTATCGATTTGCTATTTGGCGACGGCGGCGGCGGACTGTATTTTCTATTGACTGTAGTTTATTAATGGGTGAATAATCGATTATAGCGGGGGTAGTAGCACGACTGCTAGCATAGTGGCGGGACTAATGTTCTTCATTTTTGTGATAGGAATTTTGAGGTTTGAACATCATAAAAATATAAATGTCATAAATACGCTTTCATTGAATATGAAAGCGGTAAAAAGTTCAAAAGAGTTGTAAGTGAAAATTCTTGTTGATAAACATTTTTTAGCTCAGTTATCAGAACATTTTATTGTTGGCATGTTGTAAAACTAAAAATCACCTTAACATTTAGAAAATATGATTTTTTTTTAGTTTATGTCTCACCAATCCCGTAAATTAATGATGGTGACAGAAAAAAACTCAGAATTTGTCACGATGGCATTCTCAGTGGAATAATGACAACACTTTGTCTTTTAATCTTTGAAAAAATCGAACACATACATTTTTCAAGCACGTTCACATAATGCAACTCACGTTTCTTGTCTCCAGAACGAGAAGAACATAATTACAAAAGTAAAGAAAATCAGTCTTTTCCAAGCCATTACCTGATTAAAATTTTTTTCTGAATAAAAATAAGAGAAAAGTCAAGCTTAGGTATATTATTTGTGTATTATTTAGTTTTTATAATTCAGACAGTGTCTGAGTTAGGTGAGTTAATTTAAATGTAATGATATTCTAGGCTTAGAAAGTTGGAAAATTTACTCTAGATTTCTGCTTAATTATATTTGAAAAATAAGTTTTGTATATAGAAATATACACTTTTCTGGTCAATAAACAAACAACAAAATTTCTCAGAACATGAACAAAGAAGAGACATATAGTGTAGCCACTGCTGAACACATGATTATTTCGATACGCTTCTGGACTCTAAACCACTATGCTGTTTCCGTTGTTTAGTTTGAAATTTATTGGACAAATGTGTGGAAATTTTTGCACAATTTTATTACGACTTTCAAATTATAGAGCAAAATGAATTTTTAATCACAGTTGTTGTGTTTCAGTTTTCAATCAAAAAGAGATATTGTATTGAATATTTTACAGAATAAAGACATTTTTACTATCAAATCATCCAGTATTATAATGTACTAGCTGTAAAAAAATATATTCCTATATCTGATCAATTGATTAAACAAATTATACAACCCATTAATAATTAGCCTTTACGGATATTAAAAAAAAACAATAGTAGATTAGATAGTACGCAGCGTTATACATAAATATGTAATTATTTTGAAACTTACATTGTGGAAGTCAATGAGTAAATAATTGCGCTAGAAAAAAATGTCGCTACCACGAATAAAGACATTAAATAATGTGAAACATTATCAATAAATCTCTTTTTTATTATTTAATATTATTTTTTACATACTAACAAAAATAATTTTCACTTGTAATATCATAAGAGCACCAATTTTTTCCGGAAATTCGCGTCCCGCTCGGGCAAATTAATATAATGTTATGGAATGCACACAAAAAAAAAAAATCATGATGAGTATCAGTGTGTGAATGCTATTCGACAAGAAAATCGAAACAAACCTTAAAAAGGAATAGTTCATTAACAGACACTGAAGCGTAGCACCAATTGTGTAATTTAACAAAATCTGACAAGTTTGACGGCAAGAAATTTCCATGGCTATGACCCGCGAACTAATTTTTTATTCTATTTTTTTGTCAATGCAAGTTGTGTTCAAAATCAAAACTTTTTGTATGTAATTATTTAGCAGTTAGGATGAATTTTTGTTTTGATAACCGTATAAGCAGATATTTGTATTTATACTATTATAGTCTACATATTGTAACATGTTCAAGAATATTATTTTTGTAAGAATAAATGGATCAATGTGTAGTGTTCGATCTCAGTGCTCCCTCGGCAATCTTTGAGTTTACAGACAAGGAACGTCTTATATTTACAGTGCACACAAATTTTGGTCGTCCTGTCCAGGTTTGTGTTTCAAACTTAAATATCAAGACAAACGAAAGATATACATCTTATTGTTAGTTGAACATGAATACATCAGAATTGCATCTATCTTTTCGGCTTAAATTAGATTAATTCAAAATTACTAACAGAATTCCTTTCTTTTATGTTTTTAGTAGTCAAATCCAATTTCAAAGTGTCTTAATAAATCAACAAATATAGAAACTGTAACAGTTTTTGCATCAGTTTGTAGATTGCATGATTGACGTTGTCAGAAATGAAATCATTAACAATTTATATTCAGTCTTTTTCAAGATTTTTTCAAAAGAAGCTTTAAATAAATATGTAAAAAAATATTTATCTTAGGATGACTTTCATTATTTATTTGTGTTGAAAAATTTCTGTTAATAATGTGTTTCCTTCATAACGTAGTTTTTTATTTGGCTGTAACATTAACGTATCGAAACGTTATGAGAAAAGTTGAGGGCGATTTAAGGGAATATAAAGTTGTTTAATAACGTTCTTCTTCACGTAAACCTTAGGCGCAATATCCGCTCGTTCTGGTACTGCAGCGGTGCGATACGCTCCCCAACTACGAGACTTAATTCAAGTTAACCACGTAAGCGGAAAATACACACGCTGGGGGTATGTTGAAGATTTTACACCGTCTACAGACACGAAGCCGTCCTCTTCTGCAAATAATCTTAGCACTTCGGTGAGGTCGCTCCGTAATTTACAACTGTTATGTTGAAATATTGGATCGGAGCCATATTTTCACAACAGGTTACCTATTTCCGTCAAGCTTAGGGATTTAAGTTTATCGTCTGCGGATGATTTACAGCTAAAATTCAATGTTCAACAAGAATCTTTTTGAACATTCCATAAGTGATTTTTTTTTTAAATCAAAACAGTTTTTTTTAGATAAAGATGAGTTTTTCTTTTACGCAAAGCAATTTAAAGATGTTTTTTCCCCAAATAATTTTAGCTTTGTTTTTTGTTTGAACTGACTTGTATTGACATTTATATAGATTAAAGAGAAAAATGTTTCGGAAGGTTGTCATTAACAGTGCTTTCGACATGTTTTTCACAGCAAAAAAATCGCTTCAAGTTAAAAAGCAGAAACTGGAAGAGCTTTCCTTTACATTGGTAAAAATATAGCTTAAAATGTTCTCGCAAATGCTTTTAAACTTCGTCACTCAAACCATAATTTATCATAATGTTAGAAAAAGAACTCAACCAAAACTGACAAAAAACGAAAACGTCTTATAAACTTCCACAGAATATGCTTATAATAATATACTTGGTGAAATCAGTTTTTAACTTAAACATACGAGCACATTTGCCAAAATATGTTAATTTATAATATTCTTCTGTGATGAAAAGAATTGTAAACTCCAGCAGTTTTAAAAATTTTAGAAATGAGATTTCTGGTAATATTAAATAATGAAGCATTATACATAATCATCTCTATTCTGGTTAAGAATGTATTTTATTAGCTTTTTACAAAACTGTGAAGAATAGATTCATTTGGTTCATTTATTTCTTTTATAAACCATGGTTTGGCATTCTATAAATAGTAAGTGCTTGTATAATTAGAAAGTTTATAAAGATAAAATACAAAAAAAGCAGACTTTGTTGAAGATTTATCTTTTGAAGTTATTTTATTTTTCAGACGACTCAATTTAATTAATTATGTTTATTCGACTGCTAATGTTTTTTTTTTAATCTAAAAACACAAGAGCAATTTTTAAAAGCCATAGTGACTGTAGTCTACGGTCTAGTTTTTTTGAGTCCTATGTAAAACGTTTTAATACCGTCGTCGTGATTTGTTTATGTGTCAGTGAAGCATTTGATTTGGCTTCTCCAAAGAGCGCTTGACATTCAAACGCTAAAAGCACGTCGGCCATAAATCATAATGAAATGCAAGAGAGAGAGTAATGTCTTGCAAAAATTTAAGCGGACTCGAAGTCATACAAATCTAAAACTGTAATAAGTTGGATGATTTACATAAAACGTCATCGTGGAAATCTCGACGTTCGTGTCTAGAACAAAAATCCTACAGTGGAGACCGCGACTGTCTGATCCGCTACCCCTCACCCCTAACGTTGAATAATGCACGATCTCCCTCTTAGCAGTGTTATCTCTTTAGCTAAAGCTCTATATTAACCCTCCAAGCGCGTACGAAGCCTTTTATAATTTCAGAATGCCACTTACACCCAGACTACTTTGAGATTTCACAATTAACACCAGGTCAAGATGATTTCCGTACTTTGACAAATTGAAAAACACGTGCACGAACAAAAAGGGGATTTACTATTCATTTCACTTCACAAAACGAGCTTTTTTAATGTTTCTAAGCTGATTTTCGAACTTTTCGAAGCGAAGGAAAGGAACTTGATAATGCGTCTGCATTTAAACGTGCATAATTCCAACTTTATTCTTAGATCTTAAATGTACACGTCAACTGTAATTTTCACAAAAGTTTATATTTTATAGAAGAAAATCTTGATTCTATGCCATACTCTCTTCTTTAGAATCTAAAATATTCTACTAGTTAGACATTCAAAAAATTCCGTTCTGAAATATTTTTGAATTTAATCATGACCCATATCAAAACTTTAAGTTTAGTCGGCATTTTATGACAGTAACGGTGAAAAATATTCTTTAAAAGATAAAAGTTTGATCTTTTGGTAGTAAAATGCTTGCAACGCTTCAACGAAAATATGTCAACTTTTATACTAAACAGCGATCAAAATATTCAACTGCAAAAATTGAAAGAATGACTATTATTTGACATTTAAAATTAAAAATTATCGATTGATCCCACTGTTAAAATTTCAGTTACTGTGGTAAAAATTTTCCAGGTCACTTCCCACATTCAACACCTACTTACAAAAATCTATAAATTTTTCAAAATTTCGGTCACAAAATTGCTTTCAATGATAATACAGTTGATTTAAGTAATTTCAAATCTAAAATGTACAGAACAAATGAATGATCATCATGATAAAATCACAACTAAATTTTAAACAAAACTTTAAACAAATCGAGCTGAGCTATTTCTGAATAGTCTGTAACTCTGTAATATTTATACCAAGTCAAATATGTAAAAACGTATTTGTATGTATTGGCGTTTAATGAAAAGACTATTTAACTCTCTTGCATAGCTGTTTTTTATAATCACCACTTTGATGAGATTTTAAAACTATGTAAACTAATTTTATATTGAGGCTGAAATTATTCTATAACTTTTTCTTTTCACTTTTACGGAATTATTGATAATTAAAGAATAGAATAGTTGTTTACAGTGATGTGTACTATATTGAAATAATTACTGAAAAAAATGAATGAATGACATTTTTATCGATCAACAGTTTTAAGGTCAACTAACAACTGAAAAAAATTTGATATCCTTGTGTCGATTTAAACGATGTCAAATTGTAGGTTGTAGTGACCCTTAATAAAATATTTACTACTATTTTTCTTCCACTTTTATCGATTAACTATTATGTGCTGGATCTATTATTTTTTAATATTTAATATAGATTTCTTTGATAAAATAGCTACTATTATACCAAGATAATTGATAATCGCTGTTAAATAATATTACGTAGAATACGCTCTCCAAATTGTAACTACATTAATCCAATACACATTTACTAATAGAAAGTCAAAACTAAATTACATCAAATAAACAAAGAATTTTGATGAAGTACATTTCACTGATAACAACTATTATTTTGTTAAGAAAAACAAGTGTCTGTTTAAAATACCCTGAATTTTATCAAAGCAGCACATGAGGTCAGAAACGGACGATTGTTAAAATAATAGTACTAATTAACATTAAATAGTTTTTCATATTTCAAAAAGTTGTTATGCTCAAATATTCTTTTCAGCAGTTTCTTTATTGCATTTGTATTGAAAGCCTCAGGATTTAATTATTGGTCTGACTAAACAAAATTTCAATTTCTTTTTAATAGATTTTTATTATAAGAACTTTTTTGTATGAGTTGACGGTATTTTCGGAATAAATTTTGAGCTTTGTTTATTTTCAAAAATATGAATGATGTAGGATTTAGGTCGTTTTAATTTCCTGATGTTAATTTTTCTATACCAAACTCGGAAGCAATTTAGATACACATGCAACTAACCACATTTACATATTAGTTCGTATGGATTATCAAATATATAAAAACATTTTAGTGTGCAAACGGGAGAACTACTAAACTCGAGACCAAAGTATTGATCGCAAACTAAAAATAAAGACACAAACTGAAATCTTTTAAATTTTTAACTCTGTGGATGCTGACCTAGTCTAAGATAGATAAAAAAGTTGAATTTTTAATAGTGATCAGTAGAAAATTTATGAATATAAACTGACTTCAATTCTTGGTAATTTATATAATGAGGTAGGAAGATAACACGTGGGCTAAACGCGGGGGCGTAAATATCTGTACAAAGCTCACAAAACAGATAATGGAACTGCCGCAAACCAGACACCCACTTTCCTTTTTGAAGTTTGATCTGGGAGTTGAAAGATATTTATTTGGAGAGAGAAAAAAATTAGAATTTTCATTTATAATTAAATTGGGTAACCATGTAATAATGACATTCGTGATAGATTCTGACTTTCATGCTCAAATATCGAAGATGAAATAATGGAATTATCGTCATTACTGTAATGTTCAAATTGGGAATAAAATTGATCAGCACTGTCAACAACCCAAGCAAAAGCATACCGTTGTTACGCTGTTAGTTTTTATATTGTAATAAAAGTTTACGGTTAGATTATTAAATGTTTGGTTGTCTGTTATAGTTTCATAAATATTATCAAACTCCAAATCAATATTTTCATTCCACAGCTGTCTTCCATCAACTATTTTATCAGTGAAGCTTGTGATGTTTGGCTGTTTTAATTGAGGAGATGGATGGAAAAACTTGACATATGGGATTATTCTGTAATTTTAATACCTTGTGATGTTTCTGTTAAATTTTCATATCTATGGGAACAACTGTTTGCTACAATTATTTCTATGGAGATAACAGTCTAACAGTAACATTACAGAATATCAGGAGTTACAGAATAGGGGCTATAATTTGTTATGTTTCCATATCATAAAGTCGCCTAATTTAGTTGAATAAAAATGGAACATCAACCAGGTGTGTCTCATTTTCATTACCCCAATCTTGTGTCGTTGATTTTTATTAATGGGCCATGGTACTGAAAGTGGCCATCGATTTCCCATTCTACTATATTTCCGCCGTAATCACGGTAAGGAGTTTCTGAAGAAACGAATAGCGGAAGATATTTTTCTGTCTGATGGATTTTGTTATGGGAAATGCCAAATTGTTGACCTTTGATGAAGTGAATTGAAGAAGTAACGGAGCACGATTTATTTTACGTATAAATCTGGTTTATTGTGCACTTTACAACTAGAAAATTGCTGACAAATTAACTCAAGTCTTAAGTCAAACCAAAGTTACGATTGAATTCCAGAAATTAAAAAAACTCCGGAAAAGGTCAACTTTTTAATCAAGTGCAAATGAAATATAAAAAATGCAAATTTTAATATCTAAATTCTAGATTTTATTCGATAATATTCTTGAAATCTTACAAAAAAGTAAACTTTTTTACCAATCTAATTTTAGATTTACCTTATCCACTTCTCAAAAATAAAATGTTTTGATGATAATTGACAAAACTGTAATAAATTTTGAATAAAAAAATCAGTACATTTTCGGAGAGCAGCTTGTAATTTATCATAGCAAATAAATTTCTGGACACCAAATCATTAGACAAAAAAATATTATTCAATTTGGTTGAAATCGATATAAATCGTTAAGTCCCGTTGTATACCACTTGCAGCTGTTCAAATCTATTCTTTAGATTCTTTTTGAAAGTACAGTGTTGATGACATGTTTATTTATTTTTTAATTCTGTTACATGTAATAGCAAGTGTGTTTGCTTTTCATCAGTGATAGTGTTGACACAGTTTATATGCATAAGTGGGTGAAAAGTTATACACACTTTTTTTAAATTAATTTCCCAAATCTGTTTGAGTGTGTGACCATGCTTTGAACTATGTTTTATCTCTACCAACAATTTTCGGCTTCACCATGCATTCCATTTTGACCCTGATTCCTTGAACAATCGATCGTCAAATTGACATTTGCTGGACTTTTATATGTCAATAAGAAATAAAAGGCTGAGAAAGAATCCAATATTGAGCGGATAACTGATTTGTGGAGGGAAAAATAGAACAAAACTATCAAGCTCAACTATATAGATAATAAAATAAGTTTTTTTTCGACAAAATTGAAGTCATTTATAGCGTCCAATTACATTGTCAATACAATACAAAAAAATATTTTAATTAAAGTCAAACTGTGACTTTAATCCAATCTTGAAATAGCCTTAAGCATGGCGCGCTTAAACATCGACAACTCCTAAGTCTCCACAAAGTTATTATAAACGACTTAACGCTACACCGACTACTTTTATTATTTCGTTGAGCACGTGATTAATGTCCTAAAGTAAACTCTCACGGAATTCGTCAATTAGTACCTTAAGGTTGAGTTAAATTCGTTTCGAATTTCCTCAATACATTATACTGAATATACTTGTTAGAAAGAATAACAGATTGTCGAAGAAACACTTTGGAAGCTATCACAAAATTAGAATAATCAAATGTGGTTTAGTTTTACTGCTCTATAACGACAGTGCCAAGCTAATAATATTGTAATAATTTCGGTATGCATTAAATGAGGACAAATTAATGTGATAATATAGAACGGAGAACGTGTAACGAACATTCACTGAACCAGGAAATTGCTTAATCGGAACACAAATACGGTTACCTGCTGAGATATCGCACCGGAGTCATCCCGGAATTCAGAACAGAGTAATATTCAAAGCTACATCGAAACACTTTTCGTGTGGAAAATTTCACGCGCAAACTAGGCTATTACTGTGTTGTTTGCTTTGGGAAATATTTATAAAAAAAAAACACTTTCTTTTCTCTACATTAAAATCAAATCTCAGATAAGTTATGAAATTTTCAAATTTTTTATTCTCGAAATAGCTCAACCATTTTTAATTAAAAATATTTGAAATATACAGATTGTGTTGTATGGAAATAAAAATGAACAACTGATAATTAGAAATTTTAAAATCATTCATAAATCTAACTACTTTAACAAAAAATATAATAGCTCAATTCTTTTGTTTTTTTGTTGAAATACTCAAAATTTTGCTATTTATTTATGTTTTATAGTGTTGTATTACATTTTTCCCAAGGCGATCCGAAGAGATAGGAATAATATATCCTTTAGTTTCTTCTTCTAAATTTTTTCTCTATAAAGATACATTTAATTTAATTTTAGTTTACTGTTAAAACTTTTTGTGTCAAAACGCCGTCACTTAAACATCCGTTATCTTAAGCAGCAAACGACTGACATTCACTAATTACTTTCTAAAAAATTCATGCTTGAAACTTCACAAAAGACTTAGTTTTGCATTTTGCAGAGCTGCACTTAAAAAAAATTCCAACTATGAATACTCATAACAAGAAAAAATAACTTAATTGATGTCTCAAGAAATTTTGTTAAAAAAGTGTCATAAAAGTAAACTTGAAATTGATTCTCTTCCACCTCTTGATCAAAGTGAAACAAGGCATTCAAGTAACAAAATCAAAAAGATCAACTGATGGCTAATTTAAAAATTTTTTACGTAAGATTAAAAATCAGACGATGTAAATATTAATTTGTCTGTAGAGTTTGTAAGAAATTTTTTTTGGTGGCTTCTTACTTTGTTACAACGTACAAGTTTTATTTAAAGAACAATTTTCATTAGCTTCTTTTACTTAATTTTGAAAGGAGTCAAGGACCGAATTAATTACAATGAAACTAAAGGGAAGCAATTAAATGCGTTGTCCCTGTGCGTCAACCGTATCAGATCGCTTTACATTTAAGGGCTTTAAAGATGGAACATTTGCTAAAAATAACATTCAATTATATCCCAAACGCTTGATCTACCAAATGTGAAGTTGTCTTTTCTACTCGAATTTCCTGACATAACGAACACATTCTTTTTGGAAAATGTGATACAACGTACAATGATTTTAATCAGTTCAGAATCTCATAAATCTAATACTTTTTATTCGGATCGATTTGGAATATGCTTCCGTGTTTATCTACACTCAAATTATTGTATCACAGTTACATGAAACGGAAACATGTGTAGGAAGTTCAAACTGATCTCTGTTAAACATTAACAAAGTGTGAAATGCGTGAAATACTGGGTTACATTTTTGAAACGTGTTTAATTTGAAATGACAGTAAATTAAAGTGATTTTATTACATCAAGTGAGTACTAAAACGTTCCAATTATTGTGTTTTGACGTCACATCCTTGCAGAACAAACAAGCATGAATAGGGTTTGAGCATGCTGAAGTAGGAACTAGTTATAAAAAGTGTTCTAGAAAAAAAACTGACAACTGAAATATAATTTTAGCAATACTGGTGATTTTGATGTATTTGGTGTAAATAGATAGGATATTTCTAAATTGATTCGCAGCAGATAACGATTTGTATACAGGGAGAAGTAACTATTTTTAGTTATTTGAACAGATTATAATTTATAACCTAATGCGATTTATAACTACGAAAAGATATTGAACGACCTACAATTTCCCAAACAATGGAATTAATTGCACGAATGTATTGCACACGCGATTACAACTTTCGTAACTGAATTCAACTTGAACGAAATTTATTTCAAAAACCATTGAACAACAAAAGAGAATACTTTATAATACAAAAAATTATTATTCGCATTAATCTAATTCAGAGTAATCTGCTCTAAGCTCAGTGATATTTTATTGATACAAATAACCTGTGTCGTGATCTATGCCAATTGGTTTTTCATCAATTATACTTTACTCTCATTTTTAATAATAGAGATTTTGTCAGATTCAAAAAGTTGGAGAACGGTCAGAAACTTGAATAAAAATTTGTATTATTATTATCTGTTAATAATGGTATTTGTTTGCTGGATTGAAACTTACTTACGCCTACATTAATTTAGTATAACAGTTTAATTTCCCGAGTACTCAGGAGGAAATAAAATTTCTAAACTTATCTAACTCACAAATTTTCGATGTTGGTTGATTTTGTTTTCAATCAAATACATTACATTGATAATCTTTTGCCAATCTTTGAAGTAGCATTCAGAATGGATTCAATTTAATACAAAAAGATACCAAATTGCTTGTTTTTTATATTTTAATAACAAGATAAAAGAATCCAAATACTTTGCATGAGCAGAGATAAATGTAATTACACCGAGAATTTTAATGTGGAACTTGCGATTAAAAAATTCCATTTGTGTTTGAAATAGAATTTATATTTATGAGTGAAAAAAAATTGTATCAGCAAATTTCGTTAATATTTTATCCTTGCGGACAAGTAGATGTCAACTTATGCTTTCTGGATGAGCCTTTCATCCTCGTGTTTTGTAGCAAACTGTGAATTTGTAGGGTCCGGAGCGTAAATGATACTAATGTTTAGGTTAAGTTGTTTCATTTCGAACCCTCATCATTTTGTTATTCTGTCAAGAAACTTGGAGTTATTTCAAATCCAGATCAATACTTTCAGAAGACCTTTCAGTTTAGTCCGAAAACAATAATGCAAACTCTTTATAAAAAAGCAATCTGTTTAAACTTTGACATGTTTATGCAATCAATTAATTTTGTCTTTGTGATTTCTACACTTTTTTAAATTCAGTGTTCATACTATGTATGAACAAAGCGAACAAAACGTTTCTTTCATATTTTTAACACGGTTTTTGCATTTTGTCTATACAATGATTTTGACTAAAAACGGTTCTGTAAATCTTACGGCAAAAGCGTCTTTTGTGTTTCACTTACGCAAGTCATCCTTAGACATAATTAATCTTCGACGAACAAGGATCATTAGTCGCAAGTTGAGACGTTCGAGAATATCGGGAACAGAGGAAGTGAAATAACCGGAAGAATCGCCGCGCCATTAATTCGCTGCGTCTAGATGTCTTAAAGTGGAGAACATTTCATGCGGCAAAAAGTGGACCGTCAGAACGGAGATTCACCGAATCAAGTAATTTTCAAAAAACAAAAAATTAATACAAAATCAAAATATATGTACATCAGCTTAAAATATTCTAACTGTATTCGATTAAACTGTTTAATTAAACATTCTCATATATATAGATATTATATGCTCTATTTGACTCATAACTAATTTTTATTTATTCAAATTTAAATAATTTAAATTTTGTTTTATATTCCATATTCAAACAATATCGATTTGCTTTATCTTTGTATGAAAATTAATTTGTCTAAATAATTAATTAACAGATTGTTTAGAAAACCTAGAAGATATTGCGTTTGCTTTAATCTCATTTATCTATCACGTGGTTATCCACAAAGTCATGTAAACTTATGATGTCAGATGACTGAAGGAAATTAGTTTTTCCTGTTACATGTAGTTAATAAATTAAAGAGACACAAGAGTGATAATTTTATTAGTAATTTCATGTTTCCAAACCTTTTCCTTTTCAGTAATACCGACAAGAATTTAGAATCTAATAGTAAAATTAACCTTCTTAGTATTTAAGTGCTTATTGCAACTTTATGAGCTCAGTTTGTTTAGTATTTAGTAAATCGGAATTCTAATTTTATGCAGCATAAATATAGAATTTACAATAGGGAGAAAACTCCTCTCATTTGTATCACATCTTACAAAATACAATAAAATATAAATAGATCTATTGTTGAGACGTTGTTTGTACAAACATCATTCAGTTGTAAAAGTTTGTTTCAAATACAATATGACTTTGGTATTTCTGAATTCTGAATGTTTATACTTTGAAATGAATAGATCACATAAAATGTATAATGTCTTGATTAAAAACGCTGTGTCCATATTTCAATGCTCACCATTGGAATCTCGGTTATTAGAAGAATCAGAGCATCGGTTAAACGGGAAATATTTTGCAGAATTTAATTCATTCATTAATTCATTAAATTCATTCAAATGTTTTTCAGTTTTGAGATTTTTTGAAGAAACTGAAATTTGCCGATTTTATCATCACTAATTCGATAACGCTTTATGCTACCACTTTCAAATTTTTACATTGTTAGGACACTTTTTCGGTGTTTACGGAAACTCGATTCTCATTTGTTTTTGAGTTATTCGGCTTAACTTTTATTGTGGCATGTGTGACATGCCACTTTAATCTTCATTTCTACAAGAGATAATAACAAAAGATAAATTTAACATAAATCAGAAGGCTATGAAATTCTAGCGTCATTGTTAAGCAAATGATAAGCTATATTACTATCGATATGTAAAAGTTGCTTTGATTAGAGATGTAAGACTTACGGCCTAATTGTAAGTTAGGTCGCAAAGATACCTCGGTCGCAGTTGCATAGCAACAACCAATAGCATTGCTAGATTTTAGTCGTTACTATAACAACTCGTATTTACATCGGTCGCAACTTAACTTAGAATTAGACGGTTAGTCTACTAGTTATTACCATTATTCATTGATTTATTCCTTAAAAGTGATTGATTATTAATAATCCATGAACACAGTAGTTCCAAATGTCCCACCAGTGCCACTTTTACATCACGATGATAACATAGCTTATCATTTGCTTATCAAGGACGCAAAAATTTCATAGTCTACTGGTTTTGCATCAGTTTTAAATATTACATGTCATACATTTTTGAAAAGTTTTTTTAAGTAATTAAGTCCCATATGGCTTCCATAAGAAAAACAAAAGATAGTATTACTAACTCGGAAACAAATGAGAATCGAGTGCTCTTAAAAGCATATAAATAGTAATAAACTTGTCATAAAAAAGTGATTTAACAATGTAAAATTTAATAAAAACGTCAGAGGTAGCGTTATTGAGTACCTGAGAAAAATTAAAATTGACAAATTTTAGTTTTTTCAAAATATCTCAAAACTGAAAAGAGCCAGAATGAATTTGAAATGAGATTAATTTTGAGCATTGAATTCTGCGAAAAATTCCCCATTTAACCGTTGCTCAATCTTTTCTAATAACTGAAATACCAAAGGTGATCATTGAAATATGAACACACTGTATTGTCTGATTTTTTTATCTATAATTTATTAATCAATAATTATTTCCGGCATCTCCAGATTTGGTTGGTAATGAACATAATATTCAAGAAAAAATATATTAAAAATTAAATACACACTGACGATTGGAGTTTAAATATTTGATCTGAATCAATGTACATGTACATACGTATATAAATATATTGAAGAATATGATTAATATTAAAATTGAAAATAACCCAAAAACAACAGTTATGATTTTTCAGCAAATGAATAAGAAATCATTTTAATCGTTATAGAGGTCTTCGTAAAATGCAATTTAAAGAAGGAACTGTTACCCTGAACTTTTCAAGTTATTCCAGCAAGTGCGACTTTTTATTTTACTCAAATCTTTATTGGACAGAAAATCAAATTTTTGTACCAGTAAATATTCAATTATTATCAGATGTTAAATGTGGGTAAATGTGAATGTTGTTTCATCAATCAAGTTTCTAAATAAGATAAAAGTTATTTACCAGATGATACATTTCCACAAGTAATTAAACTGAAAACGGAAATGTCTTCTTAAAAAGTAAGGGATGACTCTAATGACTGAAAGTTTTAGCCACGCTTTTAGTTATTTATGCTTCAGACAGGAAAATATTTGACACGTAATCGTTAAAGTTTAGAAAATGAAATTCTCTATTAAATTGCTCTGGATAAAGTAGGTGTAATAAACGAAACAATTTTTAATACTAAATTTTATCACTTTGAGTTATACACTCAAAACATTATAAATTTTAATCAATTAAATACCTACATTTTTTTAAAGTTTAATTAAATAAAAAAAAAATATGTCTGTAAAATAACAACAGAACTTTGACATCAAGTCTGTAAACTTGTAAATTGTATTTGTTGTGTTAGTCAGTGACAGCAAACAGGAAAATGCCATTCTTTACAACATGGAACTTCCGTTTGTATATAGAAACCATTTTCCTTATTCAACTTTGATCTTTTTATTACTAGCTTATCGATTGTGTTGTCAATAATAATATAACAAGGATAAATCCAGGATATTGAATAAAATGACACTCGACTGGAAATTTGTCAACAAATTTTATAAGTAAACAAAAATGACTCAATTGCGTGAGCAGATTTCTTAAAATATTTAAAAACTTTCATTTTTATATTTCTTCAAACATAGTAATAAATAGATCAAAATAGTTTTCAAGTTATATTATTATTAACATTCATTTGTCGGATGCTTCAAAATTTCGTGAAAATTACAGTCTTGCAAAAGTAAGTTAAATCTTAGAACATCCACAATTTTCGCCCAGATAGTGTAAACCAAAAAAACATAAAAAAAGTGAGACGTTTTAGTTCAAGTCATAAACCCAAAATTGAACCCGGACTAGCTTTACTTGAATATAACACGGTAATTGAGTAATTAAATTTAACGCAATAAAAGTTTGTTGATATTGTATTGCCATAATAATTAAATAATTTTAAAATAAGTGCTTCACAATTTTTTGAAATTATAGTTACTCTTCCAACTTTGCAATTACTTAGTTATAGTATCCTTTGATGTACTGTAGTGCTGTTTATTTGCAAATTCAACTTTCATCTTTAAGTTTTTGTTCCGTCGTTCCCCAATTTTCTTAGCGAAAAGCATGAAAGTGCATTTTCGTCTTGAATACACTATATAAGGAGCGTCTTGTTTACTTTCTTAGCGTGTAGATGCAGCGCATAGCAACAGCGCCAAATGCAACCAGTCTAATGATGAGGCTCATACTACGAGCGTACTACGACGCCTACGCGGCGGCGTAGTAGGAAGAATCAGCCGACGAGCAGCTCGCCTATCCTCCGCTGTTGTCGCTGGGTGTGAGGCCAAGGCCGCTCGTGTCCAGGGGCCGTCAAGGACGCAGGTGACTGGGCTTCGTGTCGTTCAGATTTCAGAACCTTCAAAGGATGTTACACCTTGATATCGATTCGATCGACGCTAATATAGGCACGTTGATGCTACCGGGTGCTCAACAAAACGATAATGGCCTTGAAACGACGTTCGAGGTCGATGCGAATCTTTGTATTGTTGATGTTTGATGGATAAAGAGAGATGTCGACAAGGATAGAGGAAATTTTTTTACGTACTTTGCTTTAACCAATGATCAACAGGTTATGTTTGTATTTTGCTTTTATTTTCACTGAAACATTTTTGACGAAAAAATACAATTATCGTGCAGTAATTAAATCTATTTTACATAGAATAATTCTGAAACAAATGTATTGTTAAAACTAACACTTTTGGTGGATGCGCCGGGTATAGTCTAGAATAATAGTATAAACTACCGTTTATCATTTTTTATTTTTCTTAATTGATTTTAAAACGTTTCCTGAGTAACACAAGTTTTTAGATTTTTAGCTGTTAAATAATAGAGAAGTGACTCAATTTAGACAAAATGCCACTTTTTATACAATTATCTTGAATTTGACTTTAACATTTCAGAGAGATGACGCGCTAATAAAAATTTCAAACATTATTGGAGAAGAAACTCTCTAGAAATCATTTCTCATCAAGATATTCAAATTGCATTATAAAAATAAGTTGTAATAGAGAAAGCAATTTCACTTATTTGAAATTTCAGACTTTTTAGTTTTTGTTGTTTTATCGAATGCTTTATTGAAATCCTATTGCAAATAATATATTAGTTTTTTGTATCAAATAATATTCAAAAACAAACACTAGGCCACACAAAATAATAATGTTGCAATCAAAATGCAAATTACATTTGATTTGAATAAATACAAAGTCTTTTTTAGAATGTTAAATTTATATATTCATAAGCTTGCAGTAAAAACATATCTATTGTAATTCAATCTTTACTTTATGAAAATGATTTAAACCAATAAAACTTTAGAGAAACCTTATTAAACTTACTACTGAAAAGAGTACAAACTTTAAAGTAGTTTCATAAACTAATAGTTTTTTCGCATATAATGCTACTCCTGAGTGAATTGAACTTTTAAAAATACTTTTTGTTTTATTTCACTTTAAGACCTAAAAACGTCACATGTTGAATAAAAAAAACTGTAAGAGATTTTTCACCCCTTAAGTGCATAAAGCTTTTATCAAGCTCTCGCAAGCGCCGAGGAAAGACATCTGTCTTGTCCAGAACAAGATTTGGGAGGTTTTGACCGTAAAGAAAATGCTTAGGTACATCATTCGATCGTTTTGTATTCATTTCAAGTTTGATAATAAAACGCCTCCCTAATACTGAGTCAGTATAAGGAGGTTATAAATTTATTGGGCTGTTCATTTTAACATTAACTGCTTTGTCGCTAATACATTCGAACGAAATTCTTTTCAGATTTAAGCGATAACGCTGGAAAATTTTGAAACGACATTAATTCTACACCTGAGAAAAATCCATAAGAAAGCCGTTACTTTTTTCGTAGATTATAAGAAAGTTGGGTTATTGATAATTGAAAAATTTTTACTTTGTGAAAAAATGTAAGAAAAAAATGTGAAAGTTGATTGTGGATTCTAATACACGCAATTTTACGGTAAAATTAATAATTTTTTCCCACGTTTTCCACGCCTGTAAAATGAGATCATTTAAAGTTGATTTTTAAAGACGCCTCAAACCAAAAGCGCTGATAAAATCGATAGCGTTGTAATTGACACGTAAGATAGAGAGGTTCAAAAGTTTATATCTCTTTAAAAAGTTGTCTGAAGGATAAGAAAATATAGAAGCTGTGAAACTCTTCGAAAATCTAATTGTCGATTAATTTGGTCTTTCTCACTTAAAGTGACTTTTACAAGAACCAAGCTTTGCAAAAATTCACTCTCTTTTGGTCTCCTTAACATTCATTTTATTGCTCTTTTATTTACAATAAGAGAATGTGGGTTTCATGTATTCGTAAAGATTTTTTTTACGTCTTTCACCTCGAATAATGAGTTTTCGTGTCTTCTGACAACTGCTTTGTCCAAACCGAATTACAGAAAAAATGAAATATTGTTATGATAGAATAAGATGGTTGTTCGCTTTGTAAATAAGTTTTTAAGGACTCAAAAATCTGATATAATTCTATTAACCATAATTACTCACCGTTTCTCACAAGGAAATTGTCTTTATTTTATCATTATGGTTTCCTTTAAGCACAACCAAGGAGTGTTTATTTGCTTTTAATCTCCACAGGGAATGTCTTCGATCTACGTCGTATTTTCATTATGCCTTTGTTACTTTTTTAAACAAACATTTAGCTTTACACAAACCTAATTACTTGATTTAATTCCAATATGTGACTGTAATCGTATTGCTCTAAACATTAACTACATCGAGCACTTTTACGTTTTATTTGATTATTCTGAACAAAGCAATTCTTTCAAAGCACGTCTTAAGCATTTAATAATAAAAAAGTTACTTAATTGTTATGGGAGTAGAAAAGTTTTTGAAAGTGTTATGACTTGTATTGTACTTCTCTTTTCGAGATGATGGCTGAGTTTCATATCGATTATTTCTAAACAACTACGCATGAAATACTAAAATGGACCGGTAGATAGAACTCTAGGGAATGGGTATCCTCGTCTGACCGCAACTTCTGTTTTATGGTGATGAAGTTGTTATTAGGTCTAAGTTTACTTTCCTTGCTTAAGATAATTTTGATTCAACTCTCAATAAAAGCGTTACATATTTATTTAAATAATGGTAAAATAAAATAATTAGATATGAGGTCTAGACTATACAGTGTCACACGACGGTGGGCGTCTATCCATAACTCAAAAAATACTGACGAGATATTACTGAAAATTTGATAATGTATTTTCTGAGACATGCTCTATTTGACTAAAATTTTTGCAAAAATCTGTCACTTCCGGTTATACTACAAGTAGACCTCAATTCAACTTTCTTATTTTAAAAGAAAATTTTTCTATGTTTTTGAATTCTGCGACATATTTTAGGTCACTTTTATACCAACAATTTTTTTCTAAACTTGAGCATTTTAAAGATATCTGCAACTTTAATTAAAAAATGACAGATAACAGTTAGAGATAATCTGTTTTCTGGCATTTTGTAATGCATCATTTTAGAGTGTGAACCTCACTAAAAAATTAACCAATGTTCTACAGGGTTTTCTGACTGACATGACTGACATGAAAATGTCATCAAAACTCGAAATTTTGAAATGGAAACCTCTATTTATTCTATTTATTATATTCGTGTTTGGCTTCAAAAATGAAGGCAAGTTTGTATAAGGTTTTCTATATATTTCTTATTTGTTTTAAGAAAACTTCTTTCTGTGTAGTGAAACGTTATAGTAGACAAAACTGTTAATCTCTCAAGAAATAAAAAACAAACTTAGATAATTTTTAGTACAATAATCAATGTGCTTTGGCATTTTTGAAAACTCTTTAAAGCTAACAGGACTAAGAAACCATTCCAAATAAAACTGGCATGACATATAACTAAGTAGAAAACAGTTTTCCTTAAATAATTAAAAAACCATGAGGTTTGGATTCACGAAACCTCATACAAAAAAGCCTTCATTTTTGAAGATTAAATTAAATATAAAAACATAAATAGAAGTTTCCATTTGACAATTTTAAGTTTTGACATTTTCATTTCAGTTTTCAATTGTATTTTTTGAACACCTGTAGGAAATTGGTTCAATTTTTTAACTGTATTTACAAGACCTGCGTTATAAAATGCCAAAAGACCATTGCATAACTACTGAATACCTTTCACTCTGCATCCGCCATTTTTCAAATAAAATTGCAAATATCTTTGAAATGGTTGACTTTAGAAAAAAAACTTTTGGTATAAAAGTGACCTAAAAATCTTCGTAGAATTCATAAATGTAAAAAAATAAAGAGTGTTCCATTTAAAACGAGAAAGTTGAGGTCTACTTCCGTTATAACCAGAAGTGCTACATCTTTGAATACTTTTAGAAAGACAGAGCATCTTGAAAAGACTCCAATTTTTCAATAATAAGCTATCACTATTTTTTGAGTTATGGATAGACGTCCATTGTCGTGGGATACCTAATTAATCGATATACTAATAAAAGACAAAATTTTAAAAGATTTAAAAATTTTAGCTTTTTAAAAATTAAAAATTAATAATTTTTTCAGCAAAAATAACGATGTTTTCAAATAATTTATAATAACTGATTTATTATATTTGTTATGGGTGTGATCCTTTTACCTGAAAAGCGTCCGAATCCACATCTACTGAATGTAATCAAGAATTTGAAAAATTATTTACTTTTGAAACTGCAACTCCAAACGTCTGTGCAAAGTGGCATAAAAATTTCTCTGATAATTTCCCAATCAACAGTTGAATATATCGGCATATACATAAATCACATACAAAAAAACAAATTATTTATCAAGATAATTGACATTTAGTCGTGCTAAAAAAATAAAAAGAAAAATTCGTGATAGATATGTACAAATTACCAGAACGTTTAAGTTCGTTGTTTATAAAAATTTCAGTAAATGCTTCTGATAAACACATGTTTCTTGTAATTTTACGGCGTCTTTAAGAGCTTAAAGGGCCATAAGAGTGTAGAAACGTCCCCCTTCGAGTCAGTTAATACATTTTGCCCAGTTGTAACAGGTTTAAACAAACATAAAGTTTGAGTAAAAGTCTTTTACCGTAAAAAATAATCCACTTTAAAGGCACAGTGCATTGGTTTGTATTTTTATAGCCACGTAATGTGTAACAAAATTTAGTTTTGGGTCTAATTGTAAAGCGAGTTTCCGATTGCCTGTCGCCTTGCGCATTACTTCAATTAGGTTTTATGTGCTGGACTAAACGTGAGCGGAAAAATAATAACAAAGAAGAAGCGGATCTGCCGTTTCACAGTTTTCCCTTTACTGCAACGTGACTAGTCGAGTACAGGCTGTTAACAGCGAACTTGCAGCAGCACAATAACGTGCTAAGTGACATAAAACCGTACACTTTTGATAAATGTCCTGTGAAGATTAAGCTTCATCGACTTAATAATTCAGAGGCGTAAATGAAATGCGCTTTTGCGAGTTCATCAAACAGCTAAGTTTGATGCACTACTACTAGTTCAGACGACTGAGTTTAATGTAGCGTGCACACAAACGCTTCTAATTAACCTCAACTTATCGTTACAAATTAAAATCTAAACTTTTGCGCTGAGTTGACAGTTGCATGCCTGAAATTCTTTTACTATAGCGTGTTTATAGTTAACACTTTACGGATCGACTTCATTTCCATTGCGGACACGTAGAAAATTACTAAAATAGAACGACGAAGTTTAGACGAAGTAATTATGAAAGCATAACTTAGTAGACGACAAAAATTAACTATGCAGAATTATAATACAATAACGCATAGTATAATCAAACTAGTAATCAGTTTCACAATAAAAATTAAAACAAACTGTTGATAACATCTAAAATTAAATAAATCTGTCTAAATGTGCTGTGTCTTTGGTATTTCTCTAAAAAACTTAACTCATAAAACTGAGGAAACATTCATAAATTTACACGAAAGAGTCAACTTTTTATGTGATATTATTTTTATATTCTACCACATTCCCCAACGCTTAAACGCATATACTCAAAAGTGGTTTACTCACTAGCTCATAGGATATTGAAAACTTACAGAGGTGAAGCTTTGGTTTAATTACAAAAAAGCCGCGGGTTGATGAAAGCTTTTGGCTTAGATTTTCATTACATTGTGTGCACGGTAGTTTTTCAAACAACATACCTTGAATGTTTTTGCACAGAATCGAAATACAGCAAAGTTTATGCCAGTTGTTTTCGTATTTATCATTGCCAGATAAAATGCCAACATTTTATGGTTTTCACACATATTTTTACAATCAATCCATTCTAATAACTTGTAGAAGTACTTAATAGATTATTACATTTGAATTTAATTTTGAGTTACTTACGCCGGACGTTCATTTTGAGTTCGTATTTGAAATTGGTATCTGTAGCTCCTAATCATTGATTTAGTAAAAAATAGAAGTTTGTTTAATTTTGGTGATTAGTCTCTAATTTAAGATCCAGTGTGTGTAAAACAACTAATTTTGCTTATTTTAAGACAACAATGCTCGCTTTACTCAATTATCTCTATCTAATTTCTGCTTTCCGATCGCAACAATAATAACCGCCTGTGGGATAAACTCCTATTCATTGTCTGTTAGGCTTTGCAGATTATTTATGACTGTTTAGATAAACTCGTTGCGAGTATAATTGCAACACACAAATTTGGTTTTCTAATAACTATTTTCTAGTTTATTTTGCTACATTTCGAATTTATTCATTATTAACGTAACGGGATTTAGTGGTTTTGTTAGCTTCAAAATTTTTGAATTTAGATTTATTTCAACAACTTGGTAAACATTGTTAATCCTTTATTTTTAGTTGTAATATAAAGGTTTTAGGTTTTGCGTGAAATATTGTAGCCGACGTTTCACAAAATATAAGCTTAAATAAAATGTTATGTATATTTTACTCTTTTGTTTAGATGCTGAACAAGGGTTTTTTGTAAAAAAAATTATAAAAGACTTATTGTTAATATTATTAATTAAGTTTTAATCATAATCTTGAATTTTTCTATTTTTTCCAGGCACATATTTTCTTCTTTACGATTTTATCGACTTTTTCGAAAAGGATGGCCCTAGCTTCCTGCAACGAGACAAATATCACGACATTATCGACACGATATTCAAAAATATGAGTCGTTTGGAACGTGATGCTATTGTATTTCAGGTAAGATAATAGTTATCAATAAAACAAAGTATTTCAATTTTTCTCTTTCTTAGTTGGAATATTTTTTTAAGATATTTTTAGCTCACTCTGAAAAATTTTTAAATATTATTTTTCTGTTGTATTTTACTAAAAAAAACATCGTTCCTTTAACTTACATTTATTTTTTATTTTTTCAGTATACAGACTGGGAGCACGTGAATGATGGATACTTAAATCAGAAAATGGTGGGTGATGTAGTGGGTGACTATTTTTTTATTTGTCCCACTAACGACTTTGCTGAGTTGGCGGCAGAACGAGGGATGAAAGTGTATTATTACTTTTTTACGCATGTGAGTATTTTAAAAAATTGTTAACACATAATTGAGCTTAATTAAATTTTATACCATTGACTGTTCAATCGACAAGCGAGATGCTAATTATCAGAATTGCCTTTATTTGTCAATAAAACTTTTTATGTACGACCAAGTTGCCAGACCATTCACCAAGTTAGCTGAATATTGTAAGACAATCTCACAAAGCTAAAATCTAAATAATTCAATAGAGCCACAGTTATAGCACGAGTTAATTAAATCCACCCCGACTACCCAAACGTTAACAACAGTGCTACTCAAACTTATTCAGACTTGGAAATTTGATGATTAATAAAAAGTAATCTTAATTTCGTAGACTGAATTCTCTTACACCATTCAGATACAACAGTAGACCAGACACTATTATACCAATTTAATACTTCTTGTAGAAAATACTCAGGAAAAAGGTAATTGTGATTTTTAACTATTGAATACAATGTCAAAGATGTGTCTCCTCAAAAGAAAAAAAAAGCTAAAATATACTAATAACTAATAAAGATAAAAAATATCTACTCACTAGTGTATTGTTGTATCTGGAATAGGAGAATTTTGAAATTTACTTTCTTACTTCGAGTTTACAGTCAACCAAATTTATCCCAGAAATGGTTCCTGATATTACCACAAACTATCTAACTACATGTTTCAGAAATAGTGATTTTATAGAATTCTTGTTCTTTTATTACATCCATTGTTCTTAAATCCAATAATTCAGATTTTCTGAAAGCAGCTGAAACTCCGATTATCATCGCTACCTGAAACTTTTTTTTTCATCATGTTATTCACGTGGGAACAATCATATCTTTGCAAATAAAAATTGTGCTTCATCAGCTCTCTTTAAAAAGGTTTCAAAATTTTCTTCAGTTAAGATTGTAAATTTTTTTGCATGATAGCCAACAGACCGTCTTTTTGATAACGCTAGTAAAGTTGAGTATTTTTCGATATTAATATTTTTTTAACGCCCAGTTCTGCTCTTAGCATCGAATAAATAGATCAGGCTGTAGATGCTTTCATAGGTTTTAAATATTCAAAATCCCTATTGCTAAATTTGCACTTTCTTCTATGTCTGAATTAGGAAATTAGGAACTAGGAAAAATTTTGTACGAAATATGTTACGAAACAGCCTAATATTGTATAATTTAGACAATATGCAAACTTGGCCTTTTCATAACTAATTACGTAAATATCTATTCCGTATTGAATTCAGAGTCCTCTCTATGTAAAGTATTTATTAAATAAAGCATCATATTTTGAAAGATAGCCTAGATATTTAGTTATGAACCGACGAAATGCTAAATTGCATGTAGTTTTGTTTCGGTTGGTCTAGAGCCAAAGTAAAGAACAACACGTTTAAGATGATAACCGTGTCTATCTGAGAAAGCCTTCTCAACATATATTTCATCATTATGACGTTTAGCGAACGCCTGAGGCTGGTTTTCTCAGTCCGCGGATCCACTCGTAGTCAAAATGCTCAAGTTATCCTCCCTTCGCAACCGTGAATGCTGATCTCTTTATTGTGGATGTGACGAAGATTCTCCTCGTGGCGCTCTTCAACACTCTTGTCGACTGTGCAAATAATCGTTAAAACCCAAGATACGAAACGAAAATAACGCTTCAACGGCGGAAAATGGCTTTCAGGTACAACTGGAAATAACAGCTTTATTATTTTTTTTCAAAAATGTTGCAATTTCAACATTTTGCTAGTACATACTCAAGTAACTAAAAAAGTCTTAAATGCTGAATAACCTGATTATTTCAACAAGTCTTTTCTTGTGAAACATGATAAATACCTACTCAGTGTTTATCCCGAGAGATCTATTTCTGGATTCATTACGGAAACGCGAAAACTCTACACGTTGTCTAGCAAGTTTCAAAGCCACATTGTCTTATATATTTACATTTTCATGCACTCGTTAATGAAATCTTAGAGATTGTCAAATTTATTTCAAACAAAAATTTGAGATTGTTTACGAAGGATTTTAGTAGTACTCACACCTCAGTACAGTTAATAAAACTAAAAGTACAAAAAGTTTCATTTTCATTTTCACCGCAATCTGTTCTTTCTTGAGAGAAGCTAGCCCAAACCATTCCCATCAACCTTTCCTAAAAAATAGAGCTATAGCATGCTTAGCCATCCTCATTTCACTTTGGGGTAAGTCAATTACATTTCGTTGGCTCAAGCATCCGTCTTAGACTGTAAGGTAGGCAGGTATATCCGTTTGTGTGCTAAGATGGTGCTAACGAGCGAGCATTTGACGTGCGTGTACCGACCTCCCTCGAATAAGTGGGGTGTCTGATTTCGACCACAGTACAGGCAGGCAACAGGAGAGTAGCAGAACAGACAATCGATGACCCGGTCATTTAGGACTGACCGGACATCCGGTAGACGCACTGCTCTTTAGAGGCTTCCTGTCTAATGCCTGTTTAATACATTGACATACATTAACAATCTAACCAACTTGTTACTTGCCCATGACAATACATTGAGTGTGAATCGTGACTGTGCCACTATCGGCACGAATGAAACCATTATTTATGTCATTTCGGCCACACAAATTGCGACGATAAGTATCGGACATTGAAAAGCAAGACAATTGATTCCGGGTCTCTGTTATTTACTTCTGAAGAAAATGGCTTTATTGCTTTGTTGAGAAAAGTTTTTGTGGAAAGTTTAACTTTTAATTAAGGGAATTTGGGCATTTACTTTCTGAAAGAATCTCAGCTCATTTAATAATAAATAATTGCACAGAGTAAATAATTAATTGATTTCTAGATTCAAATACAGATTTTAGAAGTAATCGATAAATAATTTAATTTATTGTGTTCTATATTAGAAAACTTAGCGTGTTTGAAAATTGTTAGTTGAGATACTTTCGACGTCATTTCTATAACTAATCCACTCAAATGAATCAAAATAAGTTTTACTTGAATTATTTAATTCTTTTGATTATATAAAATAATAGTTTCAGAATGATAAATATTTTCAACGCAAATGTTCTATTGATAACAAGCAACAAATATATGTTTTTCCATTACATAAGAAAAAATTGTATCGTGGATATCATATTAATCAACTCATTCAATAACATAAAATGTGTTTGAAAAAAAACTCAAAGTTGACTATTTCGTGATAAAATTTATCAGCGTTTTGTAATCACTTCAAAAGCTGTTTTTTCACTTAAAATTCAGTAATTTAAAGAGATTAAAAACGAAATTATAATCTACAAAACTTCATTTTTATAATTAAAAAAGCAGTATTCTTTAAGACTATTACAGTTTTTTTTAAATTAATTTATAGTTCTATAATTCTGATATTTTATATTACAAGTTAATACTTTAAAATTGGTAAGATGACAAAAAATTGTATTATTTCTACTAAAATTTATGCATTTAAACAAATCAATGCAATAACACTAATAATAAATATAAATTGGTATTATTTCTCTTTGAAGCAAGAGACATATAAATAATTATTTATTATAAAATTGCTGAATTAATTTATTTAATTCAATTACTTTGACAGGTGATGAAGTTATAAATAAACTTTAAATATTCATTTATTATTTTCATCTCTGTGTATTCAATGTTCTATTTAAAACATTTTGATGCAGCTATCAGTTTTCTAATGCGAAACGGTGATCCATTTATTCCGACTTTGTCTCGTCTAAACATAATACATAATGTCACTGGTAAAGTATTTTGCATTTTTTAAGTCATAAATTATTCTAGCTATGTCATGCAATAATTTTGACATTAAAAAGTATTACTCTTTGAATTGTTTGTCAAAACTGAAAGAATAGGTCTCAAGTGAAAATAACTTAATATTTTGGTATCTTCTCATTGAAACGTCAAAGCTCTATTCAAGTATAAAAAAATTAAATAAAAGTACGTTTTATACTTATTAAGTCTAAATTGTTGAATGTATTTTTTGAGAGATTTTCAAAGAAAAGCAGTAAATTGTGGAACTTAATTGATTGCCGGAGCAATGTTTATAAAAGTCAAAATAATAATTTATACAACTTTATTCTTGAAAATATTACCCAGAATTAAATTTATTACATGAATTGTATAGTACATGATTTGACTGCATTTAATGTTTGCGTGAGTTTAGAGCTAGTTTTATGACAACAAATATTCAAGGGTTTTAAAAATGTTATAAAACATACCTACTGGTAATATATTATTTCGACAGTAAAAAATATCATTTTAAAATCTACCAAGTAAGTGGCACTTTTATAATAGTGATAAAGAATTAAATAATTTTAAATAAAATTCTAATCCAAGACAGTATTAAATATTCCATAAATGCTTAGTCAAAGTACAAAACCGATTTTGAGGAGTCGACGCGCGTAAGACACAAGAGCTCGAAAATCCAAGAATAATGGTGAATTTCTTCTTCGTAGCTTAAAGAAGGAACCAAGAAGAATGTTCGTCGTAGCGTGTACTTGAAATGATGAAATTATCAAAAGCAGTCGGCTAGCTGGTTGAAGCGAAACGGCGCTATAGTAAACCTAATATTGGTTCCTTTAAATCACTTACGGGACGATTCTCATCGAGAAACTAGCTGTTATCAAACACTAACAAAATGATATGTCAATAAATATTTTTTTCTTTTGCTAAACAATATTTTGCAAGTGTATTTCCTCTTAAAAATCATCTCCTTTCATGTTAGATGTAGCAAAAAGCGAACATTGAATGCACAACCTGAGGCATTTCCCTTCGATCTCATCAATACATTTTCATAATAATGCCATTGTGTGCTGACAGCAAAAAGTAGCTACACACTATATCGAAAATCTATTTTGGTAGCAGCGATCTATTATGCGGTTTCCTGCCACATTTCCTACAACGAAACTTCCCCCACGCTATAAATTAACACCTACAAAATAAAAACATACTTTATTATATTTAATTGTTTTAGTAGATCATTTCTGTTTGATTTGCTACTATGATAGTTTCCAGAAAAATTAAGTCTTTGTTTACATTATAATTCCAATTTGGGTTTGCGCTATAGTTGGATCATTTCAATTTAATCCCGAGGTTTGTTGGTATATCACTGTTGGTTTATCGACGTTCCGGAATTGGGTGACGCCAAACTATTACAATTAGGTTATGAAACATTTCCATAAATCATAATAGAGTCCAGTCGGCTACACTTATTTATTAAATTACTCATTAATATAAATTGCCTTTCGGAACGATTATTATGTGATTAGCAATTTGCTTCGTAATAAATTCTTTAATATTTATTACACTTAGGTTATAGCGAACAATACGATTGTGTTTTGCTCCATGAATTAAAACACTTCTTCATTTATCATCATAAAAATGATAGGCTTCACGATCCAAAATACACTTTTAGTCCAGGTCTACTGGTTCAATACAAATTTGCAAATTAGGTAAATGAGATGGAATTTTTGGAAATAGTTTAGAATCAAAATAATTGAATGTATTATTGCCGCGGTGATATTCCAATTTTAATTTACATAATCGACTTTATGTTAAATTTTTCATGTAATTATAGACGAATTTAAAACTCTTTTTCATTCCAACATTGTGAATTTTTTAATAGAAAAACCAAGTTCAAATATCCTTTAATTTTTTAATATTTCAAAACCTTTCAGCTAAATTTATTAATAAATGACAAGCCTAAATTAGAGGCTTTGAGAGGTAACAGCTTTTAACATTACACTTAAAATTAAAGTAAAGAAATAGTTTATTAATAAAGGGCTACTTGCACGGAAGTAATCATTGGTTAAATGTTAATCTTAAGCTGACAAACGACCTTAAAACCGTTGTTTAATGAATGAATTAAAGTAAACTAAAATCCAAAACCATTAAATTTTAATCTTAAACCTTATAAAATATTAACGAAATGATAAATTATAAATCGAACCTAGAGACTTAGCTTTCAAGTAATATTTCCACAGTTCACAAACTTATATCATTTCATCAATCCAAAACCCTAGTTTTAAGCTTTTATAGAAGGTACACAATAATCGATTTCCAAATGTTCCATATACGATAAAGAAACATGTAGATACTCTTCGCTTGTCTAAAATATGTCTTGAACAACCAAACAATAAGCATGAACTAAAATGTTTTCTCTGCATGAATTTTTAAAACGATTGATTCGATTTTCACCAGAGAGTTAAATAAAACATTTTATGACGTCGCTTAGTTCAATAAATCGATTTGAAAACTATTTGTTCGTATTTTTTTTTCGGTTTCCACGGTCGACCAATCCGATAATTAAATATCTGTTACAGGTCTAGGAAAATACGAGTACATGCAAATTTTAATACAGATCCTGTTAGAATTTGCGTTGCGCATACCTAATGAACGATTTTATTTTACAGAGGACAAGCACGTCGTTGTGGGGCGAATGGATGGGAGTGATGCACGGGGATGAGATAGAATACGTGTTTGGCCATCCGTTGAACATGTCGTTGCAGTTTAACTCGAGAGAGCGCGAGTTGAGCTTGAAGATAATGCAAGCTTTTGCCAGATTCGCTGCCACCGGGTAAGTACTAATTGAAGAGTAATCGAACTAGAAATGTGATGAATTCAGTGTACTTTGAGCATTCTCTAAATTATTACTTGTGGGTTTGCTATTATTTCGTAATGAATTGCTATTTTCAGACTGATCTGAATTTTAAGCGACATATTTTACATCCGAATCAATATTACGGTTTTAGCACTGAATTTATAGCTATGTTCAATGATAAATCGAACGGAAGAGCTGTATTATTATTTATTGATTTTACAATTAACAACAGATTATTTTCCTTAAAAAAATAGAATTGTCTTTTTTTTATAATTCTCTAATCAGGTCTTCAATTTAGTGTAAATAATTTAAAAATTGTATCACTTAGTTAAATAAAAGCAAATAAAGAATTAAATTTTCCGTTAGTTAAGAAAACAACAGCTTTTTCTTAATTGTTTTTAGGCGTTTGCTATTCTTTGTACTATTCGTGCACACATTATAATAAACATTATAATCTGATATGCTTATAACTTATCTTTCAATCAAAGAGTTTTTGTGAAAAGTCAAAAAATTCAAAAGAATATTATAACGGTATACCTTATGCTATAACAAATTGTTGCTATAATTTCATACAAAAAATATACTCAATTATTTATTGTTGTGTTTCTATGCGCTATCAGATGAAACATTTTTTCGATGCTTTGTCCAAACTTACTAGATTTATTATTACCAAAATTCTCCAAAACATTTTTTTGGAAGATATTATATATATATATATATATATATATATATATTATATATATATATATATATATATATATATATATATATATATATATATATATATATATTATATATATGGCTATATATATATATATATAGCCACTGTAGAATAGGTCAAACTCAAGTAACTATATTTGATTGATGAACGTAGAACAAAAAAGAAAAAAAAACCTAATGAAAAGCACAATGGTATGAATATCTATTGTTTTATTATTACCAAAATTCTCCAAAACATTTTTTTGGAAGATATTATATATATATATATATATATATATATATATATATTATATATATGGCTATATATATATATATATAGCCACTGTAGAATAGGTCAAACTCAAGTAACTATATTTGATTGATGAACGTAGAACAAAAAAGAAAAAAAAACCTAATGAAAAGCACAATGGTATGAATATCTATTGTGATACTATTAAAGTCGGCTCCATATGTAAAAAATTTTTATTATTAGGTTTAGATAAAATTTGATATATGGATCAGTTTTTGCTTAAAATTAGATGGAAATTGGCAACAACAATTGTGATTAAGCAGCATTCGTTTGTCGGCAAATTTAACATTCTTGCAGAGAATAATAGAAACTCATCATCATCATCATCATCAAATCATTTTTGAAAGGAATTTCGGAAAATTTGAAAAAGTTGTTTGTAATGCAATTTTATGGACGCGTGCAAAATTTGAAAAACCTAGTGTGACATTATAAGACTGTAAGAAACGACACTAATTTAAATAAATTTGTTATTGGATCAAAGCCTATTTTGGCAGTGTTTTCATAATTTTACATAAATTTGATTTTTGAGAAAATGTGAAATTTATTAGAACTTTGTACCGCTTACATCAATTTTATAACGAGATTTAAATATTCAAAATTATTAAATCTAGAAAAGTATGTTTATTATGAAAAAAACTTAAAACGTTGAATATTCCAAAAATAAACTAATTTATAATAGTTGGGTGAAGTTTGAATTTGTAAAAAAAAATTATTTAACAAAAATGCCCAAAAAGTCAACTTCACGCTAGGTTTTTCAAATTTCGCACACATGCATAAAATTGCATTAGATACAACATTTTCGAATAAAATTTTTTCAAATTCCGACTAAAAATGCCATTTTTAGTTGATCCCTGCAAGAAATGTTAAATTTGCCGACAAACAAACACCGCTTAATGACGTTTGTTGTTGTCATTTTTTATTTAATTTGAAGCAAAAATTGATCGCTATTTTAACTAAGCCTTATAATAAATAAAATTCCCATATGGAGTCGACTTTAATGGTGACAATGTATAATCAAAGTCACAGTATTATTGAATCAAAACTCTTCTAAAAATTTGAAAATGTGAATCTTTTAGTGCCTGCTTTAATCTAAAGATAAAATTAATACCCAAAAGCACTAAACTTGTTGTGCACCAAAGCACACAACACGTTTCGAGTACTGAGTACTTAAATCTTAAATTTTTGCAGTTGTTCATAATAATATTATTAAGTTACTCATTATTATTCATTGTGCCAATAATTTAGAATCATCAAGTGGAACCTTGTAGAACAACATTAGTTCCGAACCTAAGCTCCAGTTACCACCAGTTGACTTATTTTGTTCGATTTGATCATTTTACAAACAAACCACAAAATTCTAACCCTACTTCTATTCTCAGTTGAAATTTGAAGCATTCGCAAACCATCTGTAATCAGCAAATTCGGTCAATTTGCTTTATTTCTAGGATTTTCCTATCACCGCATCTTTATTTGTCATAAACTTATTCGAAGTATAGTAGATAATTTTTAATAGATGTTCTATAAGATGTATCAAAACACTTAATATGGTACATACAGGGTGAATATGCTAATGCGCTGATGCCAATTTTTTAGACTAAGTCTTTAGACTAGACTAAGATTAAAAATTTCTGACGCTTTGAAATGGTTAACATTTTCCCCAAATCATACAAAAACATCCTTTTTTGAAAACTAAAAAATATTCTGGAAATAATTAACCTATATTTATGCAATTACAAAAAGTCTTCTTGATTTTTTTTCTAATATTTTAATACAATTTCACTGGATAATCTGCTGGAGTTTGTATATTTTATTTGTATTTCAAACTTTCAAATTTGGGAATTTGTCTTTTTATTAATAATTTCAAAATGTGAAATTTGTTCACGCAAACAGCGTTATGGTAGGTAAAATTAAAAGTGTAAGTCCTTAAAAATTATGCAAAATTCTTCATTTAGTTTATTACCAAGATAAAAAGTGTAAACCAACTCTTAACGTGGGTACTGAGCAGAATAAATCTAGTGCAAATGTCGGCAAGATAATTTTTAAAAATTTCATATTACTATTCACAACACAAACGTCAGCTTAAAAACATTATTACAAAAATAAATATTTGTATATCTCAAATTAACACAACATTAGCAAGTGTTCGGCTGTAAGCAGCTTATATTCTGAAATCGGATATACTAACTAAGAATTAGGCCCAGAAGTCAGAATCTAGAATTGTGTATTCAAATAGATAACTTAATTATTAGTAATAATTAAAATAAAATATCATTTAATGCAATAACACAAGCATGATATGTGTTTGACCACTTTCCAAAGCAGAGATAACGCAAATTCGTACCCGGGGCTAACCACAAATGTCCTACCTGTTGCACAATGTGCATTGACCATCCTACACTCCAGCCAGCAATAATGTTGCTGTTGTTTTACATTGATATTTATACACTAACATGATGTTGCTTTATTTTATAAAGTGAAAATGGCTCTAGTCGACGATTTCGTGCAAAAAGTTTCATAAATCTTTAGCGAAATGAGTCAAGCTGAAATTTCAAGCATGCTTTTATACCTATTTACATTAGATGTTTTGTTTTTAAGTAACAAAGTAATTAACGTTTAATTTCTCTTGTTAACGATAATATTTACGTAAGTCTATTAAGCTAAATATAAATCTACCCACGTATTTTCACAGACGGTAAACACGACTAATCTTGGACGAAAATATTTTTTTCAATTTTACTTTTAGCGAAATATTTACCTGATTTAGATACGTCGCTATCTAATTTCCGATTTAAAATCGTTTTCCTAATTTATAAAATATTCTTATTTAATCGGAATATCGGATATCATTGATAATGTTGTTTTTAGGAGAAACTTTGGGAGAAACTCACATTTCTGTTGCTCCAAAAATTAAATCTTTCTGAAAAAAAAGATTTTGTAAAAAAGGATCTTGTTATTTATTCAATATTTTATGTTACGGAATCTTCTGTTGATTTTTAGCATCTTATCCAAATATCTCTTTTGAATGTCTTCATTTTTACACAAATGTTGAAACAGCCAATTTATTGTGATTTTCATGCTTTTTACTTGATTTAATAAAAAAAAAAACACAACATAAAATTCCAAATCTTTTACAGCTACAGAAGTTTACCCTTTACTTCAACAATAACTAATGTACTTGAAGCGCTAAACTTCTTTTGTTGTATAAAAATCACCAATGCTAGCACTAAAGTATTTTTTAGGTTTCTAAAATAAGAATTTGAACAATTCGGAACAATTCCCATTAAAAACGATTTAAGTACTATCACCACTATTTTAAATTAGATTACGTTTTTCTTCTTTTATTGAATTTATTGATATTCAGCAATATTTGATGCATCATATATCATTATAACAAGTTTCACAAGCAAAAGTTAAGATACATCTCGGCACTACCCCGAAATGAAATTACATCATTAAATTTACCATTTACGTTTGCGACAACTGAGAAAATGAACATTTGCATTTTCAGAGAAATAAATTTTGTAAGAATAAAAACCATTGGAGTAAAAAATTGCAGTAATTCATTAAGTATAGATTAAAAACCACAAGGGAACATACGGTATTAGAATTTTAGACTGAAAATTAACTTCCGAACTGTTTAAATCCACCAACAAAAAAAAAGAACTACACGTAATATCCTTATCACAGAAAAACCTAAAAGAATATTTGTTATAATCCACAGTTCTTTTTGTTTTTCTCCGGTGCAAACGGCAAGAAATCTTCTCAAGGACAAAATCTCCCATCCTTAGTTTACATAAGCCCTGTGAAGTCCGGATCCGGATTTGAAACAGCAACGCAAATAAAAACACGGATATGAACTTTTTTGGAAACGGATGTTTTAATAACTAACCATTCCGGAACTGTAGACCGTTGATTATTAAAAATTTGTTAGTCTGTTCATTATAACAGAGGTGTAACGCTCAAAAAATTTTTTCAAGCAAAAACCGTAAATACCGTAAATGTGATTGTTGAAAATTTTATCAAGGAAGACTTTTGTACGTACTTAACGTAAATTGAGTAATGTGGTTTTGTTTTAGAAAAGCAACTGCCTCTAAGATATTATTCTTGAGATGTAATCCGGATTAGGTGATGTAATTACGTATTCCATAGGAGGGATACACATATCTAAGACCACCTCTACACTGCACTACCGGATTATTATTATACATGTTATTAGCTCCAACTACGTGAGATGGTATTAATTTCGTTGCATTACTGACGTATTATTGCCTAACATAGATTCTGACACTGATTTGTTACGTGTCGCTGGAATTCCGAATATCTCATTTTATAGAACAAATACAAAAAATTGAAAAGAAACAATAACTTACAAAAAACTATCTTAAGAAAGATATTCTCTATTGTTCCTTGATATATTTTCCGAAATGTAACACCAATCATTTGTCTCGAGGTGTAATGATTTAATAATAACCATCTGCTAACAAAAAAAGACTTTCATGTGAATTCCTCTTTTACAGGAAACCTGTCACAGACGATGTGAATTGGCCATTGTACACAAAAGATCAGCCGCAGTATTTTATTTTCAACGCCGACAAAAACGGAATTGGGAAGGGTCCACGAGCGACAGCATGTGCTTTCTGGAATGATTTCCTGCCGAAGCTACGGGACAATCCAGGTAAAATTTTCACACAAATATTAACTCAGTGCATATGCAGAATGAGTGGAAGAATATAGAATATTCCAATTCATTCAGTTTATCAATAGTCAAAAAAAAATAAAAAACAAAAAAAAACTGAACTAACCGTTAATATAAAGTTGTTTTTTTTCAATAACTTGTCAAAATTTTAAATCTTTAGTATTAAAGTGTTAACCTAATTTTCATATGCAATAGACGAATGGATTGATTTTAGATACATATTTTATCAATCTGAATTAATACCGCTCAATTAATTCTGATGGACCGTTTCTCTGTATTTATAATTAGTAACATCGATTTGCACTGTTTAAATTTGCATCATTACACCGTTTGTATATCCTTATGCGAACATACATGAAGATGTATGTACATATTTAAACGGAGCATTAGTTAGGACTAAGTGGAAGAGAGTAGAAGTCTAGCCGCACTCTGTCAAAGCTCCCATTTATTATCTGAGCACTAAAAATCTTCATGATTCGATGAACACTTGTAATTTCCTACCAACGTTTAATCTGTCTATGTGCGTAATTATTTTACACATGCATGAATCTAGAATAAAAAACTTAATGGCTTAATAATTTATTTCCATCCCGTGATTTTTAAATGTTTTTGCTAGACGCAAGAAAATTCAGTGACGACTGGAACTGATGAAAAAGTAATTATTTTTTTTTAATTAGGAAAGTTTAAATTGACCAATAAACTTTCTATTTGTGTTTTGAGAATTAAATGTAAATTAACTACAAACACGAAAAGAAAATTATATAAAACATTAATAAATAAAATTATAATTGCTGACATTTGCATAGTTTTTAACATTTAAAATTTACAAACCATATACAATTAAATAAGTTTCAAAATAGTTAATACAAAGTTTAAGTAATTTATTTCTATGGTTATCTATCTTTAGTTAATGAAAAGAACGCATTATTAAATTGTTTCTAAAGAGAAATTTATAACTTCAGTAGCAGATAATAGATTTAGAGAAAATTATGTTGCAGAAGTAAAACTTTTAGTCTAGGAAGTTTTCAAATTAATTCGAGTGAAGAAATGAATTTCTGAAAAGACAAAGTTATTATTTATGTTATTAGATATTTAAACCTGAATCTTGAGTGAAATTGTCTCCATATTTTCGCACATTTCTAAAGCTTTTCTATTATTATGGCATCAACAGGTCTGGAATACATTAAAAATGTCGTTTAGCACAGATCATAAAACTTTTCCACTTTTAGCTAGTAAGAAACTTGAACTTTAGTGAGTAGAATATTTAACAAGCTACAATTAACAAGCACAATATCTTCTCAGAAATCGACTGAATTGTGGATAATAGAATAGTTAAATAAAAGATCGCTATAGCTTGATACATTTCTTACTTGGGGTTCACACGAGTTAATTATTTGTAAATAGAAATAATTTAAATTTTCTGGAGCAATCAAGTTATATTAGACTGTTGCTAAAAGAACTGTATTAAATTAAAAGATAACAGAAAATAGTCAAAATTCATTGTTTTATGGTTAGACTTTTGTTGTTCACCATGAACAACTTTTGAACCTATTCCATTTATCATCTGCTATCCGCGTTCTTTTAATAAAAGAGCATTACACTCAATCCTCAAAACCAAAAATTTTATTTCGTTGCCATCACACATATGAATCCGAAGCGCCCCCTTGTGGCTTTAATCTAAATCCCTCGACATGGCACGTCCAAGCGTCTGATCCAATTGAAGTAAAAATAATAATAAAAAAATGCAAACGTCTTTTCTCCGTCTCATCTAATTTTCATATTCGACATGACATAAAAATTTTGTTAAAGTCTTTTGGAAAACAAGTGTTTTTGAAAACTGCTCACGTGTCGATGTTGTGCATGAGGCTATATCCGTTTGGAGTCTCAGCCCGTTTTCCTTCGTAAGAAATGTAAGCCGTATTCCCTAAGGAGGATTAGATCGATGGTGCTGTGTGCATGCACAGGACTGAGTCGAAATATTACTGCCTTCTGAAACAACCCCAGTCCCGACTGATTTTATAGCTGCCGACGCTTTTACCTCTCTTGTATCCCAGTGACACAAAAACATACACCGAACGAAACCAATTTGTTGGCAACCAAAGCAAGACTTTCAATTTATAACTTTTTTCTTATCCAATTGACCCTATGGGTTGGGTTGGGTTCTTCAGTCATTGGGGATGAACTTAAACCGCTTCGAATTATTTTTTAAGAGTTTTTAGAGTATTATAAACAAATAGATTTACATGAATGGGAAAGGGGATCAAGTGTTTCGAAGTGTTAACGCGTGGTGAGGGACTTAAGACCCTGAGGATGAGACGATTTTCCTAAGTGATGATGGGGGTTAAGTGATGTGTCACATTTAATTATCAACACCTTATTATACATTTAGTTTTGAATCAAACAAATTTTGTAAAACAAATTTTAGATATTTACAGATAATTTTTTTTAGAATATGTGAGCGTGTTCGGTTTTGTTTTTTTGCGACTGACTTGAATGACAATACTAAACAAACAATATTTTAGGCTAAAAGCGACTAGAAGTTTTTTAGAAGTAAAACTTTTGTGAACAATTGATTCCGTTGGAAGATTTGCTGTAAATTCAAGCTTTTACAGTATAAAATTTCTAAACTTCTGAAAAAATTCAAATCCCAAAATACATTTCTTTTGTCTTACTTGATGCTAGAAAATTGAAATATTCAACAAATCACAGACTGGTAGTAATATAAATACTAATCCACTGCATTAAGAAAAAATTCACAAACCATTCAATAATACTTCTAAGGAAGAGATCGACTTTCCATTTGGTATAATTCAACAATATAATTTTCTCGGACCTCAATAAATTTTGACCCTTTTTGTCTGTAATAACATCAACCTTTTAAGGAAAAGTCTTTCATTTGATTTGCAAACCAAGATGATATTACAATCCAAAACACGCTATTGGGAAAAAAATTCTAGAAATTTGGAAAAAAATTGAACACATCTATCAATTCTAACTTTCTAACTACCTCCATTATTTCAAATAGATAATATTTGAATTTCTATCTAACACGTACTTTTTTTGAGTTAGTTTGTCAGAAGCTTTTTACTTAGAGATAGAAAAGAGCTTTCACTCCATATACACGTTGTTTCTTCTGGTTAGATAGAAATAAAAGTAAGAATTTATAGAAAAGATATAATTATTGAAAAAATAGTGAATTTTATTTAATATTTTACTTACTTACGATTAGTTCTGTTTATTATTTTCAATTCACTCATTTTTTGCATGTTCAGATCGAATGATTATGTTACGCTTTTTTTATCAAACATTTTTTACTTTCCGACTATTGTACCAAATCCATCATCTTGGAGGACCTTTCTCTCTATTAACTATTTGTAAAATATTGAGCAACATGAAAGATTTTTTGTTAACGTATTTAATTCTAACAATTATACTTGTATCAAACATTTTTTCAACAATTCAAATTTGGATATTTTGTTGTATGGTTGAAAAATAATCATTACCTTAGTTGTCTAGACAAAAGAACCGACTAACAATTTGTCTTGAAGTGTGAAGTTGACTGAAAGAATCATTTATTTTGTGAAGACTTAGAGATTTGAAATGTGTGGGTAGAAATACCATAAAGAGATTGAAACAAAGCTGAAAGAAGATTTATAATACTGTGTAACTTAACAAATATACGTTACTAAGTTTGAAATGGAAGGTGAAAGAAAAAAAATTTAAGTAATTCAAAGAAAAAAAAAAGGTCAGAAGAATTACCTAAAAAAAGTTTGTATCTAATTATGAAAATATAAAATAAAACAATAATTTGAATGGCATTTGTTCGCAAAAGTGCGTACCTGAATGAAAAAATACATAATGCTATGTTATTTATTGTACGAATACGACGAGATATGGGGAGTAAAACTTCGCTTAAATGTCTTTCCGTTTGTAGTTAGAGATTTGAAACGAATTTTTATTTCCTTCGAACTGTTCTAAGTAAAATACAACTATAAAATATTTCTGTAAATTTTTATTTCGAATAATATTTCTGTAAAAATAGTGCTTGAAGACTATCTTTTCGTCGGTAGAAATTTCACATTAAAGCAAGCGTGAAATGTTCACCACTCATTTTTGCAACCACTTACTCAAAGTCCTAATCACATTAACGATATAAGAACATACAAGTCAGTGTTCGTCTGTTGACATAACATTAAGTTCTTGTTTCTGTTTTAGATTCGGCGGAGCCACCGTGCGTCAACACTTACTTAAGCAAAATGGGGTCTTCATCTGGTAGAGCATCAACGCTCACACTGCTAGAAATTCTCATCCTTTTGATGCTAGCTTTAAGCGCATTGTAGATAAGTATCTCTTACGTGTAAGCAAATGTAGGCCTACTTAGTTGCAAAGCTTCAGTCACAGACGTAGAGAATTGGAAGTAAATGATAATTAGAATTACTTATGTAAACTCCAGAATCTATATCAGAGGACTAACATTAACGACATAATTTACTTTGTTAAGCTTACACAATCGCTTTATAATTCTAAACACCTATTAGTATACTTTATTATACATTTTGTAGATGACGGTGGCAGTGATTCTATCTGCTCAATAGAAGGTAAATTATCAATGGACTATTATTTAGAATTATGAAGTGATATTAAGTAATCAAAATCCGATTTGTAGAAGTTAACAGTGCACAAAATATTTTATTTTATCAGTTTAATTGAATCGTCAAATGTTTAATAGAACATTGGACAGGTTGAACCAGTCTATACCAGAGAAATAAAACAATCACTGAAGCTTTTGATAAATGAACTCAGTCATTTGTACTGTCAGGAAAAAATATATAATAGACGTGATATAACGAACCCTCATTTTGCTAGTGTCACCGACAGAATCTACAGTATATTGTCAGGTGTGACGCGTGACTTAATGAGACAAGAAATTAAGCTTTGTGAAAATGAGAGACAATGTTAAAAATATATAACGTATGTTGAAAATGTATGTTTAGCATGCTCGTGGCGACTGTATGCATTTGACTCTGTATAAAATACAATATACTTGAATTTATACACAGTCATAGACAATCATAATAATAATGTTAAGAAAAACCAATCTTATGTTAGGTGTAGGGTAATTATATACTACACTTGCATCGCGCATGCTTCTGCTATATACAAGACATTGTCGTTAGGACTAGTTAATAATGTGTAGGGAATTAATGTCTAATGAAAAATTCGTGATATTTGAACTATTCATTTCATCCTTTTAGTATGAGCCAAATTGTATATAAGAGCTAATTTTGTTAACCATATATTGTACATTTTATATAACACTTGTCAAACTTTATACCTTAAACCTGCCAATTTGTTTTCAATGTCAATTCAACACACATATCAGAACAAAAAAATAAAAGAAATTAAAATTACAAGGTATAATTTTTGAAGTTATTATTAGACCAGTAGAGTAGTAGGTATGTATATGTATTTAAGAATATGTATAAGTATCCGATGTTATGATAGTTTTCTGTTGTAATAAGTCTCATTTCTCAAGGTCACAGCTTAGAAGTCTGCTATTCATTCTATGCTGAGGGCGCTTCCGCCCTTTGTTAGTTGTTTTGTGTCAAGAATGCTTTTCTATTACAACACTTGTCGCAAGTATCTGTCCAACACCACGCTTGTCAATTTTACCGTACAATAAATTCTAAAGTCTCTGGCCAGCGATAAATGTAATGCTGGTTGCTTTGATTTCCACGAAATAAAACATATACTGTATGTTGCACAAATCGGTTCAAGTACAACAAGGGAGTCTTCTCCCGAATAGTTTCAGTTGATTCTGTATACAACTAGTGGTAGCAGGCTTGCCACCCTGTCGTTCTTATGCCTGTATTAGATTAGTGCCTATATACTACTTATACCTTTATATAGAGTCTAGCTATTTATACCGCGCATACACAAAGGACTGGAAACAGCTGAAAAGAGCTGTTGCTGTGAATACATATCATCTTAAAATTAGCAAAACATAGGCGTCGACATTGTTTCGTATCTTATTCAATATCCCTCGTTTTATCCAAACTCTAAGACTGGTCGAGTTACTGTTGAACTTTTTATATCTGCACTATATACACAATATAAATCTTGTTGCTGCCAGCCTTACAAATTTGTCAACAATGTAGAAGAAGAAAAAATTACAAAACGCAGTCTTATGATAGCTTAATACTGTAGTAGAATAAAGACTTTATCATTGACGACGCCTATGTGTCGTGATTTATATTCTACATGTATGGGAGTTCCTCGTTAAGCAGAGGAGACAGTGTGAGCTGAGCGAAAAAGAAAGCTTTAAAAAGAAAAATCAAGTCTTATTTTGTTATTTGTGCTACCGTTGAATGTGTTTGAGCTTGTAAGTGTTAGATTTGTTGACCTTTGTTATGTGTTTTTTTTTTGCTGAGCACCGTCTAGCAAGTAGTTGTTCGGCCTGTGAGCGGTCGCTGAAATCGCGTCGAGCGTGGTTTTGTCGACGGCAGCATTATGTTATAACCGTGCATAAAGTGTAATTACAATCAATTGATTTATACACAACTGATAGGAAATACATAGATATAGAACATAATATACATACATATCTATCGAAACTGCACACATATCATGAATGTGACTTCAGCTGTCCTGTCCAATAATTAAGTAGTGTTAAATGTAAAATGAATGAATAATAAAATCGTATTTGATATACAACATAATCTTAAAATGTATTTTTTAAAGATATACATTAAAAGAAGACATATCATGAAAGACAGTTGTAAATTATTAGCGTACATAGCGAAACAATGTTAAAAATCTAATCGTGTATAGGAAAGACAAGAGCTGTAACGTCGGATTCAATTTTTTGTTGAATCGATATGCACCGTAACCAAAGAGTTACCGCTTCAATATGTTCGCCATTTTGATGTGATACGTGATAGATATCTACTCTTCATGATAGTGCTTTCATGCACTTTAGAGATAAAACCGGCGCCATTCTGTAACACACTCCAATATCCAGAGATTTTCCCGGTTGTTGTCAATAGTTTAGAACAAAATCAATTTATTCAATGGCGTCGAATAAAAGGGCACTGTCCTGATTGAGTTAGCTTCTTATTGGTTTTGATGTGTTTATTAAACAATGGTCGCTCTAAACAGTCAATATTAATTAGTAACTAGTGTTTAGGGAAAAAATTAGATTATATGCATACATGTAGCTTAAAACAAAATGTAATGTTATATATTATATACGTAGGCCTATCTGATATACACTGAATTTATTAATTTTGTATATTTCAAATTTATTTTGTTAACTTTGTATGTGTGGAAGACTAAAACACTAAATAAGCCATTACTTTTAAAACTGTTTTATTTTTAACCTTTATATATTGTTTATCTATCCTTATTAATAAATGATGTATATTCCCATTTAATTCTTTCATTTCTCTTCTCCTCGAGGTCATATAGGACAACAGATAAAAATCTTCTATCAGTTGAATTGAAAAATTATGTTATTTATACATCACCCACAAACATGAAAAATGTAAATGTCAGATTTATTTGTTTTCATCTTTTTTTTACTTTTATTAATTAACTGAAAAAGTCATCATGGAAACGTTGATCAAATCATTATCTATTATCGTTCAAGAATTGGAAAGCGAAAAAGATACATCGTTATTAAGTCCATTGCTACAAGACTAGCATCAGGTGCACAAGTTGCAATCGTGCAATACTCACTAACAAAAGTACTCCGAATGAGAATAAAGTTTCACTTTGGGGAATTTTTATCTTTAATAGACAGTTTATTTTTGTGTAAGTTTTAGAATTAAGGGGTAAAAGTTCGACTAAAGAGAACTGAAAGTTGTTTCGTTATCGCATACAGCTAGTGAAACTTACAATCCAGGAGCTGGAGGTTTATAGACAAGGAGTTTGTTATAGATTTGGTTGATTATTTATCTTAAATGAAAGTACAAGAAACTTTCCTCGAAGATACTTGATACTTCTAAAACAGAGTGAAAAAAAGTAAAAGCTTTGAACATTTGTTAGAAGATTTATAGGAAAAACTACAATTTAAACAAAGTTTGAAGGAAAAGATATTTTAAATTTAACATTCAATACTATCCTTATAAAAATAAAATCTCATAAAAAGAAATACTTTCTCGAGGAGGTTTGCAACAGCGTTAGAAACTAAAGAGAGTCTGTTTCTTCCACTCTTGGGATTAAAAGTTCAATTCACTTTTTTCTTACAAAATCAAAGTTTTATTTTTAGTTCTAAGAATTAAAAATCGATCAGTAGACCCAAAAGCCTAAAGTTAAAAATAAAAAATGTTAGAGCATAATTAAAGAAAAAATCTAGAACCTAATAGTAGAATTTGAATTAGAGGGTTAAGCTAAATCTGTTGTAAAAAGACAGGTGCGAATTCAGTGACCCTGAAAAATATACCCCGAGGTCTAGAAAATAGTATTTTATGTAAGACGTTAAGTAACTATCCCCTGAGTGCCACATTTTTCTTTGTTCAATCGCTTTTTTCAATATGAAGATCTACAAAATGCTTGAAAGCAAATTTTTATTAAACCCTTCCCATAAGTTATTTATTATTCAGTTTTAATTATAAAATATTCAGCTTGTTGTAATTTGCTTTTCTAATAAACATCTCAGATTACTTTATAATAATCTAGCCTATATAATTTTCAACAAACACCAAAGCTTGACATGTAGTTGCTAGCAACCTTTCATTTGCTTTTTCTCCTCCCACGCTCCGAGTTTCCAGCTTACGGCCCACATGCGGATATGAAGAACAGAATACAAAAACGAAATATCTAACAATTTACATCTGTCGGCAACTTCGCTTTGTTAAGGTGTTATTAAACGAACATGCATGAAATATCCCGAGAGAATTCTCAGATACTTAATAAGAAATATTATACAAGAGGCCCCAACACGCACCTTTTGTAACTCGTTGTTGTTCGTTTTGTTTGTATAAATTTATTTTGATATTTTGAGTACAGATTACGGAAAGATTTTGAAAACGGAAATCAATAGTTTTTTTATAACACTTGGTCGGCGCATCCACCAAAAGTGAAATAATATATTTTTATTAAAATTCAATAAAACTGGGTAGATTTAACAAAAATTTAAAAAACATATTGATTTTCATGTGTAAATGAAACCCTAATCATTTATATTATAAGTTACAGTGTTGCAGGTCATAACATTAATAAGCCTATGCAAATAGAGCAGTAATTGTCATTTCTAGAGGTAATATTTGCATCCATAGACCTAAATAATGTTCACATCTGCATAGTGATACGTTATGAAATTTTGATCTGAACTTTGAACTATATCACTCTAGTTGTATTAATAATTACAGACGAGAAAATCCACATTTGCTTCCATTGAATAATCCACTAGAGACAATCTTTCAATAAATCTTGAGAAATAATTAATTTGAATGGCTAATAGAGTAAGGGCTTGCCACTTTTATTAGAAACTGCGTGATCTACGACCACTTACGTGAATATATAGACAGACTAATTCTAGGTTACCACATTTTTAATTAAATTATGTTTAGTGAGTTTCTTAGAGGAATTAGCTGCAGGAATCAATTGCAATGGCAAAGAGAATTGAAAACTATAACAGTGAATTATAGAGCAATAATAGGAGAAAATGAAGAAAAAAGGATTAACGTCGAAATTGGAATGGAGAATTTTATAAATATTAGAGAAATGCTGTTTTATTCAGAACTTTAAATTCATAGTCTCTAGTTTTGTGGACTTTTTTAAATAAAATCCTACAAATTTAGTCAGTTTTTAATTGCACAACTAATACAATTTTTTTTGACTTGTCAAATTGAGTTTGTGCACAACCGATGCGGTCAGTTTTTAATTTGAAGTGAGTGTATTGAGTGGAACTTGATCCTACTTATAAAAAAGAATTAAGCGAAATTACACAATTTTTCTTGATATAAGAAAGTCTGAGACAGCTAACACCCTTTTAATTTGAATATTTGAATATTTTTTAATATATCTGATCTACCTGAATATTGAGCATTTTGTTCCACTTGTTTGTATGATGTAACCATTAATAAATATTCAAACATGTAACATTTTCCGAAATTTGCCTTGAATTACAGCGTCTGCAATAAATCTGTCGGTAATTTTTCGTAATTACTATAATCAAAAAACCACTAATTAAGCAATGCATTTTATATTCCCAATGTAATGATCAACCGAGCATTGATGTTGTGTGATAATTCAACTTCCGATTCTTCATTGACATTGACACGATAATGTTCGAAAACGTGATGAACCTTGACTGCAAAATTTCATGTAATTTCAATGTTACGTGAGAGTATTAACTTTCTCAGTGAAATTACGCTCAACAAGTCTGAAATAAATGATTTAATATCCATGAAAATAAACATATATGAAACATCATTAATTTTTTTCTTATCCATTGTGACTTTACTGCTGGTGATAAAAAACATTGTTACAGCGACAATGTATAGGTTATGAGTTGGAATTTCATTGAAATGAGATTACCTTGCGAAAAGGTTGCCAAACCTTGATGAATGAAGTTTATTTTGTGCATTCTTGACATTTGCAGACAGATATTTTATATAAAATCCCTTCAAGTAGCGAAATTAGAATAATGGAATAAATATTATCAAAAAACAATGAACGGTAACAAAATGTAATAAATTTCAATCTACAGAGTTTGGATTAGTGTATAAATGTGATTATGTGTTCATTCTCAAAGTTATCTTGAGTGGGCGGAACAAACAAAGATAACTAAAATGATGTTCATTTGTTCTTTCCGCCTAAGAATTTAGGTGTAATTGATTGATTGCAATTCTTATATATCTAGAGCTTCAACTTGGATATAAGATTTCTATTTTTATTACAAGGAAGACAAGAAACACATGTAGTTAGAAGTAGAAAATAATTAACCGGAATTAAATTTGCAAAAAATAAAAAGCAAGTTTTTTGTGCAAATTCCCTAACGACGCTTACGTGAAAAATACGCAGCAGAATAATGTAGAAAAAAAAACATTTTAGTGAGATTAAATATTGGTTTTGCAATTAACAGTGTTATAAAATAACACTCAACTTGGAATATGTTATAGACATGATTATAATATTTTAGTTACAAGTAAAATAAAATAATTAGTGAGGTAAATGCTGAATAAGTTGAGTGAGAATGATATTTTTTAAATTTGCATTCACAAACTCTGATAGAATAGAGCTAATAATTTAAAATTCTAGAATTGCTCGTTATATCTAAAAGCAATTACATGTAAGTGCTCTTTACTGCGCAGAAACAAATCAGATTTTTAATTGTTTTATTAGAATTTGGAGATGTAATTGAGCGAATAGTAGTTCCAAGTTGTTTTATCCAAAAGAAAAGTGTAGAAAGTATCTAGAAGAAAATTCATCAGTGTCCGTTTCTCGCGCAAATCCACTCGATCGACATTCGCTCCGTCTCCTCCTGAAAATCCGGAATCACTTTGTTTCCGGGGGCACAGGTGTCTACTTTTACGATGCGCAAATCAAGCAAAGAAAGCTCGATTGGTGAACCACACAGAATAAGACTGAGCGTCGTTGACCTCGATCATTCGACAGGTCACTATTAAAGAGTGACCATCGACTTCAAACAAATCAATACGTTAACCGGTACATCATTAGATGACTCCCCGGACGTGACCAGGATATCTAACAATAAACTGAATTTCGCTCACAATGTTACACTTAGAAAATCGAACGACTACACGTTGACTTTTCTGGACCAAAATGGACCTCACAATCACTGTTGACACTGACTTTTCTTTACTTTTTCACTCTTTTGTCGCGAAACAATAGAGCTTTCAGTGGTTGCTTCAACAATCGACAAGAAATTTCTGTTTGCTCTGAGAAAACGCTCGACTTGATCGTGCCACAACGACGATCATAATTTTAGTCTGAAATGTCCAACTGATGAATATTTATCGCAGATAAAACGAAAATTTACAAATTTACTTCACTGATTTTTGAATCTTTTCAATTAATGCTTTCGTATTCATATTCATTGTAAAGTTGAGCAAAATTTTCGACTAGTCTGTCTCAGTTATTACAAATTACGCTTAATTTAGTAATGCACTAGAGATAAGTTTTAAGGTGAAATTTTTTGCCTTAACAACAGTTAGCGAACAGAAAGCACATTAAATTGTATCTAAATTGCTGACCTATGTTGCAATCCTACTATAAATCGCAATTAAGTCTACAATAAAGAAAACAAATAATATTTTCTATGCGAAAACATCAAATTGTACTTAAATCTAATAGTTTTCAGATGGACATATTTGTTGAGATAGAATCACCTTATACTTTATGTATTTTATGTGACAATGCGAATAGCGAATTTGCATTTTAAAATAGTTTCTATTCAAATCTCTACAGCTGACAAGTTATTTCGTTATAATTCAATTTATGTATTTCAAAATCGAAATTGTGTAGTTGAATAATAATGAGAATTCGAAAGCCATTTTTATACCTGAAAATCTTTATGATAGACTTTTTACGAGAAAAGTGGAAATAAAATAATCAACGATACTAAAGTCAATGTTTCAGTTTAAACAACAGAACCCTGATTGGTCAATTCTACCCAAATCTGGCCCTATTAGTGCAGGCGTCAGTCAACTTACAACACGAATCTTCCATTTCTGCAGCATTATTCAGTTGTCAAAGGATATATATCGAACCCAAAGTAATAGACCGAGAAAGATTTGCTTGGTATAATAATAATAAAAAAAAACAATTAAGACAAAGAGGAAAAAACAAGAATACAGATTGACAAAATTTGACAAAAATTAAAAATTGATTTTTTGTAGTTTGAAGAATTGAAAAAATTATAACGTGAAATCAATCAATTCAATTCTCTTTTTTTATTTAGACTTGTGGATTCTTTATCTCCATAAACTTCCTTTTTTCTTGTTTGGCCTTTGCCCAGAGTGTGCATATTTTGAGAGAATTGGAAAGATGTTAAGCCCAACTGTTGGTACTAAGATTGCGTCAATTGATCACAGTGTCGGAAGCCAAATGCTGTTAATAATTTAGCTTCAGATCCAGTAGGTTTTGCAGCCTCGCCGGAAATGTTAGTGGAAAGTGAGGAAGCATCGCATATTTTGCATCAATGATTATTTGGGCAAAATCGTTATCGATTTTTAAAATTTATTTCAATTTTCACAATCAAATTCAACAAACTTAGCTACTGAGTCTTTCTGTTGATTTTACACATCAAAATTTCATGGAAACTTAGGCAAAACACCTTTAGTAGTGACGCAGTTTCATTATTAAACTTGAAAATACACATCGCTTTGCGAAATAAATTACAGACTAGACGAATAAAGTGAGGTGATAAGTACATTTACACAGTTGATTCATTACAGCAATGGGAAGTTCAATGAAATCCTTTGGATATTTTTCAAATTCAGTACTAAACAGATTTACCTTCAGTGTCAACTTTTGCGTAACCGATTGCTAATTTTCAACTAATGCTTTCTTAGTATTTTAGGACTACACATAAACAAAATATTTTGAAGTAATCCAACCCTATTATTTGCCTTAAATATTTTAACAATAACGCTTGTTTACATGTTGTGTAGTTTATTTAAAAGTTTATCTACTTGATCTGAGTTTACAGATTTTATTTTTCAAGTTATTGAATATTGTTACAAATTAGAAGCCACTGCAGTTATTCTCTGTTGTGGTATTGACGTCCTTGCTTTTAGTTATGCTTACATCAATGGTATATAAGATCGGAAACGAGCTAATGTCTTGAGTGGACTAAAAAGAATCAGTCACTAGACACAACAAAAACAATAAATTGAGAAAAAAAAACAAGTGGATTAATTAATGTGATAGCAAGTTAGTGTGTGCTAAAGTAGAAACTCTAAAGTTGGATTTTGTATATGATAGCAGGTATTTAATATTGAATTTTTATTTGATTTTTTGTGGAAAGAAATTTTTTCTTCGGGAAAATTAACAATAAAAAAATTATAAAGTGGTGAAATTGATAAATTTTCAACTAAAGTAATCAATCCATTATTTGCAAATTTCAATAAATAATTGATATCCATTCAACCTTAAACTGAAAACAGTATCAGTGCAGTTTAGTCAGTGCTCTTTCAACAACTAATTATTTCAGCGAAAAATTGAGCAATAATTAAACCTTTATTCGATGGCATTTTTAAATACACATAATTTTGGCTGAACACTTACGGTAAAATTACTTAAAACTGTGCGCGAAAAATCATAAAAAAAGACCATTAGCTTAACACGGTATCGAATTCAATTTTCTGGATATTTTCTTAATTTTTTACTTACAAATTAAACAAAAACTGTCCAATGTCAATAGATAATATTATTCCATTGAGTTAAATACGAGTTAATAATATTAAAATCAAATAATAAAGTTTCGAAATATTGTGCTAATGTTCAAATTTTTTTATCAAAGTCAAAAATATTTTTTTTTCTACAGCAACAGACAAAAAATCATTCATGAAACCAACATTAATTTATCAGAATGGAATCGTAAATTTCAGAACTTTAATTGTAGACATCATAAAATCTAAAAACAAAATTATATCTGTTATTGAGGAAAAAAATGAGGTTTCAAATATTACATAAATATGCAATCCCTTATTGCTTAATTGAGTTGTGTATTATATTATAAACATATTCAAATCTATTCAAAAATTGGATGTAAAAATTTACTTGTCATTGAGCAGAGGAACAAATGTCAATATAGACATAGATCATAAATCAAATCTTCATCTTATTTTTGTTTACCTAGACATTACAATAACCAGTAATGGATCCATCAATACATTAAAACATGCCAAAGTACAAAAAAATTAAATATTTGTATTGAACTTCAGCTATAAAATTTCGATAACCACTATGAATAAAATTGAAAAAAGTCACATAATCAGTTAGTTTTTTTGTTAATAAGATAGTTCCATTAGACATGACAGCCAGATTATTTTGTTGAATAAATCCTTACAAGCTTATTTAACATAATGGTTACAACTGAAACAAGACGAAGCTCATAAAAAATGTTAATGGTTGTTTTTGACAGCGAGTTAACATAGAATCAATTTCACAACCAATCAATAGATGTTAGCATCATATTTATATTTTCTATATGGATGTAACGTGTATGTTAAAGTTGTAAAATAATTTTTAAAATTTCAGTATACTGCAGACAGATTCTGTTATATCAGTTTTAACTGGAATTATTTTACAGTAAACAAAATCACAGAAATCTAATTAAAATGAAAATAGAATATTTTTATAACATTAAACGATGCTGAATTGTATATATTTTTAGAGAAATGTGATAAAAAATAACGCTATTGAAAATCGTAAATATTTATAAACATTTCTAAGCATTGTGAAGAAATATTCTAATTTAGAAAATGTAGAACATAAAAGAAACAAGGATACTTTTTTAACCCTATCACTGCTGCACACGTAAATATAGGTTCTGAAAAATCTAAATTCATATGCTGCACTCGTATATTTACGGGCTAGACTTTCAAAAATCTTGCTGTTCACGGATTAATATGAATTACTGCTTGCTGCTATTTGTAGTGCTGAAATCGTATACATTTGTGTTATGAACCGAATGTTTGGTACTCTTCATGCCAATATACTTTCGAGGCTTAATTATAAATACGTTTTGACCAAATTTTATTCAGCACTGCACTGTGACAATCAAATTTTTAATTCAGCAGTGAAAGGGTTAAAGGTTCTTTAAAATCAAATGCACTGCATTTGTATTGAGGATAACACTTGTCACTAAACTTATTAACTTATTTGAAATTAATTCTAACCTCTACAAGCTTATTTTTGTCATCTCAATTATTGGAAAAAAGTTAAAATTCTACAATGAGAATTTATCATTAGAAATTCTTTGTCTGACATTTCCCTAGAAACCAAACTTGAGAGCTTTGAATATATTTTGCCTTAGGCAATCCTTTATTACATCCCACATCTTCTCTTAGAAGGACAATAATAACTTATGTCGGTCATTCTTGAATAAAGCAAGCAAGCGAGCCCTTTCTGAACCAAAAACAGTGCCGTTATAAAGAGAAAATAGATATAGATATTCGGTATATAGGGTTATATAAACCGCGTCTCAGTTTTACGACTTTATTACCGACGATAATTTCATCTCGTAAATTTCGCACGTCAAATTAATTTTTGATCGAAAAGTGTGGAGCTTCTGTTCGCATAACCGAAATAAAAGTCGACTGCTGTTTATGTGCGATACTCACCCTGTAAATAATTTATGTCATTCTGTATCCCGTTTGGTTGTTTAGTTTGCAATATTCGTCCGCACTCGACGGGGCGTCCCTGCATCTCAGCAGGCTGGCAGTTTCCTGAAATGAGCTGCTCTCTCCGACGATGCTATCGTTACTGGATTCAATTTTCACAACGTAACATGGTTAAGAGAGAGATTCGTGTCTGGAATATTGACTTTAGGACTCATAAAGTCTGGATTTCAAATAGTTCCATGCTTCTCGATATAATTCCAGGTTTTCATTACTCTATTCAATTCATAAGGTTTATTTTTGTCTCCGGAGCACGTCCGACCTAACTCCATTTGCTTTAATAACATCCACTCTAACATGTGTCATTAATACATTATGCAAGGACATACCTCAGATGGATATGTCATGTCAAACCGATTTTAATTTTTTATGTGCCGACATTTTTAACATTTCCAAGCACAACGTCATAATCTAGGCTCCATTTTCTTCAAACCAGAGTGCATCAAAGAAAAGTATCAAAAGGAATTTTGAATACACATAATCTAATTACTGTTTAGTTTTCCTGAATTTTATTTATTCAAATTGAAATTGAGTGAAAAGATGAATTATTGACGTTAATTAAGGCATGCATGTTTCGATATCTACTGTGAAAATGAATAAAGCAATAATTGAGCAAAAATCTCCTTACTCACAATTACAAATAAATATGAATATCATTTTAATATTATTTTTATCGAATTTGTTTATAAGTTTCAATCCATGAAGTTCATTTCACACGCGAGTTTTATCGGTCACAAATATGAAGTAGATAATTCTATTTTTTAATAGAGATCAAATATAATTTGTTATATTATTCTTTCAGTCATGTTTCTACTCAAAATGAGTCACTCTAGCTTACTTCTCCTGCTGTTAATAGAAATTGGCCATCTTCAAACAATTCTATCCCAATGTGCTGGCAGATCACTAATAAGTAAGTAATTCTGAAATTTCTATATCACATAAAAAAACAATAAATGATAAATATACTCCTAATAAAAATTGATGATTCTAACTTGTCTTATTCCCATGATTGATTACTACATTACACAGGATTAAGATTTCAATAAGTCAACAAATTAAAATGGCATTTAAAAAATTGAAGATAAATTGAATCTCATCTCACCTACGTTATTTCAGCTTTATTTTTCATCTATTGACCCGTTGTTTGTGTCAAAGAAATTTGTTTGTCAGTGAAAAACAACAGACTTGGGTGAAGTCGAGATAGCTTCATTTGCATATCAAAAGAAACGCGCCATTATTGAATAATAGACACCTCGATTCTAAAAAGATATTTCCGTCATCGTGGAAATCTCGGTTATTGAAGCTGAACTCTTACAAATAATAAAATGACATCAGAGAAGTTGAGAGTTAATAAAACAACGTTGTTGCTCATTTCTATATGCTTTATTTCTATATCTGAGTAAATGTATGCTTCGGCTAAGATTTAAACAGACTTTTCTAGAATTCATTTGTATTAATTAATTCTGTTCTCTTTTGTTGGAAAATGTAAAAAAGAAATATGTGAGATTTTCAATTAAAAGCGAAGATTGGAAAAAGTGCTGTGAGTATTTTTTAGGTAATAATCAGTCAGTTTCTTCCAGATTCTGGAGTATCAGCACAAGACAAACAAATGATTATCGATATTCACAACAAACTTCGACAATTCGTCGCTTTAGGACAAGTTGGCAATCAACCGCCGGCATCCAACATGATCAAACTGGTAAAATTACCCAAAAAACTGCAACGCAATAAAATTCTAACTTTATCTAATCTAACAATTGCGTAACAACAAATGCAACTTCTTTGTCAACAGCCTCTTATTTCCAAAACATATTAAAGAAAAGAATATATTTTTTGTTCATAAGACGGAGATTATATTTGAGCTTGTATAATTTTCATTACCTAATCATTCTCTGAAACTTAGTTTCATTTTAGAAACACCTGTATATTACCATTTGCTTTAATTAACACTGTCTGCAGCGTTGGAGCGATGAGTTGGCTCAAAAGGCACAATACTGGGCTACAGTTTGTTCTCCATATGTTCACGATCCACAACGTCATCTAGGTAATTGAATTGCATGCTTTTAATTTCATCTACATTGAATTTTCTTGCAGGCCAATATTTAGTTGGACAGAATGTTGCTTCAAAGTGGACAACTAAAGTACCGCAAACATATTACGACACAAAACCGGAGTGGAATGAAGATGCTATTTCAAAATGGTTTAATGAGTATACAAAATATCGTTTTTCTTCTAGAGAATCTCATGAAGTTGCACATTACACACAGGTATATATTATTCAATTTTTATATTTAGTATGATGGTATCTATTACGCAATGGTTTTTAGTGCAAGAGAACACTAAATATGACTATTAATTAGCCTGACAATACTGCATAAAGAGAATTGCTTTAAACAAATTATAGTAAACAGATTGAAGCTGGCCAATTTGCATAATTTTGTAATTTAGTGTTGTTTATTTAATCTAGTGCTTGCTAATGTTCATTACAGTGGATTCAATCATCTGAAATTTATGTTTTTTCGATAATAACAAACAGTTAATTATAGTATATTATTGGTAATGTCTTATTTATTATCATTGCATTTATATTTTATACTCCTTTCGTAACAAATTATGAAGTAGAGTCCAAAAACAAGCTGACTTAATTAAATCAATACAATAAAAAAATATTAAAATTAAATAATAAATGCAAATGTGATAGGTTTTTCTATGTTACGCATTATTCTAAATGTAAACAATGTTTTTCGATTTATTGGATCTTCTCTGCTTCCAGCTTGTATAAAAAAGCATTCAGAGTGAGTGCTTATTCACCAATAATGCCATCTCTCATTCGCTAGGGACTCTCATTGTTAGGGGGAAAATATCGAATTCCTTTTCGGAATGTCTAAGAAGTTTGATAACTAAAATTTTATTGAAACAAAAGATGTTTCAGGATTTGAAAAAAAGAAACATCAATTTATATGCTTTTGAAGATCAATATTTTTTAAGGGGGATTATAACAACATAAGAAAGATAGATACGTATATATTTTTTACTTGATAATTTCTGTTTTAGATGGTATGGGCTGAAACTGACAGCGTGGGTTGTGGTTTTGCATACTACGTGGATCAACGGAAGAGATATACTAAGAAATATGTCTGCAATTACGGACCAAGGTAAAAAAGTAAAATTATGATGAACAATTAATAATTTTCAAACTGTGGTTATTAGTGGAAACGTACTAGGCGCATTTCCTTACCAAAAAGGTTATCCGAGTTGTTCCAAGTATGGGTTTGTTGAATCTAAAGAATATCCTGGACTCTGCGGTATGCTTCAATTCATAAAAAACAGTTATTAAAAATTTGTTTTCAGAAGTCAGAAATTTCTTCAAAAATTACTTCACTTATAACAGTAATAGTAATTACAATCCAAATTATTACAACTACAAACATGAAAATAGTGCCAACAATGGATTCGTTTTCGATGTATATACTTTCCAAGGATATAATTTTAGAGGATAGATACCGTATAGAAAAATCTTTATAATTTATTTATTCAATAAATATTCAGTCGTTTCTGTTAGTCTGCTTATTAGAAATATCCATAAGCCATCAAATATAATGACCTGCGTTTTTTGGCATTTATTTAGGAGTAAAAATGAAGCACCTAAAAAAGAATGTTTACCTTGATTTAATAAACAAAATGTTTTTCAACGACCATAGGCAAAAAAAGTGAATTATAATACTAGTGCTATCAACTATTTTAAAAACAATGAAACACAATAAAATAAAAATCTGCTCCAGTCAAAGTATTCTTTTTTCGCATTGACTGATATATGGATAACTGTCAGAATACAGCAAATCTGAAAAAAATCTGTTACAAAAAGCGCACAAGAAGTTTGCTTTTCAAAAACAAAGTGCATTACTGACGACATCTGTTCTAGAGAAACTGAAGTTTGAACTGTAAGAGCGAATAAAGAAAATCGAAACTAAATCTTTTGTGCAAAAAAGCATGCTAGAGACATCTGTTACAACTGCGGTCAACTTGACTTAAAACGTGAAGCTTTTATATAGAAGCTACTGTAACAAAAGTTTCACTGAAGTCGCTAATGAGCTCCTGAAAAAAGTATCCTAATCTACCGTGCAGAAAACTTGGATTTAAAATCATAGAAAAAGAAATCTGGAAATTTGCCAATAATTGATTTAAAAATTTATTATTCATTTTTTAACTTTATCATACAAAATATTCAAAGCTGAAGTATATTTGAAGAATTTTCCTCATGGTTAATTGATCATTTATGTTTTGTATGGAGCCTGTCCGATAATATTTCCACTAAAATTAAATATAATATTGGACAATGAATATTCGCAAGAACGTTCACTTACCCAGGACCATAATTACAAACATACAATTTTTCATACCAGTAGTTCTTCCGATACCAAGTGTAACCACAACCAACTAGGTAAGTGTCAGCCCAAACAACCTGAAATAAAAGTGTTTAATTGATAGCATTAAAATTCATAAGCCATAATAACTGCAATTTAGTATCCAAAACCTTTAACCTTTTTAATTATAAAAATGCATGCACCGTGTTGAGAATCAACATAATAAAAAAGTTTAAAATGCTATTAACAAATCATGTTTCTTGCATATTTTTAAAAGTAATATATTTATTACTATGTTTGTTCTGATGTGAGAATAATTTTTAATTTACTTCTTCACGGATAGTAATTACCTGTAGTAAAGTAATAAATTAATTAAAAATCTAAATGATTTTTTTTCAATTAGGAAAATATAAGAGTTATTACATAATACTCCGCTCACCTGAGTATAGTGTCCTGTTACTCCATTCGACTTGTTAGGATAAACAAAATTTTTGTATTCGTCGAACCAACTTTGAATAACTTTACTCCATTCGGTTCCCTGTTTTTTTACACTGTTACCAGTCCAACCCAAGTTCTGGCCCACATAAAAGCGATCTATTTTTTTTTATATTAAATGAATAAACAACAAAACTTGCTGTAACTTACTGTCATTCACTCTGGCATGTTGGAACTCGCATGAATTGGCGATTCGTTGAGCTTCTTTAGCTAATCTATCATCCCATTTCTGTAAACAAAGTTCAATTAAAACAATGATTTATTTTCTGAGAGTAATTATTAAATGGTAAAATTACGTTTAATTGATATTTTCTTTCAATGTTAATGATAATTGATGATAATGAAAACGGTATATCACGACAGTGGCTTTGAGAAAATGTACATAATAGACCACAACTGAAAATCGTGAAATAATACATTGATTCAAATAATTACTTACAATTGTTTTTAAATTTTTGCCTTTTGGTTGCCCAGCCACTTTCCCTTGAGAAATTAAAGATCGTAAAGAATTGTGAGTATTTACAATTGTTGCTTTATCCGCCACACTGACTTTATTCTCTGAAAATCAATTTAAATTTAATGACACAAATTTGTTTAAATAAAATATAATAAGATATGTGATTAATATTATCAACTTGCTAATAAATAAATATACCTACTTATGTATTTAAAAATTCCATTCTGTATGAATGATAAAAAAATTGAATAAACTGTTGTAAAAACTTACCAAAAAGCTGTCCACACTTGGCGTTACACAAGGCAACGCAGACACACAGAACAAAGCTCGCAAAGACAAGATTATCCATTTCAGGTGCGAAAATAACTAATAGGAATCATTTAAAATCGCTCATTTTATAGCAAGACGCATTGAACATTTCATCAAATAAATCAAAATTTCCACTATTTCGCAGTGATAATGATAACAGATTCGTAAAAAAATAATGCGATTTAATACGATTTCCAAACAAATTACTTATTTCCTGAAATCCGTAGTCATAAAAAACCACTGTTCTCACTAAAAATTACCTTTTATATTGTGCGAAGTGTACGTAGAGAACGGTAAATTATGCTTTATCGCAAAAGCATGCGTTCAAAATAATAACATAAACGAGTATATACAAGGACGATGGAATAGAAAAAGAGAGGTGCATTACAATGGAATACCTATAACAATAACGTGATAAGAAAATTTTTATTAGGGTGTAAACATGATTTGCATTAATTTATCGGAAGTTTAGCAAATCTAAGAAACGAGATTATTGTATTTGTTGATTTAATAAAATAACAAAAGAAACAAAGGAAAATCCGAAAATAAGCACAAGTTTTTATTCCACCACAAAGTTCAAAAAAATAATTAACAAAGAGTAGAAATTGTAAATTATAAATCTTTTTAGTAAATATTTTTAACAGAGCATAACAATTCAGATTGTTTTATGCTCTTATGATAACAAATGTGTATTTTAGTCATTCAAATTACATTTTATATAAAACATGATGTACAAAAATTGTTTGTTCCGAGGTCGCTATAACCTCAATATAATCAGAACTCTAATTAAAAAATTCAAAGCGTGCAGGTAAATTTCAGAAGCATAAACATTTTTTCTAATTTTAGAATACAATCATTTTGAGATAATAATTGTTACCTATCGCTGTTTTATTTTGCAGTGCAGTGAGTAAATTCAACAACTGAGTAATTCTTTAAATTCGTAATAATAAATCTAAAGAGATGTTGAATAAAATGCTAGATTCTGCATCAAATTTGGAATGAATGGTATCGGTCGATATGTTTCTACAATTTAATTCGAATCCATCATCACTTGCATTAATTCAATAAATTGAAAAAGTAGTTTTATAAAACAATCTATAATTGGAAAAACAAAACTAATGATCTGTTATTGTTTATTTCACAACATCCGTCAGATTAGTTAAATATTATTCAAGTAATTACAAACATTGACAAATTTCAGAAGATTGAGAAAAAGCTATGTAATATGTAAAACAATTCAGCTTTTGTATTTATCGAATTATTAATCACTCACAAGTTATGTATTTCAAATACGCTTTTTGAGAAGACAGTTTCTTAAAGAAGAATATTTTAAAGATGAAGAAATTTTTTTATTCCTCTAAAACAAAAAAAAAAGTAAATGATTTTTTAAGTAGTTTAAACTTCAGATCCAGAAAGAATAATACTGATGCAGGTCTAAAAAGCATGATAGTCAACACAATGAAGACTTGGATAATAACTACAAGAAACAAAAATATGCACAAAAAAAAATCAAAAGAGTCAAATTCGCTCATTAATAAACAAAAGATGAATAAATCAAATGTAATTAGAGTTTCGGAAATTAGATAAGAATTCTACATTCGGTTATTAAAGAAAAAAAGAGTTCATTAATTTAGACTTTAATATTTATAAGATTAATTGTGATGTTTTTTATTTATTTATTCAAATATATCTAAATAGAATATAATAAAGCAAGTTACTGATCAGTTCTTTGAAATCATTTTAAACGTTTTCTTTTAGTCGTTTAATAGAAAGAAAAATAGGATTACATTATATCGAGAAATTTAATGTTGGAAAACGGGATTATTGGCGAATTATTATTTATTTCGCAACATCCGTCATAAAAGCAAAACATTTTTGCGTGGCTGCAACCATGACTGCTAAATTAATTGCTGTCACTATCAATACATGAAACGTTTAACTATTAATCTTTATAATAAATTGAAAATATCTTTATTTTCCGTTACAATTGAATAACTTTAAAGTAAACAGAAATACCGCCTTTAATTAAATAAAATTAAGAATATTCATTGTTTTGAGAAAAAAAACTAAAACTAATTACACATTTTATTCTAAAAAAAAATAAAATAAAATTTATTGCTTTGGTATTAGGCATATCAAGGTTTAAATAAACCAGGAAAGAATATTTATTCTACGGGAAATTATATTATTAAGAAACAATAATTATTAGAATAAGGAATTATTCACAACTCAAGTATTAAAATTGTAGCCTTACACGTCTATTTCAGTTAGAAAAAAATCTGTGTTTTGAATCATGAATAAATAATTTTCATTCCTATGGTCGTTGTTTGTATGGCGCTTGGCCTTGAACGTTACCCCTGCAAAATTAACAATACTGCCGTTAATTACTAATTACAAAATGCATAAAGTATTACGCTGGTCCGTAATTGCAAACAAGTATCTTATGGTATTTAAATTTTCCTGTTGTTTTATAGTGCGTATATCCACATCCAATGTACCGAGTGTTTGCCCAGATCACCTTCAACAAGAAATTCAATATAACAATCACATAGTACATGAAGATAAAGTGTTACTTGTGTATAATGTCCAGTTTTTTTGGTATAAAATGGATACTTGTAATTTTTGTATTCGTTAAACCATACAAATATAGCAGATGTTACATTCAAACGTTCTTTGATTGTCGATGAAGATTTGAATAAATTCTGACCAACTGGCCAACGAGCTAAAAGTATTTCATGAGTATTCAATCTGAATGTTAGTTACTATTTACAGTCTTTCACATCAACATGGTCGAATTTGCAAGTATCGGAAATTTTTTGCGCTGCTTTTGCTAAACGCCTGTCCCATTTCTAAAAAACAGATTCAATTACTAAAAACAAGAAAAAATTGATTGCGTACTAAACGGTTCATTTTAACTGATCTTGGCTGCTCTTTAACTTCACCTTTTTCGATAGCCCGACGAAATTTATTATGGGTTTTCACGATTAAATTTCTTTCAAGTTTTGTCAAACCTTTTTCTAAAAATTTTCATTAATATTAAAAGGATGATGAAAGTTGCATTTACCTAATATGTTCTTTCTGCATTTGAAAGAGCTTCCTGCAATAACGCAAAAACAAAGAATAATTAAAAATAAAACTGGAATTTTCGTCATCTTATGTTGAGTCATTGGAAGAAACTGGATAATCTTATAAAGATAGAAAATAATAGTTATATTTTATCTGAAATTAGATCAAAATAAGAGATTAGAAATTATTTTGCAATTTTTTTTTTCAATTATTTGAATCGAAAAATTCAACCTTTATCTTTAGCATCTAACTGATAAAGATGCTGTTTTTCTCAAAATAAACAATAAATGAAGCAATGAATTTATTACAGACATATTTGAGAAAGTATACAAATTCTTATCTAATCTTCATCACTAGAAATAATTCTACTGCGTTTAGGCGCCGGCTTTTCCGAATCTGAATCTGATTCAACAAAACGTTTGCTGTCAGTACCATTTTCATCAATAATGATTTTTTTCGATTCTGTTTCTTTTGTTTTGTTTGATTCTTCTAAAATATCTTCTTCGTCGCTATCGATAATTCTTCTCACACCTCTTTTATTAACGACTTGAGAAGCTCCACCGACACTTTCATTTTCGGCTCTTATTGTTGTGGCATTATCATCTTCGTTGTCATCGCTATCGCTGTCAATCAGTTTTCTTGAATTATTACTTCTTTCTATTTGAACTGAACTTGAATTAAAGGCATTTTCATTGTCTTCCTCATAGTCGCTGTCAAGGATAATTAACTTTTTTCTTCTTGTAGGTGTTGTATTGTCTTCCACCACTGACTGAGAAAGTTGAGATTCTTCAACAAAGTCATTATCAAGTGTTGCTGTAATTGTTAAAGTTTTATCTATTGCTTGTTGAATTAAATTAATCCAGTTTTTTATTGAATCGACGGATAAATCTCCCGGTATCCTCCAGTAAGTTTCCTGTAAATGAATTGATTTTATTACTTCTGTTAAAGGTAACTAGCGTCCTCTTTTATGCAATAGCATATTTTAAAAACTTAATTAACTACAAAAGACAGCTTTATTGAATAATTATTTTTATTACAAATGTGACTGATAAAATATTCAATAGTTTAATTTTTTGTTAGGGTCTGTTTAAAGCAAAAAGCAGCAAGCTTTTAGTATCACCGTATAGATGCCGCTCGTGACATCAAGCGCTTTAAATAAGTAAATATTCCACATTTCAAGTACCTGTTCGTCAAATGGTTCAACAATTCCCAAAGCTTTCAAAGTTTCTTGAAAATCTGCATTTTCCATAGCATTAACTGCATAATCCATTATAGGGACTAATGGAATGCCTTCACAGCTGTCATCGCTTTCAAAATCTTCAACAGCGTCGGAAAAACTCTCTTTTAACCATTCTAGTGATTCACTCATACCTGTCAAATTAATAAGATACATTTTTGTAACAATGAGATAATATGGAACAAGAAAAATTTTTCCTAATTTCAAAGCAAACATAAATATTTCAAACGGTTGATTTGCTTTTACTTATGCAGATGCGCGTAATGTAAACTATTTCTCTTGTTTAAATTAATAATTTCCAAGCAGCAACCCTTCTAGAATCACCCTTATTTGTCTCAAATGTGTAAATATATTATAGAAGTATAAGTTTCCTTAAAAACAACTTTACCTGAATCAACAAGATTGATAAGAAGCCTTCCTATCTGCTCGTTTGATGCAGCAATTTGTTTTTTTCTCGACTTTACTGCCTGTTTTTTTGTAGCCCGATTTTGCGTACGTGTTTTCTTAACAGGAGCTGAAGAATTTTCAGCTTCATTAACGTCGCTGCTATCCTCATTCTCATCATCATCATCATCTTCGTGATCATCTGATCCATTACTTTCCACTTCACTTTCCGACTCGTGTGTTAGATCGTTAGCTGAGAAATAAAAAAGAAGAAACCATTGAAGCGTGATCATATTGTTCAATAATTGATTTTTATTTACAGGAGTTTTTTTAATTATAAATCCAACCAAGTGATACCTGATATGATATTGTTTAAACAAAGCTTTTTGTGAATGATTCGAGGAAGTTTTTTTGTCTATTGTCTTCGAGGATATAGTAAATGTCAATATGAAAATGAATAATGAAATTCAATTTGGCGGCGGCGGCAGCGGTATGCACAAACAAAAGCCCGCACCGGCACTGTTTATCTGAGCCGTCTGTGATTATTCCTCATTGTGCGAATACAACCCCAATGTGTGCAGTGAAACGTGCATAACTCCTGTCGCCCTACTACCCGGATTTCGGCGTTTGCTAGCTAGCTCTGCGGCGGTACTTTTTCTTTTAATAAGCAAACAGAATGAAGTATGAGTATGATAATTTTGCGTTTAAAATACCATTTAGACCCCTGGCATTAAAAACAGCTTGCGACTGGCAATTCATTTGTAAACGCGCTTCACTCTCGAGCACTGCCTGGATTATGTAATTCGGAACTTTGCTACAAAGAAAAATGGAAAACAGAAAGAGTTCTACGACTTAAACAAAAATCAATATTGCGTCAAGAAATGAGAAACTTATCCAAACATTTTTCAAATACAAAGATCATTAAAAATCTTTCAAAGAAATTAATAGAACAAAATATATTATTTTTGGAAACTGCAAGATATTGGCAGAAGTAAAGACTGGAAGGAGACAAAAGTTACAAAACTTTGCGACTTTTCTCTTTTAGTGTATAAAATTCAAGTTTTAGCTCTCTACTTAGCTGAAATACACATTATCCTTTCTCAAAATGACTTTTCCGCTAAAAAGTTCCCACATTGAAGCGACTTTAGATAAACTAATCTTAACATTTCTTGAAACAAGAAGTATTACTTCTTCCAGATTTCTTTTAGTACGTTGTGTTTAGAACATTGAGAAAAAGTGGCTTAAAGAACTTTATTGTTCTTTGCCACTGAACCGATCTTTCAAAGTTTCAAGCGTCTATTTGTAACAATAAAAGTAATTTTTCAGCAAATTTGAAACCCAATGGGGAAACAATCAGAAACTTTTGAAAACTTCTCGGACAATAAATTAAATTTTTTCTAGGACAGTGTGCTAATAGCAAAACCAAAGCAATCATTACTGATGTTAAGACATTTGAAAACACAGATTTGTTGAAAAATATGAAAAGTTTTAATGTGATGAAAACTTGGTTGGTAATTGAATCCATTTCAATTTTCTTGATAACTAGCATAGTTACTGGAGCTATAAACCGTAATAATTACTTAAATTTCAAGTTATCAAAAAGGAATAGTTAACAAAGTTAAAAAAAAAACAAATTACACCAGCATTAAAAATAAAGCTGCTTAAATTTATTAACTTGTGATTGGAGGTGGAACTTGCAAACTGAGAATTTATTCAGGCTTTGAAAAGAAAATTCAAAAGTAAAGTTTTGAAATAAAACCAATTATACTCTAGAAAAAGTCTCCAAATTTTGGGTATTATCCCGATTAATAAACAGGAATAGCGAAAAACTCAAGTAACCATCAGAGCTTACATTCAGTAGTGACAAGTACGAGAAACATAATGGTTGTAAATAATCCTGCAGAAATTTAGTAGTTGTAAATTACATTTTCGCTTCTTTGCTTGTCACAACTCTTGTGAGAAAAATGTATCGTCGTTGGAATTTGGTTGGCGGCAGCATCTACCGGAACTACCATTTAATTCGAATTAAACATGAGTCAATAATTTATGTGTATAAATTACAACCAAACATAAAAGTTTCCATAAAACGCAAGATAGAGCTCGCATCCGTGACGTCTCGACGTAATTTATTTCCACTTAAGCCGAAGGGGGACGTCTCAATTTTTCTCGAGGGTATTTCGCCTCCCCCCGACTACACCGGGACGTAATAGTCAACGGGGAGTCGCAATGAAGCTGTACAGAGCATTGTCAGAAGCAGAGTGCGCTCTGATTAATTCAATGACAAGCCAAGATTGCCTTTCACCAAAATCATTTATCTTTTGTCCCTGTACAGTCGGCTGGGACCGCAATTTCACTTTTGCCCTTTGTGACGAAAGTTCGCGAAGCAAGAATCAGAGGGGGTAAAAGTCTATGTAAACGATCGTAAACATGTGCTAAAGATTAATGAGGGGATCATTCGCGAAAGCATCCGCGACCCAGTCACCAACCAGCGGCTAATTCTCGTTGAAAGCCATTAAAATTTCTTGAATAAATCAAGCTGCGGTCAATTTGGACGTGTGAATAAAATATGTTGCGAGACCTGGACGCTGCTCTCAACCGGGATTTACCCGCCGGCAGAGGACCGATGGTCCAACGCAATTTTTACCAAGCTACGCATTTTCATCAAACATTTGCTCGGTTTCGATAAATCTGACCAAAAAACAAATTTGATGAATGAAAATTTCATTTCAGTTCACAAACACATTGATTCACCTTTATTAAATCCATATTACACAGTTTACAGAACATAGCCGTTGTTCTAATTATAGCAAATTTAATTAATTTATTTCTATCAGCAATGTCAAAATCCAACGACTACATAATTTCGTTTTTAGTTTTTTATGAAGAGAGTGAAATAAACGTTCGGGAAATTCAACCAACTGTGACACAATTACATTTTATAAAAACTAATGGAAATAATGCAAAAAATAATCCATCCACTGAAAGATCATTTTGCAACATCAACTCAATTTCATATTATACACATCCCTAATTGTTTAAAGTGAAAATTTTAATACGACTCGAATTAGTAGTGTATTCGTGTCGCTTCTCACTGTTTTAGCCCTTCAACTACTCTTAGTGTCCACAAAACTAATCTAATTATTTTCGACCCGTTTCTAACTGTGATGAGATTAATGTGAAGCACTCAGTCCTGTCGAAAGTTACAAGAGCGTAAAAATATAAGCCCAAAGTTAAAAATTTCATTTCAAACAGTTGGAAAATATTGGGTGTGTGTTGTCAGTTTCGTCTGTGTGTGTTGCAAATCTAGTTAACATTATATCTACTTTATCGTCTTTTCACATAATGATTACATTCTCAACTATGGTCCATTTGCAAATAACGGTTTTACGCAGAGACCTAAGGATTGTGGTCATCTTACATATCTGACAAATCTTGAAAATCCGTTTTGTTTTTTTGATACATTCCACTGCTGTTAACACTTTATCACTTTATTAAACCACTTTAGAGTAAGTCAAACCTGTGTGGAATGTTGATTGAGCCAAGGATGCTATAATCCTGGAATCCGTACAACTCGTATCTCGTATCCCTCATGAACGTTGTAGGCCTACCTACGAAACGTGACTACGTAAACTCAAATTACACATATTCAAAGAAAAGTGACACAGAGAAGACCTTATCTTACTATAGTGAATGCTTAAAAGCATTTTCAATGATACGAGTATAGTATAAGATTAAAAAATAAGTGAAATCGGTACAAATTTTGTTTTAGTCAACAATATTGTGTTTCGTTTTTACAGATGAAAAATGTTGAGTCATCTTTTTTTAATAATTGAATTTGGAAAAAAAGTAGACGTTATTAAATCGATATTGTGACCGTAGATTATCAAATATTTGTTCATACATTAGTCTATTCTGTGCTATCATTCATATCTTTTCATGTGATTATATTTATTCACTGAGGGAAATAATTGCATTAAATTTAACAGGCTGCATTAAACGGCATCAATGGTGATACCCTTGAGAATATTATGCGCATTTAATGATAAGAGTAATTTAGGAAAGCGAACGGAAAATGCGAGTAATCAATCATCATTGTATTGTTCTATTTATGCTTCATACATGTATGAGCGAACCCTCATTAAATCATCTACTTAAAGCAAGAAATAAAGAAAAAATACATTAACCAAGTTTACGGAGAAAAATGAGAAAAACATGTCGAGTAGGCCATTAAACCCGGATAACATGCAATAAAAATCTGAAAGTGAGCAAATAAATAATACAACAAAAAACTTGGATATTATCCTACAAAGGGTAAGCTCCCCCTTGCATCAAGCCGAGAGGCCGCTCTCTATGTTTTGTGAGTTTCATTGTAGGGCTGGTAACGCATGAACTGAGAAGAGCTTCCAAACAAAAAAATTCTTATTCGGAAAAAAGAAATAATTATATTGCAGGAATAAAAGCTGATTTATATTTAATATAGAGTTTTTGCTGCAACCACACATGGCGTTGTTAACGATTTCAAGATTTTTTTTCACTATAAGTGGAAGAAATTAAAAGCTTTAGAAAGAAAGATAACAGATTGTTCAGACTTTATGCGCTAATATTTTCAACCAGAATGCCCAGGGTTCCAGCTCAGTTAATTTTTTATTTATGAATTTGCTTATTCCCCTTCAGTATTCTGACACAATGTCTTTAAAGCTAAAACGACTGACTGACATCAATCATTTACATATTCAAAGACAGAAACATTTTCTAAAAGTATTTGACATATACTGATAGCAATTAAAAGAATCTCCCCTTTAAACCTTTTTTTTACTTAACTGTATTAAACTATGATAATATTCCGTGTGGGACAAATTTTTGATTGAATTTCGAATAATTTGACAATATCAGAATGAATTTGAATGCTGTACAATCAACAAAATCACACAAAAGGCAAAACAAAGAGTGATATATCATTGTAGCATTGATGATTGATGAGGAATTCTGAAACATTAGATTAGTTCTGAACACACTGGGAATATGAACAGCGCCCTAAAATCTGTACTAGTTCTTGTAAAAAATACACTAAATACAACCATCGGTATACGTTTCATCAAAAATAATCTATTTTTTTACTATTAATCAAAAACTGAATAATGTGCTGTACTCAACAGATTTTTTTTACAAAAAAGTTCATTTATCTCTGAGACCAGAAGCAGATTTTTTGCAAATTCACAGACTTATTGATATTCCCCACCCACCTTGTTAAAAGATGATCACCAATGTTCATTTTTCATCAAAGACAGCGTCATTTTTTTCGTTCTATTATTGGAACAAAACGACCTCCTCAAAAACAAGCAAGACCTTAACAAGGCGCAAATTACATTATGACGACGTAAGGAGGGCGGTGAGTCGGTACGTCAATGCCCTTGAGGCGTATCATTAGTCACCACAACACACGTCGTGATGAATGGCATTGCAGAGAGAGGGCTGAAAGCCATCGACGGCCGCGAGCAGACGCAATCAATTAAGGAAAGGTGTGTGTGAGTGTATGTACGTGCAGGACCAACAACAACACATAGAACCATTGCCATGCCATTGTCTTTACTGACCGACCGTCGAACGCCACTTTCCAATTATCCTCATTTAATTGGTAGTGCGGTTGAAACCTCGCTAGACGTTTTGTTTCCATCATTATTAATTTCCTCTGACCGTTCCCACTTTAAACGTATCCTTTCATCCGTAAATTATAAATGGAGCAAGAACCAAGCACCAGGCGCGAGGTGGTCAAAATTAATTTCAAATGAAATGCATACACATACACACACTGGCGTGGTAAATTTAATTAATTTCTAATTGGGATAAAAATGAACGTAATTTTTTTTATGGTAGACTTGATTATCTGTTGGGAGTTTAATGAGCGAAAAATTAAACGAAACGCGCTGCGTCGAGAAAGACGAAGCAAAAATATAATCAGACAATTAAAACAATTATTCATTAATGAATTTTAGATGCAATCCGGAGATTCTATGTAATGTTGGAATGATGAATGAGAAATGCGGAGGTGAATACTTGCGGCCGACAAACGCTAAGGAAGACGTTTATATTCCCTTTGAGTGAAGATATGGGTTTACTACTTCTTATATTAATTTAATTATGAACAAATTAAAGCAACAATCTACTCAAAATTTATAGATTTGATTAAACAACCTTTAGAACAGCAACTATCAGTATAACTGCTTGTTATACTGTAGATTGATAAACAATCAAATATATCTCAAAAATAATCTAGAAAAATCCAACTCCAAAAAATAAATATTTCCTTTATCAATTTTTTTTTTCATATCTCTTGAAAAGATTAATATTCCAAAAGTCTTTCTGTTAATAAATACATTTTCGTCATTTCATTCAAGAAGATATTCGAGAAGAGAGCTTATATATTAGTGTTTTTTTGAAAAATTTCCAGACCTATCAGCCCGGAACTCAAAATTCTTCAAGCCAACTACGCGATTCTAATTTTCGTTTGAACTCGGCAAACCCAAAAAATTACTCAAGTTTACTGCCACGTTGCAAAAAACTTGTTTGCCTATTAGTAATTTACATAATGTTGAATCCCTTTTGTTTAAAGATTAAAGCATTTTTAGCAGAGATACATTATCTAATGACGGTCTACATGTCTGTGTACTTACTTAGCTCCATTAACAGATTTTATCCGCAAGGCAATAATGTAAAGTGTATGCATATTAAATTATATTGAATTAGGAGATTCATTTAAAATTTGTCTGTTTTGTGGCAATGCAAGAAATTGAAAAATATATTGGTACATGATGAAAATAAAAAATATAAAAAGGTAAATAAGGTTTTAGCAGCATTAAGATCATAAAAAAAATAGAATTTGAATAAATTTCCATCACTTTTTAATAAACGAAAGTTTGAGGGTATTTTTCAGCCAGAAGTTGAAACTTTATCCCAACAACGAAGCTAACCCCAAGCTTAGTACAAACATGCTTTAGGGCTTCTCAATGTAGATGTGCAAGTGAATATCGGCCGTCAGTCATGCCTTCCACTCCAATTAATTACCTGCCCGTATTTCCATGCAGGAAACCCTAACAGGTAGTGTTCCTGTAAATCTAGTAAAAATAATAGCCGTTCAAAGTAAACACCCGAATGAATAAAAAAGATTCAAAGAACAACCCTAGTTCGTTCCGTCTATTTCATTATACTTACCCCTACCGACAGACTTTCCAGACGATTTCGTGCGTTTCTTCCGAACTTCAGCTTTGTCTTGTATCAACCCCAAATCTAGGAGCTTTTCGATAACCTTACGTTTTGAACGCTTTCCGTCTAATCTCACTATTATGCAGCTCACCGGGTCTGTAAGTAGATTATTTTACGTACAACCCCTAGTAAAAACCCTATGACCATTCATCTTACCGGCGGCATCTCTGAACTCCTGGTACAATTCGCGTAATTGCGTTTCTTCTTCGTCGCTCCAATGTTGAGCAAAAATCCGTTTCGATCTTTGGGGTCCTTTGTCGACAAGAAGATGCATCTCTTTGAGCTTATACAATACTTCACGTCGAGTTCGCGTGTTATCAATGAGATTATTAACGATCCAATCGACAACGTCTGTAAATGAGACGTCACTCAAACGTAGTATGAACAAAGAAATGCTGATGGATTTCGATTCTGATGGTGTATATATATATAGACGAAAAAAATACATACCTTCATCCAGTTTCTTCTCTTCGTGTTCGATGAATAAACGTCGTAATTCATAATCTTCCTCTTCAGACCAAGCTCGAAATTTTGACCTTTAATTTCATAGATTTTTTTTTAAATGACTTTCATTAGAGAAATAATACAAAAAAAGCGCTTACAAACGAATACCGCATTACAGAAGATTTTTTTTGAGAGCAGCGCGTTTCGTTACACTTCATGAATATTTTTGATAACAAAATAAGGATCAGTCGCTTTGGACGAGTGTTCAGCGCGTGCGATTTGCATTTTACGGCCAAGGATGAGTTAAACTTGAGTCTTATCGAAAGATCATAATCGATAACAACATAAAATAATCGTCCTGCTTTGATAGCTAGATCCACAACACAATCCGTTTAATTTTTGGATGGAAATTTTATATCTAAACAAATGCAAATTTTTGAAACAGAATGGAAACATATAAAACTATGAATCTAAAATTACGAAGATAATAAGTAATAGGCCTATAAAATGACATTTTGATCCCGTTTCTCCTTCCATTCTATGTCAAATTTATGTCAAGCTAGGAATCAAATTAAACTGCAATAAAAACATTCCTAAATTTTTAACAAAAGCTCAAAGTCGACGTGAATACACTCATCCAATAACAAAATAACTTTTTTTATTGATTAGTTCGACTAAGTATAAGTATATCGAGCAAATGTATTGAAGAAATTGTACAAGAAGATGCTTATTTTATATTATTGTTTGTTTTTTGTAAAACTCCATGACAGTTTTGATACAAAAAAATTATAAACTTTCGTAATAATAATAAATTAAAGAATTGCGTTGAATGACTTCATTAATATTCCTGTTTGCAAATAATCGTGCATCTCAGTTAATCATTTACTTAGATATGAACTTTCCATCATATCTTATCAGTCATAATGAAACTCGAGAGACATTAATAACTGCTTGTGCAGTTTATGTAAAATGCAGAAGAACAAAGAAAGTCCATTTAGCTACACTGCAATGATAAATTGTTTCATTTATATTTCACTTCGAACATAATGAGTTTTTTATTATTGTTGCAGTTAAAATATCGACTATTTAATTAGAACTGAAATATGAAAGCAATTTGCACTTACTTCTTTTTCTGATGTAGAGAACCATACCCATGTTCAATTTCGTAAGCTTCAGTGCTATTTTTCCAAAATAAACTTTCCATGTAAACTTTCTTATTAATTTCAGCAATTCTTACAAACTGGCGAATGATGTAAGAAGCAAATCTTACGAGTTCCTACAATACAGTACTTAATAGGCATTTAAAATTCTGATCTCGATACCTACACGATATTGAGGGAAATCCTTGTTGGCATAAATTTTTTGAAACGTCCTGAAAATTGATACTTGGAAAACCATTACGTAATTCTTACAATCGAAAGCTATCCGATGTAAAAGTTTGATGATACAGTTATTTGTGTTTATCGAATTTGTCTGGAAATCTCTCAAAGCTAATCCGCAAGCTCTCACAATTTTCGGATGAGCCAATCTAGAATTGACGCAGCAGATATTTAGAAGAAAATTAAGTTTGATGAGTAAGTTACCGTTTACTAAAGTCTTCGAATTTCAGGTCTCCTTCACCGAAATTTTCCTCGTCTTCTTCGTTTTCCTCTGGAAATTGAGGATTGAAAAAAGAGCACAGGTGCGGTAGTAAAACACTTACCTTCGTTATTTTCGTCGTAAATCGGTTGTTGCTCAACGGTCGGTGATACATCATTTTCTGTAAAAAAGACAAGACTATAAGACTGTAAATTGAAGTAAACAATGTTTACAGCATCTCCCTTTAATCTTGTTATCTGGCAGTCGTGAAGTCTCTTACGTAATTTAAACTAATTAGAGCTTTTTGCCGACTGTTAGCAATTTAGCCGACATTACAATGTCTCTCTGGTTATCCACTTAGCCACCCTTTGTTTATGAATATTTCACTTTAAATCCAAGATTAAAAAACATCATAGAAACCGCAACCCCGGTTAAAAGATAAAATACTATTTTGGAATGCTAATGCGTCTTTCGGACCATTGCAATCTGATGGCGTCATATTTTATAAAAATAGCTTCATTTCAGTTCGCACCTAACCATAAAAGACGCTAGGGAGCCATTGTCATACAACAGCAAGTTGATTAAATTTAACGCTAATGTGAGAGATAAGAAAAGTAAAAGCGTATTAGAGTTTGCACAGATTAGGAGTATTTTGAGATTAATGGGATACAAATTCGCTCGTAGAACATGATAGCTGTAACGGTGGCACCCGCTATGGACGCTATGTCCAGTTCGATAATGCGTTTGTAACGGGTCAATTAGTTTGTATAATTATGAGCATTGTTGCAGGCGGTCACCTGCTAGCACATGCCTCGAGCATCGGTGTAATTATTGCTCCATTCAACTCAAACGTGAACGCAAATTCGGCAGATGATGGCTGTTTAATTTTCAACGCAAATACGTGGCTGTTTTACCCAAGAGTTGGAACGTTATGTTAGCCGCTGGCATAGATCGAATTTCATAAATGAACCCAACATCAACTAAATGAAAAAACACGGTTATTGGAGCTACAATCCAAATACATCAAAATTTATAATGTATCGGATAACATTTTAGTTAACTATCAACATTTGCAAACTGAAATTCAATGTTGTTATAAAAAAGAGAATGAGTATTGACCGAATTTTACTAATATAATGTTATAATTAGGAAAACTTTGCATCACTGACGTACTTCTGAAAAGATCACAAATATTACAATGATGACTATTTGATAAGATAAAATTTATTAATTACGAGATCAAACGTGGAACGAAACTAGTTTTATTCTGTTCGTAGAATAAATTCTGTGTAAATTGCAGCTCTATTCTCTAACAGGATTCAGGCCGGCGCTGGTTCGTTAAAGACAACCAGTGGCACATTTCCATCCTCTTTTCACGCCAATATATTCAGCTTTTCGCAGCATCCGCCTGAAATGGTCACACATTTATCCGCAGCTGGAAGTGCGGCGCTTTCAATGTAATCCTTTTAAATTTAACATTAAATTACAAAAGATAAATGCATTGTGCAAATTTTACGACGTGTGGTCAGGAAAACTTTGGATTGCAAATTACGTGGCTACGAACACGCTAACCCTGCTATAAAACCTAAGAAAAAGATCAGCTAAAACGAGTTGATCACGTTTGAAAAGTGCGAGGTGTTGTATTCGGTTAAGATCAAAAAGAGATGGAACCCTTTTGCAGGAGTGAATTTCTTTTTTCCTTCTCACTCCTCTTGTAGAGAATGTTCTCAGTTTAACACCCTAGTCTTTTATGTTCGTCCCTGGAATGACCGCATATATGCTCCGTTTCCTGTCTCGTGAAAGAGGATCACAGAGCGGTACTTATTTTACTAAAGCTGTACACATATTTTATAACGACCGTGTTTCTCTGAAGTAACGTTTTAATAGCAGTGAATAATGCACGTTTTATGGGTTTAGTGCATTTACTTTCCAATTTATTGCGCTTAGATGGCAATATCGTGAAATAAGAGCGTAGATATGCAGAATCAACTAAATCTTCTTGGGTTAATGCAACATCATAGCTACAGTTTTATTTTTCACTTCATTCCAACCAATTTCATTTCAACGAAACGAGAAATTTTATTACAATTCTACTTGCATTGTTAGATCGACCAGACGGGAAACTATAAAGCAACGGAAGATTTAAATTCTATAGTACAAAATGTTACATCTTTTATACTACCAGAACTTATTTTATAAAAAAATATGTTTACAGTGTGTCCCCGGATAGGTGAAACAACTCTTATAAAAGGTAAAAAAAAATTGTTTTGAATTGTCAATTTTTGGGGTTTAGCCCCGCTTGGTTTAAGACTAATTTGTCATATAATATTAGTTTTGAAAAATGCCTTGAAAATTTGAGAAAAAACTTTCCTGTTAAAATTCCTTTTGTGTGAGAGATTATTAGAATTATTAAGAAACGTTGTCTAGAATCAATATCTAATGCTAAGCCCGTATATTAAATTTCAAAAGCATCGGCCAACTACGATATTTTTCGTTTGAAAATAAAATTAGTTGATTTGACAGAATTACATGGAAAAACTATAAGAAGTTATAGTTACCAATTTCAAAATTATTAGAAGAAATTATTCACTTTTAAAAATAAATTTCTGAAACAGACCTGAAAAAAATAAAAAATCATAGAAGGCCAGTTTTTGTTGAAATTTGGTATATGATTCTAGATGTTGACTATAAAAAAACGTTTCTAAATAACTTATTGTCGTATCTGCCACATAAAAAGCATTTCACTTCATAGAAAAATAAGTCTTCTTAAATTTCCAAGGAATATTTAATTTTTCAAAACTAAAATTATGTTACAAACAAATGTTAGTTGTGTTACTAAACAAGCATAGCTAGATCATAAAAAATCAAAATTCAAATCAAAAATTTTTTTAACTGTTTCAAAGAGTCGTTTCACCTATCCGAGTTCACACTGTATACATTTGCTAATTAAATGATAATAATATACAAAAAAATAAGTAATTTTAGCCCAGCGCATCCACCAAAAATGCAATCTTCTTTCTTCTGAAAATGACAAAGTCCCAGTTTTCAGCAATTAACATTAGCAATGCTGACCAATAAAATTTTTATTAACGTTCAGCAACCCCAACAGTGCCATAATGAAGTAATTATCTCTATGCGCAGAAGCTTCAGTTTTGAGTATAAGGAATCAGCGAAGCGCGAAATCGGTTAAGATATCAGAAGCGGCTAACGCAAGCAGTTTAACAATTACGCACAAGGGCAGAGTGTCTTTGTTTAGCAGTTAAATCCAGTTTCTAAGTTAGAGGGAAACTCCAAAACATTTCACAAAAAGCCTTCGGGTGCGTTATAGTGAACTGCCGGATTATTGAAGCATTCTTATCTGTGATGACCACCACTCGATTTACTTCTAGGATCTTTCTTGCAGAACAAACATAAAAGTTTGTGTAAACTGGGTGGAAAGCCGTTTAGAACTTTGAAAATGGACAAGACTTATTTTCAACGTCTTTTGAAATTTATATATTTTGATGTTTATTAAGCTTTTAGCTTTTGCAAAACTAGCGAACATGATCGATTATCAAACAAGGGAAATCACCCCTGAAATGTACACTGTCAACTGAATGTCGGCAAATATTGAATTTTCAAATGTTTCACGTTGGCAGCACATCAATCTGGATAGTTCCGGTTACACTGAGACCCTGGAATTCGAGTACAAACTTACCAGTTTACCGAAACATAATATCTTTATCTATCGACATCGAATACCTCCATCTGCCACTTATACTAGAAGAAACTTTTTTAAATAAAATTAAACACACAATTTCATAAAGCTCTGATTAATCATCTAAATAATATAATTTGTTCAACAAATTTTCCTTACAAAATAATGTCTAAATTCAGTTTTTGTTTAAACATACCGCTGAAAGCAGATTTGCATATCGTCAACCCCAACCACTCTAAAAAGCTTTAACATACCAAAGCAACAAAACAACGAATAGCGAATTTATTAACTGCCACTGTTTATTTTAAGCTGAGTGTTAAAGCCCATTTACATATCTCCCGATTTCCATCTCCATAAAAATGAAAAACGACCAAGAATCGATGAGGGATGAATAGTTTATTAGGGTAATATTACCCCCCCCCATTGATGAAAACTCACCTAATAAACGTTTTGTGAATGTTTATCCCTCCTAAAATTTATGACATCATTAGAATACAAAGGGATTTAATATGATCAGTAAAAATATCGTCGAGGATAAATTCCCAAATGCATTGGTCGGTTTCACTTCCGTCACACCACCGCAGAGGGAAACTAATGTGCCTAGTTGGGGGGCGCTACAGCGATAGCGTTTAATAGCGTCCTCGTAATGACGGTGAGACCTAATTACATACCTTGGTCGGAAGGCTCGTATGATCTATGGCAATAATGACACCGTTAGAGAAGTCTTATGCTATTATTACGAACGAAATGGCGAAAAAACATGGCTTATGTAGAGGGTGGATTAGAGATGAAGACTTTATGTCATTATGGTATACATATGGCTGTGTTATATGCCTACAGCTCACTGTCGAGGGGAAAAGACAATAAATGTTTCGACATGATGTTAGTGGTAGTGAAAAATGAGAACAAGTTACGGAATGGAAATATTGACAACGCACATCCGTTAAAATTGTGTGGGTTCGTATTATGGTTATGAGTCAAATTGGAGCTTTCAAGCTTCACAAAAAAATCACCTAATGTGTAAAAAGTTTAAGGTCGGGTTTCTAAACAAGATCGAATTATGTAATATAGCTGCACATAACACTTTCTCTACAAAGTTCATGACCAAAAATATATTACCCAGCTACATACTCTAAAATAAAAAAGGATAAAGAAAATAAGTAATTTAGATCAATAAAGAATCACAATCAATTTTATTCTGACAAAAATATTAGCTAATGGAAAGATTTGATGATTTCCGATTTTTTGTTCAGTTAGAAAAGTTTGTTCAAAAAGACAAAAACCTCATGATTCTTTTATTCTAAAAACGGAAAAGCTGAGAATTTTGCCAAAAAATTACCTGAGGTAGAAAAGTTGTTGAAAAAAAATCTTAAGGGCTTTTTAAGCGAGTGACGTAATGGTTCAAAGCCAAGAAAGCTTTTCAAACCACCTGAAACTTCACTCCTATCGTTAACAAAAGCCGCTGAATTTGATGAGCTCGAATATCTTATCAAATTATATTAAAATCTTTGCAAACATCCAAAATTTTATAGAAAAACTTGTCTTCTCTATTTTCAAACGCGCTTTTTGGTGTTACGGTAAAAAAAAACATTAACAAATAATAAGAAAAATTCTAGTTTGAGATTGTTTTCTCCAAACACTAATTTGTCACAATGAGAATGTCAAATTTTTCAATACATTCCAGTCAAGAAATGCTTTCAAAACAAAATTCAGTTCAAATAACTTCCTATTTATTGAAGTGTTAACCCGGCGCATCCACCAATAAACGCAAAGACAAACTTTCTTCCTCTTAACCCAAAATGAACAATTATCATCGGCACTTAAACCCTAAACAGACCTTAAATAACACCCATCAACAAGAAAACTGACCAATAAAATTTTTATTAGTGTTCAGCAGCCCTAACAAGGCCTTAATGAAGCAATTATTTTTATACTCAAAAGCGGTTTTGAGAATCCGAAATTCCTGATTATAAAAACTTCGAATTAGACAAATTATAATGCAATTTTAAATAGTAAACTAAAATCTAAAATTTATAAGAACTCATTTAAACTTGTTTTTATTCACCTGAACATCAGATATATTTCAAAACGAAAAATCTTTACTAACAGTTATCAATAAACATTTTACAGAAAATCAATGTTCTGAAACAAAAAAGCTGTCCAGTTTTAAATTTTTAACCGAAAAAGACGCAAACCAAAACTTAAACCTATCTTCTTTTTTGAATTTTATCTTAGAATATTTATTTGCCAAATACTTGAGATGTTTGCCTTTTTAATCCACAACTTGGAAGTAATGTTTTACTCCTCACCACCTCTATTTATAAATTGGTTCGTGATCAATCGAAAGTTCTCGAGTTCCGTTTCGTTCAGTGTAAATTAATTTGAAGTTCGTCATAATGGAACCGCCGCGACATTTCCATTATTTTTCTTCCTCGAAGGGTGCAAAAAAATGACGCTCTCAAATTCCATAAATACAAGTCAATGCCGTTTGAAACGATCGATAACACTTTGTCTTGAAAGTGTGAGTGACTCTTCGACTTCGTCTGTATTATAGGTGCAGTGTGCGTAACTAGTGGCGGCACCCTCACAAAGAGTTTCTACGCTCAGTTAGACGAGTAATCAAGCCATGGTACGTTGATTAGCGAACTCGACGGGTGGTCGGTGGCAGCGGTGGCGGCAGCACAGACAGCAACAGCCACCCGGAGGACGTAGATTACGAGATTATAGAGGCGGGCGCGGCATTGTTCGTATTCATTACGCGTTATCAGCGATGCCAGGTTACACCGTCGAACTTGTAACCCTTTCATGCGGGCGGCCCCTCATATATACTACAATAAAGATGAATATCTTTATGCTCGTTAGACAATGCTCATAATGGATTGGGTGCAAATTACCCTCGAGGGCGGCTTGATTTACCTACTTTGCCACTGATAAGTCGATGAGTTCGAAAACAATACCTCAAGAAAGTCACAATTTATAACAGGAGTATGTGAGTTATAACCTTGATATATTCCAATGAAAAGTTTTGCGAGATAAAAACTGATTATAAAAAAAGACTTTAAAAAACGTCTGCGACAAGTAGCATAAAGTCGAAAACAGTCATTCTCTTATATCATGTTAAATATCCGGAACAGTAACATTCGGTATATCATCTAGATAGCGTACTTATTTTTTGTTTAATCCAATGCAAAGCAGATTTGTAGTATTCTGTAAATTACAAGTATTATTACAACTAAATACACTAACACTCACAATTGGTTTTTCACTTTTGCCAGTTAGAAACAGATCCATAAATCATACCTAACATTTTATTTTTCATTAAAAAAAGTATTTTAATAAGAAATAAACAAATACTAAACTCTAAATTACAATAAATTCTCAACATAAGTGTGTGTATTTTTTATTCTACAAAATTAATGAGAAATTTATTCAGTCATTTGGCAAGAGAAAAATCATTATAAAGAATCCACTAAACTCAAAAATAAATGTCACAGTTTAGATTTGGAAAACGGTAATTGAAAACATGATATATCAAACTGTAGTTGAGGTCTACAAGATGCCAAGAAGTGGAAAAAGAGACAGCGTAGACAAATTATTCAAAATAAAATAAATCTCTCTGAAAAGTTAACAAAATTAAATTTTAGCGAAAATTCTTACATGAGCAAAGAACTGCTCTTGCCAATTCTATAAATATTTAATATGAACTACTTTTAAAAACACCTTTATTTTCCATCAAATATCCATTTGCAGCTAGACTGATAATTAGTAACAAATTGTTAAGTAAAGAAACTAAAAACGAAACAACGCCAACGCTATGAATTGAAATTAATAGACTATGGCAGATAATCCCTAAGGATGAATACATTAACATTGATAGTGCTTGCAAGGCTAAATTTCTAATCCTATACACCTAAATGGTCCAATTATTTTAGCAATAACAAAACTAGAGACTCAAGCAATGTTTTGTTTTATTTAAACTACCAATATTGCAATCTTGTTAAGTATAGAATACTACATTACATTTCTTTACGATATGTAACATTCAGTTTGTAGAGGAAATATTCGCACGTGAAGCAATCACGTTTTCAATTTAGAGTATTATCTCTGATTTCTGTGAAGTCACAAAGAACAGAAATTCTGATGCGCTAACATTTTTTTCAGCAAATAATAACTCAAATGTTGTTTTAAACGTGGCTGTTTTTTAAATTTAAGAAAAAAAAATTGGAAATATAAATTTTAAATAATAATAAAAAAACAAACAAACATCGAAAGTCGTTTCATCTATTCTTGCATTACAATCTATTGTAGTGTACAAATTGTACTTTAGAATCTATAGAGGGCTTCTCGTATCCCTTGAAATGTAATAAGTTTTCAAAAGCAACCCCACATTTTCTAAATAAAATTTTGATGAGTCTAATTTAGCGCATTGTTGCCTGTTGCACTGCGTACGTCACAAATCAAAGCGATCGTAAAAAGGAATCAGGAACCCCAGGATATTAATGCGGTGGACACGATGAGGAGATTTTAGCGAGCATTCCAAGCCATTAAATTAAGTATAATTACTATCATTTAAACTTCCCTCTGCCTATTTCATACATGTAGCGGTTGGAAACCGTGTTACAACGCCAGTTTTCGTTATTGCGCAACTTTACCTACATAATTATAATTTACAGTTATGCAGATAAAAAAATTGAAAGAGCAATTGCAAGAAGTCATTTGCAGGTTTTGAATTATAGACTCGTTGACTAAAAAACAGAAAAACTTTAAAAAGCTCACTCAGACCTAAAAAGTCTATAAACGGATTTGTTTCCATCAACTAAATAACGCCGATTTTTCTCTACCAAAATATAACATCAGAGAATTCGGATTAGTCGTTAGGATTTGATTGACGCAAATTGCGATCAGAGAATCTTCACAATTTAAAAACAAATCTGTACAAGCTGAAATGGGTCATTATTAACGATCGATAGATTGGGCAAATGGAAAACCCTCGAAACGAATGGTTCCGTTCAAACGGGCAATGCGCGCTATCGATCACAATCAACGAGATCGAATGCGTTCAAAAGCTTCATAAATTGCTGAGGGAGGACTAAAATTCGACAGGGCAGGATCTGAAGCCTTCACCAAATCCACATAGGATGAACTATGAGACACATTATTCATCATTTAAAATTCGACGTTACTTCAAAAAGCCGACCCGAATAACGACTTTTCCGACGGTTCCGAGCGATTTAAATGAGCTTTAATCATGGCAGATGATAGAGTGACGATGTTATTTTTTATTTGCACGTGGATGTGGATAACGTCTCTTTGGGAAATGACAAATTGGTCGACATTTATTGGAAGGGTGTATCAACGGTACAAGTCTCAAATGCTCGATAATGACGAAAGGATTTACCTCTTGAATGTGAGCGATATGAAGCTGACGCATGGCTCTCTTGATAATTTCCGTCCAATAATCGGTTAATCAATTATGATTGCTGCATAAGTGTTAAACTCACCTAACTAGTCTGACACTTAGGAAACTTTGGTCATTATTCATAGTTAATTCAGACGGCTTTCACAATCCTAAACGTAATAACCCATCATTTAACCCTGGCATTTTCGATACACTAATATCACCTTACCTAAAAGTCCCATTACAACAAACCCTCAAAAACACACATGTAATGAAAGATAAAACTAATTTAATGAAGAGCGAGCATCCACTCTCCCCTTAAAAAAATGGAGAATCACCCCAAACGATACATCACTGTATTTTTTTCTGTAAGAGAACTTTCACAGCCCAGATTAAAACCTAACTAAATAACTAGATAAGACTAACAATTTTAAATCATAATTATAGATGAATTTGTTTTTCTTGGTTTGTAGTTTTAAACAAAATTTCTGAAATAATGTTTAGTTTTATATTTAACAGTACTGAAATCAGAAGACTTCGTAAACAAACCACACAGAAGGTAAACAACAACAAACGTAAACATGGCAGAGGTTAATATTATGCAAATTTAACCTACAAATAAGCTCGTTCAGTGGATAAAGCTGTAAAGAGTGTATATTCAGGTGTAACATTATTAGAAATATTACTTAACTTAAGTAGAGTTTTACTTGAATAAATTGGAAAAGTTTCTCAAAGGACTGTTATATCTGGTATAGGTTTTGATCTTATAGAAGCTCAAATTACATAAGAAATTTACCCCTAAAAAATGACAGCCTCAACTTACTATTAAACATTACACAATTTTTTGTATCATTTAACAAGTTTATGCCAAACGAAACTTTCATCTATTTTTTGTTTTTCCACTGAAGCTGTAAATGTTGAATCTGGTTAAGGACATACTCAACATTTCGTAAGCAGAAAAATTTGTATAAAATAACAGAAAATATTACAAAGTATTCATCAATTTCTAATGAGACTACAACAGTAATGCTTATAGTTCAATCGCTGTATTACCCATTTTCTTTAAAAAACATCAATCCAATAAACATTTGAGATCGAGTAGAATAACAAAAAAATCTTATCTTTAAATTACAAAAAATCTTCTACATTTTAATTGATTGTAATACGATTAAAGAATGGATTTATTCAAATCAATGGTTCGTATTCTCCAGTCAATTTCCAAACATTAGAATCATTAACAGTGCGTTTAGATTTTTTGTAATGTAATCTTGAATTTATTTCCAACGTTTTGGCTACAGAATAAAACTCAATTAAAAATACCTAATAATTTTAGTGCTAAATATTTTTCGTGCCTCCATCCTTCATTGACGGTTTTGCATAATTCGAAATCGGCCGGAAACCGCAAATTCCCGGCCTAGACCTTACAAAAACGAGGTTGTTAAAAAAAAACACTGAATAGTGGAATGGCAACATTGATTTTGATATTTTCAAATGTCATCCAGGCCATCATTGTCACCTAAAAAAAGTTCGGCTTGAAAGAGAACTTCATATCATTTTGTCCCTAATAAACAAACTATTGAATAAAATAAAGCTTAACTTTATGCAAAAGTGATCAAAATGTCACTGCAAGTTCCAATAAACACTTTTAAACGCAATTAATTTTGAATAACTTTCAATACTGATTAATTAATTTTGAGTAACTTTCAATACTGATTAATTAATTTTGAGTAACTTTCAATACTGATTTGTCTTTAATAATAATAATTTAACATTGAATATTTAGACCAGAAAGTTGCAGAATTGTTTTTCTTCGATTTTTCCTCAAGATAAGCGAGTAGAAAATACTCATTGTAGACATTATTCGCATTATTATTCACACACCAATTCTTCAATTCTTCATATGCCTTCCCATACCGGTTGCGGATTTTGTAGGTAATAAGTTATTTATTACAGTCTCAGCTTCCTTTTTTATGGGAACTGGCATATACATAATCATGTTTGTAGTCATTATTTAAAAAAAAACAAAACAAAAAACAAAATGTCACTTTGTAAATAACTCTGAAATTCACACATGTTGTGGTAACTAGGTAATAACAATAATAATAAAAAATATCGAACAACTACTTTGGTTGAATAATAATGAACAACAGTCTTTCATTTTTAAATTTCTGGTCATAAAAAATGTTGTGGATTACGCGTCCACAAAATGTTTTGCAAGTGCTCGTGTTGCTCCGCCTTGGCTAAGCGCCTCGGCTACGCAATGCCACTTACACTTGCAGAATATTATTATTGATCCAAATAACTATTGTATTTATTATTACTTTTCCTAATTTCGTCATGAAATGTCAGACTTTACGTCTACTTGGTGTAATTGTCACACCCTAGTTATGACAAGTTTCGTTACGTAACTATACAGAGTGTCTCACCATAACGGCCTATTAGAAGTATTTGAAGAACCAAAAAAAGTATGGAACTATTTTTTTTACATGGGCATAGAATCAATTGATCTATCTAACTAAAATATTTTCAAAATGGTATCACTTCCGGTTATACCGGAAGTAGGTGTCAACTCTGTAATTTCAAGTGGAATGGTACATTTTTCGAATTTTTATTAGATTCTAAATAAAATGTCAAAACTTAAAAAAAAGAGTTTTGATCACTTTTGTGATCTAAAAATTGGAAAATTAAAATAACAATATAATTACCATAGTAACCAATGTCACTCACATGTTTATCATTTGTAAAATATTTTTTAACTAGTGTATAGATTTTAAGCCTTAGCTCCATAGATAGATAGATTAGATAATTATTTTTGAAGCAAAGCATGTTTTTCTCTAAAAAATTGTTCAATTGTTTATTTTCTCACAAGTAATGCAATGTGAATTTTTTTTATACAAATGGTTTTGAAATTTGATTTAGAAACTAATAAAAATTCGAAAAATATACCATTCCATTACAAATTACAAAGTTGGCATTTACTTCCGGTATAACCGAAAGTTATATCATTCTGAAAATATTTTAATTAGACAGATTAATTGGTTTTTACGCCCATGTGCATAGTGTATAGTTACAAAAAGTATTGATGAACTGACTTTTCAAGAAAAAAAAAAACTAAATCTGAAAAAATGATTTTTTTCAACAAGTTAAAATTCTTCTTTCAAATGATGTAAAATCGAAAATCATCTATGTACGCCCAAAATATTTAGTCCAATAGAATCGACCTATCCCTGTAACAGTGAAATAACAATAACCAGATAATCACGGTTTGCCTTGGAAATTGCAAAAAAGCTCAGAACGATACAAATTGGATTAATAGTTCCACATATAATTAATAATTATCAAAAACAATAAAGAAGTCTTTTTGATTTTTTTTGATTTTTTTTTGCTTGAAAAAAATAGTTATTTTAAGAAACCAATGTTTACCTCTATTTTTATGTTTCGATAAATTTTAATATTGGGCTGCTTACCCATGTTTTTCATAGAGATAAAAAAGCTAGATACATACAATAATACTATAAAAATGAACATTTAATCCCTGTCCACTAATTTAAGTTTTTGTAAGTAAGAGATTATTAGCTACCGAAACGTCAAATACACTAGCATTATTATAATTATTACACTGCATAATTGAACAATCAACGTGTCTTTTAGAGTGGACAAAATTTATAAACAAATCGAGAGGTTATATTATCTTAATCTCGAACTGAATTGCTGCTCTCGTTCATTAGATAAATACGATTATTCAAATACCCTTATAAGTTATGGATTTTTAAAATGTCCAGCAGAACTTTTTTTTCGATTCAACCTTTTAACAGCCGCTCAACTTAATAGTGTGAAGTACTACCTGATTTTAAAAAATTTGACCACATATCATATACCCGAGTAAATTTCATAAAAATGATATTGTTATTAATTTGATATGAGGTATATATAATACATTACTTCTGAAAATTGTCAACATAAGTATATTGGTGCGCATTTCAGATTCTAACTTTTCAAGACGTACATAGATGAAGTTCAGTTTTATATTGTCTGATAGAAGAATTGTTACTCATTATTAAGAATCTTTTTTCCACAACTATATATTTTTTTTCTTAAAAATCGACTTTGTGTTAACAATGATTACACAACTCGCGATACTCCTTCAACCACCAATAATATAAAAGCTGAATGAGTCGTAAAGGTGTATGTACCTATCAATATTATATAGTTCAATTGTTATAAAAGTATTATTAGGGTTTTCAAATGATCAAAATTTAATCACTTCAGTGTTTTTTTTATAGAGGCGTCATCAAGTTAATCGCAATCAAATTTGATCACGTGATCAAATTGAACCAATCAAATTCTCGGATTCAACGACTTAATCGCAATCAAATACTTAATTGCAATAAAATATTTAATTCACTTTCTGTAAATAGGTATTTCCTCGTTAATCCTTTCTAAAAATCACATTTTCACAAAACTTTCATCAATTCCTAATGGGACCGCAATAGTAATACAAAAAGCAAATGGTTATAACTACAGGAAAACTGAATTTTATTAACAGACGATTATACTTGACTATTACCTAAAAGTAAGATGCAACAGTTCTCCTGTTGGCTTAAAGGGTGGTGTCACTAGTGCTGAAATAAAGCACACGTCTTAATAACCTCAACACAAACGTTTGATTCGCTTAACGATTCGACTTCGACTGACTGGCCAATAGATCAAGCAAAAAATGATTTAATTTTTGATTGGGTGAAACACGATAAAAGGATGGACTTGAAATGAAATCAATAACTAGCGAATTTCCCATTTCGTTTCCAAACATTATTATTGACATATGCGTTTAGATTTTTTATCAATAATGAAATTGTTAAATGTCTTTTCAACATTTTGCTCTCTGGATAAGTCTCAATAAATGATAATTCATTTTACTGATAAATATTTTGTACTTATTATTTTCTATAATAAAACGCACATCATTGTATAGTATTGTAATTTGTATTTTTTCAGTCAAACCGGCAATATTTCATTCCGTTATAGTTGACACCATATCATTAGAACTGCAATGATTTATTTTAACTTGCGGCAAACATTTTCAACTGTTTTATGTTTGCTTTCATAATTTATAACGTCAATATCAACCTTCGATAAATCAAAGTGACAATAACGTTCAGAAAAAAAGTGTGTTTACAATTGCTATTTCAATGCCGATTTAGATTAAGACACGCAGTAATTTGAACTAAGAGATGAAAGATGTAATGAAGATCCTCTAGTTAAACATACTTAGGTCTGTAACAATTTCAAAAATGTTAGTGTTTCCTGCCGACGACCCTCTTGAGTTTAAGTAGTTTAGAAACTGACCGAAACAATGAAGTGCGCTTAAGCAGGGTCAAAACTTACCTAATTTGATCTAAATGCGGGTCACTATCACTAAAGCGCTTGGACGAGAAAGGTTCATCATGTTAATGGAAAGGCTGAAGTAAAGGCGTCACACATTTAAGCATGTCTTTAAACTAACTTTATTAACCAAATGGTGAGACATTACTCACAAAGGATCTGTCTAAACGGCAAAGTTTTATCTCCTCAATCTAAAGAAATAAATCCGTACCTTAGGACTTTCTCTCTACGTAAAGTAATAAAATTTAAAGCGTAAGATTTAATTGTCGTTCCAGCTGTATGTAAGAACAAAGTTGAAAAAAAGTGAGATTTATTAAGTTAATTATGAAATTAATGATTTCAGCGACTGAAATGCCAACCAGAAAATTGGAAAATGTTCAGTTTCAAGCCGTTGGGTGCACTTGTTACGAGCTAATTTTAGTGATTATTGTTCAGCGAGCACATTTTGCTTATTATTGCTGTTAAATGTTGTCATTGCCATTCGCATATTTTTATTTAATGGTGCGTTTAATGCTGATACGGAAATAATAGCTTTAGGGTTGAACGCTAATCTCCATAAAGCTTTTATTTTTCAATTATCGCACCCAATTATTAGTGGTTGGATTTTAATTACCGATAAGAAATCGATTTATAATAAATACACAACCAATATTGCGCTTCTGTTTGAGACACATATTTTTCATAACACAAATGCAAATTCCACGTATTCTGCAATTTCAGACAGTGTTTATAAGAAACTACAAAAATTTATTGCCTACGACGGGACAATAAATTTTAAAAACGTCTGCATTCATCCCTGTTTACATGCGAAAATGAAAAATATATACAATAGACAGAAGAAAGATGCTCTTATTTTGGCGTTTAATAAAACGCCGTTCCTGACGCTTAAAGATACCGCCGACAAGTGTACGGTAATCGTTTATTAACACTTTTTCTTCCAACAAAGTAGAATATTACATTACCAAGTTGTAAATTTTATCATATTGCTACACGAAACAAAGTCGAGGATTATTAAGCCATAATAACATAAAAAAATGTCAGTTTTAATTTGTGATTAACATGTGATTGTATGCAGTCACCTTGCAAAATAACTTAAATACTCAAGAAACAAAAAGACCAACTCTTCTCTCAAGATAATGCAAGTTATAAATAATACACTGAAAAATTCTTCGAACAAAAGCATAATCTCGGTATAATGGATCATGTAAGTATAGATGATCTGTGCTAGTGTACATCAAAGAACCAATTTTACGAGTTTGGATATTAGTATTATTAGTAAAACTTTCACGCGGGCTCCGATAATCGGCTACTTACTACGTAATATACCCAAAGCAAGTTGTGGTATTACTTGGAAAGATGGGTTATGAGAAGGACTTAATGAAACATGCATCAAATGCCATCATAGCAAGCTGTGGCGGACGTTCAGTCCCTCGATTGATATAATATAATACTGCCTAATGTGAACACCCGGCGGCACTTTGGAAATGCATATACGCACCAAATTTCATATAGACAGGTCAATATTAAAGCAGAACATCTAGACTACAAGCAATTAGTACGCAATAAATTTGTAATGTTACTACAACATGATCAATTTCGGATACTATTAAATTCGGTTTCGAAATTAGCCGCAGGCTATAAATGCTCACTCAACACATAAATATAATCAAAATGCATTAATATTTACATAAATAGCATAAAGATCCCATTTTTTGAGGGATTATAAAAAAAAACCTTCCATAAAGCTGTAATATTGTGCTTAATTGAGAACTAAATAACTTTTGAAATGGTATCGAATTCTGTGTTAAAACCTTTTAGTGTAAATTAGTTTTTTATACAGCACAGCATATGGACCCCCATTTAGTAGAATAAACCTCTCAACCACTAACATTTCAAGAAGCTGAACGAAGAGATGGCATTGTAGTAGTCTGAATCGTGACCTGTGCATTAGGATCATTAAACGCTCCTCACCAAGGAACAGGAACTAACACTCAGTTTAGTGAAATGGTCTGAACATAACGATTCTAACAATCTCCGTGCAAATGATTATTTACAAAAAAAAAGTTTTTCTTTTACTATTTAAATCATTCACAAGTAGAGAATACAGAAAATAACGTAAAGCATATTTAACTAACTTTAAAATAATAAAAGCATAAAAAGGGTTGAAAGTGGAACGTATGAAAAATTATTGCTGGAATTTTTAACGTTTGGATGATTTATGAGTGGAGGAGTTGAAGCTGCGCAAATCTTAAACGAAAGTCGAGAAGTAGTCTGGAATAAAATGATACAAATGGAAGCACAAGAAATTCTAAGCGAAATACCTTCCGATATTTCAAATGCTGATTTGATTTTATCTTGCTTCACATATTGAATTCGCTGTGTTCCATTTCTACTGAATGAGTGATGGATGAAGGATAGTAACGGCGACTGTTTTTGTGTTCGTATAGTGTAAAAGCTAGTATGAGTGCTTGGTTCCATTACTGAAAATAATCTATTATCTGCACCAAAAAATATAAACACGTACAGAAATTTCGGCATTTGCAACGAAAAGCTTTCGGAAAAACATATGAAAAACTATAAAAACATTATTTCAATCACTTTTCCAATGAAAATGAATACGTACTTCAAATTTTTTCCATAATAAAAAACTGTTTTCATCTACAGCCTTTTCTAAATGAAAGTTCTGAAAACAAAGTTTCACAAAGGATGCGGCTACTAAATAAACGAAAGCCTTAGAACCAATATTCCTGGCAATGGAAGAAGGCAGGCTTCTGTCAGACATCCAACTCTCAAATAAATCTCTGTTTCACTGAAAGTGTACAAAACAGTTTGCAAAAATCAAAAGCATTTGAGATTAAATTGAATAAAAGTTCATTAAAAACAAGATTTTTTTTTATAAAAAAGCAAACATTTCATATTATTGAAAAATAGCTAAAACGCAAACTATGATGAAGCAGCTTCATTCAGATTTATTATTTATTTAGACTCATTCAGATTTTAGAGAAATTTTTAGCATATTCTACAGAATGATTCACAAAGAAAAATGACTCTGACTGAGTTTATGATTGAATGTTGAGATTGGAGACAACTTTTCCAGATTTCTCCAACCTATACCCCATTAATTGCTAACTTAGGTTTTGCATCACAATCATAATAATTCAGTAACATAAACTGTATAAAAAAAAAACTAGATATCGATGTTGCCAATTATTGCAAATTTTAATATCTATTTGTTTTGAGTTTTGAGTAAACGTTAAGCTTAATTAACAAACTATAATTCCAAATATAAAACTCAGAACAATGGTGCTGCTGAGCTCTTATTTTTGTGAAAAATAAATAATGAAATAATGTATGTTTCATTGTCTAAATCGCAGTTATCTTTTTATTTTTTGGAAGCATTTAAGAATAGAAAACATAAAACATATCTGTGTCATATTTGGGCCAACCAAATTTTTCCTTATTCTGAACCAATGCCAGTGATCGTATATTACGTACAAACGACGTTAAAAGCCTTAACAGTGCTTCATCGAGTTTAGTTCGCTTTGATAATCAATCTTTTTGCGGTCTGAGACAAGCCGTGACCAACGACGTCCACTTGTAGTAATCCTGCATAAATCATTAGATGGCGTTACGTCCAAGATGACCATTATCCTGTAGAAAACCCACAAGATTTCTAACACTACGTCATTCATCTTGCTTTTCGTGATGTCCAAATCTGTCGGAAGGTTTTAAATCTGTCGACAAACGAAGCAAAAGCAGACGAAAATGACAGTTGGGGTTATATGCAATAAAAGTCGAAAGAACTGAGGCATGTTTCACAACTAATTGACTACTTTGACGTATTCATAGTTGTGACACTTTTGGTGGAAGCTTATGATACGAAGTGTTTGATTTTAATATGACAAGCTTTTAATCTTCCTTAGAGTATTCGAGTGCGAGGTCGTTATATTTAATGAACAAGATGCCGCTGGTAGACATATGCGAAAGTGATCTATCACCAGCTTCACATTAATCATCCGACACCAAGTACGATGCCCCTCAAGTAAGGACAGTTTAATGGATTTTCTCAAAGCTTCTTCGATTTTCAAAAAATGTATATATTTCAAACTTGAATAAAATCAATTTCCCTCTAAGCTATCTCATTCTTAACACCTATAAATACCCGTTTACATATTTTTATTCAAATTCGCTTAAAAAAAAAATTCATCTTCCTAAACTGTCACTGAGTAAAACACCACAAAATACTTGCTAATTGAAAAATGAAATAAAACTGTTTCTAAATATCAGTTTGATAACAAATGCTTGAGATTGCATCCTGGTCATGAATTTCAACAGCTTTAAACCCTTTTATCAATGATAAATTATAAATTATACTTTACCCTCATTAATTCAGTTGAGTTACATACATTTTTCAATTATTTGATTGAGAATATTTATTTCAATCTATAAGCGCAAGAGATAGCGAGGATAAAATAAAACTCATAAATTAACATTCATGTATTCATCCTGTCATGAATATCAACCCTAGTTTTAAAATTTTCATCAGCAACTATTGGTTTTCCTTGCCCAACATATTTCAAATGTAGCAATGCTGCAAAAATAAGCCAGATAGTTGTTTGTTCAAACAAGTTTCAAATAATGACAGTACTAAAATAACAAACTTTAATTTTTCCATTTCCAACAGATTTTCCAATACAGCTTAATTATTAATAGACACGTAAAAGCACCACAAAAATAACATCAACATTTATCTCGTAATTTATCATTTCTTTTAGAAATTAGTGACCACCGACCCAGAGAAAATGTAACCGTAATTAAAAAGAAACAATTATGGTTCCGTTGTAACAACCCTAAATGGCCAAAATGAAAATAAAAAACGACTCTCAAGATTTTCCGATAAAAAATGCGGTAATTTAAAAACAAAGGAAATTACAAAGACAAGTAGAAAATAAGATTACGCTAAAATACGTTTGCCAACTGAAAAGAATTACGTCCAACTTGATTGAAATGAAAACATGACTTGCTCCGCAAAAGTTCATCAGTTGAATTCATTGTAACAGAAGCCAAGGCATACACAACAAAATAAACTTTTCAAGTTGATTATAATTTTTTTCGGAAGTTTGCGTGTGTACATATGGTGTTTACAATTTTGAATATACGAACCGACCACATTATTTGTAGTTTAAAATAGGGTCTTCAAAATCTACTGGGACCCAATGACCGGAACATTTCTTTAATTAAGAAATGCAAGTGACAAAATCAATATCGTTATTACAAAAACAAAATTTGCTGCTTTCATACGTTGAAAATACTTTTTTGTTTTATATAGCTACATCCTTCATACAATTAATAATATCTTAATTTAAGATTGAATTTTCCGCACCTTCGCTTGAAACGACAAGGAATAAGATTAAATTGAAACTGAATTCAAGGTAATCGAAAATTGAAAAAAGGGTATAACAAAATATTGCTCATAGAAATAATATTACCAAGCGAAACAGTGAAAAGTAGCGAATCAATTTCTAAGACAACTAAGCAGAAGAAACAAAATTTGTCGTTTCCATGTAAACTAGCACTATGAGCGCATATTATCCGGCGAGCAGAAGCCAGTAAGAGTCATCGTCAAGTCGTGAAATGCATATTAAGTTTTGGCGTTTGTTCAGTGTAGAGCGCTATAAAGAAAATATCATTTAGTCGGTGATGGTGCCTGTTTCGACGGCGCGCGCGTCGTCACTGGGTCGAACGTCGGGACGCCTACCAGAATGTCAGTGGGCAGCTTGAAGCCATCCGACCCAGTCGACGCCAGTCCGATGCAGAGCGTCTCCGCGGTGGTAAAAGATCGGTGAAACGTGAACTTTGTTTCGGGCATGTGACCATCAAGCGATGACGCACTTGGTGCTAGTTCTTGTGCTTGTTGCAGCTGTACGGACGGGCGCGTGTCCTGACATGTGCACGTGCACGAGACATCCTTTCCAACTCAATCGTACATCAGTCAAATGTGACGATTTCCCTTCAAATGTTACTCAATTAGATCTATCAACATATGATCTAACTCTGGACACTGTCGATGGAAACCAATTAGGAACTATTATCGAAAGTCTGGCGGAAATTAAGCTCCCATATCTAGAAAGGTTAACAATCGAAAGAAGCGCTTATCCGGATTTAATTAATCTGACTCTCTGCGACTTGGAAGGCTTGCGATATGTCAAGCTTTCAGGAAATAACATCGACGAATTACCAGAATTAAATGTAACTACTTTACAGGTCTTGGATCTGTCTAACAATTCGCTTGTTAGTGTCGGAGAACCGTTTAGGACATTGCGGAATCTCGAGAGTCTCAACTTGAGTGCGAACTTTTTAACCGTGATTGATTCGGACAGTTTTAGTGGACTAGATTCTTTAAAGTGTTTAGATTTGTCCAATAATAATTTGACGAGTCTAGATGATTCTACTTTCACACCACTTCAATCATTACAATATCTTAATTTAAGCTCTAATCGATTACAAGTCCTCAATGAAAGATGTTTCATTAGTTTAGTTAAATTGCAACAACTTGATGTGTCTTTCAATCGTTTAGTTCGTGTAGAACTGGGTAGTTTGCAACTCCCGAGTCTAGCAAGACTACTTTTAGCTGGTAATTATCAACTGGGAGCTTCCCGTGAGCCAGTTCTTATTGTGGGAACTGGTCAGAGACTTCAAACAGTTGATGCATCCAATATTGGGCTTGAACAAGTCCCTCCAGCTCTGACACATTCTATTCGAACTCTTCGTTTGGTGGGCAATTCTATAAAAACAGTAAGATGTGGCGACCTTGACTCCTACCCTCTCCTCCAACTCCTCGATTTCAACTCAAATGGTCTGGAAGTGATCGAAGACGACGCTTTAGGCCGTCTAGATTCCCTCTCCATTCTATACTTGACCAACAATAACATGATCGACATTCCCAAAAGTCTCTCTGAAAAACTTAAAGTCCTTCACTTGGAACACAACCGAATCCAACAAGTGCGAACAAAAGACCTTCAAGGTTTAATCGCTTTAGAAGTCCTTCTCCTCAACGACAATAAAATCCGACTCATCGAAGCGGATGCCTTCAACCAGCTGACAGCTCTCGTTACTCTCGACATTTCTCGTAACCCGATCAAAATCCTTGAAGCTGGCTGTCTGTCCGGTTCAATGGCCCTCCAAGTGCTCCGTTTGGCAAACATCGCGGTAGTATCACCGCCCAAAGAAGTGTCATTTCCTTTGTCATCCACGGAACATTTAATCACGTTAGACCTTTCTAGAAGTCCAGGATTAGCACGACAACTCCTTGCAGATACTGCTGCTCTAGCCGCTTCTAGACAATTACAAGAGCTTGATTTATCTTTCACCGAACTGGAATACATCCGCTCGGATTTACTACACTTCCTGCCACAGTTACGAATTTTCCACATCCAAGGGAATCGAATCAACTGCACTCAGCTAGAATGGCTAGCGACTTGGATGAGGAGACAAGACGAGCCGGAATATAGAAAAATAACCTGCGCCAGTCCTCCGGAACTATGGGGAACGTTACTGATAGATTTACAAGACGTGGAAGTTTCTTCTTTCCGTCTTACCACACAAGCACCGACGCATAAACCCACCGAACATTCCCAAGAATTCAAATCTTTCCTTGAGAAGAACTTCTTCGATAACGAAACATCGTGGAGTTTTACTGAATCGGTTCTAACAAATGTAAATCAAAGTGGCAAAACCGAGATTCTCCGGGATTTAGCCAATGGCTCAACGGAGCCAACTTTTAACGCACACAATAATAAGTCGGAGGAGTTGTTCCCGGAGGTATCGTCGGTCACGTCTGACGTCGACGTTAATTCGAATTCTTCGCATGAACGCGGAGAAATGTCCATGTTCAGCGCAGGAGAGCGAGAACGGGTACATCCTCGACTATTCGTGCTAGCGGCGGTCTTGCTAGGAACAGCAGTGGCGCTGACCATGTTGGCGATAAGATTTTCGAGAAGGAGGCGGGTGGCGATGAGATTACAGACAGAGGACGTCGAAGTGAGCAGTCTACCGGGAGTAACGGAGTTATGGTGACATCTAAGACAAGTGGACGAAGAGCGAACAATTCTTTATGAAACTACCTTAACTTAAGCGATTGTAAGTGCTTGTGATAAAAGTGAATTATACTTTTGTATGACTGAGCCATTTTTTTACTTAAACTATTGTAAGATAATGAATATTTTAGAAAGATTTAACGGGACGATATTTACAATTTTGTGTCATTAAATAACGGTGTGATATATTTTAAGTAACGCGAAATGACGATTATTTTAATAATGAACTGTTAGTTTAAGGTGTCTTAATTATATTTACAATTTCATTTCCAAATGTTCATGTCCCGGCAGAATATACTTAGTTTTTGCTACTGATTGTAAATACTTGTCTAATTTATATTTAATTACAACGTTTGTTCTATGTATTGTGATAGTCCCATATAAATTTAAAAAGAAAATATAGACGTATTTAAAATATTATGTTGCCAATTTTGTTCGTGTTTCTACCCTCTAAGCAATTTTAAATAAAAACTACATTTCTATGTATAAATTCATCATATATATTACAGTTAAACTCTAGAACAAAATAGATAACAAGCCAATGCTAACAATGTAATGAAAAAATCATGTATGCAAACATAGTTTGCGATCATTTTTATTAATGTCGATACGTTGGATATATGGCATTTGTTAGCCGCAGCATCAAATGTAACGTTGGCTTTTATTTAAATTAAATCAGTTTCCATTAATATTTCAATTTTTAATAAAAACAGAAAATTATACAGGTCGTTTTTATCAACATATAGATTTCACAGATGAAATAAATGTTTTTAAATACATCTATCTTTTTATATTTTCCCAAGTGGAAAAACGTCGACTAAATACTACTTTTTAATTAAAAATTTCAAATTCAATCTCACGAAAATACTATACAATTACTGTATGATGTTCGAAACCAAAACTTTCTCCCAAAGTGTCAATTTCAAGTTTCCATTTGAGTAAGTTTCAGAGGATATGTACTGCGTAGAAAAACGCCTGTTTGGATTACAAAGAAACAACATGACTTTTCGCTTTTTTTTGAATCAAACTTGTTTCTACATATTCATACACTCACAAACATGGAGAATGCCCGCAGGTTATTTGAAAAAAACTTTTTAGATAATTCTTGTTTACGGTTTGGTTTTATAAAACCTGCAAAAAACTCTGAGTTGCGTAAAATCATTGTTTTAAAATTAAAAAAAAAATGTTTCGAACTTATGAAGTCAGTAGCTACTATGATTAACCAAAAAAATTCAATTCTGTTTTTAAAATTAGATCAAGCTTTCGCGTTATAATTAACATGCCATTTTATAAGTAGAATTTTTTTATTTAGTATCAACAATGAACAAGACAAAAAAAATCCGTAGTTGAATGGAAACTTCCGATAATGAGCAATAAACTGACAGAAATAAAACTTGAAATAAATCTGATTCTTTTATACTTTTTTATTGTTATGAGTAGAGTTCGCTAATCTCATATTTGCGCTATATAAGATGACTGTCAGACATTTATTACAGTGGTTTCATTATTCTCCGTTGTCAGTCTAAAGTCTGTGTTATCATCATTTATTTACTCCATTGTGACATCGTTACAGTATTCAATTAAATGAGATACAAAAGTAAATAATGCTAGCCAGATGACGTTAATCCAGTAGTACATATACTTTTGATCGAAGTGAAAATAATCTTTAAGCTATAAAATCAGTGTCCAGTTGAACGAAAATTTCAGTTTCGCCTTGTAGGTCGTTGTTGCCTCAGGTTTTCAATTTCCCATAATCACTGTAACTACTCCTCTGTGTACAGTAGCGTAAGAAAAATTGAATAGCCGTAAGCAGTTTTAAAGTAATTTCTCGATCAGACCATGAGATTCTGTTATGTTTCTTTCCACATGAAAACATGAAATAATCTTTTCTCAACGAGAAAATATACCGTTTACAATTTCCGAAGTGCGATTGTCTTATCGAACTCTATTCCAAGGTTTAATGGATGTTCGCATAGCGCAGCAAAACTGTTAACACTATCAGATTTAAATTTATATCGAAAGATGTTGATTTGCCTCGAGATGGGATGCACCCTAAATCGAAATCGCATGAAGCAACTTAAATTATCTCAGTAAACATTAGATAGATACAAGTTTGAAAATTATTGAAGTAATTTTTAGAGTCCTTGTTTAATTTTTAACTTTTGTTGGTTAACCAGCAATTTATCTTCAACCGATCAACTTTAACACAAATAAATCGAATGCTGCCTCCAGCTAAGCTTCACTATATGGACGATAGAATAACCGTCACCCGCCCTTTAGTGACTTGTAGTTTATTATCGGTGTGCTGATCTAATAATATGTCACTCGGCTGCCTTAGGCCTGTTTTAAGACTTATAACATAGCGTAAATTCATGAACTTTGTTTAATAAAGTTGATCGAAACACAGGAAATTAGGTAAATTGCGGAAAAAGATGGCGCTACGATTATAAATCTGAACGAGCTATCTTTAGCGATGGTGGATGATATTTCATTAAAAACCTTTATTAAATAAACAATAAATACACGCTGTGCAAAACATGCAAAATAAAAAACAAGAAAAGCGTGAGAATTATAAAAAGTAGGTAATTTGTCAGCTAGAAAATTAGCTATGATTTTGTTATAATAATATTTTAGCTGAACATTTTTTGATATTTCCATAAATCCAAGTAGGTTTGCTGAGATATTACGCAGATCTAATTTCTCCAATATAACGTTATTTTACAGACAAATGAAATTGTATAAGCCTGTGTGTAGAACTTGGAAATTAGAAACAATCGATTAACCATTTATTGGTAATTCAGCAACCTGTATAAAGGTTTCTCATCTATTTAACTTTCGACATTGAGTTCGCACTTTTGTGTAATTAAGTTCAATGCAACTTGTCTCGCATCGAGAATAAATGGGTTTGACTACAGCCCCAATTTTGCATAATCCATAAAAGCTGCAGCAAACTATATCCCTCTTTATGGGTGTGCTTTATTGCACCCTGCTTTAAACAACCTACTACAAAATAGAAGTGCTATATCAACTGTTTTAAACGTGTTTTTTATACAACTTCTCCATCTCGATTAAACTATATCAAGACTTTATTGCACCTCAAATAACTCAATGTTTTATTTAAACCAATTACTTTGTAAGTTTAGGAATGCAATTCACAACAAGTAATAACTAAGGATTATAAAATAATAAACTATGACAATAAACAAAGCTATAACTTAAACTCAAACCGTCAATTCCAAAGATAAAAATTCATTTTATAGCGTTTTGTTTTTGAAACGATTGTTTCACAAGCTGGAAATGTTATTTACCTACTTCTTATAAAAACTTACCACCTAAATCTGCGAAGAAGATGTCGCGCATTGCCAGGAATTCCTCCTCCGGTGCCATATTGTTACTCCCAAAGCAATTATTTTCAGGCCAAACTTCCCTGTAAAGGGTGATATAAAAATCGATTATCTTTTGTTTCAAATGTATTTTATTAGCTATATTAGCAAAAACTAACAAGTAGAACAACATTTCATTTCTTTATATACACGCGATGCTTGATCGCTTTATTTCCACTGAAAAAATGCTTTTTAAATGTGAAACAAATAATGTTGAAATTGCGTATATTGAGTCATGGAAATATAAAACCGCTGTATAAATTATACTACAATAATCTTAATATAGAAGCTTTTAGAACGACCATTTCGGCAAACAAATTAGGTCTTAATTTCTCAACGGTGGAAAAGTTGAGTGAACTAAAGGAAGCAAATGACAAGCAACTCGTAAAATTTATCGCCAAACTTCTAAAGTCCTTAATAAGTAAAACAAGCTTATGCAGAGCAAATGTAACATAACCACGGTACGCCTCATATTATAGTAATTAGGTGTTTAAGCGTTAAGTTAAACTTAAATGCCGTGTGTTTGCGCAGGTTAATTAGTTTCTGTGCGAAACACAAAGTTTGCAAGTTATGGAAGCTTAACGCTATTTCTTACTATGTAAAAATTATTCAAGCAAATAGAAAAAAAAGATAAAGTTGAGTAAAAACACAAGCAGGAAATAGGAGACTGACAAATCAATACAGGGATCTTACTAAGCAAGAAACGTACCTTGCAGCACGCAATAATCCTATTGCACTTTCATAGTCGCCATTTCTCAACTTCCGCTGGATATTTATCATGGCTTCAGTTCTGAAAAAAAAATTTAGAGCATATTGAAATCAATAGAAACATCCTCTTTTTTAATAGTATGAAACATTTTAACAAAATTTATTTCATTTTGTAGTCTGCCACTCCGAGAATTTTACTGCTTTTTTGTTGCTGTAATATCCTACAAGACGAGACTTGATGGTAATATTCGTTTTGCTATTCGTTTTACGGCAATTTTTGGAATTAAATATTCACCATTCAACAGGCTTGAAGTTCTAAGTTCTAAGAAAAAAAAACAGCATTTTTATTTTTTTTTTGAGTTTTACGACATTTCCTTATGTAGTCGTAACTCAACACAAAAGAAAAAATTCAGCGTAATTAAATTTGAAGCAATAAAATAGAATGTAATTCTATTTTATGACATACTTTTGTTCGTCTATAGGAATGTCAGAAGCAGCATCAAATGGGACGACATCTGTAGAAAAATCTGTGTTTCCTTCAAGAACGCTGGACAGTTGAGGAGAAACTTCATCCCAAAGACTATCTAAATTTATGTCTGGTTTTTGCGCGACATCTTGAATCCCTATAAAATATAAATTACAAATTAAGAATCAACTGCCAACAAAAAACGTATTGTAGTTTGTTGAAATATGAATTGTTGCAAAAAGTTGAAATTTTATTTTGAATTTAGTAAAACAAAAGAGCAAAAAGAATATATGTTTCGCAAAAGTAAATATAAATGAATAATAATCTCGCGGCAAATATTGGATGAAGGCAGACATCCAAACGGATCAACTTATTCAAATATGAAAAATGCACTCCAAGAAACTGTTTCGCCAAATGACAAGCAAACAAGCTGACATAATATTCAAGAAAATCTTGTCTTTTATAAGAAAAATAACTTTGATCATATTTTTCAATCTATTAAAATTTTCGCCTATTGAAAACCCACTTACAACGAAGTAAACTTTTGTCAGAAAAAACGTCCTCAAGATTAATGATTATCACAGATAACAAACACATTACTTACCAACGTAACAATGGAAAATCTGTTATACACTTACCTTTCGTCCTTTTCTTTTTCCTCTTTCCTTTTTTCTGCACGACAACGGAACCATTCGCGGAACAAAAACTCTCCAACAGCTTGATGAAAATGTGCTGCGCTTCCATCAGATCTTTCAAATATGCATTAGACATTTTCAATTCATCATATGTAATTAACAAAGTAACTATAAGCTCGCGATACTCTAATATGTAAAATATGTTGCTCTTAATTACCCTGGCTGAATCGCGAACAGTGTTATCTGGTGATTTATCCATAACGCATATTGTATGTAAAAGCTCTTTGTATGCTAACAGAGCAAGATGAAGTCGTCTAGACCAAAGAAGAATATTCTTTTTGTCGGTTTGTATCATATCGAAGAATTTCTCCATTAATTGCTGGACGTAGCGGAAAGTTTGCACCGACATGGTTTCGCTGAAGTGATAGTAATTATAAGACATTATTTCAAAGAAACACTGAATTATAATGAACAGAAGTAAACGGAATGTGAAATATGCAATGTTATAAATTAGTCTGGAAAGTTCACAAAGTGTAGACTGAAGTAAAAATGTATAACATTTGAGAAAATCCTTGAATCTTTCAAGAAACTTTTCGTTGAAACGCATTATTTTTTCGCGATAATAACTAGATAAATTTATTACGTTATTTACATTTAATTAGTGAAAGCTGAATCTTCCGGAATTTTAATTGAAAAACTGATGGCTCTTTTAGCCATAAACTGCTGTATTCCGTGTGAAGGCCTCGGAATGGAAACAAACCTGATTTGTGTAAATTAAACAAATTGAGTAATTTAACGGCTATAAAAAGTAGCACGAACATTTAACTCTCGACAGGACAAGCAAAGTGGATTAAAACATGCAAAAGGACTTACCTAACTAATTTAACTTCAAACTTATAACATCTATTAAATTCCATGAAAAACCTAAGAGCCCATAAATAATAGGATTCATCGTGGGCTTGGGCTCTAGCTCGGACTAAATTATCCTTAACGTGATACATAAGCGTGTTATAAGCTCCATTTAAAAATTCAACACAAAATTCTTTGAGAAACAATCTGATGCTGAAAGCAGAACGTCTTTCAAACGTGCTACTTTGAAGGGGCATACGATTTTTCGGTGTTTTTGATTTCGATTTGTCATGATCAAAATTCAATGCTTCTAGTTTGTTTAAAGGCTTGTGATAAATTAGTTCATTGTCACTAATTGACTTCATTGATTTCAAAACAAAGGTGCCTCCAAATCTCGAATGTCTGAAAATTGAGACTAAATAAATAACATTTATTTTGCTTTAATTAAGTACACTTATCAAAAAACTTAATTATGAGAATGATGCACATCGATAAACGCATACATCATCGACAATTCGCTCAATAATGAAGTAAATACAATTGGTTCAATGGTACCTGCTTCAAAAAATAGCATACATTTTGCAAATACAGAAGGAATAAATATTTTAGCTATTTTATCTAACCAAACACAACTGTGACCTAATAAAGAAAAATTAAACACGGCAGGGCAACAAATTCAAAGTTTAAATTAGAATTATAAAAAATGCAAGCTAAAAATGGAATTGAAATAACTATTGTTCCTTCATGTGCAACGCTTTAATTAAAAAAATCCTTTTTGAAACTCATTTTATAAAAAATATGCAAAAGCGTATATTTTTTATAGCAGTTATTTTTTTACAAGTCACTTCCATTGCGAATATAATCCCTGCAAATTATATTCAAGTTGACAACGAGGTTAAATATTGATGGAAAAATGAAAACAAAGTCACTGCTTTGAACATGACTTATAACATTTTATACTTTTGACAACCACCATACTTGAAGAGATAATTGCAAGTCAGACTCATAGTAATATAAGAGTTCAAACTGAAAAAAGCATTTTTTTATATTTATTTTTGCATTCCTTATGCAGCTCTACCCACTTATTCCATCTATTATCATTTATAGAATAATCCATTCTCGTAGGCGGTTGATGGAAAATTAATAACTGTTTCCTAAACCAAGCGATTAATCAACAGTGATCTGCAAATTCATAATCTAAATTGGTACCTTATTCTCAATGGCCAAGATAGTTTAAAATCATATTTTTCAGTAATTTATTTTCGTTAATTAGAACAGCTGCTATATGCAGAAAATTGAAATTAACATTTTGCATGAGAAAGATGTTGATGAACAGTATTTGCAAGTGAATAAGCATACTATAGTAGAATTCTTTTAATTTTACCCTGAAGCATAAAACTGTTGTCTTTCTCGCTCTTCAAGGGGGTAGGTAAGAGCAAGTAAGGTAAGCGTTTTCGCTACCTGCTACGTGTTCATTTTATTTCACTTAATTGAATAGTAACAACAAAGACAAAACTTGAGGCGTATGGAAGTGTTATTTGACATAGTTTTATGACTTTAGAAACAAAGTGAAAAAATTCTACTATAAATACAAAAACAAGAATTCTACATGAGTCCGCAATTGTAACAGAAAATTACCTCAACTTAAATTCACTGAAAATTAAATGAAAATATATTCCTTTGATTAAAATGATAAAAAAAACATGGTAGTTTCGTTGATTAGAATGTCGACCCAAAATTATGAAAAAAGTAGAAAATATGAGAAGTAGATAAAAAGCTTTAAAGAAGCAGCTGCACTACATATTGTTCTGTGTACTTGGCCTTCAGATACGCTGACTTACTACACACATAATTAATATTGTTTTGAACTTGAATTTATTGCTATTCGATACTTATTTAATTACAACATTACAGCTTTTAGTTTATTAAAAACACCCGACCCGGTTTGACCTATAATGTTATTAACTTCTCTAACATAACGAAAAAAAAACATTTAGAATAATATAAAAAGAAAGCAATAAAAGTTGCTGAAGTGAAGTTGAAAATCAAAATTTTTGACTTCTTTAGGTTTTGTGTCATTTTTTATTAATTTGGAATTTATTTTGGGATTAGAAACAGAATTTCGAAAAACAAAAGACTTTTTTGCCAACTGTTTCGAGGCTGCCTTTTACTGGCCACTTCTTTAGGGATGTTAATTAATATTTGTTGGTATCATAAATGTGTAACTACTGTCACATGGGATTGTTGAGTATAAAAATTTAATAAAAGACTATCATATTTTTGTAGCACAAAATTAATTAAGCTAAAAAAAGTTGAAAGTACCTAAAGTTTATCGAATAAATATTCTAATCTGGTTATGCGATTAAAAAATAGTAATTTTTGTATTAAGTGCGCGAAATGAGTGTTTTTTTAATGGCGCCTGAGAATGTTATTTTAGTCGAGACCGCCAGGTCGAGACCTAAAAGACATTCGAAGGCGCCATTAAAACATGAATTTCGCCACGAAATACAAACAACGTTTTTTCTACAGCCTCCAGATGAAGAAAAAAGTAACAGAAATTAGTTGGAACAAAATGGTCTGATAAATGGAGTTGCTTGCATGGTTACGATGATAAATAAAAGTGATAGTTGCGAAAAATTTGTCACAATAGGTATTTTTGTTGAAGAAGTGTGATGGATTTTAGCAGCGAAAACGAAATAGATGCAATTGCAAGCGCGGCAGTGTCGAATCTTTTGCCTGCTAAATCAAGACCGCAGTACGAAAAAACGTATCTTCAGTTTCGGCAGTGGTGTTCTATGAAAAAGATTGATCAAGTAACGGAAAATGTTTTGTTGGCGTATTTGGAAGAAAAGTCTACCACCTTAAAGCCACCAACACTCTGGGCCCTTTATGCGATGTTGAAAGCCACCTTAAACGTTAAAGAGAATATCGATACACGTAAGTTTCCGAAGTTAGTGCCCTACCTGAAAAGCAAAAGCGTAGGTTACAGAAGCAAGAAGTCGCAAATTTTAGACAAAGAAGACATTAGCAAGTTTATTAATGAAGCAGATGACAAGATATATTTACTGATGAAGGTAAACTTATCATATTAGTGTAATACAAATCAAAACAACTCGTTTTATTTATAGACTGTGCTAATTTTGGGTATATCGGGAGCCCTTCGACGTGAAGAATTAGTTAAAATGAAGCTAACTGACATAGAAGATAAACAGTCTGTCTTAATTGTGAAGGTGCCTGATACAAAAACCCACTGCGAACGAATATTTACTGTTTCAAATTTAGAAAATATAGAAATTGTCAGAAAATATAGAGCTTTGCGGCCTCCACGGGCGACTAGTGACCGTTTATTTTTAAAGTATACCAACGGAAAATGTGTGAATCAAAATGTTGGAATTAACAAAATCGGAGAGATACCAAGTTTGATTGCAAAGTGGCTTAACAAAGACGAACCTAAAAAATATACTGGTCACTGCTTCAGAAGAAGCTCTGCCACTCTTTTGGCGAATGCTGGAGGTGATCTAATTTCAATTAAACGTCATGGGGGCTGGAGAAGCAGCACAGTGGCAGAAAGTTACATCGAGGACTCTTTGAATAATAAAATTGAAATTGCCAATAAAATTCAACCTTCTTCCTCCACAGAAGAAAACAAAATCACTCAACCTTCTACATCGGCTTCTTTTAATGGCGAAAATAACTTTCATTTACAAGCGTCTTCACTCAGGCCTCTGGGGATAAACGGGGGCACGTTTTCGTCATGCACATTTAATTTTCATATGTCAAAGTAAATATCTATTATTATTGTTTTGTAATATTGTTCTGTATAATTATAAAACCTTTAAAACTACCTCTCATTATCGATCCGTCTCTTCATTTCGGTTGCTGTTGATGTCTTTTCGTGTTACTAAAATTGTAACAGAAATAAGTTGGAACAAAATGATCTGAAAAATCGAGTTGCCTGCACAGTTAAAAAATATTATTTTTTCACTGTGAAACCGTGAAATTATACTTTTTATTTAGCGGAAATATATCAACAAGTATTTAAATCGTGTTGTTTTCACAAGAATTCACCTGAATACACGCAAATAAAGCAATAAAAAAAATATGCAATCGATAAAATTTAAACGCTAAAAAATCGTTTTACCTGGCTCCAGTGTACAGTTTAATTTTTTGTTGTTTTTGGTTATTTTCACGATGTCTTATCGCAAGAAGTTCAGCTTCATCTCTCATTTTTTCAGATTCGCTCCTCTCTAAAGCTGCCCGAGCAAGTTCCGAGGCTCGTTGTTCTCTCAACATAAATGACAATATCTCTAAAGTGTGCATGTAATAAGCTTTTTCGTCGACAGAACTTGTTAGATACAAAATTATATCTAACATTCCAGACTGATGTAATGCCCACAGCACCTATGTAATTTTTGAGAAATTTAGAAGAGAAAAATCATGATGAGAAAAAAAACCTGGTCGTGAATACTAGCATCGTTGTCAGGCCTATGTTCTGTAGTAGGGTCTGGAGGGACATACAAAATATTACGTATCAGAATCAGGATTCGCTCTATTATCAAGCTGTTTTCATCCCCTCGCTCAGCGTAACTCTAAAACAAAAACAAAAGCAAATAATGGGTGATGGTTTCTGATTGAAATTAATGATGAATGGACAATTAGTCATATGGAGATTTTGAGCTGAAATATCATAAATTATTTCCTGTCGAAATTTAAAATTCTAATCTATACGCATATGAAAAGATTAGCCACAAAATTTCATCATTAATAAAAAACAAATCTTTCCATTAATAAATTGATAAAGTTAATGCTGAGAAATTTGCGCCAAGTTTTCCGAAAAACCACTTCTTTTAAAGTGAATTGATTAAAATTTCAGGAACAACATAATTAAATTCCTAATTAAAAGCCGTATAGCAGAACAACTTGTTCAATAATTTCAATGTTTGGAACAACCAACCCATCAAAATAATGCACAAGCTTCAAATGTTACTTTGATGAAAACTTGTAGTTTTAGGTTCCATAAAAAAGACCTACTTTTTTCTACAATGTGCGTTTTTCATAAAAGGTCAGGTATTAAAAAACGTTTACCTTCCAACGAAGACCGACGCAAAACATTATAGTCAACAGAACAAACAAACTTCACGTGGCAATGGCATAAAACAGAGACATTAGCAATAACGGCGTCTGTTTCAAACATGCAAACGCCCCAAAACGTTTCCAGAACATTTCAGTAAATTACATCTAAGCTCCCTCCTATATACCACCACAATTGCAAAAAACCCATATTTTAGCATTTTCTAACTTTATAATTGAAATTCTACGAACGCGAATGATGAACATTACTTGTCAGAATAATTGCAAAAATGTAATAAACTATTTTTTTATTTGTAATTAAAAATTCGATTCAATGAATAGAACTATTTCAAGTTTGGCATTGTGAAACCAACTGTGTCAGCCACTAAGACAGAACAATCTTACGTAAACTGCCAATATTACTCCACTAACTAATTGGGAGTTTGCTGGAAAAGTTCGCGCGTATTTCACAACTGTTTCTCCAAGTTTAAATTAAGAGTAAGTCTTAGGTAAAATCATTAAATATTTAAATTGCTGATTTACAGACGATAAAATGAAAGCTTTATTCTAGATCAAAAGTTTCGTAATTTAGCAAATTTGTCCACAGATTACAAAACCAAAACCTTCTTAAATGAATTCAATAAATATCAACACAACGAATTCTAACAACTTCAATAGAACTTTCAAATTTTCAACACTTTTTATTTTATATTTAATTTGAGTTAAACAGTTTAGCGATAACAATCAGTTGCAGGATACTTACGATTTCTAAAATTTTACTCAGTCTGGTGCTAAGTACGGCCCAGAATGTTTCGTCGGCAAATGCTTGTTTGTAGCTCTTGAGATGATCCTCAATTTGTAGGTAATGGTTCCGCATTATTTTGTCCGTTGGAACTTCTTCATTCCATAGCATTAGTGCCGGAGTTGTTAAATTCACCATCAGCCTGGAAAATGTAAAGTCTCTAAAGGTTTCCCCATTATGTTTGTAATCAAGATTATTAATAGAAAACAACAATTTGACGATAATGAAACTTTTGTGTCATTTTTCACGTACAAAACAAAAACAAAAATTATAAAAATGAAAGTATTCTGGTATTCTCAGCATTTATTTCAATTTATTTTCTCCTAACCGTAGATAAGAGAAATTTCTAAGTTCAATATAATATAGAAGAGTACAAACATTTATTGAAATTTAAAATTATCTATTTTACACTTGCTATTAAGTAGTCATCATAACTCATCGTTTAAGCAACTGAACAGATGCTGTTAATCACTAATAAATTGCTAGTTTAGACATTCTGACAACAGAAAATGAATTATAATGAACCATTGACAATAACTGAAACCCAAAAACTAAATAAATGCTATTTCAAGTTAAATTTTATTTGATCTTCAAAGATCAGGGGCCCGATTCTTAAAATTCGTTTTCGTATACAAAATAGATTCGTATACGAAATCACCACAGCAACTGTAAGCTAATTGGCCAAAATCATGCGGTATCCAAGGTTTTGTATACGAAAATTATCGTACGCGTTTCAAGAATCGGGCCCCAGTTTAGATAAAAAATAAGTATAATGGGTTGCCTACTCGCGAAATCCATGAAGAAAACCCCATCAAAAAAAAAATATATATATGTACTGTAACTGTAAAAAAAAACTCATTTACCTCAGCAGCACATCAAAAAGGTCAGTTTGCTCCCAATAACTCTTTAATAACGGAATTAAATCATTTGTTAGAACTTTGATTTCACCAAGTTGTCTACGAATATCATGACTTTCATCATCTCTTCTAAGGTACCGTATTAGATCTTTAACAGTCTCAAGAGTATTAGAGTCTGCATAATACTTATTAGATTTCGCATCATAATAACCAAGAGCGCTGCACGTAGCGGCTAATTCAGCTGACAATAATGAAGACATCTTCCAATACAATCCACTATTAGTGCGTTAATTACGTTTATAGAGAATGAACAAAATTTTACATAAATCTAAGAACACAAACTTTTAAAGAATTCAATCTTTTAGATTTTAATAATATAAATAATAACTTTATAATGTAGCTTTATAATGTTCAACTACATTATAGGACTGATTGAACAGTCATTTCACATAGGATTAAACAAAAAACACATTATATCACACTATTATTAAAATCACACTTTTTTTCTGAATTCTGTTAAATTTGTTGTCAACACAAGACGATGAGGTTAGGTGTAAAAAAGGCGGGAAAGTAAACTTGTCAGCTGCTTGACGGAAACACTCGATAAGTCCCGAAATTTAAAACCATTCAATTTTTAATTTAAAAATATCTTATTGTTTTTTCAATGTTTTTTTTGTTAATTTGATATTTTTTTTCAAAACCTTATAATATCTCTAATCAAAGTATACAATTTAGTCTTTAATTAGAGAGTGTTTTGCCAGGATATTCACTTAGGAAAAGAAACACTTTCTTGCTTGAATAATAGAAAGCAATTTAAGTGAAAATGTAAACAACTGTTAATATTCTCTATACATCTTGAAATTTACATTTATTTATTATTGTGTTTTAGAATATTTGGTAGAAAGATGACATTTTGTCATAAAAACATAATCAAAATTTTAAGCCGTCTGCAGTGAAGCAATTTTATCGGAAATAAGTGAGGCACGCCTCCGTTTACATTTAAATTGCATCTTCCCTAAAGTTTCGATCAAATTTTCGACGAATTTTATTTAAATTTGTCAAAATGGAAATTAAACTTCCTACGCCGTTTCCGGTTGTTGGAAAATTAGGGATATCGACAGGTGAAACAAGATGTCTCATAAATAGCCAATATCCTATTCAATTTGTCATGAATGTGGTTAGTAACTTCCCAAATCAGAGCCCCATTCGTATGATTTATGGAAGTTTCAGGAAATAGGAACATTTAAAAAACAAATTTTATGCTTTTAATCAAAGAGGAGTTTTGTCAAATCGAAAACAAAGTCATTTTCTAAATTACTGAATTGTGTCACAATGGACAGCTACATATTTGTGGATTATTTATTTCCTGACTGAAGACGAGTAACATACATCCATATTACACCGAACAGATATTTCATAATACGGCGTCAGATGTAAATCCAGATGGAGTTTTTTTTGAAAGTGAATTTATGGTATATCATTGGACATCCATCAGGATTATACAACAGCGGAAATGATCATAGGTAGCAGTTGGTCCTTCGTAATAACGAAAATTGACTTGAACATCGTAAGTTACAAGTGAGAAACAGACGGATTCTTGGAATGTGCCTGCGTCGAGGGACGGGAACGTTAAGACTAGCATCCATCTAGCTAAGTGACAACATTTGCTAGGGTTCAACGGGAAACGGAAACGTCGTTTCTCTCTGATCGACTCCACAACTCTTCACACTAATTGAGGAACGACTTTTTACAAAGCTTTTTAATTTAATTTTACCGGGAAAGTCAATGAAAATTACTCTGACCTACTCGTTTAAAGAACTCTTTCAACAAATCTGCCAACTTCGACTTGAACAAATAATCAACAAGAAAAAAAACTGAAAACTCTGTTTGACTAGCGCAACTAACATTTACAAGCTTTTCCAAAAACATATAAAGAGTCCATAGAAAAGATAATACTTTTTATTTTAATGATAACACAGTAACTTTATGTCCTAAATCTACATGGAAGTTGATGGTTATCATATTCTGAAAAACTGATTCCTTGTTTTTCCCTGTATTCTTATTGAGTAAAATAAAGTGTTTTTATAAAAAGGTATGAGAATTCCATGGAATTCCAACGCAAATGAATCTTACAAATAATAATAATACTAAGTCTTTGGTTAGTCGTTGAACCAATCGCTGTATTATGCTAACGACAATCCAACAACAAAGATGTCAGACTGAATATTAAAAACATTGGCTTGTGAAATAATTTAAACATTTTGAAAACACACATTTCAGCATCTTTTAAACAACAAATTATCAGCAAATGAAGAGGTTCATTCGTTCCATATTCTTTGTAGAACAACTTACCTACATGTCTCTAACTGATTGATGAGTTAAAAATTGATTAATTGTAAGTGTCAATAGAGAGAACATGCCTTAATCAGTCACAAACACCACAAAAAATCATGGATAGGTCAGATAAAGACAAATTACTTTTGATTTAATATACTTTTTCGAATGTCTTCCCAAAAAATGGAAAAAGTAATAGTTTTTCACAATATGCTATCCAGAACACTGTAACTCCTACTAAAAATAAAATGAATGTTAAAATGTACACGTACCTTTTACATTAGATCGTATGCATATAAAATGAAGCCTAATCAAATTTCAAACTGACTGATTCCTTCCCCATTGCAAAGCAATTAAATATTCAATAATTTTCTCTATCTTAGGCGCTAGAATTAGTCTCAAATCCAACCCTTCAATAATTTCTTGTTCGACTCGACAGCACAAAGCATGCCGTCACAGAAATTTACTGTCCTCTGTGTGTTACGCTACAAATTAACGAAGCTTTACTATTGGAGAATACAGCGACGTATCAGTGCCATTCACTGCTATGCTGAGGCGAGAAGCCATAATTAACCAAGGCTGAAATTGGCACTAGTGGCACATTCAGCAATAGTTGAAGCTATTTTCATTTACTGCCGGACACAGCCGACTTGATTATACACATACCCTATCTCGAATACGATACGGGCTTCGATCTGGGAAATGGTTTTCGGATATCGTAATGACTGCTGCAGTTGCTTGCTTCCACGGAATCAACTTAACTAACAGTTATCTAAAAAGTCCGATAAGTTGACCAGATTCTTCTCATGAGAAGTATTTGAAAAGACTAGCTCATCCAAATATCGTTTTCTATTTTCTGATTTCAGAGACGGCTTAAACACAGTTAATTAACTTAAACATATTTACACTATCTAACAAATCTATTTATTAGGAGGAAGAAAGCTATTCGCCCTTTACTGTGTCAAAACTATACTATTATTATAAACGTTACAAATGCTATTTAACAAAATAAATGACACTAAAACTCCATGCTTTTGTTTTTTGCTATTTTAAGTGACTGGGGTCACACTCTGTTTTGTTTCTTAAAAGTACCCAAAAAAAATTCAGCTGCATTCACAGCAATTTCAGCAATTAAAAGTTTGAATTTAAAAAAATCTAACTATAAAGCTGAAATATGCGGTATGCCTTGAACTAAAATACAACACAAACGTAAACAAACAAGAAGTTAGAGTTGAGAGTTAAGACCACTTAATGCAAATGAAACTTCCACAAATTGTAATTTGGTAAAGTGGAACCGTCGTTTTGGCGCAAAAACCATCTAATTATCAAAATTGCGTTCGCGTATTTATTAGGTTTCCTCATGCCAAACAATTTAAATTAAAGCCAAACTAAGAACAGGTACAAAAAGCAAGTCAAACTCGAAGTTAACACCGATAGTACGTCTAATTAAATATTGGAACGGCGGCAGCAGTAAAGATGAGCCAACACAGCAGCACACGATTTCTGAAAGAGCTGATGTAATAGCTCGCCTCCTGCTGACTCCTGCAATCACACTCTTCATGTCAGCGTCATCTGGCGTCAGCTACGTGTAATTACGAGCTTGCTTTAATTACTAATGTAAACGACACCGATGTTAGCCTCGTCGACAAAGCTCAAACTCCGTATGCTGGTAGCGTAATAAATTTAGTTTTCCTACAATTTTTTTGTCAGACTTAAAATTGCTATAATTATTCTTGAGCTTGTCAGTTAGTTCATTTCAATTTTTTTAAGAAGAGTGTATCAAAGCAAATTTTGATGGCAATTCCGACATTCGCTCCATCAGCATTATCTGATGTTCTTTTTGTTATGCTCATTTCAGGCTTTCCAAATCCCCCTATTATACAAAATGGTGAAAAGTCTGTGCGTGCTTTTGGTCCGATTTCTTGCTTCAACTTTAAATTCTTACCTTACCTAAAGTTCGATATTTCTAGCTGACACGTTAATGTTGTTCATCTTTACTAAATTGTCACATTTTCTGAAACTTTTATCATTTGTCAATACTTGCCAAGTGGCAGGTAAAGAATAATTCAAGGCTTGTACAAGTTCTGATATTTCCAATATCTCTTGATGAATTATTTCTCTTAGTTTGCACTGAAACCTAATTGAATTCCGAGGAATGGTGCGCTGATGTCATAATATAAATCATCTTGGAAAATTTTAATATTGTAGAATGGGAGAAACGTACTCTTGACAGTAATAAAAGTAACAACTCTGCGATTCAACAATTGAAGGAAAGTGAGATTTTATGTTAAATGTTGAATGCTTTTATTCTTTTTGATAGTCTCCGGATGTTCATAAAAAAGTTAAACTTAACTATTTACTTCATTATCAACTTTTTTTAAATCATTGTTAAACTTTCATATTTTCAAGAATAAGTTTAAAAAATATAAGTTAACCTCCGTTTACTTGGAAAAGTATAATATGTAGATATGAGTAAGGAGTTCCTCTGATATTTACAGCCCCTCTATTAGAAAACCAGCTACATGGAGCAATTTATCTCTTGGGCATAGTTAAACGAACCACAGAATTAAGGATTGCGTTGTTCTTAAGCAGTGATACATAACAAATAGACGAAAAAATTGTTATCTCAGATACATTCCACACCTTTTTGTTTTACGTATTTTCTTTAGAATCTAATCGATCCGTCTACTTTAAGTTTATAGTGTAAATAATAATCTGCAAACTTACTGAAGTAAAAAGACTGTTAACATTCTTACTACTTTATTAAATGTAAGATAGTTTTGGTTAACCAAACAAAAATGAATAGAATAAATTAACTGAAACTTAATATAATGTCAGTTTATGTAAACAAAAGTTTTATTAAAACAGTATGGTCGAAATTAAATTTTCTAGAAAATTCACTTCAGCTAAGATTAAACTAAGTTCTCTGGTTACTGCTTGTATAATGTTGTTCTTGGTTGCACAAAGCTTTTGTAAAGAGTGTTGATATTTGCTGCAATGCCTCAGCATTCTAGAAAACACTTAACGAACGAATGAACTTAGGTATAAGGAATAATTACTTATACAACAAAAATATAAATTCTAGAGGGAGAAAACTTAGATTTATTCTTATTAAGTAGCTTTCACGGTAAATAGAATAGATATACTGAAATTTAGTTATTCCTTGTATTATTTATTGTTAGTGAAGCTATTTTATGTCGGAAAATCTTTTTGAAGTATATTCAGCTTCGGTTAAGTCTCTAGCAATCCTGCTTAAATATTCTGTTCATAACTAACGAGCTCTCTAACCATCGAGTCTGCATGATTCTTACTATAAAAGTCTGGATGCAGGTCCACGACACGCCACCTTGATCCGGGATTTGGCGCAGATTTATGATGTCATCTGTCCCCGGTCAAGCGCTAGAAGAGCCTACGCAGCCGTGATTGGAGATGTCAATGGCGGACGTAAATCCCCTGTGAGCTTCTAAATGCGATTCTATCCCTTTGTTGCGAGTTTGATGCTGGATCTTCGTGACCTCTGCTCCTTTCCTATAGCGTATGTCACTCCCTTACTGATAACTCCACCGGTTTTCTATAAATACCAGCTTAGAAGGATTATCTCGTATGAGGAGGCGGCTGTAAGTTTTTCAACAAACAAGAAAAGGTCGCACGGTTATTGCACATATTAAAACGGACGCGGCGTCTTAAATCACTGATATATCTGACAGAAAAATCTCTATGAAACTTCTAAATCTTAGTTTTTGCAATTAGCCCGAATCACGCTTGTCTTTTGTAACCTTAAATGATCGATAAAGAACTCCATTTCTGCGTTATCACCAATTATAAAAGATATGCAAATACAAGAAAAAGCTTTAATTAAGATTCCCCAGATAATTGCAATAAAAAGCTTAACAATGACGCCTTGGAACGGGCAAATTATACGGCTAAATCGAGCTAAACTACAATAGGCCACAATTTAAGAAGCTTTAGCTTAAGCAGAGGAAGAGACCATAGAGGCAATTTAGTTCTTTGTACCTTTCTTGTTACTACCACATATCTTGTTCCTATCCAATCACTTTGTTTTTATACAAACACACCTGTAACCCGAACAAATTAAACTGTAATTATTTCGCATTTGACGCTTCAGCGGATTTAGTTTAACGCCTATCCGCGTACACGTTTGCCGAATTTAATATAGAGAACGGGAATCCTAAACCGTATAGGTTGGTAGTTTCGCAATCCTTTGGAAATACATACCCCATAGAGAACTGAAAGTGTTATTTTGCGTCTGTATCCAAAGTATTCAGATGGCAGGATCAAATCTAAATCCGAGATTTTCAAAGATAAAGTCGTTCCAACGGACTGCCATTGCAGCTTAGGTGTGTTCGTCGATATAACCTACAGATTCTCATCAGCTCAGATCATGATGCTCTTTGCTAGATATCACGTCTTATTACATTGCACTGCTCTCTTCTTATTACAATAACAAATACGGGGTGAATATTATTAGCTGGCTGACAACTAAGCCTCCATAATGCGATAGAGCTTTAAAAGTTGGGGGAAGTTCTTCCATCAACTTACAGCTAAATTATACAAAAAAGTTATTAGCAAACACATCCAAATTCAGTTGGGTTTCCTTTGAGCAATCTGTAGATACATATACTCACTATTTCTATGTTATCTTTTTCATTGTTCGCAAAAAGGTATACTTAATTTCAATTCGTTAATAAAAAGAATGTGGCTTATATGAATTTGCCCAAGTTTCAGAAAAAGTATTTAATCATAAAATAAAATTACTATCACGACAAATTTTTGAGAAAAAAAAATTGTAAAAAAATTATATGTCTAGAAGTTTTTGCTCATTTGCGTAATGTACCTAAGCGAACTTCAATTTTAGATTTAGGTTATTTTTTATTTTTTTACATTTAGTTTTCCATTATCTAGAATTAAGGGTTTTCGAGTAAATTGCTTTTTTGTGACTGTATCTGAGCTTTTCCCTAAGCCTGTTTAAGTACTTGATAAAATTCTCAAATACCATTATTTGAATTATACAGGGGTACCAAAAGTATAGGAGCAGATCTCTGCACATAACTGTATGTTGTTCCTTTCAGAACATTTCTAGATACAATTATTTTAGTAGAAACTATGATTTGCTTTTATCTATTGAATTAATTTTTAAGTAAGTAGCACTACTGGAAGAATTATTGAATCAAAGCTGAATAAAAATTAAGCTTCCTTATTTTCATTTAATAACAAGATAAGCTTAATTTTTAGATAAAACGTTAATTAGCAGTAAAATTTGAGATTCAATTTAGATTTGCTTTTGAATTACTCCTTAATTTTAATTTGGATATTAAACCAACAAATGTTCGTAAGGTAACTTTGTCAACACTGAACTTTGCTACAGTTGACGACAATGTGTCTCTTTGAAGTTAGAATAGGATTCAAAGAAACTGTAAAAATTCGTCTATGAATAAGCTATATTTCGAGATTCCGCTGACGTCGAACCTTCCCCTCAGTCCAATAAATATAGCCAAATTAACCCAATAAATCTGAACCATAACCCGATCTACAAGGTGGAAGTCTCTATTCCTTTATGACTAAGGCAATATATTGGGGAAGGAACAACCCCACTATAGCATGAACTGTGGAATATTGCGCATTTTAATAGTGACTGAACGGGCAAAACTTAAAGCCTAGTGTGGCCGATTGACCCATGAAACTCGTAAAAAAGCCTGTCTGCATTTATAGAGGAAAATTGTGCAAAGCTCCTTTTTTATTTGCAACTTTCGGAAATAAATGTAATGGTGGTGATCTTGTCTATTATTCAAAACCAAAATTTTGTTTGTGAAGTTACTTGACAGAAAGGAAAATTGAGAAGTTTGAGTTTTTAATTTTAATGTGATATAAAAAGCCCCACTTAAATATGCATTTTTATCTGTAACTTTTTGGAGCAAATGTAATTATGGTGTTTTCGTCTATTATTCAGAGTTGAAATTTTGTTTGTAAAGTTATTTGACAGGAAAAAAATTGGAAACTTTGAGCTTTTAATTTTAATGTAAAATAAAAAGCCGCACCTAAATATGCATGATGGTTTATTTTTGAGTTTATCCGATAGATGGCATTCATAAAATGAATAAAACTACAGTTATTTGTAAAATGGATTATTGGTATTAACGTAACAAAAAATTATATAAAATTTCTATATCGAAAATATAATTATTCAATTTACGAATTAAAACTGGAACTGATCATAAGTTTAACTTTAATCTTACTATTTTTTTTTTCTAAAATTTTTAATATTATTGCGGTAGATTTTTTCATTGATAGATACATTAGAAGAAATAAATTGATCTCAGAGTCTACTTGCTACAAAAATTTGACATTTGATTGATTGATTTTAGATTAAAAACATAAAAAGGGTTCAGTGGGTCTAAATGACAAATATTTTCTATCACTGTCTTTTCTTCAGATGCATTTTATATATGGGGTAGAATAATTAATGTTATTCTCATTGGAATGACATAGTCGTTTTTAAGCCCTGTTTATAAATTTTTAATATATTGAATTATATTTCTTGTTTTTCATCGAGCTTGTTGACGTCTTCGCATGTCTACTTTAGTGGAAATGCGCCACGTGTTTTTTGAAGCCTATACTGGCGGTAGTGACCTTATGCGTGACCAGGGTAGAAGATGCCTGCGTTTCACAGCTGACTACAAATGAGTTGATCTGATCGACGAGCCGGTTATCGGTTTATTTAACACCCACTCTTCGACCGTTGGCTTTTATTGCTACACCTCTGTTTTAATTGCAATGAAATAGGTTTTGAGATGTATAGTTAATATAAATCTTTAAAAAATGGTCCATTCTTGTAACAAACATAGGAAAATACTTTTGCTTTCTTCCTTTCCTTTTACCATTAAAAGAGTAAATCTAGCAAAAAAAGTTTCAAAGTAAAATATTACAGAACGATATAGAGCCCAGTCGCTTGGCCGCCAGTGTTATGATAAGCATGAAATTTGTTATTCGAAAAAAGGAATTTCGCCAATAGATATGTCCCAATCAGAAATTTGATTTTCGAAAGTCAATTTCCTTTTTCTGCGTGGATTCGATTCAGCAAGACATTTGCACAAAGAGACTTGAAAAGCTCCCTCAGGATGACCGAGAATGATTCAAATTCTCTCTAAACCTCAAATACACCACCATACATTCATTCTATCCCGGAAAAAAACAATAATTTCCATCCAATAGAGCATGTCTAGTCGGTCTAATCTTCTTTGATTCTTTGTTTTACGTTTTATCAAAACTGAAAGCTAGAATTTAATTACGACGTTCAACGGAGACGATGAAAAATGCAAAAAGAAATAAAAATCCACAGCTTGGATGGTTTTGTTGTTTAAAAACTGTTTGCTGCAATGTTGTGCGTTTGTTCTTTCACATGTACCACAAGACACTAATGCAAAATACATTTTTAAATTTTAATAAGTTGTTTCAGTTTCAACGAGTTTTTAAACAATCACAAGGACGAAAGAAATTTCCGTTATTTGTATTTGTTTATGTATGTTCTCCAAAACCAGTCGCTGTACAAATTAGCTCAAAGTAGCAACAAATTCCCAAAGTTTTGCAGTATATTCATTTAGTAATAAATAAGCAGAACTTTCCATTCTCATTCTCTCGAATGCAACACGTAATTAGACGGTCGATGTGAAACGATAGGTTTTCTGGATCAGCGAATGTGTCAGCTGCAGGAAATCTTAGTGGAAAGCCGCTTGCAAGCTGCTCTAGTAAGATAAGAAAATGAGATCTTAAAGGCGCAGAGCAAACCCCCAATTCCGCGACTGGTTTGAAATCGTTCCGAGTTTTACTATCAGCTGAGCCGATTGGATTGACGACTGTTGTTGATTCAAACAGCAAACAACAATACCAAAACTGAAAACGGCTTTTATTCGCGTTAATTAAAAAGCTATCGCTGAAAACACTGTCACACCAAAGTATTTCAGTCGACAATAATGCAGCTTTTGCATTAAGTAATTTATTATGGAATTATATTAAGAACTAAGATGATTTAGAACTCATAGGTTTTAATTCTCAGACATAATTCTCAGTCGACCGTTATTTGCTAAAACACTAAATGAGATGAAGTTGATTAATCTTAACAGCTGCTGCTGAAAATTTAAACCTATTTTATATATTTTTGTTAATTTTCGCAAACTGTTAATTAAGACTTCAACATTGCGTGGGTTTGATCATGAACATTGAAATTTTTGCGAAGGCGGAGCTTTGAAAAGCTCTTTGTGAAATTAATTTTAAAATAAATGTGGTTGAAAGTAGTTTAAAGTTAGGAAAAGTCACGCATACTAGGCAGCAAGATAGTCTCTATTACGGGAATGATTGCTCCACTCCTCCGGGACTCCACCCATCTTTCCAAACGAATAAGCTGGAAACAAAAACATACAACTGAAACAAAAAAGCTGATATTATATATTCAGACCGTTGATCAAATCTTTCAAAAGAAGGGGAAATCAACTTTTCCACAATGATTTATTTCAATTATTCATTATTCAGAGATTAACACATAATCTTCACAAACAATTTTTCATTACTTTTCATTTTAAATGTCTTTTGATTTGAAATTGTTGATGTAGAAAATATCACATTTGAAAGCTTTTCCGAGGAATGGAGATTTAAGTCTATTCAATTCTCAAATCGAACAATTTTCTTAGAAATGCATAATCTGGGACTACTTTTTGGAAACACCAAAGTTTTAAAAATTACAAAATTATCAGAAAAAATGAATTAGCTTGAACAAATGCAAAAAAACGACAAAGTTCAATTACAGTTATCTGTTTCAATTACCTTCACCCATCCTAAATCAACAAGCCTCTTGTTTGATTTGTTAAATCATTTATAATATCTTGATATAGATTTAACATTAATAAAGATTATTTTTTGTCACACTTGGTAATTGTAAATTTAGTTTGTGGATGTGAAAAGACTTATGTACTTAATTCATGCGCTTAAATCTTCATAATGAGCTGTTCTGATTAGTTGAAAAAAAGATAATGGAATTATTTGTTTTTGCTGAATTGGCTTTATTAAGTGTGAAATTGCAAAGTTCTAATAATTTATCAACAAAGTTGGATGTCATATAATACATTATGCAGATTTTAGCATATTTCAAGCAAATTCCTGTTAATTTTGAGCTCGGATGATGAAGCTTCTATAATTCACATGTTAGAAACTTCCGAATAAATATTAGTTCCGATTCTAACGCCACATCGTGTCAAACTTCAATAAATACGGAGGAATATATATTCACATCGAAATAATAATAGAAACCAGGCCTTTGAAACTCTCTGTATTGTCAAGGAATACTGTTTGCGTTTCAAATCACGAATTTCACACTTATCTTGATTAGTACAGAACAAACATTATCAATCTTTAATTTAAAACAAAGTGGTTTCTGTTTTTATCACTTCCGAAATGAATGTTTAATCTATTTGCACTTATCAACTGAACTGCGGCAACTATTAAACATACATCTCAATCTTCAATGACGCTGGAAATGCACTTTCCTGAAATAGATAATGATAAAGCGTAAATCTAGCTTGAATTTAATTAAAATGCATAATTTAGAACCAAAAGTAAAGTGATTTTAAATGAACGGGGAGTCGAAATTATAAATCTGTGCTTGCATCTCGAACGTGTCTGAGTCGAGGACACGTGCAACATAAACGATGGTTGTCGTGTGCACATATTTTAATTCTCTGAAATTTATGAGATCTTCTCTATCTACTTTCCTTAATTTCCGTCGTTTCTTTCCGTTTTCATTTTCCAACAATTTCGCGTTTGCAAGCGACAAACGTACCGGATTAGACATTCAACCGCTTCTCTATCCCGCTTCACACCTGCACAGTTTTGCATATTTATCTTAATTTCTAGAACGATAATCCTCTAACAACTAAGCACCACCAAGTTGCCAGCAGATAGCAGAAAATCCCAATCTAAACTGCAAGTACTTTCAAAAATTGTCCTTCAGTTGAAAGGAAGAAAGCAAACATTAGCCTTTATGTCTCAGTCTACGATTGTAGATTCGTTTTAATTTGAATGCTATGTATAAAATATTTGTTGATGTGTTGATCACTTAAATAAAGAACAATAAATAAAAAATGTAACCAGTAACCACATTTGCAAAACTGTGACATAGAAAAATTGAATGTTTGGATGTTACTACGATTATTATTTTGCTGCAAAATTATTCTAACATTCCGTTTCCTATCAACAATGATATTTTCCTTCTGATCGTATTATTTGAATTTTTAGCACCAGAAAATTAGAGCGATGTTTGTGATGCCCCAATCGTCGTCTAAGTTACGACATTACAAAATTAAGCTTGTAAGTTTCTTTTTGGAAGAGAAGTGAACATTAAGCTCTAGGTGCAAACTTTGCAGGAATTATAAATTCAAGTCTGCTGTGCACTATTGCTACGATATTATAAGGATGTATGGATATAAATTTATGGCGTGCCATGTGGTTCCTGGCAATAACAATTTCCAATCCACAGCTGCCACTGATGCGTACGAATGGTAGAAATCGTCTAAGTTCCTGCCATAGTAACCTATATAAATGAAGTTAATATTCTCGCCACGAGTCTATGTCAATCCGGCAACTTGCATCGAATCTCTTCTAAATTTATATTCAGATGAGCTACAGTCCATATGAACTTCACGCTCTTAAGCGAAAGCATCATCGACGTTTTTTAGAGGTCATTACTCTTTTTTTCTTCAAGGCCTTACAAATGGAATAGAAAGAGTGCAATAAAATAGATATGCTCTCAAAAATTACTATTATAAAATCTCAAACGTGCTGTAATTTATATTGTTTTTAAATATTTTTCTAATATTGTTTCTTCTTCGCTAGAATTTCATTTAAAAAACAGCAACGTTTGAACGCTATCATTATTTATAGGCAAAAGAAATTGGAAAAAAAAGAAAATAAAGTTGTTTCAAAACAACCCCAGAAAATATACCTTTGATGTTGAAAAATTGGATAATTAAATTGAATATCGTGCCATCGATCAAAATGATAGAAATATCACGAAACGTTATTTTTTTTAAAATACCAACTCTTTTTATTAATAAATTCAGTATCACTTACTTGAAAATCGCGTGCCTTCCGAAACCAGCAATAGATTATTTTAAGCTTCCTGAAGCTCTACAACTGCTAAAGCAGAGCTCGGAAATAACGGATTGCCTTATCGCAATACGAAACAGAAGTAATAATAGTTTCAGCATTAAATTCATTTAATGAAACTATAAAGAATCATACAAAGCTTGAGTACCAGTGCAATAAACGTTCGTCTTAGAATCAAGAACGTAATATTTTACATTGTTGTGATATTAAATTAAAAACAAGTCTTGCTTCAAATTTGTGAAGATCATTGTGTGAAGCCTTCAGTAATTTTGTTTTAATCCAGTTACAATTAAATTTGTTTGTGTCTTATTAATTTTGGCTTTGTGCGAATTATTCAAGTCTGTCTACGAACAGCGATAATTAATTTAGTGATTCTTGCAAAAACAGGGGTATTATAGTGGCTTATTCAAACTTCAGCATTTGAATTGTTCCAAAATGCACTTAACTGAAATTGTTTATCATGTTTCAAATTGATTTTTATCGGATTGTTGACATCACCATCATTTGAAAAAAGCAGTAAATAAATTTAATATACAGAACAGGAACTATTAAGAAAATCCAATTGGAAGATAGCATTATTCGTCAGTCTTTTATTTTGTGATATCTATAAATCGGTTTACTCAGCAAATGGTAGACAACAGCTACACCAATAAAACTAAACAGAACACAAACACAGTGACAGGCAGACCGATCCTCTACCGTTGAAACTTTTCACTTCCGCCTGATTCAAACTTGTATCAAGTTTCCGGTCAAACACGCATCAACTGTACAAGAAAGAAGAAAAAATTAAACCCTGAAAAGCATCCGCAGACAACATTATTTAAATAATCCTTTCGTAATCACAACAACTGTTGAATTATGCATTTGTCCCCTGATTAATAGTTTTAATTAAATTACGAGAAGAGAATGTAAATCAATTAAACACAAATTTAACATTAAATTGAAGTTTATGTAAGCTTCAAATTAGATTGGATTAAATCGCAACAGTGGACCTAAATCTAAACCACAAAAGGTAGACAAATAACGAATGTTATGATAGGTATACTTCGAGCACCTCGGTTTTCGTCGAGATTTGTATCGGAGGCCAATCTAAATGAGAAATTCCCAAACCCCCAGTCAATTTTCACAAACAACTAAACTATATCTGATTATAGACAAGCAAATACAATCTGTTTAGAGGACGTCGTGAGGTCTACAAGAAAACAAAATCATTGGAAGTGAAGAGAAGAATATACAACGAGATGAATTTTATCTGGGAAAAGCTTAATTTTCCGTCCGTGTTAACATAATATCCCACTATGGTATACATGGATGGCAAAACTGCTTGGTTATGCAGCATTATATAGCATCATAAAATTAACGGGAAAATATTTCGCTACTGGAAAAAAATCTCAAATTTCTTTGAGTTTATGACTATTCTCTGTCAATTTCAGGTTTATTATTAATTTTATCTTATTTACTTAATTTTTTATAATAAAGTTAGATTCAGAAACAAATTAATTTAGCAGATTTGTTTTAAAGTTGGAAATGCGAGTTGCGACGTTCAACTTTTTTAATTTAAATGCAAATGAAAACTAAGTACATCACATTTTTATAATATTTGGATTAAAAAAGATCTTGTTAAAAGTTATATTTTGAAATGTACAGTTATTTCTACGAAATATATTGATAGAATACCACTATGTTCTGCCATTTTTTCCATTAAATTGTTATAGAATAATAAGATTTAAATGAAATTTATAAACACAAAAACTTGTTTGTTACGTTTATAAAGTTTATTTTAATACTAGATATTGAATTGTATTGCAGTCAGTCACTAAGTAAACTGGTCTGTAATAATGATTAAACGTGAGCATAAATTCCCTCAAATTGAATGTTGAAAATATATTCAAATTTTATTAATTGTGTATTTTTGTTCCTGAAAAAGTTAAAATTAAGCCATTACACAGCACATTAACAGTCTCTCTTTGCCGATTATTCGATGCATAGATTTGACTGAGTTTGGCTTATTGTCGAGCATACCAATAAATCACGCTTTTGGAAATTCCCTCGTTGTACAAATTAAAAATTAGGGGCCCAGCATTGTAGCTGACTGCTTTCTAATTTGAAATAGCGACGTAAATGAATTTGAATAATTGAGGCAATATTTGATGAAGAGGAGAATGGTGCGTGCTTTGCGTGCTTTACTTCATATTTAGTATTCACAGATGGTGTTCTCTTATTACCTGAATGCTGACCGGAGCGCGAAATTGCTCTCTGATCGCCGACTCCAACCCGTCGCCGCACAAACTCCGGAATTATAACTAACCGACTCCTCGGAGATGTATTACTCCATTTCATGCTATATCTAACACATTACTGTACTTGAAAGTGATGCAGAGGCTAGTTTATGGTGTCATAAATACACAGAAACCGATCTATTACGTGACACGACATGCACTAACGGCATTATTGCAAGGTATATATTCAACCTACAATGAGGATAAATCGCATCTTGAACACCACATCCAATTTAATCCCTTTATATATTATTTTCTGTTTTATTAGAATAAGAACAATTCAACGTAAACTCACTCATAAAGTCCATCATTGTAATTATTAATTGAACTTTTTTATTTTAAGTGAAAATTGAAGTATCTTCTTTCAGACTGTTTGAAGTATATTAAACAACTTAACTTCCACAAAGTGGAAATCTTTTATAAGCTGTTGTGTCAGATGCAAATTGAGCTTTGATTTTTCATGCATCAATTTTCGCAAGTAAACATGAAATGCGATCAATATTAAATTAAGCGATAATTTGTTTAGCTATTAGATTTATCGTACACGTGAACGTTCAAAATCAGTACGAAATAGAGGGTATAGAACGTAACCTACGCTTGTTTACAGCCCCTATGTGTATTATTATAGGTATATCTGGAATTAGGTCTCTGTTGACTGGATTGGTAATTACATTTACCATATTAATGGGGAAATAAATTGAACTTCGATCAGCCCATTCTGTGTTTCATTACGTGCAAAAATAATCACACAGTTCACTGAGTTAAGAGAACATGAAGCACAAAAAAAAGAAAAATTTATTTCCACACTTCTTTGTACATTTTTAATTAACTAAATTTATTTATTGCAACAGCCAATCCAAATTATTCTGCAGTATCAATTTCTTCATAGTCAACAGTTTATTGACAGCGTTAAACTGAGAAAATTGAAAAACTGTTTTCTTTTACAGTGTGTACAAGAAATAATAAATTTAAAATAAACTTACTTTTGGTTTTAAAAACTTTTCAAATAAAGACTAAACTACAAGAACAGTAACTTCAAAAACACACCTAAAATTCATCAAAATAATAAATTTTGTTCTTTCTGTTCTATAACAAAACTAACTACAATAATTAAATAAAATTCATTAATAGAAAAAATTATTATTTGACCATATTACTATTTGATTGTTGGAAAAATGAAACTGTAAATAAAGTCACTACAAATCAGAAAACTTGTCAAAGTTTTAAAAGATGAATAATATTTGAAACATTGTTTCTGGCAGAGCGTTCGAAGGTGTTATCGTCAAAATAGTTTTGGCAAAAACTTTGGCTATTAATTTAACTAGTAACACCGTCTTGACTTTCATGCCCATTCTTATGCGTTGTGCTATCCCCATAATACAAAAGCTCTGAATGTAGGTGGCGGCTTACAAAAGTATTAACAATGACACCGACTTTGAAACTTTTCTTCAAGCTTTACTTTCAGTCTATTGTGTTCAAAGTTTTAGCTAAATTATGAAGTTTACTTTTATATAAAACAATGGAAGAGAATCATTTTTTCGTTGAAATTTTGCGTTTTCATTTCACTCATTTATAATTAATTAATATCGGAATTTATAACGTAATTAGAAAACGAGAAATTTGTTTAGCTTTTTTAAATAAATTGTTAAGTCGATGTTTAATTAGTGACGTTTTACAAAGTTGCTAACTCACACTGTTCGACACGTGTTTTTGCATTGTTCCTGTCACGTTATTCTTTTAGAACAATAGATTTTCATTTTATTGTAGAATAGCGTGCCAATTTTTTTTTATCGAAACGATTCTTAATATTTATGTGAAATTGCGTTTGGTTTGTTTGCGATGCAGTGAAGCGTCGCAAAGTTATTTGAATACAATTCAAAGAAATATGTCGAAAAGCGTACGATAAATGTGTTATCAAGTTTGAAAAATGTGTGTTTATATTGACTTTGGTTAACATTCTGCAAACGTCTTCCGAAAAAGTCAAGTCAAGAAAGAATAAAAATGACTTCACATAAAAATAACCAACGTACTGGCACAAACGCACACTTGCCTAGTATTTCTGGGCGAACGACAGCATACGAATTAGGAAATATCCTGCCAAATATCTCTTGAGAGTCTCACAAATAAAGGAAAACAATAACGACACAGCTTCGTCTACTCACAGACCGGTCCTCCAGATAATAATGGCACTGACGATACGAATTGCCAAACTAATCACCACGAGAAAAACCCGAGCGAAGTTTGTTATAACTTGCCATGTAATTTTCTCATGTTCTGTTGAAAACAAACACTGTGAGCCTCAATGCATCAGCTTTTGTTTATGATAGTTAATTTTAATTACATTCCTGACGATCGATAATAATAATTTTAAAACGCTTTATTATTTATTTAATCTTATAATCTGAATATGATATTGCTAGTTTCATTATACTCATAACAAGCTCTAAAGCAAATATCAATATTCTAATGAAATGCAGAAGCTTATTAAATTAATAACATAATAATGTATTCATATCCAAAACTAAATTCCAAAATTCTTCAATAAATACAAGTTTAGTGTATCTCTAAACATCCTAGTTGTTCTCTTGATCCCTCTACACATTTCAATAGCTGTTCAAATCCGGAGGAGGTCCGGCCGTAGCTATAATGACTGTTTAGGCTTGGACGTTGAATCACTGGACATTTCGGCCCCTAAGTCCTGTTGCTCGTGTTATCACAAGAGCTCTTCAGTTAACAACACAAGAGGATTAAGTCAGACGACCGCACAATTGAAGCGACTTTCACGAAACTCATTGACGGAACTGCACGTTCTCTTTTGTTGGATCGCATGTTGCTGGATTTGTAAAGTTAAGTGTTGTTGAATGAAACAAGGGTGCTGAATACGTTGCCGTAACAAAAAGTGAAAGTTAAGGGAAGTGGCGACTGCCAAATTAAAAATAGCTATTAGAACTATTAAAAAAAACATAAAGTTCCTTGAGTTTTTAAACTCAAAATTAGCTTCCTCTCCTTAAGATTCAATTCTGAATTAATTAAAGCCAATGAAAAGATTATTTAATTCATTTTTTAAACTGCGTAAGTCGTATGAACAAAGACTTTGGATATTGATTGAATTAAACTTCCTCCAGATAACGTGCACAACATCTATACTGCTGTTCAACTTTATTTTTAGAATATCTACAGAAAAGTGTCATATATCAAATTACCTTGGCGCTGCTAGATAATAATATGGATGAAAAGGATTCCTCGAGATTTGTTATGTACGTTATTAGAACTGGGGTTTATCGAAAACTCCTTCGAGACCATATTACGGAATTAATAACGTTCCCGGAATGTAATTAAAAACGACTTTCGTACGTGGAATTATTACTGATAATTAATATCTGTCTTAGTTAAATCACTTATCAAAATATGTCGATATGAAAAGTTTGAAACTCAAGTGTCTCATTTGCACTATTCGGAGTTTAATTAAAATAAGTTGAGCAAAGTTCCAACGACTTCGACCAAGTGAGAACAGCTGTACTAAGGAAATGAACAAAAAATAAAGTATGTAAAGTATAGAAAATTAAACTGTGCTAGCTTGAGTTGGCAGCACATAGTTTAACATCAAAAATATAAACAAATACAAATTTGTATCCAAGTATAATTATTACAACACCAGTTATTCACCTGAAAAAGTAAATGTTGTCCTCATAGCGAAGGAGTCTCGTGGGTGCTTTGTTAACTAGTTCCTGCATTGAAAAGTTACTGTAAGAATGCCTTAACCACAATTTGTTTCCAAAACAATCTGTAGTGAGGCTTTATAATTGAATTCTCTTGTCCCGCGAAGACACGGTATAGTGGTCCATGTAAAGCGGTAAATTACAAGGGTCTGGCAAACGAAAGGGCGGTCTGAGAGAAGCTATCAATATTAATGCCCACTTGGGGACAAGAGCATGCTGCGTCGCAGACACTAACCAGATAAACACCCGAATAGGAAACGAATCGTATTGGTAATTCTAACATATTATACCTCTGAGACGATGCATGTCATTGAGGTGCAGATGACTAAGAAAAGTTTCTTGAAAAAAATAACTGACTTATTTAGTTACATTATAAATAAACACAACAGAATAAACAGAAACTATATTTTGTTCAAGTGACATTTGCTATTCAGTTACAGCAAATTTGCAGCTTTAGTGAGACCACATTTAAAATTCATAAATGCTATATTTTATATCCTTAATTTTTTTCACACTTTGTTTTTTGACCTTCATTAATTGTTCTTCTAATTAATCTTTTTTTTTAATCATAAAAGAGTTAAACTAATATAATCTAATGCAAAATTTCGTTTACAATAAAACTTATGTTTTATATATCGATATAAATTGGAAATATTCTTGGGACAAGCATCCTTGTCCCAAATCGAATTCTGCTGTATGACACAACGAGGAAATATTACTACAAAAAGTCACTTTTCACACGTAACCTAGAAAAAGTAACTGTTGCAAAAAGTAGATAACTGCATTCCCTGGACAGAACTTGGCGCTCCAAACTCTCCTATCGATCCGTAAGTTGAGCGCAGAGTCGGTTTCAGACAAAATTACAACCTAGACATCAATGCATTAACTTTCATTAATGATAATTACGGAAACTAATAATTACAGCATTTTCAAACCTACAGAAATGGCGGATGCGCCAGGAAAACAAAATCATATTTTTTAAATTTATTTATTATAGTTTATTAAACTAAATGTAACAGATAAATTATTTAAAAAGCCAAAAACAGAAAAAAAAGCAAAACATTTCATTTTAAATTTTTATTAAAAAAATTGGAAATGTCAAAACTCAAATTAAAAAATTAAATTGCTATAAATTCAAAATAAATATAAATAATAACTATTCTTATTTTGAAACAGTCAAATTAAGTGCCCTTATCCCATAACTTAAGAGTTTGAACAAACTGGAGCAAATAGCAAAAGTAAATGGAAGTTGTTCAATAATTTAGAACCCAAATACTATTTTCAATAACATAACCCACATATGAAAGAAATTCTTCAATCTAAACTCTTTTAACTCTTAATAAAATTCTCAGTCGAAGCGATGATGATCTCATATTTTATTAAATTTTTGAAATGTCAAAATTACTAATAACTTTACTGAATAGAATTCTTAGAAGTTGAATACAATCCATTATAAATAATTTTAAACAAATTAATTTTTATTTAAAACATAAAACGAGCATTGAAATAATTCATTCTGTATTTCTGTAAAGTTATTGAAGTTTCTTCAAGCTCTAAATAAATATTTGCTTAGAGAGAAGGTATTATAATAATATTAAGTGCGTTTGAACTAAAGCTTGTTTTATATCGTCACATCAGTTTCGCTCCTTTCAGATATAAATGTTTGTAATCTCCTTAAATTTAATTTAATCCAGGAAACGATTCTAAATGACCGGATAATCATTCATTATGGTGCAAAGACAAAAGACGTTAATCTAAATTTTCAGTCACCAAATTTAGATTGAAAATTATATTAATTCTGACTTTAAATTCAAAGCTAGAAGTATAACGTTTTCGAATAGTTAGAGCTTAGTTCTTTAATTATCCGAAACAGCTGAAAGCGTGGAAATACAATTTATCTAAGTGAAATGTCTGAATTTAATTTGGAATTTGGGTTAGGCTCAGCAGATGTGTCATGCATATTCATCAGAGTGTGGCATGTATACATGGGTTTAGATGAAGATGAAAGGTATGAGAGAAATCAGCTTCTGGAATACGGAGTGGAAATGGTCGACTATTAATTTATGATCAGAGAAGTAGGTGCATTAATTATCAAAGAGCAGAGGGTGCCATTAGCTAATCCAGCAACTGCGAAAGTAAAGACTTAACAAAGTTGTTAAGAAGCCGATTCTTTAAGTTTAAAGGCTCGGGTATTAAGCTCGATAAATACAAGATCACCCAGCTTGGAAAAAGCTTGTTTCCAGTGACAAAATAAAACAGGCAACTACAATTTCATTGATAATTAAGTAGAAAATAACACGACATTAATCAATGACGAATAAAAAAATTAGTTTCGCGAGCAATAACTAAAAATTTCTTGGAAATGTTTTCAAGTTTAATAGATTTAACAAAAATTAATAAAATAAATAAAAACAAATAAAATTTTTTTTCTGTCAAAGTTGTTAGATTTTATTAAATAATAATATAAAATGTTTTATAAAGTTGGAACTACGTTTCAATGTCTGCTTATGATGTTACAAGTTGATATTGATAAGCCAAATGCAGAACAAAAATGGATTACCCTTTTTTAAGGTTTGTGTCGTTACGATTTTCTTATCCAATATCAACAATTCAATCAAGCGTCAATTCATATCCTAAAATTTTTTGTCGTGTATTCCAAAGACGTACTAATTTCAGTAGAATATTTTAAATTCTGAAAAATGTTTTTGATTGTAAATGCAGATAATTTTTTTTGCATCGTTACTTTAAACACCGTGGAAACTTTTCTAACACACGCAAATAAGCTAAAGTCTTCTCAAAGTTAAAATTTTTTGCATCAATTTATCATCTTGTAAAGCAACACGGTGTCCGGATTCCACGCACATAACCTTTTTTGGAAAACCGAAAGACAGCGTCAAACTTTAGCTAATACGCTTTTTAAGACAAACTTTGTAGGTGAACACCGATGAATAAAACAGTTGTACAGAAGAGGGGCAAACTTGGAATATATAAACACGTTTCAGCGCTCTATACATTTATAAGTAGGTGAATTTCTTTTTCGCCACCAACTTACGGCAATAAAGATATCCTGAATACCAATACTCGAGCTCAGCTCGTAATTTAATAAAAAAGAACGTGCAAATTATTCATTTGAAAATTTTGTAGACTTTCAAGAGAGTTTTTTTTGACCTTGCACAACAAAATCATTACTCAAATAATCTGTTAATTGTGCGCAACTCAGCAAAGTTCTTAGTGGATGATGAATGGTGTTCTCGAGTTAGAGAAACGTGACTGTAAATCAAAAGGTACAAGGCAGAAGAATGGTCATCTTTAAAGTTTATGGAGACACGTGAAAAAAATTTTCTTGTGAATGTTATCGTTTAGGGGATTTTATACGCACTTTGTGGACCAAAACTTCAACATAAAATGTATCTTCTGTAAACTCTCGAGTGATTAATTTTAACCACTACCTGAAACCTTATCTTGAAAGGTAACTACCAACTTTTCATTAAGTTATGTGCAAGCTCAACATTGCCGACTTACGTAGGAGTTTAATTAAATGCAAGTCTTTTAATTTTTTTGTTTTCTAAAACAAGTTCAATATGATTCTTCAGTTTAGTAAAAATTTTGTAAGATAAGAGTGGAATGTAAAGATTTATTTTTAACAATAGGATATGATATATTATATTGCTTATGGAATAAATATCTCAAGAAACCGAGTTCAATTCTAAACGGCATAAATAAAAACCATAAAACTGGTACATCGTAAAAATGATGTTCTCGTAATAAAATTCTAGTATTCACATAACTCGGTGAATGCGTCACTATTGACCTAAGAAAAATCTGCTCGTTGTATTGTCTAACATTGAAAAATTTTAAAACTCATAAAACAATCTGTCTGTGAAAGAGAAGAAGAGAAAAAATCAAACAAAAGCTGGTCACTATGGAGTCTGTTGGACCGTTAGTTTTGCTCCTGCTATAAAAGCTCCCGCCAAATGGCCAATAACATCACGTCGCATTTCGGCAAAAATAAGAACATAACTCAAAAAAGTGATGCCTTCAATCTCTACCGTAACTTCGGTAGTTCCAATGAACTGTGAAAGGATTTGGCAAGCAAGTTTACCTTGCGGAATTTTTAAACTCTTATACGTTCTCTTTTGCTATTATATCGATAGAACTTCCACAAAATTTAATCACTAACTTATTTTCTCAAGAGTGAAGCTGCAAAATCTATAACTTTCAAACAAACGAATCTCAACTTTAAATTTAAGTTTATTACTTTTTGTAAATTTACTCAAACCAAACGAGTTTTATTTCCTTTGTAAAATTTCAAACACGATTGTTATTTCGCATGTGTGCTACGTGCTCAGTATACTTTTCCATACACGGCTGTTTACATAATGTTGAAAGATACTTCTTGAGATAGAGTTTCAAACGAAAGAAAAATTGTTTAGAATTCAAATATTAAAGTGAACGCGGAGATGAAAATTGTTTTTCTTTAATTTCTTTGTATAAATAGAGATAACGACCAAAATATTTTACAATTAAAAGTGTACTGTTTCATTTCGAAGCAAAAATTGGCAAGAATAATATAACGTAGAATATAATTAAATAAAAATTATGATAATTTTAATTACCAGCTTACACAAGAAAATTACAGAAAATTAACTGATTTTGCACTAAAAAAGCTGGAAAAAATATAGGATGATCAATTTAGATTGATTAGGAACGCAAAACTGTACATACTTTGTTTCGATAAAATTTTCCCACTACTAGTATTAAAGATAGTCAAAATCGTACGAGTGAAGGCTTCCTTACACTTCTGCTGAAAAATTAACACCGCCCACAAAAAAAAAATCATAAACCTTGTGAACAGCCATTTTGTATAGTTACATCATCAATGACTTAATTTGAATGAAACTGCTAAGATTGATATTTTTCTCTCAAAAAGGAGTATGATTTTTTGTTGAGTTCATAAAACCTAACATACGAAATTACTGAGAGTAAAAAAAGTTAAATCCTTTTGAGTTTTAATTCTAATAATGTTTTACTTCATTAATTAACAGCAAAATAAACAAATTAGGTATACAGTGAGAGAAAAAGTATGTAGGTATAATAATTTTATTATGAAAATTATGAAATTAAAAATAAATGAAAAATCTAAAATAGACAACAAATCAAAGTTAAAAAGAAGATTATTGGAATTAGTTATCAAAATTATAAATTTTTAAATTTTCATTTTTTGTTCATTGCAGGTAGGTATTTTGTCTAAACTTTTTTTCCGTGAAAAATTGTTAGTAGTCCTACTAATTATTTTATCGGAAAATAAGATAAATGAGGATAGTAATTTCTATCATTTCGTCATCCGCATTTGCTGTTTCATATCTCTTTAGTTAAGGGGCTCCCTTCTAAATCCTAATTTCTGCAACAATAATGTCCTACAAAATGTTATTCTCTATCAAGTAGTGAAAACCGTGTTCCAAAATATTAAATCGTTTTCAAGTAAATCGTCCGTGAATTTTACATTGATTCTCCCTCCCTACCTGCAAAAACAGCATGAACACTTTTAATAACTAATTCTTCAATAATTGCAGGCAAAAACAACACGTTTATAATTGAAATTTATATTTAGAACATTTTGAGTTTATTATTCATATTAATATTTTATATTAGATGCAATCTCATTATTCAACCGTTTGCAAGTCAGCCACTTTGGAAAAAAAAAGTAAAATAATGTTGAATACTCTACTTCTTCTATAAATTACAGAAATGTTCAATATTTAGCAAGTCGTCCTGGAATAATATAATGAAGCATTAAAATTAAATGAGAATTGATTTTATTAAAACTATAAAGAATACAAGTTAAGTATTTATGAAATTAAATCTTGATTCTACTTTACATTAATGTTATTGATAATTACAATATTTTGAAAAAAAAAAAAAGAGAATATAAGTTGATTCTTCATAGCCATTTGACTTAAATTTCATTTCTACTGAATAGAAATGAGTTTATAACTCTAAAGCGACATCTCCGTTATTTAATTCGTTATAAATCTCATGTATCGTCTAATGTTTGTTCAGGATAAGGCCGAAGGTAAAGCCACCGCACAAAGCTTTTAATCTTCCAGTTTCAATTAAAATTCATTTAGCAAATCCTTTTCCGTACTTTTCAACAGTTTTCATCTATTTAAAGATAAAGACAAGTAATTATGTTTCCAACATGATGATGACGTTTTTAATAAATCATGAGTTTTCAACTTTTAATATTCTCTTTGTGTAAAGAAGCAAATGAGAACGGTTATAGCTGATTAGTAACTGTCATTCATAGCTCAGTGGTTAGTCTGTTTAGGCGGCAGCAATTAGCAATCAGAGAATTAACGCTCCAATGAGAATGAATGTAGGATCAGAATGTGCACACCTGTAAACATACCGTGAATAACACAGGATCAAGGGAACTTTAATACAGCAATGTCCTTTCAAGTCAAACCGCAACATTTTGACTACAAAGCAAGCGAAAGTTTTCTTGAAAGGATTCCGCTGTCACAGCCAATTGATAATCGACAAAGCTCTACACGTTCCTCGATAACTGGCTACTACAATTTCATCCGATTTGAATTTTTTATATGTAACATAAAGTTTCTTTCTATTAATAAGATAAGAAAGAGATGGAAAAAAACAGCAATTTCAAAAAATTGAAATCATGAATGAATTATTTTATTAAATGTATTTTCTCTCTTTATGTTTGTTTTTCAAAGTCTTATACAAAATAAGGGCAGACTGTGTCATTGCAGATTTAGATTAAGTTTCCCTCCTTTATTCTTTCATTTTGCTCAAACCAGAAGTTTCGTAAGTCTCAGCATTTCTTTTCTGCTGCTACCCTCAGTAATCCAAACACTCAACCACAGAACGCATCTTAATTTGTGTATTATGATAAAACATAGTAAAAGTTGTAAGAGCGAACAAATTTATGTACAAATGTACCCAAGAGAAAGTCAAAAAAGTTTTAGTAGAAATGAACGTTTTCGCTTGTTACATTTTAATGAAAAGGCATGTAATCAATACAATTAGGCATTTCTTGAGTGAAATAAGCGAATTGGTTTTAAACGACTAAAAAGTTTCATTTTTACTTTTAATGAATTCAATCTAGAAGAATGTTTAATTAAAACAATACAAAAATCTTGACGATTTATTGAGATAATAAAAAACTCTATTCTATAAAGTCTGAGTCTGAAATTTTTCATACTTGAATAAATTATAATCCAAGAGTTAAAAGTAAGTATCTAAATAACTCTCTGAATATTGGTTTCGTTAATAAACCTGATAAAAACTTTTGCGAGCTATTAATGTATAAATAGTTTTATTATTATACTACATCAGATGAATTAAACTTAATTCACACATTGAATTACATTATAACAAACTTTCTAAAACACTCTTGGCAATAAATCATCTATCTTTCTATATTTCATACACAGTTTATTACTGAAAATTATTTAGTTTCCAAATGTTTGTTCAATTGTACTCAAATTACACTAAATTCTGTAATTTACTTTAATCAACAGAATTTTCATAAATATTATAATATAGAATTTCCAATCATTTCCTGTTTGATTTCAGTGACATTTTTCCACAGACCGAAACAAAATGGATTAATTTGATAATTTAACAAACTTTTAGTCATTGCGAGATTAGATAATTACATTTATTACGATTGACAAAACAGCAATTATCCAAACAAAAATGTCCACCGTTTCACTGTTTATTGCTTTTGGTTGAACTTTTATTCCAAAAATAACTTCATAAAAATTAATTTGTTGGATCTAAATTATAAAATATGTAAATAATTATTATTCATATCATGAACAACATTTTTAATAGAGCAGAAGTTATATTTACAAAACAGATAAATTAAATGGTGACAAAATGAAATAGTATTAAAATTAAATATAAATTCTATGATTAAGCCATTGTAAAAATTAATTCGATAAATAAACATTTCAAATTTTTGTTAAAATACAAAATAACAATCCTTATACTGATTGTAAGCATATATTTCAAGAACTGATTTTTCAAGTTCAGGATTGATCAGATCTTAATTATTTTAAGATCTTTAAGATCATAAGAAACAGTCTGTAATCTTCTAGAAGCAAGTACCAAAGAGTTAACGGCAGATTGTTCTGCCATAGAGATCCACTTCTGTATAACATAACAAAGGATGGAACTGTTCATAAGGCTAGTTAACGTGTGTTTGCTCTTCCCTTAAATGTTAATGAATTTAATATTGTTTCGTATTTACACATATTCTATGGCCGAGTAAACAAGGGAGAATTGAGAATGTTGTAATATAAACCGACAGCAAGATGAGATTCAGGCAGGGGAATGATTATGGGCTTTACCAGTTGAAAGGATTAGAAAGTGGAAGCTATTATGAAAGCATCATGAAGAAAGGATCTGAGACAGAATTTACGCAATATACGATAAAAAGTCAAATATTTACTGTGCAAAACAAGGGCTCAAGTGGAAAGCTTTAACTTTGAGTTTATGAGCAAGAAACAATCACAAAAATGGAGCTTATAGAATGAAAAACTAAATAGTTTAATACTTGGAGTTAAATTTGCCTCCAGTGTATGATTTCCATGCATTTGAAAAGAGCTTTGGACAGTTTTGTTCAACACGTGTCCAAGTAAAGTTTTAATTCTTGATTCTACAGTTAGCACGATTGTATCATAAAACATTTCTGCTATTTTCAAGTTTAAGTAGAACAAAAAAAACAAATTTCTGAAGTTTAATTAACGCTTATACATTAGGATATAAATTTTGTCTGGATTTACTTAACGAAGTTCTAACTACGTACAGCCACAATTCTATTACAAGAGACTCTGCTGTCAAAGACAAAGTGTTAAGCTTGCCATTTATTCGTGCGTCCAATGTGGCTTTCTATCGTCAGATGACAGTAGCCACACTCTAGGGAAATTATACAATTTTCCTCATAAAAGTCGATAAGATGTTAAAATGAATTTTTTTTCTCACTATTTTTAATTAAGATTAATAGAAGAATTTGTCTGTCAATTAGTTAATGACATATGTAAATAAACAATAATTTTGTTTATTTCAACATCACTGACGATTGATTATTTATTACGTAAACTATTTTTTAAATAACTTTTTTTAAGAGCCATTTCAATCTTATTTTCTTTCAACACGAATTTTTGACAGTAGATTAGAATTCAAACATCCATTAGTTTTGAGTGCATTCATTTCTTTCCAATAAAAAGTATGACAGATCCTTAAAGCTGCACTGAAAGTCATTGATTAATGCGAAACCTTTCGTCTATCTACCTGAAAAATATTAAAGCGTTCGATAAGAAATAAGCGAAGAAGCAAACTTTAGAAACTCTGCGAATATCAGCGAAGCCTAACCCCGAGGCCATCCGTTGTGATTGATTGATAGATACAAAAGCAGTAAATCTTTGATTTGTTGTTCAACTACTAAAATTGGCAAAAAGCCCGTCCACTTTATTTTTCTTGTTTTATTAGTTTTGTTCCCCAACTTCCAATGTTAAATTTCGTTACAATATCATAAATCGAACTCAACTAATCCACAAACAAATTCATCAATTCTATATAACGAGCTTAATAATGTATTACTAGAGCAATTCAGTACTACGAATGCTCATTATTTTATATGAAATATTAAATGTGTTCATCATTTGCAGTCCATTGAAAGTAAATGGTTAAAGTGTGTGGAATGATATGCTGTGTGACAGGTTGGTTTATGTTCTACCTTTGACATCGCAGACAATCTTCCAAAAAGCAAAAAGGGTCTCATTTTGTATGCTGTCGGTTAATCCTTTAAGTGATTTTTTTTCTAACACATTAGAGGGAATTCAATAGTGTAGTACAGGAAGAGAAGAGATGGAAACTTGGCATTGTTTCACTTGAAAATCAATAGAATACTTGTGGCATGAAATTATACAAATCACCCCAAAGAATGCTCTATATTGTGTCTTGTTGCAATGACATCCAACATATGAATTCCAGGTTACATGTACATACATATTTAGCTTATTACTACATCTAATATTTTATTTTTCTAACGCTCTTGCATAAAAAGTGCTTGTAAGTTCCATCAAATTAAATTTGTGTAAGTGCAAATCTGATGTTACTTTAAAACTTCTTTTTATTGCAAGTCTATAAAAAGAAGTAAAATAAACTTTTATAAGTTCAGTCAGTAGTCATACCTAACCACGTTTTCCAGATCATTTCCTGCTGACGACTTTTTTGTTTATCTTTAAAATATACCATCCAAAATGTAGAAACAATTTATTTGTAAAATTTGGATTAGAAAAATTTTTGAATATTAAATTTTATAGATATAAATCTCAGAATAACTCAAGTGAATTTTAATCTCGTCCTCGCGCCTATTTAAAATTTTCTGAGCCAAATCGTCTTAACTCACCGTAATAATTCGTAAGCAGCTTAAAAGCTTTGAAAATCAGGTCAAGAAAATAGCACTTTTTCATTTTTCATTCTTTGAAAAATATCAGTTCTACGTTCTCGGTTCCGTCTCGATTAAATAAGTACGTGATCTGAGTGTATAAGACAACTTTAAATCTTAATAACACCAACACAACGGGTTTAAATCTTGTGCAGCTTAATCGCTAAGGTATTCCATAAACAGTAATCCTAGTTGTAAAATTTCTAAATTAATTAACAGAGGCAATTCAGTGGGGAGACACAAACCTCTTGACGCATTATCGGCACACCACTAAGCGTGACGCTTTAGATGAATTAACCGTCACTTAGCGGCTAAAGACAAACTCTTGGACCGAAAATTAATTAAAGTGCTGACCTTCCGTGCCACTAATAACAAAAGTACTCAAGAAATTGAAAGCATTCTCAAAAATGTCGATAATACAAGGTGAGGCGTAGCTTTTAAAATACTGAAGACATCAATTGCTTGCATACAGATTTTTGTCTGAAGTTTTTTTTTGGATAATGAACTTCTGTCATACTTCCAGTAAACTGGGTATAATACATAGAAGTATTTAAACAGAAATTTAATGAAATTTTCCATTTATTTTGCTAATTCATAAATAATTAAGAACAGATGTGCATTATGATCGTTGATTCCTCTGGAATTAGTACAATTATATCTTCATAATGTAACCAAAAGTTTCATTGCATCGTTTCTGATAGTACTGTTTAATAGTTGAATATTTAATTAATGTAACTTAACAGATGCAGTTTAAACCAAACCTGAATGTTGCTCGAATGCTTTCAAGTTTTCTTTTTCATGATGTCGTTTTTGTTATTATCCTTAATGCCCTCATAAAATAGCAGAAATATAAGTTTGGTTCATTACAAAGACCAATTTAAATATGTCATATCTCGGCTTTTCCCGTGATGACACCATTTGTATTCCTCGTCTCCCAAACCCTGTAGGCACCCTTGAAATATTTAACAATATTTGTACGCCTGAAATTCGTCCAGATTAAAATATGCATTATACGAGTCATAATCTTCAGAATCAGATGCAGAACATTCCATTTAACAAGATTGCCAAAAGTTCAGCCAAAATTAAATCGCAAAGTTGATTTAATAAAAGGGAACGAAAGGTTAAGTAATTTTGATAAAGTGATTTTTAGCAAATATACAGAGTGTTATAATCGACCACGTAAAAATTTTAATCACTAGTAGAACTAAGCATAATAAGCAACTTTGTTATATAAAACTTTTTCCGAAAGTCAGCCCTTTTAGTGTTAAAGTTTAATGTAATTTGAAGCCGAATTCTCTTACCCGCCCATGTTTAGTGTGTTTATTCTATCAGTAAACTCACCTTCAAGCAAAAACTTTCTTATTATAAACACATTGCGATATGTTATAAGGTTTCTGATCTGACATTCGTAATAACTGGTTGGAAAGTCCACCTGCACCCTCCTTGCTAAAGAACCCTGGGTTCAAACTAGCATCGTTGGATTTCCTCTAATAGTTTCAGCTATATGGTTAGTCTCTTCTTAAACACAGTTTTACCAGATTCGCGTACACTTATTGTTCCATCTGACCGCATAAAAAGAAATCACACGGATTTATGTCGGGAGACCTAGCAGATCACAGTACAGGACCGAGACGGCCTACCCAGTTCTCTCCAAAATTATTATTTAGCCAATCTGTTACGTCCCTTGTAGAGTGCTGTAGAGCTCCGTCGTGTAAATACAACATATCACGTCAATAAAAAAGGGCACGTCTTCCAAAAAGTTATTTAATGTATTTCCGAGTAAACCATTTTTTAAATTATTAATAAACAAATGACAGATCACTGCACGAAAACTAATTTAACACGAACGATCACAGACTGGCGATATCAGATAAAATAAAGATAATTTTTTGCGCGGAAAGTTTCAGTTCGTTTTTTGATACAAAAAACCATAACGCATTACTTCACTTTTACAATCAAACACCTCTTCAAAATAAGGAGACAAACGTTAAAAAATAAATGTGATTTCGCAAAAGTGTTATAAGGAAAAATTGCTCAAAATAACAAGTCTTATGGTTGTTTTTTTGCGTGAACATCCACAACACCCTGTATTATGTACCTTTGTTATTTGGAGGGAATTAGCATTGATAAAAAATATAAATAGCTCATATTATGGAAGAATGTTTACAGGTAGATTCCAGTGCTTGTTCAAGTTAGCCAAGAGCTTTTAGTGAAATATTTTTAATTAAGGACATGCTATAATTGTGTATTCATTTCATTCCATCTAGAATGGCGTTTTCATTTACCCGTTTTTCACTCATAAATATTGCAGCACTAATTACAACTTTTCATAGTTAGCGAGTCAGATAATTCGATGTTAAACACCTAATGTTTAAATAAATTTAAATTTAACTAAAATATAAATTTTTGTTTGCATATATTTCAAAAGTGAATTTAAGAACAAGTAGAACTTTCACAAGTATTTCACGCTCTAAAAAACAAACAAGTGCACAAACTCTAGAAATTTTAAATTGGATAATTTAAGTAACGCCAACTTTGAAACTAATCTCAGTTGTTTTAGTGAATTATGTGTGAGCAGCAGCGAAAGAGCAAAAATTAAGAAAAATAATACCACTATTGCGATAATTAATCTTTTAATAAAGGTTAAATGTAAGCGCTATTTTATTTTTGTAGACAGGTACAATTAACTGATTCTTATAATTTTTAATATGTAGACTTTTTAACTTTTTTTATGTTTGAACCATTTTCATGAAAAATTATAAACACTTTCAAATGCCAAGAACATAAACAATTAAACGACAAAAAACAAGATCTGTCAACAATTTAAACATTGTGAATTGAGAATATCTTTAAAATTTTAATCCTCATACGGATTATTTCACAAAAATTAACAAATTTCTTAATTTGAATATATAATTAAGTTAAATACCCAAAAATGAAGTCAACGAATTCCTCATCAGACAGAAAGAGAAAATTTCATAAATAACTGTTAGAAAATGGAGAGAGAGCATTATTAAATTCTTCCATCTTAAGTTTAACAGTCTTCATTTCATCCGTTCCTAAAAACAAATAGTCTAGATATTAAACTCTCAGCAAACATAAATCCGCCTTAAATTTTTTTTATCGTTCAAACATTAATCTGATTGTTTGATCAGATTACTGTTGCTTTTTTGCTAAAAACCAAACAAACACTTTTTTTATTATTACCAAGTTATTGACATGAAAATCAGCCATGAAATTTTATTTTATAATTTATTTTATACAAGCTAACTTAAACATTGCAATAAATAAAGTCCTAACTGCGTTGTCGGAGACTTAGGTCACGTATTTTCTCAATGGATTTTCAACATAATAGAGAGAATGTCAGAGTAGAAACATCTGTGCACGCCTCCAAAAACTTCTCTACTTGACGTGATTTTACAAAAGTAAAATGGGAAGAAAAGCAAATTAAAACGAAAAGGAAAGTCTTCTGTTGTACAAAAAGGTAATTCAAAGGAAAAATGCTACTCGCAGTTCAATGATATGTGGGCTGCACTGAGAATAGAAATATACTAAAAAAAAAAAAATGAACGAATCTTCTACAGTAAGTTGAAAAAAAGTTTGTTGTTAATTTTATTAATAAAACAAATGCCCTAAGGGAGCTTTTTACAATCAGTCACAATTTAAGGTGTAAGTTATTAAATTAGTGAAGTCAGAAATTGAATTTCTCCTCAACAGAAATTTAAATTGTAGGGATAAGACTCTAAGACAGATGTAGTCTTCTGGAAACAGTCCTGTATTGCAGTTACCATCATATTCACCTCCGTCTTGACATTTAATTCACTTTAAATTCTTATATAGGTGCAACGCCCTGTATATCTGTTTTCATTATAACCCTCTATCCAACATATCGCCCGTCTTTGACGTATCTCCCTATGTTGTTAGTGGAGACGTTTCATTATCTCGAAAATACCCGTAATTTATAAAAAGATAACGAGATTTTATAGGAAGCGAAACAAGCAAAGGAGAAGGGGTGGGAGTAGTTCCGTTGCCTCCGCCGCCATTATCATTGACAGAAATAAGGCTGCTCTGAAATGACTGCACATACCGTGTAATGTAATGAATGTTTTCGCAAAATTAGAGAAGATTCTTTTCAAATTCGTCTGATTTTCTTCGAAATATTCTCTTGATTCACACCTTTTTTCCTAATTACAAACTCAATATTATCTGAGGCAATTTAAAAGCAAGACGAATAAAAAATGCGATAAATTTCATCATTCAATGCTGGTAAGAGGTAAAATAATTAATGCCTTTAAAGCAGTGTAAAAGTTTCATAAAACATTCAAATGCTCGAAAAAACTCACTTGTCACCTGAAAAAATTCATTTTAAGCTCATCAAGAGAATTTATTTGCATGAATGGAGTAAAAGGAAACGAAAAGCTTTATTGGTAGTCTTCATATTTAAAAAAAATACTAAGGTAAGAGGATTGTCTTCGGTAATATATTTTTTTTGAGAGCATTTATTTTATCAATGAATTTTGAGTAGCAAATATGCATTTTATTATTATTATTATTATTATTTAACTCTAATGTCAAATTTGTCAAAATGAAATCTAAGAAAAAAAGCAAAAAAAGTAAATCTTCAAAAAAAACAGAAATTAAAGAGGCTCAACCCAATGCTATCAAAGAGAAAATTTATACAACAAAAGAAATTGAAACATCCATCACATTATTAGAAACCCCGGAAAATAATTTAGTGTTAGAATCTCTCCTTTTTCTGTCAAAGTATGCAGACCTCCAAAAGAACAATTTAGTTTACATCTATAGCCGTGGCTTACTGCCAAAACTCTTGGCACTGTTGGAACATAACATTTGCATCGTAAGAGTCTCCTTGAGATTATTATCTCAATTATTAACAGTGGAAGCAGCCCAAGTCGAATTAAATCAAGAAAAATTCGATGATTCCATCAGGAAAATTTGCGCGTTCTATGTAAGTAGCGATGATGTGCATGTTAAAGAATTTTCGAGTCAAATTTTGGCAACGTACAGTCAAATGGGTAAAGCTCAAATTCTGATTGATGAAGCTGGCTTAATATCAGCTATTTTAAGTACAATAAAAAATCCAGCAAATGATAACATTCTCAATGCTTCATTAGAAATGTTTAGTAAATTTCTTGAAACAGAATCCTTCCGTAAAAATCTCGCAGGCGAAAAAAGCTTTAATTTGGAGATTTTCATACAATTAACTGAAAACTCTCCAGAAACGTTCAGAATAATTTTAGAAATTTTCGAAAAAATGACTTATTTTGGTGAAGATGAATTACAACAACGTTTAAAAGAATGCCAATTGATCGAAACAATGTTCGACTTTATTATTAATCCAGAAACAAAAGGACATGTTCAGACATGTTTGACTATTGTACATCATTGTATGAATAACAAAGCTACAAATAGTTATTTTGTTACATCTTTCGAATTTTTGAAATTTTGTCAATGGGCTAAAACATGCCTCCCTCATTTAATGGAAACCACTGCAAGAATTTTTCTAGAATTATCAAAAATCGACTCGATAAGACAAATGCTTTTCGATTTATCCATCGAAGACACAATTTTGTCATTTCTACGAAGCGACGATAAAAAAATTCTGAATATTATTTGTGAAGCAATGTGTTTTATGTCAAAACATAAATATTGTTGTGAGAAAATGATAACTCCAATTGTGATAAAAAAAATTCTGCAATTTATGCAACGAACAGGTGATGAAGAAGATCCTCATAACGAAATAGCTTTGTCAATTTTACACTATTTCAGTCGAAGAGATTCAAGAACTATTCATATGGTACGAACTTATGATGGGATGGGAGTTTTGTTAAAATACTTGAAAGAAGGAACCGATAAATTGTCTGCACATTCATATAAGAAAGTTCTAGAAATTGTCAATATGTTCGTTACCAACAATCAATTGCAAAGTCTTATTCTTTCGCCTGATTTATACGATGTAATTTTAACGCAAACTTGGAGCAAATTCGATGAAATATGCATGAGAAGCTTGGAAATTATGATAAACTGCTTAAACCACAAAGATTTTCAAAATTACTTCTTATTAAATCAGGGATGTGGAATAGTTGTTGATAAACTTTCAAATACAAGTAATGAAGAGATTATTAGACTTCTAGTTATTCTTATTCATAACATTCTAATGAAGGAAAATATGTGTAGATGCCTAATTTGTAACAAAGTGTTGTTAGTTCTCAAAAATATTTCAGATGGTATAAAATACAGAAATCCACTGATACGAACAGTTATAAATTTAGTTTACGACATGTGTCTACCTATAAAATTCTTCGAAACTGGAAGATTAGAACTCACGGATAGATTACATGAAAGATTTTATGTTATCAATGGACCTTGGAATGAACCTTTTCCATTTTTAGAAGTCTTAGAGTTAAGGAGAATGTCCACTTTAAGCACAATTTACGTCGTTGACGATTGTGATAAAATGTTGGTAGAAAACAAAGATCACGATTGTTTGAGTATTCAACGTCAAAGTGCATCTTTAAGTGAGAGTGTTTCAATATCTTCAATGCAAATGAGATGTACCATCAACTACGGTGTTCTTTCTCACGACCCTTATCTACCAAAATACATCCAGCATGTAAAAAAAATTCTAAATAACATTACCGATTTTGAGAAAAAAATCTCTTTATTGGCAAACTTTGTGGACAGTCGTTTATGTGGTCCAGATGAACATTCATCCAATGAGGATAAAAAACACACTTTTAAATTTCACATTGAATGTATTAAAAAAAAACTAGGCACTAACATGATTCCAATAGGATATCTGCGGTTGGGTTTTCATTGCGAAAGAGCTTTGCTTTTTAAAGCGTTGGCAGACCATGTTTACATACCGGTGACTCTTGTTAAAGGCAAGAATAAATTGTATTGGAACGAAGTAGGATTGATAAGAACGGAGAAGCGAAAAACTTTTCTACAAATGTTTGTTGTTGATTTGATGAACAATATTGGACAGCTGTTACCAGTCGGATCAAGAGAATGCAATGTATACTGCGATATTCAATAAAGTGCCAAGTTTGAAATCAAATTGACTACACTTCTTGAAGTAAAAAGAAAGGGTTCGTGAAGTTTTAAGTTTAATGCTCTGGAAATGTTAGAGAAAAGAAAATAATTCACTTGACAAGAGTATTAGTTTTAATGTAAAGATTTGTTAGAGAAAACTGGTAATAATGTTAAACTATGTGTGACAAAAACTGAATTTATTCTCTTTAATACGCTTTTCGTAAAGTGTGTTTGCTAATATCTGAAGAGAAATTTAACTTGGTTCTTTACATTACAGCCGGCGCCATTTAAAATTTGTCCATTAATAAATTTAAAATAATTGTCTCAGTCTTTTGGCATTTGCTTCGTTTAAATCCGTATTAGAATATAAATTAGTCGTATTTACTCAATTTCTTCTGTTCTCCACTTTCCGTCGCTTTCTTTTAACAAGTAATTTACTTCAAAAGATAAAATGTACTGTCGAAGCAAGTCATAGACATTTTCTGAGTTATGTCTAAGTTTTCATTGTTTTTGCCTAGATTTAGACTGAAATTAATGAAGTGCTTTGTTCTAGTCTAAATTTAAAAATATATATCGCTTGGAGAAAAAGTTAAAATTAAGTTTAAGATAGTAATTTTATCTAACCAGAAGAGAAAAAGTTGTATAATATTATATGTTTATAAAGTCGAGAAAATATTTGAAAACTTGTGCAGAAATAAAGACATATTTCCAGCGAAAAATAGCTTCAAAATTTACACACTGTTTTAGGGTAGATTAATACATTCCTATTCAAATGAACCAATAAGATTTGAAAAGTGAATAAAGTGCATCACTACAAACGTTTTAATCGTGAATAAAATGCAAGTAGGTTTCCATTGTTCCCATTAAAGTAGCTGTGATGTAGATACTGTCATTGCTTTATTTTGTGAAAAAAACTGATAGTAAAAACGTTTCTGAGATTATTCCGGAACTAAAATAGCAAATGCCGTTAGTAAAAGTGTACTACCAAACTTCAAGAACACAAAGACTTCTATCTTGTGTTAATTTGAAATATTTTGTAAAGAGATCAATGAAATAATTATGACTATGAGAAAGACGTCATTAGGACAATGTGTAGCCTAGACAATTCAAGCGACGTACTATCTGCTAGTACTTTTTACGACAGAAAAAAAGCTAGTCTGTGTGGTTAAAATGAATTGATTAAATTTTGTCTAATATAGACATGTATTAATCTTTCCAAAATACACTTGAGCTCAATAAACCAGGGACAAATGCGGACAAATGATGAAAAGTTCAATTAAAGATTGAAGATTGAGAAAAACGATCAGTTTATCTATTTTTTTGTTATATGATATTTTAATTTCTTGATGAATTTAATTTAATTTAATTTAATTTAATTTAATTTAATTTTTTGCTTATGACGGCTTGGTTTATTTAAATTTTAAATTGTCACTGAATAATCTTTCTTCTATGTCAACATCAGGTTGGAGTATTTTATTGTGAAGCGTTCAAAAAGGTTACTAAAGCTCAATTAATAACCATATTTAATTTAAAATGTATTATTTTATAACTTTTGGAGGTAAATACACAAGAGGAAAATTTTTTAGCGGTCGCTGTCGTGATTTTTTCATACCTTTAATTCTTGAGAAATCTCCATGACAATCAGACTTTCGTTCTAAAACATTTTATCCGCTCTTGCGTATTTACACCATAAAAATATTTCAAGAGTTATAAAATAATACATTTTAAATTAAATTTGGTTATTAATTAAGCTTTAGTAACCTCTTTGAACGCTTCACAATAAAATATTTCTACCTCATGTTGACATGGAAAAAAGATTATTCAGTGACAAACTAAAATTTAAATAAACTAAACCGTCATAAGCAAAAAATTGAATTAAATTCAATTCAGTTCATCAAGAAATTAAAATTTCACATAACAAAAAACAGATAAACTGATCGTTCTTCTCAATCTTCAATCTTTAATTGAACTTTTCATCATTTGTCCGAATCTGTCCCTGGTTCCCAGTTCGCAAAATAGCATAGATTTGAATTATTCTAACAATCATTTTATTGCAAAGACAATAGATAATGAACACGGACATAAACACAAAATTTAACAATAGTTAATCCCATTTTTACCACATGATATAACGTGTCAAAAGTACAGTACTGCATTTGAAACTTGAAATACTTTGATTCTAGTTGCTGGAGTTGATACAATTGACAAGTCCACATTTAAGAAGAAAGTAATACATCATTTTTAATCAGTTTTATCGAAAGATAGTCAGTGTCAACTATCCAAACAACCGTATGTCTAGTAATACTAAAAATTATATTGTTTTTGTTTCAGCAAAAAGCACAACTGCTTAATATAAAACTCCAGTTCCAAGACAAAGTTTCAGTTAAACATGTATTAACTTCCAGCTATTCCAAAAAATATGATCAACATAAAAAGAAAGAATATTCACGTTGATTTTATTTTCCTTAAAAATTGAATAAAAACCAGAAAAATTAACATCAATTAAACTGAATAACTCAAACAGCATTGTGTAAATTTGCTTTGCCCACCATTTTCAAAAACAGCACTTTTTAAAAAACAGTTTGATTAATAAATTTCAATTATCTAAAATATAAGCAAAAGCATAAGCATTTATTGTTATTTTTTCAATTTTGTCGCTTTTCGTTGACATTTATTCAAGGCAAATAAACACAAATAGTGCAGGTGGCAGCCCCAAATTTGTAATGAGCTTCACCGTCTCCACAGACTAGCGCTAAACTAGCTTTCTGTTGACTTTGAATAGTTGTAGCTGTGTAAATTAGACGACTGCTATCTGGATAATAAAGTGGTTGTTATCACTTCCGCCCAGTTACTAATAGGACAATGCATTACAGCGTTAACTCCGCATGAGTGTGTGTAAACATATATGATTTACTACAGACATCTACTACGCTTTATTCAGCAACATTTTATCTAAAACTTAGTAAATTTATGTTTCTTTTTTGCTTTCAGTTGAATTGTCCAAAAACGCGTGGAAGTGCGTCCGTATCGCTATCATTTCGGATAACCCCAAATAAACAGTTGAATAAATCACCAGAGGCGTTATTTTTGCTTTAAAGTAAATATTTTTAAAGTCATAGGTACAAAAACCATCAACTTGAACTAATCCGAAACTCGGAAAACTATTTTGCTGTTCATCCCTTGTCTAATTTAATAGTTTCAATTAAATTTAATTAAAAGCAAAACACTAACCAGAAAGTTTATAAAAAGATAATTTTTTGGTTTAGTGTTTTGAAGAAAAAGTACTTTAGGAATTTATAAAATATAATAAAAAGTTTATCACAAATCCTTTTTTTTTGGCTTATAAAGAATTCACTAGATATCTTGGAAGTCTTTCATGTTTGAAAATAATGATCAAAAACTCGTGACAGCGACCTTTCTATTGCTCGAAGCGTGTCAAGTAATAAACTAAAAGGAAAATATTTGCTCCCTAAGGATTAAACTGATTTGGTCCAGCTCTGATCTGATGTGAATTAGGTTGTCTAAAGAATAAAAGAAAAGTCCCCGAAAAGTTCAGACAAGTTGAATTCTAAAATTGGGATAGGCCGCTGCAATAGCCAAGCCTTAAAGCTTATCTTTGAAAAAGCTCCGTAGCTTTTTGTTGTGTATCAATTTTCTTTAACAATGCGAGCAAACGAAGGCTAGTGACAAAACATCGATCTCACATGTAAGTTAGCTAAGTCGTAAAGCAACGCGGGTAGGTTTCATCATCAAACTGACTTTTATTATCCGCTTTACCTCGGCTTAGACGCACAAAGCAGATCCCCCAATGTCACACATCAAATTTTCAATACCTCCGCTTTGGATTACGGCCAAAAGACGCTTTTTTAGAAATGGAAATTTCAAACGTCGTTGAATTTCACCCATTCTGCGATAGAGGCTGTCTTTGGATCAATCGTAAACAAGGAGATATATCACCGACTTCCTCCCTAAATTGCAAAAATGTAATTACAAATCACAAGAAGTTATAAAAACAAAAATTTGAAAAAACTATAAAATACAATAGATACTTTTTGAATAAATTACATACCTTCACATTTTGACATGAGTAATTTGCTTTAATTTTGCGCCTCATGAACGCAATTACCAATGTATTTATCATTTGCATTGTAGTTACCGATTGCTTGCATTTTGAATTTCTTTGCAAATAAAAAATACCAATGATAAATTGTTATTTTGTTTGTTCTATCTTTGAGGTTCTGTTTACATCATTTTGCTGAATTAAACGTGGCCTCGAGGGCCTGGAACAAAGTGAATTAATCATTTATAACCATCGTATTCGTACAATTATATCCTTTGTAATAGCAGCAGTCTGCTCATTTATTTAAGAACATTTATCTCCGTAAAAATACTCGTAGAATGAAAGCCTCACTCGTCTGAATAATATAATCGTTTCCTGAACAACGCTTCAAGTAGACGTAAAAGACAAAAACTAACGGAGCATGCTAGTATGAATTTTTATGTTCTTGTCTCTTTACGGCAAAACGCATCCAAACTTGATTCGAAGTTCCGAGATTTTGACGCGCAGATGAATAATCCTGTATAAATGTTGTTTCTGTTCTGGAAAATTTAAACGTTTTTAGAGAATGCCACAATGACTGACAGTTTAAAATCATGAAACACGCTAAATACTCATATTTATTTGATATACAATTGGAAAAAATGAGTTTCTATAGAAAAGAAAAAATTAAATAAAGCGAATGAAAAAATAAAAGATTAAAATTTCTTTGCCATCATTTCCTGTTGGATTTAAACGTTAGTTATTTTTAATACTTTTGTGCGAACTCATTTTGTGGAAGAGAGTTCATTCAGTCTTAAATTCTTTTGTCATTTTCTGATGGAGTGTCGCGAAAGTACATTGTAAAGAAAACTCGAGACTGAAGTTTCCGGGAAAGTCTTCACTCGAGATCATTGCAATTTATAGAAATAGTCCAGAAGGGAATTACATTAAGTTTACTGTCGGAAGGACAATTTTTAGAACTTTCGCGCTGAAACCTGTATGAATAATTTACCAATAGATCTGATAGGTAACCACACTGTTTTTGAACTTTGAAATTTCTTACTGTATTCTAATGCGTTGTGCACATTTACGACGAGAAAATATCAACTGTATAGACTATAACTACGTGCAATAAAAAGTTTTTCGATCATTTTCCATTGCAGTCTCTATTGTATGCTATGGAAAAGCTCGAACGAGGGGAAATAGACATTCTGATAGGTAGTGATTTAGAAGTCAATTTTATGCAAAGTGTGAAAATCAAATGAAGGATGTATAGTATAAGAGCGGATATGTGTGGAAAGCCATTTCTAGCCATGAAAGAAAATACTTATCTGCGTATTTACTTTCAACGCTTTTTTAAATTACAGTTTTAAAATTCACTTTATCAGCAAAAATTTACGACACTTATATTGCTGCGAATTTTCTGCCAACGGTAATTTTCTGGCCATTGAATATCCAGAAAATCTAAACGCTAGAAAGCTAAAAGAATTTAAGTACGAAATTCATTTTTATACCAACAATTATATATGTTTCCAAATACATATTTCAGTTTAGCTTTATCCAATACTTAAAACTTATGTTTTATTTATAATAAACCTGTATTAGATTTCAGATAAATTCCAACTTTTCACTGCAAATTAGTGTTGTTTATTCACAAACCAGAGCAAATTAGCACTTAATTGTGCCAAAAACAAGATAATATAGAACATTCCTCAGATACAGCCTGTGCAGTTCTCCCTCATAGACCCCCATCGTTCATACAAAGGCATTTCGCGTCAGTCAAGCCATTAATTTATTGCGCGCCTAATTCTAAACGCTGTAATTAGCATAAGTCCCTTCACATTAATTCCAACCCTTTCTTGGTCTGAAAATCATCTTGTTCATCAGTTCATTATACGCTCTGTAATAGTATAAGATTTGAATAAAAATTGAATTATAATCAATCCTTGATTAAAAGATTAAAAAACCTGATTTTTTATTTTTATATAAGATAGTTAAATTATTGAGTAAAAGCTTAACATTCTACTACAAAGATTATTCAAAAGCTCTCAAGTTGGATTTCAGCCAAAGAACATCACAGAGAAGACACTCTCGAAACAGCGATCCGGGCCTGACCACCAAAATAAAGATGGGATCTCATTAGAGCTTTGTAATGGAGCATGAAGCATTATTTAGGTTCCATTTTGAACCGAGCGCCGCAACTCGATCTCATAATGTTGGAAGAAATATCTGCTCTGGTTTATCGCTGAGAGACATAATGAGATGGTAAAACAGCATTTTTAAACTGCATAAAAAAAAATCTTAAAATAAAAAAATAATGCTCTATTACCTTTATGCACTAATTCAAAATGTTCAGCTTCGAATTTCCCTTAAAAATATCCTAAATGTTTTTTATTCAATACAATCAAAGGAAGAATTCTTTTATAAAAGATAGATTGAATAATGAATACCTTCAAATTTGTTGAAAGAATAAAGTTTATAACTAAACAGATTAATTATTATCGCTAACGTTCAAAGTGCTATCAGCGGCATCTTACAAAGAGTAGCACAAATCAAACATCAAATACAGGTTTTGCACGGAAATATTATACTGTTTTCACAAAATTGATTGAGTTTGATAATTACAATAATAGTTCTCTAACTGAACCGGGAATTTGATTTCATTTATAAAAAATTAGGTTAGAATAATTTCTCAGGAGGAGAATGAAAAACGCAGAATCTAATCCAGTATTTATTGGGCTGGAGAAATGTTCAACCACAACATAGCAGGCCAAACAGTAAAGTATTAATACAATATATTTACAGAAACAGGCACAGCTACCGCACATGCTTCATTCATGTGACAAGTAGCTCCAACACTGGATTATAGTACGAAATCGTGCTTACAGAGTAGTTTCAGTTTCCAGCAGTAATTATCACGGCCACTCCATAAACACAATACAAAAAATGACACCGGTTATACAATCCATATCTGTGACACAGAACAGGTACCTATAAAATTATATACATAATAAGGCAAAAATAAATAATGAAAGAAAAAAATATAAAGAAAATTCAAATGCTTTGTCCACTCTAAAGGTGATGCGAGAAATGCGATATCGCATTTTTTTCTTTAAGCGGACGGCTCGTTTATCCATTTCACATTTTATAAATCTAAAAATTATTGTGATGCTATCTTCATAAACACTGGTTTAATCAAATTAATTTAAAGTTGTACAATATATTCGTTAATTTGTTTCGAATTTGAAAGTAACACATTATGGTGATATCAGTTGAAGTAAAAATGAATGTCGCTTCTAACTCAAATCACAAAATAATATTTAAAATGTTACTTCCAAAATTTACATAATAAATTAAGCATTCTACCTATAACTAAGAAGAAACTATAAACAATAAATACATATATAAAAAAATATAATGTACAATTTTCAATTAACTGTAATAACTACTTAATGTAAGCATTGTTTCATAATTTGATTATGATTGTTAGTAGTAGTAAAACGCAAATAATAAAACCTATACATATAAACAAAGTTTAAAGGTGATATAAAATACCTGCTGTGTAATTTAAAAAACTAATTATTATATGGCTTGCTCATCGGAGCAAATTTGAAATTAAGATGGCAAGTACCTTGAATCTTAAATGAATCAAAATATTTTGGTAGTTCATGCTTAATAAACATTACACATAACAGCCATTAAAATGAATGTAATTTTGGGAACTGAAAGAAAAATAAATCCATAAAAAACATTTCCAGCGTATCACAGTACCAAAAAAATAAACGCTTTTAACCCAATGGTACATTTTATTGTCGTTTAACTGTCAGCTCTTTAAAACATTGACTAGAAATACAAAAACTTGTTAAGGTGTCGTTCTATATTTAAATGATTTTACTTTTATAAGACCCGCAATATATTTTGGATAAAGTCTAAGCTCTATGTATTTAAATTACATAACTAATTAGACAAACATTATTGAAAGCCCAATTTACGTTATGATCTTTTTTTACATAAATTGAATATGTGTTAGTACAAATTTTAAAGATTAGGCTTATTTATGGTGCCATACCGTATGCTAGTTTAAAAAAGGCATTTGAAAAATATTTTATATATTACGATTATATTATCATCTAGGAATCAATACCAGTTATAACATCCGTCTATGATGAATATTTGTTTTTACATTAAAGAAGCGTTAGTAAAAATGATTTTTCTACAACTTTTTCTGAACTTCTCACTACGTACATTTATACATATTTCCTTCGATTTTCGATGTTGGTCCGTTTTTTATTAATCATTTGATATCATGCGTTTTGCTTTCAACGATGACTGCTTCTCAATCTATGATTCTTCTTCGCTGAAGACGTTTTTTGCACCTTTATTGGTTCTTTAACTTCGTGTTCTAAATCTTTATCCAATTCGGCCATGGCTTCCTGAATGGCTTTTTCCAAATGGGAATTCAATTTGCGAGATCTGTGTTGAAATATTCAATTAAAATTTAAATATTTATAAGAAAAATGATAACCGTGAGTGTTTTCCCTATAATGCATCTTTCAAATATTTATAATCACAAACAAAAAAGATCCATCATAGAGTAAAATATGATGAAATGAAAAAAGTAAATTTTTATGATGTGGCCAACTCACGTTCTGCACTTTTTTCGCGCATGATGATGAGCATCAAGACCTTCACTGAGCGTTTTCAAGGAGTTTTTGTCTAATTTTGTAATTAATTTGTCACTTCCAAACCATTTTACGGAAACATCGTTTCCATTTACTTCAATTATTTTACCAGGCCAAGCCGGACTAGTTTTAGATGGACCCCAAACCAAATCACCAACAATAAAGTTATGTTCCGTCTTTGGTTCTGGATTTTCGTCCTCTAGACACCCAACAAAAAACAAAAATGATATTTTAAAAGAAAAAACTTATTTAATATTGTGCAAAAGCTGTACACCTTCCAGTAATGAATGTGATTTTTATGTACAAATGGTTTTTGGACTAATAATGTGAATTAAAATGGCAAGGGATGAAAGTGAATTATTTACAAAATTTTCACACACACCATTTTGTTAATTTGATTTTTGTACATTATTAATCATGGGTTAGCCACACCATAATTTTCCACAATATAATCGTAAAGACGTTTGTCATAAGAAATGTTATGAATTTGTAACAAAACCCAACCCTGATGATTCATCAACTTCTTTCCGTCTTTAAATTAAACATGATTTTAGAGATAAATGAATGAATAAACAAAAAACATGCATCCTCTAAATAAGCAATAAAATCCTGCGAAAGCATTAAGCCATCATCAACACACCCAATTACCTTCTTCTTCGTCAAATAGTGATGAATGCATATGATGGGTTTCCATTACGAGTAACGCATCACTACTTTTACGTTTCTGAACAATTTTGTCGAAATTGTGAGAACTGACAACAGCCTCTTGTGCTTTAACGTGATCTCCAATAAACTGTAATCCTGCCATCATTGTTGAAGATTCGGCATAAGCAACATGTGTAGGAGTAGTTTGTTTTTTAGCAAAATGTATTTGTCCACTTGTCACATCCGAAAGTTCTGTTTTTTGTGAAATATTAGCTGATGAAGCCCTTGACCAATCATGTTCAGAACTTTGTGTGTTTAAATCGGCTGAATCCGGTTCACTACTGGATATACAATGAACCATAGCCTGGAAAACAATAATCAGAAAATCAAACACTGTTCGCTTTCACATAATACGTTTTAGAAGTTCAATAATAACCTATTGTATAAGAAAGTTATTATATTGTAGTGAGGGAAACAATAAAGCCTTGCAACTTTCACAGAGAAAAAGAACTTGTTTGTTTAGAAAACAATAGGTAAACATAGTGACGTTTATCAATATATAAAATAAATTAGATAGAACCTACCATTGTACAAGATGACTGTCTTCCTATTGCACTGTCACATGTAGCGGAACAGTTAGACGGTGCTGGTGACAATCCATCATCTGTACTTCCAGAGTGTGTTGTAGTATCAGCTGTAGGTGGACTTTGGCCACCAGACGCCAAAGGACTATGTGTTGTGGTGTCTGGTGGACTCCCCGCAGATAAAGTAGACGTTTGACAAAATGTATTCGTAGTAACAGTCTGTGCATTTTGATTTACTGCTGTTTGTGTAGATACTGAATGTCTATAAGAATTTTGTGGACTTTCTCTTTGAACTAACAACGCCTGAACTTGTTTGTTATCATTAGAGCTGATAATAAAATTCTGATCAACATTCAAAGTAGTTGTTCTGCCATTATTCTGACTATTGTTTTGGAAGTTTTGTAACTGTTGGCTATTTGAAACCATAGTCGTTTGCTGTTGCACGATGGTAGTGTTTTGCTGAACAAATGTTGTGTTTTGCTGATTAGAGGAAGAAACAGCTATATTAGCTGTTGGTGCACAGGGTACCATAAGTGTCTGTCCCATTTGATTACATTGAATAAATTCTTGTTGACCTTGTGTCGGCCGAATTTGCGGTGTAGACGTCCCAAATGTGACTTGTTGAGATGGACTGACACTAGCCACTAAAGGACTCAACTGCCCGCTAAACTGTGTCCCATTAACCACAAATTGACCGCCGTTTGGTGATAAGAACTGAGCACCTGGACTATGTTGTTGCTGCTGGATTATTTTACCCTGAGATGTTGACGGCGCTCGTATCACCATTCCGGCAGGACTTGCGGCTAAAATGCTCTGACCACCATTGAACATACCATTATTTTGAACCGGAGTTAAAACATTCTGTCCGTTTACGTTTTGTAATTGTAACTGCATGCCAATATTAGACGTATCTTGTAAAATCGTGGCTGTACCATCAGGATTCATAACCATTCCACCAAGATTCGGTACGATAAATTGTTGAATAGTAGGGAAATTTTGAACGACTCCGGTTGTACCATTTATGAGATTGACGGGTTGTAAAAGGTTAATTTGTTGAGTGGGTTGTGAGTTGGTAATTAATTGTTGTGTCCCTATAGGACTAGTATTAGCCATAGGTTGACCATTCATTACTATTTGAGGTGGTCCTCCTGTTTTACTAGGTACTATTGTTAAAGCTTGCATTACAGGCCCGGTTGTTAAACCTTGAGGACTATGTGCCATTTGTATTTGTTGCGGAAAGCCTTGCTGTGACATAACTACACCTGAATTTTGTTGAGCAGCAATTTGTAGCATGTTTGCCACAGTTTGAGATGACATTTTTCTCTTCTTTCCTTTCTTTTTATTCTCAGGTGATAACAACGCTCCTGAGTTACGACGAGGATCAGAATTATCTAATTGTATCTGTTGCTGAATAACATTACCAGCAACCAACTGAGGCAACTGCATATTTTGCCCCATCGCTACACTACCATCCATAGCCATAGCAACTCCAGATTGCAAAACAAATGGCGTTGGAAGTGCATTGACTAATACTGTTTGTTGTCCTAAAACTTGTTGCGCTACAGCCGGTATCACTTGACTCACAGCGGCTGTAACATTAGTGATCATTGGTGAAACGGAAATTGGAGGCATTGCTCCTTGATTAGATACTAATTTTGGTGGAGGAGGTGGCATCACTTCAGACTGACTGTTACCAGTATTAGCCATAATCAGCTGGCCGCCAGATGATACTAAAATATGCCCCGGAGGTAACCCAGTAGGTGAATGTTTGACCACTTGCGATGGAGATATTTGCGGATTGGTTTGAGAAGTCGAACCGACTGAGTTGAAATTTTGTGAATGTGGAACTTGTATGCTGCTGACAACACTTTGAACCATTTCGAGTGGTGATTTAGACACATTCGTTTGTACTGCAGTACTTCCTTGTCCTGAAACTGTGGTCGGAGTAGTTGATGTTGGAAGAGTGGCAGGACTGTTTATTGAAACTGTGGCTGTGTTAGCTCGACCAGCAAGCACTGAAGTTATTGTATTACTTCCAACAGTTCTACCACTTGCCATTGTTGTTACAACTCCGGACGTATAAGGACTGTTCATTTTAGAATTTATTGAACAGCAGTCGTTCTTTGACTGATAATTAACTGAACTGCATATTTCTCTAGACTGTTGCACTTGAGTCTGATTGAACCCGGTATAAGAAACCGTTTCACTCCTTTGCGGTGGAGTTGGAGTATGAGGATTGGGAGTTGGAGGATCAGACTGAGAACCATCCATAGGTGAAACATTACTGGTACTAACAGTACCTCCTTGTATAGGACGCGAATCGGGAGATGAAATATTTATTTGTTTGTCAGAATATGTAGATGATGTTACTGGATCGTCATTGGAACCACCACCAGAAGAACTTGGTGTACCAGGTTGACTGTTAGGTCTTGACTGACCTTTACTATGTTGATGAAGACTGTGCTGGCCAGTGTCGCTAACACAACCTTGACATTGTATATGATCATTTGTAACGCTACTGTCTGCTAAGCCGTGTGTCATCATTTGATTATATTGCTGCGTCATAACAACATTTTGAGGAACTTGCTGTGATTTCACTATGTTTAAACTTTGATTGGTTCGATTTGTAACGTTTTGAGTTTGTTTCATATGAGATATCACCACGTTACTCGGTAAAGGCACCTCATGGGTTTGTGAATTGGGTACAGATGGCGTTAAGTTATGCGATGATGTTATGGGACTACTACAAACCATTCCTGTACATGCATTGACTCCTGGAAGATTTCAGTTAATATAGTAAAGAATAGTTGAATAAATACTAACCTGTTTGACGATTGATCGTATTATTAAGAAGCGCAGTTTGTTGCGCCAAATATCCACTTGGATCCTCCATAAACGACGGACTCGATGCGTTTTGATTATTCTGTGGTAGATGATTTATAATTACTGGTCTCCCATTCTCTCCGGGTATTTGTCGGACATCTATATTGGGACATGGAGTATGTAATGATGGGCATTCCATCATATGGTAAGATCGATTTTTAACGATTTTACCTAATTTCACTTTTTTCCTCTTAATCTCTTCTTGCCACATAGTCGGTGGAGGTGTGTGCTGATGGAGAGGAGGAACTCTTTCATAACCATTTGGTGGTTGCGCCATCTGCTGTTGTTGGTTATTAGCTTGGATCCTATTATTCGGCCATTGTAATTTTTGTTGTTGATGATTATTGATCATGACAGGAGCTTGCATTATCTGATTATTTTGTGGATTGACCATATTCTGCGGTCTGAATCCGTTCATTATTTGATTATTGCCAGGTAAAAAGGTGGGCCTCATTTGTTTTGAAGCATCATATTGTTGGATTTGAGGATACTGCGATTGGTTATTATAGAAATGTTGATGCAGTTTATTCTGTCCGTCTTGTCTTTGTTGCTGTTGTTGATTCGCAACTCCTACTGGTATCATTTGGATGTTGGGCCGACCAGGACCACTGGGTTCACTAGGCTGACTATTAATATACACCCGATGCTGATGAGATTGTTGAGTAGGAACGACATTTTGACCCTGTATAACAACACCATTGTTTGTATTCGTAATCATTGGCGAATTGACAATTTGATTCGACGACACCTGATTCGAATTTATAGGTCCCTGTACGCTGATCACTTGTCCGTTTGGACCGATAATGTGCTGTTGATGGTGAACGTGAACATTAGAATTTTGTTGAGAGTTTGAATTTTGATGATTTTGATGGATTTGCTGTGATATGTTGGTTGGCATCGAAGTTGGTTGGACCATCATAGTGCTCCCATCACCCACCACCAGTGGCGAACCACTTAAGAGCCTATTACCTGCATGCTCTTGTCCCTGATACCTGACAATTTGTTGTTGGTTGTTTTCGGGGTAATTTGGAAGGCGGCCACTCAGTTGAGAACTGCTAGTTGGAGACTGAGGCCACACCTAAGATAATAACAAGTGATTATTTTTAAATTTAAACAATGTAAGGTTTGACAATGTAGACGCTAACCTGTGATTGATTTCCAAGGCCTTCCTTATTGAAATGCTGGTTCAAGGAGAGTTTGTCAGGGCGAGTAAAAATTTGTGATAAAGAAACACAACCAGCGTAAGGCATGCCGATTTTTCTTTTAGTTTTTTTGGTAGTGCAATCTGTAACAACACAGCAATCAATATTTCTCATTGTCATTCCATTATATTTTCAAAATAAGATTTTATATTTTTATCATGTACATTATTTGTTCGTTTATAAATATTCCGATAAAAACAGATATAAAAATAATACAGACTAAAAATAATAATCTCGTGGCGGTATTTCACAATGGAAAATGTTTCTGACATGCGGAAGACAGCCTTTTCACATCGAATTCAAAAAGTTAAGCTAGGCGTATTCGTGAGCTATCAATCTCTTATACTTGACACTTTATAATAACACCGGTTATAATACAAACAAAACTTTGTAATCGCTTCTTTATGAAATTGTTGTCTTAAACTTGTGTGTATAGAATGTAAACTTGTAAAGATGTTGATGTAATTAATTTACACACAAAATAGACATAACTTCCTAATATTTTTTAAACAAAACAAAGATAACAAAAAAATCACACAATACAGTACATAAAATCGTGGAATTTGCCATTATTAGCAACTATTGAACTGGAAAATATTCAATAATAATAAAACATGTAGGATTTAAATAAATTGGGAGATAATTTAATTTCAGATTTTTTTAAATTCTCAAATGCATTTATGATTACATCATATCACTTCTATCCTGAGTATTAAAAGTCAGCAGGTAGCGGCGAAGCAATTTCGTTGCTGATGTGATCGTAAAATCTGGAATTCTTTCAGTTTGCTTACGGAATTCTTTTGATTTTTTATTAGAAATCTTTACAGAGAATGTTGTATTCAATTATTTGAAATATGACAATTGACTATCACAATTTTTCTCATCCTTCGAAAAAACAATCGCCACATGATAGAAACGAGTTAAGTAACAAACTAAGAATTTATTATGCGAGTTACGAGGCATGAATGAAAGAACGATAATCTATTCAAAAACACGATCTATTAAATTTGACAGCCACCATAAACTAGTTGTTAAATTAATGAAGCGTGCACTGGCATATCTATCCACGTGCATTTCTGTAATTTACTTAGAAGGTTTACAGGGCACATTGAGCCAGCTAATGGCCACAATATAAACCGGCAGAGCTTGTATGCATGATACGGTTCGGTCAGGGCAATACATTAACCGCAAATAACACGGAAAACACACAACATTACACATGTCACAGATGTTTACAACAATAGACTACTACATTACCGACATTATGCTTCATTCGTTCGGGACGGTTCATTTATAAGATTATGGAGAGCTTGAACGCCGATTAAAGTAATGAACTCAAGGGACATCGTCACGGCGTGCACCGAGAAAAGGCACTCGGGAATGCCGGAATTGTTGTAATTAAATTTCGTCCGAATAACAAACAAATCTCCGGCATTTCGGATAAATCTTTCATGAGCTTGGAGTTACAACAGAACGAGACATATTTATTAGTATGTATAAGATCGATTGCTCACATTTACAAAACAGGTACATTTAAAAAGACCATACTATATTACCATTAATATTAATGATTTCCAAATAAGAACGAGCAACATCGTAAAATTTTACGACAGCAAGCATTGTTTTCGATAAGCATCCACAGGTATGTACTTATTAAAAGTTTTTGTTGTGTAAATTGCAACGGCAATAGCTTTGATTGTACTCATATTTGTAGTATTTGTAAATTCTTCTTATTTTCTTTGCAAAGTTTGACAAGAAAAACTCTTATAAAAATTAAATATATGGAAAAATTATAGATAACTGTGAATATTAATCATATTTCAAGCATATTACTGATAAACTGTATTTTCATATAGGATTAATTGAATATCGATCTTGATTAAAAACGAACATAAAACAACAATGAACAAAATTAAATTGGGAGAGCTTGTTGGGAAATATTCAAATTAATTGTATAATTGGATGATGTAAACCGACGGAGACCGTTGTAGCAAACAGGAACATAATGTAGGTATGGAATTTAATTACTTTTGTCTCTGATAACATTTTAATTAAGTCTGTTTTTGTTTCATATGCATTTTATCCAAAAACAAACTTTTATCATTCAAATAACAAAATTGAGTGAAATTCATTTCTTTGGTAAAAAATGAATTATTTCAAAAAATAAGTGAAACGACCAACACATGCGTTTTTTATTAAAAAAAAGTTATCAAAAATGTCATTTAATTAAAAAAATGTATGCATTCTACTTCTTGTCAAATTAAAATTTCTATGAGTTTCAATTACGTTGACACAATACAATATACTTAAATTAAGAAAATGCTTTCGCAACTTGTTACAAAGTAAAATTAAATTTGACTGTAATGGAGTTTTAACTTGTTCGGTGTAAAGTTGAAATAAGTTGGAAAATTACAGACCCCGGTGTTCGTACTTTTAAACGAAATTGTCTCGTGGCCAAAGACTTATTACATTACACTTTGACACTCTTCAGAAATGATCAATAAAATTTTTCTGAATGTTCGTTTAAACATATAAAAATATTTTCTGTTAATATCATTTATCAAATGTTGTTTCGCGGCAACTTGTTATTTGAATATCCATCAAGACGTGTACAACAGTGTTCAAAGCCAAGGCCGTTGAGTTGATTACACCTTTGCAATGCCAATCTACCATGCAAAATAAAACATTCAAAAATAACAAGTCGATCGTTTAATGGATAAATTATGTATAAATCTGTTTAGAAATAATATTAATAGTAAAAAAAATATATTTAGAATGCTGACTTTTACTACATTCTTGTATTAAATCCTTTTTCCAAACGGAAAATTAATTACATTATTGGAAAGAAACTGTCGTTTTTAATGTTTCGCGACCCCTATTTAGATAAGCGTCCGCTTAATGCAAAATTGTCGTTTGCATACAAATTGAAAGCGGCAAAAGTCTGCTGAACGCTGGCGAATATGAAAAATTTAAATTTCCATTTAATGTGCTTCTGCTTTTAACAAGTCTCTCATGTGAATTAACTCCACTCTGTAAATCGTAAATAAAGAAAAAAGTAAATTACTATACATATATAAGAAAGCAGAAAATACTTTTCACTTTTAATTCTTAGTTACCTCATTATTTGTAAAGAAAATATTGCATTTCCAACATTTTTTGTTTTTACTCAATTCATCATAGAAATTATTAACTTACAAATCAAAATTAATTATTACCAGTCTTGTGAGATATCTTAATTTACTTGTAGGTTGAACACATAATACGGTCTCGTTATAGTCATTATGTTAGGCATAACCTCAACCATAAAAATACCAGTGTTTGAATGCCAGCAATTCAGAATATTTACAATAATTATTGCAATAAATAACAATGCAGACTGGTTATTTTTAACTATACTGTTGGGATAAATTATTATCGGTCTGCATTCATGGTAGAGTGATTTTCTGGCACGCCATCAGCCTCCGTCCAGCAGTGAAAATGTACCAAGTTAATACTGCATTCATATTAGAGTGTTATATATCGTTTGCTAATTAAAATTATTCCGACACAATAATTAAACGACCATCCAAAATGGAAAAAATTCTCTTTCCAATTAACGAGACACGAAAGCACATAAAATTTCATCAACTAACTGATGCACATACAACAGTCATTTTAAATTAATTCCATCACCTGTCCAACTGAATTAAACATTTAACAGTAGCCAAGAACCAAAAAATAAGTACTTTTTATATCAAAACAAAAATAATTACTTTGAATTATTTATTATGCAAAGCAGCGTCACCTGTCAAGAAATTCCACCCTATTTGCTGCAATTAATAGTCAAATGGTAAGAACAAGCACAAAAAACTTTTTATTCATGCAACCATTTCAACAGAGTTGTTGGATAATCTAATTCTTTGTGATTATGCTAATGAGCAGTTTTATTAAAAAAATATGCAAGTGCGGAATACGAATGTAAATATCAGACACAATTAGCAATTACTATACAGTAAAGTGTATGATAATTACATGGTGCCTCATAAGGCATCTAGATATATGGCGCGATAACCATAAGGTTAAGTTATTAGACATAATTCATTGCGTCTACATCAGAATCAGCAATAATATGGTAATTTGTATAAAACAAATTTAGTTAACACTTCTACCAAATTGTAACTCTGTTTAAAACAGTAATTCATCGAATTAATGTTGTTGAAACACCCAACTATGATGATTCTAACAGAAAATTAATCATATTTCATGTATTAACTGAGCGGAAAGAACTGAATATGCACATTTGCCGTCACAGTTGGCTGAATTTTTGGGCTATTGTAGGAAAGTGTAATTTATCAACCTTGATAAGTACACCAAGCGTCCGTATCTAATTCTACATGGGCCACACACGTTTACATAAGACGTGTATTTAAATCCTTCTTAAAATTATGCCTGGAGGAATTATGAATAAGAAAGGTCACTTTACAAGACATTAACATTTTGATTTGAAAAATGAATCTATTGTCTGCCGAAAATGTTTCCCATTTTAAGCCTCTTTCGTCTAGTTAATGACCCCTCGTGGAATTTAAGCAAGAATTGTTTCAACAATACTCTGACAATGTGAAAAGAGAATTAGTGGTTATCTTCGGCATCGTGAGCTATAACTCGAATAGAATCTCGGCGTTTCATGCTAGAAATGTTAAAAGGTCAAAGTCGATGAACAAGAAAGTCTGGACTGTTTGGGATGTTTACATAAAACTTATTGCAATATTAAGAGCTGTGTTGTTTTATTTATAGTTGAAAGTGTGGGAACAGAATGCATTATTCTAATATACAACACGCCTACCTACTGAATAGATAAAATTTCTATTTAGGCGTTCTCTCTCAGTGTCAATGTCGTGCAGAACAATTTGTATTACTTTGCTTACAATGCAATGTCGTCCGATGAACCACTCCTTTAGACAAACAACGCCAACAGTTACTCATTTGGTTGCTCCTTATATTACTTATTACACTCGTCGTGTCGCTAACACCTACAAATTCCAACGCTCGAAACCGGAATTTATTATGTTACACACTAAACACGAAATCTGTCAACTTAATTAAAACCTTATAGAAAAGTTACTCTAAAATAAATAAATAGTTGTTACCATCCATATTTCTAAAACCTAAAAATGCTATGAATAAAACGCCAACAATTGTTCTCAAGCAATAGTCGATTATTGTTCAAGCGACTAAAAAATTTTAAAGAACAATAATTCACAATAGCAAAAGCACAAGCGATATTTGAACGCGTGAAGAAGCAAACAAAAAGCTTAACTTCATATCGATCCATAATAATTGTCTGGAGGCCAAACACGATAAGTCGATGAAAGAACCAGAGCCATATAAGGCAATGCCTACAATGAAATTAAATTAACTGATTCCCGGTGGGTGTGATTCAAGTCACGACATATCCTTTCGAATTACCGACTCCTGCTGTTACATATGAACAATCCTTCGTCAAATCTTCCACTTTTCGATAATCCATGAAAGAAAGCAGCGGTGGCCCAACAATCTGATGACATCACCATCGATGTATTATGCAAGATTGGGGCTGCTTAGTCGATCACAAAGCAGCGGCAGTCCGTTTGTAGGGTCATCGGTGAACGACCTCCGAGGCTTTCTCCGTTTGCTCCTGCAGGAATACCGAACGATTCTCGATCTCTGCAGCGGGCCATCGACCCAAATCAAGTGGTTGCCGAACGCTGCTGCTGCAGTGTTAACCCCACGGTTTTACTGCCTACCTGGCGAGCCGAACTGACACTCCTTGATTAATGTTCAGCAAATGACCGTACACGCCCAAAGACTACCAAAACAAATTCGCCAAGCTTTCTCAAGAGATAGATCATAGGATAACTTCATCTCGCTAAATTGATCCGCCACTTGGAGCAAAAGTAACCGTTAACTGTTTACAACAGAAAAAAAAGTTTGCAATTCGTCATTGGAAGAGCTATTCTTGTTCTGCTTTTGCATGTTACAATATGATGGAAAAACGACAAATCGAAATCTATTCAAAAACCACTCGAAGCAAAGAGAAATAATCCAGTGGAGGTTTGTGTTTCAAGTAATAACAAGAAAATCCTTTTTGAATCTTGGCAGAAGAGATTGAAAAGCGTACAAGCTTGCATCACAATGAAAATGGTTTTTATTCATTCCGCGTACAGACTAGGAACTGCTTAGGTGGTGACGTTTAATGTGAAATACACCTTAATTTAGAAAAGGCACAACATTGAGCTTAAAAACAGTATTTATTCGAAGGATTGTTTTCTTGCTTTGAAATAAATAGAAATGCTACGCTAACCCAAAATAGACAAATGCAAAAGAATTAACTCTTATTTCAAAGCCCATAATGCAGATAGAAAAATGAAATCCTTAAACGATTCTCATTAAACCATTTTTTTTCAAATCCCAACTTCATTATTTAACTTGTTCAGACTGAGCAATAACCTTCAAGCAAGAACGTCTATTTAAATTTTTATTCAAAAATTCGAAGAGTTTTACGAGAATTTCGAAACTGCCTTATAACCTCAAATTAAAAGTTTTATAAGAGAAGAAAAATGAGAAGTATAATAAATCTTTAAAATATTTATAGTTAATTAATTATGATAATTCAAAAAAACACTGACTTTTTCTAATCAACAAGGAAATTTCGACAACAACTTACTATCGATCCATGCCATTAATCTTGATGCTTTGTCAGTTAAAACATATGAAATAAACTATAAGTTGGAATGTTTTAATGATGACAAATTGAATCAAAATTAAGGATCCAAATATGGTGAAGATATCATTCTGATTGAGTAACACAGGTACAAATGAGTTGTACTTCAACAACTTTAAGTAGTTATTTAACAATATTTATTATGAAATCTTCAGTTATTTTATAGCTGATCTTTTGTGACCGAGTCTCTGATGAAACAGTTACGTAATTTTTATAATTTAAATCTGCAACAACATTTTATAAATTATCAAAATTAATTACATTTGTATTAAAAAAAAATGAAAAATCGTTTAGAAAACATTTTAAAATGCATCCTGTCTAAAAAACAGCGTCTATAATTACATGCACTTTTTTCTGTGCGAGATAAATGTTGAGTATTTTAATTGGCACTTCCTTTGACTCCCCCGACACCTGGTCTCCACCGCCGTCGTCGACGAAGAATGACGCCGTGGCTATCCGTTTCGGCGGACAGCTGCCTGAATGTAGTTATCATATAATATGCTAGGTAACACCGAAATAATGGGAACCAAACTCGAAACAATGAAAACCCGTCACGGCTCGCTGACCAGCTCCCTATTTGCCCGCGTTTTGCCTGTCAGATCGCCCCGTGCCACCGACACGCCATTGTTTTAGCTCCGACGACCCCCACGATACCTTTAACTGAACGCACGTAAATACATATGCGATACGTAAAAAGAATTTGAAAAAAGGGCTGTAATTTACAAAACGATAAAAATCGTTTTTGATGTTCTCAACCGTAATATTAATATTATCGCCGTCATAAACCGCAAAATAACGATTTCAACAAAGCTGTTTCAAACACTCTTAAATCCGGTAGAAAGTAATAACTTGTGTTTGATAAAAACATCATGGAAAAACTGATGACTATTTGATGTCATCTAAAATTAGACAATAGAACGAACAGCGACACATGGCACAATGTAAAATTCATGACCAAAAACCCGGCACTGTATAACACGGGAGCTTCTGTCATCGGTTGATCTATTATGGAACAGAAAGTTCCGGGTTATTCTAATATACACTGTCTGTTTATTGTAGGTGCAACCAATAAAATAATTTTAACTTTAAAAACACATAAATGTCAACTCTTTTGTATGTTAATTGAGTCAAGACGATGTGTTAAAGTTTCAAGTATTATTACTATTATTATCATGGGAAACCGCAATCATTAAAAAACCAACAACAAATTACTATTGTTGCTTTTTAAATTGTGATGTAGGAAGAGTATTTAATCACATGTACATGAAACGTCTTTTACATATTATTTAGAAATCAATGTTGAAAAATAATCCGATTAATGGAATATTTCATGCATTTGAACTGAGATGACTCATTTTGGTTTCCAATAATTTAGAATAAGTCATTACTAAAATTAATAAGATCCCTGTGGCTGACCGGATAACTTTATCAATAAAGGAAAAAAGTATTAGAGTATATGTACAATAAAAACCACATATCTTCAAAATTATGTAGCCGACTGAATCGCTTTTCTCTTTGGTATTTCAGTGGAAACATTGTTAGAGTGAATTTTTCGCGAAACAAAACGATCCACATCGTGATAGTAGAGTTACAGAAAAGAGAATTTAGTGAACAATGTTGCTTTGTGATGCGAATTTACGATCCGACTCAATTCATGTCTTGGATATCCTCTATATCTCGTTTCGATCTTTTTGTGTGTCTAAACGTTATCAAGCAGAATGTAATTGCCAGGCGTTTCCCGTACATTTTGATTCATTACATGACAAGATAACAATGAAGTCGCCAGTTATTTCTTCTGTCTGTATTGTACTGCCGCATGTGAATCATTTAAATGAATCACTGACAAAACCAGAGACTTTATTTATATACACACTCCACCAACGTGACCTTTCAACTTTTATATTTTTCTTCGTTTTTAATTCGTTGGAATTTTCTACCGTCGCATCGAAGAAAATCATTAATCCCGGCGCCTTCACCAGAAAAAACCATTTCATTCGCTCAACATCAGATCTTTGAAAAGTGAATAAATTTTTAATAGGACCGCTCCCTCGTGAAATATTACAGCGGCAATTCACGTTTCGAAATCATTTAGAAGAGATGCTACGATGTCGTAGTCAAATCGAAAATACATCTACCATAACTCTCCCTCCGCTGAGTTTTGTTTGGTAATTCGATTCAAGAGTTTTCAATATCACTTTAAATGACAAATTTCTTGTCACTTCGACGCGACATTCGGAAAAGGTCGTAATGGCATACGGCGAGAGAGAGTAAAGCTCAGTCGTTCGAACGACGATGACAACGTTTTACTCTGATACGAATTTAACCCTTATCAACTGACGTGCCTTAGAGATGTCGCGCTTTCCGGAGAACGAACTATTGATCCCCGGACGTCGGCCACGGTTTCTTCATATACAAGGTGCTCAATAAATTTCGCATTAACTTTTCACCCTTTCTCACCTCGACCATTGCAGATGCTTGAAACAACAAAGGTTTTCTTTTTCGTTCTATTTTACCCACCCTTTATGTGTGTGTAAATATATGTATACACCTTCTTTTTTCAATTCAACGATGTATAATGAAAAAAGACCCACGATGATAAAATAAAAACACGATTTCGTATAAAATCAGATGGGCTTCGAAACGTTCTTTTATCTTGTTTGTTTCGTGGTACGCTGTGTTGCGCATCTAAAGAAGATCAAAGTAATAATAATTCGAAACGTTCGCTGAAAATACAGAAAAACTGAAATGTTTTTGATGACGTTTTTTTGTGAATACTCATGGATGAGTGGGCGGTAAAGATTTCAAGTTGCTATCTTACACCATTTTCATCTTAATAAATTGAATTCGGTTCTTCTTAAATTTATATTAAGAATCCTGCCACAACGGAGCTGTTAAATATTTTATAGAGAACTTTATGTAATTGCTATTTCTGCTTTTCAAAAATTGTATCTTCCTTCCTAGCTATTCACGACCTAAACTTTTATCTCAAAAAGGCACAAATTATAACCTTTTATCTGTAAATATTCAAATAATATTTATTTGAAAAAAAAAATCATGTAGTGGTTTTTTGAACAATTTCACGGTCTTAAAATTAAAATAAATCCAATTATAATTTAAATAAATGTGGCACCATAAAAACCCTACCTTTTCGCAATTTCATACTAGGATCCGGAGGCTTGCAATCCAATGAGGCCATAGCTATTATTTTTCTTTTGTGGTTACACAATTTGGTCAGGTCCCCTGTATTTGTGTCCGGCGACAAAGTCCACGGCTTACTGGCCACCTACGAGATAAAATGAAAATAAAATAGGGCGTTAAAATAAAAGTCAGATCAGGTCAGCTCAGGTAATTCAATTATAGTAAAATCTATATCCTAAATGAAAAAAAAAATACATAATATTACAAAAACAAAGATACCGATGATAGTAATCAACGCATGCTCTAGCCCCAAGTTCACTGGTTTGAGAATTATTTATATTATCCATCCGACAAAAAATTGTAAATCAATGTCATTGATGCAACCTGTCAGCTTCGAAAAAAATGTATGCGGTTATTAATGTTTTCAAAGCGACGGCATTCAATCCAAAAAACCGGTCGTAGAGTTAATTAATACAGAATTAATCATTTTCGAGGGGTTTCGGAATTCAAAAAAATGATTGAATTCTAGGCAAACGAATGAGCTCTGGACACAATTTTACTCTCAATGTTTCCCATCAGCATGTTAATTTTAGTCGATTTCATTTTCCAGTGTTTATGATTTCTACATGGATGAATTTATGTCCAGGAAACGGTCATAAAATGTATTTATAACCTCCCTTTAAAAAATAACTGCTAACTAATTAACTCATTCTCTTCTTTCTTTACAGCACACTAACAGTGATGATGTGTTATCCAAACATAACACGAACCGATAATTGATAAATCGTTAGTAAAAATGAAGCAATTCCGCCTAATGTGGACGTCAAAAATCGATTTGTTGGCAATCGCTTAGTTTCTATGTTTACGTAAATCATCTCAATGTTTATTTTGAAACGGTTTTGACGTGAAAAAGTGAGATACGCGTTATATCCAATTTACATCTATGTAAACCAAATGTATTTCTGATGTGTCACTCTTACATCATTTAAATGCTTTTTCAAAAAAAAAACATTGGAGTATTTGTCTTCAAACATAATTCTTATTAATATACATAGATGGAGTTCTCACATTATCGAACATTTCACATGGCATTTTTTTCCTAAAATAAATAATCTGCTTTTTTTTACTTTTTTACTTCTTCGAATCGATTTCAACAAGGATAGTTTTGATTTTTACAGTAACAAGATCACAGAAGTTTACAAGAGAAGATAGTGAATTATTAATGGCAACCTTGGTTGTCTGAACTTGGTTTAGCCGGGTGAAGGTTACTTTGTTTCAATGCCATGCATGATCCACAACATTGGTACATACTCTCAGAATAATTCAACCAGTAAACAACTCTCACGACTAAATTACAAAGTGTAAGCGTGCTAAACTTATATTTTGGACGTTAATAATCCAGTCAAAATTTATACCCAACATTCTTTAAGCAGAATACAACTTGCTTCTTAAATTACCTTGTGACAACATTACACACACTGGACAATCCATCACTGCTATTGTGGTTTGTTAATTTACAAGCACTTTGATGTTATTCAAACTCTATGTTGTTTTATTTTGATAGTATTTTTGAATACTTTTCCTTTTCTAAGACAATCAACATTTATTTTCAAAGATTTATTCTTCAATTTAATCTATGACTTTGCTAGTAATATGTTCTCTGATAGAAAATAAACGTAGTAGAAACTTCATTTGTTACTTTTCCCATCTTAACATATTTTACTCGTGGTGAAAATTAATTTCATTTAATATTTTATTACAGTTCCGTTTCATGAGATTCTGCGAGAATACAAACCGTTCGAGCATGCACGTATGAAAGAGGTCGCAACCTAAGAATAGAATATATTCAAGAGAATTTACGAGACTACGTATATTCAAAAGCAATGGAAAACAAAGCGACGCAAACAGAACTAAAACACAAAAGTGGGGCATCTATAAAACATAAAGTTCATTTTATTCCGTCTGTAATTTCCTGCCCACTGAGCGATATCATCGCACAAAGTAATTTTTCATTTGTTTGCTCCTTGTAATTTTCTCAAAAGAACATCTCGTTAACTGCATCCGTCAAATTTCTTCAGAAAAAAAAATCAACAAAAATAAAAAATGGCGATGAGTCAGTTTTAATCCAAGTCTGATGAATAGCCCTAACATTTTCGTTTTTATTTTTGATTTATTGATCATGTTTCTATTGTAAAAAGTAGACGACTATAGCGCTATAAACCACAACCAAACATAATATACGAAAAAAAATCCTGAATCTAAAAAAATACAGAATCTGTGAATCTCCCAAGAAGTTTCTATGCGATCAAGCGCCCCATCTTTCGTTACTCATGATTTATTTATATCGATAAGGAATTCATATTTGCACACCCACTGTCGGTCCAATTCGTGGACATTATACGGAAACTTCACTTAAAAGAAAAATAAACACCAAGATTAATAAAACATGAAGTTATAATGCGAAACATTTCTGTAATAAATCACTAACCGTCCCGCGAACTATAAACAAAATTAATTAAAGGACTATTCGTATATCGTTTTGATTTATGTCGAATATTCGAATTCATTCGTCCAAAACAGATAGTGAACTGTGGGAAGGGTGTTGAAGACGCCATAATTTATCATTTTAATACGCCAACCGGTAGAACAAACGTGTAACAAGAGCGAAGTAATGAAGACGAACTGCAGGAAACATTATTAGTTTCAGACTGCGACGACTAATGTTCAATTCCCTGCAGCAGCATGCAAAATACCTCAGCCAAAAGAAACCTCTTGACATGATAATTTGCTCAAATTAATAACTTTCAAATTAGTAAAGCAAAAGTTGTTTCATAATTGAGTTGCATATTAACAACACATACAAAAACAAAATATTTTGCTTGATTGTTTGCACATAATCAAATACTTCCAGAAGATTTTAAAATGTCAAACTTCGAAATCAATAAAAAAACTTGCTTATTCGAGAATGAGTTCGTAACCTTCCAAGGCTGTTTTGGGAACGACAAAAGCGTCAAAAGCATAAATTAAATTTGAAACGTCTTATTTGCATTAAAAATTAATTGAACACTATCTTAACAGAATAAAGTAGAAAATTAAACCAACCTAAATTAAATCAAATTAAGTTTTATTATCTTTGAAAACGCTGTAGCAACCGGTTACCAACAGCATCGTTCCGTTCATCTCGGAGTTAGTTTACTTCGTCATAAATTCAAGGTTGATAAATATCACAATGTTTACTTTTTATAACACATTTTAATTATATAACTCATAGCATAACTAATTACAAAAGTGATGTTCATCAACGAAAAAATATTAATTATTCATATACAAGTTTCGTCAAAATAAAATGAACTTAGCCAAGCTTGTACATCATCTACTTATATTATCTATGATTCAGTAATTGAATACAATCGGCTTAAAATTATATTATCTTAAATTAGTCACCAAAAAGCGGGTTTAAAATCGTGAAGGGGTTAATAAATATTGACTTTTTCCAGGACGATGAAATGGGTTTTAGCTTCCAGGATCTTGAATGCTTTCTAAAATCGAGTTTCCCTTTTCTCATCATATAAAATAAAGTGAATTTCTCGAGCGGAATTACTTCGTTTATAAATTCCAATAAGAAATCCGCCGAGGAGCCGAATTTCATTTCCGTCTGTGTTCACATCCATTATAAAAACACTGTTATTACCGTCGAGTTAACTTAATATGCTGAGTTATTTATATCATAAAAGACGGAATAAAAAATTTCAATTGAATAAAAAAAAATGAAATGACGTCTAGGAAAGCATAATAAAACCTGTCTCTGACGATTATCATTAATTCGGAAGATATTAAACGGTTGGAAGAGAACATATAAATATTGATGAGCGTTTTCTACATTTAATTATGACATTGAAATAGCATGTTTGCAGTTGAGGTCCTCGCAAGGAACATGTGTCAGATGGTTGTCCTCTATATGAAACTAACCAATGACGATTAAGTGTAATTAAGATTCTATCTCAACAAATTATCTCTTTCAGATGCGTCTTTTAATTAATTTATTTGTTGAAATTGTGTATATAAAGACTCAAAAACGTAACTTTCATATTCAATGTTATTTAATTTAGTGATGATATTCACAGTAGGAAAAAAACTTCGTTACGTTTAGGACATTTTTTATTAAGTTCGGATTACATGGTGGTTACGTTTAGCCACATATGACGTTCTTTACCCCACAATACTATAAACCATATGTCGATGAGCTAAATTTAAAATCCGGAACTGTTACATGTGACACTTGAAAAAACAATATGATGGATTGAAGAGTAAATTTTTGCTCGTCGAATCAAGCTCCCCTAAATCTTGTTACGTAGATGAGGCAAAGAGCCGTAACAAAAGATAAAAACCTATTAGTAAGTTGCTGGTTTATATACAACAAGCATCAACTCAAAAACTGCAAAGCTTGGCGTCGCTATCAGCAAAAGAGCTTAATTAGTTTCACGAGTGAAGCAAATCCGCCAAGAACCGAGTTACCGTTTACAAAGTTTTAAATCCTTTTACGAGACGTGTGTCATCTTAAAATCTCGGAAAACAATAAATCACGTCGGGAGAGTAATGGACGACGTAAATACTCCACCGTCCCCGCATAAAAGTTCGGAGAGAGAATTGCTGGAGCGTTACACGATAGTCGAGCAGCTTTTCAGCTGAATAATTACGGTCCTTTTGAAAAGCTCCGAGTTCTGCGAGAAGTTAATCTCGTGATAAAAACTTTTATGGCCCGCTTGCGGTAAATTGTTTTCGGAAAATCTGTTAGTTTATCGAGATCATCTGCTGTGGAAACGGGAAATTTTCCCGGTACACAAAACAACAAGCATGCAGCAACGGCGCATCGTATAATAGAATCCGCTTTAGATCGATTAGTCCGCGAACTCGGCTCCATCCATCCCTCGATGTAGTTCGATCATACATAATTAATGCAGTATAATTGTACCGTTGAGTGCCTCAACAAACCGATCAGATTTTTTTGTGATCTTTAAAAAATATATGTTTACAACTTATTGATCGAAACCGAAGCAAGCGAATAACATACAGACGATTTATTTTCGTATAACACTCAAAATTTAACTATAAAACGCTTTTACTATACAAGCATCCGAGATACCTATTATAAAAACTGATTTAATTATTCTGTTTGCATTTTCATTGAACGTATACCAAACCTACTATACTTTCAGGGATAAAATTAGCTTTGCAACGCTGCACGGAACTGGCAGTATTGACGTTGCACGTTTGATTGATACCAGGACGAGCATACTAATAACCATTAATTAACACCGAGCGATCGACATTTCATATTCGCTTCGCCAAAATGCACCAAATAATTTCACTGAACATGCATAAAAATTATTTTCATCCATCAATCCACAAACGCCAACAAAAATTACGTCCAGTAAATGAGATTAACATGAAAAATGTACACATTGATTCATTAGAGTAATAATAATAATATACAATTTCTTAACACCCCCCCTTCCCCCCACGAAAATTTATTTCTTTGAACACCTTGCGGCTTTTCTAACTTAATGTAAAAAGATTATTAACAAATAAACCTTTCAGGCATATGGGCATTTACAATACATATTTCTGATGCCGGAAATTACCATAGTACAGGTGCATTCAGATTCGAAGGGTTGATGAACTCATTATATACCTATTTAAATTAGCCTTTAGATAAATTGGTTTAAGGTTTGGTCACAAAACAATACTCCAGAAGAAACTTTATTAAAGGTAAAGTACATTAATGTATACACAAGCTTGCAGGCAATCGTGATTATACTTAATAGTTAAATTATACAAAATTACACATAAACGATTATACCTCCGAAACTGACTTGGCATGATTCCGCCTCTTACCAAATGTTTGAAAATTTGGTTACAGCGACAGTAAAAATAAAGTTAAAAACAGAAAGTCATAAAGGTAATAGGTATTCAAATTATCCACATCCCATTATACAGTTGAATAACTTAAAATAAATTATCTTATTATTTACGTTTTCTATATTGGTGAAATTAGGTAAGCTTCACAATAACATAAATGCCATTTTTCCAGAGATGATATAAGAAATAAAAATACTATCCTTTTATGATTTACTTTTACATGCAAGAAGATAAAAGTATTATAGGAAACTCCGCAAGTGAAAGCTTTTTCAAAACCATTAAATCTCTCCATACGAGTGCAAATAGTTCCTCTTATCTCGCGTTCTATTTCGACAGTAACTCATGATTTCTAGCACCGGAGGATGCACATCAGACGCGGTAGACGCGCGGACCAGTTCGCGATCGATAACACCACCGACCGGCCGCCTCACACCCGTCTCTTTGTGCATCTCCTAGGAAGGTTGTTCGCCCCGTAACTCTAAAAACGATTACCTTTGTATCAGACGTTCAAATGATGTTTGCTGCAAACACCCTTATCTTTACCGACGCTCGCTTTAACGACAAGTGCTGTTCACTGATTCGTGGATAAATTGCATCTTACTGAATAAAACTAAATAATACATTGTTGTTTTGTTGTTTAGCGTAAAATTAAAAATCTGCCAATGTTAGCAAATGATTGACAATGGTTAGATACTGTTCCCAAGAGACACTACTAACCAGAACCAAAATTGAAATGGTATAACCGTAATTCACGCGAACTTGTTGCTTCTAAAACCATTAAAAAAAATCCACTATCAAAAAAAAGTAGTAGTGACAAACATCTTACCTTTGGATCAAAATTAAACGTGTTATCATACTTAAAATGACACTCTAATCCACATTTGCATGTGCCCGAAGTGAGAAGATATTCTTTGAGTTGTTCCGGAGAACTTAAAGCTGTATTACTTGGGCTGAAAAAAAAAGAACAAAATTAGATATTCCAATTATATGTTTATAGCATTACATAGGTCTAAATGATCTAATCGAATCCTGTATCTCTTTAGTCTGAAGGCGTTAACGTCAAGTTAATACAGGCAGCGAACACATTTATAGCTTTACATTTAACAAAGTAGAGAATCAAAGACAACACCTTCACATCTTGGTTAATGAACCAAATAGCTCCAAGTACGCTTGGTTGAAATGATAAAGATCGAAACTTGTTTCTAAAGTTCTAAAGTGTAGAAACAGCACACAGTAAGTTCAATGATTTAATACCTCACTATTCAGAATTCAGTAACACCTATCTGATAACATCTACTGTTCTTAGTCGAGTTAATTAGAGTTAAGAACATTAATGATGCTATATTGAGATAATGTATCAAAGAATGAATACTTTGTAACGAGCCAATGCTATATTTTTTATTTTTTAGTTATTGTTTTATGCGCTTTAATTAAATCCTCTTTATTTAAATAGTAGAGGAAGTGATGAAAATCGACCCATCCATCATGTAATGCAAGCAAAGCTTTTATCCGAAAAATAGCCGCTTTGTCAGAATTGGTTTTCCACTGTCGAACAGATAACAAAAACTGCCACCCATCACACAAAATGTGGCAGTTTTAATTTTGAATTGTGGATGCACAAAAGGTATTAAATTAAAAGTAGTAAAAAAAATCACATTTGCTGCATTAACACATTTATTGATCTCTTGAATTTGCGGAATAAAAAATTAAAAAAAAAAATTGATAAACGGAAGACTAAGTGGCAATAATAGGTTATTCAGACAGTAAAAGTATTTTACTTGTGAGCAAGTTAAGCGAAATACTCGTTCTAAAGCGAAACAATGGAATAAAAGGTACAAGTTGCCAAGACCAATGTGCTCGAACGAAGGGCTATACAATTTAGAGCAGATGTGCAGATGTTTTCGAGCAAGATTTGTGTACAAACAATTGAACAAGAGCATCAAGACAAACAAAGAAGTCATTTTACTGCGCACTATTTTATCACACCTAAGAAAAAATTTAACACTTACTGAAAGTGATTACGAACAATTATTGTGTTAACATAGTCAATTATTTTTTCAAGCAACAAGTTTTTTTTTATTTTGTTTAAAAAAGTCTATGCTTAGCACTAATTACAGTACGATGATTCCATGTGTGTAAACAATGTCTCTCTAACAGGATCCTCTTCAATGTTTATATAACTTCATATAACGAGCTGGTTAAATGCGTGTTCACACAGCAGCACCGAGTCCTATGCAAATCTGAATTAGTGGGCGAGATTATGTTTGCCGAAGACCTGTGAACGCTCAAGGATTCATACAAAACCTGCCCAAACCAAATCTAATTTAATGAAACAAATGATCACTTGTAGATAAATCCTTAAAGGACTAAACTAATCCAACCGTCCCCAATATCTACCTCTCGTGAATTAATAAGCTGCACTAGACAGATCCATTCAGCCAAGCGTGTGATGTACGGTGAAAACAAGACTTGAAGAATCTCACAGACTGCAACTGAGTAGTTTATGAATATGTATAGGACACATTGTGCAGCTCCTTATTCAAACATACCCTTAGTCGTGTTTGTCCACATAAATAAAACCAAAGTATTTTTTTTATTACAATTCTTCCAACAGTAATTAGTGATTTGCTTAACGCCTCATTGAACGCAATAAATTTTACAAAACACTTCAACTAACCAAGAAAATAAACACGATTTTAACCAAACAAGTTCAAGGGGATATTGACTATAAAAAGTAAAAAAACAATGAACCATAAAACCGATCAAAAAATCTTACAAATCAGAAAATTTGAAAAGAAAAATTTAATCTAATTTATAACAAAACAAATACAGGCACTTATTGCGTTATAATACCTACATGTTACATATTACAGTGAACACATATTTGCTTTAGGAGATTTTGTGGTTTTTAAAAGTAGGTCTTATGATGAACGAACTGAAACGAGGTAAAAAAAAGATGATACAAATACAACAAAAAAATATGCTCAAAATGTTATTAAATTTTCAATTCAATAGACGCGTAGTCAGTGACCTTCAAACCTAAACAGTCTTGGAGCTTGTAATACGCAAATGCAGCCACATGAAAAAATGATGAAATACGAAGGAAATTTTAAGTAACCTCTTTTCAAGAACAAATTTATTTCTTTTTACTTTTTTGAAAACGGAAACATTTTCATTAATTTATAATTTACAGATAGAAAACTGCAGCTAGGAAGATGAGTCTTATAACAAGATAACTGAATTTATCCTCAACCGCAGCGATATCTTATCGAGTTTCATAGAGCTTATTATAATTGAATCCCAGAAGCCATTAGCTATCAAAGCCACTTAATACAATTTGAATGTCATAGAAGACGTTGTATGTAAATCGGAAAGAATTTGAAGGAATAAAACAAGTGTTTTAGTTTATGGAGTCTTTCATTAAAGCTATTTGAGGTAACTAAAGTCGCAATATTGTGTAGCATAAATATCTACCTTATTTGAAAGAGAATCTACTGTTATTCAATTTTAAAGTTATCATTATGTAAATCAAATGTAGTCCATAGTACCCAACTTGAAAAATCACATGCGCGGAAATTCTTTCTAACAAAGAATGTGCAGCACAATAAATGCTTCGTTTAATTTAACGTCTGTTGTCTACTTATAATTATTATTGTCGATATTAACCATCGTCTCTGATTCGTTTTTGTTCGCATTTGCTTCCACTTAACTAATGATCATTTAATATTCTTTTTGCATTCTCGATGCGACTCTGGCATGCAACTGCAATGATCGTTTTCACCTTCTCTACCATCTCTTTGTTTGCAAGCATTTCTTTCAAAATGCTTCGCAGACATTCGCGCACATAACTAGTAATTGGTTACTTTAACAGCAATATGGGACTATCATTATTTTAGTCTTTGACCTTCAAGCTTCTCACGGCACAACGGTTTATCTCTGAACACTGCAATTCATAACATAACAATAGATCATGATTCTGAAACACTGTCAATTATAATTCATAAACATCAATTAAATATAAAACGAATAATGTGACTAATTAACAATACAATTGCATTCGTTTCACTGAAAACATAACAGAGCGCTTTATATAAAGCGTAAAAATCCTAACCATCATGTGTCAGACATGGTTTTATTGCACCTATTTTAGATAATTGTGTTTTTTTGACATTGAAATTGACACAGGGACTTTTAGCGGACGACTTTTTTTTAAATGTATATCCAGGTGGTCGTGTCTAAAACTCAGATATGTAAAGGATGTCGTGTCATCCCGTTCGTTATTGTTGAAGGAATAATGCGAAACCGCTTAACAAAACCAGGACGCAGAGTAATGAAGTCTGATACAGATTATCTGTGTAATCGGGGCCCCCAGCGCGACGCTAATGAATTAATTTCGTGCGCTGCGAGGAAACAAGGCACCGCTTTGTCATTCCATTTTAATCTTGTTTAATTGTCTTTTAATCTAGCGTCGGAGCTACGCGACAATCCCATTAATGATTCGCATCATTACTATTCATTTTGCACATAAGGTCGATCACTGCAAAACTTGACGTAACTAATCGGGCATTAAAAATTATTAACTGGAACTATCTTAATTTACTACCCGGAACGCAGGTACTAAAACCCGTACAAAAGACTGACGAAGGAGTCAACCGAAACCATGAAACAATGCGCTGATAATAATCAGGAAAGGTGACAAACGAAGACTTCATCAGGGTACATTAGCTTCCTCATAATGTCAACGGAATCTACATTTGATGTGCGATCTCAAATAACAACTTTCATTTTGTTAATTAATTTTCAGGTCAAAAAAAACTATCAAAATTAGTAATAACAGCTGCGTAATATCCATTGTTGGTCAAAGCAAAAAAAGAAATTAAAATATTTATATGTTGTGTATGTACATAAAGGAAGAGTTATGTCACAATATTCATTTAGATTTAGATCTTCAGTTTTGAGACCCTTACTAAAAAAATTGATGCCATTTTTCCTTTTCAAATAAAATATAAACCCATCTAATATGTCAACAATATGATTGATCGCATAAATATAAACATCTGAATTTACATTATAACTTTTAATATGCTAAGCAACATAATATATTGTTGGTTAGCCAATTTTACCCGTAACCTTGAAAATTTTACATAACGAGTTTTTTTGCTGTTTGTCGATTATTTCGTTGCGGTTGGAAAATTTCAAGATCATTAATTCCAGCGAGATTCTTCGTAATTTGTTGTAGTTTAACACCTTGTCTCACCTAGCATTATCTTTTGTCCACATATAATTTAGAAGTAATTTTTTGCCAGGATAATTTGGTCAATTGAAAAGAACGTTAAAAGGTCAATTAAATAAGAAAAAAAATGCGAACAGTTTCATGCAATTTAAAATATATCTGCTATTAAAGTAACAAAAAAATTAAAGATTAGCTTCAGTCCTTTAAACAAGGAGCAAAAGTGAATTTAATCAAAACGTAGCGCATTAATAACTCAAAAAATGTCAAGTACGTGTTGCTGTTTTTCACCATCTATAAAGATACTACAACCCCATAAAATGGTTTTATGGGTTTTGATGATTAGGATACAAATAAGAACCACTGAGGTGTCATAAAATACAAACACTACTGGAAAAATCTCGTAACTGCGGGTGCTAGAAGTGTCTTAAACCTAATACTAAAAAAATATTTGTTCAACCACCTGTCACTAACCTTATGTTTGTCATAAAGTTTACTTTCAAGGTCGTATAAACAAAGAAAATAATAATTTTCAGTTAGGTTTCAACATATGTTAATTATATATACATCAAAATTTCTGTTTACTCATTTTCTTTAGAGCATTCATGTGCAATTTAAAATCGAGAAAATTACTCTTAGTTACTTGAAAATAAATACTGTGTAAATCTAATTTTATACAGATCAAGATTAGTCACGTCATTGTTTGTTGTCTGATTTACAAAATAAAGCGTAACTAAACAAATAAAAACTAAGTAAATAAAATAAGACATTTCTACTTTTTCAAGGTGGTTCAAGAATCTTTACCTCGAAATAATTTTGCACGTCAAGTTAGCAAGAAGCCTTGAAGACTTTTAATTAACCGCAAATCATCTTAAATATCAAACGATAATAACATATTGTGGTTGACAAACCGTTGGTTTTAATGAAATGAATTTAAAAATAAAATAAAGATCAAATTGACAATCACCATTAATGCATTCGAATGAATTATATTTGTAAAACAAAATTACTCAATTTGCAATAAAAATTAAAAATTGACTTGCTCAACAATAAAATATCTCAAGCCTTAGATGGATTAGCAGATCAGCACATTTGTCTCATGTATGCTTTTATTATTAGATCGGTTCAGTCGTGAATTGTTCCCGTATTGCAAATTATTCACGAAATCGTGAATCTTAAACACGTTCAAAGTTCGAAAATGTTGATGACTATCTTTTGAAATTTCGTAATTCTGTTTCCTTTACCGTGTGAATTCATCATACAAATTTTTTCACTCTTCCAGCAATTAATTACTTTTGAAATCCGATAGGAATTTATTACACTGAACTTTCTATGTTCTGAATAAAAAAAATCGTCTAAATCCCCAAACAGGAAGATTAATTAACAACTTTTGGTGTAAATGACAATTCACATTCTTTTTTGAAAATGAAAACTTAGATTTAGTTGGAAGAATGTGAATTATTCTAGAGAAAGAAATATTAACAAGATTTTATCAAACCAATTAGAATTAGGGTCACAAAGTAGCTTATAAAATTTATATCACAAATCTCTTAACGCTACCACCACTGAAAATACTTAAAATGAAATTTATTTCTCAGAAGGGCAATCTCAAGGAAATGTTTCATTAAATGTTTGACCAAACTTCTCAATTTTGTTTCATTTATTGATTTAGTCTCTCTCCTCTTTGTTTTTATTTCGTATTGTGGTCCAATTTGGTGATTTCGATGTTTTCTTTCTACCTCCCATTTATTTTGCGAGAAATTCAACAACTACTAAAATTAACTCACCAAGACTATTTGCTAACTTTAGTAAAACTTTTCCTAAGCTGTTTGTGAAATACATAAACACGTTTTGTGAGTTTTATCCTCCGAAACAACAGTTATGAACATAAAACATATACCTACTGTTTAAAAGAGATTTTCAGTTACATCTCCTTTTTCAAGTAAATGATAAGCTTTACGATAAAAAATTTAAACTCAATTTACAAGTAGTAAATGCCGGTAGTGTCAATGATAATCCAATCTGGCAAACATTCCTACCAGATGTTCTTCGTAAAAAAGTTTAAAACAATCCCACAGACTTTTTTAGTGTTTGTCAGTTTCAAAAGTGTTAATGCTCGGATACAATACGAGACAACAGGTGCGTTTAGACACAAACAGATTTATAGTCTACCATGATGATAGATACTGGAATGTCACTGGAATACGCCTACCTACAATGTACAGCCGCCTATATATTGAACTCAACTTCTTCATCTAAGTTTTTGCCTGAGGAATGGAATGAGATTCATGACCGCTTGGTATACTATACTATAGTCTGGTCGCGTTTCAGAATCGACCAATAAAATTTTCTCTAATTAATGAGCTCGTAAAATTTAATTGCGAACAACTATAGATTCAAGTGGCTGCTATACAACGAAAAACGATTACATCTTTGCTGGCTTTGTATATCGAAATAAATCTTTCTCATGTTTGCAATAACTGATGTCGATGAGAACAAAACCATATTTTTTTTATTTTCATTTCAACATATGTCAAACATACAGACGGAATTTTTCAGTTTAAATGTTGAAGGTAATCAATTTTAAGTATGTCCGCAGAACAACTTTCCAATTATTTTCACAACCACAAGACAAAACAAAAGCGTTGACAACAATACACATATTAATACTTATCCGAAGGATCTGTCCCATTTATAGAATATGTCCTACTTTCCCTTGCGACAATCCTCTTAATTAATGAAAAGTGATTATTTTCAAATCTAATAAATTATAGCTTAAAACAACAATATTTATTATGAACCCGTAGTGAAAAAATTATCTAGTTCACGAACTGAATGATCTGCCAAATACTGAACCAAACCACTGAGAGCTCAATGAAAAGACTAATGAAAAAGTTTTCCGATACAATGCTTTGTGCTTAGAATAGATTCCAAATCAAGAGTTGACAAATTAATTTGCCTAAGAAAGTTAGTATTTCGCTATTCACTAATATAATTAAATTCATCAAGTAATGCCTCAGCTTTGTGTAAAACGGAATAAAGTGAAAATTTGGAATACGATAATATGCAAGCAGCATCTGTCGCAGATGTAAATCTAAGATAACAACATCGAAATAAACATAGAAATGCTTTTATGTTCACGTATTTTAATAATCCTGACAGACAGGCAAATCGGGAATATTACACGTTCTAAAAGGAAATATTAAAATTTCATTCGCGAGTAAATGAGTCATGAGGGGGCCGAGATAGGGGAAATCATTTCCTTTACCTGGCTCAGCAGTTACATAATATTTCAAAAGCTCAAACCGAGAGAATATTAAATGTCGTAAATATTGCTGAAGCATTAAATAAGTTTAAGTCGATTTAAATTATAAATCGACGTTTCACGAATAAACATCCCTCGTTCGTACGCTCATGAAAAGCGAAGTTATGAATATTTCATGTTTTTCACCGTTTCGACGTAAAACAATTACTATTTCAGCAGTTTGATTTGCGTTAATTTGAGAGAGAGAGAGAGAAAAGTGCCGGGAAAAAGCAACTTTCAAAAAACTTGGCAAGAGTGAGATAGAACTGGAACTGTGAGGCAACTGCTAAGGACCAGTTCTCGCGGCCAAGGCGAGAGTCTCTCGAAGAATTCACGACAGACTTCACCGCTGGTCTTCCCTTATTCGGTTAAACGTCTCCTATAAATAAGAGTCGTACAAGCCGGTTTATTTTCTCTTTTTGTTCGCATTCGAGACCGAGCACCTCTACAGATATTATGAAGCTGATATGTCAGACTGCACGATGTGTAATTAATTCAGAGAAATGAATGCGCACATGCAACTTTTTTTGTCGCCTTATTTTTGAGCGAACACTTGACAATTTTTTCCAGCTATGCGCCAGCTCAATGTAATGCTAAATTCAGAGTAAAAAACGATTTGTCAAATATTCGTTCGAAGAATAAATAGCTTGGTGACAAAACGGAAATTACATTTACTGATGGGAAGAGCTAACCACATGAAAATGCAATAACAATGTATATTATCTAAATCACTGAATTTCCGAGTACCAAAAATGTTGAAAAATAATCAAATATGTAACTGTTAAAAAATATTGATCCAGTTATGCTGATTGTAAGATTAATAGACCCTATAATCAATTCTTGGCTAAACCTTAAACGATGTTGGCATTTTTTACATCATAATTTACAGACCAAGTACACCTAAATAAAAATGAAATAGACTAATAAACATTCATTAATAAAATTGCTAGATGATTGCAAGTTGGTGTCCGGTAATAAAGCGAAGCCAGTTTCCTGAGCAATTGGTGTGTTGTATTGTGGGTAGTTATTACTCTGATTTGCAATCTCCTAGTAACATCCTTATCGAAATGAGACATCTTACCTACAGTTCCTTAAAAGCTTTCTAATAATAGCTGACCTCGTCTATAACTTCAAATTATCTAATAAATTATCTGCCATATTTTACGAAAATTATTCTTTTTTGAAAATAATTAAAAAGAAAATTAAAACCAAACAAAGAAATATATAATTAACACGACATTAAAAATTGTAAAAGCATCAAAGTAATTTAAATTCAAAAATGACTCATTCTTTTATCTACCTTTTCCTATCAAAGCAGCGTACGCTAATCGTAGTTTATGCGTCCATTTTTAACAACGCACGATTCCAGGCATTATTGATCGGACGTGAGGGTACAGTTTGTGTTATTACCTTCTTAGTCGTCTGAAACATTCTATTTATTATGCGCCGGTTGAAGTTGCGAACGTAGGTAGACAACCAGATTCTCAATACGGCATTCTGAATCGCAACTTCATGAGGTCAAATGGATTAAAAGACAAGGCCAGTAGTTCTTTTTTTATGCGAAAATAGTAAGAATTGAATTGCATAATAGATTAAAAAACAGGTTTTATCATATCCATTTTATGTAACACTCAATTTGAGATATCTTACAACATCTATAAATTCAGTTGTTGGTAATTATTATGTACAACGCTATGTTGGAAATGTTTTATTCATGGTCTTGGTTTCAAGTCAGGGCTAGTTTGTCCACTTTCGCCCATGAAAATTACTGACCACTCAGTGCTTTTAAAATAGTCCACCCTCCTTCTACCGGTTTATTGGAACATGATATTGAATACGGCGATTCAATTCGTATCACGTGTTCTGCAGCTTCCATCACGTCGTTTATTCAACGGTCAATGATTAAATTAACCAACACTGGTTTCTGATCCATCTCAAAAGCATCAATGTCTTCAAAAAGGGTTGGTTTTCATAGACAAGCATACTTACAACTTGTGGTTCCAATAAAAGCAATTATCGCAACAATTTAGTTTCATTGCGTGAACAGTTTACACATTCAGCCAGCACGACCCGGGAACTCCTTGCATCAAATTTACATTACATTGTGATTTCCTGGTGTTGCGTGGTGAATTAACCCCTGTTCGACCACCTTCTTTCTTTTATCGCGTTCGTTTTTTTCCTTTAATGAATACATTACGAAGAGAATTGGGCGTTGTAAAATTTCGTGACGAGTTGTGCAGTTAGTACTAAGCACGCATTTTTTCAACACGCACACCATTCATTCCAGCTCCTTGTAATCATGTGACCACACATTTTAAGAAATCAAAAACGTGTTAATTCTTCGTCGACCTTCCCCTTCGAATTTAGGACCAATATAAACGCCTGTCACGTATTCAACACAATGTGGCACACATGCACACACAAAACAGTACAAGAAATTGGTTGCATGCACGCAAAATTATTATCTTATTATAATGTAAAATGCGCGATGATTAATCCATAACAAAATTTCACTTAATGTCATGTTAGAAAAATATGTTTATTGAAATTGTCGTATTGCGAGAAACTTGATTACCCACTTCGTGATTTCTTGGAAAATAATAACAGTTTGGAACGACCAACTCAACAAATCAATAAGAAAGCCGTCGGCGTCGCTAAACTGACGTCGTTTCTCCTCTACACCTCGTCCTTTCCTAATTGATGTCCTTCCCAGCTTGACACATTTACCGCTGAGTGGACGTTGTCCGAATGAAAACGTCGCCGGTCCACAGTAATGGCATTACTAGGCCGGAATTAAATTCCGACCCGCATAATCCAGCCGGAACTTCAGGAACACTTCCGACTTGCCAATCACCCTCGGGCGCTCTACGATGCGATGAAAGCAACGTAATTACCCGATTAGTTTAGGATAGATGTCGACGAATATAAGCGTCTACAATAAAAGCGCTTATCTTCAATTACACTTCCGTGCCCTATTTCATCTATTTTGATGCACGTTTGTGTTGAAAAGCTTTCATTCATTTTCAAAGGCTTCTTCTATATTTCATCAATAAAAGAAGAAACTGCTCAGTTTTCAAAAAAATATATTTTTACACGTTTTACAGTTGAGATTAAAAGCTGTTATTCGTAATCAGAAAGCCTGCATAATTCGATCTAATAACGAAAAGCCACAAACAGATACCCGACTTTTACAATCCCAAAGATAATAACGCACAGGTCGATATTCGACAGCGGATGGATAGGACCCTCGACTTCCTTTGATGGCATTGTGGAACTCATAATTACTTTGTACACAGGATAATAGAGTGCTGTAAATTTTGTTCAGATTTGTGAAACTGACTTTGGATGGCGACGGATTTATGGCCACCCGTGGGACAAAAGACAGAAAGGAAAAGAAAAAAAAAGATTACAGAAAACGAGGCCACGCTAGATCTCCAACAGACGGAGCTACGTGAGGCGGAAACCCTACGAAACAAAAAATGACTTTCCATCCCTTTTTTCCACAAACTGTATCGACACAAAAACACCCCTTCGCCACTGATTAATTGGCTTAACATTCGCTTCAAGGCTGTTATTTCCGTTGAAAGTCTACTTACAATTTTTGACAGCTGATTTATCACCGTTTATTTAAATTTGATTTGTAGATTTTTGCAACAATGTACCAGAATGAGATGTTTTATTGAATATTTATTCATTATCTGAACATGATGTATGATAAATTTAATTGAAATATGGATTGAAATGTAATTGCAAAATAATTCAAATTTTATATAGAAAATAAATTAGATTTTTTATGAAACCCAATATGCATTGTGTTACTAAATATCCATATTTTACATAAATTAAATTCCTTGCATTTTTAAGCGAACAGCATTAAATATTTATTTTTAAATGAAAATTCCCGTACACTTTCGTATAATAGAATCTTGAGTGATTTTTTTATCCATGCAGAATGTAAATTGTCATAATTATATAGATAAATATTTTCTCCACTTATCTCCCAAAGTCAGTTATACAATAAATATAATGAACCAGAAGTGAAAGTAGAGATTAAAAAGATGAACGACAAAAACATTATCAACATGGAATGACAGAAATTAGAAAGCAACAATAAAGAGTGAAAACAATACATTTATCTAATTTTTAATTTTCCAAATATGATTGTCACGAATCTCGATTTTTTTAGATAAATATCTAATCAACTAATCATGCTTAAGGCTAGTTTCTAATTTAATCTAATTGATACTTCCGATATATAAGAATTTACGTAACAAAGGTAAGTGAATAAGAAAGTAAGTGGGTCAACATCAATCATGAAAGGCAGCAATAATCAGCTAGTTAATTAAAATAACAAAAATAAAATATAGTTCATTCATAAGTTGATTACAGTGTTTACTATCGAATGAGCTTAATCAATGCACAGTAATTACGGCCTAATGTCTTGAAATTGGAACAGGAAGCATAAAAATGGCTTTAATTAAATCCAACAGCATACCAACATAAATTTGCAGTATATAGCCTTGACATTCAGTGTGACAAACTTTACCTTATATACATGATGGATCCATTGTTCAGCAGCCGCTTCCATCCATAGGGCACACTGATGGAAGGCTGTTGATTGTTCACATTCTGGTGTTGCTGAGGCCCTACGGCAAACACCACACCACCGGGTCGAACACTCACACTCGAATCATACACTACCATCTCAGAAGGTTGGTTCTGTACTACCACCATCCCTTCATCTGCTGAACTCAAACTGCTACAACTAGATTCTGCAGTTTCAGACCGCACTGAGTCACAACGCACACTCTGTGGGGGCCCTTCAGCCCCCATGACTGTCACATAGCCCGTTTCCACGAAATTGTCATGACCGACACACTCCTTTTCCGGCCTTCCGGGACCGGCCTGTCTTTCTCCCGACAACACCTCACTATTGCTCCCGCCAAAGTTCTTCACCTGGTTTACGTAGCCGAACGGTTGCGAGAAGCCGTTTTGCGAAATAAAGTAGCCTCCTTGTTGAGGTAACGACTCATTGACTATTTGCCCATTAGTGGCATAATCCGGAGGCTTAATGAGGGTTTTGTCTGTGTAAGACTTAGAGGGGCCCACCACGGCGGCCATCGAATGGGGTGTGTTAGCGTACGCCGCCACGCCGGGGCCGTTAGGAGCCACATTTTGCTGCCCAACGGCGTACGCTTGGGCGAAATTATCATTAGATACATATACTACCACATTTTGGACACCGGGGGTGGCCGACAGCTCAGGCTTTCCTGCCATCGTGACAGCATAGCAACGGCTCTCGCTTCGAGCCTTCTTCTAGCCCCAATGTTTTCTAAAACAAACAATTATCCTTTAATGTCATAATTCAATAACTAAATTGTAAGAAAGCCAACTGCCAAAGAATAAGAGAGAAAGTAAAAGGATCATAGTTTTACAACAAGCAATAAAATTTAAAACCACTTATGACACTGTTGTAAATAACACCAATCCAATAAATAATTTACCTGCATTTCGTCTCTTTGTATTGTGAACAGCTACAACAACTATTGGAAATTACCATTACAAGCTTTTAAAACATCAATATTGGCCAAAATAATATACGTTTTAATTTCACCGTGGTTAACCCAACACCTGCTTCTATCAAATTATGTTCCATTCGTTTGGAATAAACTCGGTCTCTCCATTTTTAAGTGAAGAATATAGAAACTATGTATTCTATAGCTTTTAATTAACAACCACTGAAATTTTATTATTATTTCTTCGCGGTGATGTTATGCGCCGCGTAAAACTAGACACTGAAAATGGAAACCATCTCACACTCCCAGAAATCTTTGCGGTGAGATCCATGATGCATTGCATAAAAACAAGTCACTACCTCCATAAAACACATCACACATGTAGCGACCTCTCTTGTAGATCTTACAATCTGAGACAAATAGCCAAATAGATAATAAAAAAATAATTGGTTTAAACTGGAATACAATACAAATTTCAGTTTCAATACTCTTCAAAAAAAAAGTTCCAATTACATACTCAAGAAGAAAAACAGAAATTAGACTGTTTTCTATCTGTGAGTGTAATTTACACATTTCTTCAGTAACTTTTTTTACAAACTTTGTTTAACACTACTTTGATCATTTTTCAAGATTTAAAATTTATTTTTTTCTAAAGCAAAAAGTTAATCACGTTTAAAAGGTGATTTCATTAAACAAAAATTTTGTGTTGTTTTTGTATTTTAGGCAACCAATAATCACGCTTATTACACAAGTGTGCCTATACCGCTCAAATTTTTGTTTATGAATTTTTTTATTATTAATAATATTTTTAACGTAACTCTCAGTTTTGAATAGATTCCAGAAATTTAATAATGATTGTTCAAAATATTATTTGAAATGAAGGATAATATCATATCCATCCAAATACTGAGATTTCCTCTGTAGAAAATCTATATTTCAAGGTTTAACTATCATTTCCAGAAGATTTTTCAAATAATAAACCATTTATTTTATGCATTTTGATGAAAACTCTTCATTGTCAGTGTGATGTAAAATAAAGTGTTTTTTAAAAACTCCGAGGAAAATTCGAATGGAAATGAATCTTAGAACTAATAATTTTAGACAGTGAAGCAAAAAATATTAATTACAATTATCTGTATTCGGCATATAACATTTTCGGTAGTTTTGGCAACCTAGGAAATAAACAGTCATTGGTTAGTCGTTTAACCAATTGCTGTATTGCCCCTTCTCGTAAGAAATCATTCGTCCAATAAGAAAAATTTCAGTTTGAGTATAGTAACAAAAAAAAGTCTTATCTCTAGTCACCAAAAAGAATTTTTATTTTTAATTGGTTAAAATACGATAGAAAGGGCTTATTCAAATCAATGACTATCAAATTCTACAAATTTCAATGTGAATTATTAGAAACTAGGTTAAGAGTTTAACATTTATTTTAGAGTCGGTATATTGTCAAGTTAACGCTTCCATTTATTGATAAATTCTGTCTTTTTAATGATTAATTTATAGAATTTTGATTAATTTAAAACAAAAATACCTAATGATCAAGTGTTTGGAAAAATATTCCTAAAGCACAGCATGTTGAGCCTAGAAAATGGATCAACATTTCTACTAAAAAAAGCATGGCATTATTGAATTAATAAGTCTTCTACCGGCATCATCTCAGTTAAATATAATAAATATTTTAAATATCTCAAATAATATCTCATAACACTAACACCGGTTAAGGCCGGTTGCTTTAACTCTGATCTCGATTTAATTTCATATGGTTTTACAAAATGAAGAGATCGCATTCTTTATTAGAAAATAAAAAGAGCTATCTTCTAAAAACTATGTGTTGTTTATTTTTAATGATTTTATACAATCAAAATAATTCATAAGCTAGTGCTTAGTTTGATGGATTCAAATATACTGAATCTAAATTTGCGGAGAGTGAATGAGTGGAACACCGTGAAAGGACGCTAACAATAAGCATACATATTTATTTTATTTAATTACAAGTTATTACTTATAACTCAGTTGTTTTTTCTGAGTACCTCCTACTCTAACTGCAAAATATAAACTTTCTATGTACCTCATAAATGCAAACAGAAAAAAGTTGTTTATGATATCCTGTACTGGTTGAAGCAGTGACGAGTTAATTGTTCTATAATAACCAAATTAATAAAAATAGACTCCATTCTATTCAAGCACTCCTCTAATTCATAAGTAAATGTTTTACTAAAACTGCTATAATAATTTTTTTCTATATTTTTATAATAAATCTTTAAAAATGAAGCTTAGCGCAGAATTATGTTGAAGCTTGTACAAAATTGTCATTACGATCTCATTCAAGAATTCTGTTTTTGAATCTAAAACTATAACTGCACGCGTTACAATAATCTCGTATTTCCACTACCAACTAAAATATTAATTAGTTTAAACAGTTTACAGTCGCTGTATATATATCCTAATTTCTTACCTAGTAAGATAAAGTTCAAATTAAATAATTATTTTGCAGTCACTTTTTGTAAATAAATTGAAATTCTGTTGTCTATTATAAATTATTCAAAATCTCCAAGGTGGACGTGGCGTTGCAGATGCACTTTTCTTTACTCTCAAAGAACTGCTTCTAGACAGTCTTGATGAAGGACGGCTTTTCATTGAAAATTCTTCTTTAACTGTTTCGAGTATTCTAGTCTTGTTTTCACATATCTGTCCTGATTTTCTAATGATGTGTAAGTCTTCATAAGTTTTAGACGTTTTTTTCTACAATTATAAAAACAATTTTCAATAATATATCTTCAGTTGAAAATAATAATTTCATATAAAATTATTCCCGGTAAAATTTAAGAGTTTTACGGCATGAATTCATTTCATTTAGATTTTTATAAAAATTAAAATAAAACTTACCTACGTGTACAGCTTGTAGTGTTGAGCTCATCTAAATCGCTGTGTTGATAATTGTGTTGCTAGTGCAAGATTATTTTGATATGGTGATAATAAAAGCTACTACTATCGTATTACTAATGCACATTTTATTGTAATGTACGTCCTTATAAAGTTAATACAGTGATGATATTCAATACCATCTATGTGACAAAACAACTGAATATTTTTATCTTAATAGATCCAACTCGAAAACTGAACATTCAAGTATTAAAATGTATAAAAATTATCAAAACGCTTTTAAATAAAATATTGCTTTGTGCAGCAAGCTAAACGTTTTGATAAGCTTTTTACAATAAACGCCCAATATTGAATTCTATAAACTACAAATACAAATAAAAACAATACTATTTTTCAAGTTATCAATTAATAGTACAAAAAATGTTGATCGTTTGGTCATTACTTTAGGTATCACAACACCAAACTAGTTGCTTCTCATACATTGACAAAATTTTTATACATTAAAAAATATATCATCAGCACAGCATTTGCTTATTTTCTTGTATCAGATGTAACAGAAGGAAAGCGAAAGTGGATACTAAAAATTTAGCATTTTAGTGAAAAATACAGTGTTAGTGTTAGTGAAATCTAAAATACTTCTATGAATAATATACAATTTATTGTTTTCAAGTAATACATGCAGTTCTTACACGAGCAACATGCTGTATCAGTAAGTTAATATTACTTGTCAAATGTATTTTCAACCACTTTTGGTATCAACAGTTAAAATATAAATATCAACTGGTCTAATAAATAGGTTAAAGACGGCACATTAATAAAAAATTAACGTTCTTGGTTGAGATTTTCATCAGCTACTGGACCTCCGGCTTCCGGTTGGGACGGCAAGGAATTCTACACAAAATCCAAGTGTTAATAATCTAAAGCTAATAAAATCAAAATTATAACTATAATAAAAAGCTCCAAAGTGTTTCCAAATAGAATAAACACTACAGTTCTCCAAGAAATAAATACAGTGAAATGTACATATATTGCATGCAGTTATCAATTATTACTGCGTTGCAAGAAAGCTAATCGAGCTTTTCCAATCAAACGACACGAAATCCAAAATTATTCATGCCTTGTTTAGAAGTAGGTAATTTGTTAATAGTAAACAGTTTTAAATTATTTAATTGACATATTATAGTACAAAAAATAGAAATTCTCCATCTTCGCATTTTTTTAACTTCTCGAACTCAATAAAATTTGTAAAGATACTCTCTTTCCTGGAAGAAAATTTACACGAAAATGTCAGTCTTTCGAAATTACATAAATCACAGTTTTGCACTTAAGTCCATTTCAAAATTGGGAGCAATGTTTCGGTATAAACAAATCCAGAAGAAACACTCACCTGGGAACCAGATAGCGAATGATTTTCGCTGGAAATTGCCGACCTCTGCTTCAGATATTCTTTGTCGTCGAAAATTTTCTTATCACCACCACCTGGCTTATGCTTTACGTTGTCTAAACTACCCACTTTGCTTTGTGCCTTGATATCTAGTTTCTTGTTCTCAATCTAAAGCAGATAATTTGTCATTACCAAAATGAACAAACATAATAGTTGGTCTTGAATTTTTTTGTTGCTTTAATATGATTGAAAATGGCTGCTTCAAAGTCATTTTCAATTTTAGTAATTGGTATAAAAATGTTATAGAAATAAAATATATTACTTTTTTAACACCAGTGTCACTATTATTCCGTAAAACACATTTTTTTTTAATTTAAGTGTCCCTTTATTTGTGATTTCTACTTTTAATAATTACTTTTCTGTCTATCATTTTTACGTGAAATGTGTAATTTTTGATATATTTTAGTCAATTTTGTGCAGTGAAAGCTTAAAGTAAGTGAACATTTATAAGACAATACAGTAAAAGCTTGTGCTTTTTACATTTGTACCGTTTGGCATTGTTAACACTTTCTATGAAAGCGTACATTTGTGCCAACGTCTAATTACTCACATCTGGTATAATTTCTTCTTCTTCGTTAAACTAAAAAATTTTATTCGATGAATACAAGAAATAACAAAAAATAATTTTGCATACATTAGCTGTTAATTAATTGAATTACCTTAACATCTCCACCTCCAGGAATATGCTTTATATTATCTTTGGAACCAACTTTCGGTTTTGCTTTTTCTTTAAAATCTAATTTAACTGTTTCGATTTTCTTGTCCCCGCCTTTTGGTTTATGAGTGGCGTTCTCTAAAGAACCAACTTTCGACTTCACATTCCATTGAAGTTTCTGTTGTTGTATCTGGAAAATCAGTTGCAATTTTGAAGCAATTCAGGCTAAAAGGTTATTAACATATTAAATAGCCGTGTGTACATAATATGAGTGATAAGGTGTGTCAAAGAGAGAGATGGGAGTGTCTGGTTATTTTATAAAACCTTGAAATCTATTTAAAGTAATTGTCTACGCAATATTAAAAATTATTTAATTCTTTTACCTTTTTCTCGCCCCCTTTTGGTGTATATTTATCATTTTTAGCTTCAATTCTGGCTGAAGTGTTTTTAAAATCTAACTTTTTATGTTCTATTTTAACGTTTCCACCCCCTGGTTTGTAATTAGCGTTTTCTAACGATCCAATTTTGGATTTGACTACCTTCAAATTTGGTGAAGGAGCCGATCCTACTTGAATCTTGTTCATAGGAACTTCTACAAATGGAAGAATAAATTATTTGTGATCTTGTATAACGAAAACTAACTTTTCTTTTCTGTGGTTCCTGGTGTACTTGCTGTTGAATCTGGACTTTTTAAACTCGGAGATTTTGAACCTCGTGATAAAGATCTATTTTTTGTCGGAGTTACAGAAGAAGTGCGACTGGTACTTTTACCCGAAGATTTCCTAGGAGAACTTTGATCACCATTGCTTGATTGGTCCTGAGTCGAAAACTGTCTTAACTGCACTTTTAAAGTTAATAATAATTATACTCACATTTCCTTGCGTAGATTCATCCACACCGCTGTCATTATCACCTTCTGAAAAAAATTCAAATATCATATTTTCATCATAAACACATTTTTTATTAATTAAGTGAATTTTTAAGTTAACCTGATCGAGAAGGAGATTTCGGTTTCTTTAAATGTTTTAAATCCAGTTTTTTTGGTTCTGGTTTTTGATCGTGAAATCCATTTTGTACGGATTTAACTTCTTTTTGTTCTTTAAATGTCGTGGTAACAATTTCAGCTTTTATTTCAGGTTTTTCTACAACTTTGTTAATAGGTGAAGGGCTTTTAGTTTCTTGTGACGGCAATTTAAACTCTACGCTTTTTTGTGATGTGTCTGTTTGGGGAGAAAGTGTTTTATTAGAAGCAATTTTGCTATCATCTTCTGCTATTCTAGTCATCTTGGAACTAGCTCTTGAATCTGGTCGTGAAGGATATTCTTCACTTTTTTTATCCAAATTTTCAATTGAACCAGAAATGGATTTTCTGTCTTCAACACTCCCAACGCTGCTGATAGATTTCCTTCTTTCTTCTTCATTTACATTTTGCGAATCCGAGATATTTGAACTTAAGCTAAAGTTTCTGTTTTTTATTGCATCTAGGGAGGATTTAAAGGTATCTTCTTCATTTCTAACATTGTCGGAACTCCGACTAAGATCTGATGAATCCAGGGTTTGACTTCTTAGAGGATGATCTCCTTCAAATGATGGTCGTTGTTGACTATAAATTGGCGCAGACTTTTGTTGAAATATTCCAGGATGTCTCGGAGGCTGCTGCCCTTGCGGTCGAGGAAAAGGAGTAGTCGGACGAAAATTTGGATTAATAGGTTGACGGACTCCTTGAGGAAATTGAGACTGACCCGGAGGTCTTGGTGCTCCGCCTGGAGCTCTTTGAATAAACTGTTGCTGTCCAGGAATAGGTTGTCGAATTTGGGATAGTCTAGGTCCAGAAACTTGTTGTTGCGTTGGAAAATTTGGACGCGGAGGGAGAGTAGTTCGACTGTCTAGCCTTGTTAACAGCGGTCGTGGAGAAGAAGTCGCAAAACCGGGATATTGTTGATTGGAGCCGTTACCGTTTTGAGAAGTTTTTGTCTACAGTAAATTGAAATTGAATTTTAATAACGTTTTAGATTTGCAATCAATGATAAAAATGTATCATGTTTTGTCTGACTCTTTCAATTAGGCTGTCATAGAAAATTGATTGATTCTTAATGGAATCAAAACTGAACAGAAAATTGTCAACAAGAAGAATACTTATTGTCTCCAAGAAAAAAGTTTGAGTTATGAGAGAGATTTGAGTATTTGTAGGGGGAATGTCACACAATGTACACTTTTCTTGCCAGTACCTGGCTCGAAAAGCTCCAATGACAAAAGTCCACGAAAGTTTTACAACTGGCTGTTTTTATCTACATAACAAGTCAATAATCTGCCGAATTACTCTAACAACTAAAGAAATGGATAATTTGAAAATTTAATTATCTAAAATTAGAGCTGACTTTATGTTATTGTAAAATGACAAACTTTAACTTTTACTCTTCTTTATTATTTCATATTTTATTATACGACCCCTTCTTACCATTTCTTGCGTATGTTGAGCGTCATTAAAAGGCACTTTGTTTTCAGAGGAAGGTCCATTTAATACTGAATTTGGTGGTTGAGACATATTTATAAAACTCTCCTTAAGCTTTTACTTTTGTAGGACTGGAACTAAATTAGATTTTTTTAAATTGACTTTAATCTAAGTTTCCAACTGCAATTTACAAATTTAATTACTGTGCAGATTATTGCGGTTGATACATCTATCTAAAAGTGATTTTAAAACAATTCCAAATTGTTTGCGTGTTCAACTAGAAAATTTTAGATTTAATTCTACTTTTTAAAGCCTTGACTGTTTTTTTTATACTGTGCGACATTTAAATATGGAAGTTTATAAACTGATAGTGCATAACGAGTAGGTAAGTATGTACTATCTAAACTACCAGGAATTTCACTGAAAGCGTAGTAACTACAAATGATAAAATTGAAATAAAAAATCATGACCTAAATTTTGTTTAAATCTGCTATGCGTGATGCATGAAAATAGGGCAGATGCATTTTAGCCATCTATTCTCACATAAAATACATAATTCTTCGATAGCAAACAATTGATTTCATTTCTATCGATATTTTTGTAGAAATATCCATACGACTTAATTTTGCAGAACTTGAAGTATTTGTTTTTGAAATAGAATTAGGTACATACTCTGAAAGCTTACCATACAATTTACCTGTCTGTTAAAGGTATAATTAATCAAAAATTATCTATTTGCAGTGTAAACGGAAATTTTGTTATGAAATTATAAGTTAAGTAACACCTTTTAACATAAATGTTCGTTGATATACACAGTCAGGCGATGAGCATGAACAACGGAAATTTCAGGTTTCAGACTTTCTAATAAATTAAATTCATTTCGTTCTAAGTACATGATGAACGCACGCAAATGAGTGTATCATTTTGATAATGTATGCATAATTTAGCATTCTTACACGTTGTAGACGTTTGTAAAAATACAAGTCATTAAATTAAACAAGTTAGCCACTTTCTGTTTAAGGAAACAATAACCCTTATTAAACGTAAAAAAAGTTTTAATTCTGTATAAACCTGGAACTGTCGCTGTAAACTGAAAATTATATATTTACGGTAATAAAATTACGACAGTTATATTTTAACATATTTTTTTATAAAATAGAGGTAGGTATGTTCTAGAGAAAAAGTCTATTTACATTTACAATTTATTTTTGCATTAACTATACTTCAAATCATTTTATATTTTGATGAACTTATTGTTATAAAACTTAAAAATAAAATATTTTGAACGCAGAGCCGTCGGATTTATAAAATACTCACCTAATGGAATGTTTATTTTTGGTGATTTATATATATTGTATATAAATTACCAAACAAAGCTTTTTTGATAGCATAGTAACTATTTTTGATAAGATCAGAAGTGTGTTAACCTGATTCTATAATTGTTATTTACAACCCCAGACCCTAGTCGTAACAATCTTCAAGAAAATGCGTAGAAAAAGTCTACTCCTAAAACTCAACTAGTCACGAATGACATTTCTTTCTTTTTTTTATATTGACAATATAAGAAAAATTAGCTTCAAGCATGTCGTATTATAAAATGCAATGTTTATATTTAATTGTTTACTATAAATAGCATTAATACAGTTCACAATTTAAAAGCTCGTCTTTTATAATTTACTCTCAAGTTTGCGTGTATTCAATGGGTATTGTAACGACAGCTAAAGTGTTCAAATAGAGAATAGAAATACAGAGTGCAAATGCAGATTTAGTGCAGGTGTAAAATTACCTGTTACCGTCAACACGGGGTGAGTTCACTGTGCTGTTGCGGATTACTGCCCGTCCTGAAATCTACCACCCTCCATTGCGCTGTCGCGCCATCGATCGACCCATTCAAGACACGGACGAATACCATGAACGGTTCATACGCTTATATTTTTTTCATAATTGCGTTATTTTAAACTCAAGGTGGACAGTGGATATAGACGCTTTGAAAAGCATTTTTTTGTATGTACAAAGAACAAAGGATTAAAACAATCAATCGATTCGAATAAAATTATTGTGGGCGAGTCAAAGGGAAAATTTCACTGTGAAGCAAGTTAGAAAAATGTACTAAGAAATTAAAAATATTATCATTAAATGCAAGAAAAACTAAACACCGGTTTAGTTGTTAGTTGAATTTGTAAAAAAATGTTTTTCACTGATCCACGAATTTGATGTTATTTTATTTGTCTAAATTATTTTCTTGTTTTTATTCAAAGCTCAAATTATCTCCTTATTCTGGATTCTTCTGGAATTCGTGTTAGTAGATCTTGGCCAATGATTTTATGTTTTTATTTGCAACTACCAAATAAGTAGCGTGATTTCAAGATTAGTACAACACGTTTTATAATCGATAGTATCAACATCAACAAAACGCACTTCAGCACTGAATATTTACACTGCTTGAAACATTTTTCATCACTTTCATTTTTTTACTGACATTAAAATTAAAGCACCAGTAGTCAGATAAAACAATTATTAAAAAAATTACTAGAATAACGTTTTCAAATTTTGTCGTAATTCACTTCTAGGAAAATCTAGTGCCAAAATTTGTTTTTATCTAATTTACAAAAAAGTGAATTGTATATTTTTCTTCTATTTATTATTTGAAAAGTTGAGTAGATAAAATATTAAAAAAGACAACATTTTTTACCTAGCAAGTTATATTTTAAGCTCGAACGAGCGAGTAATAAAGTCGGGACTGGTCTCATACGTATGTCTCGAATTTATAACTTATGAACTGAGAGAGTTTTAGTTAATCGTATTCAATTATTTTTAAAATTTTAATAGAATGTTTCTACCTGTGTCTGACATTTTCACATTCAACAGGTCAGTTGAAATATCTGTCACTTACGTACTCTAGGAACACAATTTACTCACTTAGGTCTTGTCGTCAATAACCAACATAACCATTATGGTAAATCACGTTAATGAAAACAAATTATTGAAGATATAATTTCTTTTATAAACTAATGAAAGTAAAATATTATTTTAAAATTATTTACAGACTTATCTTTAGTGAGTTCCAAATCTGTAAACTCAAATGAAATAGTCGGTCAAATTTAATGATGTTCGTTTTTGGCATATTGTTGGATTCTTTTTAATAATAAAAACATTTAGAATTGTGTTGTAAAAAAAAATATTTCGAAAAAGTTTTTTTTTCTACAGAATAAGATTACAAATTGAAAATGTAAGGAATACCTGATTCAGACACTATTTAAAATTAGTCGAATTCAAAACCTGTCGTCAACAGAACAACATTTTCCGTTCACAAGTTGACATTTCCGTGCAAGCGTTTAAATAATAGACATTGAAACGTTTAACGTGGTTAGTGAATTTATTAAAGAACAATTTTGTGGTTTAACTTATGCACAACTATGTAGCAAGTTTTTAAGAACCAATTAGTCAGCAGCTTTTGCTGAACAAATTAATTCCTGATTTACTTTTTTAATGCAAAGTTTTCATAATCTGAAGATTTTTATTAGGGTATTTAATTTCATAAAATGAACAGTATATTCAGATTTCATGTTTTGTGGATAATGAAAGTATCACCCCTCATTATTTAATTTTAACCAAAAGATAATAAAATATGCATTACAACTAAATTAACGGGTTTTTATTGTGTTCATGTGGGTACCTTCTGTTTTATTACTACAATTACATAGCCATTAGTTTTTATTGATAAAAACTTGTTAATAATTATATCTACTGAAAATACTATACATAATTTATAATGTATATCAAAGTCAAGAAAAAATTTATAAGAGTAGCAAATTTATCTACGAAATTAATTTTTTTTGAAGGATACTATTTCGTTTTATATGAATTTTACTAAAAATAAATAAAATCAATCGGTTATTATTGCATGTGAAGTTTTAATATTGATCACGCAAATTTAGCAACATCATCCAAAGTAGAATTTGTATTTTTTTTATACCGTTATTTTAATAATTTGGGCTTGTCAGCAAATAAAATTTGAATTTTGTTTATCATGCTTGTTTATTTAGTTTTTTGTTAGTATGAATTTTTTACTTTTTTCATGTTTTGTATATTGAAAAATACATTCTCTCAAGATGCGTGTAAAGGAAATTAAAAAACCGCACATAAAATCGTTTCTCTTATTTATGTTATCCGTTCAAATGAGTTTCAGAATCATAAATATTATTCTAGTCTGTCTACTTTATTAAAATATTTGTCAGCCTGTACGTTTTTCTAATTAAAAATATAAATAAAAAATCGTCATCACAGAAAACACACATTCCACGTAAGTTAACAAGTTCAAATTAAATTATTACAAAATATGGCAATTGTCTTAGTTGCATGATACATAAATGAAATAAAAGCTCCAACTGCTGTGGTGAAAACATTTTAAGCTCGAGGATACAATTCAATCACGAAGTAACTAAACTGGTAGACAGGCGACAAAGAATAATTTTTAATTGTTTCATTTTACAAGTAGATACTTATTAAAAAAAAAGTTAATAATTTATGTAAACTTCTCACAAACATGAAAATTTTGTGTAGAATAATAGTAATTCGCTGAAATTCGTTTTGAATAAACACACTGAATAGATTTTACACGCCCTCTATTACCGAGTTTCATAACTGTTCTTATAAAGCCAAGTATCAACAAAGAAATCTTTCTAAAAGCCAAGTCATTCAGATTCCAATTTAAATTCTTTCAATTTGATCTATTTCGTAAATCATTAAAAACATTATTTTCGGATAAATTTAACGAATTGTAAAAAACCTATTTTCAGTTAAACTAGCAGGTATAAAGCTCTTTTATTTTTGTAATAAGAAAGTTTTATATTTTTGCCTAGTCAGCGAAGTCCAAAGCCTGCCAAAAATTAGAAATATTGAGAGAATATATCATCTTAACGCTCAATCATTCCAAAACAATCTTACTGAAACTGGGGAATAAATAGAAAAGACTAATAGAATTTTTATTATATTGATCGTATCAACGACGACCCAAACATCCTTGACTTGTGACATTTCGCAGACAATCCTAATATAATTAAAGAGGAAGCACAAAATTTTTTGAAGTCGGACTGAGTTCAACCTTATTTAAAACAAATAAAACTTGTCCTTTTTAAAAATTCAACCTTGCAGTGGTACAGTGCAAATGAGAAATTTAGTGTTACTCATGTCTAAAAATAATTTATTTATTGACCGTATTTATACTTTTTACCATCTGTATCAGTAAACAATAAATAGGTAGTTAGATGATTGTAGAATTATTACTCAATCAAAAAAATAATTGGCAATTGCTTCGTCTTATCAACCTTTATAGTAATAAGGCGAGTGATGTCTCAAACACGCTGCTCCCTGTGTAATTACACTTAGATTCTCTAAGTGCTCAATAAATCAAGCCTACGATTGTTTTAATTTTACCACTCCCACATGACGTTATTGGCCAAATTACTTTGCAAAAAATATACAAACTAATAAAAAAAGTATATGGAATTAGGAAGGTGTTAAGCCCCTCCCCATTAGTACAAATTTACTTTAGATTACATTAGCGACCTATTAATCTATTAAACATAGGTCAGCTCAGGAACAAATTAGTCCTCATCAATGTTCTTATTTTGGTTCTAATGATGCCAATATGTATGGATTATTAAAAATAGTAAAATATTACTAATATGAAAAAAGTTGTTACTATATGTAGAGAAGCTGAAAATCTTACAAAACAAATATTTGTTCGTTAGCATTATCAATATCTCAATGTTTATTTTCTCGGTAATACCTTAATGTGGCAAGAGAATGAAAATTAATTTCAGAATATTTCATTTAAGACCAATATCTAAATGGGTCGATTTATTGTTCTTTATTTATTAATTTGAAATTATGTGCCAGTCTGTGCTAGTTTTAGTATCATTCCGCAATGATGACCTAATTTATTCAATTTTTAATTTTGACTTGATTTCCAATGAGCTCACAGCATTAGGGGTTTACTTCATCACATCTAAAAAAAAAAAAAAATTGCGTGATGAGTTCCATTTAAGAGAACCGTTTTTTATAACTCCTAAAATTGAGAAAACGTCAAATCATTTATAGAAGTGATACATGACATGTCTTCATCTCTAGATTCGTTTTTATTAAGTTGAACAAAACAATTCAAATGATAAGTAATGAATTTGACAACAATATTTAAATTTAGAACCATATTAGTGCACATCCTGTGTTAGCTAATATTTACATAATATTTTAGAATGAATAATGTAAGGTCGGAAAATTGAATTTTTTTGCTTATATTATCAGTGAAGTTGAATAAATAATTATATAAATATTCCTTTAGTAATTGCAATTTGATTTCTACAATGAAGTTTTCAGGATTATATTTGATATTTAATTTTTTTATTTGATCAGAAATATTCGTTCATGGTTGGCACGCGGTGTCGAAAAAAATTTCAGATCTGATCTGAATCAACTCAGGTTGTTATTAATTATTAATTCAATTTTTTTACTTAATTAAATTCAGTTTTTAGAATATCGGAAATCAATATCCACGAAAATCGTTAAAACATTACTCTGTAATAAGGGTTGTTGGACTTTAATTTATTGAGGAAATAAATAATGTCAAATTTTATTAGGCGAATTTATTATTTAAACTTTTGCTCTATTCTGATAAAAGTGTAGGGTCAATAATGAATACCGTAAGTACTCAAATTTTGTTATTTATCCTACAATATCCCCCGTATGATGTGTGCTAATTTATTTCAATGTTGTTTGTCGCTTCTCTATCTGATGTCATCCACTTCATTGCGCAACATATGTTTATTTGAATATTCAACTGAAAAGTCAGCTGTTTATCAACATATTTGAAATCTAAGTCACAGTCACTAAGACTTAATGAATTTTAATTATTTTTATTCTTGTTCAGTAAAGATTTAAACAGCATACAAAAACAATTTATAAATTAAAAAATAAACTATTCAAGTATGTCACTGATGATTAATTTAAAAAACCACAATCTGAAAATTACAGGTAGTAGCTTTTTTTCTTCTTAAACGCATTTTGTCACATCTCCTTCTCGATCCTAGCTGCTATTTTTAACCTAATACATTTATCACCTTTGAAAATTGCTTTTTGTACAGTCACGTTTTTCTTTTTATATATTGTCTCACCTGCATTACCCGGAGCATTATCCCCCGGAATTTTGTCATTCAAATGAGGCCCATTCGTCCGCACATCAGTCATTTTGATTTTTTTTTTTCAAGCACTACACCAATCACACTAGTGTATTTTTTTCTTCAAGAGTTTGATAAATTTTCACTGTTTGATTATAATGTAAACCGGTAGCAGGAAGGCTCGCGAGCTTAACAGGCGTTTATTATTGTGTTAGAGATAGCACGAACCGTCTAATTCGTTCGAAGCTTAACATAGGACGAGTAGCAACGATTGTTTACGTTTAGACACGAAACAAGCTTTTCCTATCATGTGAGAGGCTGGTTGCAGCATGTTCGATCGAATCTCTCGAGATGAAAGCTCACGCGTGCGCGAATAAAGTAAGGAATGAGGATGTCTTGGTCTACGTGAAGGATTTTGCGGATTAGAGGGAATTAGTGGAGCTTTTTTATGTGAGAGATAAAGTAAGATTATTTTGTAACTAAAAGCTCTAGAATTGGGTACCATAAAATAAGTTATAACTAAATTACTTTTTTATCCAGAAACGTGCTATGGTTTATCTAAAAACATTTTGAAATTACTTTTTCATTGGTACTTAATTTTCTTTTTAGAAACATTATCGCATGGATAATATTTGTATTATCCACTTATACTATAATATGTTATTTCTGCGTTTTTTTGATTTTGTTTTTGAAATTTTAACACAATTTTTCACTTTATGTCATATTTATTGAATGTAGATATACATTTGATATTTTCTGACACTTTACTTCTTCTTTTTGGGTTTGATTGGAGGATCCAACCCGCACATTCTTCTCAAAAACGCTAAGAAAATAAAGTTTAGTTCGAATTTTAAAGTTTTTGTAACTTACGGATATATTCAATTTCACCCTCATCATCTTCTTCATCGAGACAGTCTTCAAAAAGTTCATCTACTTCGACATCAGACAGTTTTTCCCCTAGAAAAATCAAAGAATAAATGATAGAAACGCAATTTACTTAAATACCTAAAGTCACAAGATAATGAGTCAGTTCAGCTGCACTCATTTTTCCGTTCTCAGCCTTATCGTATAGTTTCAGACATTCAATAAAATCTTCATAACATCCTTGATCTTTTTTCTCTTTTTTAAGTTCACTGTAAATTGGAAGTAGTTCATCAAATTTGAATTTTTTCTCTCCTGATAGAAAAATATTATCGTAAAATAAATTCAAAAATGAAGATAGAATTTTACCTTTCTTTTTGGTAACTCCAAACTTTTCCAATCTAGCTAAACTAGCATTTACATCAAGAGCTCGCAGCCACTTTCCCAAACTGGTGCTATCCAGCATATTGTCAGCTTCCTTGTAAATGTCGAAAGCGAATTCCGCATCTTCAATGTATTATACTTTTTTTTTATATACCAAAAATAATGCATTTACTTACCTTCTATTTCAGCTGGTTTTAAATCGGCCTGAAATTTTTTTTTTTATTAATAAGCAAATTTTTATTTTTCTATCTTACCATTGTATGATACGGTTCGCTGCAATTTCTTGATGGTGCGCAACGAATGTGGCTTAGATAATGTCATCCTGATGTTTTATATAGCACACCTATCTTTATCTTAATCAGTGCTCAAGATTGTCAGGATGTTAATTTTCATTGGTTGTAGTTGAGGTTAAAAAATGCAACAATTGCAATTCAATACTACCGCAGTGGCTAATCAGAAATAGATGGCTTAGTTATTGCATACATAGGTATCAGTTCTGCTATGTGGGTAAAATAACAATAAGTTAAATTTGCGCAATATAAAAACTGCAAACCGAATAAATAAAACTACTGTTCAAACTAGTGTATCAATTATTAGAAGTATTATTTTTTTCAGTTCGAAATTTTATATCTCTCTCTTTACTTTTTTTATACTTAAATTTAATAACCTGTTAGTTTTGTCTCATTTTTTAAAAATTTTCATTTTTATTATAGATTTGAGATCTTAATATTCTAAGTAGCAGGTTACTTTACAAGATATAGAGATAAGATCGTGATCGTGATCACTTAGATGTGGTCTTAAAACTTTGTATTCACTATAACATGAGATCTTTTTTCATATAAGTGCTGCAGATTGTTGATAAAAGTTTAATTACAGAACGCTCATATTTTGAAAATCTGAGAATATGTTCACACGGATGTTAGAATTGACACAGGTAACAGCGGTAATGCCATCTTATAACCGCGTTTATGAAACAAATAGATTTCAAATTACAACTTTCACTTTATTCTCTGTAGTCTCATAAAAATACAGTCCTTCTTCATGGAACGGTCTTACTCACCTGTGCATCGTATGACGAATTCTTTACTTAAGCTGAATATAGCCAAATTCCAATTTTGTTACATAAGATACTATTTTATAGTCACAATTTTTTTATTTAGTAGACAATAAAATCTTTTTGAGAGAGTGCATAGAATGCAAAAATTCTGTTTTGTCGAATACATTAAAAGTGTTCAATCAGACCATGGTTAGACGCTCAGTACAAGTAATGTGTCGACTTGGTTCGCTATAGAAGCTAACAGTAGCACGGAGTTTTGAATTAATTCTCTTTATGAAAATTAAAATAATAGCCATTACTGGTCTTATTACCTACTACAAACTTGTAGTAGAAAATCAATTTTATTATTACATCGGGTCTCTCAAGAACAAGTATTTTAACCATAGATTAAGAATTAAAAATAAATCGACACATATTTTTTATTTTCCAAAAAAAACTTTCCAGGTTTGATTTATTGGCTTTTGAAAATGACTTTTGAAACAGACATTCATTTTTTTATTTGCAAAAATGATCGACCAATTTGTGTGAAATTTGGCATGATGGCTTTTTTTCCAATCATCATTTAGTGGTGTAATTTGTATTAATGTAGATTGTCTTTACAGAAGATTCTAGGAGCCCCTTAGAATTAACTATCTCATAACTTTTTGGCACATTTTAATTTAATCACGCCATTATGATAGCTTGAAAGCTCATTCAATTTAGAAACTTTTTTATCTCTTATTAATTTTTTTGAAAACGTATCGTTTTCGAGTAAAAAAAAAATAAAATGCCTATCGATGCAGTCACTATTAGCATTGAATTATCAACTATCGCTCATAAACATCTCATTTTCTATGTTAATATTGACTGCATTGTTTCACATTTAATTTTTTTACTCAAAAACGACACGTTTCAAGGAAAAATAGGAAGTAGAAAAAAGTTTCTAAATTGAATAGGCTTTCAAATTAAAATAATGCTAATATAAATTAATTTGCGCTTGCTGAAAAGTTATCAAGAAATTAATGTCAAGGGAGCCCGAGAACTCTCTTTTGGGACTATCTACAGTACTGCAAATTATACTACTAAGTGATGGCCTAGAATAACGTCAGCATGCCAAGTTTAATAGAAATTGGTCAAGTATTTTCCGAGATAAAAAAATAAATGTTTATTTTCGGCGCTATTCTTATAACGGCTAATAATTTAAAACTGGAAAGTTTTTTTGAAAAAAAAAACTCTAATTCTTAGTCTATGATTTAAATATTTGCACTTGTTCGTGGGACATCTGTATTAGATGTACAACAATGCAGGAAGCTGTAATTAAATTGTCACTATCATTGCTTTGAAGTTTAAGCAATGTGAAAGCGGACTACATAAAATTGACTTTTACCTTTAACTTTATAAACAAGAAGTATTTGAACTTTCATAAAAAGATAAATGAGATAAATGTTTTAAACAATGTTTCTTGCTACCTATCTACTAGTAGATCAGAATTAAAGTTGTGTAGTTGCCAAGTTTTATTGACAAATCTCAGCTTTTTTGCTAAAAATAAATGTTATTCTCAAATAACATTATTTTGTGAAATACGTGGGTAAGGAATTTCATCTATTGAAAAAATATTTTAGAAATGTACTTATTATAATATATTGACAGTTTCATTGAAACTTGAAGGTATATTTTATGACATTTAAAATAACAGAAAAGTAGAATTTAAAATTTATTAACAAGAAATTTAACCCAAATAATAAATCTCCAATTTAGGCGTATTATTGTTATGCCATGTGACGTGCGTGATGGCTTCTGATGTTAGTGAGACTGTTTTTGCCCAAAAGTAGAACGCACGTTTCTTCAAGGTGCTAAAAAATCAAAAAAATATTAAAACCAGTCAATATAAAAATAATCAAGAAACAACGTAACCATAACCATAAATTCATAAACAACCGTAAGATCATTCACAAGCCCATAGCAAAAAATATCAACCTGAAATACTGTTAAACAATATACTGCTTAAGCGTTACAACAAAAGTTGCTTGAAGCGATGGCGACCATATGCAAAAATTCCTACTTACTCAAAAATAAAATTTAAATTTAACTTCTTACGCCATCATCTTTTTGAGGAATGCTGAAATTCGCAAAATCATGCTTATTTCTAATTCTAATAAAATCGTGTTTCTAATTTAAATGTGAAATTAATCAAAAATCTCTAATTATTACTTAATCTAAATTATAAACTTACGTTCGTAAGGGATGAAGCCATCATCGTCTTCTTGGCCCATGCAGTCTCTTAGTACTTCTTCAGTTTCGGCATCTGTTAATCTTTCACCTAAAACGACTCAAATGTCAAGTGTATCAAAATTATTAATCACTTTTTTACCAAGAGAAAGAAGAGTGTGGGAAAGTTCAGCTGCCATCATCTTACCATTTTCTTCTTTATCGTACAATTTCAAACATTCCAGGAAATCTTCGAATGTGCCTTGTTCTTTTTCTTTTTTTACCTGACTGAAAATGGGAAGGAACTCATCAATTTTGAGTTTCTTTTCATCTATAAATGTCCTATTTGAGTAATTATTAAGTAAGGCAAAAATTCACATACTCTTCTTTTTGGTTCCTCCTAATTTTTCAATTGTGGCCAAGGTAGGGTTAAGGTTGAGGGCTCTGAGCATATCGCCCAAATTAACGGCATCAACGGTGCCATTACCCTCAAAATCGTAGATGGAGAACACAAAGTTTGCTCCTAAATGGGGTGACAAAAATTTATCAATTTCTTTCATAGAAGAATGCTCCGTCAAAAATTAGGTTACTATAACTCTCGCGGAAAACGTGATAGCATAGCGTCAGTCTAATTTTAGAAATCAATGGAGGATAAATTTAGATCAGATGGCGAGTGTGGCCATATAAGTTCTACGTTATAATTAGACAGAAGCATGTGTCTGTTGAATAGCAGTAAGTGTGAATTTTTTACTTACTTTCAACGTCCCTGGCGCTCAGATCAGCCTGGAAAACAACATGTGGTTACAAAAAAATTCTTAAATTAAATTAATTGAACAAATGTTAATTGTCGTGAACACGAGACATGTAAAAAACGATTATCTACGAGACGAGACGGTTATTGCTGAAAAATAAACAGATTAACTTATTTTATGTTAATGAACATTTACAGACAAATCTACAACATAGAAAGCACATAAAAGGACAGACACTGTTCTAAACATATAAAACTTGAAATTAAAAATTTAACTACCTATGATATTACCGCAATAAATCTGGAAATGTGAAAAATGTTTTATGATTGATGGTTAAATGAGAATGATAACTACTATTTTTGCTTTTTGAATCTTCTTTTTCCAGAACTTAAAGGCTCTAGCATAGGCAGGTTCTCCGAGGGTTGATTTATCGGCTTGCATGCTTCAATTATCACTCTATTTACGTGCACTAACTTTGCATGTACTTACCATTGTGATGATGTAACTGAAACTTTCCTTCTAGTAAATGGACCAGAAGTGGGGCTCGGAGGACGGTGGGTCTCTTGTTTTATATGTGTAGATGGCGCTGTGGTTTCTGTAACTGAAGCCTATTTCTTGGTCCTGGGACGCCTCTAACTTTGGCAACACCGTCAAATAATTATTCCGTTTGAAATCGCTGAAACGGACGCTTGTTCTAAAAAGAGATCCCAAAATACACAATTCCACAGGGTGGGAGTGGTCAAGAACAAATAGATTTAGAACATAACTTAAGAATGTTTCAGGTGCTAAATTTGGCACCCATACTATACACTACAATAATTTAATAAAAATTTATTAAAAATTTGTTACAGAAAAAATATAAATTTGTAAAAATCAGTCTTTACCAATCCTGTTTCTCCTCAAGTATTTCATTATTCTTGAAGCCAAACTTACTTTCTTCTTGTTAGACTCAACAATTTTTTTACTTTCTGTTTCTCTGGCGTCGGTATTTTCGTTCTCGTTCTTGATCTCGTTAGATTCTAAATCTACTGTATCCATTCGAGTATCCAGTGGCATGTGTACAATCCCCGTAACACTACTACTTCCAGGTTCCATAAAAGCTTCATCTTTATCAAAATCTACAACTTTAAGAAGTTTTTCATGAACCTCTTCAGACTTTGCCAATCGGACTTCATTCTCTGTTTCGTTTGTTACCAACTTGGCCAACATTTGTTTGGAATTTCGCACTAAATTTGTGAGACGATTTTTTCTTTCTAAAGTATTTCTTTTCACTGGTTCTGCTAAAATTTTATCAGGTGTTACTTCAGATTTGTCGCTCAACTGATCTCCAACACCTTGAGTGTAAACAATATTTTTTTGTTCAGGTGGATACTTCATTTCTTTGATGATCTTCTTGATTTCATCATCTAGTAAAGCTGTTTCGTCATGGCTTGACACTCCTTTTTCTGGTGTAGGTGATAGGATGTTTTCTAAAATGTCACCAACGACATTTGGTGTGATTTTTTCAACTTTGCCTGGTAGCTACAAACAAAATAATAAAAATATTTTGCACAAAACATTTTTCCGTTATACTTGTAAGTTTTTGGCCATTACTACGTCAAAAGCATTGTTAACAATATCGTTCATTATCTCTGATGCGATTGTATATGATGCATTGCTGCTTTCACAAGTGGTTGATTTTAGACAACTCCTTTCTCCAGCGCCACTTTCTATAATTAATTTCAGCTTAAACGTAAATTTCATCATATATCATACCTTTATCTGTAGTGAAAGGGTAGCATGAGGTTTCAATTGCCGACATTTTTAAATAAAAACTATTGTAATTTTTTGTAAACTTGTAACAAATCAGAAATTTGTTTGAATGACGGCGTTTTCATTTGTTCAACAAATCTCTGTCATTTGATTTTCCACCTAAATTAACTGACGTTTCATATTTTTGGCGTTTGTCTTCAACAAATCCTCTCCAAAATTAAAGAATATGTAGCCAAGAAAAATTATTTCATAAAAATTCACGTCTTTTAATTAAGTGTTATTGTTCAATGTACACTCTATCTTGTTTTAAGAATGGGAGAAGATGTAGAACTTTGTTTAGAGGTTCAAGTGGATCCTGCTTCTAAGAAAATACTATCCAATCCAGACAAATGCCGTTCTACTTTGTTGGACGTTACAGTAGTGAAACCAAAAGAACTTGAAGCTTTTGGAACACAAATCACAAATACTCTTCGAGCTGATGAAGTCAGGAAATTGATCTCTTCGATGGAGAAACAAAGACGAAAGAAACAAAAAGTTCTAGATAAACTGAAAGATGATGATACAATTATCAAGATCCGTAAACATGAAGACTTTTACGATAGTCATCATCGATCTCGAAAACCTTTTACAAAACATAAAGAAAGAATCTCTCCGAAAACTCCAGTTGATGATTTAGAAAGAAAAGATTTTATTGGTATAGCAGAATCAGTTGAACCTCTATTTTGCGAAATCCGTCGATCTTTAAAAAACGTAGAAACTAGAATCAGCGATATGCAAGATATCAATCTAATGATAAGCCAAACAACAGTTGATGGAGTTGGTTCCGATTATTTCTCGTCTTTAGGTCACAAATATTCTAGTCAACGGCCTTCTAGTCATTTAAGAAATCACTCCGTATACAGAGTTGATGCATCTCCTAAAAATCTAAAATCCGTTCTTCTTTGTAAAAATAAACAAAAATTATTAGAAAACGGTGATAAAATAGAAGGTAAATGTCTTTGTGAAAACTGTGGCATTGTTGGTTTTCTCAAAGAATGTCAAAAACATCCATTACTCAACGAATTAAGTGAATCCTCACCACCTTCATATCACACTAAAAGAGGAAGTAGACATATGTCAAAATATGAAAACTGGAGAACTAAAAATTACGAAGAAACGGCGTACATTAATGAATTGACTAATAAGATTAAACAATTGGAAGAAAGACTTTCAGCTCAAGAAGAAAAAGTTGTGCCCAAAGACTACTTTAAAAAAATTATCTCAAGAATGGTTACAAATTTTTCGTCTAAATCACACAAATCTAAAAGCGATACGTCTTTGCACTGTTCTGAAAAACATACAAAAAAGAAAACAGTTAAATCTGCAAAACATTCTCCACGTTCTGGTCGTACAGGAAAAAGTCACCATTGCAGAAGTAGTGAAGCTTTACATACTTGCGGTTGTAATACTAAAAAAGAAAAACCAAAGAACACAGATGACAAAGCAACTATTACCGATGACGAAGTGTTATATGGAGGATATATCTGGAAATGGGGTGAAGAAATTCTTAGACCTGGCATAGATTTAAAAAATAGAATAGTAACGTTATTAAATGATCTTTTGGGCAAATTAGCGTTAACTGAAAAAAGTTCAAATGAAGCTGCTAAATTTAAATCGTCTATGAAAAGTGACAATTACGATTCCGATATGTTCAAAACATTTATGCAACATATGAATACGAATGTTTTTAATACACATATTGACTCTAGACCGGCTTTTTTATCTAATGAATATGAAAAAATGGAAAAAACAGCAAATTTTGAACCCCTTCACACATCAGTCTTAACCGAGTATTCAAAAAAATGTCGTGGAGAGAGTTCAGGCCATCATTCAAGACGTGAAAGTGAAAGATATAATAAAAACGTGGATGTATCTTATGTTAACCCAAAATTATCTTTATGGAAAACTGAAACTCCAGATAAGAAAAAATGTGAAGAAGTAACTGTTGAAAAAAACAACGCTTTGGGTAAAAAGTCGTCAGTATTTCTTTTCTTTACCGTAAAGTGTTGATTTTAGGCAAGCACGAATTTTTAAAAATTGTTTCGAAAGCGAAACAACATCAGAGAGATACTTTATGGAAAAATATATGGAATCAAGCTACGGCAAATGGTCAAAATAAAAGCGATATAATCACGATAAAAATACCATCTCAGGGCAAGGATGGCCGAGAAGGTTCTAAATTATTTGAAACAGAAATAACCATCGGAGAAGTTGAAGAAATTCTAAAAAATGCGTAATCATTCTGAGTTGTGAATTTGTAATTAAGAATAAACGAATAATAGATTCTTTTTAGAGTTTATTTTCAACAGTATACAAAATTGCAATTATCACAAATGTAATGTGACGGATTTTTTTTTATTATTCAACTACTATACACCCCTGCTTTTAAATCGATTTCTACAACTAGAATATTTTGAATAGAAACAGTTTAGTTTTAACTATGTAATAAATAATTTATAAAAATTGAACAACGTTTTAAAAGCTATTTACATTAGTATAACAACTATCATTAGTGCCAATTATGTAAGCCAAATTATAATTAGTTAATTTTGATAATCGAGAATTTGCACATTTTATATTCAAAGCACCATTATCACGTGAGTTGAGCTTAAAAATGACGAAATTGTGATAAAAAAATTTTGAAAAAATTGTACCTGCGATAATTTGCGATAATTAGGCCGGCATATTCGACATTTTATTGCCTCGACGTTTGCTTAGCTGCTTCCAAAATCGTCGATCTAGTTGCTTATCCTACAATCTTTGTTGTAGAACTAGAAAAAAATCAATCATCATTTACCTTCAGCCTTCTTGGTGAAAGCGGTTTTTCAGAATACGATGTAGGAACATTATCTGAAACCGTTCCTTCTTTGCTAAAAATTTTGATTAGTTGTTTTCCCTCAGGAATTGTTTGATGTATTCTACCTCGTCGCATGTTAAAGAACTCAAAACTAGAACAGAGCCATGTTACTTTTGCCCTATTCACTTTGTATAAATTTTACATTTTAGCGCTTTTTGCTCTTGGGACTCTTTCAATATTTACAAATTTCACTGTTGGCTTGAACCGATCGAAAAACCCTAGGGCGTCTTCTACTTCTATTTCTTCTTCTGCTGCTTCTACAATCTTCCGGTAACTTTCGGATCGATGAATTTTCGGAACAAAATTCGCTTCGGATGTCACAATTGTTGATTCCATTTCCAGCCTTTCTGGATCTGATTTCACTGTCTTGTTTCCTGCAGCAGTCGAACATGTGTCAGCAACATCTCCAGTTCCGTTGCCCTGCCCACAATGGAACAACAAATTGCAATGAAACATAAAAAAATAACTCAAAAAGATGACACTCTATCAATATTTACCTGTTCTGGTGAGACTGATGGCTCTGTTGGAGTTCCAGAAGAAGATGGAGAACTTTCTGAACAGTCTTCTTCAATCAATGGCTCTAAAGTTCTTCGAGGAAGAAGACCTCTCATAACTGCACCACTGATTGGTGGCGTCATCAACAACTCGTCCATCATAAACTCAGTATCATCACCATTGTCAGAAGAAATTGAACCATCATACGGCTAGAACAAACATTGCAGAAATTGAAAAATAATTTGAAAACAATGATACCGATTGTTTTCCTTCGTAATTAGGTGAACTTAGCGGATCATCTAGTTCACCACCACTAGTTGGAGTTCCCCAAATTTCTTCACCAGATGTCGCACCTGAAGTTTCGTCTTCCTGAAGATCATCCCCATTGACTGTAGTTTCATTTGTTCTCAAATACCTAGAAATATAAAATGGATAAAAGCACAACACGATTCTCAACCTAATATACCTTTCAAAAAATCGTCCAGTACTTCTATAATCTTCTCCAAGCCGTTCAAAAAAAGACATTTTTTCCGCAACAAATGATCCTGCTTTTGCAGTCCAGTTTCGAAGTGACGTGTGATAAAATGCTTCGTTGTCAATACCTTTTTCTTCATGGCTATCTTCAGAAGACCGATCATCCCAATTTTCTTCATGATCTTCAGTTCCTAACCGTTCTAAACTGGAAACTGTGCCAAATCTTCTTAAAGTTAAATTAGAACTACTCAAGGAATGATACGGATGTTCTTCAGTTTGCGGTGAATCATCAGAAATCTCAGCTTCGTTTGAAAATTCAAAATTATTATGCTGCAAAATTAGAGTTATTTATGTGTATTTGAAACATAAATTGTAAATACTTCAGGTTTGCTGTTCCGGCAGTTGCAAGAACCGTCTTTATTTTTATACTCTGTAGTACTTGTTGTTTTAGAACTTTCAGGAGTCGGCGGTGCTACATTAATTTGTGGAATAGGAGTAGAAAATGGATCTAATTTGACTAAAGTGGCAGCTGGATTGATTGCACTTAGTCCCATTAAAAGTAATGGTCTCCAGTCATCGCTTTCGTCTTTGTTATCGTTTTCATCTTTTTTGATATCAGTTTTAGTATTTTCGTAGTTATTTTGATTGGAGCTCTTAATACTATTGTTAGCAGCTGGAAGGCAATTTTTATGGCACTGTCGGCACACGGGCACAGATTCTGGCACTAAGGGGCTGGAACGCACGGTCACCTAGAAATTGAATGAATTAAAAAAAATGCAAAATTAGCTTTTGTGATATTTTACTTGACTTTCTGTTGTTGTACTTTTGGACGGACTTTGATCGTGGTCGGATAAATTGTTGTCTTCGCATCTACTTTCATTTCGTTTGATTTCGTTGCGATAAGTAATATTTCCTTGAGCATCAATAAGTTGAAGTTCTTGTGACCGTTTTCGAAGCATCTCCTCAGTCCACTCTTCAGATAAAGGTTCAAGTTCTGCTTCATCAGCAATAGTAGTATCAAGTTGACCTTTCATCCACTTTTCTAAATGAATAGCATTACCTTTTCCGCTATTAGTTTTGCTCAATTGTTTACACTTATGCTCTATAAGGGCGTCTATTTGCTTTTGCATTTCTGTATTTTCGTTTATGTTTTGTGGCGTCTGAAAAATGTGGAACGGTTAATCTAAATTTTCAAAGTGTTAGTTTTACCTAAAATGGCCAAAAAGGAAATAAAAAAGCAAATATAATAACTAAAGCTTTTATTTGCAAATATATAATTGTATAAATTACAATCTGTAACAATATAGATAATTTCAATCTAAACTTTAACTACTATAAATTCATCTCGCTAAAGAAATTTAGACATAAATATAATTTAATAAAAGGTACTTCAATATGAAAGAGGCAGTCAGTTTGGTACAAGTGCTTTAGCAAAGGAAAACACTGATGGCACATTTACGTTTAGATTGTCTCTCAAGTCTCTAAATCGAGTCTACTAATCTTTAATTGGACTGACAGCTTTTGGTCGACATTCCGTCTATATTTAAACTACTCAAATCATAATCAAAATTAGTAATGTCCCAAAGCTCCTCATCAAATTTTAAAAAGTCTATATCTTCCGAATTCTGTGCATCAGCGTCGGATGAAAGGTCTGTTGACGGAGTAAGGACAGCGGAAGGGGACTGAGGTTCTTCAGGTAATTTCGGCAACAAACTACTCTCTGATGTGAATTGCGAGGTGAAAGCTTGAGATTGCTCAGAGGATGATTGAGGGGATATGTTAGCTGATGGTGTATCTGGAGTTTTAGTTAGTGACGTTTGAGTAGGCAGTGAAGGCTTATGGTAAAGAGCTTGTGCGGGTAGGCAGGAATTATCTACTGGTTCGCTGCAGTGACCGCTACACAGACGCACCTGCCGACGGAAGGAGAGCGATTCTGCAGACTGCAGGGTGGCCACAGAGGAAGTTATTGGAGCGTCGGGAGATTCTAACGGGCTGCTAAACGAACTGCCATCCATGCCCGAGTTTACGTGGAAGCTGCGTGCGCAACAACAACACTATAAATTCTACTGAATATCCATAAAGTCACCCTAGCGGTACCACCATATTCAGGCTGCCAGGAATTCGGACTATCTATAGATTACTAATTTGTCTAATTAACGCTAATTTTTGCAACCTAACTGCGTTTCTTGGTGTCATAACTTTGCCCCACAAAAATTGCTTTTTTGCTAGTTTCTGTTTAGAAACTATTGCAACAGATATTTTAATATTGTTTATTATTAGCTTGATCAAAAAAATCACTGAATTTCTGTCAATTATTGTCAACATTATTCAAATGTGTTTACCTAATCATCTAAAATCTAAATTACTTTCTTGATTGCTAAAGTACATTATTTATATGGAAAAATATAGAAAATCAATAGAAAGAATGACAACTATTTTTTTATTAAATTAAATTATCTTACCTAAAGTACTTATTGAAATTTTATTTTAAGAGTTTTTGTGTACAAATATCATTCTAAACCATCAATACCCGTTTACATTTCTGAGTTAAAACTTTTTGTCAGTTTTGACATAAAACAGACATTTGTGTATGCATGTTCGAGATTGTTTAGATGCAATATACATAGTTCTCATTATTCTTATTATAGGTCTAATTAAAAAAACTTTTCATTGTATTAAAATTTTTGATTTCAAATGTCCTTAGGTTTTGTGCAAGTTTTACTCTCTTCTAAACTATAATTACTATGTGTTTTCTGCATTTTTTTTTGTGTCCCAACAGAATTTAAACAATTTGTATTCTAAGACCGAAAATTAATAGATTGTGATGAACATGTTCGCAGTCGTTGCGACAGAATCAGCTCAAGCATATGAGATCAAGATATTCAAAGAAGTTTGCAACGCACATGTATACGTATCTAACTTTACTTTTATTGCCAGTCTCGTGTCTTTAAATTGGATTAAATAATGATTCTGAAATAGCTCATTTACCTTTTTTATAATAATAAATTCAAATGATTATATTCGTTTCTTTTTCAAGTCTTAAAAACCAAAACATGCAACACGCAATTTTATTGTTATTATTTTTTTTCCTTTTATCAAGTCAAGCAAAACAAGATTATTTTTGCATCAACTTTTATCAAATTACTAAAAATAAAACAGGGCTAACTTATAACACCTTATTTTCCTCCTAAACGTAATAAAATTCTAAGAAGTATTTCATGCTTTTTGATACTAACCTAAATCATTAACTTTATGGATATGCTACAGTATAATACTATTTCGATTTGATTAAATTTGATGAAACTGCGAGTGTGTGTAGATATAATAAGCTAACTAGAAGCGAATAACTTACATTTGTCGTTGAAGAAGATTTTGCCACACAGCTTTTAGTTCAGTTGTTGGTGCTCGCAAAACCACAGTTCTTTTACCCGTATTTTTCTTTGGAGTTCTTGTTAAATCTGGCCCACAGTGAACTGTTGGACTAGTTGCATGTTTACCCCCAGGTGTTATGATTATCCTAAATTCAGTATCTATAAAAAGATTTTAAGTAACTTCAAAAAATTTAAACAATAGTAAACCTTTTTTTCGAACGTTAAAAAATAAATCGGTTATATGAGCTAAAGGTATAGGATCTTCTGTAATAAATAAAACTCGATCTCTAGAAGCTTTAGCAAATAATAATAAGTCACTGAAAAGAAGCGTCCAATATTGTCTGACATTTCGTCCTTCAATTCTAGCTAAATCACCACCAAATATCCACTGACGTCCAGGTTTATTCAAAACAAATGGCTAAAATAAGCGTTGAGACTTTCAAAAACTGAAAATTTAATTATTCTCACTTTACACTTTGTAAAAACTAAACGATTTTCTAAGTCTTGTACAGTCAAAAGTGGTCTACCCTCACCCACTGGTTCCATTAAACCAGCTTCAACAGTGATTTCTTTATAAGTATGCTACGATATGATTCTTTGTAAGCAACGTCAAACCAAATTATTTTTTACCTGTAAATTTTGCACCAATTGGTTTATCACAGGATAGTCTTCATCATTAGGTTTTGTGTTAGTTTGTATAACTGTAAAAGCTTTTAAAACTTCTCTATAATGTTCTAAAGGTTTATGAATGAATGCAGTAATATCTGGCCTTCTTCTAGGTATTGACGGAGTTTGTAAAAATCTAACAAATTCTGAATTGGAATTTTTTGTTTTATTTGCTAACACACAATCAGCTTTTTTAATTCCAGAACAATATCTTCTATATGCTGCTGTTAGATCGCTCAATTTAGTATAATAAGTTCGGACTAAATTACTAAGACTTGGTTCTCCGTCTTCGTGAATTACAGAATCTAATATGTCTTCAGTTATTCTAAGAATCTGAAAAATGGTTTTGTTCTGTTAATGTTTCACAAACAAAAAATCAAATTAATTTAAGTTTAATCTTATTCTTTCTCATTTTTGTAATTCGAAGACGGAATCTCCACTTACCTCTTCCGAATTTTGAAACAGAATTTTATGTTCAGGCGGTGTTATTAAATCTCGTCGTTCAGCTAGGGCTGATACAAATCTCGTAATTGCAAATTGTAACCCTGTTGCATATTGTTGTTCTTTACTTATTAATTGGTACATGGCTTTTTTCCTATTTTCTTCTTGGTTGTTGCTTGGCTTCTATTAAGAAATAGAAGTTTAATGTTTTATTTACTGTAAGATCATTAAAGCCAAATTCTCAATACAGTTATAGGCAGACGAAAAATAAAAAAAGGACATGAAACTATGGATAATAAATGTTCTGAAAATAAGGGGCAATTTGTTTGAAACCAATTATATTTTATTAATAATGTGTTAGTGTTAAAGTAGCTAATAAATAAATTCTCAAAAATTTTGTTACAAATCTGTAGAATAATTCTTTATCACTTTACTTCCGAAGGAGAATCTGCCTCTTGTTCAAACAAAGCCGGCGGGTGTCTTTGTCTAGATAAATGGCATAATTCGCACGTACCGACGATAAGAGCAGCGCTGGAATATGCCATATGAAAACAGAAGCCAAAATCGAAAAATTTCAGTCAATGGCTTATCGAATTTGTTTTGATTTATGGAATTATTTCTAACATTGTGCACTATTCTCAAAACACCCAAACAGACTAAAATGAAAATTGAATCAGCATCATAAATCAGAATTGCTGCTCTGAAACGTTTTATTTTTATAGTAATATTTATTTATTTATTTATTTTTTAGGGGTGAGGAGAAAAAAATTAATGTGTAAATTGGATGGAGCTAAAAAACTAAATCAGTAAAATAGACGTTTTGCGCTGCAATTGTGTAACGCTGGCTGTCTATACCAAAAGTAGCTTCTCGTGAAAAGTGCAATACAAGACGTGCAAACGGAAAAAATAACACCAAAACAATTAAACACAAAACATGTATTTATTATGATAACGTAAACAAATTTTTCAACAAAAATCATAAATTAAAAACTACAATATAACTTCAATAAAAAACAAATAGAAGTCTTTCATGAAACAAAAAAATTGTGAATAAATTAAAATAAATACACATAACTTATTAAAAAAAAAACTACTGATAACTAAAATACCCTAGAAATAAAATTATTGTAAAGTCACAATACAAATTAATAAATAAATACTGGCCGCAGATTTTCAAGGGAATTTCGTAATAATAGAAAGAGGAAGCAATTAAGAAAAAAAACTTAAAAGCTAAAATAAAATTGCCTTTTAACAAGCTACACAATTACACCGCTACCAACCTCTGCACTAAATGTAACTTGAGGTAAATGTAATTTTCTCCTATTGTAATCAACGGAAGTAGTATTAGTGGAACAGACAGTGGAAGGACGTCTTTGCACTAAATTACTGGCGATAGGAAGCCCCGTTGTACTACCAGTGCCTGTGCTATTCAAGCGTTTGACACTTGGCACGGAACCATTTTTTGATGTGTTTCTTCTAAATATTTCTAACGTTAATTGACTTCCATATGACCTGGAAAGAACAAAGTCATAAATACACTTGTCATGGTCTTAAGAATCGCTTTGAAGTGACAGCGTTGCAAGAAACAACCGAAACATACCTAATTAAATTTAAAATATCAATTTCTGGCATCATGACAACGTTGTGTTTATCGACAAAGATAATATAATCTCCGGGGAGAATCCCCGCTTTATCAGCGGGAAGTCCCTTCTCCACCCTTTCTATCCGTGGAGGATGCGTCCACACTACCGAGAAGCCAAATCCCGATTTGGGAGCGCGCGTCAGTTTCTTCGTTTGAGTGAAAGGCGTCCTGCCGTTTTTATTTCCGGTTGCCTTCCTCTGCATCGCTGCAGGAATTGCTTCCGGACCTTCCATAGGATCAAGTTCCAAATACCGCAGGAACAAGTTCTCGTCGGCATATTTCTGTTGTTCGCTCAAAATTGCTTTGCTCGTTGTTCTCTTAAGATCGTTATCGAGTCCATCCAGACTCATGATCTCATCAACGCTTGACTGACTTTCGCACATTACTGGATCTTTTATTACTTCAAATTCTAAATCGCGCAGTTCAGTTTGACTGTCGAGGGTTATCGGGATGTTTTGACAACGGCCCGTCGACTGTGGCAACAATGTATATGAACCGCAGATGTCCTGAAATAAGGAAAAAGTCATAAATTTTAACAATAACCACCCAGTTAGTAATTTGTTTAAATCGACCTAATTGTCTACAGAATCTTGAAAACGATCCAAAACAATTCCATTCACTTCCAAAATGATTTCCACTCAGTTCTATGCTTTTTTATTAAGTTCTGCAAATTATTTTTAGATTCTTTTTCATCGCTTAATGAGAAGCGAAATATGAAACATTATTAGAAAAATATGATAGCTTTTAATTAAAACGTAAAATGTTTTTTTTTTACTTTCTTCAGTTTATAAGAAAACCAACACCAGTCTACAATCAAAAAAGAAACTGAAAACCGAATTTAGTTAGATTTTCAAGTGTTCCAAAAAAATTTCCAATCAATATTATTGGAAAGTTAGTTAATATATCAAATGAACATTGCCGATGAATATTGAATATTCTCTATTTCATTTAATTTCTGCCATAAGACTATGTATATTCAGTATTTTTAAACAATGAAAAGACTTTCAGAAAAAACGAAAACCTAGTTACTTAATATAATATACTACAATAGTTCATATAGTTGTTATCTCCATAACAAAGTGCCTACGAAATTTAAAGGAAGGGAAATTGTTCCAGGTTTTAATTCAATTTTTACAACCAACATAAAAAATATCGTATGATATTCGAACATAATCGAGTTTTTCTAGCACTTGCATCATTAAGGAGCACTCGGTAAGCCTCGTATCCTTAAACCTGAACGTGTCAGAAAGACTCTATTATACTGTTACATCATACATAATATACTATTTTAGTTTTCTAAATTAGAAGAATTGTTGTGTAAATATTGATCCATTATTGAAAATGTAAATTTCCCTAAGCATTTTCTCAAAAGCTTTATAGCTATAAAAAGTAGAATAACAAACGATGAAATTTGTATTAATTCTAATAAGGAAAGACTATTTATGCAGGATTCTGCATTAAAAGCTTTCTCATAATTTATGCCAAAGGAGAGTCCCCTATAAATTAACATGCGATAACGTAAACGGTTTCTGCAGCGTTACTTTATAATTAGAATCAAATATTCAGCTTTAATCCATTAGTTACTAGACAAAAGTATGTCTTACCTTTTTGTATACATCTTGGAGATCAAAAGACATACATCCCAAGAATTCACTTGTCCTGAAAAGAAAAAAAATTCAATTGAAATCACACATTGTACAAACTGAAGTATTCTTAAATTAACAATAACAAAATAATGAACTTGAAATGATCAGTATTGCAGTAGTGTTATGAATATAAACCACTATAGTTTAGGGTACCCTCTAGGATAACAATAATACTATGGAAGCATATGCAGACTCGTTAAAGCCCCAAATAAACTGGTTGACCACCCGCATGTGTTGATTATCAACGAGAGTATCTCCATCTGAATATGTTTGCGTTGTTTTGATAGAAATCTCGATTATATAGAGTATACGGGCAAATGCATCGCGCCTTTAGGCGTTATAACTACTGACAAATCCCGTTGCGGAATAACCCTACCATATACAGATGTTTTGATTGGATGCATTGGGGTGGAACAATTTAGCTCCGCTTTCAGCTGATAACTAACATTCAATAGCTATTTACCCTTTATAAAGTTGAAGTATGTTGATAACATCAAATTTGTAATTAACAAATACGAAAGTAATATAAACGATTAGTTGTGAAAATCGCGTGACAGAACTTACTTTTTCCCATTTAGTAGAAGTGGCGCATTCTGTTGTTTACGAACTCGATTGCTTTCTGCACACTAAAAAACATTCTGAAGGAGATAGAAAGAACACTATTTAGTCACAATCACAAAATTTTGGTTTGTGGTGGCACTTGGTTATTACTACTTATATAAAAAATTACACCAAACTTGACACTCTAGAAAAAAAATATAAAAAAGTAAAACTGCTTGATATAAGTCCTGCAGTTTGTGAATCAATATCAAATCTATTCCATAAACAGGTTTTTACGAATGTAGGGCGCCGAGGAAAATGAATGATTAATGAAAGATCCTTTATCAAAAGCTAAGATGAACGGAATCGTTTTTCAGATTCAATTTTTATTGACACGAAAAAAGTTTCTTGCTGCTCAATTTTTTCAAACTTAAATAAACTTGTTGCTAAATTTAAAAATTTGCGATCTAGTCTTTAACACAACCACTCGTAACGTCACTCAGTAAAGCCAAAATTTCAAATCAACACACATTTTCACAATATACAAACACTACGATGCCCTCACGACGTCCCCAACGTGTCTTGGGAGCGCTGTCTGCAGCAGGAGGTCATCGAGTGAGAATCGAGCTCCAGGTCCGGCTGTAAGAAGTGCGTCAAAATAAAAGTTCCTTTACGCCAACACTTTACTCCTTTTCACCCGAACTTATTCAGTTTAGAAACAAGAACACCGATTGGGCTGCTGTACACTTCCCGGAAAGTGGAAGGTAGGCATCGATCGAAAGCGCGCGATTTTGCGTACTTGCGCTACGACACATCGCGGGACCATAGAAAGCTTGCGCTATGGAGAGGATTTCAACGAAGATGATTTACTAATAGTATTATCCACGATCGTTGATGAAAAATTCGCTATTGATGGTTTATGCATTCGGCACTTGGATTCGAAACACAATGAAACAAATCTCAAACTCTTATTTACCAGCAATCCGCAATGAATTCAGAAGTTGGAAAATCCATTAACGTTACAGAATTGCTGCTTTTTAGTTTCTGAATTGGACTTATTATTGGAATAGGTCATCAGTCGAAAAGTTCGATATTTATGATCTTAGGTAATTGCTTATCCGGCGTAAAACGCTAACAGTTAAACACCATCAGCAAATTGAAATACAGAAAGGTCAAGCTATAGAACACGAAAAACTAATCTACATTACCTTTTGCTACTTTTTATGAAGCTGTTTTAAACTTAATTAAAACTCTGATTCAAGACATTGATTCTGTTGCAGAAGCCATATGTATTCATAATCGATTCTAAAAGATATTAATTATATAATACGTCTGGGTAACTTGTTCTAAAATATATTCTAATATAAACTAATCAAGCAAAATTCAATTTCTAATAAGCTTGAATAAGATGAGGGTAATCAATTTTTATCAAATATTAGATTTCAATCTTGATTAATTATTTAATTATTGTAATTTACTTAATTAATTCTAATTTCATTACAACAACTTTAACTTTGACCAAAATCCATTATTTATCGCAAAGTTTCTATTAGCCAGAATTTTGCAGGAAAAAACAAGCTGAGTAAAATTTGATGCTCAAAAACTCTGCATTTCCTTTGCTGTGTTTATTACAGTTATTTACAAAATTTATAAAGCGGCAAAAGAATATTTTTTTCCATTTACGTCACGAAATAACAGAGTGAGTTGTATAAAAAAAAGATTTTTAATAAAATTTTCTCAAAGGGTTTTTGCATAATATTAAATATTTCTTGTAGGATTTGAAAAAACTTACTATATTTTAGATATTTCTGTAAACATTTAGATATTTTTAAAAATAAAACAGAAAAATCGTGTTTGAATAAAACTGAGCTTTCCATAAAGCTAGAACAAATCTATCCGGTTTAAAAGATCGTCTGACGTTCATGAAAAATTCTTAATTTCACTTTGCCATTTTGGAAAAATAAAACGATGGAAAGACTTCAATTTTTAAAAGTCACAAGCACCTGATGTGCCAACTAGAATCACAAGAAAAATAATCAGAATATTTAAAAAATATATATTTTATGGGCGGGTACGTTAAAACATATTTCTCACTTTAGCCGTGTATGGCTGTCATTAAAGCCGTTATTTGAAATAATTTATAAAAGTGTACCATATGGGAGAAAAAATGATTGACTTTAAATTTTTAGCAGCAGCTTAATTTTGATGACTCCCATTTCCAAATTATATCGGGTCATAAAACTGACTCAGCAATTTATTTCATCATTATTTATCTTTCTCTAGTTTGATTTTTTGACAGTTTTGGATGATTACATTTTCTTAATGCAGTAAGAAAAAATATGTATTAGATCTGCAGTGACCTTACCTTGTGCTACGGTCTCTGTGCCAGACTTCAATATGGAGCCGTTTTTGCAGCGTCTCTTTTTGGAGTAGAAATTTGAATGTGTGATTGAAGAAAGGTTTAGAAGAATCTGCTTGAACGGCAGTCCTCTGTAATATTCCGCTCCGTTTCCTGCGGTTATCTCCTTGTCGATCACTCAAAGCAATCTGCAAGAAACATAATATCGATTAAATTGTAGATTTTCTGCAAAATTTATTAGTTGTTTTATGCGCTTGCCATAGCCAACGACCTTAATATCAAGTAAATTTACACAAACTGCATTTTTTATATTACACTATATCATAATAATTATCGTTCAGTTTTGTTTATTTCTTTTGGAGTAGTTTCAAATGCCTTGTGCCAAGTCTCATAATTCTATACTCGATATATCGACCCCTAAAGAATGAAAAAGCAGAAAAAGAAGAAATTGATTAGAATGATGATAGATTTTTTTCGTAGTAATGCGAAAATCGCGTGATATTTAAGTGCCAACTTTTAAAAGTCCGGATTTGACACTTAAGAACGGAAGCTAATTAGAAACCGACAAAGTAATAATTACGGTCGTCATTACCGTAAAAAGAACAAATTGCAAATTCGAGACAGAATTTGATCTACAGATAATTGGCCTTGTCCTGATAAATAAGGTGATTTGTAATCGGTAAAAACCATATAGTTCGAACATCGTCACAATGACGTAAGAAACACCAATGACGCAACTAATGATATCGATCCACTCCTGTTTTCCGTATGCCCTAGTGGCCTCCGCAACATCCCGAATATACCTAAATGGAATAAACATTTTCTCAACTTTTCCGTGCTTCGTAAGCAAACAGTTTCACATTCGTTACTTTATGGAAACATATATCTTCACTTTTTATTACTCTATCCTACAGTTATTGTAAATGGCTTCTTTTAACCACTTAACTATAAATCAGCACTTATTTTAAACTATAAAATACATGCATGAAGTAAAATTGATACGAAATTACGATTTCAAATAGGAAGTTATTTAATAAACACGAAAACATGCTTTGCAAAGCTGCATTCAACAGAGCGTATTTTCTGATGCCGTAACCGATAGTCTGTCAGCGGCAATTACATTGAAAAACATATCCTACCAGCTGATGTTGGATGTTGTCTACCGATCTACACGCTATGTGGAAATATCGGATATCGCTTTTTTTCACTCAAAATTTATATTCGCTTTTGAACGGGGCGGCAAATCGAAACAGACAGCTTCAAATCCTTTAAACTCCTTTAGTGCGGTGCCAGGAAAAACAATATCAAGGTGACAACTGCCAGCTTTAATTCTATCTATATGTGTTTGAATAAGTACATCAATTTTGATAAACCTATATTTTGTTTAATTCAATCTTCAAAATTAGAAGAATCGCAAGCGACCCAAATTTGAACGAATACGAAGAAATACGAAATAGCAAAATATTTCATCTTATAGCTGAAAAAACAGCATATAGAATTTATTGAGATTTTTACGTAATGTTTTCCAAATTTTAGAGAAAATTAAGAGTCAATAGCGCCCTTAGTAATTTAAACCATAATTGTCGACAAATGAATAAAACTATCAATCCATTTGATGCAATTTTTGGTAACAACTGAAAATTACTTTGTTGATTTTGAAAAATTTTGACTAATAATTCATTCACGAAAACACAATTTGATAAATTGAAAATCTGTAAATCCCTGTTGCGATATGTATATGTGCAACATTGAAATTTTTTTAGAAGGAAAACTGAATAATTTTGGTGGATTCTTCACTGTCTTGTTGTGTTATCAACAAGTTATTAATAATCCAAATGTTATCAGTAAAGTTGAATAGAAATAAAAAATGTTGATTTTTTACTGCTTTGACTGTTGTCATAACAGTACTTTATTCATTTCCACTTTTAGTCTTTTGGGACTCGTTTTGCTCTCGCTGAGATTAAAATTGATATTTTAGTCATAGGAAGAGAAAAATAAAAATATATAAAAGTCCATTCTCAGTGCACTGTTGCGAAAAAAAACTTTTAACAATTTCATTAACGCTTTGTCTCTATTCGTTAATTAATAAATAATTTCTTAATGTCGATTCTGCATTAATGCTTATTTCATTTTTATTTTAACATATTGTGCCACCCAACAAAAGTCCCTTCTCGTCTACCTCTAAATAAAGCAATCAAAATGTTACCAATACAGCAGCTGTCACCCTTATTTGAAATATAGCTATTATGATCAAAGCTCTCTTAAGGTTACTGAATAAAGATATTTGTACCTCCAAAAAATTAACTTACCTTCACATAAGCATTGATTTGTTTCCCACTTGCGCGATACAAATCCTTGCAACGTATAACTGTAAACAAGAAATTAATATAAATTCACACATATGTATGTAGAGAAAAATAAAATTTAATGAAGTTGTTTGCACAGAAATAAAAATTTTGCATATGCTCAAGAATAACAATGAACTTATATAAAGTTCTGTCATTTCTTCGTATTATAAAGTAGCTCTAAACACGCGAATCAAAGTATGAGAATATTTGGAAGCTTGCCACGAGAGAAATGAAAATTCTTTTTATTGTTTACACTCACCATTAACAGATAAAACATCACTTTCGCAACGTATGTGAAGATCCATGGTGCCTCTTACATCGCGAAGGCTATTAGACATAGAGGCGCTTTCCGATAAGGAAGTTGGCGATTCAAAAATTAAACATCTGCGGATCCCTTTACTATTGTCAATTGGTGTGGACAAAGTAAATGTTTCATTTAATGGCATTTCTTGTAGAGGGGTGCCTAAATTATCTTCGGCAATAATCGAGGAATCAAAAGAATGATCGGGTAATATGGGTTCGCTTAAAGTTTTCTGCGGCACAGTTTTGCTTTTTGATGAGCTCAACTTTTTCTCATCTTCGGTTTTCCTACGACGAATACAGCGTTGGCGTTTGAGCGTAAAATTTACGTTATCTTCCGATTTGCCCAAATAAACTCTCTTCGTGTTATTCCCGGGTTCGTGAGGCGTCGAAGACGTTCTCTTTCTCGGCTTTATCACGTCGTCCACGCAACGTTCATTAAAAGTTTCGTCGATATTAATAATGGTTTTATCACAAATTACAGCAGCGTTAGGCGTTGAGGTTTTTGTACATTTACATTTGAAGTTACCTTCAAGCTGATGAGAGTATTCAGTAGTAGAACTTTTGAAGCCCGAATCGGATGAGCATTGATCAATAGAATGTACAACATGTTTTTTATTTTGTGTGCTGATTAAATTTTCTTCTTGAGTTTCATTTGAATCATTCTCTTTTAAATGTATTCGAGTGTCTCCAATTTCTTTGACTCCCAACTGTCCGCTTTCAACGGACGAGTTCAAAATAGCATCGACTATTTTATCCAGAGACAAATCGTCGATCAGAGACGAATTATTTTTACACATATCTACATTGTTTCCGTCGTAACTTATCTGACTGAATCTTAAACCTACAAATTTTTTGACTAGAGGTGACATTTTGACTTCTTCTTCAATGACTTTTTTCGCACTTTTCGACTCCATTGTGGAACTGATCAATCTGTCATCTTCAGGCGAAGTTATGAAGTTAATTTGGTGTAAAAAGTCACTGACATGATCAATTTTCGCTTTTTTATTCAGATGAAAATTATCCTGTTCCATGCTTAGATATTTCCCTAACGGCGTAGCTTCAACACCATACAAACATTGAGTATTCTTTAGAAAACAAGGTGAATACTCCATGGAAAAAGTGGGCAAAGTAGGCGCGTACGTGTCCTGAATACGCCTCTTCGTCCTGCCGACATCCTGCTGTTTGTCGCATCCACACACCCCATCCTCAAGCACTCCCTCGATGTGAGAATCGACCGTTTCGAACGGCTTGAAATAATTCGGGCCGGATTTGCTTTCGTCGCTACTGAATTTGTGTGAAGGATTAAGACATAATTTCTTTTTTTTATGCTTTCTATGGGAGGACGGTGAAGCACTTCTTTTACATTTCTTCGTTGAGAGAACTCTTCGGTTGGCCGAATCCTGCGGCGTTAGATTACTCACATCCCTGAGTGCGTCAAATTGATGATGGTCCTCGAAGGACTTGATAGGTGTCGACGTGAATTGGTTCTCCTTATCCATTTCTAACCTTAAGCTATTTCTGTGTACTAGACCGGAGCGCTGACCTGAGCGTCGATGATGACCGCTTGAGTGACGACGTTTCGGTTTGTTGCTCTTTGGGGTATCACTACTTACAGGAATCGCCGGGAGACGGCGCGGAGCGTCGCCTTTCTCCGCGTCACGACGGGCCATTACAGTCCACTTCAGCATGATTCAACTCTATAAAAAAATTTAAGAGAAATTTCAGTTATTTTCCAATTTTAAACTTCTTCTAAGTACTATATGTTATTATTGACTAGACTTTTAATGTAGATTGTAGGATTCCAAGTGAAGAGCGGATCTTAATATTTCACTAGACTAGAAATTAATCTCTTAAAACATCTATAATTTACTAACAGGTGTAGGGCGGATTTCGAATCACCTGTTTCGCTTAGAATTTCATTTATTTCTATTATTGAAATAATCGTTCTACAATATACAGCATATTTTAGCTGTCTTAATGCTGTCGACTTGATTTAAAAGGGATCATTTAGAAATTTCACCCCTTTTATATAATTTGTAAATCATGAATAAAAAAAACTGTAAAACGCATTTAAATTTGTCTAAATTATATAGCAGGTGGTCGAAAGTAGATTTAACGACAGCTGGTATTAAATCTAACAAACGCCTACAGTCCAATCATTTAAAAAACATTATTTTCAAAAATTAGAAGAGAGTTTAATCACTTCCTGTTTGTGTGAATGTGGATGGGACTGCTATGAAGGACACAAATGTTCTAGAAGTGGTAACGTTTTATTGTTTGAAAAAATTATTGAAAATAAATCCAACAAGTGCCGCAAAGGCAATACGAATGATAAGAAAAACGTCGGTTATATCTTTTTTGTGCTCGAGTGCTTAATTTTTTATCTACTCGATTCGATGAAAACTCGTAAAAGTTCCCATTTTGAAACATCTAAAGCTTTATAGCACCAATGTTAGTTATCTCTGAAACAGAAAGGTTGATGATACAGGCCTCTTTCATAAATATTCTCGAATGGAGATTTTATGGTTTTATTGAGTTTCATTCAGCATAGGGAGTAAAAATCATTTAAAGAATTTGTTTACTAAACAAATGGGATAGAAACTTAGGTATACAATCGAGAATTGAAGCTTCTTCTATAATTTATGACACGAAAGGCGTTGGTGGTATATAAGTCACACAGCATAAGTGCTATAATTATATAGTAACACCAATATTTTAGCGAAACTATTTTTTACATTTAAGACAGGACTTCCGCCAAATTTCATGGTTCTTAAGACACGTGCTTCTAACGTCTCCCACATGTCATGTTCAAGTATTAACATGAAATTTACATACCTATCTATATTTTCTTATCGAAATTAACTTAGACGTTTTCAAGTGTGTCCTATTTTAAATTGCTAATAAAAGCGTTTTGGAGTACTTTATTGTGGCAGCAAAGAATAGAACAAAAAGTCGCTAAAAGTGACAATTCCCCACAAGGAATAGATTTTAGCACACAACTATAAAAAATTGTTATGCAAATGCTTTATACGTTTTTCTATTTGGGTTTAATAAAATATTGTATTTTAAAAAATTAGAAAATTTTAATTTTATGATGTTATAACATTTGCAAAAGTTTAACAGGTTTACAGCATTTTAAGCACTCAAACTGTCAATCGAGTTGTGCCATATGGCATGGGCAACAACTATAACGATGGTGATATCACCGATTTTAGTTTAATATGTAAATTGTATCACGAAACGTTAAGTGCCATATGCCACAAGGAATGTTAATTATCCAAAAACAAAAAAGAGTGCATTTTAATAACATAAAATTTTAGCGTGCATTAATTATACAGATTAAATTACAAACAGAAATTTTATCAACGAATCAAGAATTTTGATTTTTAAATAGCAAAATTAAAACAATAACGGTTGAATGTGTTTGAGATTTTCAAACATTTTTTTTGGTCGTCCTTTTAACGGAAATCTTGACAGTTCCGCAAGAGCAAGGAAGAAATAAAAGAGTGCAGTTTTTGCAACTGTTCTCGGGTATTTTTTCAATAATGCAGCAGCCTACAGTGCATCAAGGAATAACGATCCTTATGGTAACTTCCGTAAGAAAGAGGGTCATACGACAACCTACCAGGTGATAGGACTCGTCTAAGCTAACCTGACCTAACCTTCTTACCCTCGCACAGTAACAATACATGATCTAATTTTAAATAACACAATACTCACAAAAAGGTATGAATATTTTGAAACCAATCACTTTCTCACGAATCGTAACGATTTCTAAGGGGTGGAAGCTTTACAAAATTATCGCCATATATAAGCAACTGGTTAGGAAAAAAATGACGAAATCGATACTGTTATGACTTGACCAACCCTTAAATGGGGATGTAATAGTCAAATCTAATGACGCGAATGACTATAGCCAAAAACAAGAGTCCGCCCCTGTTTCTAGTAGTAGCACATAAATTTTGAGTGGCTATTGTGCGGCCTAATGAAAAGGCGTTTTTATTGTCATTTAGAAACTGGATACATTTATTACGATCGTTAATATTTAAAAGGTTTTTTTCCTGATTTCGCTTACGTTCACGAAATCAAAACTAGACCTCAGCAACTGACTCAACATTCTCAAACGGGCCTCTTTTGTTATTAGAAGGGTTTACGAAAAAAAAAGAAACCTGCCGGGCATAAAACGTTATGGGAATAGTCGACAGGGTCCCGCAGAAAGGGGACAAACTTTACTTTTAACTTACAGCCCAAATCTGTCGTGGAAGATTTCAGGCCAATTTACTCTGTAAAATTGTCAAGCTTCAAATCAATTCACTCTAGAACGGAACGACTTAGTGACGAAAGAACATCATTTATCATTTTTATCTCTGGTCATTGTTCATTAATTTCACAAATGGTGCTTTAATGAATATCGTGCACAATTATTCACGGTTTCAAGAACCTCGCTTATTTGCAAACAATACCAAATCTACACAATTAATAGTTAATTAATTTAATTAACTAAGACTTGATGCTATAAAGTCAAATGTAGCTTTAATTAAAGTTGCTGACAATTATTTTTACGGTTATTAATTCAAGCGACAAGGGTGGCTAATCTTGATACCCTGTTTACTAAATACAATTATTACACTTTCTGGATTATACCTTGCCTAAGTAAATAAGAATAGGGCGGTTTCACACCTTTGAATCTGTGCTTAGACCACAGCTTGTATTTAATCAGTCTTATCTAAATTATTAATTAAGATAAATTGATTTGCATTCCAAGAGTTTGGTTTCAAATGTAAATTAGTCTCATAATTGATAGTATCAAAATATCTGAATACGAGTATGATTGACAAATACTGTGAGTATTAAATCTGGCATTTTGCTTACAATATGCCAATTTGTAATCTCAACTTATGATTTCTGCCTTTTTGAAAGATTGCCCAAATATTATCACATGTATTACAAACTCTCCTATTTGTTCGGTTTTAGAACTTATCAAACAAAAAAATGTTAATTCGAAAAGTCTTAAAAAGTAAACAACTTAAATTGATTTTCATTAACACCAAAAAATTTATTATCTTGATAAACAATTTTCTATCCTTTTTGGAACTTTTTTGAAAATTATTTTCTTAAGAGCGTAGATTTTTTATCTACACAAATTCCTATAAGCAACAAAACAAATTTTAGACTATTCGCTTTCAATTTTAAAATAAAAATATATAGCTGACATTGGAAAGTTTTTTTCTTGAACTTTTGTTTTTGTATTTAGAACATTTTCAAACCCGGATATGCTTATGGACACATGAAATTATAACATCTAAACCTAGATCAGCAATAGTCTGTCAAGTTTCTCCATTATTAAACTTCTTTGTTGTGTCTGTTTTGCATCATGAAAGTAGTATTAACTCCATATAAGATAAAATACCCAAATTCAGACACCCTTCTGTTTATTGCTATTAAAAAAAAAAACAAAAATTGAGTTTTACATTATCTAGACTTATAGTCAGCCATCTTTTTCAACATACTATTTCCTTTATTCAAAGTTTACTGGCAACGCAATCACAGAATAAGAAATCCAATATAGTGTCAAAATTAGGTGAAAGTAATTTTTTGGCAATTTTTTAATGTAAGACAATTAGTCAGTCTGAAACTTGATTTCATGATAAAAATAGAGTCCCCTTTAATTTAAATGAAGTTTGAACTATGATTTTTACATTATTTTCCAAGTGAGAGATTTTAAGTCTAAACGTTATTTAGGTTAAAGGAGATTTTAATTTTATAATGGTTATTTTTTCTAAAGATCGAAACTCATAAGCGACCGTGAATAGTCATCATTTACATTGAAAAAAGTAACGTGAATTCCTTATGGAGTCTGAAATTGGTTTTTAGCTTACTTCCTTATTTGCTTGTTATAAAAATTACATTTAAGATCTTCTGTAAAAGGTAATTCTTTTTTTTTTAATTCAAGCAGTGGTTTCATTTGCTGGTCAGCAATATCCTTTGCTAAACAATTTATTTTACTTATCCTGAAAATAATATAATGGAATCTTAATTAACAGTGCAACTTTTTTTTTATTGAATTAAAAGTGTTGATAATAAATACATGAATATAAAAAATTTAAATGGGAAAAATTAAGAATGCTTAATTTAGAAAATCTTCTGGTTGTTTTATACATATTTACAACATATGAAAACAGATATTTGATAAAAAATTGAATGTTTTCATTTTTACCTAGACGAAGTTTTTATTCTAATGTTTTTTCCAAATTGAAGAAAACAAATTCAAATTTTATCAAAGCTTTCATCATTAACGCATTCAGTTAATATACAAATTATGTTAACTGGATCATTTTTCCAGTTTTATAGACTTTTTCATTAAAAATTAGAATAGATTTTGATAAATTAAAAAAAACTTGACTAATTAAAATCAATTCTGTTATAAATTAAAATTGACTTTTCTTCAGCTGATGCTTTCAAAAGTCAAATTAAGCTCGAAGGACAACCAGTGAATTCCTGATTGTAATGATATAATTGGCTGTAAATATTCAACTGACATTTCCTGACTTAGTTTTTTCTAGCCGCATATTCCAAATCGTTAATTAAATATTATTTTCGGGAACAATTCATTTAAAATATTAGAATGAAGTGTTAACGTTAAAGAACAGTTTGAAGTCTAATTAAAGCTTACTAATTTAACTTTGGAAAACTAAAACTAAAGAAATATTTTTATCATTTTGTTAAAACAAGATCTACTTACCAAAGAATAATCCAATATTTCGAAAACCACCACACAAAATCACAAAATCCAGTTGTAAACATTTCTCCCGCGTTAAATCATTTAAAGTCGGTGTAGATGTTCGCGCATGCATCTAAATTCAAGAGGAGCCGAAGTTACCGCGAACTCATCCGGCAAGTGTCTGGCGCGCCGTTGGTTTTACCTGGGGTACCTGGCCGACCTCGTGTTGTCTGCAGACCCTCTTGTCACCCCCTGCGTTGCAAAGGCCACAAGCACATGAAGCTTAAGAACCAACAACCAACAACCAACATCCCCACCATTCTATGCACAATCTCGACCTTGTCCATATATGGGGATGCACTCAAGATCCCGCGATTTTTACGCTTTAGAGACAACCGAAACACGCGGAATTTAATCATGGACAAGACAGGTTCAACTTGACACCTAAACAAGCTTTAAGCTCACCTACAAATTTTCATCCAACACGTAAAATTTTGAGCATTACAACATAATCAGATAGTTTTGACTACTCAAAAACTATTTACAAGTCGTTATTGATATAATAAAATTATAGACAAGTGTTAGCTTAGAAAAACTAGGGGAGATGATTTTTTAATTTTTTTTACTAAGGATGAAGGTTGGTAAGCAAGTATCTTTAGCCCAACCCTCTTATGAATGTGTTACTATTATTTTTTATGCAGGACAACTTGTCTAGAAGCTTAAGTACGTTTTCTAGACCACATGACGTCCTCGCAACAATTGTTGGTAATAAGCGGAATTGATGGGTGCTTAGGGCGTGTATATTGAAGATTTGTAACAAAGTTACTATTAATCTAAATATAAGAGTTAACGATGTTTGGCACTTTAATAATCATACTAATTTGATGTATTTATATTTACCGTATTTATTACTCTTTACGTTACAATTTTCTAATTGGGGAAACTCTCTGTAAAAGCTTCTAGATTTTAATGCTGATAAAGAGCTCAAGATAAATAAAATGCTGAACATTCAGCTGCTATTTTTGTCATCTAAGTTTTACAACGAAAAATTTCAATAATGCCTTTACGCCTCTTAAAAGATGTGAAAATTGCTTAATCTGCAACTTTTCCCAAGTCTTTTGGGAGTAGGTAAGTTTTATACCTACTTTTTGTCACCTATCAGATGTATTTTAACAAAATTTATGTTTTTGCATTGGGTCTGGTCCATCTTCATGGTTGTCCGGCCAGAGAAAAATTCAGTTTGGGTTACAAAATTTTAATAAAAATTGGATTCCCCTAACAGTCGTTGCTGTGTTCTGACGCGGAACTACGATGATGTGGGGTTCCTTCCAGATCTGCTCCAAATTTCTTTATCCTCATTGTTCCTTGTAAAATTTTATCCGGCTTTCAACACAAAACTGGCAGTGCGTTATGGCAAATCAATATAAAAACACCTGGTCCTAGTTTCTTACGTAACAGTCCGTCTTTTATACCAGTCTGCAGTTTGCATTGTAAGAAGAATATAAAAGGATGTATGTTTCAGGATAAAAACTCCGTTAAGATTACGTCAGGATATTGGTGAAACGTAAGGTGGTGTAATGAGATTTCATTGTGAAAAAGTAGATGCACAAATAAGAAAAGGACCATGGTATATCTTTGTCTGCAGCATGCAAGGAGCTTTAGAAGTTGGCTTGTCTGACGGCTGAAGAGAGAGGTGAGCACGCGCCGTTGCATTTCCGTATGGACCTACATATCATTATCTCACGACGGAAATTTTGTTCGGTTCTATTGTCTGTTTTTAAATTATTATCATCATATTATTTTTCTTATAATCTACAGCTGGCTTCAGGGGAAGTTAACAAAAAACGAATTTTAAAAACAATATAAACTATTTTAATAAATTTTACCAGAACAGTCGTTAAATTTCGGTTGAAGTAAGTTCGTCGTCACCAAAGCAACAAAAGTTCACTGATGAAAGAGAAAATTCCAGGTATTCAACCCAAAGGTGATAAATTTTTGAAGTTTCACACCTAATCAGGATAGTTTACCTCGTCTACCTGAAATGAGTTTTCTAACATCTACAGATAACTCAAATACTCTCGAAAAAAAATCAAGTTATTTTTGTATGCAAATTGTAGGTGATTTATGGAGTTCTTTTGAAAAATATCACACCATAAATATTGCTATAATGGAATAAATTATTAGACAGAAAAAATATTTATCTGTATTGCCAAATCTTATATTTGATTTTTTTGTAAACCAGCCTCAACCAAGTGGGTAATAGACAATCACAAAAAATTCTGAAGAAACTGCTCACAGTATTTTTTATGTCATTGTTCTGATATAGTATAGTTTTTAATTTATGCTTTAGAAAGATGTAAGAAAATAAGCAGAATTACTCTCTTTTGAAATACGTACGACTCAATATTTTACTTTTTGCCTTAAGAAATGCATTGCTCTTCATGTACTTAAGTTTAGAATTTACACAAGACTGTTGGAAAACAAAATTAAAAACCTACATTTTTTTAAATTCCTTGTCCTGTAGTCATTTTTTTATTTTATAATTTTATCTTTTTTAATCTTGAATTTTAAGGAAATTAAGCTTTGCAGAAATCTAAAATTTTGAAAGTATTTACTGTGTTTATCCATACTAAATGAAAAATGGATATGGAAAAATCAAAATTAAGAAAAATTTGTTTGAAATATGTAGGTTTCTGTAGTTTGGGCAATACAAAGAACTGGGCAATTTGCATGTTATTATGATAGTCATCATTGTGGTAATAAAATCCCACTTGCATTTGCAGCTACTCGATTTAATCCCATCCAAAGAAAAATCCCTAAGGCTTACAAATTAGACACAGGTGTACACGCCAGATTTCCTTCGCACAATTAATTTGTTTATAGTAAAATGCTCCGAGTAATCCAACCTAATAAATAACGCGGTTGCATGCTTCACTGCTTTATGATGCTAATTATTCTGCTTGAAAGCTCCGCATATGTTGAAATTAAAATTCGAGTGTCAACTGGTGCAACTAACGTCGTAGTCATTCAATAACATAAATGAATTTGAAACATCTACAATTTGTTTGTTCAGAATAAGAGTTGATTCGTTTAATTCGTTACATATGTGATTTCGATAATGAAGTATATTTGTCCACACTGGTTATAGCATTAAAGACACGTGTTAAGAAGAGTTCACATTTATTGTTGCGGATAGTTAATAACATGAGTAGTTCACAAATTACGCTCTGGGGACGCTGCCAACCATATTGCGATTAATAACTTGTGTCATAAGCTAGAATGATAGCTAACCCAATTATTTCCAACTAATTCTGTAGTTTTGACAAAACAAATTACGGGAATGGGACACTAATTACGGTGGTGGAAGCACATCTGGAAAACTTTTGACATATTTCACGTATGTATTATTTCAATTATTTCAATTTGTTCACACTGGAGATAGATCGTTGAATTTTAATCACACAAAAAAGTTTACTTTTTGTTAACAATACCGTTTTTTTATATAACTGATTTTAGTAACAAACAAGTTTGGACCATATGTTGTAAAGAAATTCTACTCACATACAATCAGTTCTTGCAACGTATTTACTTTATGCACATCAACGGTCATGGTTATAATCCGCAAATAATGAGGGAAATTGACTATTTAGCGACTATACCTGGTTTCATGTACATTGTGTTCGTTTAGAACGCCAATTATAGTCTTGGTAACAAGAACTAACGACGAAATAGGGAAGTAATAAGATGAGGAACTGTTTTGGAAACCCACCAAACTACCTTTTCACACAGAAATTACTGAAAAAACTAGAACGGCAACAAACTTTACAATACTAGCTGCTAGGTAGTTAACAAAGAAATGTTTTAAATTGAAATTTAAACAAAGTTGATATATCGATATTTAATTAGTGCTTGTAAAGTTGATTAATTTGATTTTAAAGACATGACATTACTTATAAGTTTTGGCCAGAATAAGAAAAAAATTGTTTATAAAAATGATTGACGCTTTTATATTATATCATTTCAATTTAAGAAGTGTTTTTTCCATACAGAATTAAGGAATAGAAACAACCCCCAATCTTGATTTTTATTTTCGCATACCTCTGAATATAGTCAAAACCTATTTACTTTTTATCATATTCTTATAAATACACATTAAGTGAATGTTTATATGTTCTCTTGTGCATTAAAGTAACTTTAAATCATTCTAATTGAAAGTGTTTACGACAGATTCCCCAAGCAGTTTATTGGGTAGTTACACACTAATATAATTAAATAAAATAATTAAATAATACAACTGAATAAAATATTATACGTGTATACAATTAAAAAATTCATTCACCCCAGAAAATAAAGTCGCATTGACTGTTTAGTTAGATGTTAATTGTCTCCAACTTTACTACTGATGAAATAGAAAAAATATAATTAAATCACAAATTTTTCAATTTAGAAATAATTGCACTCACTTATGACAAAATATTCAATTTTTATGTTGTCACCATTAAAAATTAGGGTAATAAAATGTTTACTTTCAGATTACAGATGATCCAGTATGTCCCGATTTATCACAACTCCAATCTTTCTGTATTTTGAGCTGCAGTTGTCACAAACAAACCACTGAAAAATTTCATCCTCTTTTTTACGCTACTAAGGATGTTATGTAGTAATTAGTCATCGTTGTCTGTGATGTGGTGTGGGGTTTCTGCAGTTTACCAACGACGTTAGATTGACAAGAAGCAGCAGGTGAACCCCCGCACCTGTCGCCCGCGCTTTTACTTCAAAAAGATCCGCGAACTGGCGCCTTCACATTAAACGTTTCTGTTTACATTCCACTTTTTACAAATGATTTTATTTTATACGAAATTGAAACTCAACTGAGATTATTTACAAGAAAAATAACAAACGACTCGTAGACAGTCTACAAAAAAACTTTCCTAGCGAGTTACAGAAACTGAAATCAAATGAAAGTCTTTTGCAATATGCTTATTTATTAAAAAAAAAGATAGCGTAACGATAAAATTTCTTGATGGTAAAAGAGCCTGCTATACATCTTTTGTTCAAATAACAATAGTAAAACCGTTTGCTATCATTTTTTCATGAGTGTATACTAGTTTGAAGACACAAAAAAAAACAGCAGGTAAGGTTTTTATGGGGGCCAAAACGCATAGACATGCATAGGGTGTAACTATTTCTGCCACTATAAATATCACCGAGACATAAATTCATAACTTTAATAATACTTAACTGTAGTTAAAATTACAAATTACTCAAATTAAATTTATCAGCGTTGGATGTTTCTTCGTTTTGAATCTTTCAGGTTGTCGTAATTTATAGACGATTTGTTGAGAAAATTATGAAGATCTTAAATATTTAATTATTTATATGAAAAAAAGTTCGATAATATAAAAAAATTATTTAGATGTAAGAGATTTTTTTTCATAGAAGCACAATGTATTGAGATCAACTTTGAAAAGACACGTGCATGTCCGGATCTGCCTCCTTGGCGCAGAATATAAAAGTTTTGTAACGCCCACTGTCGATCTTTAAGATTAGCAACAAAATCTGTCAACAAGTGTTTTAGATGGATTGAATATCTCATAAGTTCGGTAACATGCAACATACAAGTTTTCGGTCAAACATCAAAAGCTTTTGCGTCATCATTTGAATTTTTTCCAACTTCTCATTGAATTATAAACGAAAGTTTTGCACAGAAAGACGTTTAAAAAGTTGTTAATAAATTAATGTACACCGAAAATTCAAAATATTTATTTTGTTACACTCTCATAGATACCTATACACATTAGTTCTAGTTATTTTCATTTATTGCAAACTGATGATGCGGGTATATTTACTAAAATTTCAATAATAGTGCCCTTATTATTAGTTCTGGTCAAGGTGTGCAATTTTATAAAAAAAATTGGAACGTGCGGGGCCCAGTCCCGTGTACATATTTATTGACAATTATATAACATTTATTTACCCACATTTCTGTCAAAGCATTTCAAATATTTTCAGCTTTTTCTACATGCTTTAATTAATATTCATAACTCAAAAACGTTTCTAAATATTGAAATATGAGTCATAATACAGTACTTCCTTTGAAGTTAATGTTTTTTTAGTTTGGCTTGAAATTTCACAAAGGAATTATTGTTTTGTTGATTTCTTTTCATTACGTACAAGACAAAATATTCGTACAATTTATCCTTTATTATAAATATAGCCTTAAGGCCGGGCCCCAATGACAGATACAGATGTGGCATTTAACTACACCGAAAAGACAAGATGAATTGAGGTTCGCATCAAGACAGAGAGCTTCACTGATTGGCGCAAATTATGTAAACGAGCCAACGGCACTATTACTCACCCCGTCAACACACACGTGGTACAGACCAACACACCACTAAATCATAAAACTAATGAATGATTACTTACGTTTGCTTAATTTACTGCGGCGTTTGAGGCTGACGTTTTTAATAAAGATCTGACGCTTTTAAATTATATCAACTGAACTTCCTTTATGGACATAAAGAAATTTTCAAACGACTAACTGACGTCTCAAAATGGTGCGGAGTCTTCAGTGGATGGTGATAATAATCACAATTTCCGGTGTAGGCGTGTGCGAGTATGTAAACATTCAAATTTCTAGATTTTTCAAAAAAAAAAAACTGTAAAAGAGTCATAATAATGTTTTTTCACACAAAAAACAGAATCAAGCAAAAAGTTCTGTGTTCTTTAAGAACTTTAACGGAAAATATTCTGTGTTCCCACGTCGTTCGTTGCATTTTCATTTAGATTCTATCAAGAAACAATGGTCACAAGATAAAAAACGGAAGTAATTTGTCCAGAGACTATTATAGAAGTAGGAGGAGTAGATAATAATAGTTTTCAATTTTAGAAATAAAATTTTTGTAAGAATCAAACACATGATATTGCATTCAAAATGATAAAAAATCTTTATAACAAGTGCTTCCCTTGTTGGTAATTTAGAGCTAACATGGTTCAGCATATGTGATTATGCAGACAAGAGACAGTTTTCCAAGATCTATATGCTTCACTGACTATGAGGATGTTCTGGCATGGTCTTGATGTGTGGCGTTACGCCCGCCGTGGGTTGGTCTCGGCATTGAGACGCCTTTGCCAATCACTCACTCTTAATAAAAACTTATGATAAATGTTCTTTTTTTATAAATAATTTTGAAAGAAAAAACTTTAATACGTCACTAATTTTCCATCACGAACCAAAGAACTACTTACGCAAAAATTTGGACAAAAATTTTGCGATGAACTTGAACTTGAAATAAAATAAAGTTTTTGAATATCGTTTGAACAGAATCTGCTTGAGCTAATTAAGTCCTAATCCATCAACTTTTCACGGGTAATAAAAACGATATATGAGTGCTTAAACAAGAATTTGCTTCCGCTACCATCCAAACCGTCAACACTATTATCCCCAATTACCATCGCCATAATTTCGGTGAATGATTGGGGCGCCACTTAACATCTTAATACCATTTCGACTTAAATCCGCCCTCTTTTAAATTAAGTCATTTTGGTGGGGATGGCACGAGACGTCACTAAGAAATGTTTCAGATCTAAAAGCTCCTGCCAGTTTCCCGTTAGTTGTATCTTAGTGGTCGCATTATTAGATTAGCGTATTCATAAACAAAACATTAATTTCAATTTGAGTTCTTGTCATGTTAAACAATTAAAAGAATTCAGATTGAGTGGCAAATATTAAATGAAAAATAATGTCTTTCTGATGAGATTTGACACAGTTTTGTGTTGAGTGATTTAATTATCTACTTGTTTAGTTATTTTAGTGATTGAAAATATGTTTGGATACGACGGACAATTACCTGATTTGAATGCCGCTACGGAATACACTGGGAGACTTTGCACAAACAATACAAGACAATTTTCAGTGACTAATTTATTGCGACTGGGTCAAAAAAGGAGAAGTTCAGAGGAATCAAATGAAGGTGAGGAGATGAGAAGTCGTAAAAAGTGGAGAATGAAGGAAACGCATATCTACTAACCTCTAATCTAAAAAAAAATTAAAGAATTCAATTAGAGAAATCATGTTTGGGATTGAGCGCAAACATGCTACGTATTTTTTATTAAAATGATGAACTTTTGTGTACCTACATTCCTAATGTTTAGGAACTCTTTTTCAAAAGTTAAATTTTTTTCACAATTTTTGAAAAACACGAGTACAATATCAACAAGATTCAAATCTAAAAGATTTTTATTTATTATTTAATTTTGTGTAAAATCAAGAGAAATATCTTCCTTTTATAAATTTACTATAGGGAACTTTATAAAATTTAGGTTTGTTGCGAAGATGGAAAATCCAGATTTGTTGATTTACACCCCAAGAGCTCATACCTAATGAAAAATCATTACATACTCGTACATTATTATTTTAATCGACTTCAATTAAAAAAATTATTTATATTAAATTTTAAACTTACTTTTCCAAAAATGAAAACTTTTAAATTTTCGGCAGTTAACAAATTTTCCGGTGCGTCAAAATATGAAATTTTTAAATTTTTGGAAATTTCCGGGTTGCTTTTTTTTAGGATCAGTTATTTCCGGTCTGAGGTATTGCAGGTTTTTTTACACTATTAAACGCATCTGAAATTGTAACGTATGCCTTTTTTTGTTTATTAGTAAATGATTGCAAGTTTAAAATTGGTTGATTTATAGAATTTTTTCGAACAGAAAGATATTGTTAGATCTCAGTAATGGTATCTGAAATGTCTTTTTGAATTTCTTAGACAGTGTTTTGAAGTTTCGAATATGTAACTGGAGATCTGAATTTAAGTGAAATTCGGAGTTTTGTAAGTAAAATGAGAATTATTTTCTAAGTACGAATTATCTGGAATCGAACTTAAACCACAAGCGGGGTCTTCTAAATTTTTGTTAAGCTCCTCGGTATTTTTATTTAAAATCCACCCCGAGCTTAATTCGGTACTTCTACTAGTAGGATTGAAATTTTTATACTCTTTTACAGTTTAAACTCTGACTTGATTTCACGTGACACGCGCCCCTGAAAAGTCCGATATTCAAATAAAGGTACCAAAAGAAAGCTCTACCAGCCGGGGTCGTGACAATATAAAAAAATGTAATTAGTTGACTTGACAAAAATATATGGATAAAAAAGTCATAGTAACCGAATTTCAAAATTATCAAATAACAATTTTTTTCACTTTTAAAAATAAATTTCACTTGTGAAATAAACCTGAAAAATTGAAAAATCATAGCCAATAATTTTGAAATTTAGTATATGAGTCTAGATAATGAAACAACTTTTCTTAATAATTTTTTGCCGTATCTGCCATATAAAAAACATTTCACTCCATAGCAAAAAATAGTTTCCTCAAATTTCCAATTCATACTTGATTTTTCAAAACTATAATTATGTTTCAAAATAGTCTTCAACCAGGCACGCCTAAACCCCAAAAATGACAATTCAAATAAAAACATTTTTATCTTTTACAAGGTCGTATCACCTATCCGGAGACACACTTTAGGTAAATATTATTTCAATCCCTTGACCGAATTAGTATCAGGCTGAAAAAGAATTAAATATTCTAATCATCAAATTTTCGACAAATACGAAAAAATGTTAAGGAAGATAAGAATATAGTCGAGAACGATTTTACGTTCTAATGAATGGAATTGAAGACTGGTTCAATAATGTCCTCTTGAATTGTTAGATTTGCTTAATTCTCAGATTTGCTTAATTCTCTATATTTAAAGTTCCTTTATTAGTGTAGGTTCAAATTTTTTCGCAGTTCATCTAAATTGTCATTGTTTTGGCATTTCACGTTTACTCGTCATTATAACAACATACTTAATTATTTTAGTTAAACCAATTCTTGTTCATGAAAATCTGCAAAGAAAACGAGCAAAACTAACACCCACTTTCCTTTTATTCAATTCATATAATTTTTTATTGACATTAAATATGCATTTCTTTTGGATTAGTTTCCGATTGGTGAATCGTTTTTATTCAGTGATAACCCGACGATCACAACTTTATATTCATATTATAGTCAAATGCAAACAGTTTTTTGCTTTTTAAATTAGATTTTATTGGTGTGTGATTCTGATTGGTGATTTGTTATCGAAACCTCAAGAAACTATTAGCTCAGAGTCAGTACCACCGCCAAATTATTGTAAAAACGTTTATTACCTATATAAAGATAAATATTGCACTGTGTAGACACCGTGCGATACTTATAATTTTTTTTCTATTTAAAAAAAATATTGAGATTTAGCTAAATTAACAAGTTAATTAACTATTTTTTTGTGACCAGTGTTTAAAAATTCATTACATTTTTGTCTCTCAATTTAATTTTTACTGTAATATTAACCATAATCTGATAATATTTGTAATTTACTGTGCGTGTACCATTAACATTTTGATATTTTCTTAAGACATTTATATGCTGACAGTTCAGGAAATGCGATAAATTTTATGATTTACATGTTTTATCAAAATAAATAAACAATAATTTTTTCACAATTCTTTTGAGGGGCGTTTATTATTAGCAGCTTCTGTCTTTGAACATTTTGTCAGAATAATTACGTTGTTATTAAAGAAATAAGTACAAAAGTGACAGATTTTCGGACTGATAAACATTGAACATATTAATAATTTATTTAAACTGCAAAAATAATGAACAATGAACCATCAAAATAATCTTTGTAGTGAAAAAAAGATAATAAACAATTTGCTCGTCCAGGCACATAATAATTACCTCTGACTACTAAATGTCCTGCACCTGGTGGGGTAAGAAATTCTTATACACGTAATCAGTGAATATGAGAATATATATTTTTTCTTATTTTTATTAATTTAAATTCAAATTTAGTGGATGTTAGTCGACAAGTATCTAATCACAACAAATTAGTTAACTGAAATGGAAAACATTCAAAATAAGTTTTTGTCTAGTAATTAGCATATCACCAGATATAAACACTTTGTAATAATTTGTTTCCATTTGATTATATAGTATTCTTTTCTAATGAATTTTCATTTTTACTAAAATTTGCGTAGTAAAATAGAAGCGTTCATTAATTATAGCAACTGTTTTGACTATTCCCAATGGTGACAAAAGTAGCAACTGCAGTTTAGCTATAATTTCAACTGTACTAGGTGAACACGCTAATAAAGTCACTTTAACATGTTTAAATTATGACTTTCCTTAAAAACAAATCTAAACTGTTATTTTATCTGCATTTAATTTACATGTTAAGTGTGTTTCACTTAATAAAATAAATCACCTTTGATAGTTTAATGACTTAATGCTTCCAAGAAAGTTTATTTTGGATTTCCCAGCCCTTGCATCCAAAACTTCTAGGTATTTTGCAACAGTAACACACCAAATAAAAAATTCGATGAGCTTAATTGGTGACTACAGTCTGTCAGTTGTGTGAAATATCGAATTACATTTCAACAACTACCTCATTGAGATAGACAGAGACGTCTTTGATCTGTCCTTTGATCCCTGAGTTTGAGATATTCCGGTCGGCCTCACCGGTCCACGTTTATCATTTCTAATTACATGATGCATTGCATTTAAAACGCTCCAACTTAAACGTATCGCAACGCACACATGTCCATAACTAACTTTAACTTACTGATTTTATCTCAATCATTGGCAAATAAAATACAAACATCCGTTCTCACTCAGACCTTGAAAATGAATCTATTTTTAATTAGTAGAATTTAAGTACCTACGCCTCAACTTAACTCATTAACATATGACAACTTCTAGGTTCAACTTCGGAAAACTCTCGCAGTGAAGAAAAAACCAAAAAACCTCGACGCAACAGAACTACCTTCACCACAGCTCAATTGGCAGCTTTAGAAAAAGTATTCGAAAAGACACATTATCCGGACGCTTTTGTACGAGAAGATTTAGCAGCCAAAGTTAGTCTTAGTGAGGCTAGAGTGCAAGTAAAAGAAAATCCAACACTATAGGGTAGAATTTAATCGAATTATTTTAAGGTTTGGTTCCAAAATCGGCGCGCTAAATTCCGAAGAAATGAAAGAAGCTTAAGTTTGCAGCAGACTTCAGCGAAATTAGCTTGTACCAAACCTATAGCTACGATAAACTCTCGGATTGATAGTACAGAAAAACCATTATTTCCACATCAGAATACAATTCCTCCACATTCGTCTTCAGATCTAGCTTATGTTATGCCGTGGAAGTGTTCTCACAATCAATACGGACAAACTGACTTCTATACTAGTAATTTCAATACATCTGTCACAACACAACCATGCCCTTTTCTTTCAGCTAATCCGTTCAATTATTGTTCGACAAATATGACATCGACTTCAATGTGTAATCGGTTTGATATGAATGGATTTAGATATCGACAGGATTTCTCACTGTCTCCATAATTCTTCTTTTTGTAAAGCTGTTGTTTGAAAATTCAATAAAAATTAGTATTCTAATTTCTATTTCTTTTTTCGTATCACTATATATTCGTTTTTCAGATCAAGTTCAAATCAGCAACGTATAATTTAATTCCCATCAACTAGATCTAAATTATACATAAAATAAATTATGTGAGTCGAATGATTGAGAGAATAATTTTCCTGTGTATAATAAATTTCAACTCAATTTTGTTTTTGTAGAATGAAAAAAATGTTGATAAAAAACTAGATATTGAAATTCTTCGAGTTTGATGAGTTTTGAGAGTTTATTTTTAAAGTCCTTTTTGGGTAGACAACCAACAATTTATTGAATGCAGTTGTTTTTTGACATCCATTTGACATCTGTCATGTAGTATAGAAGTAAGGTTATAGTTCTCTGAAAACAAAAAATGTTATTTATTGTTATTGAATAAACTAAATATAACATATATTGATGCTCCCCACTGTACATATTAATTGTTGGGATGTTTACAATGAATGATAATCTCGAAGATTACGACTTCACTCCTTCTGCCGGGTACTGAACAAATTCAAGTTATACCTTTTATGTATTTTTTATCATTGTAGTTCCAACTTACGTTTATTATTTGATAATTCAAATTCCTCTTTCGAGACATCAGACCTAACCTACACTGCCCCAAAGCAACCAAAACCTTTAATTTTAGCTAAAGAACCGAAAAATGAAGAAGTTAAAGCAGAGACGCATGTGATAAACGCTCAAGTTGTTCAAGTGTGGAAACTGTGAGTTCATTAACGCCTAAAATATGAATATCTATTTCTAATTTTCCAGAACGGATGGTAAATATAATGGCCTTGGTAAACATGGATTTGCCATTATCGGATCTTCATCTCAAGCTTCCTACGAAGTTGTTTTATACAAAGATAAACGTAATGTTATAGCACGGGCAAAAGTGTATGAAAATTTCGAATGGTTTGTAAAAAAAGACGATTTTGTCTCATTTTATGATAACGTCAAAGAAAATTGGTTGATTAAATTTAACATTAACAATGACTGTTTATCAGTAACTACAGAAATTGAAAAATGTGGCGGTAAAGTGAAATGGGTTGAATCTGAACCATCCACGAGTACAAAATCTGATGAGTTTAAGAATTTACAAGACTCTAATAATGTAGATAATAAAACTAGAGCTGACATTTTGACAAGAATTGCTAAAATGGGGCAATCGATTCTTCCAAATAAAAGTGTAGATTCTGAAGTTGAATCTTTATTAAATGAAGATGTAAACAATCCATTGGAAAACAACAAAGTATCGCATGAAGTATCAACTGCTTTAACGACAACAAATTTTATAAAACCTGTAGAAACTGTCCCAAATACACTTGTTTTTACCCAACCATCAAATTATGACTTATTAAATATTTACTTTGCCGAAAATCGAACACAAAACACAGAATTCAGAATGAACTTGTCTCAAATTACTGAGAAATTGGACAACATTGCTAAATTAGTTAGTTCAGAAAAATCAGGCAATAACACGGATACTGACACATTCAAAAGCAGAATAAAAGTGTTGGAGTTGAGAAATGAAAATATAACAAGAGAATTATCATTTCTTAAAGAGGAAAATACAAAACTCAAATTGCAGCGAAACCAGTTTGATACAAATTTCAAAGAGAATGAAGAAAGAGAATTGGAATTAAAATTAATGCAAGAAAAAATAGAACAGTGTGTAAAAGAAATAGATGACCAAAAAGATACAATTAACGATTATGTAAATCAACTAAATGATAGAAATTTTGAAATAGAGAAACTAAACAAAAAATTGGTACAACAAAATGCTTCAAAATGGAAAAATGAAATTGCAACTTTAGAAAAGGAAATATCTGAGCTAAAACAAAAGTTAGAAGTAAGTAAAGTTCAAAAAGAGACAGATCCAGACAAAAATCAACAATTCGTTACAACACTAAAAACAGAAATGAATGGGCTCTACGCAAATATTATGGACAATTTTGAGAAAAATTCACAAATTAGTTTAGAAAACTCTGAAATCAAAAGTATTATTGCACGGAATATAAAATCAACAACACTGAATATTATTCAAAGTTTTAAACAACTGTATGATGAAGAAAAAACGAGAGTAACGATTGAACAAATGTGATATTTAAGTTAAGACAAAAATTCAAATAATTTATAAAAATATTTTCACATTATACATTTTTATTTACAAAATTAAATCTTACATTGAGTATACTTTTAACACTTAACATTACAACTCGATATGTCTTTGCATAATTCTAGTTTCCAGATCTAAATGAATTTTTTCTACTTTTCTAGCATGTTTTTTGATAGTATCCTCCATTGTCATCATACCATTAGTTTTTCCTCCAGCAATATCCATTTTTTTCTTCTGTAAGTCTTCTTTTAATGCATGCTCAGCTTGAAGATGCCTCAATTTGAGTAACCTGTTTTCATAATGAAGAAGTTCAACTCTCAAAGACTCTAACTCATTTGGTGTAAAGTTAGATTCTAAAGCAATTTTCCACAACCCTTGAACTTTTGGCTCTACAAATTCTTTACTACTTGGTCCTTTCGCTGCTAATAAAAACAGACGATCATAGCCATCTTTAATATCTTTATGCTTTTCCCTAAGAAGATTAACTTTATCTAAATAATCCTTATTTGGTTTTTGTTCTTCTAAACTTTCGATTGCATTAAATTTGTCTAAGTTATCATCAATAGAATCTGAAAAATTTGAGTTAGTTTTTTTCCTATTGAATTTATTATACCAACTTGCTACACCGTCGTCCTTTTCCGGTTCTTTAACATCATGTAATAACGCATAATACTGATCAACTTTATCCTGATGATGATTAAATTCCTCTTTAAGAGCTGCTAACTCTTCTGCTGTAAAACCAGCAGTTTCTGCTTTTTCCCACAATTTGTTAAGTTTCTTGTCTTTAAATAAATTTTTATTAATGTATTTATCAGAAGCTTCATTTAACGCTTTGTAAGGTTTATATTTAGAAGCATCATGAACATCATCTGCTTGATCTAATAAATTATAATTTCCCATGATTGTAAGTAACTTCTTTCTCAGTTCTGCTTCTTTTAAACCATCTTTATCCTTACCATCAGCCTTTAAATGTTTCCATGTTATTTCCTCTTTGTCATGCAGTTTCAATTCTCCAAAAAGGGATTTAAGTTTCGGTTCAGACAATCTCTAACAAAAGTAATTAATTTTATGGTTCAATTTATATAAATTAGTACTTACAACGACAGCTTTAGCCCAAAGCAAGTTTAATTTTGCCATTCTAAACGGTTTATCTAAATGTTTTAAAGTCACCGGCCTGAAATCAAAATTATCGTTTGATTTCTGTTTGACATTTGCTTGCGCTGAATATTTATTATGGCACTGTGATGGAGATATTACAATGATTATAGCACAAACGATTAAATGAATAGAGAACATTTTATGAATTTTTTTTGTAGAAGAGAAAAACAAAGAATTATGACACGTTTGACGTTTAAATAGACAACTTGACAGCTTCACGTTGCAACTGGTTGCATGACATTTCTCATTAGTTTTGACAGATGAGAGCGTCATCCATGCAACTTCACGTAGATTTTCGTAGCCGTTATTTACTAGCGTGTTTATAACGTGAAAATTCCATTGACAAGATACAAAAAAGTCTTTTGGTGCTCATAAATAAGCGTGAAATATACAATTCCAGTAATGTGATATTTATAATAGGAAGCATTACTAATTTCTTTTGAAACGTGCCATTTAATAAAAATATACGGACGTACATTAATTCACGAAAATGGCGAAGTGAACTAATTTTGAGTAAATACAAGAAAATGTGTTGATAAATGGAGAAAACAATATTAAGAAACTGTTTAGTGTTATTAGAAGAACCTTATGGAACACTATTACAACGGCTGTTTTCGTCTAAACTACGGATTTTTAATACAATCTTGCAGAATGTTTAAGTGATTTATAACATTTTCTTTAAGTTTTAAAAATGTCAAGAGGATATGGAAAGTATCGTCGCGGAGGAGGTTCACACGCTAGTTTTCATTTTGATAGTCTTTTCAAAGAAAATGCTAACAAACCATCAGCTGCTAGGTCTGCAGCCACCGTGGGAAAATGGGGTATAACCTCTTTCACATCCATTCGAACTATCAATGGTAAGTGATATCAAGCAACACAAATTAGCAAAATCAGTCACTTATTGAAATTATTTCTTGCATGGTTTGCATCCAAATTACAACAAATTATGTTATGATTTATTTATTTTGCTGAAATACCTTTGGGGTTGCTGTGATGCTTATGTTGTTTTTTCAGATTTAATTTTTGGTAGTTTTTAACTTATTTCTAGAAATTATTTATATTTCTTGTAATATTTAGGTTTATCTCGTTCAGAAAATGAGAAACTTGCCACCTCTGAAAGCGATTCAACGCCGAAGCCGAAAAAGTTCTTCAAAAGCAGAAATTCCGATTCAAGTGAGTTGTCGTCCTCGTACAAAGCCGCAGCAGACCTGACGTATGGCAACACAGCGAAAAAACTGAAAGTAGCAAATGAGCCTTCAGAGAAGAATGCGAAAACAGTAACTCGTAAGTTTTTTTCGTCGAAAAACAATTCGCCTGAAAAGACTGTATTAAGTTCAAATGTAAATAATTCAACACGAAATGAAACAAAACCTCCAATAGTTTTAAGGATATGTAGAGGCAAATCTCAATTAGTTAGCGATTCAGATGAATCGGAAAGCACACCGACACCATCCAGCACCCCATCTACATCCAATGCAACCTCTCCAAGAGCTCTCAGGGATACAACCCAAAGGTCGCCCAATTGTCGTATTACCCGGTCGGCCAGACGTAGTATGCAACAGGATCCAAGTAGTAGTCCAGCAACGGCGGATACACCGAGTGAATTTTCGCTTTTTACTTCACCAAAACAAGATGTTGATTTATCACCGCAATATATTCCTGCGGAAAAATACGAATTAGAAAGAAAGGCTATGTATGATAATTTACTTAGACCAAATTCACCATCACAACAAAGCGAAGAAAACTCTTCCAGCGAACAGAGAATTGATCTTATAGATAGTGATATATCCATGGAAAAACCTAATGACGAAGATAAAGAAAAACCTATAAATGATAAAATCGAAGAAGCTTTAGAAAAAATGCATTCATGCGAGAATAACAATAGAGAAGATGGAGAAATTAAAGAAAACAAAGATAGTAGTGAGATAAAAGAAAAAATTGACACTCAAATAGATGAAATAAAACATGTAGAAGAAACAACAACGAAAGGTTCAATTGAAGATGAATGGGATACTGATTCAGACACTAATAGTACAACTGCTGAAGAACCAAAAACTATTACACCTGAAGAGTCAATACCAGTTCTAAATTCTGTCGTTGAAGCAAAGGAAGAAACAAAAGAAAAACAAACCGATGCACCTCCGGTCAAATTAGTTATATCTAAAAAGAAAGGCAGTATTTTTAAGAGTAGATCTTTAGTTTCGGATGTATCAAAGAAAAGACGAGCACTTTATAAACACAAGTGGAGTGATGATAAAGACTCGAATCAAAAAACAAACGAAAACCCTGGTAGCAATAACACTAGTAATTCAGTATATGATGAATTTTGTTTCAACAATGACCCGATCACTAGAGTTACTGTAGGTTCTAGTGATGGAGAAAGTGACAATGTTACCAGTTTAAAATGTACAAAGAGTGATAAAGGGGTAAGAATTCTCTTCAAAATTGTTTAATAATTTTACCAAAATTATGTTTTTAGTATTACACCGTTGTTAGAAATGTTAAGAAAGCTCATCAAATGCAGGAAATCGGCGAATTTCAAGAGTTCAACGATGATGTCGAATATATTCTTGATGCCTTACAAGATAACAATCCAATTAGTACAAGATGTTTGTCTGCTATAACGTTAGCTTCAAAATGCATGGTTCCGGCTTTCCGGATGCATGTGCGTGCTCATGGGACAGTCGCCAAGTTTTTTAAAGCTCTGCATGATGCCACCAAAGATCAGGTAATATCAAATAACAAAGAAAAAATGCTGCATAATCGTCGAAAATTATTCATAATGAATATTTTCGTCTTGGGTTACAGAATGTGATAGTTGTAGAAAAGAAATAGGTAGTTATTCATAGAGTTTGCTTTGGGCAATAAATAACTAAATGTTAATCTTTTTATTTTAAAATTCAGAGTCTTGGTTTGTGCACGGCCACGGTGATGTTCGTTTTGAGCCAAGATCGCCTTAACATGGACCTAGACCGCGATTGCCTCGAGTTAATGTTGAATCTCCTAGAATCGGATGTCAGTTACCAGCAAGCACTAGATGTTTGTGGTTTAAGTTCAGCTCAGTTGGAAAAAAATAAACAAAAAGTTCGCGAATTATGTGCTGAAATTCAAAGTCAAGGACATGCGATGCATTTGAATCTTGATAATATTACTGTTGGACAACTGGCGATGGAAACTCTGTTGAGTTTAACTTCGAAAAGAGCTGGTGAATGGTTCAAGGAGGAACTTAGAGAGTTGGGTGGTTTAGAACATATTATCAAAACGATATGTGAATGTTGTAGACAAGTTTCTGATTATGTTGTTTCATGGACAGATGTTTTGTTGGATAAGTTGAGAAAAGTTGATCGGTGTTTGAGAGTTTTAGAAAATGTAAGGATTAAAATTGAAAAATTATACAGTTTCAATGATCATATTTATAGGTGACGCATAATAATGAAGAAAATCAAACGTACCTGTTAAAATATAATGATGGAATCATATTAGATACGCTTGTTAATTTGTATAAACTATGTGATGGTGAAATACCTCTGTATCCAGTGACTGACATAGCTGATAAAGAATCCACAGGAACTATAATAAGAGAAGCGCTTCTTGTTACATTGAAAGTATTAATAAATTTAACGCATCATTTCAACAAACAATGTAAGTTTTAATATTCACGTTCAATGTGTTTCATTTACAATTTGCTTTTAGCTATGGGAAGTACCTTAATAGGTTCCAGACCAGGTATTATTGAAACCAGCTTACATTTGTTGCTTCAAGTTCCGCATTATATTCCCGAACAAAAAAAGTTTGAATTGGGTGTTTTGGTAATTTACTAATATGTTAAAAGAAGCAATCATTTTGTTTGTTTTATTTTAGGTTCTTATGCTCTTAATTAACCTTATTCAAGACAACGAACCTAATAAAAAATTACTAATGGAAGCCAAGGCACCGTCGAAATTAGAAAGTATTTATTCCAGTAAGTATCAAAAATTCAATTTTTCTTCTGTTTACGAATAACTTATAGAAGAAGAAGGTGCTGTGGAGGCTTTGATCGCCCAGTTTTACCATTGGGAAGGCTGTGCAAAGATAGCTGAAAAACGAACAAACGCAATCCTAGATGGAGAAAAAGACGGTGATAGTGCTAATGTTGCCTATAAATCTAATGAAGAATTTATTGAAGAAACGGTTGCCAAACGTAGTATTCTCCTACTTGATTTCCACATTTCTTGAAAAATTGATTTTTAGTGCTACAAAAAGCTGGTACTCATATGGAATACACTTTCTTGGCTTCCTACATCGTAATGCTTATTGGATTTTTAATAATGGAAAACAAAGACTACCAAAGTAATGTACGTCAATTTTTACGAGGGAATAACTTCGCTGATATGGTGGAGTTGTTGAAGAAGTTCTTCAATTTTATGAATCTAACCGCATCTGTAAGTTTAAAATCAATTTATTTAGACAGATTTCTGATGTTGATATTTTAGACTGAAGCTTCAAGTGTATGCGCGATTAAAGCAACAGAAAAAGTTATCAAATTTTTGGAAGAGTGTGATAAACCGCCAGCTGAAGAAAAAGAAAAGACAAATTACACAGAATGTATGGATCTTAGTTACACAATGGCACACTAGCATTTAAAAGTCAGTTTTGGTAAATTGTAAGGAATTTGCGATTTCGGTAAAAGACATTAAAGAAAAGCACCACTGTTAGTACTTACTATTTACTGAAATCACAAAGTAGAGGAAAATTGAAAATAGTCATACAACCATATAGTTAAATTAGATTACTGAACTGAAATTTCTAAAATATTATTTTTGACTTCAATTATTCTAAGTATTACTTTATGTTATGAATTAATATAAAACTTTTTATCAAGTTCAGTAGCAGTTTTTTTTACTTGTACATATATTTCTCTACTGTAAATGCTCTTATTTATTATTTCTATGTCACATCATACTGTTACTTGGATTGTTTAATATAATGTAAATAATAAATACTGATACTTTTTAGATTGATTTACTCTTTGAACCCATTCATGACGTCATAAAGCTTAAATTGATTATTCCATTCAAGCTCCAACAGGTGGTTTTTGTAACCTCAAATTTCCACGTGTTTGTTATTGTTTGGAACAATTATCAAACTCATTCAACCATGACCGATTTAAGCCACCCTCGTGATGAATTCAGCACTGGACTAACCCATGAATGCGGCGTTTTTGCAGCCATTGGCACAATCGAGTGGCCAAACACTAGCTCAGAGATAGCTCAAATAATCTGTATTGGCTTAGAGGCACTTCAACATCGGTGAGTTCACTGAGGTTATCGTCTAAAAATGATTGTTTTTTTCTAACTTAAGAGGTCAAGAATCATGCGGAGTCGTCACAAGTGAAGGCAACGACGAGTTTCATATCTACAAAGGCATGGGTTTGGTTAAGAATGTCTTCAATAAGGATAACATCACCACTTTGAAAGGATCATTAGGAATAGGGCATACAAGATATGCAACAAGAGCTGCACCTGCTGCTATTAATTGCCAACCTTTTGTTGTACATTCCATGCATGGCTCTCTTGCGACAGCACATAATGGCGAATTAGTAAATTGCTCGAGTTTACGAAAAATGGTTTTAGATAGAGGTGTAGGTCTATCTACTCATTCAGATAGTGAAGTTATCACCCAAGCTCTCTGTTTGATCCCCCCAGAAGGGGAAGTAAACGGTCCGGATTGGCCAGCTAGAATCAAACATTTAATGCAATTGGCTCCTTTGAGTTACTCTCTTGTTTTAATGCTCAAAGATCGCATTTATGCTATCAGAGATCCATACGGAAATCGTCCACTTTGCTTAGGAAAAATTCTTCCGCCAAATTGCAACGGTATATAAAAAATCATATCAATCACAAAATTAACATTTTTTCTTTAGAAAACGAAAATGTAGAGCCCGATGGCTGGCTAGTTTCATCTGAATCCTGTGCTTTTCTAACTATCACTCGATATGTTCGTGAAGTACTACCAGGGGAAATAATCGAGCTAACGCATCAAGGAGTACGCACTGTTGATATTGTACCAAGACCGGCAGACAAACAACTTGCATTTTGCATTTTTGAATATGTTTATTTTGCTAGACCGAATAGTATTTTTGAAGGACAAGAAGTTTATACTGTTAGGTCGCAATGTGGTAGACAACTCGCGATTGAACATCCTGTAGTAGCGGACATTGTTGGTTCTGTACCTGAATCTGGAAACGCGGCTGCTTTCGGATATTCCAAAGAGTCAAACATTCCAATGGGGGAGTTACTCACGAAAAATACATACGTTGGTCGGACTTTCATACAGCCAACTAATAAACTACGCCAATTGAATGTCGCTCTCAAATTTAGTAAGTTTGGAAAAACAAAATGAAAATTGATATTATTTACTATTTAAGGCCCTATCGGTACTAATGTTAAAGGAAAAAGAATTATTTTGATTGATGATTCTATTGTAAGAGGTAATACTATCGGTCCTATTATTAAACTGTTGCGTCGAGCTGGAGCTAAAGAAGTGCATATTAGAGTCGCAAGTCCGCCTTTGAAGTATCCTTGTTACATGGGAATTAATATTCCAACTAGACAAGAACTTATTGCAAATGATTTAGATTCCAAAAGTTTAGCGGACAAAGTTGGTAAGACATTACTCTTAGTTTTGATTTTATTCTATTTTTCCATTTTTCAGGAGCGGATAGTTTAAAGTATCTCAGTGTAGAAGGATTAGTTAAAGCTGTTCAGCGAAATATAGAGAAAGGAGTTGATAAAGGACACTGTACAGCCTGTTTAACTGGTGATTACCCAGAACCAATTCCTTATGATTTACAATGGTAAACTTCCATATCAAATGGAATTTCAATTTCAACATATCTACTCTCAAAATCTCATGAAACTTTAGATTTAGATTGAATTTGTAGAAAACAGTATTAAGCACTTTATGTGATATCCTCATTCCATAAAATGCTCTTATATGAATTTATTTCAATTATAATTAACGTTCAATCTCAATAAAATTTATTTTGTCTTCAAATATTTCATGTTTTCCCTCTTTTTTCGTAAAGATTTATGTTGCCAACCAATCAAACCAAAATTTCTACAATCAAGACACGTGCTAATTTCTTAACTATAATATAGAGAAATTATGGTTGTAGTTTATTCACATTTGTTGTACCTCTTGTTAATAAATTTTAACATTTCAGACAAAAATAAAAGATTTGATAAAGTACAAACATCCAAACAGCAGGAAGACGAATGCATTGGCTAAACAAATTAAAAAGTTGAAGATAAGTAAACTGAGGATTATTCCTAACGTTTGAAATGTTTTAGAGCAAAATCTCGTGAAAAAATCAAGCAGAATAGTAACGTTAAACTAAATTTAATAGGCGAAAAGCTTATGTGGTTCAAAGAAAATCTAGAACCAAACTGTTCCATGTATACTCCACAACAGACACTTGAAATTATAGAGAAGTAATACACCGTTGTTGATTCAGATAAGCATTCATATTTTTTTTTAGATATTTAGAAAGGTTCAGTGAAGAATTAGAACAAATTAAAATCAAACATTCAATAGGGAATCGCAAAAACCGTCAACATGCAAGTCGAGAAGATATTATTAAATTGACCATAAAAACAGAAACAGACGAATTTGATTCTTGTGGATTAGGTAAAACTCAAATTTAAATTTCGATTTACACCGTTTTGAATTCTAGAAGTTCCTGATTTACTAAATCCGATACAGTTTGATCTTTTAAAGCAATGGAATGGTGAATTACGGTATCTACCCAAATTTTCTTTAAAAAGGTTTAGTAAAAGTTTTCTCCAAAATAGTGTAAATAAAACTAATGTAATAAATAAACAGGAGAAAAAAAGTAAAGCAAACTTTCACAATGATGTGACAATGGAAAGTAATTAATAAATTTTGTAAAAAAAATGTTTTTTTGTTTCATAAACAGGAAACTGTAACTTTAAAATGACAGATGTTTGACAGATTATTGGGCACATTTGACAGATTAAAAAATATATTCTCCAAATGTGAATAGAAATAATAAAGAATGAATAAAAGAGGAAGCATTGAGTTATTAAACATGGATAGCAATAATTACGGTAAACCTTTGAATTTAGATACTTACAGAAGTGACTCAAAATCAAATTTGATTAATTCAAAACAAGAGACAGTGAGTAACTTATTTTGATATAAATGTCAAATAATAATATATTTATATGATTAGACAAGTTGGGGTAAAACTTCTCCGAGTAAGAGTTATTGCTCCTCAAGTTCTACTTCTACTGAAAATGTTGTATCCACATTGGAAAGAAATAAGGTAAAAGTTTTCACTGAATTTAAATGATGTCTTGAATTGTTATATTTTAAGACTCCTTTCGAGAACGTACAAAACCGTCCTGATGATCCTCCTTTACTGCCTGGAGAAAAAGTAACTGGTCAAGCGAGAGATGTTACTTATCTTTGTCCTTATTATGGACCGGCTCGTGGCGTTTTAACTGTTACCAATTATAAACTCTATTTCCGTTCAGCTGACAAAGAAACACCAAATATTGTTGAAGTACCTTTAGGCGTGGTAAATTTTTGTTTCCAATCCGAGAATTTTACTACAAAAATATTTTGAAGGTTTCACGAATCGAAAAGGTTGGTGGAGCGTCATCTCGTGGTGAAAATGCATATGGAATAGAAGTATTTTGTAAAGACATGCGTAATTTACGTTTTGCTCATAAACAAGAGAATCATTCAAGGAGGGATGTTTTTGAAAAATTGCAACAATTTGCATTCCCACTTTCTCACAAATTGAAATTGTTCGCATTTGAATATTCAGAAAGTTTTCCAGAAAATGGTTGGACTATATATGAACCTATTGCTGAACTCAAAAGAATGGTAAAGTAAGAGATAAATTGGTGCTTGTTATTCGAATTAATCTTATAGGGAGTAAATAATGATATGTGGAAAATTTCTAAAATAAATGAACAATACGATATTTGCGATAGTTACCCGGCTGTGTGGGCTATACCAGCGCAAGCTGCTGATGAAGAAATAAAAGCAGTTGCTAGTTATCGCAGCAGAGGTAGAATACCTGTTCTTAGCTGGATCCATCCAGAATCTCAAGCTACTATTACAAGATGTTCACAGCCTTTGGTTGGGGTAAAAAAATAATATTAATATATTTATAACAATATAGAGCTAATTATTTCCAATCGTAGGTCAGTGGTAAGAGATGCCGAGAAGACGAAAGATATATTCAATTAATAATGGACGCCAACGCGCAATCCCATAAAATGTTTATTATGGATGCTCGTCCTAGTGCTAATGCTATAGCTAACAAAGCGAAGGGAGGAGGGTAAACAAATATTATTCTTAAGTTCAAATCAATAATTACTCATTTTAGCTATGAATCTGAAGATGCTTACCAAAACGCTGAATTAGTATTTTTGGACATTCACAACATTCATGTAATGCGCGAGTCTCTCAGAAAACTCAAAGAACTTTGTTATCCGAATATTGAAGAAACGAAATGGCTCTCTGGGGTAGAATCTACTTATTGGCTCAAACATATTAAGTGCATATTAGCTGGAGCTGTGAGAATCGTCGATAAAGTTAGATTTAAAGATTGAATCAATTGTAAAATAATAAACTTTGCATTAGGTTGAGAATCATAAAACTTCAGTTCTTGTGCATTGTTCAGACGGGTGGGACCGTACAGCGCAATTGACGGCGTTACCAATGCTAATGCTTGATCCATATTATCGCACTATCAAAGGATTTGAGGTTTTGATCGAAAAAGAATGGTTATCATTTGGTCATAAATTCCAGCAAGTATTATGTCGTTATTTTCTCAATTTATTCGTTTAATGTATTTTTTACTAGCGTGTTGGTCATGGTGACGATCATCATTCAGACGCCGATAGATCGCCAGTTTTTCTTCAGTTTATTGACTGTGTATGGCAAATAACACAACAGTTCCCAAATGCATTCGAATTTAATGATTATTTTCTAATTACAATTCTTGATCATTTATATTCGTGTAGATTTGGAACTTTTTTGTGCAATAGCGAAAGGGAAAGAGTGCAAGAAAGTAATTGCTTGAATTTTGATTTACAGTTGTAAGATTTCTATATTTTTTTTTAGAACTCAAAGAGCAGACTATTTCTTTATGGTCATACACTAACAGTCAATTAGATCTATATAAAAATCCTTTGTATTGGGCAAATAATTCTCAACAAAGAGTGTTAATTCCGATTGCAAGTATTAGGCATATCAAACTTTGGAAGGCTTATTATTGCAGATGGAATCCTAGTATGCGAACTCAGGTAAATTAACATTTGTTTTTGTAAAGCAAAGTCTTGCTAATTTTGTTTCAGGATCCTGTATATCATAGAATAAGAGAATTGCTAGTTTTGAAAGAACAGCTTGAACACACTGTTGAACAATGTCGCAAAGAACAGCAGTCTAGAATAGCGAGAACTAATATTACGCCTACATAGTGTTCATGTAACTGTATTGTATTGTAACATGTAACAGTATTATAATGTAATAATTTATCTGAAATTTCGAATGTATTTTTTTTTCATTGATTAATTTTTTATTTCTAAAAATGTTTGATATCTATATGCATTATCTTTCTAAAAGTTTTTATTCACTAAAAAATAAATGGTATATAAAAAAAAAATTATGTTTAAAGCGTCCCCTATTATCGTACGTTGCGAGTGTTTAATAAAGTTCATTTAGTATAGATGTCGACACTACAGTAAATATGCGTGACGTCATGTATTGATTGAAACTGTCGTAGTCGGCGTACGCCATTTTGACTTAAGTGAAAAAGTTTACATATAGTGGCAAAAACAAGCTAAAATCTGTGATCATCCGTCCCCATTTTCGTTTTATTGGATCTATTTCTTGTTGGTTATTGTTTACCCATCTGGACGGACCAAGGTACGTAGATATTTAACGAGTTATACTTTATACGTTCTAGATTTCATAATGTAATGTTTTTATTTTAATCACCGATGAAACGAATTTTGTACCGTTATGTTCTCAAACATTCTCTACATTTCTATGATATTTAACTTTTTACAAGGCCATTTAGTTGAATAAAGGTTAAAAATCGTTATTTCCTAGTTATAAGTGTTCGTTTTTGGCAGGTAGCTGGGGTTGGGCAAGCTGTGCTTACGTTGTGTTCTTTTGTGTTCATTTTATTTGTGAAGTTTATTGTAAGGGCATATGAGTTTAGAATCTTATGTTTTTAACAATATTGGAGTTGATTAACAGTGAAAAGATTGTGAATAATTGTTATAAATTCAACAGGATTATTGTTAACATCACCTTGACGTTTCGGGAGTCCTTCACAATTATTATTACATTATTGCACATCATCCACATATTAATGCACAATTCTAAGACATTAATTAATTTACAATGGAATATCAGTCGTCAAACTTATTATTAACCATTTTTATCAGATATAAATATAGCTTTTGTTCAATTGATTCATTCATTTTAACTAGAGCTTGTTCATTTTGCATTTCTCCTTAGAAAAAAGGTTCGTTCGCTGGGTCCTGAAGATCTAAATGGTTGCGTGCAGACAGCATGTCTACTTTGCCAGGTCTGGCCTCCAAGGGGGAGAAATCAAAATCAAAGTTTCAATCGTTAGATATAAATAATTTGTACAGAGTAAGCAGGGTAAGTTTTTCTTCAATAAACAATAATTTTTGCTGACGCTTTTATTGTTTGGAATTTTTAGGGTGAAAATTTAGAAAAGCAACAACAAAAAAGCACATTCACTTACAAACATGGCATGCAAAGTTTGGGAAAGGTGCCCAATGCACGTAGGGCGCCCGCAAATCTACCTTCTTTAAAATCGGAACATAGCGGAACTGACGCATCTGTGCCTCTTGTACCACCAGGCGGACCAGGATGGGGAAAACAAGAATCAACAACTTCAACTTCTACCACTCCCTCAACGGTAAGTACATTGTGTATCGAGTGAGTAACTGTTTTGTCTGCTTAACATCTATTATCAATGTTTAACCTGGATAGTTTTGAATGACTTAAAATTACGCAGCAACTTTACAACTTTTTATTAATTATTGAATTATTAGAACTATTACGTATATTCTTTTTTTTGCGTAAAAATAATATATTTAGAATTAATGTCAACATTATTTATTTGTTTTTTTCTTAATTATGTCGGAAAATAATAAGCTTTTGTGAAATTTAATCTTATTTCAAAGTACAATAGTAATGATTTGTTAATTTACCAGACTACAACTACAACAACTTCAACTTCAAGCAGTCAGCCTTCCCCTCAATTGAATTCACATCAAGCTGCAATTGCCCTTCCGGTGACCACGACAATTCCTCCACCGAACAAACATGCAACATCTTCTGCTACGCCTGCTACCACAGACAAGTCATGGAGTTCCGTAATGAGCGGTCCAGATACCACACATCCTCCTTTATATCAAAGTCCACAATTCCAACACGAATTCCCCAGCTTGTCCGTTGGAGATGGAGGCCCCATACGTACTGGCTCCGATACTCAGTACACACCAGGGTTAAGTCTTCGACCACAAACAGAGGGTTCGTGGATACAGGGTGGATCGAGACCAGGCACAGAAGGTCCGCCAAGGAGCAGCTCGGTCCCCTTGGGTGCCCCACCACAGCTAGCGGCCCAGGTCGGCCTTCAGCAGCAACAATTGCCGCCACAATATCGAGCGGTTATGCCAAATTTTGTAAGTTTTGATTTTAATTTGTATTATACGAAGCTAAAGAAATTGTTCTTAATTCGGTAATAGATGTACAAAGGTAGCTTCGCTACGTGTGGAACTGGTGCTCCTACTCAGAATCCTCCTCCAATAAATGGACGCAGCCGTCCAGAAAATAGGCCGCCACCGCGATTGGTGGATCCAGAGGAACTTACTCCAAGACCTATCATTAAAGAAGAAGAATTAAGCCGTATGGATGAAATCGACAAGGACTTGGGTTGGACTTGTCACGATGATATTGATTACAAGTGAGTTACACCTTTAGTTATTTTTTCAAGTTAATCATAACTACATTCTTTTTTCTACCAACAGTCAAAAACTGGCGTTTAGTGATGACGAATCTACTGGAGAAAAGAATTCTAAAAAAGATACAAAAAGTACTTCTGCGACTTCAACAGCAACTACGTCAACCACTACTTCGACAAGCAATTTATCTCAGCAAAAAGAACATGATAAAAACGAGGTGCATCTAATCGAATCTCAGTCCCGAAGCTGGAACAGTAACCTTACACCTGCGAGTCGACAAAGATATTCAGATGAAGAATTGCGAAAACAGCGTCGTCAGCATAGCAAAGATTTAGAGTTGACTGTTCAGAGAGCCAAGCAGCGCAAAGAAGAAGAAGAAAAACGCTTCAATGAGGCAACAAAACAAGGAGCTGCTAAGAAATTAATGGAATTGGAAGAGAAAATGAGTAAAAGAAATCGTGAAGAAGAAGGTGTCGGAACAATAAGTCCTTCTGTTGTTCCCCCAAAACCGATTGTTCCAGCTGACATTCCTTTGCCAGATTTTCAAAGAGATAAGGAGCGAGATCGTGAAAGTAGATCACGTACTCCAAACGATTCAAGTAACGATGACAAGACTTCAAGCTCATCATCAAACCGAGAGAGTTCTTTCAGACAACTTACTCAAATTGAAGGTAAAAATTTCACTCCCAGAAAACACGTGAAAGGGAATGATAGAGATCGCGATATGAGGGAACAAAATGGTCCAAGTTTTTCAAGACATTTTCAGAGTCAACTTCCACCAAGATTTCAAAAACAAAGAAACAATTCGAGTTCTAATATGCAAAGTCAGATGCATTTTACGCACAACTTTGATAATCGTTGGCCTCCAAGTGGACAGAGCTCCACAAAACGGCATGATAGCCCTGATCGTGACTTAGATGACGATCGTAGAGAATACAAGAGACAAAGTTCTGAAGATAGCCATCGAAGTTCTCATCGTTCACAGTCTGATTTGTCTCATAAATCATTAGACAATAGATTTAGTGACGATTTACATGATTATAGACATCAAGACTACGATTACAGCAGAAAGAATAAGGAAGAAGATAAGTGGCAAAAAGAACATGAAAAAAGAAAAGATCATGTTGATGACTGGCATGATGATAGGCGGGATAAATACCGTGAAGAGAAAGAGAGACACGATAGACCTCAAAGACCTGATAGTCGAGATTCTAGAGCTTCGCGTGAGTCCCGACATTCTAGAGATTCAGCTCGCGATTCAGAACCAAGAGATCATATAGGATCGTGGGCGGAAGCAATGTTTGAACCTACTTATGAAGAAAAAAGAAGAGAACATACAAAAGAAGATCGAAGGCAAGTGCCGGGACCAATTACGAAAGAACGTATAGAGGCTGATGATATGAGAAATGAAAAGAGAGGATTAACCCAGTTAAAGAGAGGGCAGATTCCTGAGAAAAAGCCTGAAAAGAAAGATGAAAAGAATAAAGAAGAATCTATGTCAGAGGAAAACAAGAATACCCAGGATTCTGGTAGCAAGGCGTGGGCTGATGCTTTGTCTCCTAATCCAACCGATACTGAAAGTTCGAGTTTTGAAAAGACGAAACTTACATCTAGTAGTGAAATCTTGAAACAGGATGATATGAAAAAGTTAGATAAATCAGATTCTGAAATCAAAGAAAAAGATGATAAACGAGGAAATAGAAACAGGAATTATCCTTCAAGTAAAGGTTGGAATAGTAATGAATATCATAGGAGTGGTAATTGGCTTAAGAGGCAATCTAGCCGTAGCGTGCGTTCTGGAGGTTCTCAAAAATTGACAGGAGATTTACATACTGATTCGGAAGGTTCTCTGGATGAGACTAATACTGATACAGCAGCTTCACAAAAGAGTCCTAAATCGGTAAAAAAATCAGACAAAGATGATAAGAACAAAGAGATTAAGCAAAGCGAGAAAACTTCCACAATTGAAAGAAACAAAGATAAACAGGAAGGTGGTAAAAGAGATAACTATGTTCCAAGAGGAGAGCCTTCAAGACATGGTCGTGGAGGTGGTAACTTTAGAAGTAGAGGTGGTTTAAGTAAGAGGATTGATGGATATGGTCCGCCACCCGCTAAAAGCCCTTTCAGTCATCATGATGAGAAAGATAAAAAGTTATCTGGCGATGAAAATTTGGGAGAGACAAGCTTAAATGAAGATAAAGCGAAACAAAATCAACACGCTCTTTCAGCTGGAATTATTGGCAGTGCCCGCAAGGAAGCAGCATTAAAAGGTGAAGACAAAGTTAAAGGTAGGAAGCCAGATAACAGAAGAGGAAAGTCAAAAACTAAAGGTGACAATGTAAAAAGGGATGATGAAAATATAGATTCTAATTCCGATAACTCAGACGATAAAGATGGTAAAAATTTGAGGAAGCAGAACAAACTTGGATCTTCAACAAGGGGAACGTCAAGTTTGAATCAAACAAGACGAAATAATGCACCGCCTAGATTAGCTGGAGATAAAAAGCCCTATCCTAGAAATGATAATCCTGTGCCTCGACAGAACTCAAGTGGAGCGTTGCGTTCACAGAGTGGATTAAAAAAAGATGAAAAATCTGCTGATCAAAATACACTTTGTAATGCTATTGCTGATATTACCTTGAAAAATAAGGCCGATACTGAACCTGAAGATGGGGATGAAAAAGTATCTCAGCAAGGAGACTCCGATGGTTTCCAGGAAGTCAAAAGTAAAAAAACTGGAAAGGAACGCCAGAAAAGTGTCGATGAAAAGCCAAGTAAAGTAAAGCCTGAAAAAGAATCAGGCAAACAAGATCGTAAAGTTAAAGGCAATTCATCAACTTCCCAATTAACACAACAACAAATCTCGAACATTCCACCTCTTATGGCAACGCCGGTGAATCCGCCACCGGTTTTGCCACAAGCAAACAAAAATCAGTTTGAAAGACCGCGACAGAGTAAATTAGCTCCGAGGTTTGCTAAACAACGTGAAAATAATAGACTGCAAAAAGTGCAGATGCAACAGCAAACTATATGTGATGTGAATGATATGAACAAAGTGAACCAAAATATGAACGTTTACGGTATGAAAGATGCGTCTAGTGTGGTGGCGTCGCTTTCAAACGTTTGGGATAAGACGTTGGGAACACAATTAAGGAATACAGATTCAGAAAATTCTCTTGGAGTTGCTGGAGATAGTTGTAAAAATTTGGAACATGTTCAAGCGACCAGTCAGAGCAATAGCCCCAGCAATGATAAGGTGAGATTCAATTTTAGAATTAAAAATTTTATTTCATTCCTTTTATATTTAATTTTAAATTTTCTACTTTTAAATAAGGAAGAAATATGTATATGAATACTATGGGGTTTGATTCGCACTAATTATTTCAGATTATCGGCAAAAGTAGTCAATTACAAGATAAAGCGATTTTAGACGGCACCACACCACCTGTCAATACAATTATATTTGAAAATACGAATTTCAAATCTGCTCCGGGCTCTCGAAATTCAAGATCCGATAAGCCACGATCTAAGCTTGAAGAAGGAATAGAAGGATCTGTCGTGTCAAGTTTTAATAAACCAATATCCGATCTGCTTTGTAAAAACGACAAACAGACGGAATCATTACAGATTCTTTCTTTCAAAGAAGATAACGCGGACATAAAATTGGATTTTTTTGATTCTGAACTGTCTCATTTAACTGAAGAGAAAAGTTCAAAAAGTTTATGTATGCCGCGTTCTATGCATGCGATTACAAGTGGGAATAACACAATTTCTACTGCGGATGCTTTGAATTTCAAAATACAATCGGTAAAGAAAATGTGGGAAACTCCGGCTGACCATAACGTTGGACAGGAAGATAACAATTCGAGCTTTTCAAGTTCATTTGTATCAGATCCAAATACATTGGATCCCAACGCTTTTGGTAAAGGGAATGATACTCCGGATGATAACCACGAAGGTTACAGTCCTTCACCGAATCAAGTGGCTTCAAATAATACCCCAAATGTATGTAAGGTAAATATATACTTTAATGTGTGAATAATTCAACAATAATTGAAAATTGTTAAATTAAAGGTCAAACCAACTCAACAAGTGTCAGGTGGTGGTGGTCAAGCTGTTCTAAATTCCACAAACCACCAACAGCATTCTGGCATAATGGGCCCTAGTTTGATGGGCAACCCTTTATCGCCACCCCCTCTTCAGCCAGTGATTGGAACTGGCGTCAACCTTGGGCAACCTCCCCAACAATACACTGCAAATCAACATATTAGCTATCAAGTAATTATTGTTTTTTAAAGAATCTATCCAAATATTTTCTTTTTCTTATTCTTTACAGGCTGGTCTTGGTGGCAGTAATCAATACGGCATATCAGCCATCCCGTCTCCTCCGACAGTTATGTACAACTCTACACAACAAATTCAACAAACGGGTTTGTACGGGCCATTCCAGATCGATCAGACTGGAGTTTTGGGCGGCCAAGGACGTTCTCAATATTCCCAATATCCTAATCATTACAGCTTAGGTCAAACGGCCTCTAGTCCTTATTCAACGCAATCGGTATATTTACAAACCCAACCTCATCCCCCTCCCGCGGCACAAGCACCGCCAGATCTTTACCAGAATATCAGTAATTATAGACTGTCCGCTACTGGACCATTTGGTCAAAATCAGCAATTGAATAATCCTACGACTGTGCTTATATCTTCAACTTCTAATTCACTGATGTCTGCTTCGGTCAAACCAAGCAGTCAGCAAATCAGCGCCATTGGTAGGTTATTTACATATATATTTTTTCATTGTTAAGTATGACCTTTTCCTCTTTTCTATTATTTTTTTTTTTTATGTATTTGTAGGTACCAAAGCTGGTGGAGTTGGACAAGCTTATCAGCAGCAATCTCAACAGAGCCAACAAGTGTACATGGCATATGAGCCCGCGTTGCAAGCAAATTATTTGCCGAGTGCAGCGGGTGTCATGCAGAGAGGACCCACCGGTCCTGTTCAGAACAATGTGGTCCCAGCTCTTCAACCTTCATCCTCTTACTATTCAGGATCCACAGGTACTGCCAAAGCTTATAATTCTTCATGGAATTTACACTAATGTGCTTTTTGGGTTAAGCTTTTATCTTAATTTTGAGGAGTATTTGTACCTACAAGTAACTTACTGGTGTGGTGATTATTAAATGTTCTACAGGACTACGATTTATACGCTAATAAAACTTATTTTAGTTTCTCTTTTTATAAATATCACTGAAATTTTATTTTGCTGTATAGTTTTATTCATCCGTATTTATTTTAATTCAAAACTAAATATCGTAAGCGCTTCTTTTCTCTAATCATTGCTTCTTGTTTTGATTAACCTTGTATAGACTCGCAATTTTGTTGTATTAGTTCTCCCCCCAGTCTTTTAGTATTATTCTTTTTTGTAGTTAGAGAAATGTAGACAGTTGTGAAATAAAATCATTTTTGTAATTCTGTGTATTTTTTAGCATGCTTTTATTATGTGGTGTTGTGCAATTTATGGATTATTTGTAAGATCAACTGTCTTTTTTCAACAACAGCTAAAGCCTGTTTCTGGTGTAATTTATTATAGGTCAGACAGGGTATTTCCAACAGCCTGGAAGTTCTACTATTCAGTCTGCTCAGTTACAGCAACATCAAGCTGGATATGGACTTCAAGGAAATGTTTTTGGTACCCACAATCAGTCACATACGAATGCCGGCTTGCAAAGTTTTAACTCGCATTATTTATCAACACCCATGTTGGCCGCAGCAATCAATGCACAGCAACAGTTTCGTTCCGGCCTTCCAACGCAGTATATGAAAGGCGTCAGCAACCAACCCATTGGTGATCAGACTGGAAGATCACAACAACTTAAAAGTCCCGGCAGCCAAGAAGTTTTATCTTCTGTTTTTAATTCTGGTAAGAATGTGGTCCAAACTTTATTTGTCAATCTTTTCATATTCGTTTTTTATTTACAATTATGTCTTTTTATAGTCATGTTTTTCTTAGGTTCCCAAATTTCTTCACCCAAGTTGAGGCAAAGCTGTAAACAGCCACCACCTCAACCAAGCCCAACTGCTCAACATAAATACAATTTATATCAAGGAGTGGGGAATCAACAATCTGGAAATGTAACGTTAAGTGAATTAATTCAAGAAATGATTTTTATTTCTATTAATTTTAGATGCAAAGATACCCTCCACCGATTCAGAGACCTGTTAATTTTCAACAAAATTTAGGGTCTGTTCAACAGAACAATGCTGCCAATAGCCAGAAACACCGCCCTAATAATTCTAATAATAAAGCACCTTCACGACAATATTATCAAAGTAATTAATCGTAACTATAAAGTATGCAAATATTCATATTTTAATTTTTAGATAATTCGATTTCTTCCCAAAATGAAAAAATTGATGATGGTAAACTTACTGACAGTTCTTTGAATAATAGCACTTCTAACAATGTTAATTCATCTGTGGCCAATAAAACTGTAATCGGAACGACTTCTGCACCGACTGTAAATTCTTCTTCGGAAATTTCAAAAGACACAATTAATATTGAAGAAACTGCAACTTTGAAGGACTAAATGTTGTATTTTAATTGTTTTAAGCACTAAAAGGATTTTTGTATTGTTTAGATGTCTTAACTACTTTCCAAATTTTGTACATTACTAACTTAAAAAAAAGCGCGAATATGTATTTATTTTTCCATATAATTAAGTATTGAAAAATTTTGCTTTTTCACCAAGTAGTAATAATTTATTTATTGTTTTCTTGTGGTTCTGGGACTTCGCGTGTGATTTTCAAGTAAATACACTTCTCAATATACAGACTTTAGAATTGTTAGTTGTTGATAGAATACAAAATTTAAAGATTATGCTTTGCCTGAAAAAAATAGTTTTTTTAATAAACGTGTATTCTATATTTAAGTGTACTGATGCGATGTTAAAAAATCAGTATGTTGAAGTAGAAAGACCTTTTTTACTGTGCTCTGCAAAAATTGTTATTACTGTGCGCATTGTTCATCAGATCGACGTTTTAACAGTAGCACACAGTAAGAAATTGAAAAACTTGAGCTCTTTGCTGTACAATGCCGATGGTGGTTTTTAGTAATTGTAGTTAATGTGATATGCTGTATGTAGATATATGAAAAGTGGTGGGCATTGAACTCGCAAATCTCAGATTTTGATAAACATTTAAAATCTAATCTCTTTGGGGAATTTCTTATTTCTCTCGAGATTGTGGAGCGATTCTTCACAGTGTAGAGCTTGTCTATACCTTAACTAACTACCTGTGCGCTGTTTCTTTGTAAGCAACACAATCTCATTAAGTAATTTTAGCTCATTTAGCAGTGTTAGTAAATCGTAGAAAGCATGGAATGTATCGTGTAAATTATTCAAGTGAGTGAAAACTAAAAAAAACTGCACTAATGTTTTATCACACAAACTCTAAGCTTAATCTCAGTGTTGGAAATTTGACTGAAAAGACTGCATTTCGGAAGTTCATGTGAAGTGTGTGATCTAATTAAGAGGACTTTGGATTCGCTGTTTTGATTTTCTCTACCGCATCAACATTTACTCAGAATTATTGACATAAATTGTATATCTTTGGTTAAGATATTTAATTCTATGAAACTATTAATTCATAAAATAAATGGTTAATATAATTTTTGGGTTTTCTTTACTTTTTTGTGTATATTTATATAGCATCTTTATGTTACGCCACTGTCTATTTGACAGCCATCCGGATGATGTCACAAATCTAACCATAGTTTAATAACCTATAAACAAACATTGTAATATTTCATTTTAACTTTAATTCACTTAAACCAACTTGGCAGTGTACAACATTAAAGTGATCTAACACCAAAAATCTTCGTCCTTTTAATTATCAATAAAAATGTCAGAGAAAATTAAGTTTAGAGAAACAATTGGATTTATCGGTGGAGGCAATATGGCAAAAGCAATTTGTGAAGGAATTGTGCGAAAAAGTAAATATATCTTCATAATTATTCTCACTTAAATGAAAAACAATTTATCAATTGCAGAATTAGTAGAATATAAGCAACTTTACATCTCAGGACCCCATGATGACTCTTTGCAATACTGGCGTGACTTAGGAGCAAAAACTACGACCCAGAATGGCATTCTTGTCTCAGAGGCAGATATAATTTTTTTAGCTGTTAAACCCCACATTCTCCCATTGGCAGTGGCAAATATCTATGAAACTTTACCAAAACCTGTAAAAGGCAAATTATTCGTTTCAATTCTAGCGGGTGTAACATTGGAAGCTTTAGAAAATGTAAAAAAAAAATCCTTTAAAAACTTTGATGATTTTATAGTTTTAGTGTTTAGCAACGTTGGACGGATCTCGAGTTATTCGCGTTATGCCTAACACCCCTATGATGGTAGGAGAAGGTTGTACTGTATTTTGCCCTGGACAAAGAGCTAACGATGACGATATAGCTATAGTCAAAACACTTTTAGAAGCTTCAGGGGTTTGCAAACAAGTTCCCGAGTCTCTCATCAATGCAGTTGGAGCTTTATCTGGAAGCGGCCCTGCTTTTGTAACAATAATCACCAAACTAATTTTTTTCAATAATTTTTTGATAAATTGTAGGTTTACTTAATGATTGAAGCTTTGTCAGATGGTGGGGTTAAAATGGGAATCCCACGTAATATGTCGACACACTTTGCTGCACAAACTGTCCTAGGCGCTGCTAAAATGGTTTTGGATTCAGGAAAACACACAGGGACTCTGAAAGATGAAGTATGTTCACCTGGCGGTACAACAATTACTGGGGTTCATGCTTTAGAGAAAGGGGGCGTTAGGTAATTCCATTTTCAATCAATTACAATACAATAAAGAAAAATGTGATTATTACAGGGGTGCTATAATGGATGCTATTGAAGCAGCAACAAAAAAAGCGATCGAACTTGGACAGAAGAAAACTTAAATCATGACATCATTTTAGTAGCAATTTAATTTATTTTTAAGAAATGTAATAATGACAAGCAATATGATTTAGAGAGTAAAAAATTCAGTTTGACATTAGGGTAAAAAATCATCACAATTCTGGCGTGATTTAAAGATACTGTTTACTTTTACTTTTGTTGGTATGTTTATTAATTAATATTTTGAAGGGCGCAGAAATAAAAAGACTTGTTAACAAACAAAATTATTGATTTTTTTCCTTTTGACACATGGTACGCCACTGGTCTCTATTTATGTTGCAGACATCCCGACGACAGTCTGTGCTAAGTATACCAAAATTAACAATTATTAACAATAGGTTACGAATTATTGTGTAACAACAAATGCCAAAGAAAATGGTGTTCAGTTTGATTATCAAAGCATGCAAAGGCAACATTTGGTATGTAACATTTTTATATTGTAAATTTTAAACAAAAATCCACTTCTACACGAAAAACTCACCTTTTTATCGATATAATGATAATGAGAAAATAATATAAAGCACAAACATTATAATTGATGACTAAAACATCACGTTCTGTAACTAAGATAATTTTTTTCACTTGAAAAAATTTAACACAAAACTTTACTTATTATCACCGTAAAATCTTTTACAAACAAAATGCTGAATTCTTTTAACAATTCAAGGATCATAAACTGTTGTTTTTTAGCCAAGCTTCAAAAACTCCAATTAGACAGTTCAGCTCAAAAGCTTCTTTGAAAATTAAGAAAAAACTTGGTTTTATTGGAGATGGGAATATGGCAAAAGCTTTATGCAGAAGTATTGAAAAGACAGGATTAATAGACTACTCCCAAGTTTACGTTTCAAGCCCTTACATAAACAATCTAGATGTTTGGAAAGTATTAGGAGCTAACACTACAACAAATAATACAGAAGTAGCAAAAAATTCAGACGTAATCTTCCTTGCAGTAAAGCCACATTTATTGAACGAAGTTCTTGATAAATTAATAAAAGACTCAAAAACTACACCTATTAGTAATAAACTTTTTGTGTCGATTCTAGCAGGAATTTCTTTAGAAGATCTAGAAAAAGTATCGATAGATTTTTTGGCAAATTATACTAATAATAAAAATAAAATTACAGAAAACTACGTATTTTGAGGGTTCAAGAGTGATTAGAGTTATGCCTAATACTCCTATGGTAGTTGGGGAAGGTTGCACTGTATTTTGTCCGGGAAATAACGTAACCGAAGAAGATTTAACTTTAATTAAATCAATTCTGGAAGTCACAGGAGTCTGTGAATTAATCCCAGAAAAAATGATCAACGCTGTGAGCGCTATATCAAGCAGTGGTCCAGCTTTTGTACGTAATTTTTATCTTATGACAAATAGTATATTCTGCAACAAGTTTAGAATGAGGCATATTCTTTTACTATAGAATGAATATTCTCGCATAAGGTTACAAAATATGAGCATTCTAAACTAAAAATTGACCAAGAAAGTTGCTATTCTGTAATATTCACAAACAACATTAGTTTTATAAATTAATTTCAGGTTTATTTGTTCATTGAAGCTTTATCAGACGGAGGAGTAAGGATGGGGCTTCATAGAGAAATGGCAACAAAATTTGCAGCTCAAACTGTAATGGGGGCAGCTAAAATGGTATTAGAAACAAATAAACATATGGGAATTTTGAAAGATGAAGTTTGTTCAGCCGGAGGTATGACTATTGCTGGAATTCATGCATTAGAAAGAGGAGCTGTGAGGTAATTTTAAAAACTTAGAATTTTTCATAACTTACTAATTTTATTCAAGGGGACATGTGATAAATGCAGTTGAAGCTGCAGCAAAACGAGCCTTTGAACTTGCAAAATAAATATGTTTATTTATAATATAAATATTATTAAATAGAATCAATTTGACATTTTTGAGTATCTTGATTTATCCTTGTTAAAATTAATTCCCCCACTCATTCTATCAGAAAAGAATGAGATTCTATTGTGATAAAAGAAATTTAATGTGACGTTGTTTTGATAGAACTTTGCTAGAAATGAATACCTATTTAATTATTATGTTACCTGTTTCCACTATTTATATTTCGATAATGATAGTTATTCTATGCGCTTTTGAAAAAGCTAAGCGGAAATATAAAAGTATGATAAAAGACGGTGAGTGTCAAAATTCATCATATTACCATCCGTAACATCAATTTTATAGGTTTTTACTTTGTTTGGAATGATGGAGCCTACATAGGGATACCTCCAGCCACAGCAGACATGAGTAAATCAAACCACATTTTTTATACATATCCATAATAAACATTAAAATTTTCAGTGGGTTTAACTATGCGACACAGAAATGATAACATCAGCTTTCATTAATATAAAACCGACATTTTGTTAAAATTATAGATTAGTTGTTATAACGATTGTTTAATCTCTTATCATCAGATAAAAGATAAAAATTAATTAGACATTAAATTCACTACAATATGGCACAGCCATTGACGCAATGAACATGTATTTTTATAAATAAGTTCATAAATTTTAAAATGGAGCTTTATTTGATTGTTCTTCTTCCTATTTCTTCAATATTTTTATTGTGTATGTTGGTGTTACTAATATTTTTTGAAAGAATTAAAAAACAAACTTTGCGTATGATTAATGATGGTAAGTAATTGTTAAATAAATAATGTGAATTTATAATAAAAATTTCCAGGATTTTATTTTATACAAAAGGATGATAGTTATCTAGGAATACCACCAGAGTTCGTTGAACAAGGTGAATTACATTTTTTTTTAGCTTTGTGTTTTCATTAATGCGTTGTTTTTATTTATAGCTGGTATAATCGGAAGGGGCGCTAACAGCAGTTCTGCTTAAGATTGGATGAAGAACTAACTCAATATATTTTTTAATTTGTAGAGTAGAGGGAATATTAAGATTGAATGAAACCAGCAGTTTCAAAATGTTCTAATTTTGTAAATATAAAATAAACATTTTACTTTGCTATTAATCAAGCAAATTAGTTTTTTTTGATAATGCATAACCATTATGTAGATGCTGTAGATCACAATGAAGTAAATAAACATGCCAAAGAAAAACACTCAATTTTCTTTTGTTTTGATACGCGACTTATAAAAACAAAGAAGTCACAAATGTCATTACTCAAAAAATATCCTACCTTGATAGCTTCTACTTCTGCCAGGTTATCTCTTCCATTTCTAGCGGTTGTTCTTTCTTTGATTTAGATTGCAGTTTAGTTTTATTTCTTTAAAACGCAAACTATGTATTGATCAAATTTATTGAAAACTTCCCGAGCAACTTGAAAAGTAACATAAAGTTGAATAATTTGAATTCATTCAAAAATAAAACAATTAATTTTTGATTAAATAATACAATTTTATGTACATAAGAAGTAAACAGATCAGTTAGAAGTTGACTCACGTGATGGCGGCGTTCCAAATGCAGCATATTCCACACATCTTGAAGGATCAGTAGGATAATATTCTTGACATTTTGTCATTAGCCTTTTCAACGCTTGAATATACTTCCGCTGAGTTTCATCATTCATAACATGGGCAACATTTTTTGAAAAAATCTTTTCGCGGCCTGTTCGAGCGTGAATACCAACCATAGTGACACCAATTGGCCATGGGGCATTACCTATAGCCATTTGTAAATAAGCATCGCTAGCCTACAGTAAATATTATTATAACAAAGTCCAAGATTATTTATTATGAAAATACTTTTAAGTAGTTTCTATTCAAGAGATGAACGACAATTTCTGTTAAACTGTCGGAAATATCTTCTGGTAATGTGAAAGTTTTTAATTTACGAAGAAGTGGTTTCAAATATTCCTGTGTTTGTTTGTAAGTAGCTCCTGCAAGTTTTCCTTTAGTTCCTTGTTTTTCTTCAGGTGGTCGATTTTGTAACTGATCATGCCATCGCTGAAGTAAAAACTAAAAATTATAATAACAATAAAATGATTTCCGAGTCACTGCTTTTTAGGAGTGATAAGATAACAGATTTTATCATCATAAGTTAAACACACAGTTCATATACAAAAATGGGCGACCAAGACGCACCTGTTCCTCTTATTGTTTTAGTTATAGTATTCTATGTAGCTGGGTTTATTATTGCTTTGTATATAAGAATGGCAAAAATTGTTTTGATTAGAAAAATTAAAAAAACAGGTAACTTCTATTAAGATCATATGATAAAGATATTAACTGCGTTATTATAGGTCGAGTTATTACGCTTTCACAAACTTTAATAGCCGCTGTGATGCAGCATGTTCATGAACAGTCACCGCCACCGAGATCACCTGCGACAGGTGGATATTTATTACCAACATTCAATTGAATTGTAATAATTTATTATATTTTAGGGTTACCACCACCTCCTCCGTATACAATACAGCCACCATCGGTGCCTCCAATTGAACCGAATGAATTACCACCTCCTTATGAACTAGCACCACCACCATATGCAAAATAAATATAAATTTTCAACTCACTTGTATAAATTGCATTACAACAGTCATGTCTTTTTCTCTTTCACCACATCCCATGTCTTTTGCCATTTCCTGCAACTCTTCATATGTTACAGATACCGTTTGCTCTTTATCGGTTGTTTTAGAATTATTCTTCGAATCACCTGAAGATAAAAGCTCATTGAGATAGGCTTGATCGACTTGTTCCATAGCTTCTTGAAAATCATTCCGAAAGCCTTTGTTTACTTCTGGTTCTAAAAGTTCACATTTACGTAAACGCTTAAAAGCATCAACTTCTGTCTCGCCAAATAGTAAAATAGGTTCAGAACGATCTCGTAATCGGGATATTACTTCGCTTCTTGGCAAAATGCTGTGTCCTTCCATGTCTGATTCAGACTTATTCCCTAAAAATTTATTATCAACATTAACAATAACTTACAACTTTTCAAAGTGATCAAAATACAAACCAGGAGAGACCTGTGTCGAACTAAAAGAATCTTCTTTATTGTTAGTTCCATATTTTTGACGATACTCTTCTTCTTCTTTAGCTAATAAGTCACCTCTTTTGAAATATTTTTTGCTAGGGGTCTACATAAACAAATTAAAAAAAACTTAATAAATTTGAGAATACTTACAATCACACTTTTTTCTTCTAGTAATTTGCGTTTTTTTGCTATTTCTGCTTTCAAAATATCCATTTTCAAATTTCACCTTTGACATATGTTTTTTAGGTTAATTCAACTGTCAACAAAAATAACTGTCAAACAAGAAGTGTTTTAAAAATAAAACGGAAATTGGCTTTTGAAAAAGAATCCCAATAAGCTGTTGTAAAAACTATAATTCAAATCAAATCAATACTTTGAGTAAACAAAATTTAAATCTAAACAATCGGTTTTATTCTCTTTTATAGACAACCACCAATACATGCTATCTTAAGTAAGCGAAAAAATAAATAAAATGGGCATAATCTTTGAACTCTAATGAGTATGTTCTTTTTATTCAACACTCTTAAATAGAATTATTATACATCAAACGATTTAATTTGAATTACTTAGTGATCATTTGAACATATTTTGATAGTCCAAACGTTAAATTGATATTTACTATCTATTAATGAATGTTATGAAAGCTAAAGCAACCACAAAATTAATTATCCCCAATTGTAATAAAGTGTTACTTTTTAAATGCAATCAATAAACATCTCATGAAATCTCAGTTAAAATTTGCGCATGCGCTATTTTGTTCTTGTGAGATCGCATACAAATTTATTTATTGTATATTTGGTTGACTATAGTATCACACATCATTATCAGAATTTAGTTATTTTACAAACAAAACAGCTGATGTTATAGCATGGCTCAAAATAGTACAACAGTGTTGCTTGCTTTTGAGGATGAATTAATAACAGATAAATATAAAAATCAAATAAACTTTACCACGAATAAAATTGGAGGAAAACCTGTAAGTATTTCCATTTGTGTCATCTCAATTCTAAACATCTAGGTGTCGATGATGTTGATGAAAATTTGTTTAAAATAGAATGTAACATATATATTTGTATACCTATGTTGGGTTATCGTTTTTATTCAAAAAATTAAAATCATTAATTTTGTTGAGAAAAATTTGGAAAAAAATGTTTGGAGGAGCTGGGATTTGAACCCAGGACTTTCAGCATGCGAAGCAGACACTCTACCACTGAGTTACACCCCCTAGAATAAATTGTTAGAATATTCCGTATTTAGTATTGTACTTTATTTGAAATGTTAAAAATTCAATTATTCATTAAAATAGTATTTGAATTTACATTTTTATTACAGGATTTACCAAGCAATGTGAAACTTGAGTCTCCAATCTGTCCATTATGCCAGTTACCCCGACCATTAGTGATTCAGATTTATGCACCTGTAGAAAACTTAGCTTTTCATCGAACTTTGTATTTATTTGCCTGTATAAACCCGAATTGTTGGAATCAAAATGACAGGTTGTATTTGAAGCTAACAATAATTTTTCACATACCACAGTTATACCTTACAGCTGGATTTGTATTCGTGTCCAAAGTCAAGAAAAAATTATCGAACATGAAGAGACATCAGCGATTGCTTCTAAAGTCAGTGCCACAGAGTGGTGTGCTGATGCTGATGATTGGGATGATAATAACGCTAATATAAATGAAGAAAATGGAAATTTGATAAACAATATTGAAAGAGTCTCTGATGAGGATGATGAAAGTTGCAGTCTTGAAGATTCGATTAGAGCTGGAATTGGAAATTTAACTGTTGATGATAGAAATGCCAATAATGGGGCCTTCGGTAAGTGCTCATTTATATACATACTATAATCTCATGTCTTCAACATCACAGAAGATAATCAGTTTAATCAGTTTCAGTCATAAAATTTAAAACTATTGGTATATCTATTTTTTATTGGAATAATTATTATAAACAATAGTAACATGAATAAAGTGAGAACTCATAAAAATTACATCACATTGCCAACAACAAAAAATATAACAATTATTTATGGCTAAAATTAACTAATTTTTTATTCTGTTTATATCTCCGTTTTTTATTAAAAAATGAGATACATTTTCATAAGTCAAAAATGTAATCATTGTCGCTGGCGTAACCCTCAACAAATTTGTGCCTAAACCTTTATAAAACCCTCTCCAGCCCTCATAATTCCAAGTCTGTCTAATACAATCGGCTGTTCCACTATAACCATAATGTTGGTTTTGTAATCGAGCTCTAACAACTTGGTATGGATATGTAACTCCAACTGCAATAAACTTAGATAAAGCAGCAAACATAAGATATTGAGAAGTTCCAAGTTTTGTAGAAATCGGAACATTATAATATTTATTATATTCATTTTTCATTTCTTCATAAACCATGAACTGTACAGCACCATGTGATACTCCAAAAATTCCAGGAACTAAACCTTTGTAGTAACCTTTGATACCATCATGCCGATAAATTTTAATTAGAGCGTCAATCATTCCACTGTATTGATTCTGACAAGACTTAACTGACCCAAATTGTAAACATAATCTAGTTTTTACAACCCATAAAGGATTGGTAATAAATAAAGTCATAACTCCAGCTTCACTTGCTGCCAGTAAATGTTGAGTGGGTCCTAGGGGTGTATTTATATTTCCTCCTTGAACCCAAGTTTTGATAGTGTTGTAAAATAGAAAATATAAACCCCAAGAACTTCCAGCGCCCCATACATTTGGCGTAACTCCGCGGTAAAGCCCATGCCAGCCTTCCTGCCGAAAAATTGTTGTAAATGCGTTCCAGATTCCGGTGTATTTAGGGGTTGTTTGCAGTCGACCGTCATTAACAGCAAATCTAATTTTTATTACATCAAGGGGATGTAAAATCAACGTGGAAGTCACACCGCCGCTTATACCAGCAACTAGATGCTCATACTTTACGTGTTGAAAAATATTAATATCATTGTTAAACTCATGAACTTCAGTTTTAGGAATGACACTCATTCTTTTATCAGATATTAAGTTTGTTTCACAATTTACATTCTAATTTTTTTATCGGATGAAAAAGTTAGGTTAGAATTTAATTTTGACACATAAATTGTCAGAAACAACAAGCAACCAATAGGTTTATTTCGCAAATAGCTAGTTATAGCATTAGTCCTCGGTAGTATAGTGGTCAGTATCCCCGCCTGTCACGCGGGAGACCGGGGTTCGATTCCCCGCCGGGGAGGGAATTTTTTAACTTTGTGTTATAAAAATTATTTTTTAGGTGGTGCTGTCGGAAGGCTGCGTTCTCCATCCGCTACGGCTGAAATCGAAGGTGATGAAGGCGAAGTCGTCAGCATCGACAGCCCTATCATGCCTCAAAGTGACATTGCAGCTTTGTTGCATGAAGTAACTCCTCTGCCTCAAGATCTGTGCCAGAATTTACATTCCGACCCACGAAAGTCCTCTCTTCTTCAGTTTATACCATCATTCATGAGTGTTTGGGAAGAAACAAGCAACGTATCCAATATAAGTGACCGACATGTAAAGGAATTATTACAAGAATATCAACAAAAAAATGATGAAGACGTTAATTTACTAAGTCCGGATAACGATGCTGCCTCTGCACAATTCACCGACAATAGTTACGAAAAATATGAAAAAAGCAATCCAGCTCACGGCGATAAAATGTTTCATTATTTTCTTTCTAAAATTCAAATGAATCCTGGTCAGATTTTAAGGTACAGCAGAGATAATAATTCCCCGCTTTTGATGTATCCTTTACAAGGATATCCAAACACGTGTAGTTATTGTCAGGGCGATCTCGTTTTCGAATTTCAGATTTTACCAACTATTATTTCAAAATTGAAACTGATAGGTGATGCTAAACAAAGTCCAAGACTGGAATTTGGTACTGTGTTAGTTTTTACATGTCGTAAAAGTTGCTGGTCAACCGATTCTAATTTAAGATATGAAACTGTAGTTGTACAATCTGAAGTTTATTAATTAATTATAATCATGAAGCAATTTTATATTTTATTTAAATTGAAATTGAAGTAAGCAGCTCAATGGTCAATTATAACATAGACATTGATTCTTTTTGCTTGGTATAAAAATTATTAAATTATTTCTTTCTCGTGAACACGAGATTGCATTCAGAGCATCATTTTTAATGTCTATTTCCTTTGGAAAATAAACAGACTATCAATTAATGCTGACACGGATAATTATTGCCTATGATAGAATTTTGAAAAATCTTGAAAAAGGTAATATCTTTATTGCGGACACTAACGGATCAGCCTGCATACTTTTGCTTCCTATAGAAATTGCTTTTGCAAATACGTAACTTCAGAATACATATTATCAACTATTTTTCAGATTATAGCAAATACTGATGCCATAGTTGTATTGAATGTATCATATGTAATCTGCCCATTTTAAAAGACATTTTATAACAATTGTTTATATTACGTTATCAATAAACACAATGACACAATACAATATATTTCTTTAAAATTACGGTAACATAATATTCACAGTGGACATAATTGGTAAGTACATAATATCACATATAAATAAAGCAATAAACGTAAATGAAAATTAAGTATTATTTCGCCTTGGTACTCTTATGTGTATAATTCTTCTATTTTCTGATGGATGAATTAAATCATTTTTATTTCTCCATTCGCGTCGTTCTTGTTCTTCTCGTCTACGTTTTCTATCAACATAATTGATAACACAACTAGTGGGAATCCATAAAAGTGCAGTAACTAATACTACAGTTCCAACTATATTATCTCTAAGAAAAAGTAATACTTTGTTAATGTTAATATCTTCAATAATATCCCAAAATCTTTCAACTACATCTTGAACTGTTTTCTCGCAATTACCCTGAAAAAAATTTTACAATTTTTTCCTAGATAAAATAAAATGAAAGTATAATACTTTGTTACAAAATCCTTGGATACATGGAGTACCATCCGCTAAAATATCAGCATGATCGACTGGAGAGCAAGTTTCGTTAATACTAGATCGACAGCATCGCTTACAAGCGTCCATAACTGAAACAGCAAAATGAAAAAAGTCTTTTTATTCAAATTTTTTGATCTTACTGATGTCACACATGCAGCTTTGCAACCCTTGAGTCTCGCAAAATGGTATACATTTACCCCCTTTGCATTTCCCCCGTTCTTGACAACTTGTGCCATCTGCCATTGGCGGGCTTTTGGGACATTCAGCTTGATGTCCGGTACATTTAGATTCTTGTTCACAAGTAGCATATTGTGCTTCTCTACATTTCACTTCACTAGTCATAAATTTACAGTTTTGACAACAGGGTGAGTTTTTATCACTGCAAACGGCGTGATTACGGAGTTTACATTCTTTATCACAACAAGCATCGTTATCTTCAGTGCCTAAAAGCCCAGCATCGCATTCTTCATCTCCTTCAACGCGTAAATTGCCACAGAAACTTTCTTCCGGTTCAGAAAAACAACGATCGGATTTTGCTTGAAGGACTTTTCGGATAGATCGTAAACTGCATGGGGAGAATCTCTAGAACAGTCAACAATTATTTGTTGTAGATGTTAAAAAAGAAGTATACTTTATTGTTGACGTCGTAGCCGCTAACACTGTAAGTATACATCAGATAAGATCCTCCCTGACTAGCACTTGGTGAACATTCTGGAATGTCAGGATCGTGTTCAGAGCCCCAGTTGTGGCCAAATTCATGCGCTGTGACTAAATCAGCTTCTCTTGTTATGACTCTTTGGCCGTAGTGATTACGACTTGAACTTAAACCCGAGTTTAAGTATAAGGTGTAACCATTTTTGAAATATTCTAAAACATTATTAAAAGTTAGCTGACGGGAAAAGTGGGAATAAAATATCAAAAGTTTTTCATTTGAAATTGTAATTGTAATTGTAAAAATTATATGCATTGGCAACTTTACTCAACATTGAGTTTTAAGAATGAATTAATTTCAACACAAACACGAAATAAAAAAACTACAAATAAGACAACTGTTTTCAACAGACAACAAAGATTAGACAAAATACAAAAATTCACAAAATACTCTATTGTATTATTAATTTTGGAAAAAAACATATTAATTATAAATGAATGAATTAGAAAATAGTATAGTTTGCAAAATATTCAAAAGAGAACAAGTCCTGATTCGATATACGTCTTCACGATTCGTTTCATAATTTCATTAGAGAAGACAGGTTTGTATAATTTACATATAAGTCTACAGAGGTTTTTATTTTAATATTTTGTAAATTTTTTGTCATCATTGCAGTAACAAAGTTTTCTTAATGATGTATGATGTCTGAAATGCTAAGTTTTTTTCATAAATAATGGTAATTAAAAAAAAGTTTACATTGTAATTGCTTTTTGAATGTTATTGGGAAGAAAGAAAATGAAAATTAATTATTTTTAATAGTATACCTGGGGTGCAGATGCCCCCCACAGAGTTCCTTCTTGGAGATCCTACATAAGCTAATCCCAAAATACCTCCTTCAAATTTTAGATCCGTAAACAAGTGTGCCAGACAGAAGTCTTTATGAGTATATTCTCTGCTGAAAACCTACACCACAAGGACAAGTTAGTACCAAAGTTAAAGAGAAGAAAGCAAACAAAAAGAAAAAGCAAACAACTAAAAATAAAATTAAAAGAAATGATAATAACCCTGCGTACAGATCCCTCCATGCGATGATCTTCGAGGTGAAGCAATATATGCCAAGCCTAAAACTACAGAGTTCTTAGTTTGGAACGTTTGGTGCGTAAACAAATGTGCTAAACAAACTCCCTTATTTTGGGTCTCGCGAGAAAACACCTTCAAAATAAAATAAAACAAAACAATAATAAAATAAAATGTAAAAGAAAAACACTGATAATTGTCTACCTCTAATAAATTTCTAACATCCCATTTTTCTCTCAACATGTTGTAATGCGCTTCGCCAGTTTTAGTCCTTGTGGCTTCGTTGTGTACAACAATTTTTTTTATAACGAATCCCATTCCTTTAAAACCGTCGTTATCTTGACGATCTTGCCATATAGTGTCATTGTAAATTTTATGCACACGATCGATAAGACTTATCTTGAACATATAAAATTAATAAAATACTGAATATCAGATTAATTTTATACCAAATAATTGATAGTAGTTTTTGTATTCCCGGCTCCCATTTCTTTGAAGAAACGATAATCAGCGACTAACAAAAGTGGACACCTTGTCTTTTTCAAAGTGTACTCATATTGATCTACTTGTCTTTTTTCTCTATGATGTTCAGACATCCAATTATCTTCGTCTACTTCTTCATCAGTTTGATCATCACCTTCTTTTACGTAGCCACAAATTTTAGGTCCCACTTGACCAGAAGGTAAACTATCATGATCCCAACTAAATTTCACGTCAGATTGCTTGTAAGTGATCATTGTTCTATTATCTAAATCAGGTAAATGTCGCCATGAGGGCTAATAATATATTTCTCATTATTATCATAAATTAATCAACTTATACTGTTTATACCTCTATATGATAGACTTCATCCGGTAAATGAATACTTCCAGTCATAACTCCATCTTCCATGTGTAAACTAACATGAGATTCGGATTCCCCGAACACCCGGCCGTGGTAAAAGTCGTCATGGTCTAAACAAATAGCAAATTTATTAGTGAGAATTGCGTTAAAATATAACACCTTCAAAGGTAATTAATACTAATTGCTTTGATATTATTGAAATAAACTAATTCTTTCGATACTAACTTATATGAACTGTTGTTTCTTTTCCATCTCCATCAACAGAATAAGCTTTGAATTTCGAGTGCAAAACGCTTCTCTTAGGACTTAAAATAAGTCGGAAGTTTTTTCCTAACGTCTTAAAATTGACTTCTTTGATTTTGTTGAACGGATGGTTACTCTCCTCAGTACCTCTTTTCACAATTGTGTGAGCAATGTCATTGGCATGGATTGTTTCAAAATGTTTTAAGTTTTTATGAATAGATGCTGAAAAGTGAAATCGTAAAATATTCCGAATATTTAGATTTAGCTTACCGTTCACTAAAACAGAAAATCCAGTAATGCATATAAATGCAATGATTTGTGTCAAGCCCATTTTGTCAAAATTGAACACATTACGTATGAATTACGTTCATAATTGCCTAGTGTGGTAGTAATCACACCCCTAAATTATTCGGGTGCTACAAAAACAACTGCCATCAAACAGCTGTCTTCTGTCAATGACTATAACTAATAACCTGTTTTGAAAATCAAGTGACAGAAACTACATAGGCGGAGCCTAATTTTGATAGGATTTGCATTATATTTGGCTTACTTCACGATGTACTTTTCACTTTGCCTTGTGTACACAACATTGACGTGTCGTTTTCATCTGCGCATGACGCTGTAATTGCAAATGCAAATGTCAGTGTCAGCTTAAGCCGGTGGTAGAACGTGATGGAGTTGTCAACGAAAAATTTCAAATTTAATTCAGTATTCTTAATATTTACAACTATACTTATTGTGATATGTAATTGTGAAGTATCAAGACCCCGTGGTGTGTCTCTATCTAGAGCATCTTTATACAATCCAGATCGTAATTTTTTATGTTTTGATAACAGCAAAACAATACCTTTTAGTTACGTTAATGATGATTACTGTGATTGCCCAGATGGCAGCGACGAGCCTGGAACTTCAGCTTGTCCTAATGGAATATTTTACTGTACGAATGCTGGACATAAACCTTTAAATTTACCTTCTAGTAGAGTAAATGATGGTGTTTGTGATTGTTGTGATGGTAGTGATGAATATGCAAGAAATACTATAACATGTCCTAATATTTGTCTGCAGCTTGGGAAACATGCTAGAGAAGAAGCTCAAAGATTAGCAGAACTCATAAAAGCTGGTAAAAATATCAAAGCGGAGCTCAGTCAAAGAGGTAAATCATAAACCTCAATAAGTGTTTTTTTTATTAGTGTTTTTTAGGAATTCAAATAAAAGAAGAAAAGAAAGAGAAACTGATAGAATTGCAAAAACATAAAGAAGAAGCCGAAAAAGTTAAAGATGAAAAACAAAAGCTAAAAGACGAAATTGAATCTTTAGAGAATAAAGCGTTAGAAACGTATCGTAAATTAGAAGAAGAAGAAAAGAAAAGGAAGGCAGAAGCCGAGGCTGCTAAAGCTAGAGAAGAAGCAACAGAAACTTTCCACAAGTTTGATTCTAATCAAGATGGTTTTGTAGATGTTAGTGAATTGCAGACAAGGCAGACTTTTGATAAAGATAGGAATGGTGAAGGTAAAATTATTAGTATTATTTCCATTAGTTTTCTAATATAATATTTTAGTGTCGATTGATGAAGCAAAATACTTCTTGAATAATGAAGAATCGCTAGACTTGGAGAAATTTATAACTGATGCTTGGCCAAACATTAAACCCTATTTGATGATGGATGCAGGTTTGTTTAAACCACCATCAAATAAAGAAGACAGTCCACCAGAAACTGACGATTTGCAAGCAGGCGAAGAAGATGAAGAGCATGATGATGGTGCTCCTGACGGTGAGGGTGAAGTTGAAGAGGAAGAAGAGGAGGAGGAAGTTCCTTATCAACCTGAAGAACAAGTAGATGAGCCATTAAATTCTTTACCATATGATGAGGAAACACAAAAAATTGTCGATCAAGCTACTTCAGCTAGAAATGAATTCGCCGAAGCTGAAAGAGCAGTAAGAGATATAGAATCAGAGATACGAAATATTAGAGATTACTTAGAAAAAGATTTTGGACCAGAAGAAGAATTCGCAACTTTACAGGGTGAATGTTTTGAATATATTGATCATGAATATGTTTATAAATTATGCCCATTTGATAAAACTCTTCAAAAACCGAAGAGTGGTGCTGCTGAAACAAGATTAGGTGTATGGGGACATTGGAGTGGTCCTGAGGAAAATAAATATGAATCTATGGTGTACGATAAAGGTCAGTCTTGTTGGAATGGACCACAAAGGTCTACAAAAGTGAAAGTGGTGTGTGGTATCGAAAATAAAGTGACTTCAGTAACTGAACCAAATAGATGTGAATATTTATTTGAGTTTGTTACTCCAGCTGCTTGTCGGGAGATTGAACGGGATGTAGATGATTTACATGATGAATTATAATATGCATTTTGATACTTGTAAGATTTATATCTTTTGATATAACGTTAGATAATTTTTCTAGAAAAAATTACAGTAATTTTTCGAGATTTTGTGTAGGTTGTCATCATGTTATTTGTGCAGATTGTAAGACCAATAATTGTTATCAGTTGTGAATTTACCATTGAATAAAAAATCCTAGATAAAACTTATTTGACAAGACTTCGAATTTTGTTTTCACTTATGTTAAAGATAACCTGTCAATTTGACAATGACAACTGACGTCATAAATGTCAGTTTTTTTAAGGTGGCTAACCTGCATTTTTGTTTTGGAGGTGGCTTTTGAGTGTCTCTCAAATATCTGGCTCTTCACCAAGTTTCCAACAATATCATCATTACATTTGACTGTGATAAAGCATTTTTCTCATTCCACAATGTCTTCAAACTTGTCAATTCTAATTTTTTGTGCTTTTCTTGTAAGCGGCTTTTGCCATGATGAAGATGTTCATACAATCAAATATACGTCTGAGAATTTCGATCAGGAACTACCAAAGAAAAATCATTTTGTTATGTTCTATGCCCCATGGTGAGTTTACAATTTTTTTTTTTTTCTAATCACTAATAATATCTCAGGTGTGGTCACTGTCAAAGACTTCACCCAACATGGGAACAACTAGCAGAAATGCTTAATGAAGATGATAGCAACATAAAGATAGCAAAAGTTGATTGTACTACTGATAGTTCTATATGCTCAGATCATGATGTAACTGGTTATCCCACATTAAAATTCTTCAAAGTAGGATCAACTGAAGGTGTTAAGTTCAGAGGAACTAGAGATTTGCCAACTCTTACAACATTTATAAACGAACAACTGAGAGAGGTGACTCATAAAATAAACTGTTTGAATTTTTTGAAATGTTATTTTAGGGAGATGAAGGAGATGCCGAAGTTAAGCCACCACAGCCTGTTAGTGGCTTGGTAGAATTAAATGGAGATAACTTTGAAAAATATGTATCTACCGGGAAACACTTTATTAAGTTTTATGCACCATGGTGTGGGCATTGCCAGGTAGATTTTTCAATTTAATCCTCCCTTTTTGTTTTTAAAATTCTTTTAGAAATTGGCTCCAATCTGGGAAAATTTAGCAAAATCGTTAGAATTTGATTCAAGCATTTCTATTGCAAAACTAGACTGCACACAATACAGATCAATATGCAATCAATTTGAAGTGAAAGGATACCCAACTTTGCTATGGATTGAAGATGGGAAAAAGATTGATAAATATCAGGGTGATAGGTCCCATGAAGACCTCAAGTCTTACGTCAATAAGATGATGGGATCTGCTGAAATTCCAGCTGAAAGTGATAAACCCCAATCAGAAGAGAGTGCCGATGCTGTTGGTATCCTCACTGGTGATAATTTCAACCACGGAATTGAAAGTGGAATTACTTTTGTAAAATTTTTTGCACCATGGTGTGGACATTGCAAACGTTTAGCCCCAACTTGGGATGAGTTGGCTAAAAAGTTTGTAGGAAATGCTCATGTTAATATAGTTAAAGTTGATTGTACACTTGATGTTAACAAAGATTTGTGTAATGATCAAGAAGTAAGATGTTTATTAGATCCTACAAGTTTTTTAAAACATTCTTTTCCAGGTTGAAGGATTTCCAACTATTTACCTCTACAAAAATGGTAATAAAATATCTGAATATAGTGGAAGTAGAACTGTTGAAGATTTATACGATTTTGTTAAGCAGCATGTTGGACATGATGAACTTTAAATCAGTGCGTTTGAAGTGTTTTTTTATATATAAAATATCTTAGTCATTTTCTGGTACTGAAGTGTTGATACTTAACTTTGCGGGTTTTTTTTTGGAATAGTTACATGGTTACACTTTTTGTAGTTCGTACTTTCAACCCATCAGTCATTTTAATTTTGTTTTTTAATAAATTCTTACTTTTAAAATTTAATTAAGCGTCTTTGTATATTAAAAATAAAAATTCCTTTCTATTTGGATCAGGTCGTCACTCTTTTAAATATAGATAATAATATGTAGCCAAGACCTGTTTACTTCTTATTGAAATTAAAAATAAGTTGTTTTTAAGAGAAAACTATTTTTTTTTTGTTTCAATAATTGGAATACGTTTGGTCAGGATGTTTTTCGACATTTTTTATTACAGCTGCGTTCGTTTTTATAATATATATTACTAGAAATTTTTCAGTCTTATTAGTTATGACCCATTTGGCCGAAATTTTGAAACCAAATTTACAAAAATAAAGAGGCAGATCAAATGTGTGTAAATACATTAAACTGACAAAATCTAAATTTATTTTTTGAATTTTTCCTTAAAATTTTGATTCTTTGATCAGGATGATTTTCGACATTTCCCAACTGTCTCCACTGAAGCCCATTTTTATTTCAAAATTGCATTAATTTGGATAAAATTGCGATTATATATTGCTAATTTCATTTTAGTTGCATTATTGGTTATAAATAATTAATGCATTCCTTGCTTTCATAAAGAATATTAAAGGAGCTTACAGTTACAGTCTTATAAAATATTGTTATGTCAGTCCTTGACAAATAACCACATATTTTCAATGAATACTTTTTGCGAGAAAAGATTATTTATGGGATTCCGCGTAAAAAAAAAACAAGGAGTCTGTAAACGATACCCACCTGTTGGAGGGTGTATTCCAGTGACGTCAGAGGGTAATTTTGCTGGCAAGTTTATGAGATGGAAGCTGTTGGTCGCTATAGATACCCGCTGGAAGCTCTGGAAGGGGAAACAGAAAATTCACAATCCACCGCAGTAGATAACTTGTCGTGGTATCGTGTTGATATTATCCTGTGCTCTTCTCGGCATCGCTTATAATACACGTGTAGTAATACTAACAACAGAATTGGCAATATAGAAATATAGAAAAATTTAATTAACCTCTTCAAAATATCAAAACTCACTGATTAAAAAAATTAAACATTCATGGCTGTGTATGAATAAAACAATTATTCTCCTTGTTTATATAAACCAAAAATTTTAGATTGGAAGTTATAAAAATTCGATTATCGCTTTTGTGTCTCTTGCAACCAATTAGTACGTGTCATGTCAAATCCTTGTAATAAAAAGGATGCTTTGATCGTGAACATGTTTAATCATTGACTTTGGTGTCAGAAATCGTACGACTGAGCAAGTACTCACTCCACTTTGATCTTGACTGTAGACCCAAATTTCAGTATATTATCTAAACTAAATTAAATTCAAATCAAACTATAAAATATTCTTACAATAAGTAATGTCATGTTGTGAAGATCCAGCGTGTTCCCATGCTTTGGTTGCTGCAGCAACGAAAGAAGCTGTACGTTTAACTGATAAAGAAAGGGAAATTATCCTGGGAGTCCTTGGCCGCGACGAACAGTTAAGAAGAGATCAGCAATTAAGAGTTATGTAAGTTCGTGCAATTCAAACATTTAAATTAAAGAAAGTACCTAGGTATGATGTTTAATGGAACTAATTAAATTTCATCAGATTGATTGAAGAAGCAGGAAATGTCACAAATCCTGAACGTGATCAAATATATCGATTCTTTTGCTCTTTTTTCCTTTGAATCAACGTGACGAACGTGATTTCCTGCTTTTTTGTTAAATTATTGGTTGTATAAAAATTAATTTTGTAAGATATGAAATCAAAATCTATAATGTTTTCAAGAGAAATCGTAAATGATATTTTATATTTAGATTAAGGACTCATTTTTCTTTGCAAATGTTCTACTTAATAAAAATTGAAGTTAACTGACTAATCCGTGTATATATAAAAAATGAGAACAAGGTATAAATTATTATAATAGGTATAATAGTACAAGATATAAAAAAAATCTACAAAATATTCATTCAATATAGACAGATATAATTTGTAAATATTAACAGAGAATAGCAAAAAAGAACATTTTTTATGAAATTAATTAAATTTTTAGTAAATATTTACAGAAACAAACAGTCTTATCTAGAATTTTGAAATATAAATTAATCATTGTTTTTGATTACCTGCTATAATTTTAAAGTACTTTTTTTATTATCAAAAAAGTTAATTATTAATTATTCTCAATTTTGTATAATAGCTATAAATACTCTTTTTTATCATTTAATCAAAAAATAATTTTCTGAAATGTATCTAAGCAACTCTAGTTTATTTTTATCTGAACTTTTTTTATGATTTTTGACTCCTTTTTTATACTGAAATATTGCTAAATCTAAGGAAACAGAAAATAGTATTGATAAATCAAACTCTACACAAACAAAATAAAGAGATTTGTTCGCTGTAAATATTTAATAAGGCTTTTGCTAGCACAAAGAGCAAAGGGATTAGAATTCCTGCTACAGGAATCTCTATCAAAATTTTATTATTATACAGCATGTTCTATTACTATGAACTTTAACTTCAGTAGACATAGGTACTTGTCAGAACATCGATATGAAGTTTTAATTCATTTTTGGAATATCAGAGGATTCATTATTATTTCTTATGTAGATAATATCTATCAGTTTTTATACTTATATCCAATATTGATTCCTATGAATTTTTCATTGACTAAGTCCTACATCAAGTTGCGAAACAAACAAGGATTGCGTCTTTTTGGAAATTGCTTGCGGCTTATTTAGTATCTGGTTTGTTATTGAAGGGTTCTAAAATGTTTTATCTGAGTTTATAAATATAAACGTTCTAGATTCACAATATAGATTCAGATAAAAATAGATTTTTTTGGTATTTTGCTTATAGAAATATTCTGGAAAAACAGATAGTCTATAATGAAAATAATATTGTAATGAGTTGTCTGGAAACTGACTGTTTTAAATCTTAATTGACAAAATGAGGTTTGAAAAACTATTTAGGGAGCTGTTTGTCAAGTTTTCTGGTTAGAAATGTAAAATTGATTGATTGATATCATAAGCATAAAAAAATGTTATCTGTATTATCATTAAAACAATAAATAAAACAGAACAATTTTCATTTTTGTGTATTGTCATGGAGAAAAATGTGTACTGCTTCAAAAACATTTCCTATCATTCAATTTGCGGCTGACGTCTAATCTTGCAAAAAAGATAGTTACAGAAAAAAGAACTATTCAACAACTTTTAATGAAATCAGTTCAGTTCAATGTTTATTATATTTCTCCCATCTTTATTGTTTCGCACATTAAAATATGGGATTAATATCAGTATTTAATTAAAATTTCTCAATTATTCATGGTGTATGTAACAGAAGCATGTCTAGGAATCTGATCTATTTTCATGCACAGAGAACATAAACAAAGAAATTGCATAAATAAGAACAAAATGAGATAAAAATGTTCACATTATTTGTCGAGTAAGTACAATTACGATGTGTCAGGTTTTGCGGCATAATCAAATACAATAGCTTGGTAAAGTAGTTATTTTCTAACAATAAGTGCTGGCAAACGTTGACTGAACAAATTATTAATTATGTGGTGCTTTGAAAAACCGTTAGGTAGTTTTTTTTTTTATAAAAATTGCCGTACGTTACAGTTTACTGTGTCATTTTTATTAGATTATTCAAGAAATATTATGTTAATAGAATAATTTTAATTTATGTCTTTTTAATATGCAAAGCACTTATTTTATGGATAATCCACTAGTGCCTAATACATACTATTAATAAAATAATTTCAGTTTATGGTTTTGAGCAAAAAAAAATAATGTATGTTAAGAGAGGAATAAACTAAATTGAGGTTGGCTTACATACGTACTGCAGGAAGTGATAACGTGAGCTAATTAAATAGACAGGAAAATGTTTGATACTGTTATCATAAAAAATTGTTAAGAAAGTTGTAATAATTACCATAAATAAACATATGCAAAAAGTAAAATAAAACTTTTTTATTTCCTCTCTTTTCAGCATTCCATGTATTATCTCTGTGGTACTTTACTAGACTAACGATAAAATTTTAATTTACAGCATACAAAAGGGAAAGATTGAATACCGAAAAAAAGATAAGCTTGACAGTGCTTTGCAGTTGACATACTATTTTTGCGTTGAAAAGCAACTGGAAGAGGCGGCAGCGAGAAATTTCAATATTTTTTTATCCACACCTGTGCCACTTAACTGATTCACAAACAGAGAAAATCAACCACCCACTTTCTTTCACTTATTTCATAATTTATTAGGCTACATGAATTTCCCGAGTTGTTAAAATGTCCATTCCCAATTAATTTATAATATCAGAAATATTAAAGCACTCCACCTAAAGAATACGATAAATTGCAGAATTTTTTCTCAAATTTACAAATTTACATTATTCAATTACTTTGGGTGTAATTAAAAATAGTTATAAAAAGCATTATAGGCACTAATCAGACTTACATTTAAGTATCAATTTAATGGATTGATCGAGCTTATAATCACCAATTAAATATAATTATAGATAATGTAGTGGTGAAGTTTTGGTTCTAAAAATATTTTTCTACTCAAATAATCATAAAAATGAAAAAAATGTGGACAGCAGTTATTATTATTGTTTTCATATTTGTAGCAATGTGTTGCTTGATAAGAAGTCTTAAAATTTCAGAAATTTTCATGTTGTATTATAAATTTTGTTTTTACTGATCACAGTTTTTATCACTGAAAATCTGTGAAAATTTTAGAAATACAGATGCAGAATCCAATTTTTTTTACATGTTTTTCTATGAGAATATTAGAAATTCTGCCAAGAAATTCAACAATTTTTTATAATATATAATATTCTTTATAATTACTTGAAGGAATAATTATGAAATCTATTTTAGATATGCAACAAGTTTAATTAATAGTTTGTATTAACTAAAACCGCTTTTGTTGTCTATTCAACTAAATATAAAAATTTTCCTTATGCCTTGATATTTATTAAATAACTATTTGAAAAACTTTCAAATTTTTATAATTGTTATAATAAAGTATACCCGTAGTCTCAGTTACTCTAGGTCGATTCAAAAATTTTTTCTTGAATAATTTTCCAACAAAAAACTTTTTATTACTAATCATTAACTTCCTAATCTATAAAAATCTATCAAATGAAAAAATATCAGTTTTCAAAGGTGGCTTTAGACTAGTATTTCAAATTTGCATATCTATATGTTAGCTTTGAATGATAACACATTATTCAGAATGTTATAAAAATTATTTAACGTCCGAGTTTTTAATAATTCAAGACTCGACAAGTATCCATTTTTTAGTTAATTTTATTTATTTATTTATTTTTTAATCATAGGAATAAAGATAAAATTCAAAATGTTATTGTTAAGATATTCCATAAAAGCTCTGTTTGCATTTCTCCTCAAAACACTTTCAAAATTGTTTTAACTGATTCCATCCTTGATCTTGCTATTACTTTTACAGCAAAATCCGCCAATCTCTTCCTATATCCATAATCTTATCTCAAAGCTAACATCCTTTTATTTATCAAAAGCCTGAAAATCCAGCATGCACCACCTATCACCTGTTGCTTAAATTTTACCTTGTAAACTTGTCTCGAGAGTCGAATAACTGTTGTATAGCGCATGCGTACCTTTCCACACCTTGAGAGGAATTGTACAATCTCTTAGGCGAAGTATAGCTCGGGTATACAAAAGTGAAATCTTTCTAGGACCGGTCAGTTCCTAGTGACGATTTTTTTTTCACTAGTGCTTTTTTCCGGGGTTTTATCGATCGAGATGTAGTGCAGCTTTTGAAAAAAATGGGTGATTTATCGCATTATTGTTCATTCAAGAACTGTTTCCTTTGTGGAGGTTTGTTTGTGTGGGTTTGTGTCCTAACCAAGCAGTGATATTTCCACGAAGTCATACCGATCTAACAATAATACATAATTTTAAAGTCAAGTATTTTAAGGTTTAGAAAAATATATTAAAAAAAATAGAGGGTCTATGTAAAAAGCTACTGTACTGACATTTATAGAATTATTAAGTTCAATCAACATGACAAGTACTTTCAGAAGTATTAAGATAGAACATAATACATGAGTCTCTTTTACCGCAAAGGTCAATAACCGTGCAGGATAGGTGCAATAAAAGGAATACGATTAATCATATATCAATATTTACGGACTGCTAACTTCTAAGATAAAAGCGGAAAAAATTCAAAAATTAAAAATTAACGATCTTAGTAAATCTATTGTAAAAAAATAAATGTTGTTATAATGTTTCCATTGACCTTGTGTGTGGCGCCGATAATGCTGGAATTAATTATAAGCATTTAGCTAGTGATTTAATTAGAACAATACCGATATACATAAATATAATACTTATTGTTATCTTGATAGTTACATAATATAAATCTATCAATAGATCAACACATGAAATTGGAATAATTTGATTTGTTACTATTAATTTTAATTAAAATTGATATATGCTACCATATATCAGTACAAAGATTTATTATTATTTCAAGACAAAGTTCAGAGCAATTTATTAATTAAGTTAGTCAATAGCTGAGTGCCTATTCAGTTTAGATTGTTTTACTTTTACTGCACAAAGCTGTCTATTGAATACCGGTGCTATAGGAAATGCCTCGACTTTGAGTAATCTATTTACATTTTTTGCTACTTAAATTGGAAATAGAGTTCATATTTATTCTCTATAAGTACATACAAGGATTTCTTTTTTTAGTTTCTGTTATTTTGATGAAGTTTTTTATAAAAGGAAGTCTGAAAACTTCTTGAAAAAAATGAATAAAAATTATTGAAACGTCAATTTATCTATAATCTGCATCAAACATATTGGTTACAACAGGTCATAGACCTAATCTGTATTATTTGTGCCTTTAGGAATTGCTAAAATTGATAATCAAAATAACAAGAGCAAATCAGATGAATTTTGGCCTGTGGATAAAATATGACACATCTTCATAAGCGAATAAAGCACATATGTTGAGTTTAGAACTCTTATTTATTTTACTTTAGATATTCCATAAAGTTTGGGAACCACCAATCGTTTAAATTCTAACAAGATAATATGCAAAACTATATTTTTATGAGAAATTCTTCAGGTTATTTTGGAGCTTTTCGAGGAATAATTATGAAGCTGAAATTTAGTACCACTTATGAACAAAAGTATTTTTTCAAAATTTCATTTTTTTGTTAGCTAGATAAAACAAAAATTTAGCTTGAGATGTGAAACTTATTGACTTTTGCAATTTTTCCAGCACATCTACAAAAAAAAAAAATAACATTATGGGAATTTATTGAAATGGTCAACATCTGTTGTCTGTTTTTTCTTTTACTGCAGATTGTTGATGCTATTCCAGAAATGAAAAAAAAATGCACAATTTTTTTCTGTGAATTTATGAAGTCTTTTGCACATGTACAATTGCACTAACCTTCGAACAGCTTATTGAAAAAAAAATCCATTGACGTTTTAATTATCAAGCATCCGGTGCAGTTTACTGAAATGTTTAAAATGTGTGGCTCAGAAGATTTTTTTTTATAAATGTAATCGTATTTGAATTATATAATTTATCGTATCATCTACTATTATAACCTTATAATGGCAAACATTTCTGACTAATTATGAACAACATAATATTACTAGTAACTCCATAATGCGTTCGTTGCCTATAATTCGTTAGTTACGAAATCATAATACGTTAGATACCGACCAAACTAATAGGAAACTTGATCACTGAATTGTTCATATTTCCAGAAGTTGTCATTCATTACTGCCAAATACTTTATCAAAGTAACATAATTGTAGTTTTCCACTTTCTTTACTTTCTAAAGAAGCAACACAACACATTTTGGTAACAATTATGGGAGGGAATCTGCTATTTTCAAAATACTTGCGGAAAAATCTTTTATATAAAAAGTCAAACTTTGACAGAATTTAATTTACTTGACAGTTTAGAAGTGATGATACGATAAAGCTTTGAATATAACTCGAATATTAGCGGTTTAAACAATCTCAGAGGCTGTAGGTGATACTCGGCTAACGCCTCGTCACCTAGCAGCGTCCTCCATTATATTATAAATCGCATAATATTCTCGTTATATTAATAGCTATATTATTATTATTATTCAATTGTCTAATTGTCTCAATGTTTTCGATTACTGGACAGTGATTTAATTCAAACTTCACTCGTAACGTATTATTTGAACAAATTCAGAGAAGACAACGAATTGTCTCACTTAAATAAGTTATCTAAAAATTAAATGTCTTGTAAAAATTGAAAAAAAATGACTATTAATATCAAGCAGATTTAAGAATTACAGTTCAATTTTTTTTGTAAATTTTGAGTTACTTGCTAAAAAACTTTTCAAGTTATCATCTTTAGGTAGAGATTTGGAAAACCGTATACCCAATAATTTAATTTCATTAACTTAAAAAATAAATCTAAAATAATTCATTCAAGTACTAAATCTATGACTAATTTTGATTAAACAAATTAATGCTTTTCGCACTTTGCTATCAATTCTAGAATGTTATAAAAGTGAGTCTGATGCACAATTACATACAACCCGCCAAATGGTGTGTACAATCTCCTCGATAAAGCGAAATTCTGTGCTTGATTGACGAACCGTGAATTTTATAATAAAAATTATTATTTTTGTTGGTTGATTGAAACCGCAATGATTTTATTTTCAAATTAATAATAATTTACTTAATACTGTTTTGAAAATAAAAGTTAAAAATTTTTAGATTATTGATTAAAGTTCGTGAACGAGAACAAAGCTTTCTTCAGTTCAATACATTTTATTCTAATTTCATTTTTCAATACAGCTACTTGTGATTCTAAACCTTAATATACCTGACAGTTATTGTTGTTTGCAGTAAAATGATATACCCCAATGGATGGATATTTTAGTATAAGATCTCACGTTATGGTTGTGTAATTAATAAGTTAATGATTTAATTCATCCGTGTCGAATCTAATGGCTGCCATTGCCGCATTTTTTAACACCGACGATAATGGGTAAGTGTTGATAAGTTCATAAAAAAAAATAACGATTTCAATTTCAATAAAGTATAAACATTCCTATACATGTATCTGAACAATAGTAAGATTGATAACCATATAATATTTCTGTTAACTTCAAGGTTATTTTCAACGAAATAGTCAAGGTTTTGCACATGGGGTTACAGTACTTTCTTTATACCAAACTTTCTGGTGAGAAAATTATTCAAATGCCGATTAGGTTCAATGTTAAGAAATGTACATTATGGCTGAATCACTGAAATATTTCGTAATTTTAATAGTGATTATATATGATTAGTCATTCTATTATAACTTCTAGTACACTAATGTGAACTTGCTTTAATGTAAATGTATTTTACAAGCAATTTCCTCAATTGGAGTTTTTTATTATTATATATAATAATTAATACTATTAATTATAAATTCTATACGAATAGTGTTTGGCAATTTTATTTCAAAGCAAGTAATGGAATATTTTAAATTTTTTGGTTCTAAAATTGCACAAGTGAGGATTTTCGCAAAGAATAAAATTGTTTTAATTACTTTCTGTTTATGTAACAGTTGATATTAAATAAGTCATTAACTACTAACTCTAAATGTAATAAATCGATTAAAAAATTTCTTAAAAACATAAAATGAATTAAATGATTTTTGATTTCATACCACTGTTGATGTAAAAAATAATAAAATTTCCAATATGTATTTCAATTTCTGTTTTTCTAATTAGCAAAACACCTCTATATACACAAGCAATTTACATAGTGTGTGTAATTAATTGTCTGGAAACTCATTGATCTGTACTTTGTACATTATTTTTCTACTAATAAAACATTACAGAAAAATTGATAAAATAATCACTGTGCAAAAGCAAAATGTTTTTTAATTTAAATTTATTTTGATTTATGTTTAGATACAACTTATGTTTTGAGATATTTTTTTTTTGCATTATCGATTTTATTCAGTATGTAGGTATTATATTACTCGAAAAAATAATTCTCTTTTCATGTCTTCTATTTTTGACTGCCACATATCAATTAAATTGAATTAAATATTTTTTTCTTATTAGTTATATGAATTACTTAGCAATTATATACAGTTATTAACGTCATCTTTTATGATTTTCTCACGGAAACAGTATCTAATAATTGCACAGCTTCTCACCTCACTAAGTGAGCATTTTTGTTTTAAAAGCTAAATTACGATAATAAATAATTAGCGATGTTTTGAATTTGAATATAAAATAAGTACAAATCCATCAAATAAAATGTTTATCAAAGTGACAGCTTGATAGCTTTTTAAATTATGAACTAACTTTCATTTCGTGACTCCAAAACACCAAAGGTTTTTTATATTTTTTAAGTCATTAATGAAAAAATCAACAATAGCAAAAATTCTAAAATTTAGAATTTCAACTTGTAAGTGGGAGCTTTTATATAGCAAAGATACCGTGTTTTATTCGCTTTCCTCTTTTTTATCCTATCCTGAAAAACTCAGGTGCATCTCAGTTTCCAATTTGTTTTTTTTTTCTGAAAGACACAACATTTTTTTCTACTGCATGACAGGCGAAACAAATAAAATCCATTTAAGCCACTAACGACTTTCCTAAAAACTTCTACCATTTATCGTAAAACTTACTCGATTTTTAAAGAATCTTTTACATGGAGTAATTATTTTTTTCAGGCATCTCAAAGCCGAACTGCAGAATTTACGTCGTAAAGGAGCTTTGCGACCTTCGGCTGATTGGGATAGTACAGGACCAGATCCGGACAGATCATGCGGAAGATGTCGTGTTGAATTGGGTCGAGTTATCAACCGAGGAGCTTATTGTCGAGCTTGTAGACTCAAAGTATGCAAGGGATGTAGAGAATACTCATTAAGAACAACTGATTGGGTCTGCACTGTTTGTCATAAGCACATGTAAGTTGATGGTTATTTTTAATTTAACTTACCTTGTTACCTTTTTAAAATGTGAGTTAAAATCAATCAAGGCTGAATGGATTTAAACCAAAGCTTAGGCAATTGGTCCACCTACTCTTTGTCTTACTTCTAGCATATCCTAATTTGCCATTTCACGTGCCCACGTGTTAGAACGCTCGTTAATATTATAACGGACACATTGAATTTCTCTTTTCATTTGAAAGAGTCTAAAATCTAGTAGAAAATTGAGCTATCTAAAAAGGATACGGTTTTACTATTTCCTCAATTTTATTAAATAGAATAATTAACAAAAATTTGAAGTGAGAAATTGAAATTACATAAGACGTAATTAGAAACTGAATCTTACATAACTGTTGCTTCAATTAGTGTACCATTATTAAGAGGATGTCCGACAATTTAGAAAGAGAAACAATATTTTTTGTTCCTCTGAATATAATTGCTTTTATGTAAAGCGCAACTGAATGAGTTGCATTGTAAGATTAACGTGTGGAATATTTTACTAAATTTTTAATTCCTGTTCATAAGTCAGAATAATTATCGCTCTGAGATTTTCTTTATTATTGTACAGATAAAAAGCTTAAAAGGCGTTGATTTTCTATAACCTTTAGTTCTATAATATTGACATAATTTACACTTCATAGATAAGCGGTTTAATTTCTATTGCAATGGGCTTGATTTCTTGATTGCTTTGCTTACATTTTTTAAGAGTGTAATACATGTTGCGAAACTTATTGTTCACTATTGTAAACATTTTTTGTTTTGTATCTATGGACTATCCACTTACACTTCAAAAATTTATCTTAGAACTAAATTTAACTTTCGATACGAGATTAAATTCGTAGGACTCTATTAACTATTATATTTCATTTATTTTTCGACGTTCACTCCAAAGCTGGAGCCGTGTGGGCACAGAATTCATGTTTCCATGTTAGTTAAAACAACGTTTATTATTATTTTTACACTTTCATTTCAAGATTAAAAGAAATTATTTCATTGCTTTTATTAGTTTTAGGTCTTATTTTTAATTTTTATTAAAGTGGTTCCATTTTGATCTGCCTTGTTAAATCTCCTTTGCCGAAATTATTTAATACATGTTCTAGTTAAAGCTGTACATCGAGACTGATTTCATTGAATAATTAAGAATTGTTTTCGATTTATATGCAACATTTTACAATAACAAAAAAATGCTCGAAGAACAAATACTCTTCTATTGAGATAATAATTTGTATTAAGTTTTTTTTTTTTAATTATCTCTCAAAGAAACTGTCAACAACTGTTTCTTCCAATGCTTAGTTCTTTAATGCTTTTATCTAGAGACGATTTTTCCCATTGTCTTATCGATTGTAGGAAATAAAAAAAAAACAATTATATTTAATTCCGCTTTTTCTGCGAAGGATATTACACACTGCAAGTTATGACACATCTTGCTAAATGAAGACATTTAATACAGTTTGTCAATACTGTTACTTCATAAAAATGTGTATATTTTGAACAAATAATCAACAGCGAAGTTCATAGTAGTTTTATATCGTTACAAATATATAATAATTTTTATTTGAAATGTTTTTTGTCGTTTCATTATTCATAAAATCGTTTATTTATCATTTGTTGAGTAGCAGTTTTGAAGTATATGACTTTTTTCATCAAATTCTATTATTCTATATTTTATCTACAACAATTAAACAAATATTTTCTATCTATTTCGATAAAAGACAAGAAGACATTTCTCTGCATTCATGATTTACAAAGAATATTCTGTAACAAAAGTAAATGAAGATAAATGAAATCTTGTTTTAATTTCTCTTAAAATCTCAGATAATTACTTTGACTAATTAAATCTCTTATTCGTTTTTTTTTTGACTGAAATACGAAATCTGACTTATCCATCATAAATAATAATTAGTTATGATATTCTAACATTTTGCAAGGTGAATTCATTTGATAAATAAAAATTATTCTACTATTCTGAAAACATTGCCACTTATTTATAGATCGTATCTGAAGGACGCCACTTTGAGTTATCTTCAAAATCTTAAAAGTTGTTCACTCTAATAATAATGATTTCAAGATTTATATTATTTATACATTTTTGTTGATGAGTAAAATAAATGCAGAGTTATTATATCTATAGAAAACCATCTACTAAAGAAACATCGTAATAATCGATACCACCATATCCTTTGAGTGTGATTTCTGCCAAAGATGCTGGAGGTACTCCACCAGCACCATTGCATTCGACTTTATTCCCACAGTCCCCAGATTCACAATGGTTGCTGTCTAAGTTACCCAAATTCTTCCCCAGAATCGACCAGCTCAATTTTCTTCCGCTTGTAAAGTCACCTACAAATTACCTCTCATTAATACTGTTTATTGATTAAGAATAACTCCCCCATTATTAAGATGATTATGTTCTGGATTTCTTCAAATTCCAACCCGTACTAGTCCTGGTTCAGTATTTTTAAGTTCAATTTCAACAGCATAAGCTGAAACAATCAAAGCGAGAACTGCAGCGAATGTAAACATTTTGCTTCGTTTGTTGAAACGATACTATGCTACAGAGACTTTTATAGTAAAGTTTATCTTTACGCTTCTCTACGTATAGTTCGTGTAACGATTAAAGTGCTTTCCACGTAGCAGCAGTACAGTATTTTTCAGCTATGTTTTTGTTTTGATCAATGTGTTCAGCGTTAATGTTTTTGTACTGCATGTCTAATAATTTTTGAGAATTAGGGCCTAATGTGATTCGGTTGATAGAATGATAAATGTTCTGTGGGTTCTGAATTTATGATCATAGTCATACGTAAAATCCCTTTTAAGGGTGGCGTTCCGATATATTCCGGTTTCACCAGAAATTGACACCAACTTCGTTATTTTAAATGCAACACCCTCTATATTTTTACATTTCTTGTTTAATTTAAGCATCAGTTTATGTACCATATGTAACAATTTGAGTAAACCATTTTCAAGAATATTAAGATTTAAAGAAAAAGTATGGCTGTGCAAAGATCGCCATTATTCTAAATATCTCGAGCACAAAAGTATTTAGAGAGAAGCGGTTTTACACCTTCATTTTAGACATAACAGTTTATCTCTTAGACCTGATCATCTTATCAAATTTGATAAACTATCTTTTTATGGGGGCCTTAAACATGAGCAAGTTTAAACCTAACTAACTCGATTTAACTTAAAGCCAACAGTTTTTGAAAAAAATGCATTTTTTTGAATTTTTCAAAAAACTACATCATCAGGTTAGCCTTGATTGTTATTATTGATATAAACATGTTTACAAAAAGTTCTAGACTTCAAGTAAAAAATAATTAATAAATATGATAAATGTTTCTTGAAAATTTGAACAAAATTTCCTTCTGACATTATAATTTTATGCGAAATTTTTCTCTCTTCCATGAGAGATTTCTGTAGGAAGAACAATATCAAAATCAGCTATCTATTCACCATTTTTTGAATAAAGGCTGAAATGGATTTGTAAAATAGAAGAAAATACTGTTTTGAGGTAGATCCAGTTTATAAAACACAAATCTTGACGTTTAAATATCAGCAAAACATTCAATATCCCAAAATTATCAACAAACAGATTTTTACATAACATTATCATTCACAATATGCAATCATTGCGGAAGTCACTGGTTGGAAGTTAATTTCTAGAGATGGAAAAACTTGAATCTCTAGGTTTCTCAATTTATTGTCCATAGTTTCGATGTGTCTTGATGTTATCTTATAAAAAATAGAATTTAAGCTACAGTTATACTCTTCTTTTGGTGCAATTGATAAATAACAATAGTTAGTAATCACCAAGGCTAATGTGATGATGTGATTTTTTACAAATTTCGGAAAAACTTTTTTTTTAACTATTGTTAGTGCAACCTCACATCAATCGAAACGTAATTTTAAGTACTATGAGATGGTACCACAAAAATATTCCATTTAAGAAAATTGAGTTATTTAGGTTGGAAGTTCTTCTTGTTCAAGACTTCCATAAAAAGAGAGTTTTCCAAATTTGATAAGATGATCAGGTCTAAGCTTGAAATAAAGGTCTGAAACCGCACCTCTGTTAATGCTTTTGTGTTCTTCGAGATATTTAGAATAATGGCGGTCTCTGCACAGCCATATTTTTTCTTTAAATCTTGATTTTCTTGAAAATGGTTCTCTCAACGTGTCACTTATGGTACATAAAGTGATGCTTAAATTAAACAAGGAATTCAAAAATGTAAAAATATATAGAGTGTTGCATTTAAAATAACGAAGTTGGTGTCAATTTCCGGTATAACTGGAAGTGCACCATCTTTGAAAATATTTTTAAAACAACCCCAACAAAGATTCAAACAACTTTTGTTCAGAACAAATTTTCATATTCTCAACGGTTATCATGCTATGGAAGAATTACGCTGTGGTGTGTCCCCTGTATATGTTACAAGCCAATATATGACAAAACATGCCTCCGGTTTAATCAGAGTTTTCAACGAATGGAAGCAAATATCTTTTTGGAATAAAAAGTATTCAAAGAAGATATTTTTTTTCAGGGTATGAGGATACTTTAATCTCTAATATAAATTCTGCTTTATTTATATAGATGACTAAAACTTACGTAAAAAATTGCATCCGAATAACACTTAATTGAACTCAATTTTCTCATGATCTATTTACTTATTCGTAATAAAAAATACCTTAGACCCTGGTCCTTGATATAAAAACTATATATTCAAAAAATTGCTTAATTTAGTCTTTGGTTTTTGCAAAACTTAGACTAGAATTATGAACATGATGGCCCTAAATGAAATCATCGCTTACTAAAATTGACCTATATATCAGCAAAGCAGAATAATTCTCTCTAAGGATATACTTCAAGTTTGAACCGAAACAATTATTTGATATGATAACAGGTTGTTACTCAAAGCTTTTAAAGTGCTTTTCAAGTAGCAACAGTACAATATTTCTCAGCAAAATTTTTATTTTGATCAGTATGTTCATAGATACATGTTTTTGTATGATAATTCATAGAATTATATACAAGGTGTAACAAAAAAATTTGGACAAAAAGCAACCCGAGATTTTCCAAGTCAAAATAGAGCTAACTGATACAATTTACCTATATTCTAAGTTACACCATTTGAAAGTTAGAGAGCCCCAAAGATTGAAGAGTATTCTTGTTTTTCTACAATTAATTTGTTTTGTACCGATCGATTTCACCGATATTAAGTATAATACTATCCAAGGTACAAATTATTTTTATTATAATGCTATTTTAAATTAATTATTTATCCACTAACAACTTAACAGAATTTTATGCGTATTTTTGGTACATGTTATCCGATTGTCGTCATAATGTTTTTATTTTGAATTTTTATTATTTTTATGAGAAAACTTAAGGCATTTTCTCTCAAATGTAAACTATGTAGCCGTACAATAATAACCTGACAATTAAATACTAGCTGCCAAACAAACAAAATTGTCAAACTGGTACCTTTGACACGACCACTTAAACTAAGCCAGATACAAAAATTTCAGAAGAAGTAAAACCTATTCAAAAATAATAAATATTCAAAATGAAAGAATAATTACAACTGGATAACTAAAATTCTGTTAAATTGTTAGAAGATAAGTACTTTACAGCAATATTAAAATAAAAATAACTACACCAAAATTTGTAACTTAGATAAAGAAATGTTTGTACTAAATTTCATGAAATTGATCGGTCCAAAACAAAGTTATTGGAGAAAAAAAAAATAGTTTTTGAACTTAAGGGCCCTCTAACTTTCAAATGGTGCAACTTTTGATATAAGTATGTTGTGTCAGTTCGCTCTATTTTGACTTGACTTTTTTTCCCCATCTTTTTGTTACACCCTGTATAATATTATAACAACAGATGTAAATAATTTTCTATTGATGTTTAATATTTTTTACATCAAATGTTTTCTGGGTTTTTCAGATCATAGAAAGAATCGAAAAAACACAATTTCAGATGATTCAATTTCCACCAATATTCGAGTTGGTTTTGAAATCGCTCTCAGGTGTTGAACCATTTAAGAAAAATCGGTATACTGTTTTTATGTGCTTATCTTCAAAAACCAACAAATCCATTTGGGTACATTTAATACACACACCTCCACATCCTTAAAACCAAATCCATTTGCGATTCATATATCTCTTGGATTTAAAAAATAAGAAATCAAAATTATTTCGTTCATAAAATATGATAAGGTTGCTATTTACTTAGAATTCTGCTGTTGTTTTTCATAAGCTATAAAAGGCGAGCACATATTTACAGTTCTCTCTAGAGATTTTTGCTCTTATGTGAACTCTTTAGTGTGTCTTGTAATATTAATTTGCATTCTTGACGCTTTGAAACATCTGAAGGGTGGCGTTCCACGAAAATGCAGTCTTATTCACTTTACTTTGACTTATTTTCCTTCGCAGACTATTACAGAGTTATGAGGAGTTTGCTAAATAGGTTAAGTGCTTCAATGAGAATTTACTAAGCTTAGAGTTTTGATACTTGGTTGTATTTTTATATTTAATATTTAAATTTTTCATATGTGGTTGCAACGTAGAAGCTTTTTGATGTATCCTTAATCTGGAATTTTATTTCGTTCAGCTCTGTGGCCATTTATGCATTATTTAATATCACGCTTAAAAGTTTTATTTATTTATTGTTTCTCTTTATTACGTGAAGTGCTTAAGAGCGCTATTAGATTTGAGCATTCTGCTTTTGAAATGTTGAATAAACTCGTATGAAAATTCACTCGAGTGAAATCATATTGACTAAAGAGAATGATGTTTTATTCTTTATTAATTTTATTATTGTATAAAGATGTGTTCATTTTTGCAGGGAAATTCAAGCAGCATCAGGCGAGTGGATGAACGAGTTCGTGCGAAGACCCAGTAGGAGACGAGACAACAGGGTTTATGTACCTGCTGCTGACATCATCAAGCGAACAATAAGACGGTCATGGACTATCTCAAGTTAGTAAAATTAAATTTTTATTAGCAAAAATATCAATAATTTTGTATTTGTATTTAATTGAAACAAAATATCAAATAAAAATATTGTAATTACTTGATGATACTTGAATCATTATTTAAGTGAGCTTAACTTTTAATCTGGACACATGTAATATAGTTTTTGATTGATTATAGAAACTCATAGCAACAATGTTCTGCTAATTTTTCAGAGATTGGAAAGTAAAAGGTAATACTTAAATTATTGCTATCAGGCCTTAGTTATAAGTATAGAAACTAAAAGTCACGGAGCGTTTTACTCATCTTCTTATTATCCATGCTAAGTAACAAATAATTCTAGTTAGTATATTTATATATTATGTTTATTTCTCAAATGTGTTTTCCTATTCCATACACACAATTTTGAAAAGCTAGAAGCTGTATCTGTTTATAGTTAGCAACAAATATAATTATGTTAGATAAGAAACAATTTGGAGCCACTCAAATTTTAATTGCTTATGTCGAAAGAAAATGGAGCACTTTCTGTAATTGCGTCTCGGCTCAAGTACTAACTTAATTGTACTAAAATGAAAACAAGAACTGAAATTTTGATAACATTTTTTCAACAATATACAGCCTTAAATATTTTTAGTCTTGGTGCATCATTAGGCAAATTTTCATTATACTGCCTTTGATTGACGTTTTATTAATTTGAGACCAATTGCTTTAAGTTTTGAAGTCTGATAAATAATTCTTTTCATTTTAGACCCGACCCCGCGATGGAATGTCGTACGAGGTTCTCCCGAGCTGCGTCCTTATAACAGCCTACCCAGAGGTCAAGACATCAACAATTATCCATCATTAGTTTTACATAAAACTAATAATCAACCGCAAGACCAACTCGATGAAAGCAACGTTTCTCTTTCAAGATTACATTCAACATGTCGCCGGACTCAGTCCGAAGACGTTTATAACGAAAGAGCGAATTCAATTCAGAAATCTAACACGCAGTCTGATTCTTCTGAAAACTCAACCAAACGCCCAATACGCGTAAATCCTTTAATGCGTTTAGGAGAGAATAAACAAACATCACCAAAATCAAACAAATCTTCACCTCGTCGAAAATCTCAACAGATAAAAAATGAAACGTCGGAGAATCTAGAAAAACACGTCAAAAATGAAGTAGAGAGTGTTAAGGATGTCGTAAAAAATGTAGAGAAACGTGTTAGCTTTGACAGTAACATTGCTAGTGATTCTAAAGGTCAGAAGAAAAATTCTCTTAGTCCGAAGATGAAAAGAAATGATCAGAATGAGGAGAATGCAACTCCGGAAGTCCATTTTGCGAAGGAAGAAACTACACCGGTAGAACTTTGTGATATTGAGCCGTTGAGTGGCACTGTTTTCCGGAAAGTAACAGTTCGACGAAGACGTCAAGATATGAGGAAAATACCGACAGTTGATACAGGTGAGTCGATTTTCAGTCTGTTTTGTTTTCTACATTCTTTTATTTAAATGAATAAACAAAGCAGTTTCCTGGTGTAGGACGTGGTTAAACAATAGAAACTTTATAATTAGGTGTACAAGGGTGGGATGTTGGGGACAAACGCATTGTTATTTTAAGATAAAACATCGCTTCTATGTTTGCACATGGCCAATGTTTCATTCTATTGTAGCTTCTTGTTTACTAACATTTTCAATAACAGTTAAATTTAATCTATAGTTTTTCAATTCTAACTTGAAACAGATTTTTAAAATCGTCAATGACAGCATATCACAATGTTAAATGGTTATTATATAACAGTAAAACAGTATGTTGCATTTTTATAATAAACATTTTTGCAGCTACAATTAAAAAAATTATAAATCAGGAACTATTTATTCTGTGTAGTTAGGAAACTATTTATTTATTATTAGATGATGTTTTCAACTTATATAACTAAAACAACCGACTGTATTGATGGTTGCGCACTTTACGTTATTAGAAATTATTTGCTTATGCTTATACAAAACTGTCTAATTCATAGAAGAGGATTAAAATTATCACAAATTATTGTACAATTCATTTTCAAATTATATCCTGTTTTAGTCCCAGATAAACAATTTTTTTGTGTGTGTTATAAATAATTATTTTCTTCACTTAGAGAAATAAGCGAAATTTTGTAGAACAGAACAACAGTAATTATTATTATTTCTCACAATTAAATTATGAAATTCAGCAAACTTTATAGTACATTGTTAAATGTAAATAAACTGTAGTTATTTTGCACTAGTAATCTGTTTAAGGATATCGTAAACACGATAGAGTATTATTTTAGTATCGGCTTTTTGAGCGAAAGATAATAACTGCGAAATGAATCATCCTAACTTTCATGTTGAAGATAATAATCGAAATTTATTTACAACGCTCTTAGTTCTGAAGCAAAAAATGTTTTATATTCCCAATTAAGTTAGGTAGCTTCAACATTTTTATAATTTTACCTATACAAGTGCTTTTCATAAAATAATTTACTTCTGTATGTATAACAAGATTCAGAAAGAAAACTTAAATAATCAATGAGAAGTATGCTTACTCAATCAATCATTTCTAAAGTTTGTTACAATGACCTGAATAAATAGAATAAAAAATGCAAAAATTGTAGCAAAAATTTATGTTTATAAGTAAACATGAAGCAAATTGTTTTAAACACACCTTTATTTGGAATATATCTTTCAAAATAAATACATTTAAGTAGTAGATACTATTGTAGATTCAAGCTAGGGAAGATAAGATTGCATATTTTTGAAAACAAAAAGTGATAGAATTTATACTTGAAAGTTCAATTTTAAATATCACAGAATTGTTCACTTAAATGGGATATACTTATTTTTTGCGTTCATTTCAAACAAAACAAACATGTCAACATAAAGTTCAATTTAAGTAAAAGTAATAATGCATTTTGTCAAACAAAAGTTGAATCAAATGCTGTAAAAGTTAGACTGGGTTAACTGTTTAGAACCACCTACATTTGACATAGAAATCGAAATTATACCAAAATTACTTAAGTTATCAGCTTTTTGATATTATTCTTACCTATTGTTTTCTTTTTGAATTGAACATTATTATAATCTGATAAAAAATCAGATATGATTAACAAATATTGAATTTTATTTTGAAACATAGACCATTATCTAATCTTTGTTTATTTAATATTAAAGCTACCAAAATATATTTAGTTTGAATTTCGGCTGTATTTACTTTAATAGTCTCTTAGTCTCTTTAATAGACTCTTAACATATTGTTTACATTTTTTTATCTTAAAGACTGAAAAATATGATGAATTTTTGCCAAAAATCAATAGAAAATTCACGACTGATTATTTTCAGGATTATAAATTTTTAAATTGTGGTTTCTGTCTAATAACTTTCCTACTGCAGGCATGTTTATTTATTCTTACTTGTAGATATTCATCTTTCATAACATTTTCGTAACTAAGGTGACAGAGCTTGTAATAGTTGCTTTGTAGTTGTTTATTTCTCAGTCAATAAATAATCGATGTAGATGGAATCATCAGTTAGTAACGCATCTAAAAAATATATCAGCGTAACATTATGGAGGTGTTTGGTGCTGGCTATCTGCATATGTCCATAACAATCGCCCATGTTTAAGTGGGCGCTCAGGTCTTTCGTTTGTGGTGGAGGAGGCTGGCGACTCCAAACCGTAGCATGTATTCTCAGTATGTGTATCGTGTTCAGGTTGGCGCAGAGGTCCCGACAGCGACCTTTTCGACATCTTTCTCCCCGAAGGTGACGATTATAAATTAGTATTCATCAGTTCGGATAGTTCGTCAAAAGAGGAGGATATTGACGATAACGACAGTTCTTCGACTGCTTCTAGTTTTCCTATTGACGAGTGTGACTGGGATTATTTTGAACCTGGAAGCGGCGCGCGGCCCGTATTGAATTACGGGTCGCCGTTTGGATCACCGCGCGTATATCGCCGCTCCCGCGAATCTGACACATTCACTGACGAAGACGCAGCTTCTGACGGATCTGCACGACCACGCGATGACGATTTGTTGGAGTTACGTGGAGAACGCGCTATGGAGGAAGTAGCTTTACAATGCGTACACCAGCCAGAGGGCGAAACGCCTCAAAAACAACCGTGTCAAAGTTGTGGCGCACCCACGCAATATATTCCTATTCCTGTTCCTGTACCAATTCCTTTTCCTGTACCGTGGACACCTCAGGAGGCGCTAGTCAGCGTCAGCCCCAGAGTTTGCCTTATGCCGCGCCATCTACTAGCTTACATGAGTCAGGCCCTTATCTGGCCCCTGATAAACGCAGGTGAGTCCGGTCCGCTGCACTCTACTCTTCGCAGCGAAAGCGGTGCCAGTATGCCGGCGGTGTCCGAAGCAGCGGCTTCGAATGAAGATAGAAACAATGATGTGTGGGGACATGTCGAAGCGGAAACGAAATTTATTTCATCTTCAGATTCTTCCGAAGACAGTGATAGTAGTAACGATGAGGGTAAACCACGTGTGAGTCGTGTTTATAATGTGAATGGGGGAAGTAGTCGCGAAAGTGACGATGCTTTACCTAGCAGTAACGTAACGAGTGATTGCGATGAAGACGGACGACATTCTCACAGTTCTTTCCGAGAGGATGATGATTTGTCTTCGTCCGGATCTGACGACACTGACAGTGATGACACCGGAACTGTGGCAGATCAAAAAACAAAACGTTTTTCGCGGACTTTTGTCGTCAATAAAAACGTATCTTCTTCATCGAATGATAGTTCCTCTAGCAGTAATTCGGATACGTCCGATAATGATACTGACACGGAAATGGATTGTACAGTGATTCTGACCAACATTAAACAGTTGAATGAAGATGTAGTTTACGAAACTAACGGCGAAAACGTCACGAAGAACCAGATAGGCAATAACTCAAATGACTGTGATAATAATGTGAAAAATGATAAGGAGGAACAACTGATGGTTCGTAATAAGAGCGGGATGCCTCCCACCGAATGCGAGTATGTGTCGTCAAGTCCAGGGCTGTCGGACGTTAGTGCAGAATCTCTCAACTCTAGCGACGTAGAGCAAGCGAGAGGCTATAACGAGGACGTCGCCGAAGAGACGAAAGTTTCCAAGTCGGAAGCGCTGTCAGACAATGACCACATCGGTGAATGGCAAGGCGATGGAAGCGGTGCGGGGATTCGGTCTACTGAAGCCGTTAACGTAGTGGGGGAGTCGGTGAACACGCGCGGTGACGGTGAGCGGGCAGGTGCGCTAGTCACAGGAGAACCGGACGTTTGTACGTCACGTCATGCCGCTCGCTACACTAGCCTCGTCATGATAACTCAGGAACCCGCCCCCAACTACCAGCAGGTGAGCGTCGTTACGTCCGATACCACTACCCTCGTGCCTGATAATGATGTCATCGTTAGACATACGAACTGGCAAGAGAAAAATGAAGATATTGGCGGCGGACGACCAGCTGGTAAGTGACATCTACTCATCATTTACGTCTGACTAACACACACTTGTTGTTCTAACCAATTTGAAAACAAAGAAATCGTCATGCTGGTTTGCAATGTAGTCAGTCACGCTTTTGCTTCCAGATAATCAGAACCAACATGGTGAGAGCGTTACGGTGATAACTGGAGGCGAGACTCTTTCGGCGTTTGAAGAGGGTCTTGCGGATGACGATTCGTGGGTAGAAAATTTAAGTCACGACGAGGATGATTACGACACGAATTCACCAACAGATGATTCAACATCCGGAGAAGAAGTCACTTTAACATGTTCGGCAGCTATCGATCAAGAAGACGAATTGAGGGGGTATCATCGATCAGCAATTGATTTTACTTTACATACGATTGTCGAAGAAAGTTGCGAAGAAAGCGAAGTAGAGCAATCTTTAACTAATAAAGAACAAAAACCTAATTTATCCACAGATTTAGAAAAGTACTTCTTTTTCCGATTAGGAGATGGAACGCAGCCAATTAATTCTAATCGCGAAGATGCATTCTCTGAAACAAGCAGTATTTGTAGCGAAGGTTTAGATTCATTAGGAGGATCTGAAGAGCCTCAACAACAGAGTGAAAATTCTGATTTAGCTGAATTAGCATCTTCTCGTTTGGAGAAATACTTTTTACATGGTTTTATGGGTTTCACAGCTGAGCGAAGGGATTCTGATGGTAGTGTAGGAAGCGATAGCGAAGGAAGACCGAGTCCCGAGCAAAGACGTAAAAAACTCGTAAGAGCTCGTGGTACGGGCAGATCTCACTCATCCTCTTTGGATAATTTATTAGCTAATCCAGATTTAGCGGGAAACGATCAACCAAATGAAGTACAAAACTCTGAAAATCCGCCCAGTTCTGATTCAGACACTTACGATGAATCGAATAATTTTGAAAAATCAGACGGGCAGTTCGATACCGTGAAACGAAAGAAAAATAAAAAACAGAAGAACTCGAATGCTATTGACGAATCCAAAGCTCTGGAAACGACACATGAATTGAATGAATTGGAAAATGAGTCTGAAGAAGATGAAGAAGGTCACAAAACGCCACAACCTGAAATTCTGCCAATTCCATCTAATTTAACAACCAATAAAAATCAGCAAAGCAGAGACAGTGGATTTATCGGCAGCTGTGATGATTTATTGAAAGAACAGCGGGAAAATATCACTCCAGATTTATCTAATAATAAAAACGAGCTAAGGTTGGAATTGGAAAACATAACAGAGGAGAAGAAAAATGATGGCAAATATGCATCTTTTTCAACGCCTCCAGCGACTTCGTTAACAAGAAAGGATAGTTTCAACAACTGGAGTTCGGATGAAGAGACAAACTTAATGATGTGTAAAATGAGACAGTTCTTTAAAACAATGGTGGCCAATTCGCAGTGTAATCCGTCTTCCAAACCAACAACCCCTACGTTAAATTCCCGAACTTCTCCAAAACCAGTTCCTAGTCCGCGAGTGAAAAATCGGTGTAAACCGCCACAGTTAGTGTATTTTGAAAATGAATTAACGAGACTTATGAAGACCGTTCCTGGAATACGGGATGATCAAGTTCGCGAGATTGTAGAGTATTTGAGTAGTGAAGACACTTGGAGTGATTCTTATGATTCGTCCGATTATACGAGCTCAGATTTAGAGGGGACTACAACGAAATCAGCCTTACAACAACAAATTTCAGATAGTTGTAAACAAATTATTAATAAATTCGACAACAGAGTTGAGGATGATGACGGTGATGGTAGAATCGTGGATGAGTCACAAGGATTAAATCGTGAGACTGCTTTTGTATACCAAAAATTGGTGGCGTCATTTGAAAAAATGGCAACTGGTGATAACACAGACAATAAAATTTCTTGTGTCCCACATAACTCACCACCTCTCATTGCCAAGGTTATGCATCATATAGGAAGTAGGCTAGTCGCCTTGATGCACGAAGTATCGAGTGGAGAAAGTCATGCAAGCAATAGTCCCAAAACAAAACATTATCATCGACGACTTCAGCAAAAATTATCATCAGCATCTACCACAACAACAGAAGATGACGACAGCACATCTGATAGCAACCTTCCAGATGGTTTAGGAAATTTTGAAGAAACCATCCCTCCATATAATCTTTTACCAAGAAGTAGATCCCATGATCTTCTCGTAGGAGAATCAAAAATTCACCATCAATCTAGCAGTGGAGTGTCTGATATAGTCGAAGAACGTGAAATTAGTGACTGTGAAAGATTTAGTTGGCGTGGTAGCTTCGAATCAGCTCTATTAGCAACTGATTCTCGTAACAAATTATCTCTTCTTGGAGGAGAAGGATCAGCTTCAGCTTCCGCTTTAGCCATCGCTGCGAAACGTCGTTCAGCTGGTGATCTTCTCTTCGCCCATAAAAGCTTAAGTAGAGAACAATTAGACAGAGTGCGCAGTTGTGGTAGTATAGGTGGTGCTAATAGTGAAGACAAATTGTGGGTGACTTCATCCACTCGACCTACTAGAAGGCGGTCTAGTGTTCCAGATGCTACTTGCGGGTCGGGCGGTTCCGCGGATGGTGAAGAAGATGATGAAGATGAAGATATGGAAAGCAGATCGACATTACCAAGAAGTTTACAAAGCGGTGCTGCAACTACCAATTCTTTACCGCGTCTTCCAACAAATACACCACCATCTAGTATGCAAAAAGCGCAAAGCATGTATCATTTTCTTCCACCTAATGCCAAAAGTGCTAGGTATAGACCACCTGGATTCAGTAGGCTTATCACCACGGTTCCTAAACGCGCTGTTTCCGCTCCAGGGTTACAACCAACACACCAACGACGCGGTCGACGATCTCAACAACATAATGTTCCTAGTGGTGAGTCAGTTATTGGCGTTGTTTGTTTTGTCACGAATTCAGTACACTCAATAAGTTGAGCGGAAAATAGTTTCGGCGGTTAAGGGAAATAATGAAACGGCCCATAAACCAAATGTTACACAATTGTTACGTTCGATTTTTCAAAATAGCGGAAAGAAATCTTTTTTCATACTTTTAAATTTCTCAGTTGCGGAATTTGCAAAGTTAATGATTTCTTGAAATCGAATGTTTATGTATAAAAAAAAACGCGCAATTAAGTATACAATTTTTTTAGCTGTACTTTATTTCTTGAAATTAATTTTTTTTAATGTTTTTTAATATCGAATTTTTTAATATATTGTCTCGATCTTTCAAAATATAATTTTGAGTTATGACACAATTCAACAGTTCTCCATTTTTTTTGTATTGTCGTTAATGTTGTGCAAGCAAACACAACGTCTTTGAAATTTAAATAATATAAATCATTCCTACAATTTCCCTATTTATTATGTATTGAAAAAATATTTTTCCCGAAGCTCAACTTGCATTAATACTTCTCATAATATTTCACGTATATGAATAATTTATATGTTGTTATAATTAAACTTTTGTTAATACATATATCGTTTTAAAATTAATTCATTAATTTGTTCCATATTCAAATGCAAATTCATTCCAAAATAAGAACAATAGAATATTTTACAACCTTGACAGTCATGTTGAAAATAAATGAAGATGCTGTACATAAATCTTCCATTTTCAAATAAATAATAGAAAACTAAGTTAGTAATTTGATAGAGTGTCACAAACACGTCAGATAGTCATCAGACATAACAAGAGTTAAATTTTGCTTACACACTGCAGATATGATTTTATCTTCTGCTGCTATAATGTAATATAACATGCTACAAAAGGTACTAAAAAATTAAATTACACATGCAAACTAGTTAATTCTGTGTGTGTTTCCCAGGTGAAACTCATACAGAAAATTTTATAAAGTATTTAACAAAAACTGTAAACTTGGCGTTTTTTAACCGGTATTACACCATACAGATTGTGCACCATGGTTCCGCTACTTCTCTGAATATCATCAATGTATTCCGGTGCTACAAATTTTCCTCTATTGTTTGAAACGCAGTGCAAAGTCGTACCATTGGGTTTATATGGACAAGAACAATTAAAAACGAACAACTTCGGGGTCAACGCTTGAAATGTCAGCTTGCTGTAATGTATTGTGAAAGTACAACTTTACTCATTCGGTTTTATTTATGTATGTGACTTTTAAACAAAATAACATTTTACATTTTCGGTTTTTAGTTACCTTTTTGTTGTCATTTATTTAGTATTGGCCATCATTCTTGACTTTGAATTCTTGGCAATAAGTGAAGGTTCGCTTTTAAAATAGAGAATTAGTTGTTGTTTTTTGAAAGACTGTGGCACATTTATTGGGTCGAGTACCTTTTTTCCACCCACTGATTTGATCAAATTGGTATCGATTATCTAATTGGCTTTTCCCAAAGACTGAACTTTTTAATGATATAAAGTTATTTCAAACGGAGTAATGTACAGTTTTTCAGAGAGAATAATTACAAAACTTGTTTTTAACAAACAGTTTAAGTTTTAACCTTACGACAGTGTAAGTTCAAGGTTCATTAACAAAATTTTCTTAGGATTTGTACCATTTAAATATGACACGTAATCATACACTTAAAAAAAAACAAAATCTGGTTTTTTTGAGCATTTATTTTTTAAGTGGGAATTGTTGTTAAGTGCTAAATTATTCAAAAACTTCTTGCCTGTTTGAATAATAAAAAATAAAATATTGAACTGAATAATGTGTTGATAGTACGATTGTTTAACGGTACTTACGTGATAACGTGACAAGTTTCATGGTCACAATGTCTATACTGTTGTATAGAAATTATATAATTGATTTCAAATCAGCAAATATCGAAAATAAATTCAATATGTACAAATTTTCAAGTCCTTGACCCGGATGCACATTAATTTTGTGCTTAATCTTTGTAATTCCATAGACGACTTTCACTTAACTGCTAGTTTTGCAGTTTTCTTGTTCTAGTTCTAACAATGTAGAGTAAACGGATGTTAAAAGAGTAATATTCCTCTCGGACGCATCGCATAAGGCAAACGCTTCAACGAGCTATTGATATGTCTATAATATCAGTTTAATAAAATTAATTGTCTGGAACACGTAAATACTGTATTTTACACGTAAGTTCTAATAAAAGAAGAAAATAATGTTAGTCGAAGTACATGGAAATGTGATACCCAAAGTAAAACTTTCTCATCTACTTAAGAGATAGCTATAGTTAATTGGCTCTCAATCTGAAGGTTTTATTAGGTATTGTCCCAAATTTATTGCGAAATAGGACATCCGCCTAATTACGGCTGAGACGTGGAAAAAGTTTCGTAATCTGTTTCGTAAATAAAGCCCACAATGAATAAATGCTTTTTCATATTTTTTCAATAAAGTTGCGAGTCGTATTAAGAAATTAAAATTGGACACCGCTTTTCTTCTGCAGCTATATGTCAAAACACTTGTAAGTTTTCAAAAGCTGCTTGAGGGTTTTCTTTTCAAACAACTTCTGTCGGTAGCAAATTACGTCTTAAGATCAGTTTCAAGCATTTTAATCTATCTGGATTAAACAAATTAGTCCAGTTTCCTGCTGAACTCTATCTTACACATCTGCGTCTCAGAATACAAACAATTTTTCTGAGCCACTAGTGAATTATTATGGGAAATTGCACAGAAATAGTGGATTTATCGCATAATTAATGTAATTTTATCTTTATTGGCTCTACTTCTATGAACCAATGCAGGATGCCGTTTGTTCTCAAGACAGTTATTTGCTTAGTTGTTCGCAACTCAGTTATGATACTTTAAAAACTACTAATGTACACATAAATCAATATAATGCATGTTAGTTTGTGGAAATATGGACATAAATGCATTAGTTTTCCGCTCTAAATGTTAAATTTTTCATTAATTGGCGATATATGCATAAAAATAAAGAGAAAGCGTAAAGTTTTTGAAATGAATTAGGAAATTGAATGAAAAACAGATTATTTTTTATTATTAGCTTATTCCATCTTTGTTTTAAAGCTTTACCTTTTTTATAAGTAAATTGTTGTTTTTGAATTCCACCTAAGAAATTATCATTCTAACTCAAAGGTTGCCGAAAACAGTTAAAATTCGCTCTGATATTTGGAGCGTATCAAACAGTAAATTGTCATTAACGGCAATAGAATAATTGTTCTTCAATAACTGTAATAAAAGTAAAACTATGAACAATGATGACTGAAAAAAACTGTTTTTATTTATATTTGAAGCTCCAAAAAAATAACTACGACGTTCATTAAAATTATCTATGGTCGGTGACTTGGTATGAAGCCAGCAAATTTTCAAAACTAATTGTCATAAATATTTTTTTAATAAAAGATTTGGAGCATTGTGATAAGATCTTATCTTACTTGCGTCACGACTGGAAATGTATCTGATCCTATTAAAAAAATTGTTCAATTTATATTCGATATGACAAAGGATGTTCCAAAGCATCTTCATTTTAAGCAGAGTTATTGACCTACTTTTATGACTATTTTCATACTACCGTCTACGTTATCACCGGAAATTTTACCGGAATTTTGTAATCTGAAATTGCTTTTAATTAACTCACTCAGTTGTTTTTAGTTGTTTTAATTATACTGATCGCTATTAAGGCTAAGACATGGTGCGTTTAGTTGGTTACAAGGTGAAAGATGATTCAACTTATTCTACGTTCAGTAACAAAAACAATGAAAAACTTGGGAAACTCAATGAGAATAAATCGATTAGCAATTTAAGTTGGTCATGTTGTAATTGTTGCGAATTTGGCTCTCAGGAAACTATTTCAGACGATATCGATTTTTGTGTGACGAAATACACTCAGGTATTTAGGGCTTTTCAAAATGTAAATAGGAATTAACTTTTATTCAGGATTCACAACTGGCTCAGTCTACACCTAAACAACATTTTTATGACACTTTTCGCTTATTTGGAATGAAGCAAAGAACTGAAAGTAAAATTGTCCGTGAATTAAATAACGATCTTGAAGTTGACAATGCGGAGGGAAGGGAAACGGTGATTTGCAAAAAGGAAGTATCAAATGTGTTGATTACAGTTACTGCAGGTATATGCAAAAATATTTTTTATATTCAAGTTCCAAACCGATTACTCTTTGAGATAATAAACCTTGAAATTTTCTGAACGATGATTTCATCACCAACCGATAAAATTATTCATTTTTTATTGTAGTATTATTAGTTACTATTAAAAATAATTTGTATATTTTATTTCATGTATTTTTGCATAATATTGCACATTTTAATTGAATTAACAGTAATGTAAATATTTCTCAACAATTTCACAAAGCCTTACTCCACAAACCCATTACTATTAATATTAAACGGGTGGATAATTAAACGTTTTCTCATATGGAACAATGCCTAACCGAGTTAATAAACTAACGAAGGTCAATGAGAAATGATAGGCATATTAATATTCAACTGAGTAAATATTGTATGATACAAGAAAATTGCCACATAATAAAATTTTTGATTAACATAGGAAAAGGAAGCAGGAAGAGGTAAAAAAGATGTAGAATGATTATACACAGCTAAAACCACCAATTTATTATTTACAGATTTATCTTAGTTATTGGCAAATTATTTTGATTTTTTTATACTTTCTGTTGAAAGGAAATTTCTCATTATTTACAAGTTAAAAATATGTTATTAAATTGTTGAATTATCTGTCGATAAATAATTGCTTGATTTGAGTGTAAGGTATTTCATTGTTTGTATGAATCATCGTTTAGTTTTTGTAATTCAAATTGGTGCTTATTAAAATCCAAAACTCACTCTTCTAGAGAGACTTTGCTGGTAATGCTAGCCTGAATATTACCTTATTTAATAAAAATTGTAAACTTTGAAAGATTAATATCGCAACTAAATTTAAAGCTTCAATTAAACAGAATGTGTTTAAAATGATTACTTTATGTAACAAAAGATTTAGCATGGGGAATTTAACTTGGAAGATTCTCTAATTCTAACTGAGATATGAAAATTGATCTTTTTGCTGCATTTTTCAGCTTTTTAATTATTACCCACATTATTCAATTTATTTCTTTGTTATTATTTCATAAACGTAATCAAGGTCTTATAGGTATGTATAAGATTCAAAATAATTTTAAATCTTTTGGATCTTTTGAATAAATCAGTGAATTTGTCGACGTTATGAAACAGTTAATGTCACTCTCCTTGTAGGTATATTGTGATTTATATCGATTTCTAGATCATGACTTTACTGTACTGTTATTAATCAGTGGATACAATAGTTCACAAAGTTCTCAGAGCATATCTCGTATAGGAAACAAAGAACTTTCTCTCTAGGGAAGTTTTAATTTTATTGCAACGCTTCGTTTCGAATCAATTCTAGGTGTTCAAAGAAAAAGTCAATTTAGAACTTTATCCTTTTAACTGAAATGCTCGATATTAGTAACATTACCTTAATAGAAAATTTACATAACTTGTATCTTATCGAACGTCGTTTAATAGCTTATGAAATGTCGTTCTGATTATTCTCAATGGACAACCTTTTACTTGTATTTCCTGATCTGAATAAACTATAGTCTGTTATGATTCGCAACGACTTTATCTTTGAATTTCAAGTATTATTATCTTGTTGGGTATTTAAAATTTTTATTTTTGATAGATGATGTCAGTATATCAGAAGCACATTCTTCGCCAATGCTTGCGTCACGTAACGGAAGCAAAAGCGCCACTCCTAGTCCTGTCGCTCCTGGATCTAGACGAGGAACTGGATCAGTATCCAGTCAGGATTGGGCTAGCGTTACTGCCGACGATGATATCGACAGGCTAGTTGTTATGCATCAGACAAGAAGCAGCCTTTCAAGTCTTGGGGTAGGATTTCACTGATACTTGCAAAAAAAGTATTAATTTTCTATTTGTTTTACAGCTCCGCTCAGATTCGATGGCTAGTGTTTACTCGGGAGCGGGTGAAGGTAGATACGGCACAGTAGCAGTCCGGGGACAAGTGGAATTTGGTCTACAATACAATTATAAAGCTAAAGCTCTCGAAATCCACATAAAGCAATGCAAAGATTTGGCCCCAGTTGACGTAAAACGCAATCGTTCTGATCCTTACGTAAAAGTCTATTTACTGCCAGATAAATCGAAAAGTGGCAAACGAAAAACAAAAGTGAAAAAACATACACTTAACCCAGTTTTTGAAGAAACGCTTAAATTTCATATTTCTCTGAACGAATTAGAAACGAGAACATTATGGCTCACAGTTTGGCATTCGGATATGTTTGGAAGGAACGATTTCTTAGGGGAAGTCATGATGGCTTTAGAAAATAAAGTTTTTGATGATCCAACCCCTGTGTGGTACAATCTACAAGAAAGGGTAAGCTTTTACAAAATTAAAAATAAGAGTTTCGGCGCTACAGTTTCAAATTTTCAACAAAAGTAGCTATTCTTTGAATTAGCCGGCTTATTTTTTCCAATTTTAGACGGAGCCTTTCGACGACATGCTATCATTTAAAGGTGATATCATAGTTTGTCTGAAGTTTGTACCACCCGATATGACGGTGCACAAAAAAGGAAAAAGGTCAAGAGGTACTTTACATGTTCTTGTGAAAGAAGCGAAGAGTCTGACAGCAGTAAAAGCGAATGGAACATCGGATCCTTTCTGTAAAAGGTAAAGCTATCACGTAAGATATGTATATAGAAAGAACTATATGCATGTTTGCAGTTACCTCCTTCCCGACAAAGGACGAAGTTCCAAACAAAAAACTCCGGTGGCGAAAAGAACCGTAAATCCGGTTTGGAATCACACATTTATTTACGATGATGTCACACTGCAAGAATTAGCTGAACGTTGTTTGGAATTGACAGTGTGGGATCATGACCGATTAGCGAGTAATGAGTTCCTAGGTGGTGTACGATTTTCTTTAGGCACTGGTATTTGTTTACACAAAAAGTTTTAGGATTTATAAACTTTTGTTTTTCTAGGTAAACATTATGGTAAAGCAGTTGATTGGATGGATGCAACGGGGAAAGAACTGACCTTATGGAAAAGTATGTTAGAACGACCCAATTTTTGGGTGGAAGGTTGTTTATCACTAAGACCGACTTTGGATACTCGTACATCATAACAAAATACTCTATAATACTGAATATCTACTTTTTCTTAATCGATTTTTTGATTATTTTTTAATTATTTACTGTTTTCCAAATTTGTACATGGGCTTTATCTTGTTAAGATGTAATAGTAAACTTTTACAAGTTATTTAATGTATTTACCGTATTATAGGTAATCAGTTCTAACAAACTTATATATTTTCATATTATTAAATACATGTTTTGTACTGTCTCGTTTTTCCATCTCCATCAGACCTGTATCTGTTTATTAAAATGATAAGTTGTTGAAACAGTAAATGAAGTAGAAATCCTTCACTATTAGTCAAATTTTTAACAAAACATAGGTGAATCAGTAGAAATAAAACATAGTTTTCACATGTCCTTATATTTAAAAAATAATTTCTAACGGACATTGGTTCGGGCTTTGAAGCATATGAAACGTACTTGTTCAATTTAAATAAAAATCTAAAATCCTATCAAAATTAAGTTTATTACACTGAGATATACTAAGACAAAAAAAGAACAAATCATTGAAAAAATTCTGTATTATTGTATTGTCATAAATTAAATTGATTAAATGGGTAATTTAGATTCATATACTTTCCATTTTTAAAGGAGAGCATTGACTGCAAACTAGAAAATCTTTGTTTAGAAATGTTTTCTAAGTAGAAAATGCTTTGACTAGAATGTTTGCCATAAAGATGAAATTGACAGGATATTCAAATTGCCCAAATCACTTCATACACTACAAACTCCAAATTTATATGCACTTAAGTGAGCATTTTCTATGCACATCTTTTTATTCACAATACTAAAATAATGATTTGTTAATAAAGTGGAGCATATATTAGACAAAGAGTAACTTAAAAACCAAATTATCTTGATTCTGGCTTGTTTTTAGGAGGTTTAAACGTTTTGATCTTTTTACTGGCCTTTGTTTTTGAATTGGCCTGAAAGTTCTGCCAACTTTCTACTCTATTTTGTCTAGATTCCTGAAATAAATAGTTAAACTTTGAAATAGAGACAATCATTATAACATACTTCAAAATTCTTCTGCCATTCCTTTTGTGCTTTAGCGTTTTCCTCTTCTTCAATCTCTTGTTCTCTTTTTCTTTTTCTTTCTTCCTGATCCCTTTCCGCTAATTCACGTCGTTTCCTTTCCATATCTGCAAAGAGTTTCATTGTAAGAACATAAACTGCATGTTTGTATTTATCAGGATCATCTTCTGGGATTCTGTCCTTTCCTTCTTTTTTAAATTTCTTTCGCTTCTCAGCAAGCTGCAAACATTTTTAATACAAAAATGTCTTGTCTTAACAATAATGCACTCAGATTTACTGGATTCAGTGTCAATAATATCTAGAATGAATTAGGTATAAAGCTCACCATTATATCTGTTCTACCCTTTGCTTCTTCTATTATGTCCATACACTTTTTTCTTGTTTCGGCATTTTCCAACGTTTTCCAAGCCTTGCTTACAGCTTCAAAAGCTTGTTGTGCTCTATCAGCATCATCTTGATTTTTATCAGGATGTACCAAAAAAGACAACTTTCTGTACTGCTTTTTTATTTCCTCAATTGGGGTTTCAGGTTCAACTTGTAAAACTTCAAAAGGATTCAAATTGAAATATGTGGAACCAGGGCGTAAAAGTCTATCAATTTGTTGTTTAGATGTAAAAACGGAATCTCTTTTTTCGATTTCTTTCACCTGAATAGATGGTATTGTGAAACAATGAAAAAAGGTTAACAGTCACTGGCTTACCTCTGTGCAAAATTCACTAAATTTCTTTTCTGCTTCTGGAGCTTTTTCAGCCATTTTATTAAATTAAAATTATATATATAAACTTTTATTTAGTTTGTTATTATTTTTTTAATGGAGGAATGACTTTTCGACGCATTTTCTATTTTCTCCCCCTATATATATTTTCTAGAAACTGCAGTTTAGGTTATTACAGGTTCCTGTATTAAATAAAGTGTATAAATTTTTTACAGCGCTTGAGAGATGGCACTGTTTTGCAAAATTCAAATTCATTTGCAAAGTTGTAAACATTTTTTTTTAATCGTATCCAAGTTTATTTAAACTCAATTCTAAAATAAATAATTAGTAGTTATTGTTACTTTTATGTTATGTGCAGCATGGTTATTCTGATAAGGTCGATAACAGTTGATATCTAAGTACACTTAACACTATTAATATAACTTTAGAGGTCAAATAAAAACGATGATAATGGAGGCCAGACACATGAAGTAAATTATCGCAATTTTATTCATCATTATTGTCTGGCTTTTAGAACCAAATTAATTACATACAGCCTTTAAAACAATTTTTTTCATAAATTATGCACGTACGAATGTTTTGCGGAATATAAAATTGGCTCTATTTCGACTAGATACACAAAACGCTGAGTTTAGTGGGATAGGTCAGACAAGGTTTTTGTGAATTAAACAATTTTATCTTTACGTCAATCGCTATGGCATGATCAAAGTGCATGTTTGTAGTTCATATAAAATGAGCAATCTTCATCACTACGGGATCATTTTCTTAATAATATAAGAAATTAACTTTGACTTCAACGTCAATAAAAGAAAACAACTTTTATTTGGCCATGTGATTTTATTTTGTTAGATATAAAGTTATAATTAAGAAAAATAAAAGGAGTAGTTGGATTTGTTTTACTAAATTGTACAAAAAATAATTACTTTATAGTGGTAAAATATACAGTAAGAACTTATTTTTATACAAAATAATCAGTTATTAGTTTATAATAATGAACACTTTACAACAATAATTTTTTTAACAGGTTTTGTTGTGTAATGATAAATTCAATGCAGTCAGACAGTCAATACAACTTGAGGAAAGTCTATTTATCCAATGATAATGATATTTATAAACAACAAGTATCCCAAAAATGCAATCTGTTAGGCAATTTAGCGACAGTTTAGGCGACATTTCATATCAGGATAAATGTTATCACTAGTTAAAAACATCAAACGCTTACTTTTTTGCATTTGGCGTTATATTCTCAGAGCGTTCTCCAACAATTAAATTCAAAGTAGTTGCACTCCTAAACGCTAAACACTAAGTCCTATGAGCTGAAGAATTTTTTTTTTTAGGATTCTATCAAGAAACCTTACTGTCTTGAATTCCTAATAAGTAGTATCAATGAGTTTTAAAAGGCTTCGAATATGAAATAAAAGAACCTCACTTTTCAAGCAAATATTCGAATACACAACTGAACAACAACTGTGTAAGCTTGAAAGTCCTGATGATATTGGAAACTAGTTAAAACTTCTTTATGTTGAACTGTTTAGATTAGATCCGATGTGTCTATTCAGCCAGGTTTATCAGTGCAAAAAAAAACGAATTTTGTTCTACTAAACAGTATTTTTTTTTGTTCTAGGATCTTGCATATGGAAAATATTTTACCTATCTAAAAACACTAAAGCCTTGAAATACAAATGAATATCTTTTACAAAAAAGTTTTTTTTCATCTTTTCTTATACTTACTGATTGATTTACACTTCCAGTAAAGTATTTTTTCCAGAATTAGTTTATTTTAAAAAAATCCATTCACTCTGTGATACTTTTTATAAAATATTTAATCAAAATTATAAATTATAATTATTCTATTTTACGCTTTTAGAACTATTAAAAATAAATTTAAGTTTGTTAAGTTATTAGATTATTGTCAGTTAATTTGATGCCAATGCCGCAAACATCTTTAATTTTGAAATGCAGAATTTTTCAAATCTTTTTTTTCTAGTTTTGATAAACAATTAAGGGACAAGTGCGTGATTCAGCCAAGAGAATCAAATTTTTGATTTTACGGCAATTTTCTCAAAATTATCTCTAAAGACAACTAGAAAGCTTTCACTTTGTAGCTAAAACAATTTCTTGGCAAGAACTGAATGTCTCCAAGAGAGATTTGCAGTAAAATTATTTTGTGAAATCTAGTTTTAGTACACTGAAATTTGATCTAAATCGGAAAACTTATGTGAGTGGTTTTAAAAAATATAATACATCAAAGAGTATCTTAAGTGAATAATCTACATGAGCTTTTTGGCATTTTTTTGAGTTTTGGACGCGATGGAACATCATGAAAATACAAATTGAACACTTTGTGTTATTGAAATTCAAATTAATTTAGAAAAAATATATTTTTATTTAAAAAATTCATAACTAATAATTAAATCAAACCTACAGGCTTGAACTAAAATAGCAATTCTTATTAATAAATCATTTATTTACTATTACTTGAGTCTAAAATTTATAATAAAAGAAATTCCCACACGTTTCTATTACAATAAAGTTTGGTTACATTATAATTTATAATTTAAAAATTTATTAAATGAGTAAGAAGTGTTAAATTCATTCGATTTGAACTTGATGATCATAGAGATGTGGAGGATTTGAGAATACTTTTATACGACTATAAATGGTATTTTATTTGGCTCATTTACCTCTAAAATGTTTGCAATTTCCATTAATAAAAATGAAGAAACATAATTTCGTCAACTACCGTTTATCCCAATACTTTGCTAAGGTCATTAACAAGTAATTATCTTTTTGTGTCATTTATGATTAGAGTGATTTAACGCAGATATTAGAAAAGCTATAATTTTAAACGAGGAAGTTCGCGAAACGTGAAATTTAATCATGCGTGCGTTTAATTTTAGACGTGGCCTTACACATTTTCTGTTGCCAGAGGCATTATGTAGAATACAGCCTTGAAATGGGAAGGTTATTCGTTCGTTTGAGAATCTCTCTCCACCTACGAATAACTGTTTTAATTACCTACTTCAACGTATAACCTGCAATTGTGTCAGAGAAAATAACTGCGTAAGGAATATAAATTTGTGGTATTAAATACAATAAAAATGAAATACTAAAGTTGAAGAAAAATTGTTAATAATTGTAACAGTCTTAAATAATGTTGCATTAAGTTATTTCAAAATGGCAGAATAATACAGTTAAGCATTCAAATTAATGCTTGATTAAGGTATTCTGCTCTAGATTCTCTAATTTAGTTCAAAGAATGATAATATTATATAAACTTTCTGAAGATTTGTTATTTATATTACTATTTGATTATGTAAAAAACTTGTATTAACAAGTTTACATGAATAAATTTTTTCACAGAATTTAAAATCGCAACAATCTTAATTAAGAATTTTAAAAGAGGTTTTCTTAAATCACATCTTACGATGATGCATGAAATACCAAAATTGAACAATACACATGCAGCCTCTAAAATGAAAGTTTTCCTCCAACATTTATAGTAAACTATAATAATAATAATAAGAATAATAATAAAGATATTAAACTTAACATGAGTTATATCTACAACTTTATTTTTTGCTTAAAATTAATTAACTCTTTAATATTTTAATGACATGTTATTTTTTATCTTAATTGGCAGATTTTAGAAACCAGGTAGATGCTAGCAACAATAAACCGCAAACTTAAATATTGAATATTTTTATTAAGTTGCATAAAAAAATTAATTCTGAAAATAATGTTGGTGTACAAAATATTGTTAGATCAAGTCTCTAACTAACTTTCAAACCAACTTTTCAATATATTATATTATATGTGAAAAAATTTGAATACAGATGTAATTTTTCAATTAGAACAATCATCATCAATCTTTGTAATCGTTAGTGTGAAGTGAATCAACCCCTAAGCAGAAACTCTTCCACTATCATGGATTACTTTGTTTCAGTAAATTAGAGCTTTTGTCTGCAGTTTACTTCTTTTGGCAAAGCGTGGGGCAGGAATATGTCTTTCGTAAATCGTTTAAACTGTCGAATTCCAAAATTAAAGATACAATGGTAGCTATGGTCTAAGATTAACAGGAGTCAAGTGGTGCTTCACACGATGTGTTAACCCTTAGCATGGTGTGAAAGCTATTAGCAACTCCCGCCCCTGGCGGATCCGATCGCTAAATCCACTCGACACAAATTGGCCCGTAAATTGAATACCGGAGACAATAAATCAGTTGTAGAATCGTAACGCACTCTCTGCCGCTTTTTGTGTGAGTTATGTTTAAGTGGATTTATTTTATGGATTAGGTTTTTGTGCTAATGAATTAAGCAATGTAATTTGACTCGGTCGACAACAGAAATTGAGGTATCGCCATACAAATAGCTTAATATCAAATTAAGCTTTATCATCAAGAAAAATAAAATGAAAAATTATTTCACCTCTTGGGAAAAATGAGTGAAAATTAATTTTGGTGCAGAAATAAAGCTTTATCGTTCATTGCTACTCAGAAATGATAACATCTATCTAATCTATTTCGCCATAAATTAAAAATGTATATATATATATATATATATATATATATATATATATATAACAAAAAACAAAAGTACATTTTTATTATTAGAAAATACAAAATGAATATGTCTATTACTTTTGGCTGCAAGAACAAAATTTTTAATTATGACAGTTATATTTTCACTTTATAGATCCTTACGTTTCTATATGCTCGAACAGTAAGAAAGTTTTTGGTTTAGATAGCTAGTGCTGAAACTTAAGCTATAACTTTATTTCAATCTTGGACATAAATGAAGATGTATTGTGGATGAACCCATTACTGGAATTCTCTTTCAAGCGACTTCGAATTGTTTTAAGTATTTTATCTAAATAGCTACCTCCGGATCACGGCAGAAGCGAACTGAAAATACCCAACAACCTTATTAACGTATTATTTCCTATGTTACTAGCAATAAATGTGATCGTTGCCTAGTATATTTCATATTCTGAGTAAATATATATCATTATTTCAGTTTAAAATCAAGTTTCTGATCATCCACAATAAAAATAAGTTAAATTCTTTGACTGCAAATGTTAATTTTGAATAATTTATTAAATTCTAAATATTACAGTAAGTATGAAGAGATAAGTACATATTTATTACTTTTACTATTTGTTGTTTTCTGAAGACGTAAATAAAGTTAGTAAGTCTTTTCATCTATTAATTTAATAAATTGATAAATAAACCCTTTCTTATTTACCAGTGTTTGTAAGTAATAGGTACCTGAAGTTGTCGCCAATGTTTCTTCTTATTTTTATTTTCATCTAGCTGTTTTGTCTGAAGAGACGCGATTAACATCATGTTACTCGCAAGACCTATCTGCGTGAATAATATTTACAAATCTTTTGAACTAAAGTCGTCTTATTTCAAATCATTTTTTTCTCAAGTTGCAGTTTATAAAATTCCAAGGAAATAAAAGATTATTTTTACCGGAAGTGATTTCGTACATATTTTTTAGCTGCTATACAGAGTATCATTAAGAATCTTAACTGAATTAAATATTGTATGCTTTTCTATTGACAAAGCTTCTTTATTTGTGTGCAACTAAAAATATAGACATTATCTTTATACCCTTCAAAATAAAATACTAACGTTTTTATACAATTTTGTACTCAGTTTACTATGTAAAACGTCATATATTCATACTTGAAGATAGGTAATAATGAAAAAAGTAAAGGTGGATAATTATTCGTAATTGATATGTTATGTAATAGATGAATCATAACTTCTAAGAAACTCGCTTTAATACAAAATTGTCGATTCCATTTTCCTTTTTAATTATCCTGATTATCAAGCAATTTTTTTTTCAGTTTTCATGCACTTCTTTATTCTGAATCACTGTCAAATCTATTTTTATATACTCAGTTTTGTTTGTTATTTTTTCTGTTTTAATAGAAAATAAAGTCATTCTCGTTCCAAGTTATATCATATCTGTTGGAGTGTTTCGATATTGATTGTTTCACAGTATGGTGAGAGTGAGTCTACTTGTGCCAACATTTTGATGCTTCTCCTTTTTTTAATATGAATTGGAAAAATGTGAAATATAAAAAAATAATCATACTTACTAGCTTTGAATGATTCCATACCTGCTACTAAGACATTATGTCTAGCTGAGTTTTCAGAAGAATAAAAGCATATATTTCTCTTCTCTCAAATCTCTAAAGAGAAATTGGATATTTTTTGGCTTGTTTTAATTTTTGGTTAAGCAATGTGATGATAAATCTGCCAAAAATGTTTTTGTGAGGACTTACGCTTGTTGATTTTAGTACAAAAATTTGAAAATGTGCCTTCCAAAGCAAAAGACAACCGATCAGAAACAAGCCATAAACATATAACTATAAAAATGACTAAAACTTCAGATCAAAAAACATCGGTAGGTACTATATTCTTTGGTTAGTTGTGGGTACTTTTAATGGTTGGAAAAATACAGAGCAGACTTGAGTAATACCACGTAAAAGAATATCAAAAAAAAATCTACAACTGTTATTTATAAAACACTTATCGTTGGAAACGTGGTAAGTCAAGGAGAAAAAAAAAGAAAAAATGAATTTTGATGCAGTTTTGTCGGTTAGACAATAAATACGAATCGATGTCACAAATTCAGAAGTCAATGTAAACATTAATGTGTTGACAAGTATCAAGCCATCAAGAGGCGCGGGTTTTAGCAAGTGCCAACTCGTGGGAGCAAGAGTTAATTTTGCGAAAATGTGGTGTGTTAAGAGTCCTGTAGATGATTTCCGGCCATTCATTGTCCGGATCCTCCGGCTAATTATCCAGGTACAGTGTCACGTGCAGAATCCGCTGCGTGTGCTACAATTACACAATCAAGTGTGCGTGCGTGGCGCCATGTAGTGCGCATGCTCGAGTGGGCATGTCCTCCACCGCCGCTGCAAGCCGAAACGCTGCAGCCAAACACACGACGTGCGATCCTTGTGGTGAAGGTAGTAGTAGTTGGAAGAGAGAGAGTCCGCAGATTACGCGTTCGAACTGCGCCACAACGTGTAGTGTTTATCTTTCACTCGAACTTCTTATCACAAGATAAGGTTATGGACCAGCGTCGTCGGTCACACGGTGTTTAGTGTTTTCTCGCGTGTGCACTAGGAGTCGCCGTCTGGAGATGAGCGAATTGTGAATAATACAACTACGCCGCAAATTTAAATTTAGCCGTCGCGTCGCCAACGTGTGTATATGGACTGCTACAAGATGAACCTCAACATCATGGAGCCGCTGGCCGAACTTGATGGCTTCGAGCCTCAAACTCGCGCGCGCTCAAACACGTGGCCTTTGCCGCGGCCTGAGAATTACGTCGAACCCGGTGAAGAGGGCAACAAGTGCGGGTTACCCGCCGCCCCGGCGCCCACCGTCGCCACGGTTGTACCCGCCAAGAAGAACTCTAGCCGTCGGAACGCTTGGGGAAACCTCAGCTATGCCGACCTCATCACACAAGCGATCACTTCTTCGCCAGACAAGAGACTCACCTTGTCGCAAATCTACGAATGGATGGTGCAGAATGTGCCCTATTTCAAAGATAAGGGTGACAGCAACAGTTCGGCGGGATGGAAGGTAGGCACTTGACTTTGCGTGTTTACATGTGTGACGTCGACGTTGTTTCTCTATTCGCATTCCGCTAAAGAACGCACCACGTATGGCCTTGAGCATTTTACGCTCTCAACACGGCGAGTTCTCAATCACTGGCCTTGACTTCCACGTGGAGTGTGTTTTTATACTTTGTTATTACAACCGGACACCATAATGCTATTCCGAATTATTGCGAGCCTTGTTGCACAATTATCAGTGCCGATAAATGTGATGCACTTTGTTTTAAAACCAATTGACACGTGAATTTATTTTGTTGTTTTAGATATCAGATAAAAACAATTTGCATTTTTTCAAAATTTTAATTTACTTATTAGTGATAATGATAATTCTACACCAACAGAATTAATTTCTCACTCAACGACGGAACATTTCGAGCTTAACTTTTAATCATGATGTTATTTCATAATTATAAATAAACACATGTTCAATCTGGATTGAAATTTTGATAACAGGTGGTTTTTTGCTCTCTCATTTTTAATTTCAATAATTATTCCAACTCCATGCAATTCCTGAGTTCGCATTTAAAACTCCGAAGTTTTATGCTCCTCGGAATAAGCATGCTCAGTGAATTTTTTCTTCTAATTTAGGAAGTCGAAAACCTGCATTTTTTTTACACATAAATTTCAGCAGTGAATTTCTTCAAACAATTTTTGTGTTAACTTTTTTTTTATGGTGCTAAAATAATTTTCCACCTTATTTCTCATACCCACATTATGAAATATCAATTTTCGAATAGTTTGCATATTAAGTTGCAGTTAATTTTTGTCTGAATTTGCAAATTTATAAAAATATGAATGCGCGTAAGTGGGTTTGCAGTTGTGTGGGTAGATTTAGCATATTTCTTGACTCCTGATAAAGCTCACAATCGGCAAATAACAAAGAATTCAAAAAAATATTAATAATAAATTTAATCGAGTTGTAGAAGGAATTTGCTGGTGTCAGAGAACGGAAGTATTCAGCGCGGTTTGATTTCAATGCAAATTTTAACATCGTCAAAACAAACATCATTATTGTTTAGGAAACTATCGTAAACAAGTTGTGATTTTTTCACCGCAGACTACCGCTACATGTTCATTCATAATAAAAGATGCACTACGCACAAGTTATTTTTCTGCAGATAATGATTTTTTTATCTAAAGGTATCGTTTTTTTTTTCTAATAATCTTCATTGATTATGTTTTATGAAGTATAAATACTTTAATGCAAGACGCTTGTTTCTGTGAATTTGTACAATTATAATTACTGTTTTAAGGATGTATACTCATGTTTGAATACGATGACACCACAATTCGCATCACGTGCTTCACATTATCAACTATTTTATATGCACCATAGAGGAAGGCTAAACACTCTCGCTAGTTTACAAAAACTTATTGGTAAACTCAATTTCAAGTTGTTTTAGTTCGGAAGTGCATACATTTAGAAAGAAATTATAATAAGAGATTAATTTGCATAAAAGGCTATATTTGATTTATGAAAAGTGTTGTTAGAGCGTTACACATAATTTAATAAATTGTAATAAATTGATCAATTATTATCTATAATTTAATCAATATAAATAGTGGAATTGAAAAGTTTGTCCTATTTGAGAAGCCTTTCAATTACAGTGGAATTTTTCGCTGATTGCAGAATTCTACCATTTCAATTAGTTTTATAGATGCTCAATTTTTTTCCTACTTGAAACTACATATTAACTTGTTGAACACATTAATTTTAAAATGACACCTTTAGAACCGGAAACCGTTACTAAAGTGTTACCCTTTTAAAGGCTATAAAATTTAACTAAGGCTTTTTTATCACTGCCAATTAATTAATGTAAACGAGCTCTGCAGTTTTATTATATGTTCTCAGCTATTTCTCTACCAGTTACGATTATTAACTATTACTTCAATATTTTGTTTAATAATTTTATTCACATTTAGATTATTTGTCACATTTGAATATCAGTAATCTTTCAGACGGAATGTATGCGCCTAGCTGAAGTTTAAAATTAGGTGGGCCATATTGAGGCCACGCTGACACGTTTTACTTTTAATAATACCACGGTTTGATCTTTCAGATCGCTGTCTATATCTCCAACGAAAAATTCATTTTCACATATGTTACAAATAAGTTGTAATTTTGCTTAGAATGGGACGTAGAAATGTACAAATTTTGGTTACCGACCTTCACCTTTCTCGCTTGAACGATCAGTTGCCACATCTTTGCTGTAATTAATAGTTATTGAAGCTTAATTTAAATTATGATCATTTATTATAGATTCTTGTTTAAAAAATGACTTGCCTTCAACTCAAATGGAAACGTCGTCAGGGACATATTACTACTAAAAGAAATGTTCCCATAAATTGTTGAAATTATTCTTCCAATTTCTTTTTTTTTTTTCATGTTTCTGTGAATATATTTTTATCACGCCTTCAAATAAATGATAAAAGCAAAAAAGTTAAGGAAGTTGGCTAATTAAGTTATCTTCTAATAAATTTAACACTTAATATAAGCAGCTGTTTCTGGATAGTAATCCTCATTTGAAATTTCACATGGCTGCTTTTGAAGAATATAATTTTTTTTGTTGAAATTAATATAATTTTTTAATATATTTATCTTCAATGTGCTCTCAATTAGGGAAATTTGAGTCATGTTGTTTTTGTGTTTATGATAACTTGTTTCAACATATATTTTTTTACATATGTATTTCTTGGTCTCTTTTCAGCAGCTGCTCTATTTTGATGAATTTGTTCAAAGCATTTATCATATGATTAGAAAAGGTCAAGACCTTTATTCCCATTGCGATTATTTTTTAACATTAAGCATATTTCATATTATTTTGATGAAATCATTACGTCGGTTATTTTAAAAGCATCTTATTTATATAACATATGTTGTATGGACCAATTCTAGCCTTGAAACTGTGAGTAAATTTGTCATGACTTGCAAATTTGAATAATTGAATAATTGGCGGTAAATTTTTTTTATTACAGATTTATGTTATGGATGAGTTTGATATTATTTCTAATTTTACGATCATTGTTATATTATATATTTTTAACGTAGACTTATGATAAAACGTAGGTGGGTTCAGATAATTTTCTACTTACTATAACAAATTATATTTGAAATTGAATTACCTGTATTTCATAGAAATGTTTTTATTTATTTACGTTTTAATCTAATCTTTCAGTTCGTGTGATTTTTGCATCTAATATTTATCTATTATTTGTAAATAAACTTTGTCGACCTTGAAAATCAGGTGAAATTGTTTCAACTCTATTGATAGTTATTTTCACAATATTTGTTGAATGGTGATCTGATAAAATGTTCTTCAGAGTAACATTTCGATAGTGGTTTTCTGTCACGTTGTTTCTTTGATGAATATTTCGTTTGATTGCGCTGTACGTTCTAAAGATTAAAGTAGCATTGGTGAATTTAAGTATGCGGCAAATTCCTTGTGCACAGATTTCATGTTTGGATGCGTTCATAACAGGGAACTGCTATATTTGAGTAAAACACGAATTAGATGTGATAAAAACACAGTCAGTCATCTATTTTATGATTATTCTTATATGCATAGCATTTAATTATTTGCAGTCGTCAACATAAATGACGTTTTTAGATTTTTTGATTGAAATAAACTTAAGAGGCGTGGGGTAATAATTTATAAAGAAATTGCAGTTGTGTATTATTAATGTAAGAATGATGTTTTTTTATATTAAAAATGAAATTCATCCATTTTGTTTCTTTTGGAGGAAACATCTAATTGTGTATATTTAAAAATAAATAAAATATTTTTATTTTTTGTTAGAACGCAAACAGATTTTTGTTGTTACTTTTTTGAAATATAAATACGTGTCTATGTCTTTAAATGACCCATAATATGTGTAGTAACGTTTCGTCAACATTACGCAACTAGTATTATACACCGTCTATTATTAAGTAAATTCAATGTCATATCCACCGTCACAACATTAGATCGCATGCTCACTAAGACGAGCCTCCAATTTCCAATTTTATTTTCATTTCAAAAATTAATCTATTCCAATCTCTCCGTTTCAAACGCAGTTTCATTATTACATGGTTTATTTTATCTCTTAAACCAGATTTTAGTGATAATGGAAATAAAATGTCAACATTTATTGTATTCGAGTTGCCTTTTTATATCCATCTGATGTGAACATATTTTTTTTATAAGATAATTATTTTTTGTGATTATGTTAATTATGGTTGCAAGTTTTCATTCACATAAAAGTCAAGGTAGTTGTGTATATTTATGTTGTTACGACAAATCAGTGGAAAACTAGTTTTTTTCTTTGATTTTGTCTGTGGTAATACATTTTTTCCAATTTTATTGAAATAATTAGAGCAAAATTGGTGTACTAATTGTTATTAGATCGATTTGGGTTAAATCAGGACTATCCTCAATTTACTATGTTTATTTTCTATTTCGCAGTTTGTTTTGAGGTGGTTGAACCGACGAGACAAATTGTTGTTGATCATTTAAACTACTGACAAATAAACAACAAGAAATCATTTGCATAGTTGCTTATAAAAAGTATTGTATTACGAAAAATTAAAAAATTTGTTTTGATGGTTTCTGCTCAAAATAAATTATTGACAAAATCGTTTTATTTTGAATCATTTTTCCATTACATCACCTGAATTCGTCGAAATTATTCTTCTAACCAACTTAGAGTTTCTAAGAAAATTCTTTAAAATGTTGTAGTTTATTGATATTACAAGTTTGGAATTTGCGACTTGAAATTAAAAACATCGTTTATAAACAGAATGAACAGGTTGTGGTTAAGAGTAATTAAACCTTTAGAATGCATTTATCCATTTAATATTAAAATATTATCATATTACAAGATTACGTTTAAAAATTTTATACCACGTGTATTAATACGTAGGTATAAGCTAGAAATATTTGCCGTGACATTGAATTTTAATTCAATGAAACTATTAATTTTTTACGGAACTCTGGTTTGAGATGTTTCGTAATCTGTAATGTGCTATTCAGCTGCAAAAATTACACTGTGATTACAGAGATGTGAGTTTTTTAGAAACTGGTAATGTTAGATTCTATGTTATTTTAAGAAATAATTAGACTTCTTGATGTAACATTGTCATATAACTATATCAATGATAGTATTTATTTTGCATTTGTATTCCTAATTCTTCAGTTTGTGAAAAGTTAAATTACACTTTTATTTAATTATAATTTGAGTAGTATTTTGACTAGAAGTTTGTTTCCCAGTTAATTGATGAATATAAGAACATCGTTTTAATTAATAAAATGTAGTATGTTGATAAAAAAACAACGTAGTAGCTTAACGTAAATCCTAGCCACGTAAACAACTAATTAATATAGAAAATGGCATGGATCCATTGTATTTTTGTGATACAGTGTTATTTTTAATGCTGGCGTTATGTAAAATTTCTGCGAAAACGTTGGTCGCGCTTGTTTGTTGTCGTTTTAAATTTTGCCATCTCGTCTACACTAAAATGGTGCGTAATATGCCAGTACAGTGACGTCACATAATATCATTGGAAGGTCGATGTTTTCGAACGACTTTGAACGGGTTTATAACACACATGTAAACATAACGAAGCCAATAATTCTATTTGCTGATGGTCGCTGTTCTAACTAAACGTTTCTTATTGTGCATCAGTACATGGTATCTATACATAGAAAGTACTTTTGCATTTACTGTATAATTTATTATCTTTTTGAATATTCAAAGTACGTTTTCAGGGTCTTTTAACCTTTTTGAAAAGTTTTCCACGTGCGAAGAGAATCCAATAAATTTCTGAATTGCACACATCCATAACTTTTACGGATTATTGTCACACTTGTCTAGATGTGCAGACAGACACATTTGAATAGTGTCGGATATATATATTTTTTATTTTTATGTAGTGGCAATATCATTTTACATCACGAAAAGATGACCTCGATTAATATGCTTACGATATAAATGTTTTATAATAGATGCCAGAAGCAGCGGGAAAAACCAAAGTTCGCGCTATTCTTTGGATTCTTTAATTATTATTGAGAAGCGTAAAGTAAAATCTATCAATCTATGACTCATGACACTGAAGAAGAAATGTCGAAGATCTTAAAATGGTTTTTAGCCAACCAGAAAAATTTATATTATTTCCCTAATTTATTACGTTACTCGATATTCTTAATTTATTCATATATTCATCAGTTATTAGTGATATGATTTGTTGGGATCTAACTGAAGGTCTTAACATTTTTAAAATATCACTAATATTTCATACTTAATTGAGGTTTTCCAGAATTATCATTTTCACTAAATGATGCAATTTTTAAATAGAATAGTTTCTCTATATGAATTTTTTTGAAAAGATTCATTATAAAAAAATTTTTGATTAAAAATTTAACGCTATTAATTATATCACACTCCAAAGTCGCTAATGACAAGCAGGTAATTAAAGTAATAAAACTGAAGCAATTATTAGATTCACATTGATTGTTAATGCAAATCATTAAAATGTTGACGTAATTTGTAATATTTCTTATGTCTGGATTATTGCTTTCTTTAAGTGCAAGGCTATAGTACCTATAATTGTTTATGCATTTTGATATTTCACAGATAAATTCTCCATCTAACTCCTTAGCAGTCAGCAAAAATATATTTTCAAGGCTGTATCAGGATTGAAAAAATGCTATTGAGAAAGTTTTGTTTGAATTAGATATATGCATATCTTAATCTAATAAGATGAAATTACTTAATTTCTCTTTTGATAAGAGTGTTAGCACACATTTTAAAAATTTGAAAATTTCTTTATAATCTTATCTATTTATTGCCGCAGGATAACGGAACTTAACAAATTAGGTCATGTTTAGCATGAAAGATATTATACCAAAATAATAAAGTTGCTACTGGTTTAATTGAAAAAATTTGATGAATGTTTCATTAAAATGTGATAATCTGCATAAGCTCAGAATCAAATGTTTTTCTGTTTACAACTTTATTCAAAATATTGAAAATATTCATTTGAAGAAAGATTTTAAATAATTTTTACAACAGTTCTGCTTTTGTTAACATAAAACCAAAAGCATTGAAAAAGCAAAAAAAAAATTAACATTGTATATTTCAAATAGCTTTGCAAAAATGTCATCATGAAAAGCAGTATTATGAAAAAAAATCGTTAATTATGACAGAGTACATTGAGCTCTTTGACCACACCATTTGTATATTAACCTATCAGTCTATTTGTGGCAGTTAATAATGTAGAGCATGTTAAAACACAATAATGTCTACGTTTATTTTTATGGATTTCACGATTTGTCTTGATCTTGTTATACACCTCTCTTTAATTGAGATTTTTTTATTTCAAATCATAGGTAGTTGAAGTTTGTTTTCCAAATTCACCATATGTGTTCTACACTTGAATTCACTTTGATCCAATGTCGAATTATGTAAAATTTGTTTTCTGGGCAAGTTGAGTTATTCTTCCTTCACATTCCTAAGTAAGACTCGATGCAGTCGGCTCCCGGCTATAGCTCAAACTCGAAATGAACCAATATGTCATCCTTTATATATATGGGGGACCCAACCATATTCGGTATATTGCGTCCGCGTTTCACCTTATTATTATGACCAATAAGGCGGATCAAGTTTTATTAACTTCTTCGTGGATATTTGAATTCGTATAAAGTGAATAAGGCTTTATATAGTTATGGCTGGCAACTCAATTAACAGAAGCATTATATATTTGTTTTTTGAAGGAGTCTATTGAATACTAGAATTGTTTTCTAATTTATACTTTATGATTTGTGTCTGACTACCTTTTTCTAGCTGCGTGTTAATGTACTGGATCGTACGCATTTTTTATGTCTCTAAATTTGCAACCGTTTGCGGCCAACTAACTATATATTTTTAGCATAAGTTATGCATGTACGTGTACTTTACGGAATTATTACTAATCCCGTTCCTCTGAGTTCATGTTTACGACTTGTTCTTAAGATAGAAAAAAAATTAAAGAATTCTCAATTAGTCTGCCAATTGTTGTGGGCGTTGCTCACTACCTAAACGTTTTATTTCTAAAATGAGAAAATCCCATTAGCATGAAAGTGAATTTTTTCAGGCGCCTTCGGCGTTACGGAATATTTTTAGTTCAGCTTAATTCGGACTTTTCCTGTCAGCACAAATTTATTTTGTGTTGATTAAGTCCTATTGAGATTTGTCTCAAGATTTTTCCTACACCTGTTATATTTTTTGAAAAGAATGAATGGAAGAGATTGTGTGGGGTGAAAATTTTTGCACACGTGTATTGGAATACGTTATTGTTATTTATTTACAAACACAATCTTACGACACAATTACGTGTCATACAAAACTCTTGTTTACCAACAAACCGCGAAGCTTTATTTGTTAATGAACTCGCATTCTATCGTGATTTCAAATGCGCACTTTTCTGGTTGGCGGATCTGAAAATAAGTTGCGCTGCTTTATTGGCCTGTATTTTCTATATTTAATTTCAATTATTTTTTATGTTTTATAAACAAGATTTTTTTAATATAAAGCAGCATCATAGTTACAAATGCAGATGTAATCTGTTTTTGTTATTCATAATTATAAATTTAGCAATTATTTATAAATAAAAATATAAATTACAAAGAGGTGACGCAAATCTCGGTATTGATCTTTTTTTTTTAAATAAAACTATTATTAAAAATCTGCGTTGTTAATTTGTCGTTGGTGTGTCACACAATAGTGTTCCAAAGGTGAAGTTTATTTTAGATCAACGAATAAGATTTTGCTGGAAAAACGGAGATAATTTTTATTAAGGTGGATTAAGCCCTAAATTGTTTGCTATCTAGTGAGAGCTTTGCCTTTTTGAAGTATAACAATAAAAAAAGTGTTTGGAATATTCCACATTGATATGAATGGTTTAAGAGAATAATTACAAAGTCAAATGCCTAATCTGAATAATCTGGGATGAAAACATTCGACTTAGTAATGTTTTCATGGTGTGACCAACATTGTGCTTCCAAATGAGTTGCTGATTGTATGTCTCATTATTCATCTAAATCGGTTAATTTTGTGTCTCGAAAGCTACATTTTAACCGAGACGCCATAAATGTTAACTTACACCGTTTCAAATTGAATTGATTAGTAGTTAAACGGGTTAAATAATTTGAACTTGTCTTATAAATATACAAAACGGGTTTCTAGGCGACCATCATGTTGTCTTTTTTGAGGTGTATGTTGTGCAGTTCTTTATTACTTATCTTATCACGCAGTGTTGAAACTGAAGGGTTATCTTCCAATCACATGCTGGCTATGTTGCCAAGTTGATTCACGATTGTATGTCACAGAGCGCTTTCTATGCATCGTTATTGCCGATGATTTGCTCCTTTGCCCTCAGAGAAGTTCCAAAACTTGCCGACCCACTCAACACAGTCGACCCGCAATATTCTCGTGATTTTTAATTTTAATGTTGTCGTTCTGGTTTTGCTTGTTGAACTTTTCTCGCTTTTTAATTATCGATCGTTTGGTAAGAGGTAAAAGTAATTTTATAATTATTAATGCATTATGCATTTGCCGATTTTATGTAATTACTCTATTTTTTTTAACTACTGCTAGTCACTCTGGCCTTACTATACCAAACTAATAAAAGAATTTCATGATGCAATTCATTTTCTAATTTCATGACATATGTCTATGAAAATTGTTTTAACATACATTGCGCTTTATTCTGGCTCTGTTACGTAAAAGAAAATGCTAAAGTTCAAGTTAGCATTTGTATTGGAAGCATCTCCTTGCCTTTCCAAGGACACCGTTTTCCTTTTAGGTCTACATACCGACTAGTAAAAGTGAAAACAGTTGTAGAATTGATGTTTCCCTTGTCATGTGTTATTAATGAAACTAATAATTCATAAGCATCATTCATATAAGTTTGTTGAAAGAGGCAACAAATTCACCATCAAGTGAGATAATTAAAATTTAGTTAATGAGACATTAAACGAGTCTCTAATTCAAGAAGATATTGCGTCATTAAAAAGATGTAAAAACAGAGATTTTCTTTTATTCTAAATCACAGATAAATTTAAAGTAGTTATTATTGGACTATCAAGGAACTACGGTGGAAATCATTTTTTGGTCAGAGGGAAAACAATTATAATTAGAACTGATAATGCGGCCGAAAATATTTTTGGCGCCAATGACAACCTCTTGTTATATCTTGGGATCTTTGACAGCACTAATAGCAACGCTTACCGTCTATTAATATCGTGGATTTTAGTTGAAGAATTTATTTTAAACGATTTGCCGTTATTAATTTTTTACGACAGCTTATTTAATTAGCTTAGTTAATTCCGGTCGTAATCGAAATATTTCCAGTTTGACTAGAAATCGATTTATTGCTTTTCTTGAAACAATTAATTTCAAACATTGTTCTGATTGTTTGAAAAATATTCGGATTTTCCGGTAGGCGTTAGATAGTTTCAAGTGCGTCATTGCTTGCGCAACGTCGTAGTTATTTTGAGTCGATCCTTTTATAATTCGAGATTGTCGTGGATTTCAATTATTTTTCGTGAAGAATATGTGTCGAGGCGAAGCTTTAGACAAGCAGTTGCCGGGGATACCTGATTGCTGTCACTCCTTTTCCACTTTGCTTGTGTCTCGTTGTGGCTTCGAAGCCAGACACGTTATAAACCATCAGTTACATTGTTACAATCCTGCTTCGCATTTCTGTCCTCGTTCCGTCAGCTAAATGTTGGCCATCACGGCTATTGCAAAATTAAAAGAACTTAATTGCGTTTGATATGATATTTTTAGACCGTCTTCCTCAGATATAGGTCATTGACTAATAAAACGTCACTTGCTAGTTAAGGGTTCCTAGAGCGTATAGTGAGACCTAGATAGAAGAAGTATTTGCTACAACATAAAATATTTTCTGAAAGCAATAATTTTGACCTTGATAATCTAGATTCTGTCTAGTTTTTTAACATAATAAAAACATGTACTTGCAGGTTTGTGTAACGTGAAATTTTTTCTCTATTTTTCCATACATTATAAATTCAAATTTTTCATGTGATATACGCACAGACAAAACAAGCTGTCTAGCAGGTGAGCTTTAGATGTTTATGTTATTATTTATATTTAAGCGTTGAACCTTGATGTTGATGTGTCACGTGGCTGTGTTTGTTTTTATTTTATTGTGAACTTACTAAAAATAGTGCAAGTTGAATATAAGTCGCCGGTTCCGTGCGATAGATACCTATCATCAGTCAAGCAACTTAACAGGGTTAACTTTTGGCAAACGTAGAACGAAAGAGGCACTGCCATATGCTTACACTAAGCTTTATTAATAGATATGAAAATAAACTTTGGCCACCTTCCTGCCAGATTCCAAACTTTGCATATCCCCCCACCGATTGTACACAAGTCTGCCAAGTTTTTCAAAACACTTACATTTTGTGCGAATTTTTTTATGCTGCAAAAAAAAGAGGCATGACGAATGTTTTCGTGGAAGTGTTAATTTTACTTTGTTCTTAGGACAATGTCATGATTAAATTAGGATCATGTTGAGATTATTTTAAAGTGTGATTTATAGTAATTGATGATGTTAGGAGTTGTTTTTGCTGGTTGGCATAAAGAATGTTAAAACACACTTGTAGAAACTATGAAAAAAATGTGTTGTACATCAATGTTTCGTAATCAGAACCTCATTATTGTACGTATAGCTGCGGTTTTTATTTCTCAAGGTTGAGGCAGTTTTTCTTATTTCAGGACTATTATCAGCTCACAAATTGAGATATAGCTTATTTTAGTCTTTGATTTGTATCTACAGTTTATTATACAATCAAATTTCATAATGAGATGTATTTAGGTGAGCATTAACGGCCATGCACTTTGACGGTCTTCAAATTCAGCCTACGGGAGATTCTAAACATTGTGTCGAAGCGTGAAGTAATCAGCACCTTTGACTTACGTAATTTTGAATAAAATGTCATCCAAATCGGTCCAGATGCTCGAATAGAAACCGTTTCTGAACAGTTTTAATGATTTCATAATATTTGGGATTATCTTAATTGGTGGGTAAGGCGAAAATATGAGACTCTATTATCCTGCAGATCCTGTCTAAAGTTGTTGTGTGGGGTGGGGCCTCCCACCTGTTGCCTGGGGCTTTGAATCGTCCTTGCGCTTGTCCGCCCGGCGAGCCGTGAAACCGCTCCTTGCTTTCTCATCGCAATAACTACCTAATACTTTGTGATATGTCAGGAAAGTGAAGTCACGACACTTTGGTGATTATCAACCGGGGATAAACCATCATCGGCTTCGATTTATTCACTCCGAGGTGCAGTAGTAGCTGATGTAAATGATGCCTTCAGAAGCAGTATTTATATTCCTAATGATACACTAAACAGATGAATAGTCATTCTGGTATTTCATTTATTTGCAAATTTTATTGTCGATAAAATCTTGTTTTCAATTTCTATCCATTCATAAATATAGATTTTTTGTTGGACTTTATGTAATTGGCCAGTTTTTGTATAATAGAAATCTCTCTAAAATTACATATTTTTTGTCTTTTTTTATATATTTATCCTTGCTACCGTGTATCTAGATGAAGCTATTAATATTATTATATAACTTGTGAAGGTTTGTGTTATTATTACCATCCAATTTTAAACATTTTTCCTTGAAGTTTACAAGTATAATTCTTACGTATTTGAATCATTCAAATTTTGATAATTTTATTCTGATTATGTAAATTCGAAGTGTAAAAAATCTAATTGAAAATTAAATGCTTGTAAGTTGTGGAATTTTTCTAGAAATTTTATCAAGAAACTGAATGAAGGAAAAATCCTTTCTATAAAGTTGTTGCCCATGAAACATACAAGAAACTTATTTTTTATTCTGATTTTCTCTGTTATTAATTTATATTATGAAATAGGTTAATTTGGATATATTTTTTCTTTGATTAGTGATTGATTGCTTTATCTCAATTGGTTAATGGAACTATCTTTTGAATGTAAAAAGACATGTAATGTCAAATGTCATGGTTAATAAGATTTTTTACTGATAGAATCTTACTGTCTGGCTTGAAAAAAATCTTTACAACTCGATTTTTCTGTAAATATTTTTTGGACATCTACTTATAGTATCTACCCATAAAATAGACAAATTAAGTTTTCAAGTGAAAAATTGAACAATTTCTCGAATTATTGGAAGCTAATATAATGTTAGGTATTACTTATGGTGTTGGTTACTAAAACAGCTCGATAGCATTACGCCTCGTAATAAATATCTTATTTGTTGACTTGTCTATACAAAATTTATAATCTCAACCTAAAGGTTAAGGCTGTTTGTAAGAGGCATATTTTTATTATAAATCGAGTATTTGTTGTGATTACTGTTATAGCACCAGAAATGGAAATGTTATCTTTTTCAGTCAGCTAAAAGCTTTAACTTTTACTGCATAAGTTGAAGAATGAAATAAAGATTTCAACTCCAGACAGATATTATAATATTTCGGTTTTTGAGAAATTGTCCTGGAAATGTCCCGAGGTAATATGGGACAAAATGCCTTGGCGTATAATCATTAACAGAGTGTTTTAAACTCCCTGTAATATGTTATCAGGCTGCACCGATAGCTTGGAGGAAAATAGCATCCAACCACGCGTTGTCAGAAGATGTTGCCAGGATTTTATTATTAAATTTTAACATATAAAAATAAACTAGAATTCTTAGTAATATACTAATATAATTTCTACAATTCAAAAACAAACTAAATAAAGTTTAATTTTACATTCAAGTATGTTTCAGATTCTGAAAAGGTTATTAACGCTTGCATATTGACCTTAAAGTGTATTTAGACTATGCGATTAATCATATGATTTTTAATGTGACGAATAATAAGAGAAGAATTTTTGTGTTCAAACTATAAGATTTTTCACACAACACAACAATCATAAATAAGAACGCACAATTTAAATAAAATATATATTATTTTTAATGCTATGGTTTATCACAAAATTTTGTCATATTAAATAATACATGATAAATCACATAGAAATTGTTTGAAAAAATTAAAGAATGTTTATTTTTAGTTTGTTTAACATTATTTAAGTTAAAATGAGTGCAGTGGCTATTTTCAGATCAAATAAAAAATTCATCTTAAGTGAATTGTTTCTTGATCAAAATAGAGCTGATTTGATTTGGGTGACTGTGTTTAGCTTCAATTGATCCAGGTGGCAATTCATTACTTAAAACCCTAAATGTGTTCAATTATTTCTAATACAAAATCTAATTTGGTTTATTTTTTATCCAAATGCAATTCGCATTTAATTGATGAATTGTATTATTTATCAAAAGTAAAAATATAGGTGTAATCAGAAGTATATTTTTCCCCACAAATTTTGTGTTTGAACACTTAGTTACTAACCCTATAGTACATGTACGTAATGATGCTTTTGTTCGAAATTTTTGAAACAGTCACTGGAATTTGCAAGAGTAATTAATGAGTGATGTCGCGACGGGTAGCTCACAGACGTGACGAGCCAGAATCTAATTAAACACAAGCCTATCTAATTGACAGTTTGATTACATCACATGTGACCACAACGTACTGTCTGTCTCCCATCGTTCTCTACAGGTTGCTAAATACCAAATCTTTGATGTTGAAGCTTTCTATTTCGGATTATTGACAATAATACATTGGATTTTGTTGGATACTTCGAACTAATGAAAGTACTATTTTGTTTATAGCGGAGTTGTAGGCGTATTAATTATATAAAAAGATGAATCTGCATTCTATCGGATATGAATAGACACAGTCGATTACTGTTAACGATCTTCTATTTAAATAATTAATATCGTGAAATAAAGCAAATTAGTTCAGGAAGCGTATAATTGTACTGAAATGTTTATTAAATATAAGCGTAATCCATTAATTTCCGTTAATTAACAAAGACTACGTGTAATTCGTATGGCTTCAATTATTACAGTACTCTAAACAAAAGGGACATTTAATTTGGTTGGAGATACACCTACTGGCGTGTATTTATTTTAATGATCGTTATTATAAGCCACCTAGGAATTACCGAGTGCGTCGGTGAAAATAACCGTCAATTATTATCGAGAATTTTTTTTTTGTGTAAAATAGATACTTTTTGACAAGATTGATTATTTTTCACAAAGCTGCAAGTTTTTTTCATAATTTGAGAACTTTTATCGGTCATAAGTGTCTTGAGTCTCATTAAATAATTTTTTATTTGAAAATCGTAAATTTTCTATTTTTATATCTTCATATTTATATCTTGAAATCATCATTTTTTGAATGGCAAATTCATTTAATAACTTTAATGGCTAATGATATTTGAATGGTTTTAAAACTTTAGTTATAAATCTATTTCAAATTAATCAGCTCAAAATTACGAATGGTAATTTAATGGTTACACCCAATAAATTTATTTTTCATCATAAAAATTAACTATTTTATCAGTTTTGCAAAATTCTAATTCAAGTTTTCATTAACTTTCTTTTTGTGTTCTTCTCTTAATTTCATTAGTGTTTTTATGTAGAATTTCAAAAGAGAAGGAAAGGCATCAGCATATGTATGCAAAGAGAATATTGCGGCCACACCTTGTATGCGTAATGACCACATATTCGTTTAATTAATTTATAGGACTTTAGGCTACTGGTATTGAATTTGGGTTTTTTGTAATGTTCTGACAAGATGGAAAGAGTTTCGACACGAAAGTAACTGCACAGTGCAGTTGTGGTAACGGAGACGAACACTTGCGGCGCAAGATAAGGAATCGTTCGTTAACTGTTGAGGTCGAATTTCTCGGTCTGGTAAACGCTGAAGGTCGCTGAAGATGGACAGTCAAAATAAAAGACTACAATGAACCGTTATCTTATTCTGCCTTGCAGGAGAAATCTTCGCTTTATTTCTTTATTTGGTCATTCATACGTAGCAGAAACGTTTAAATATAATCTACAAAATTTTTGCCGAAAAAGTTGTACAATTTTTCGTAGTTTTAGTTTTTTTTCTTTGGTTTACCGCTAGTCGACCTGATCCTACAATCTTTTATCTATATCTTTCTCACATTATATTACAATCGATAGACATTTCCATTTGATTGAAAACGTACTTAAAAGCTCATATTAGAAATTGTTGATCATTATCATGTCAATCAATTGCTTTTCCATTGGGCACAAGCGCCCATTAATAATACTCGCCTATAATGTATTTTTTTCTACTGTTTGTGTTGTATTTCAAAAATTGATAACTAGAGTTCTATTTCTTTTGACAAATTATACGAAAGTACTTTATCGAGTAAATAGTGGTTAGGAATTAAGTTGAGCTACATCTATCAAATACAATTTTCATTTATACATTGACAGAAAATTTTAAAGCCACTAAAGCGAGACCATCGATAAGTGTAAAAGTTGGGTATGTGAATTTAGAAAGTGTTCTACACATTTGTGAAATGAGTAGATCGAAAAGCCTTTGGGTATTAAAGAGTCTGATGGTCCAGGAAGTGACCGCAGCCGCCACAGGTGATGATGTATCGATGCCCAGCGGCTCTAATTAACCTCCTCTTGCATAGTCATTAGCGTACTATTTCTCCTACCATAACTTGATCACTTGTAGAATTTATTTGGAACTTTTACCATATTGACGTAAGTAGTCTAATCAATATTATTATAAAATCTAACATGTTCATTCAAGACAGCTGTTAATATTACAAACATTTCATTCATTAGCTATCGTCTACATCGATAATTAAACTTAAATCAGGAAGCCAATTAAAGGAAAACGAAATGAAGAAAATTTTGCAGTTGGTTGGAGTTCTGTCATTTTCTTCTTTTTTGTAGTATGTGTAGAGGGTGTTAATAATCCTAATAGGTGGAATAAATCTGAAGTAATGCTAATATAACGCAGTTCCACAGCCAGTCTGGCTAATTCCCGACTGACAATGAGATAATCTGCGTCGCGGAAATCCGATCAGGCAGTCGTTAATTAACCCAGTCGGTGATTGCTGGATTAAGAGCAGTTCACTTTAGCCTGTTAATTAGATGAGATCCCCTACAAGGTGCAACTAATACAAGTGTAACAGTGGAAAAGGGGTTGAGGAATCGGTTATATTACCAACTTAAATTGTAACAGGTAAGAATTTCCGTTCTGCAAGATAAAACGCCTACGTTATTTCGTATAATGGAATTAAATTAATTACCGATTTTGTGTGTTCATTCAAGCCGAGATTGTTATTCTTATTTACAGCCGTTAATGAGATAAAACTATCTTTTTTCTCAAAAAATAAAAAAAATGCAATAAACAAATTCTCTCATTGCCGGAAAAGAAAACAGTTACATTTGAATAAATATCTTTTTCAAGTGAATTTAAGTAACTTTTACGGTCTTTTCGTTATCGGAAACAAGAGAATTTAATTGCTGAGATAGTCCTCAATTGCGACAAATATCCATATAAATGCAGGATATGAATTGTTATTCAAGACAGGTGTCATTTATCAAGTGTTTTTGGGATGGTCCTTTCTATTCATTCAACCAATTATAAGAAATAATAAGATTTGGGTGGTAGTCTATAAAAATCAATGATTTTTACAAACTAAAATATTATTCCTTCCTCTTTCTTTCTTAAGATGAAATGTTTGTTGTTTTCGAAGGACTAAACGTAAACAGATGCAACTTTATCTATTTTTGATCTTCATTCCTATGATCAAGTTCGGTAGTATATTTAGTAGATAGAATGATTTATCATAAAATAAATGTGTAAATAATGATAAAATTAGTGAACGTATATCTCAATAAATATTAGTACTGTTTGATAATAGGTGCCATCCATCACAACCATAAGCTGCACGCGGTGGGAAAGTGGAATTTTTCCAAAAACTTATATGTTTTTTGTAACATTTACCTGAAAAGATTTTCCTTAATTAATAATGTATCAACTTGTGACATGTAATCATTATCGAACTCTAATTTGGATAGATCGGTCGTAGGCTTCCGTTGAAAATTTGACAAGTTCATGCCGAAAAAAAGGTGGAAAATTTCGAACAATCATGTTAGATTTCTCTCGCAACTATTCAACTAATCGTGTCAGTAGAAATATAAGGTAGCAATCATTAATTAACTGTCTGTCTTAATAATTACAATAAATTAATTCTTTAATTCTGCACAGTTTTTCGTACTCACTTTTACGTCTTCTGTTTCGCTACTTACTGCGTCTGAGAATAAAATATTTTAGTAGCAAGTCAGTCGAAAGCATTAACGATCGCCCAGTTGGTTGAAAGCTTTGGAAAAATGCTTTCCTTAGCGAAGTAGGAAAAGCGCAGGTAGTGTAATGCTTATCACATCGCTTGAGATTTCCGGCCCGGACGCTGGCGCCAGTTCCAAAGTAATGGATCGTTCGGGATCACAGCTCTTAATCCGATTTACGAATTGTCTCTTCGTCTGGAATCTGTTTCTTGTAATGGCTAATGTAAAGTCTGTACTGTAGTGATGTATGGCTGTTGGTTTGTAGTTTAACCGCATTTTTCAATAAAACTGCTATTCAGAAACATACTAAAACAAGATTTGTTCTCACGTTTGAATTTATCTACAGTGTATTACAAGCACTTTTTTAGAACGTCTCAATTTTTGAATATTAACATATTGATATTTTTATTTTCGAGGACATGGGTGCGTACCTAGAAACCAAAATCATTTGGAGAAAGGATAACATTTTCTTGACTGAAAAAATAGAATAAATTATTGAAATCATAATTTGTAATTAGTTTTTTCATCAAAATAGCAAGTCTAAATTTTTTATAGTAGTAATTTTTTTTATTGGTGACTTACTGTATTCCGGAGTAATTAATGAAATTAAATTAAATTGATCCGAACTGCTGCATTACGTTTGCTTTTAAATTTGAATTTAAATGTGACCGCAAAAAGACGGGCTATTTTTAATTATATTTGCCTGTGTGCTTGCTGAAACATATATTTTGTGCATCAATAAATATAACTTTTTTGGAATATCGTGCCTTGACGAAGTTGTGTTCTGTTGTCGGTAATGTTCTTCCGCTGAATGAGCAATCTAATTTGGTCGAGATTTGCTGTAATACAGGCACAATTAGCGCGTATTATGTCAGATCCTTATTGCAGGGTTTATAATGACAATGATTAATTAAAGACGGTTGTTAGTAGAGGGTTAATTGGCCACTGATGAGCTTGCGTACGACAGACGGTGTATTTCACTCGTCCGGGAATGAAGAGTCTGTTTTGTGGAGTCTTTCACCCGGAGCTAATGTATTAATTTCGCATCACACAGCCAGCATAGTCCGGAGAGCGGCAAATTGCTTCCGACGGCGCTCCGGGTAGTGGCGCCAGGTATCCTTGGAGACGTCGACCGCCGGCGGGGTCGCCTGGCAACCAGCGTCGCTACGCTCACAGCCGAAATGCCTTACCTGAAAAAGGTGAATTGGACAAATATAGAAAAAGTATTTACGTGTATATTACGTGCGACGTATACGGATGCACATAGATAATATATCTTTAATTTTTTTCTAAATTTAGAAATTGTATTTTTTTTTTATATGTGTCTGTTGCATTTACATAATTATAGTCTTTATGAAAGCCGTAGGGGTTGGAGCTTTTTTTTTATTTAATTAACTACCTGTACGCCAACAGGAGTAGTAGATGAATTACACAAATGGAAATTCCAAGAATTGTTGCATACATTATTATATTTATTAATACACCAAGATCACATACACGTGTTTCTGATATAAAGAACAATACAATTCGCAAAATTTTTAGATTGGGTTTTTTACACTTTAAACAAAACAATTACTGGAATTATAGAAATTTTTGCTTATAATTTTTTACGGCGCAGTAAAGTAGTCATTAACCAGTTAATCACGATCACAGTACATGTTACTGTTTTTGAATTTAATAGAAAATATCTACCTCCGGAAAATTAGTTGATTATTTTTATATGAATCTTCCATTTTTCATTTTAGATCGTAATTTGTTTTCTCTACTAAATGTTTCCAAAGTAGAAACTCACAATATTATGAACCATAAAATGGGTGACTTTAGCGAAGCCACAAGAAGCTCTGTTGGTAGCAATGTGAAAATAATTGTGATTTTGAAAGTTTTTAATTGTCTGAATTTTTTTATTTTCGGTGCTTTTATTGGAATCCTCCTATGGTTCCATTTTTCAACTGTGAGCTTAGATAAGAAAATAATAGATTTATAAGTTACCTGATTGTGACATGTTTAAATAAAGAACGTTTATTGTCTGATAAGCTATGGAAAGATTTTTTTATATAGATAATTTCATACTTACATAAGCTTATATCATTATTTATTGTTTGGCGATTATTTCAAATTTCTGGATTTTATTTTCCATACGAGCTTGTTAACTCAGTATTAAAATAAATAATACGTTGCTTTGAAAATATTTTTATTGATATGTATGTCTTTTGTAAAGTAAGTTCCAATAACGATATATTATTTTCTTTTTTTTCTTGAATTTTATTTCGACAACTCATTCGTGACATAGTTCCTTCCTCGACCTTCTCTATTGGTTGCGTAGTTGAAAACTCCATCAAAGTCCACTTAAAATTCGTACGAAGTGAGATGGATAAGTGCCTACGTATACATGTAATACGCAGCTGAATTATCCTGGCTGTGAGCCGCGACGCGAAGTGGAAAATCCTCGAAATCGCACCGCTGATCCTTATTCAGCACAAGAAAGCAGTCGATGCGAAGGCTTGGTAGTTCGCACACTTGTTGCTTTCATTCTCATTTCTCGAAATCTTTCCATTCACCGCCTCTCGGCACGCGACTAATTATCTTAGACGGGGAATTTTATGCTCCTTGTTATTTTTTTTTCCCTTTTGCTACCAAGCCAAACGTTGACATCTTCTTTGCTATAGATCTGCTTACGTCGGCTAATGTACTAATTAATGTATAATCGTCAAAAATGCAGTTAAACGGATCTGTTGTAGTTGGTAGTCTGAAAAAAATTAATTTGAATTAGGTCGATTTTTTTTGCGGTCGTAAAAACGACGGAAGTTTTTGTAAAGATCAAAATTAGCATAGAATAATGTTTTGTAATTATGATTTAACTTTGAAAAGAGCTCTGCCAATATATGAGCTTAGTTACAGTTAGCTAATGGAAAATTTATTGACGTTTGCATAGTTTTTACTATTTGAAGTAAACTATAAGTTCCAGGTATGTGCGTTTGATATAAAATTAATATTATTACATACATGCCTTTGATGAAGAGCAGTGTTTGGTTGTTTTTGCGTTTATATGTTTTGAAATGTTGACGTGCATTTATTTTAATAAGTAGTAATAATACATTTTTAATAAAATAACAGTAATAGATGTGTCAGCATATGGTATGGCGCGATAGACATATTGAATAATTTTTTTGAGGTAATTTATATTTGTTTGTTTCCTGTTTTGTTGAAGAATTAAAAATAGATATACCTACATGTTTTGCACAGGTGAAATGATTTTCTATATAAATATATATAATCTTTACTATTGAATGTGCATATTATACTTATAGGAGCAATTTTTTTTTACTGACGCCTCGTTTACATGAAGCTGGCACATTATTTAGCACATCTCAAAAGCAGCAGTCGCTGCGTCACATTGGACATAGGTAGGGTAGTTTGTTCTTGACAGTTCTATAAAATACCAATACTCAACTAAGTAAAAATAAAATAGCCATGTTATAACAATACAGTCATTCATTACATAAGATTATTTTAATCGTATCATATCGATATGAGTATTAGATGATGTTAAAAGATGAATGAGTCATCGGAAAATATTTCCGTTGGTCACAATTGGTAGTGGGTCTGTCTGTTCTCTTAATTCTCCTATTATTCAATCATAATCCTTTTCATACAATCCTTTGACACAATGTTGCGTGTTCAGATATCGACAATAGAAACGCAGATGTGAAATTTGGTATGAAATGTCCAAAAACAGCGTTACCCGGTCGTTCTTTGTATGCAAAAACCTTCTCCTATATGCATCATTGCATTCAGTTGCTTATGTATCAGATATTCGGGTGTAGAATACGTTATGAGCTATTGTCGGAACGGGCCTAAACCGTTTATGCAATTTTCTGAAAAGACTCCCAACATTTTGTCCACTCGACTGGCAACGACGAACTTTTATCGCAGTATGTATTGGACATCAAAAAACTTGAAGAATTTAGATTATGCTACCACCACACTACCGATTTAAAAAATTCACGGCTTGCCTGCGCGAAATTCCACAGCATTTTTTACGAGCTAACTTGCTTGTCAACATGAGATGTATGGAGTTTTCCGTTTAGAATGTGTGCTTGAGGTCAGTGAATAGTTTTACAGAGAATTATTCAAAATTTATTTCACAAATATTCTCGTAGGTGTCGGTCGTGATTTTAATTGCCTTACGGTCTTTGTTTTGTCGTAATTCACTTTTCATTTCGACCTTTGACTATACGGTTATCTCTTGGATTATTATTTGCACAACATAAAATACAAGCAGCGATGCTGCAATAAACATTATCCTCATTTAAAACTAATAGTTATTTTTCAATCAGAATTTCTTTCAAGTTGTTTCCCACAATTATCCTTCTTTGGTAAGCCGAACTGACCAACTCTTTTTTTCCATTAATTCTCGTGGTAGCATATGCATTCTACATGTGCAAATTTAGACTCCCACGCCAAACAAAAGCCGGTCTCGTCTATCGGCCATCTGCAACCGTGACAGGCACTTACAATAGTTGAACCCCTTTCTCCCACGCTCTTCGAAATTTCACATTTTCAGCAAAAATCATTCCTGTTACATGTACCCATTACTACAATACCAGCCCTTTCTTTCTAGTCCAACCCTTCAAATTGAATGCAGAGTTAAGAAGCGAGATAAGTCTCACATGACCAGAAGAAAAAGTGGTTTATGGAACAGCAGGTGCGCGGTAAAAATTCAAAAAAGCACGTAAAATTGAAGATTTTGTCCATGGATTTTAATACGCATTGCGTGAACGTCTTTTATTCAGCAGCGTCGTCCACTTTGGGTCTGAAATGGGATTTACAGTGACAGTGATTGCCAGTCTATAACTTAGTTCACGCTCAAATGAACGCATAGAAAAAAGAAATTTCACACTTCAAATTAGTTAGCTCAATGTTTAAAAATATTAAATGATTTTTCCTCCAACAGTGAAAATTTGCATACTATAGATTACATTGACTAAATTTTATTACTTAATACCTCATTTAATGTCTTCGTAGTAACAAAAGAATTTTAAATATATTTATAAAATTAGCATCTTCTTCGAATGCTGTAATAAATTCTAATTGACTAAGCTAATAGGAACTAATAAGTGCGAATTTATGAAGGTCTTTGTTGTCGCGCGTGTATATAACTATGTATCTAATTTTAATGATTTTGGTGGTTCCTAATTACCACTTTATAGAAGAGCAAATTTCAACGTGTACTTAAGTGCGCAATAACTTGAAATAAAATTTTAATTTTGTTTGAAATTTAATATTTGCTAACATTGTTTATATTGAAAGTAAAATTCTGTCTCTAAAAATTTGTTACGAATCTTTAATTTAGTCATATTTTATTTTGTTATATCGGGACATGACAATTACGAGCCCATCGAAGGTCTTTATTGAGTTTACGATTAGATAAAGCTCGAACGACTCCAAGCTTGAATAATACAACTTGGGAAATGAACTGAAAGTTGTTATAAATTTTTAGAGTAATTGATATTTTTCATGTCATAAAAGCTAATGTTTGGCTGGAATATTTTCACTGAAAGGAGTTTCAAAAAAAATTGGATTTATGTAAATGTGAATAATGTAAGGTATTACACGCGTCAATGATCTTGTAACATATACTAGGTCGATTGGTTGTAATGATAATACTAGGATAAAGTGCACATTTTACGACTTAATTGCCACTTTGCGTCCTTCATTTTAAGAGTTTTCTCGTTTGTAACGCGTTATAATAACAGGCCAGTCAGAAACTGAAACGCAATGATTTAAATTTATTTTATATTTATTAATTATGCATTTAATAAATATTTCTAAATAAAAACTGAATAAAACATATTTCACATAAAGTTGTGTTCAATGTCGACTGGTTTTTATGACGGTTTTACTTTATGATTATTCATTGTATACAAATCATAGATGTGGCGTTTTGTATTAAATCTTTCTGTTGAGCACGTGTTAAAGCTTCATAATATTTAAAAGTTCTGTAGGCAAAAACCGTCTACAATTTGTGTACAAAGTAGATAGATGTTTGTGGAGTACTCTTCATAAAATTAAGCTTTACGACTGTATCTTTAATTAACAATGAAGAGTCGTTGAAGCTGAAAGAGTTATCTATGTACTTTATTTTTAATATAATTATTTGTATTCGTGTAAATTCAGTGAAAAACATGTTGTCAGACGTACTATTTCCTCTTTGTGTACGATTATTTGTACACTCGTTTATTAAAATTTTATAAACAGATTTATTCACAACGAGATCAAGTAGACAAAGACAGTTTTTTACTTTCAAATACTGTTTAAAAATATGGAAAAAATTGTTTTGAACAAGTTTTTCCTCGTGCAACCGTAAAATTTGAGGTGTTTTCAGCAAACCTATTTATTCATACCATACCTGCATCTCTTAGTACCGTAAATCATAGTAATGATGTGTGAAAGTGAGCAATAACAAACATGATAACATCAATTAAAGAGTATCCCAAATGTTTCACCTACTAGACTTTACTAGGAAAACCACTTTTTATCTTTTATAGCTTTCAAATAGTAGCACTTGACTGAAACACAAAAGGCAAAAAAAGAAGTCAGCAGTACTTTTTTTTACTTTTTGGTAAGTGGCCATCTTCAGGTGCTAAGCAGCAACAAAGGCAAGAAGAAATCAACAGGTTTGTGGGTCGTATCACGATACAGATACCTGTGTTTTTACGAGCTCGTAACATAATAGCTTCTGGGGGGTTGTAAAACATTTAGTGGTTGCTGCTACCGATTGTTGTATCAGGCACGTGGATAGGTGGTAAATGAAGACATTCGCCGCTTGCATGCAGCAAGTTTATGAGATATTTTTTAATGCTTATCATACCGTAGAGATTTTAACGATTATTTGAATCGACCCTCGAAGGGATATACTGTCGTTATTTTATTAAAGTTATCTGACCTTATTTGCAATTATTAACTTGACTACCTTATGCGATATGATAAAAGAACGTTTCAGTTACGCAGTTAGCAGACAATAAATCTAAACTGACTTCCCACGAACGTAATGCGACTTGGAAGTACACGCTTGGTGCGATGTTAAGATGCAAATTAATCCGGTTAGAAGGTGGCTCTTGCACATAGCCAGCTTCTCGATTATTGCAACTTACTCGGTTGCAATCAAGATAAAATACGGGATAATTAGCTCAAAACATGAAGACTCTTACAGCCAAGGTGGCGGCTGAAAGGATTTATCTTTACTGCAAACGATTAACCTTTTTCTCTGTCGTTTTTTATTTTTATTTCGATAACGTGTTTTTGATTGGCCCCGTTCAACAGACTAATTTCACATTCTACATATGAAAAGATTTAAGCTTTTCTTGATGTTGGTCATGATTCGGAAAGTTCAACTTTTTGACCTTGACAATAAAATGCGCCATGTGCAGATAGCTTTTGCTGAGTCATTACTGAGAATAGAGTTACCGAATGTGACTGAGACTGCAAAAGAAATAGGCTAAAGCCTTTTTTTCATGTCTCTGTGGTCAACACAGAAGTCAGAGAGTAATCATAATTATATTAAATTTCAACAAGTGGAATGTATTTCAACATTTTTACATTTAATTGAAGAAAAATCTTAAGTAACTTGGAAAAAGCATAGGGGTGCAAAGTCCGGTATTTCAAGGCTGTCTTCTTGATTTCGATAAAATTCAAGGTTTTTAATTAATTATGAATTATCTCAAACTAATATAACGAAAATTTTATAAGAAATAGTTTCATAAGATCTGAATCTATTCTAAATCCATTGTTTTTTTTTTTTAGTCCAAAGCCAGTGACTATTTCAATCCAATAGCGAAAATTCAAGCCTTGGCTACAATATTGAATTATAATGACAGAGCGTTTTTTTCCTGTTAGAATGTCACTGCAAACAAATTATGTATATGAAATAGTACAGTTGAGGAAATTAATAAATTTAATGGTACATTTTTGTAACTCTGTAGCCAGTTTACTATACATATATTTAAAAATAGCAAGTATTTTTATTCGTTTTGATCAACCAATCATGATAAAAGAATATAAAACTAGCATTGTTAAAAAAGTCTAAAAATAAGTCTTGACAATAATCACGTCTGAACGTTGAGGTCGTCTTTGATGTTTGTTAAAAATTTTGATACAATTTATACTTTATAATATTATATTACAATTATCGGAAACAATTTGTGATTATTGGATTTAGTAATGAAATTTTGTCTAATATACTTCTGTTAATATTACCTTTGCAAATTAAATTTCATAATGTTTCGTTTATGAAAAAGCGTTAGTGTTGGTGTAAATTTCATTGGAGATGCAGTTTTAGTGATTCATGCAATGACGTGCAGTGTGTTAATCGTCTGAGATGGTATTGAACTTTGAACGTATGAGTGAAGAAAATATGTAATTAAATAGTATTAAAAATGTGTCTCGTATTTTTGTCAAAACTCGAATAACAACTACAAAACGTTTTTACATAAAACCGTTGAATAAAAAGTAAATACGTCTTTTCGAATTTTTATCTTGAATTGGCATCTATCGAATTTATGAGTGCTTCATTGAATTCAGTCTGTAACTTTTTAATGTGCAAATTATCGAAATGTGTAAATTTTCTGAGTATATATTTCGAAATGTTTGCTTGTACAAAATTCAGTGTGTATTCTGATGTGCATGAACTTGCCAACCTTCAAAGATACAACGCAGTTTCGCTTCTCATCTTCTGATGAATTATTTCACAAAAGCGGAGGTTGTTTATAAAGCTAGGCACTTCAAAACGAAACGTATCAATTTCTTTAGCAGCCAATCAATCCTTCCTAATTTTTTTGTGGAGATTAAGACTTGTTAAAATCAATCTCAACAGTTTAAGTGTAGAAAAAAAAGTTTTTAGAACAACTGTTTGTGGTTAACCTAAGCTGTTCATAACTTACACATAGTATCGTGATCGAGCAAATCTCGTTGCATAAGAAAACGGAGTTTGGGATGAACGTCGATTAGTTTTTCTAGTGGATACGGAGTTTCTCGAGAGTGTGTGGTGATTTGTCAGGTGTCGAGAACTGAAATCAATCACTAGAGGGCGGGTACCACACCTCATGCTTTGATATCATCGAGAGTCCAGTCAATGTCAACGTTTTGTTGTCCAGCTGGACTATAGATATATTGAATGTACGCTTTTCAACACCTTTTCGTGTTGAGTCGCATTTATCGACAGTTCTGGAAGTTACGCACGCAAATGAATTGAATTACCGACAATTAAGCTTCATCGTAATCAACTTTGCTAATAGAAGCGAGAATTTACTTCTAGTGGAAGGATTCTGAATATTTTAAAAAATAACTACGCGTTGAGAATGATATTAGGAAAAATTCAAGCAACGTACAAACAATGCAAATATTTTGCATTGTTTGCAGAAGTAACATAATGCCTTTACGTTCACAAAGCTTGGATGCTAACTTCTTGTTGGCGCAGTATTCACAATATTCCAATTTTTGATTTATAACAATTTTTATTCAATAACAGTTTATTATATTTATTTGAAGATGTTTCGTTTATGGATTTCGATGTACTTGGCTTTTTCAAAGAAATATATTGTACAATAATTCACATTTAAATTAATGACGAACTGCATGTAATATGGTTGGCATCGAATGGAAATTTAATATGTCAGTAATGTATTTTGATTTGGTCGGATTGATTGATTCGCCTATAATAACGTATTTTCAGTTAGGTGGCTATGCATTAAATAGATTTATATAAGCAGGATTACAAATCAATATTAAGCATTATTATCTTTAAATGAAAGTGTCTTCAATTCCAGGCACATAATTTAAATGTGTTTAACAAGGTAATGGCTGTTATTAGGATTAATGTCATCTATATGAAGCGCTTCTTTGTCTCTGAAGTCTATAATCTTCAATTTAACTCTTCACCGTCTTTGTATACATGTTATAAAGAAAAAAAATATATTAATAAAATATTAATATTGTGTCGTTGTTGGAATTTGAAATCATAACAATTTACTCTAAATTACTGACAATTTACTTTCGAACACATTTCCGTTTGTTAACCTTCAAATTTCCCTCATTTATTTTACTTAATTGCGTGTATTTCGAATATAATTGTAAAAAATTGTAGTTTAAGCGTGCTTTTATCGACGTGAATATAATTTTCAGTGCTTGACTAACACCTAACTCTCCTCCTTTATCATTTATTACGATTTGTACAACATTTGGGTTAAGTGGGTTTTAATTTTTAATAATAATTGCTAGATTGTGTGCTGCTTCTTGATGGTCACAAATTGAAATCACAATAGAATATTATCACCGAAAAACTCAATTTTTTTATGAACTGTAGTCAACGATTGGAGCTTATTATTTTATTGTTTGGAATTTGAACCGAGATCATTTTTCTTCATTGTCGCTTTTTTTAAATGTGGTTGGAAAATGTATCCACGTGATTGGAAAATTCTTGAAGGCAAAGTGACTTCTCCGAATCAACTTTCACGAAATTAACTTATATGGTGAAAAAATGTTTCCGCTTTTTCCAAGTCGCGTTTTTATTTTAATCATTTAATATTTAAATTGACAGTTATTAATGATTACTAGTTTTAGAGAATGTCTATTCGGCTCAAGGGATTCGGAAATTGACATTAGTGACTTTTGTTCTGTCGTGCTTCATTGTTCGTTCCGATATGATCAGTAATTATTAATTTAATGATGAATAGTTAATGCCGGAACTATTCGATAAAGTATGATGTAGGCGTGTCGGTGAAAAACTGCAAGGAAATGCAACGGGAACTAATGATCAAAAAAGTGAAATTTATCTTACGGAAAGACCATAAATGCCTCGAACCGCTTCATTATCCATAAATTTCGCATAAGTCCTGGTCGATACAGAGCGATTAAAGAACGGAAAAGGGTTGTACGACATTATCGTCAAATCTTTTTTTATTGCTTTATAAGTGCATCGTCTATGATAATGCAAATCAATTATAGGGGTGGTGCTTCGACCGTAAGAATGAATTGGTCAGTTAATTGCAGAGTTTTATAATTGAAATTAAAATACCAAAATCATTACACGCTTCAAATATATGTATCAAATTTCCCATGATAATAATTCACGTGTAAAATTTATAGGATGCTCCAAAGTGAAATGATCACTGGAGGGCACTTCTTTCTCCGAAATCATCTCTTTGTTGCAATCATTTATATAATGGCCGAAAAATTTTACGACTTGTAGCAATTTTATTACCGTACAATCAAAAGTTTCAAAGTTTGCGAAAAACGTATATATTATTGGGTTTTATATGTTCCAATATGCAAGGCCTTTACACTTGCTTGGACTTAATGAGAATTATCAGATTAAAAAGGTCAATAAAATTGGCCTTGTATTTTGTACGTCTTAATAAAATTAACTTTACTCAGTATTTTCGTAATATTTGTTGTTCATATCTATGGTTAATCTTTCACTCATTAAGATTTTCACCTCGATTTATCTCTTGATAATTGACACTTGTTACATAAAAGTCGAACTTTTAATTTAATTGAAAATTCAAATTTGATAGGATAGGTTTATATTTTAATAACATTTGGTCAATTTTTATTTTTTTTTTGTAATTTCTTTTGACCTGATTTCCAATTTTTCTTTGACCTACTTGCTAACGTGTGGAATTCTTGAGGAATTTTTTCTTACGTAATGAGATTTCCAACAAAATCTATTATACTTCTGTGTTTGTAGTTATTTAAATAATTAAGTCGATAGATGTAGAAGAAAGGTAAATTAAATTGAAATTTATTTAAGGACTTCAATCAAACATCAATAATTGCGTGTATTTATGTGAGTAATTATTAATAAACTATAATTATATAATACATTAAATGGTTTTTATTGCTTTTATGATTATTATGTTATATCTAGATATTATTTTAGCTTTTTTTTTCAGGTAAGGTCTACCATGCTATTTGTTGGGTGATATATGCAGAGGTAAACGATTTAAAATAAATTAAATAAATTTACATGGTTTATGTAGTATAAGAAGCCAGATGAATATCAGATAGTACATTATGACGAAACCTTCTAAATGATTTGGAAAATTACCGAAACATGATTCAATTGCGCAAGTTTTATCTATTCCTCTAGTTGTCCTCGTTTGTTGAAGACATACATCATGTATTTTGTATAATATATTAGTGAATGCAATAAATCAATTCAAATTTAATTTCCTTGTGGAAGTGCCTTATTTTATTCATACGTTTTTGAATTATTCAGTTGCAGTATATTAAAAAAATATACCACGTAATTAAATGTACCTACCTATACCAAATATTTCGATGTTGAGAATGTGTTTGTACATCTTACTAATTCATAATTAATCTTAATAAACATTGACTTGGAACTTATTTTCGAGCTTTTCAAATAAATTTTTGTATAGTATTAATCAAAATTTTATTTAAAATTTTAAAGAGGTCAAGTCAAGTCAAAGGCAGCTAATCAGTTGCCTTTATAAGTTTAACGGTTTAGTTTAGCACCCATAAATATATTGATGATCTTTTGTTTTTGGCAATTTTTGAAAAATTTTCGATGGATTTTATTCAATTAAAATGAGTAAATGCTCGTAGGGACATGTGTAGATAGATACAAGGTAGCGTTGATCATAAAAAAAAGATTATTTTATTTTTATTAATTAATTTTCTGCAATTAAAATTTTAATTATTCCACATATCCGACGTTATATCGCAACCTTCTTCATAAAGACGTTTTTTTTATTTAATTTTTTTTGTATTTGTATGTATACAGTACACGTCGTAAAGTTTATTTATTTCTTTCAATAATAATAGAAAAAGATACAATTTTAAGTATTCCACGTCCTGTCTTGTGTGTCATCTTGAAATAGTGCATCAAAGTTGCAAATAAATCTTTCAAGCAAGCAGTAAGTTGCCTTTTTGTGCTCTAATTTAGCAACAAAACCGAATTTTGTGCATCAAAAATATATCTTCTACGAGTGGATTATCACGTCTAACCCAGGTATGAAGGACAAAAGTACATTCAGCATGCAGCCGGCGCGAAAAAAATGTCCAAAAATTCGTCGACGACCATGACCTTGTCCATTGGTGCAGACGCGGCGTGGGCACAACGAACGACACATAAACCTTCAGAGCATCAGCTAAAGCAGCAGTAATAACAGCCACGTGATGACTACATTGCTGCAAAATTCGCCAATTAAGTTTTTGCGGATTGCGAATTCGGTTGTCCTAGGTCATAGGAGTCTAGTCACGGTTTGGCAAAGGGTAAAAATAAACCAAACATTAGCGGCCTTGAATGAAAGTGACCGAGTCGTCGGGGGCCCCAAAGAGGTGCTGCAATTTTCTATGGTTCCAGCAGGTATATATGCGAAGTGCATTGGCGTAACAGATCCGTTAAAACCGTCATGCATAAATATATCGTCATCATATTAATCATGCTGACTGTCATCTTCTTGTGGGCGCGTAAAGAAATTTATTACCGAAATTCTCAACTGCATACGACGTCGCGACACACCTCGGTATAATTGGATCGTTCTGTCTCATATCACTGACGCGCGTGTTAATTATTATTAGGTCCTGTTTCGAATTCCTCGCTATTTTATGATGATTTTATGCTAATGGAAACTTTTTATGTTAAAACTGAGAGTTCAAGGTATGACAGACTACACTACAATGCACGGTAATTAACATTAAAGCCATGATGGATAGGCCGGTTTTCAACTCTTCATTCGTTTATTCTAATGTGTTCATTTCTTGAAAATTAATATCCATAATATAGGTATATCCACTGGTAATTTCTCAAGGTGTATCTTTCACTAACCAAATTAAATAGATAGAATGGCTTCTGTGATAAATAATAAAGTTACAATCGATTTAAAAGAAAAATAATTCTAAATGCACTTCATATATTTAACTAAAGTAGCAATGATACAAATTTTGTTATTTTATATAACTTTGCTTATTTAAACTTTGGAGTCTACTATAATTAATGCTGAAAAATGGATGAAACATTTGTCAGAAAAAGACACATACAAATTAATTTACTTAAGTTTAAAAAAAAAATCAATATAATTATTATAAATCTAGTTTTATGTAAAATACACTATACTATATTCTTCAGTTATTAAAATTGATTTCCACATGCGATATGAATATTTCATGTGATTACCAACTCTATATTTGGTTTTTTCTATTTAGTCAATATTTATTTGAACTTTTTCGTTACAAAGTACTTAAGCTATTAGTAGTACCTACTATATTATAATCATTTATAATTATGAACAAAGTGTTTATAGAAAATTACAAATGAAAAACTGGAAATCTTCTTGCGTTGACATGACATTGATTATGAGTCTCTTATTATATTTAGCGTCGCGGAGATAGCAAATAGTTTACATTCATTAACGAATAATAAGGTGTATTTAATGAAAAAATACTGTAACTAACATAGGCATTTACCTACTAATAACAGTGTGTTTAGATAAAAAAAAATAAATCTCATCATTCATTACAACTTAAGACATAAATAGATAGCCAATATACATATTTCAATAATCAATGCCATTTCAATGGAAAATATAGGAAATTAAAATAATTATGTCAATAACTGCAGTTATTATATTATATAATGTGGAAAATTCGTCACTTTACATACTCTCAATGCTCGGTTAATAATTGTGTCACGATAACAAGATAAGAATTATTACCTGACTATTGTTCCAAGCTTTTTTTGAAATCTTAATGGTACATTTCAAGTTTTTAAAACCGTAATTTAGGTCGCAGTTAACTTTGCAAAATTTAAAACAATTCTATGTTTGATTTAAAGCTTTCGCATTTCATTAGGTTTCTGTGAGCAGTGTGAGCGTTTTAACTGTTGAATTAATTGAAGCCAGACGTTAGAAATAGTAAAATTGCCATCAACGTCAAGAATGTCTTTTCAACGTAGTTCCGACGTATTTTTGGAATCTTAAATATATACTACTGCGCGAATGCAATAAAAAATTCCAAAATTATTGTAATAAGGTTTTAATCTATTCTTTGCTTTTCACCAGGAATAGTTTAAGATGACATTTTTTACTGTGATGATTAATTTAAAAATTTTAAGTATTCATTTGAATAGATGTTTGCGCGAAATTTTGTCGCGTAACTAGCGTTCCAGGACCATTTATAAATTCATATTACAATATGATTATCAAGAAATTCGCTGTTAGCGAGATGATGTACAAAAACTGACGAGACAAAATTGATGCTTTTTGGATTATTGTAATTTGCACCTACTCTACGAAATATAAGACGGGAGAAAAGAACAGTATTTCCTTTTGATGGCAAAAATAATTAATAACTTTGGGATGGAGCAGAGGAGAACTCCGCTAATCGATGTTAGTACAATCGCCAGTGATTAATGATCGGCGATTCTCCTCGACGTGTTTTATATCCGCGTCTTGCACCCCCGATGTTGTAATATGACCGCGGATATTAGCATCCTCAACACGTGACGCCACGTGCATTACTGCCTTATCATTCATTTAATACCTGCAAAGATGCGATTAAATTCCCAAATCGGACAATTTGTGAATATTGAAAGTTCATTTGAAGATACAATTATTAAGTATTGTTTTTCACGATTTGTTCGTCTTTGGACGTCTGAGCTTATCAATTCAAATCACGTAAACCACTTAACAAACTTTTTGTTTGTGGAAATAATTATCAATTAAAGAATACTTTGGATTTTGCTGTACAATGGTAATTTTCCGAATAAAATTTTTGAAGTATAGGTGCGGTAATTCCACAGTGAGTTGCTACATTTTTATGTGCGATCGTTTGCATAGAAACTAACCAAAATCGTTCATATATTTTGCATAACGGGGGGAAAGTTCTTCGTCGCCATCGTGGTAAATTATATTTGATGTATTGTATGGCATTGTAAAGTTTCTAATGCATATGTACCCTTCATAAAATATGACGAACGACAAAAAAATTTAAGGTTTCTTTTAATATGAATTTCACTGAAAATACATTAAGTTAATATTTCGTATTACAGTTTGTTTTTTATTGAACGTGTTAATTTTTTTTAATAGAATATTTTGTTACTCGATTTTGTTTTCGACGGACTGTAATTAATAAATGGGGAAAATCTGTATAAGCAATTTATATTGAAATTGAGTTAACGGTGCTTGTGGTGACTGGACCTGTTTCTGCAAGATTGTGATTGCATTCATCGTCTTAATTTAGCAGGATACTCAGGAGCTAACAGTAACCGTTCTTGAATATTATGAATACTAAAGCAAAATTTTTGTTTACATTTATTTGCCTTTCTTTCTGTTTTCAAAATCACCAAATTAAAAACTGGAATTGTATTTTTCACACATTCTTCACGTTTTATTTCACAAAAGGATAATGATTTTGATAAGTTCTAAATTTAATCTAGAATATTGAGGCCAATAACATGCAGAGATATTGTACTATGTTGATAAAAGACTGTGTGCTAAAGTAATATTGTGTGGAATATTTCAGTTTCTATTCGCATAACCACGAATCAATATAACGGTGATAAGCAAACAGAAACTGTGGACCAATAATAGTAATGCCTTGTCGTTGATACACCTTGTCGCTACATTTTCTGATCAGAATTATTTTTCTGAAAAATAAAAAATAATTGTTTTTTTCATTATTTTTATCATTTAAGAATCATATCATCTTCAAGTTTGACTCAATTTCTTTAGACAATTTTCCACTGGATTTTATTTCGATTAAGAATTTGATTAATGCGTCTTAACAGTTATCGATTTATTGAAATATGTCCAGTTTGAAAAGCGTCCTCAAAACTCATATCTCCCGTTATATCATCAAAACTCATAAGTTTATAATTATAATTCAAGCGCGTCCTTAACCTGGATCTCACCTCGTGGGGGCGTATCAGAACCGTTCGCCGTCGTTCGGCGCCTTCGCAGTCTTTTGTTCGCCCTCAGACTACTACAGGCGCCACACAGACTTTAGGTTTCAGATTAATGGATCATTTTTCTTCTCTTCCGAACGACGTAACACCAACCCTTCTCTTTCTGACAGTCGCGATCTCCGAGCCTATGCCCCTAATCCAGTAAAAGCCAAAACTACCTGCCCGTTCTTTAATAAAGTTCCAAGATGCGACGGCGCCCTATCTAGCGATTTGCAAAATACTAAGAGCCGAGATAGTAGTAAAATACAACCGAACTATCCTGTGTTCTTTCCTAACTTTTGTACATAAAAATAAAACTGCCTGGATAGAACTGATAACTTGGGATCTAATCACATTTGGACGTAACTGACGGGGTGGATAATCTAGCGACTATCCTTCCACGATTCGCACAAATGTTTCAGTTTTTACGGGAGTTTGATGAAAATGGCTTACCTTGGAGGTATTATGAGCTAGCTTGTGATATAACTGTTACATCGACTGAAAAAGATATATTTTGTAATGTTATTGATTAATTTAATAATAAATGGCTAAGATGGATTGTGTTCTTTTTTGTCTCGATTTCCTTTGTTTTTCTGTTGATGATCTTTTTCCGAAAAACTTTCGAAATACTTTTTTTGAAGTCAAAAGTAAAACTTTGCTTTTTATACTTTCAACATTTAAGTAGGTAAAAGGATATACAGAGTGGCGTTGAGAAAACTTTTAGTTTCAGATTAATGTGATAATTCAATTTAACTGAATTGTGCAGATCTAAAATGTAATCAAAAATCATATGAAAAACGAGGTTTTACACTTGGAAATTGTTTCATCTAATTGACATACTAATACATTTTACACCCTCACAAACTTCCTAAAAATATTTATTTTATATCAGATTTCTTTTTAATGTCGTTTTGCATTTTTTGAATTTGATATGTTTAAGTGCATACATATTTTTTTCCATTATATTAAAATATTCAAAGTTAGTTTATAAGTTTACGAAATTTATATTGCCAATTTAATCGAAATTTTTATTAATATTAAGTAATCATTATTCAAAGTTCAACAGTCATCTCAACAAAGCTGACGAGATTTTGTTGTACAGTTTACTCTTATGATTTTTTGTTAAATTGATTTTCATTTGTTTAAAAAAGACAAGGAAATAATTTTGATGTATGCTAACCGCATTATGTTCAGCTCCATTCTTTTCTATTACTAAGATTCCGTTTGAAGGCCATGTTGCAGTCTCAATTTGATTTCCTCAGATTTCGACGTATAGAATGTATGTGTGGGATTTATTTACTTGTAGAAAGTAAATTTTTGACTGAATATTTTCCCACTTAGTAAACCTTCACATTTTTTCCAGTTTAATGATTGTTTGAAGATAGTGATGTTATACTAAATTTTTTGTGTGGTAGATTATTTTCTCGTCGAAGTTCTAAAATCCTTGGATGAGCTTTCACCACAAATCCATCCGGTTTCGCGAAAAAAAGCTTCGCGTCTGCATAACGCGCTTTGTTTGGCACAGCTTGTGACTGGCACCGAGCGGGATATGAGGCGTTACACAATCGCTGCTGATATGTTAATGAGGATGTGTCCAAGTTGAAACAGTGAGATCTTGCGTTATCCTTGAGCGTGTGCTGAAGAAGGGGCTGGAGAGGTGTAGCGATTAACCGCGGATTACGAGCAGTGTCAAGTCAAGGTGTCGCTTGCATACATAATTTATCATAAGAGGTGGTTGCTCACGCTAATTATTTATGGTGCACGTTCATGTTCAGGTCGCTGTTAACAGACGCGACAGCAACGTCGCTTCGTTTATTAGAAATCTGAAAATGAAATTTACGGATTCGTAGACAACGAGTTGAACATCGATTACAATGGAAACGTGGATCTAGATAGTAGTAATTTAGCAAATTAGCGGGCTGGAAGGGAGCGGCTCGTTAATTATCCGTTTAGTTCGGCATTCGGAATTCTAGGGAGTAAAGAGTTAATTAGCGATAATGAGTGCATCTCTAATGCTGCTTTATGATCGAATACGTTTTAGCAATTGGAAGAATTAAAAACTTTTGATGCTATAAACGCCCAACGATGACATCATTTTGACCGTTCTCTCCATTGCCAAACACGATAACCCAAACGAAGAGAATTACAAGAATGCAACCAGGAGTGGCGAGGTCGAACAAGGACCGCTAAGAATATAAGTCACATAGACGTAGGTTGATATCAATGTAATCGTCTTACTGCTCACGTTACACTGGCACGTGGCACTCGTTTGTCATTTCTTTCATCATTTCGTACTTAACATACGATGAGGATATCCATTTATATGGCTTATTAATTGATACTAATTAAAAAGTCTGTTTTACATACGACAGGAAAAAAGATGACTCATTTATCAAATTTCTTTAAATTTATATTTCATGTTGGAGGTGTGCATTGAGCCGTAACTAAACATTAGAAAAAAAAAACTAGTGGAATTTCCGTTAATAGAAAAAGAAAATTGTTTGATTAGGCGTTCTAGTTGCAGTTCGCTTGATCTCGAAATGGAGATTTTCCAGAATTATTTTAAGCCGGTTCCAATTAATTGTTAAATGCGTAGATGTAATCTTATAAGTATGCAGAGGTAGATAACCAGTAACATTTTAACGATTTGGCATCCTCCCAGAGTATGTGAATGTAACAATAAATATTCACCTGCCATCTTCAAACACGTTATGTGCATATAATATAAATTTTTATATTTTATTCCTCCACCTTTGTACTTTGAAAGTTCATTTATTAAATAAATGTGCGTGTGAATTTTACGTTATGCGTAAAGGATAACATTAAGCTAATTACATTGTATAATCGCCGCATATTTATTTAAATGCAAATTGACGCTGTTGCAATTTGCATACGAACATCTTATTTTGTCCGTCGCCAGGATGTAGACGATTGGATCGATGATTTTCTTCGTGGAGATTTTTTATAAAATGGTTATGTCGTTGATGTCTTTCTTTCCTTGAGAAAGGTTTTATTCCATCAAGGTTAAACACAGGGATAGTCTTCTTTGGAAAACGTTCCTATTGAAAGCGTGACCATCGGGTTAGATTGCTTTTCTTAGTGTAGGTCAAAAGCAAATATGTATTCTTTTTATGTATTAATTTTTCACATGTCATATTGAAAATGCAAAGCGTTATACAAATATAATTAACATTATATTTCTTCTTTTAGTTTCTATATCGACTATCTATATCTACTTAGTAATAATCCTTTAAATGTGGATTTTCTATCATGAATTATTTGGATGCATTTTTTTATGAATGTGCTGCCTACTATGAAGGTTCGTGTTATAGTGTAATTGGTCACCGGTACGATTAACAGGGGTATTAACTTGCAGAGAGAGGTGGGTGTGTCAGGTCCCTTCGCGACATTCACCTGCCAACATCATGTTTTGACCTCATCACTCATAATATACTAGACAACGATGCCCTCTCGTAATCGATAAAACTCGTGTTTTTTTTAAGAGAACCTTCTTCTTCCTAATGATACTTGCCAAAACATCTTTGTACTATTTTTGAGGAAGAATCGAAATGAGACGATGATGTATTAGATGGAGGGATCGGTGTAACATAGGGAAACCTCTTGTCCTTTAATGTGGACACGAGGAATTTGCCAGATTCCCCTCGAAGGAAACATGATCTCATGTAGTAGAAAGTTGAGCTTAAAGCGTAGGAGCAGATTAAAATTCGAAAATTATCAATTTGATATGGTTATTTTTGAAGTTTTGCATAACGATTGGGTCGAGACTGACAATACTGACCGCAAGTTCCTTATACTGTTTGCGGAAGGAAGCGGTAAGGGTAAGGTGATTGTCAGTGATAACAGTTTTTCCAAACCTTGAAAGTGTTTCGGTGTCGTTGTGGTTACAAACAGATAGAAATATGGACAAGTCTTGACAATATTTTCGTCTCGATGATAACAATATTGCTTGAAGTTTCCTTTCTTCTATCTACTTCTTTTCATGTAAATATAAATGTGAATTTTTTGAAAGAAAGATCTCCCGACTAGGAACGTCAACGAGCGATTTAAATACACTTGTAAAGAACTTTGCTTCTTTGCAAAGATCGTGCTGTCTTTGTGTTAATCTCTTTTGATCTAAATTTTTTTCCCTCAAACGTATAAAGAGATTTGCGCGTAATTTTAGTTATAATATTTGGCGTCTGTTTAGAACAAGCGTACCTCAAGTGTAAGCGGTCAAAAATGTATATAAAATGTTTTACCCTTTCTCTTTGGCCAAGGTTATAAGAATTTTACCTGCGCTTAGTTTTTGGGCTTGTCATTGTTGTGGTGGTTGAAATATGACAGGTAAAATCGTATAATAAGCCGTATGGATTACAATTTCAGTGCGATTTTTCTGCAAATAATGTTGCAGACGAATGATGACGGTCTTTGATTGTTGTGTTGGCATGGTAGGGGTGAAAGTAATTCTAAGAATAAGAGGGATAGCGAGCCAAGTGAGCTGAATTGGGGCACATTATAACTCCACATGAGAGCGCTGTTGCTAAAGGGGAGTATGCAGTTCGATCCCAAAACCTTGGGGTTAACATGAGTAAAGGGCCATTCCTAGACAGAACTGCGACGCTGTGTCATCTTATAACTCCGGAACATAAAGCAATAGAGCATTTTTGTTCGTACGGAACAAGCTAGAAAATTGTGGATGGAGCTATTTCCGAGGCTCCATTCCGACAATATCTGACATTGGTTATCGGATTAATTCAATAGATATAATGTTGCTACTCTTTCCATAGGGTCTCCCACAAAAGTAAATTAGTCGACGATATCCTTGTTATAAGTTTGGAATAGTAATTTATGTTAGATTTATTGTTTCGTGTATTAAACTTGCAAAAGTTTATATCAGATAGTAACCGACGCGCCCATAATTTAACTCCACCACATTTTTCCCACTCTGATGAATAATCGGATGAATTTGCTGAGTAATTTAATTGATACGAGTAAGAATGAATTGGCTAATAGCGAATGAATTTTACATATCGCGTGATACGTTTTCAATATTCCATTCAATTTAAAATTAAAACAAGTATTCTGAAACCTTCCATGGGATTGTTAATATTAATTACACACTGTCATGCAGTCGTATAAATATTATTATACAGTGCGTTTTACTCATCAGTGTTATTACCGAGACAGTGCATTGCACTATGACGGCGTACCAGCATCGCATGTGCTGCAACTACGGGCCTCTACGTCAATTACACATTTCACCAACCACTATTACATCTATTTAACCTCTTTAATTGATCTCAATTAGTGATATCTTGTTCGAAGCGCTCTTACCAATAATTTATTTCTAATATGGAAGTTCGGGATTTCAGTATTTCATTTAGTTCACTCTTCATCAAATTTACTATTTACATACTATACAGTGCAATATTTGTTTGGAAAGTGCTTGTTCCTATTTTTAATGAAAATTTAATTTCACAACGACATAGACATGCATATAGTACATCACAGTGTGATTAAAATTTAATGTTACTATTTACTGCCATAGACAGAAACAGTTGTAGAATACCACAGTGATTGAACAATTGAAATTAAACAAGATAATAAAATTGATTTATAAAGCGAAACGAATATCTGGATCGTAGGATTTTGAGGAGGAATAAGAAAGAATTGGTATAATTGGTTGCCTATCTATATTTTTTGAATTCTTGAAAAAATGTTATTTATAAGTTTGATAGAAATTTCATTTAAAAATTTTATTAACAGTGCTTTTTTTTAAGGGCATTCACTTTTCAGGCTTAGTTGAATGGTTAATTGCACATTACATAAATTAAGTCATCCGTAATGCTGGAAATTAGAAATTTGCGGCCGAAAAATTGTAAGCGCTTGTTAATCCCATCTCTTTTATGTTCTCGATGGCATTATTCATTAGAAACTCGCCCACTCCGGCAAGTAATTAATATAATACTGTGTAAGTAGCTAAAATTGTAAGAATCCACATAGATTAATGAATAATTCATTAAGGCTTTTGACGTACAATGCAAGAACAGAATGTATGAGGGGGGTGATTAATTTCCAACGCGTATGTCGGGATTAAAAGATCAAGTAAGCAGTCAGGGGCAGGCGCCTCGACTTTCAGGCGTCGCCTAGGCGTCTGTTCGCCCACCCTTCACACCTCCCGCGCTCCCAAACTCGCACCTTGAACCGGGCGCCAACTGTCAACTATTCGCCGAACATTGCTGTATCAATTTTGTTATACTCGGTATCAAGCAAGTTTCATTCCATACATTTTTATCTAGTAAGAATCTACCGCACCTCAACGGCATAACTGCACAACTATTCCGAAAACTGCGTGCTCTGAGTTTGGAAGAAGTTAAAACAGTAGGATTGAGCCATTTGATCAATCTGTGCTTAGAATATACTTTACTAAAGTTATAAGATGGTAATGAGCCTCATGCTTATTAACCGCTTATAGAGCAGAATAAAATTATTCGAAGCTTTCCGTTCTTCGTATGCAGTAATTTATTATAAGAACCGCTAGAGTAGTTAACAAATCACTAAACCCCAGAAATTATTTTCGGTAGAGTCACCCTACAAGAAATTACTTAATGGATTAATGTTCTTAAACTTACAGAGATTTCACCTTAGAATGAACTCACACAGAGTTTTAGTCAATAGATAAGCGAGTTGTTAATTCTTTATTTATTTTTTTTCTTTCAATTCATTGGAAAAACATGTACTTAAATAATTTTATAGGGGAAATGTATGCAGATTACAGGTGACCGATTACAGTCACTTATTTGTAATCAAGCGGTGATCTACTCATAGCTCCAACATCAAAAGAGCGCGTGAATAATTCGGAGAGAGCAATTACTTTGAAGTTGTTTCGAGCGAGAGCAGAAAACTCTGAAGTTCTACTTTATTAACTATTTAACTCTCGCGTGCACGAAAAGATAGATACAAGATTTTATAATAAGATTGCTTATGTAGATTTATTAACACGTTTCTGTGATTTTTACCATAAATTCTTCTCAAAAAAATTATTTCTTTGTCAAGTTCTTAATTTTGTATAACTTTTAAACTTTTTTTAATAGAAAGTATAGCGGTTTGAAGTGTTTCTGATTTGATTTAATTTTGTTGATTTTTTTTAAGAAGAACTCTCTAACAATTCCATTTCAAAGCTATAAATTGACTGTATAATATAATATATATAATACTTTTTTTAAGTTTTTGAGTTATGGCTGTTTTTGCGATTTCTATTTGTTAATTTGTGGTTCAGGTTGAACTAGGAATTTATTTATTTTTGACATCATTATCGTCGACTTTTCCGTAAACTTTTAAAATCTTTCCTCGTATCTTTTCTAACAATTTCACTTCGCTGCTTCCATATCGACGGAACTTTTTAATCTTCCTATACAATTTTTAATTTGTTATAAAATTATCCATCAACCTTGCGGCTCTGACGCCGATAAAAAGTAGCTTATAAAACTTTGATTGCTACTCCGGCTATTTTCATTTATTGCATTCCACCTCGTTTCTTATTATCGCCATTTTTATTACGTTCCGAATTTTTAACCGATAGATTTCATATTCGAACTGTGGGGACATTTAAGTGTTATATTCTCTCATACTGAGTTATGGACGCATAAAAGTACAACTTAACTTTGATTGGTATCAGTTGGAAGTTTGCTTATTTAATTCGAGGATTCCGATGGAGTTTTACGGCGAAGATCTGAATATAAAGCACCGCGTCGAAGAGGTCGACATTTGCATAATCATATGTGGGGTTACCTGGACGCCGCGAAGTGAAGGCGCCGGCACGACCGGCTTCAACCGGAAACCGTCCGATCTCACTTGCCTGACGCGTTTCCGCTTTTCCGGACGGTGACAAAAGGCCAACGGTCAGCGGTTAAGCGGCGACTGGACCATTATGCGCTCAGCCGCCCCAGATATATTGAGATATGGAATGGATGCGAATTCTCTCAGTGGGGTGGCAGTGGCGGCGATAGGGCGCACGTATACACTTAACAACATTTCTTCTAATTTAGATCACTCAAAAAATACATTTTTACTATTTTTAATCATTTGGAGGACAATTAAGTTAATTCCTAATAGATGTAAGTACTTAGGTAGTTCAATTGCGAATGGAAATGAAAAATAAGTTTTACATGATGTAATTGTTGATTTAAATTTTTTGATCTGGAAAAGGGAAAAATTATTATTAACAAAATAAATTCATAGCAAAAGCATGGAAATTTGTTTGAATACAATATTTTCTGAATTTTCAAAACAACTTTTCACTATTTTATTTTTATGTTTTCATTATTGATCTAGAAAATACAGTCCTAAGCCCACGCATTTGATGATAAATGCACAAGGATGTATGAAAACAATGCTTTCTATAAAAAGGATGTTGTACAAGGCTGGAGCATCGAAATGCTAAAAATACTCAGTTGGAAAGGCAGTTGCCAGCATGAATCCAGGTGCGGCTTTGCTCACTTGCCCTTTTGCTCGTTTGACGTTGTCGAGCTTAAGTCGCGGAATAATTTCGTTTTTTTATGGTATGCGATTTGAATCTTTTCGGATTTTCGATTGGACGCCGTTTCCTGGCATTCGGAAAGGCGCCGCGACTCCTGCGTCAGTATATCACCTCGCAGCTATCTTAGGTGAACTGTCTCGTTAGCGACCGCCGGGCGACATAAATCAGTCCGGATAAAAGTGAGGACCTAATGGCCGCAGGTGGGCTATAAACGTTCTCTTCAGATATTCATAATTCATACATTACGTCCTTAACGCTTCACTGAGGGTTTATACTTGCGTAATGAACCGTAGCCCATTGAGGTCAGTTGATCCAGAGTCCGCTTGTATAATGTCTCATTCTTTCAAGCGATGAGGTTTTAGAAAATTTTCAACATTATTATCGACGAATTACAGGATTCCACTCGATTGTAGTATCGCAGTTCGGATTTTATCTTGCTTATCTCACCCTAAATCTTCCGCATCATATATCACCGGCCCATCGATTGTTGGAACCAGCGAGTTAACCTAAACAAAATCGAAGCACCGTGCAAATCCCAAAAGAATAGACTTTCACTAACAATAAAATTTATTCGCATATAAGTACATAGTTTGACGCTTCAGGCAATACGGTATTGCTAACTCCTTATTTGACACTCACTTTTATTGCTTCTCAACTCGGTCTTTTGCTTTAATAAAATATAGATTCTTCATTGCCAGAAGATATTGATTTGAATGTTTCTTTCAGAATTCAATTCGACACAATTTATCACTTCACAATCGCTTCATGCGTGTACAAAATGAAGGTACTGGAAAATCATCGTGGTGGATGATTAATCCAGATGCGAAACCAGGAAAATCAGTTAGGCGAAGAGCAGCTTCGATGGAAACCAGTAAATTTGAAAAACGGAGAGGGAGAGTAAAGAAGAAGGTCGAACTTATGAGAAATGGCGCCCTTCCTGACACCACTCCTAGTCCTAGTTCATCTGTATCAGAAAGTCTAGATTTGTTCCCGGAATCGCCGATCCATAGGTAACTTTTTTGTATATTTCTGTCATCGCAATAATGCTTTCACTCATTCGCATTTGACGTCATTTTCACCTCAGTTTTTAATTTTTTATCAAAAGGCAAAAATTTGTCACCTCACCATTAGTTTGTTGATGAAATTTTGATTTTGCAAATTTTTAAAAAATATGATCTTGTTTTAAGAAGCTAAAGTTACCGGGTACCTAAAAATGAGCTATGATAAATCTATGATAAAAAAATTAAAAATTTAAAAATTCATGTTCGGTGCATGCATTTCTATTAATCTTTGTTTCAATGAAACTATGTTTAAATAACTATTGGTTTGTTTTACCTTTAATATTTGTTATGTTGTCATCTCATTATTTTTGTTTATAAGTTTTATGAATGTAAAGTTTTAAAAATATATTAAAATTTATGAATTTAATCCAAGCTTCTTTTTTTTTCTTTTTGTCTGCTTCCTGTATAGGAAAAAACATCTGTAATTTTCCAATAACTCTCGTGGTTTTTAAATTTCAATATGACTTAACTTTCGAAATTAAAAATCAGTTCAAGAATGGGTGAGCATATCAAAAAGATGTAAGAATGTTTGGTAGAATTGTAGGTGTAGTAAATTTTTTTTAATTTTACCCTAAAGTCATAAAACTCTGTTATCTTTCTCGCTCCAAAAGGGTAGGTAAGAGCAAGTAAGATAAGCGTTTTCGCTACCTGCTACGTACTCATTTCATTTCACTCATTTAAATAGCAACAACAAAGACAAAACTAGTGGCGCATGGAAGTGTAATTACACATAGTTTTATGACTTCAGGGTAAAATTAAAAAAAATTCTACTGTATACATATTGGTATTCAATCACAAATCGAATTTCGAATCATTCACAAATTCATGACATACCCATTCACATTCCTCAAAGTTTCGCGTTAACAACGAGCGTTTCCTTCCCAGCGGCGCCGGTTTCCAACTAAGTCCAGACTTCAGACCTCGAGCTTCCTCAAATACGTCCTCTTGTGGTCGATTATCGCCGATACCAGCAGTAGTAGGTGTTGAACCTGACTGGAGTTCACCCAGTCAATTCAATTCGACAAATTATAGTCCAGAAATGCCCGGTAACTATTCACCCGATCAGCTTGCAGGCAACTTAGAACAAGGCATGAAACTGCAACCAGACGCCTATATGGGGTGAGCACATGTTGTGCTGTTCTGCTTTGAAGCTCTTACACTAAAAATTGCTTTGTTGCTCAAATTAAGTGTCAAATTTATTAATTTTCTTCATAAACTGATTTTGATTACAGGTATATCAATGGACAAACACCACAACAACCACCACCTCCATATACAGCACCTTACGAACAATTCCCTGGACGCAGAGAAATCAATTCATTACATGCCACCTCTCCCTATGGAGTTTCACAGTGTCCTATTCATCGTTTGCATTCTTGTTCCTGCATGCAAGTCCAGTGTAAAGTTGAGGTAAGTTGATTACCCACTTTTAACAGTTTTTTTAACTGGATTATTCAATCGACATTTAATAAAAAAGTAGTAAAACGCATTGTAGATAGTCTATTCTAATAATAAATAATTCAAGTGCATTTTAGTGCTTGAAAAAAAATTCACCAAGTGATAAGCTAAAACGTTATTTTTATGGCCTCTTGGAATTTTGATAAATATTTACATCAGTCCTTTATTTTCTGTTATTTTACTTATTTGAAAATAATATTTTGATGCTTTATGTAAACGCTTTTTTTGATATGCTTTTTTCTTTTCTTTGAGTTCAACAGCAAAACTTATTTGGATTTGAGCAGTTGACTATTAAATAAATTAGTAAATGTTTATATTCGTAGGAAGTTTAATTAAGACCAGAGTTCATGCAAAACAGTTTACAAACAAAAAGAAATTTTTGACTTTTCGCCAAGTGCGTTTACTACATTAGTCGTAACAGGCAAAGGTAAACGAGTACAGTAAGCACTATTGAATTTATTCGTTCGAAAATATGCTGGCGTCAAATGTTTTTAGAGTGAGCTAGATAGTTTTAATTTTTTTTTTTTTCTTATAGAGTATGTCACCAGCAGGAATGTCGCCTTCGTATCCTCATTCGGAGCCATCTCCTGATCCTTTGAATAGTCAATATATGATAAACCGAAGCACAATTCCCAGACCACCATCAAGCAGTCCTCCTTTAACACCTCAACCCAGTCAAGGAACACCATCAACTATGATGGGTCAATTAATGGGAGCTTTAAACAATAGTACAGTCTTAGATGATTTAAACATAAACGTGGAATCTTTCCAAGGAGGTTTCGACTGTAATGTCGAAGAACTGATTAAACACGAATTGAGTATGGAAGGAAGTCTCGATTTCAACTTTCCCAACCAACAACAGACTGTGGTTCCTCCACCAGAAACTCTTTCAGGGATAACCAATACCCAAGCTAGCGCGCCACCTCCTTATTCAACGACGGTGACAACACCATCATGGGTGCATTAACAAATTAAGAATTGGTAAGTACATTATTCATATTTTTCTCACCAGATATTTTTTTATTCAACGTTTCACTCAGATAAGCAGTTTGTTAATTAAACGTGATAAATGGACAATTAGTGAGATTGAGGTATTTTTTTAACGAGAGAAAATTAGAATTGGCACTCAACATTAATCAAATCACCTACCGCGTTGAAGAAGAAAAAAGACTTGGCCGTATTAACGAGTAGTCGATTGAGGGAGCTACTCATTCATGACTGCCGACGATAATTTTAATTATTTTCAAAGTTTTAGCGTAACGCCTGGACTAGACATAGTAAACACGATGTTAATTTGGAGTTTTACACTCCGTTTACTTCGACTCAATGGATCAATCAAAACATTGTCAAACATTATAAATTAAACATGAGATGCTTACAGCTTTACAACTATCGATTAAAACTTTAGTCCGGGCTCTACTTATGCACCCTACTTCTTCGTGATTAATACTACACATGTGAGATTTTATGGAGGGAAATTTTGTTCTATTTATTTTATTTTTTTTTATTAACTGTTTCAAAATTTTCAAGTACTTCAGTTTTTTAGAAAAACACTTTTGATCATTAACTTGTTTTATTCAAAAAAACTTGAGTAATAAAGCTAAGATTTGATCAGGGTTTAATAGTCTGTAAAAAATGTTGAAGCGGATGTTGTCCAGGCTTGTGATGTACCAAACATAATAATTAAGACGCTGTGGTACCATCAATAAATAGTTAGGCGATGATTCACCTATAAAAAACGACTATAGCTAATGTGAAAATTGATCATAACATTCGCATTTTATCAAAAAAGTTATATTTTCCTAACGTTAAAAAAATTTCTGTTATAAGGTAGTCTCAGCGGGTGTTTAATGTTTCTGTTATTTTCTTGGCATAATCGTGACAGGCAAATCGTGTACGTTTTTAATTATTTCCAGTGGGTTATTATTAAAACGGCGCTGTCTGAAAGATTTCATCGAGTCGTTTTCATTAAATATGCACCGAAATTTCCCCCTGAAAAAGCAGGAGGCTTCTGAACTCGATAAGCTAAGAGCATTAATTTTCCCGACTTCCTAAACTCTGTCATAAGAATTTCAAAGAAACTTTTTCGCTTCTTAGAGGTTACGACTTGTCCTAGACGAGCGGTAATCAAATTTCTATCTGGGAAAATTGAATATAAAATTTAAAGAGCTGACAATTTCGGGCCTCTTGATAAGTTGACAAGTACCCGGGGAAGGCGCATAATTGAGCAGTAAAATGTGTGGTGGCGTTAAAGTTACACGCGTGCGACGGAAATTATTAAAATTTGACAGTCGCCGGCCTGACTTGCTTAATTTCTTCATCGAGGGACGGAAGAAATTATTTCTGAAAGCTTTGTAACGAAACATTTAAATGTTAGAGCTTTATCAATTATTCGAATTCGTATTACGAAATGTTAACAGGTCTTTCGTAAAAAATTAGTAATCGGTGATTAGATCGCCGGCACCATCATCATCATTGTTGCCGTCGCCGACGCCGTCGCCGAAATATTGTAATCGTGATGACAAGTCTCGCCGGGGACCGATGATGAATGCGCCGTCTCCAAGTCACCGCCGACGATTTGTTTAATGCATATCTAACCGAGATTAATGTGGCTAGGGTAGCAGCGCTGGAAATAACCACCGATTGTTCTCTAGTTAGAAAAATCGCCCGGTGTAAAGAGCTGCCACCATAATTCTTTAAGCTATAGAATAGCAGTAACAGAAATGTGATCTAAATAGCTCTCGTACCTGCCAGAATCAATACATCATTTCTTCGCAAATAAAGACAGATAATAAAATTGATAAATGTGATAACTGTAGTATAGACATTTAGTACTTTTGTAGAGGACAACTTTCAATAGTGATGATGTATGTAGTGTTTGTACAACGCTCCAGAATTCCTTCGTAACTAAAATAGCAACTAGAACGAAAAAAATACTTAGATTCTAGTGTCCAAAAATAGATATTGTTGTTCAGATAAATACTGTCACAGCTTTTATTTTCTGAAGAACTTTCGCGATCGTGAAAATCTCTATTATCATTGCTGAATTTATCATTGAGTAAAGTTTTATTCCTATGCACTATCTGTTTCCAATAACTGATAACACATTTTATATAACAATTATTACTTGTTCTAAAAATTTATCATGCCAGATAAGAAAGATCAAACGCGCCCAAGTCATTGACCTAATATCAAATTTAGTGGTTTATGCTTTTTTTAGTGGTAAAAACTTTTTTCTTTTTTTATGTACAGTAAATGAAGAAAAAATAACTTAACTTCTTCAATAACTTTTATTGATTGCAACACAGTTTCATATTTATCAAAGGGTAGTTCAAAACAATCCTTTCGATTAAAAGCCTTGCATTTTTAGTTAAAAGATTAGACCAACTCCATCGCAATTTAAAAGATTTTTCAGCGTGCAAATTGAAGTAACTTCGCCATATTCCCCCTTGAAATGTACAATTTGGTATGCACAATAAATCTCATAATGTCATTAGCATTTATAATATCTGGTCTCTTAACTTAGTTTGCACCACCGCACTTAATAAAAGAACAGAACCGAGTCGTCAAGATTTTTTCCTTAACTAACAACTTCAATTAGATTTATTAATCAAGCTGAAAATCGGATATATTTTTTTTGAGACTTCATCAACCCCTAAAAATAGAAGTTGTTTATAGTTTCCGAGAAAGTGTAACAAGTTGTTGGCCAAGGCAAGCATCTACAGATGGTTCTTGAGCAATACAAACAATGCGGACACAACAAAATCATGCCTGGAAATCGGAGCGAGCAGAGAATTGAACTGAAACAGAACTAACTTGTTGCACGCTTTTGCTTTGACCATGTAAACAACCTTTTTGTGTTTCCTAATCATTCGAATTCATTTGAAAATTAGCGAATCTTTCATGTAAATTAAATTGGTGAGACTGTCATATATGGGTTCCTGACAAATATTTCACTTTCAAAAGGTTGAAGGAAGTTCGAGAATTTCTCTCATAAATTACTTTTTGGTCTAGGTTGTACAAGATGTAAAAGATGCTACACTATTGAAGAGAGCAAAATTTATAGAAGTAGTGAAGTGCTTTGCTTGCTGTATGTTTTTATTTGTTGGTTGTAAACTTTAAAGTTGTGTACATATAGCAGTTTTTTGAATATAACGTCGATGTGTGTTGTTGGAACGACTACTAGATTTGTCACTAACAAGGTAACAAGCAGTGCCTTCCTTTCTCGACAACTTCCATTCTAAAGAAGACCTTCAGTGCAATGCGAGCGCAACAGTATAATGCAATCAATTACAATTGGCGGAGCTGCCGATAAATTCCCGGAAGATGTCGTTAGAATCTGAAACCGTTCGTCATTTATTGTTGTCGTTCCAATTGGCTGATTGTTGCCATTACTTCGAATTACGTACGTACTAACGAAATTTGCCATTTCTTATAATTATTCACTATCTTATGATATTTTGGACACTCCCGTTCATAAAACTTAGAAATTGTAGGCCCAAACGCAGTAAATAAAAGAATGCACATAAAAACTTTAATGTAGTATTCAATGAAGTAATAAAATTCTCGCCACAAAAGACAGTATTTTATATCAGATGCAAGAAATAAAATCGATTATTCGGAGGCCATAACACTAGTGACGATGTTGAATACACACCCCCCCAACATTTACATGTCTAGACCACAAAGATGTTGATGATGTTATAGGCTTCCCCCAACGTTCAATTTCACAACTCAATCGATAATTCGAAAAAGTGTTACTGTCCCGTGGTTTAACTTACTATAAAAAGTACAAATGAAAGAAAAATTTTTACTTGGAAAAATTGAATAGACTTTTTCCATCACTCCACCCATTCAAAACTTTACGAGGACACATAAAAAAACAAAATCGCTCACTCATAACATTAAAATGTTAACAGAGAGCGGTGAATATTTTTATAATATAATTTACATAATGTACGTTATTGAACTGTTCGGATATATTTGAAAAGTTTATAAAGCGCGAAGGCCGTCTCCAAGCACTTACAGAGATTAATGTAAAGGCATAAAACCCCGGAAAGACAGATAAATTGATATATAGAGATGTGCACGTAGATTGAGATATATAGCACACGTGACGAGCCGTTCTGTGATCGGTCATCATTCATAATCCTTGGCATGTCCGAACAGAAACTCTAGAAACGACCATTCAATAATCAATTGGTCACGTCGAGCTAGAACGCCTTCGAAACTTATCATTTCTTCCGATTATTCAAGACAGTTGCTTAGTGCTTGCATAAGTTTTGACTTTTCGAAGTTTGCTAAAGTTAAGTGCACTTTGTTTTCGATAGCAATCACATATCTTAACATTTTAGAAATACTATTTTTAGATATAAAAATAGGAAATATGATAAATTCAAAATTTCAAGCCCTGCAATCAAGGGTTATTATATATTTAACGTAAAATATTGGAGTAGTCAATTCACACGTCAAGGTAATTTTGTAATACCGCATATTACATGATTAAATCACCGACCAGTCATAATGCGATAAGGTATTTCTGTATATTTCCATGGTCAAGTATGCTTACATTGACTCTTTTGACTTGTAGATAATTAAAAGTCATATTTACATTACTTATTACTGATCTTTCAACCGGATAATATAGAAAGTAAATAATGAATAGTAGCAAGTTCTTGCTTTAACTACTGCCAATACAGGCAATGGAAAAAAGATATAATTTCCTAATAAATTTATTCAAATGCAGACATGAAAATTACATAAATGAATTATTTTTTTTAATATTAATTATTAAAACTCTGAAATTTATGAATTATTTCTTTTTAGATTTAATTTTAATTTTCACACGTTACGTAAAACTAACAAAGATAGAATAGCATGCTTAACCAACTGTTAAACATTTCTAGAACTTTTATATCATTGAAGTGATTCTTTATCAGTGTAAGATTAATCATTTCGGCTCTCTGATATTACATTTTTTTTTTATCAAAACTGTTGCAGGCTTCACTTTGCTACGAACATAATTATGTTCCTTAGAAAGCAATTGCTTTATTCATATCACTGCTTTTCCCATATACGTATTTACCTACTAGGAAAACGAAATTACTTATTATTCATATCAACAAATTATTTCATTTGTAATCGGTTGTTTCAGATATTAATTCGAGTTTGAACATTTGTAGTTCTAACGCTGTAGAAAAACATGTAAAAAAATTCAATATAAATTATAAAGTAAACAAGTAACGGGTATAAATTGGCATTTAACACTTCAGGTTTACATTCATGTGATCTTGATACTATTTTCTTTCAATTATATGTTAAATTCAATAGATGTTTCGTTTAGTTCGAAAGATGTCATGCATTTGTGGAGTAAATTGGCCACGAATATAAATACTTTCTTCAAGTTAGGATTTTAGACAATGAATTGTTAATAAGCATATTACATCCTCATTTTTCTAAACTCAGGTCTTGAAAATTAGCTATTCTATAGGTATTTCTGTTGCATTAATTGTTGGCTGAAGGTTTGTTTCAAAAGGGCGTCACAGAGATACTGTGTTCTTAAAATTTGATTACTTGTAGACATTTTGAAAACAGTGTCCATTAACTTATTCAACACCAGCTGCAGAATCTTTGATATAGATTCTTCTCGTAAAAAACGACGAGCGATCTTCTAGAGACGCGTCTACATTTGAGCATTCCGAAGAGCTGACCCACGAGCTTTAAACGTTGACTAGGAGCTCAAGCGTTTTGCAGGACCGTCTGTCTTTGGTTCTTCAACGAACGTCAAAGAATGGATCTCAACTGACAAGGTGACGAGAGCATGTTTAATGTACGGCGGAGCTTCAAACTTCGATCTTCGATCAGAACGTTATGACATTACAAACAACGACTCTGCAAAATGTTCAAAAGTATTCACTCCGATATTCTAATACAGCAGCAAAATTTTATCCGATCTTAGTGTAAAACTTCAACGTATTTAATTTAACTTGACAATTTTTATGACAAATATCTGAATTTTTTATGGTGTGGGTACTTGGATATCTAAAGTTTTTTTTTACTGATGTTTTCACTAGCTATTTTGGACGTCTGATTAAATTAAAATGGAAGAAAAAATTACAAACAGCTGCATTTACTTTTTTTTGTATTAAACCCACATCAGGTCTTCTCTTTAAATCCTTGATTATCTAAAGGAGTACCTATCTGTCCCATTTTCATATATTTTTTTTTTTTTTAATTTTTTAAACCCATCTACTACAATTGATACTTTAGCAACTTTCTCGAAAAATAAATTTATTGAAAGATTTATTTATCGAGTTTGAAACATTTTCAACTAATTCAATTGACAACAAAAAAAAGTTGGCAGCTCAAGATGACTTAAAACAACTGTAATTTAATCTTACTGTGATTTCTCACTTTAGATTCAAAGTAATTTTTTTTTGTTTTATGTTTGGCTTATTTTATTTTGTTCCATTCAATTGCGTTTTTTCTGAATTAAATAGAAAATCATTATATGGAATATTGAGAGTATTGTTTGGTGAACATTATTATTTTCATAATAATATAAATTTATAAAATGTGTATGTAGCCATAAGTTTACGTCAGTCTATCTTTTGAATTTTCCAAATACCAATTTATCTTCAAAGAATAGTTTATATGATAAGATTTTACTCCAATTTGTCTAGACTCTAACTCAATTTCTTTGAAAATTATGAGTGGGAAGAATTTAAACAGATACGTAGTAAATTTTTTCTTAAACTTGACTTGCTTCATAAATTCTCATAAGTTACAATATTGTTTTTAAAATTTTTAAAACGGACTGTGACTGTTGGTGTCAAAACTGTAAGTTTATAACGTTTTGAAGCTATCAAAATGAGTAACGTTTTTGTGGCATTTGATATTCTTTAGATATTCTCTTTGTATTTGCGAGCGCCACGTGGGAAATCGCCATTTGTCCTTCGTAATCCAAGTAGCACCCAGTCTGAGCATATTATCTTAATCGATTGGAGTATGTCAGAGTGTGTGAAGAACGGTGGCAATCCCCGATCCAACCACCCGATCCCTTTCTTATTCTTGGTCAAAGTTATTTGCGGCCTACATAAATATTGTCGGATGCGCCGGTTACATTTTTAATCTCGCTAGTGGGTTCTTTTTGTGCTTGACGTGCATCTACCGTCGGTCGCTCCACGATCAGTCTGGCCGATTGCCCGAAGAGCTTTCACTTACTAGGTTGCGGCTCCCACCCCCTTAACCGACGCTGGCGGCGCCATCTTCACTGGCGCCACGGACAGGCCGGCAACCGTCCTTACTTTTTACTACAGTTCGCTTCGACAAAAGAAAGAAAAACTACCCATTATTGCCTACAGTTATCTTAAGAAGCCACAATAAAACTGTCGTTTAAAAAGTAAGGCTGTCATTAATAACAATTGCTCTGTATCAATTTATGTGCGGTCCGAATTAGGTAGCGCCGATAAAATCTGCCGATAACTTCGGGACATTTCGCGTTTGCTATAAAAAGATAAAAAAAACTTTTAATATGAGGGAAGGATAACTGTTAGGGATTCGTTTTATAGGTGGAGGAACGACGGCGACTGACGCTACACACAAACTGCTCGTTCATTCACCAACTATTACCTAAAACTTTTACTACAAAATGTAGCAACCTCCAAACTCGTAACGTTTTCTTATCATGAATTTTAAACTATTGTAATATGAATCCGGACTGGAATTTCCGGAATACTGTATTATAAATATCCACTAAATTGTCTTCGAAGATAACGAAGATGTTTTATTTATTATAAGTCACTGGACGCCATGGAAAAAATATTTTATGTAAAAGCAGAACACAATAATTGGCAACCGAACTAAAAGAAGCAACTCTGTACTTTTAAGAAATTTCAACAAAGAAAAATTGGATTAATTTACAAATTGAAAAATTAGAAAAATTTTGTTTTTATAGATTGGTCAAATTTGTTTACGATTTCCAATATTGATTTTGACAAGACATAAACAAACTCATTTTAACAATAATTACATATTGTACTTGTGTGGTTTATATAAATAATTATTGACTAGAACGTTTTGAAAATCAAAACCAACTGTCTGTTAAAGGTTACAGTTTTTTACTAGGACTGGAATTTATGGTTTATCATATATTTATAATAATCGTAGAAATTTTGTTCCAATCCAATAATGTTTCATAAATTTCATATAATCGAACGATCAGTTATTTTATACAAAAGCTTTTAATTTTAATTCAAGTTTGATAAATAGAACAATTTGTTTTTAATCAGGTCTACTGTCCCAAGAGTACCAACATTAATCAAATTTGAGACAATTTTTAGAACCATTAGATGCAAATTTATGCAACACACTTTCAAAAGTTTTTTAAAAAGCAATCTACTCAATATGGGTATTTATATTGAAATTTTCTAGCTGATTTTTTATTATTTCATGTATCGTAAATGTGCAGGATGAGTATGGAAAATGGTTTAGACATTTTTTGCATATAAATAAACATCCAGGATCTGTCAGATAAAATATGTTCCTATGTTTCGTCATTAATGCGACCTTAAAACAATCATCGTGCAAGAGGTTCTTCATCTTGAAAGTAATTGATATATTTTTTTTGAAGTATTAAATTTGTTTTTTTGTGAAATATAATTGTTTATTCATGTAGAGAAAGGAGATGTGTGTATTTTCATCCACTTTTATTTTATGAGTTTAAGCATTGTCCAAATGTTGGTGTTTGTGAATTGTAAATACAAACTTGTTGCATTTTGTTTAAATTCTTTTCCCTGGAGTAAACTAAAAATGTTTAAACAGTTAACAATTGTAAATAAGTTTATTTTTGAGCATTTCAACAACACTTGATCGTTGAATCGCGCGTGTTTTTTATTAAGTCGAGCGGCCTTTTAACAAAGCAATAAAATTAGTGGTATTTTCTCACTTTCATACAGCGACACGCGATGATACTCTCCGTCTAAAGATCGCAGATTACGATAGAGCTTCTAGCGTGCTTCATACTCATTTTCCCGGATTAAGCTCGTAAAGTTGCCATTCAAATGATGCACATTTTGTGCATACCAATGCAACAAAATAATTTCTTCTTTTGTTTACCTTTAGGGAATACGTTTTAAAAAATGTATTTTTTGTTCTTTTTCAGATTAACGCCAAACGGAAGCTCCCAAGCGAACACAGAGTCTAGTTCAAGTTGATAGTCTCACCCCGCCGCCGTTTTATCTGTTGTGCAACCGTTGACAATGTAATCTTGTTATAATGATCTCGTGTTATGCTCATTAATAATTGTTTGTACAGATATATGCTTTTTATGTGTAAAATTAACAATTTTTGCAATTTTTTCAAGTTGCAGTCAATTCTCGTTTTACTGGTGCCATTTAACATTTAAGTTTCTTTTTCATATTCATAGATGCCAATTGTGATGGTTAGGGTTTTTGTGTAGAACAAGTCTAGGTTGGCAGCTCAACGTTCTCTGGAAACGAAGAAAACCATTTTGTGTTTTTTGATTACATAGGAAATTTTTTTAAATAAAATTTGTAATTTATATTTTAAGGCCAGATTTAATTACGATAAATAATGTAATATAAAAAAAAATTAATATAATTAATGAAGCAGCATTGCGAAGTGTTAATATCGTCGACGTTGTAAATAGTGTTAGATTTAGGTGCTTCGCGTACCTTTGTTGATTTATTTTTATTTTTATTAATTTTTATAATTCATTATCATTTTATTCTCGTCATATCGGTACTGGTCATAAAGTCTACATTTTATTGCCGAATGGGCGTTAAGTTCATCGTCATCTTAGAATAATTTTTTACTGTAATATTTGTAAAGTGTTTGATGTATGATTGTATATTTAAATCAATGTATTTGACGCTTATTTCAAATTCAAATGAAAATTTTTTAGGTCAATTGATATGTTACACATTATTTTTTTTTTAAGTTGGGGTATAAATGTTACGTTGACAAGGTATTTGAGTTACTTATGTCTGCGATTTCATTGTATTGATGTAAATGATTTTTCAAGGAGGCGAAATGTAGATGCAAAATGTTAGTTCGGGTCTGTCGTTGTTAACATAGGTTCCGTGTATTATGTTCAAATTTGTTTCATAGAGAACATTTTCGAAAAAAAATAATTTATACTTATAGAAAGTTTTTTTAGGCATTCTAACGTTTAAATACGTTAATACATAGTCAATTATAATTTTTTTAAAATGCTAAATGTCAATTTTCACAATATTATGTACCTACCTACCTATGTGTGTAAAACACTCAACGCAAAGTGTATATTTTTCGAGTTCGTTTCCAACATCAAAATAGATATTGTGCATATCTATGGTTTAGTTTGTCCACAAAACACTGTACTTACGTACGCACATGCACTGCAGTGAGTGTACAGTGATAGCCGCTATGTCAGGTGCCTCAATTTTCTTTAAATTCGTTAATATATTATCATAAATACTAATTTTAAGAAAATTATTATATAAATATTATAAATTCACATATTGCTGTTTCACAAAAATAAATGAAAAAAGGATAATAGAGTTTGATTCTAACTCTACACACCCTTTTCCTATTCAAATTCTAAAAACTTCATTAATTATCGAATTTGTAAACCATTTTTCACTTTTTTTAAATTATCTTAATTTTATATTTAATTCATTTTAATAATTTAGCACTTTAATTTCAGTTTTTGTCTGGGTAATAAAGTTAATATTTGCAATTCAATTTTTTGCATTTAAAATTTTCATTAAAAATTTCCAGCTCTAGAAGAGACTTTGTTATAATTTGCAGTAGCAATTTTTCTAATTTTTTTAAAAATCCCAGCATTATGTTGATCCTTTCTTCTAGAGATTTATGGTTTTGAAAGCAATGCTTCATTTTATGTAAAGCTTTATATTAAAATTAATATTTGTAATTCAAATTCTTGAATAAATAAATTTCTGTTTTATACGTCTTTATAATTTAAATACGTTTTTTTTACGATTTTGTATATATTAGATTTTATAATTATTTTTTTTATAGATGAAATGTTCAGATAATTAAGAGCTTATTTTTTTCATGAATAGGGAATGTTAAGTTGATACGGTATGTTTTTATTGATGTAGGGAAATGACTGATGGTTTTTGAATTTATTTTTGAAACTATCGACAGAGCCTTAAAAGCGAGGATGAAAAATACGGGATGCATTCGATTCGAGAGAATGTTAATTAAATTAATCATCAGTTTTTGCGTGAATATTCCGGATCAGCGATCTTAAATATTGTGGATAAATCACTTTACTTTATGAACGACTGGTAAAAAATTCCGCAAGTTTTCAATTAGCCGATTAATTAAACGACGCGAAGCTTTTGGCTAATGTCCGCGTTAATTCTTTTCAGTGCTCAGCATCCGTTACTGAACCGGGAACAAAGCCTCTACCCGCCATTGTACCGGAAGTGACGCTGACTGATGATTCCCGGCAAGCAGTTTGAAAAGAATTACGCTCAAAGAATAAGCAGATGGATGGATCTCCGATGGGTGCAATAGTGCTTCTGCAGCAGCCTTTTTGCAAGCCAGGAAAGACGATGAAATATTGTACTCTTGTATCTACGCTAATGGCGCGTTTGCCTCAGATTTATATATCGTTTCAGATTTCAGATTTAAAATCAATTTCAAATACCATTGTGAAAATCGCTCGAGAACTCTTTTCAGCAAACAAGGTGGACCGGAAAAAATTCGTACTGTCCTTCGAAAGACCACTCAATCAAATGTATCAATAAACAGTTAACGACTAGATCGAAAAAGAACGTTGCAACTTTATAACAAATGAGAATAGTTTCAGACGCAATAAAAATATAAACGCCATATTTGACAAAATGATCTTGAAATAGCGATTTATCAGGATGCGTTTCTGTTGAGCTCAGCTTTAACCTTTTATTTTATCAGTTATTAACGATTTACTGCTCTCTACTAGAAAAACTTTCAATTCAGGATGAAAAACATTCAAAACTAGCGATTTTCATCGTAGAACGATATGGAAATTGAGTTGGAAGGATTCTTTAATTAAATTTGTCTTGCATAATTCTTGATTTTTTTCTCCGCAGTCTTTCCTATCTCTTTTTCTTTTATTTGCCAAGTAACCTCTCTCAGTTGAACTTTGTGTCTCAAATGACGAATTGCATCAGCATAACGAGTTTCCCAAGAAATTATTGAACATCCAAGTAGTTGAAAAAATTTTTTGCTGCTAGTTTCACGTTGGAAATCATCTGAATTATCTCTTTAAAATTACTTTCAACTATTTTAAACATTTTTATTCATGCTAATAATATCTCAAAAAAAAAAATTAATATTCATTTAATTGGAATGAAGCAAATGGGGACATGACAGAATAAAATACTCAAATATTCGTTTAAATTTTCGATTTAAGCTTAATTTTAACAAAAAATACGATTTGGTTTATTTATTTTGGCTAGAAGATAGTTCAACATTTAAACTATCCTAATTTGTTAGAAATTATTTATTTTTTGAAAGGTAAGCCTAAAAACAGCTGAATTTTTTTCTGTTGACAGACTTTGCAAATACAGAAGTAAAAGCACTAAAAAGAGCTCTTTTAATGAAGTAGTGTTGGCATAACAAGTGTAGCTACGACTTGGTAATAAAGTAAAAAAAAAATCGTTTTTGTCACTTCGAAAAAGGCACATGTGCAAATTTTCAACTCAATCAATGCATTTGTATTCAAAACCCTGACAAACATTAATAAAAAAAATTGCTGCAACTCCCTGTAGATTGGATAGGAGCAGCATCCATATAAGGTATGTTGAGCTCAGTCGTGAATTTTTGAATTCAGCTGTGACTTGTTAATCTATGTATTTATTATTATTTATAACACACTGTATAACATTTTAAAGTATAAAATTCTCAGTTAATCTGTGTTGGAAAAATTAAATTGTCTCAAAATGAATTGCAAATTTATTTCATGTACCTCACCAGATTTCCTCGATGAATTTAATATTTTTTGCCTACTCACAGTATCTTATAAGTACTCTTTAGAGCTTTACATTATTCATGCATAAAAATTTCAAATTTATTCAAAAATATTTTCTTCTGCATTTGATTACTTGTTTAAAGTTTAATATTTCAATTTGCCAATTATTAACTGAACTGCGATACAAAATCAGAATCAACTGACAAAAACGTAACAGTTTTTTATGAAAGACATTGAGTTTTATTTTAATTTTTCTAATGGGGTAACAGTCGAAACAATTTAATGAAGTAAAAAGCTGCATCTTAATTCGTCGCTTTTCTCTGCCAACTTTTTCTCATTTTGCTAAATTTTCTCCTTTTAATGTAAAAATATTAAAGTTTGACTTGTGCAACTCTAAATGAAATTGAGTCTGCCGTCGACTTCGTCAAAAGTCTGAACTTTTTAATCTAACACCTCGTGCGCAAAAAAGATCACTTTAAAAGAACATAAAGTGGTCATTGGTGAAGCATCCACATTATAATTTTATTATTTAAAATGTCTTAATTATGTATTCACATTTTTTAACGTATTTTTTTAAAATGTTAAACGGATTATTACATAAATTTATTAACTCATTAAAACTGCAGCAATTCATTAATAATTCTGATATTTACCTATTTTCAATATTTATTATATTAGTTATTATTTTTATAGATTACTAGCTGTTATTGTGTGTTTATTTGAAATCGATAAATATTCCAAAAAAAAAATGTTATCAAGATAAAAACAAGGTGGAGTTTAATATAAGCAAAATATATTTTTTTTAATATAGATAAATTGTTATAGACATTAGACTAAGAATAATTAATGAAACTAGTCAACTATTTATTTATGAAGAAAAATAATATTGAAAAATGTTCTTAATAAATGTGGCTATTAACGTTAGCCAGCTTTTAAGACAACTGGCTTCTGATTCATAATAATTTCCAAAGAAAAATGTTTATCCCAAACGGACTATCAAGATTAGGAAGTTTGGAAGTCAGTTTTAATTACTTGGCTAAAAAAAATTGGATGAAGCATAACTCATCTTTTGTTGCTTCATTCGAAGCTCAAATTGGTAAATTACATTTATGTGGATGGAAGTGTAGTTTGCATACAGAATCCTACTTATGGCTGCAGAGTTTATGAAAACTACAGCTTCAATAAAAATTTTGTTGAGCTAACTGCATCTATTAGCCGCTAGATGGCAGACCATACTTTTTTAATTTTATTATTGAAGCTGCGCAACAGGGTTTGTGGTACAATCCCTATTTTCAGGGTAGTCCTGTTTAGTCCTGTCGGGAATACTTTACGATTCGGTCAGATTTGGTTGACACTTATACTTGAAACACATTTTAAAACTTAGTGTTAAAATTTCTGAAATTAATGGTGAGTTGACATGTCGCGTTTCATTCAAAATATAAAAAAGTAAATTATTACTATTATGATAAAATTATTAAAAATGTATTGTAAGAGAACAAATCAAACATTTTTATTCATAACAGGATTTATAAAATGCGCATAGGGCGCCATAAACTGAAAAAAAAATTCGAGGATTTCGGAAGGTCGAACGAGGAAAAGTAACTTACTGGAAAGACTGAAGAATTTTTTTTGTTGTGGAAAATAATGAATTGATTTTTTATCTGAATTGATTCTACTAATTTATGCAATTGCTTTTAAGGAAAGAATAAGTAAAAGCAATCAGCGTCAGGGTTTGATAAATTTAAGACGGAAATTTATTGCAAAAGTTTCTCTTGGAAGTCAGTTAATTAAATTAGAAAAAAGCTATATTAGAGTGTAACAAATTGAAACTTAAGTTTACTAAACGACTTTTAAATGATGAAAAATATGAAATGATTTTTAGGAATTTAACAAGTTTTAAAATGGTTATTAAACTATTTATTTTTCTTAATAAATATTTGTAAACGCAAACCTAAAATTTTGTAATAGTTAACCAAAATGATTTAAGTGTTTTGCTATCAGTGCATGTAAAAGGGTCAACAAATAGGAATTTTGATTTTTACGTTAGCTAATAAATGCAAACTTTTTAATGCTAAAATATTTGGAATATTTTGTAAAAATCTGCTGAAAATTATTAACTGCATCTCTGTTGTTGGGAGATTTTGTTATTAACTTTATGATATCTGCGGTCTACTGAGAATATAAATTTACGTTGCGTTCCATATTTGTCTGGAACTTTTTTTCATTTGAATTTTTTCTCAAGTCACGTATGTGAACATGTACTTTTATTTTAAATTAGAAGTAATACTCATGAGGCTTGCGTCTTCTCCGATCTTCCATTTTTAAAATTTCTCGAACAGAAATTTTCTATTTACTGAAGATTCTTCGATACTTCAAATTAATATACTGTCTTCTAAATCTCTTCTAATGAAAAGTTTAAAAGTTATTTTTCCTTTTTTCTGTTACTGATTCTGATTAAACCGAAGCTTGTTAATTGAATCATAAAGTGAGTTTGAATTTAATGAGAATTTTATAAAATGTTGAAGCTCTTTTTTATGTAGATTTATTCCAAAATGGAGTCGTTCATTGATTTAAATACCTTCGACTTTTGCTGAATTGTGAAATAAGATATTAAATGAATCAATATTTAAACAACGTACCAAAGAAATTATTCCAATTAATAATCGATATTGGGTGAGTTTTAGGAGGACGACTTTTTCACCCCTTTAAAGCTCTTGACAACTAGATATAACTGGTTTATGAAGTAAAACTTCAACACGCTAGCAAACATCGTAAAGAAATAGTTTATAAGAAGATAAAGAAAACTAACTGCTAAAGTAATTTCGAAGTAATTAGCACTAGCGTCTACTTACTTGCAAAATTATATTTGATGAAGGATAAGATAAGTTTCTGAAGAATTTCATATTTCAGAAAAGTTTGTCTTTTTCACTGACTTGCTTTTTGTTAGGAAAGTCTTACAGAACAAGGAACAGTTTTTGAGTATGTTGATTTTCATAATGACTAACTCTAATCAATTTAAGAGCTAATTTATTTTAACAACAGAAGTGACTATTTTAAGCACACAATGTGTTCTTATCTAATATTAAAACGTGTAAATTAAGAAACAACCAACGCCTTACCCAAGGCACTCCACAAAATTTAATTGGGTGGGCTTAGGTACGTGAGCATGTTGAATATTCCAAATTTATGTTGTTTCGTTAAAAGATCCGGAGAATCCTTATCGAACAGCAATTTACAAATTAATTTATTCCTTCCTACCCACAAATCAGTTCTCTTAAAACTGCTCAGGATTATGTGCTGACTTGAATAATTTTTTTTTGTATTTCAGAGTATGTAAAATCACGGATATTTGACTAAAATTCATACACAATTTATCATTATCTGTAAGCAGAATAATGCATGTTTGCACATTTTATTCGGCTTCTTGCAAAAGATATTACATAGCTCGTTATGGGTAAAAGGGTGGTCATCACTGAACTAGCTTTGATGTTATCAAACATTTTATAAAGGTTGAATGTGAAATCGATATTGTACACGATTATGTAGAGAGAGGCTTTAAACTATATCTCTCTAAGCTACTAAAAGCCATAACATTGAAATATCTTCTCAATGCTACATACCTGTATGTTATCATACAATGGTTTATGGTATTGTATCTGTCTTTTTATTGCTTCTTAGTATACAATGAATATATTTCAACAATCCATTATGTAAGATATACAGACGTCTTTTGGTTAGTAACAGGGTCCATGGATGACTCTACAAATTTTTTGAACATACTCCAAAATCTGCAGGAATTATTTTTCACAGATTTTAAGCTTGCTGTAGTTTTTTGTTCATCATTTTTCATCAAATTCAAAATTGGAATGCAGGATCTGTATGTTTAATACCAACAAAAAGTTTTTAACTTGTTGAACGCTCTAGTGTGTCTGTTTTAATTTATTAAATAAAGCAAACGCTAGGTATATAAATAACTTTTGTTATGAAATTTATAATTTAGCTCCCAGTAACACCACATAAAATGAAAAAACACAAAAAGTATTATTTCAGCAAAAAAGTTTCATCCCTCGAAAATAGTTCTGCGCCAGACGTTCTAAAATCCTTTTGCAAATAACTTTATTTTACGAGCTGCTGAATAAACAGTATAAATCAATAAATTATTATTATTAAAGTGCTATAAGCAAGATATACTTTTACAAAAAGTTTATTTTTAACGCAAAATCTTAATTTTGATTTTTACTGATTTTGAACACTATTTCAACTAACAGCTTTATTTCTGTGGACTGATGTTAAACTCCTGATTTAGGCTGTGCAAATTATGTTCGCTTTATCAGTTGTCACGCCCCAATCACTGCTATCGTCCGTCACCAATCTGTCTCTTCTATTATGGGTTTACACTCACGTTTAGATCGACAGGATGTCCTGATTGCTCGTGGTGGAAATGTGCAAAGAGCATTTTTCTTCAAAGACACTTATTTGTCGTTTATATTCCCAGCTCCAATAAACAATAAGGACTAATAATAGAGCAGCGGCTTCAATTAAATTGTACTTCTAGAACGCTTTGAATATTTTCCTATTTGATTAACAGAGCAGTTATGGTCAATTAAAAAGTGATTATATTGAAAAAACACATTTCAATGATTTTTGGAATTCGTTAGAATATTGGAATTTATCTTTATCACTTTCTAAATTTACATAAATTCTAGATTAATATTGTATGTATATTATTTGAATTTACTTTAAGAGACTTATCAAAAAAAGTAAAACTGCTTCAGGCATGTTAATACTGAGATTTTTTTGCCGAAGCAATAAAATAATTTAATTTTAAACTTATAAATCACCGAAAAATCTAGAAGAAATTGTATTGATGTGAAATAAAGTCTTTTCTACAAGGCATAGTTATAAATATAGTGATTCTCTAACCTCAACTATTAAATGTCGAACGCATCTGTAAATCCTATACTTAATTTACTGCTTAATTAAACAAATAACCATCACATTAACACAGTCCGTTGGAGTATGTTTGTTTTTAATTACTTACCTTCTACCGAATAACAAATTTGTCTAAGCTGTAAAATCAAGTTTATATATTATACTTCGATGGTCAGAAAATGTCAGTTCATAATATAATACTTTTAATAGTAACTAAATGAGTTATTCATTTTGTTATTATCATACATATTGTCATAATTATCTTTTCAGTTATGTTTCGGCAGGAACAACCCTTTTTGGATGTTGCTGTCTGTAATTTGTGCTTTAAATTCACCGATGCAATGAAGCAGGGCTGACGCCGCCTAATTTTCTCCACCATTAAGCTAATACTCGCTTAAATTATAACCTGGCAACTATAACCTTCACATTTGAACGATAAGTTGCTTTTTTCTTAGGATGAAAAGATGAAATTACAGGATAACCTTATTAGCGTGTATGTTATAGAATGTAATTGAGTATCTTGTACATCATCCACATTCGGTTTTAGATTTATTAGATTCCCGAATTCTTTAGCTTCTCCGCTTTTCTTTCCCTAAAAATAAACCGTGAAATTTTAAGAGAAAGTCGAAAGACTTTTCCAAGACTCAATCCAATAAAACTAATAAATTTACACAAGGTGACTTTTTGACCTGATCGGATAAATCTATCTTTGAGGCAGCAGTAACGAAATGAAATCATACAGCTTTCAGTACAAGATATATGTTATATGACGTTCTTCTGATTCATATCTTCCAAGGCGGTTGATTTTTTTTTCTCATGTTTGAGGATAAGCGAAAGGCAATTTTGATATTGGGATGGTTAATGAATTACGTATTCTCTTGACTATTTTCCATCTCTATGAAATTTAATCACGAAGTCAGCATTATTTACTGCTTTCGTTCCGTATAAATTAAATACAAAGCAAGCAGTGTTATCTGCGTGAATTGATTCGTTTAGAGAGATTTTTTAATATTCGAAATATGTAGGGCCAAACTTTTAAATAAATAATTTTTTTGGTTATTGGTTCAAATGGTTCAAATCCCAGCATTATTTAACTTTGTGGTTTATGAATATTTATGAAATTAAACGCAGGTCGCAAATAGGTTTGATTTTATTCCGTTATTTTATAGAAGTTTAAAACATTATCTTCAATAAAGCAAGATAAAACAATTGTTATGAAGTTATAAATCGTTGGATTACGAATCGTAAATTGAATCTGCTGACACTACATTTTTCATCTTAAGGCGATTTTCTCTACAATCTGTCAATTTTCCAAAGTGTCAAAGCTTCTTCATTATTTTTCAAGAACTTTAGTTATCAGTCTAATTGGAGCTTTTCACTGCAAAATCTAGACGACAATGGATTATATTTTACTTTATTTTAAATAAACATCGCACAATTATCCCATAGCTTTACTAATATTTATTGGGTTTTAATACATTCTCAAGAGGACAATTTCATCGTAAGAACCTGTAATCGAGTTGTTACTTTGATCTTAAAGTAATTAATGATGGTTAATTTTCAAATATAATCGAGATATAAGATTCCTTACAAGTTGTTTATTTTGCACTGTTATCCTTTTAAACATCAGCGGCTTTCACTGCATAATGTATGAGTGAAGAACCTCACCAAATATAGATCTTCAACGCGCAGTGTTAGATTTTAATGAGATTAACCAATACTGCCATTTATGTATTTATGTACTGTCAACAAGGCAACTGTAGTGGAAACAGGAAAACTAATAAACATTATTGGAGATGATTCCAAGAGAAAATTAACGATAACGCAAAGCACATATTTTAAACATTCTTGTTTTTAATAAACTTTTAATTGTGGATTATTGAAATTGTCTCCACTGGAATCATTTAATTTTGAATTCTTTTTTTGCACACTCTGTTTAGCTCAGCTTAGCTGTATTATAATGCCTGATCCTTCAACATTAAGTTTATTTTACTGATTACTGGCCATAAAAAAACGTTCTCTCCTATCTATTCTTCAGTGAACAAGTACATACCAATTTCAAATAATTGGAATCCACATTTTGCTCTTCATCCAAGTAGTGTAATCAATCATGATATCTAATGCTTATTTTAATTTCTCAAAAAAATTGGTTATCACTTGTTTGAGAATTATATTCAGTCAATTATTTTTAGTACTAACATCCTGTGGGTTTGGCACCTCTATAAACACTCATAAAAGATGAACTTCCAGTTTCATAATAATTGCATGCACACTTGCAAAAAGTGAACTGACTAAGAGGATTTTTTTGAGGTTGGTAGAGGATATGTTCATAAGTGTATTTTTTTCTAAATACTTATTAATTGAAATTTCATATAAGTTGAATTACTTTACCAAACAAAAACCTTCAAAAACTTTGAAAGCCTCATAATTTTTAAGGATATGAATTTCGGGATGTATCTGAAATAGTTATGTATTGTTAAATACGGGTTCATTTGACTTAGATGTAGAGAACTCCCAGATTAGGGTACTTAATCTTCTTTTAAAAAAAACCTCAGGATTATAAAAAAGTTTTGAGAAAAACAATGTTTATACTTTGACTTAAAAGAGTTTTTCAGCAGTTGTGTAATTATTAGACGTGAGAAGCTTTACGTACTATGAAAATGTACTTTTAACACTTGAAAACAAAATAGTAAAATAGAGGACATATTGGAACATGAAATATAATTGAAATGTAAAACTGTCAATTGAAATTCGTTGGGTGGGTGGTATGATAAAGAAAATCTTGATGCTTTTTAATGCACTCTAAAATTTCATCTTGAATAATTCAAGTTTTCATTTATAAATAAAGCCTTATGAAAGCTTATTATCATTATTACTAGAGTAATGAAAAATTGTTGATTTATGTATTTTAATGATTTTTATCAAATTTTTTTATCTAATGTGATGATTTTTTTTTCCAGGTTTTTAGTATCTTTTGAGTTATTGCGATGGGCAAAGGCGACAAACGAGGTAGTCAGCGTTCCGATAGTGGTATGAGAGTGTGTTCTTTAATCACTGATACAAACCGTCCTTCGAGCTCTATCCAAATAAGCTTCGTCTAAATATGAATGTATTTCTCAATTAAGGATTCTAAGTCCACTACCATGGCACATAAATGCATTAAAATGACGTGCTATCGAAGATTACATCAACGGATTTAAGCTTTCAAATAACTAGAGTGGAGTTAAACTCGATTACGCGGAAGTACGTCATCGGGACTACCCTTGCTCTATCCCGACCCTATTTGGGTCGTCATCCCCATGGTTACCTCCACGACAAATATTTGAATTATTTCGACAAAGCTTTGTTGTAAATTTATGGAAAATGCATCATTCGTATTTAATAAAAATTGAGGAGAATTCAGAAACCTCAGATTCGTATCATTGTTTAAATACGTGAAACGTGTTTCGATCATTCCATTTTGCAATTTGCTACGTAAACAAACAATTCGTGTAATGTCAAAGCTTGAAATCATGTAATTCGCTGCAAAATAAATTAAATCTACTCTAGATTCACCTAGGACCGGAAATTCGTTGCCTGGTGGGGGATTTAAATCTCGTGATAAACGGAAATGAAGTCATTACGTACGATGCTCCTTTTCGCGATTTTACCAGACAGAATATAAAAAAATATGCTGTAGTCTGTTCAGTCCAATTCGTATCTGGAAAGACATTGAAAGTCACTTAATAAATAACTTTGTACACTAAAACGTGATATATATTTCTTTGTCACACGAGACTTTCACTTCAGACAAAGCACTTGCGGTTACGAACTTGCTAAAAGTTGCTGATAGGCGATTAGGGTTTTGCGGTGAACTGTCTCGTTGTTTTGTTGAATTGTTACAACATTTTAAATATGTTACAAAGATCTGATGTTTTCATACCGGATTAATATTTATTTACATAGAATCGACAATGATTTAATCTTATAAAAAATATACAATTAGATCCTGAATCATTGAAAATTTTATTAAGTTAGAGTTAGTTTAAGACTTTATACTCAGTGACTTAAACTTTAATGTTTATACAGATGGATCCGGGTTGCTCATAAAATCCAAGATATGAATGAACACTACAGAACTATTTTATTGTTATTGTTGGCGACAGCATTAAGGATATTTCAAAGTGAAATTTAGAGATTTATTAAAGTTTGTATGATCTTTAGTTTATAAACGATTAGATAATTGTTAAATCTAGCATTCAACTCTTTTATAGCAAATTTCATTCTTTTTTATCTTTGGCATTTCTTCATAATAATGCGCTGAATTTCCAACCTTCAGTTGACAAACACTTGCAATTATACCAAGAGATTTATACAAATGTCATAATATAAGAACATTAATCACTTTTATTAAATTTCATTCTCATAAATTGCTCATACAAGTATTATAATGAATTATCTTAAATACCCGTCTTTATTATATGTACTCAACTTTTTAGTACATGCAAATCTCTTAATGAAAATTAATTATGAATAAGTCAGAACATAGCTTTTGAACGATTTTTTCATGTGATGTTCGGCTTAAATATTTTTAATGTACTTACATAATTGAAAAAATAAAACTAAAAAATAAATAACAAAATGAAAATAAATCAGTAAATCAGCATAGAATTAGATACACAGATAAATGGTGACATGCATATTTTGTCACACCCCATTCAAGCGAAAACTATCCTATAAAGTCTGAGGTTACATTCCACATTTCTAATTCTACTGTCATGGATTCTGAAACAATTTTTTGTACATATAGATTGTGAATAAACGGGAAACGTATTTTTTAAATCCACAAACATGATGAATCCATCTAAAGTATTTGTATCGCGAGAAAAATCGGTAGAAATTTATAAGATGGCAGTTTTGTCAGGAACCCATCACCCAAGCAGAATTTATATTTATCTTCAGCAATAAATTGTATTGTTTTTTCAACCCAAATCCGTATAAATCAAGAGTAGATGTCATAAAGTCGGTCTAATGCAAGCAAACCAGTGAATCTGTAGCTTTATCACATTCTAAATTTGGTGCTGCTACACGTAGTCGACAAATTTGATATCTGCACCACTGCCTTTTAATATACCAATAAATCATTGAGCTCCACAGCTACCGCATATCTCATGTAGATTACCCAAGGGTACAATGCCCGACTTCAGATCATTTTAAGTGTTTGTCATAAGAATATTCAAAGATATGATTGAAACTCGGATTTTACAAATTTTAATTTGAATTATAAATGGAAATTTAGACTTGAAGGTTGAAATTTTTATGCGTTTGGCTTATAATAACATACTTAAATAAATCACTGACTGAATATGTGATTGCAACTTGTTGCTATACTTTTTTTGGAAACTTTTTAATAGTAAATGTACGATTTAAAGCTCTGCAAAAAATTGTGGAGATCAAAATTCAAGTAGAGTTATGAAAAATGCGAGAAATTTAAAAGGTTTTGTTTTATTCAGTAATTCATGCGACCACGGGCTCTCATTCGAGTGACATTGGCCGCATTTAGAGTGAATGAAATTTTTATTCCACTTCTTAGTCTCCGATTCGGATGTTCAAATAATGGATGCTATAAGACAGGTGATTCGAACAGAAACATCAGTACAATATTGTATTTTTTGTAAATAAATAATTTCTTATAAATACTAGCTACATATATAAGAAATTTCTTAGTAAAGATAGATACTATAATATTTTTTTTGGTGTATTTAGCAAAAATATTTTACAAAAATCGGCTACGTGATTAAATTGTGTTTCTGATGTGAAGCATCCAACTTCTTGCCAAATAAAACTCTCTGTTCAACATTCAGCAAATTTAATTACCACTGCGGCTGCTGTCAGGAACTGCGACAGATGGCGGTAGCTTAGAGCTCTCCACTTTGTTGCCTCTTTTCTACAACAACTAACAGTGTTTTATTTTCTTCTAATTGGATGCTCCTTCTTTATACTCCCTATGTTTCAAGTATCTTATTCAAAAAGTTCACACTTTTGTTGCAAACAATGAGAAGATATTTTTATCAATACACAGAGTTGATATCACTAGTATTTTATGCACTATTAGGAACTTTTTTCTGAATATTGTTGTTATTCATTATAATAATTTAAAGCTGCAGATATTGCTGCTTTTGCGAAATCACTATCACATGGATTCCTATCCCAAAAAGCACCAATACAGCCTCTTTGTTCGAAGCAGCTATAATTAACTTGTTCAGACGAACAGCAAGAAATTATAGCCCAAACACACCGACTGAGTTCATTAGGACGTACTATTCCTGGTTGGTTGGTAGTTGCAGATGTTGTTGCTTGTTCAGGTGCAGCTTCTTTAGCTACTTCATTGGAGGTTTCAGGATCTGTTGGATTATGAATCAAAGGAGGAACTTTTGGAACTCCAGGAGGTCTCGTAGCACGCGTAGGGATAATATTCGATGGTGTTGTCGTTGGTATTTCTTCATTACTATTTACCATATCCCACACAGGTCTATCATCGCCGCCATCAAATCTGCTGTCAACTTTCATTGTTGTAGATGATGGCGTTGTTGTTTCACGTGGGGGCAGATAAGTTGGTCCTCTAAAACGATTTCTGATCGGATTATCTACAGGTGCTCCTGGATTAAACCTTATCGGCTGAGGTGGAAAATATATGGAATATCTGTCTGTTCCATAGACAGGGATGATATACGGTCTGCTGAGTGTATAAACAGGAGGTTGCCAAACACTTATGCTTTTGTAATATGGCTGCTCATAAATTACCGGTGTCCACCATGATGAAGATGCAAAACTTCTCCTTTGTCTCATTTTTAATGATCTTTTCCACACTACATTGTTCGTATTTATTATTGCAGAAACCTGCTGTCGCTTTTCTCGTATCAATCCATCTCCGGATCTAACGTGTAGGTCGGAAGCAATAAGTTGTTTATTGTTGTTTGTCGAGTTCTTGATAAAGTCAGCTTTTTGAGACATCTGGACTTGTGGATGATCTGTTGCTTCGTTGAGCAGCTCCGGTTTGGATCCATCTTCGCGCGCTTTGTATTGATTTCGCCCTGATTCGGAGAGATGAAAGCTCAACAGCAATGTGAACGTCAATGCCAACACGTGGATAAAACCCATCATTCTGCAACAATTGACAGTGGTCAATGCAAACAGTTTGCAGATTAACAAAACAGTGACAAACTTGTTCCGACATGTTGAATTATTAATCGCTACTGTGCAATTATTCAGCTTGGAATGCAAATACAATGAAAATTTAGCGCTCAGTCGACTGTTGAAGCACTAAATGCAAAACAGTTGATAACTCAAAATCCGATAATAAGTATTATGATGCTATAAGATTAGTTTTGTTGTATTATCGACACTCGCAACTTCCCGCGCTAAACATTATGTGGAGATAGCTTTACGAAAAAAGAGAAAATTATTTTCGGCGGATAAAGAACCTAATTAGTATGCACCAGTTGAGGAACAACGAGATAAGAATACAAAAGATGCTGACAAGCTGCGAGAATCCCCTTCAAGCTGTGTGAGAAATAAGGACAAGATTACAGAATTAAATGGGCAACGCAATAAGAGTGTCTCCGACTTTTTCGACCTAATACACTTCGAACGAATTGTTACACCAACAAAAATTATTTCTTTACCCCGACACTAATTGTATCTTTCAGCGTTGAAGAAGCTGCAAACATATATTACTATAGCTTATAACAGCTGGATGTTTATATTTCCACAATTACGTTTCCGTTTTTTCTACTTTATCATCTTTTACGTCAGTTATGAAAACTCATGATTCCGTTGAAGCGATTCAAGAAAACTCTCGTCATTGTATTCCCAAACACATCACTTCTCAATATGTACGAACCAAACAAGGATCTTCATTAAAGCATTGGTACACAATTTTTTGTTGCATCTATTAACTACATGCTTAATCCATTTCGAAAAGGAAGCAAAATCGTAAAATGATATCCTTGAATTCAAAAAACAAAAACTTGAAAGCTGATAATTAAAAATTTAAATCAAAACATAAAAAATTTCAAACAATTTAGAAAACGGATTCAAATAAAATTCTAATATGAACAGTCTGTTTCGAATACATTAAATTAAATTCTTTGCTAGTGGCAATTCTTGGGGTTAGGATTTAATACTGAAAATCGCAAGTCAGTGAATAATTTTGCTTGAATTTTTGGCATTCATAAATATGAATAACCAGTCATTGAAATGAGTAAACGTTATTGACTTGACTTCCGTAGCTAATTTTAAACTCCATTTCACTAATTAGAATAAGCATATTTTTATAAACGTGATAGGTCAATGCAATAACTCCAATATTTCAATATTGTTCAGGATACCCTATGGCAGCTATACAGAGCGATTGATTTATTCTTTTACAAAGAAAACCATCAATTTTCAATAATTCATCAGTTTTCGTTGTCCGCACTTGATATACTTCTACCACTTTTTATTAATCAGTCAAAAAAAAATCTATAATTAATAATGAAAAGCCATACATAACTCCTATCATTAATTAGAAAATGATTTTACCAATTACGTATGTAAAAATGAAGAACTTGATTTCTTGTCAATTACACATATAGAAAATCAGAGGATAAAGTTGTTAAAACCAACCGCAATTGCGGTTTTACTAACCAAACATTTAATTTAAAAAAGATTTTGTAAGACTTAACATTTTACGAGCAAATTTTATTTTGAAGTGCTTTTTTAATAAAACCATTTAAGCTTTGTATACAAAGTAGTTATTAGCTTTATTGCGTACTTTTCAAATAATATCAGAAAGTTGAAACAAATACATTTGCATACGTGCTTGCACATTCACTCAATTTCATGTATCGTAAATTTCTAGAAATGCAATTTGAAGTACGGTAAATTATCAAGAAAATATATTGTTCGACACGACTCTATATTTAAGATTTCAATTAACACGTCATAAATCAAAACATATAATAGCGTTTATAAGGATTTCTCATTCTAATTTACAATTTATTAAAAACCATCACTTGAAAATTGTGTACTTTTATTACCGTTCCGTTTTATTCTAGACGGTTTCAATACCAACTCACTGAGACACTAGCCACTAAGCAAGAGAAGTTTTAAATAAATGCCGCGCGAGTGATCCTCCTCTCAACTTTTAGTATTTAAAGCGCTCCCATAATCGAATTGAAAAAATGAGTCATTCTGGGATAGCCGGGTAGACCTCACTGAAGATTATGTATTAACTACTATTCCCGTTTAATTGCGCATCTGATTATATTAATATTTGCCAAAATATTTCTTATCTAAAATTTCTAAAGGGACTCATATTTTTATTGATTCAATTCAGGGATTACTACTTCCATTGACATTTGATTGACAGCAGCAAAAATACTTTGAGGGTATTTTTTCATATTAAAAAGTCTGAATTTTAAATTTTTGACACTCGGTATTTTTGAGTATTTGCGTGAGTTGGTTAGTCAATACTTTTGGATTTTGTTGTTTCACTCAACAAACAAATATTAATTTTTAAATTTGTTTATTTTAAATCCATTATAGAAAACACATGTTATGTTTTAACTGCAACAATGTGAGATTAATGTTAGTAGAGAGGAAATTCAGTTTTTACAGTTATCGATGTATAATTGAAATTAACCTTAACTTCCGTTTTATTATCAGAATTTAAATTAACTTTTTTTTATTTAAGATTCTTTTTTGTGTTGGACTGTCAAAAATTAGTCGCAGGAAATATTCAACATCAATCAGTTTTAATTAATAATTAGAAAAATATTCCAAAATCCATTTTATATTTATGTACGCACATTTTCGATGCCCGCTTAGGAAGACCAAAACTAGAAGGTTTAAAAAAAAAGAATGGGATATTTTCGAGGTCGCTTTTTGAGAAAATAATTCTGGTGAATATATGAGTTGATATCGTTTTTTGTTTTTTAGTTATAAGCAAAAATTATCAATCTGCCAATATTTTAAAAAATTCATAGATACGTTAATATTAAAGGTGAAACTGTTTTATGCAGTTTTTTTAGTAGAATCCAGTATCACTAATACATATTTTTTTGAATCATTAGTAACTAAATTGTATTTTTTTAGATAGAAACCATAGTTGGCTGAGACATTTTTGAAAACCTATTTTTTTTTCTGATATTGAAAATATAAATATGTTATATTATATTCAGACAAATTTTCTACAAATAAAAAAATTTTTTTCTAATATGTTATTTATTAATAGTTGGCCATGTGAAAAATTGGTTTCTATAAAAATTGAGTGTTCAACTGCAAATAATCTATTAGATTCTATTCTTCCAACATTATAAAACATTTGATCATACTAATTATAAGACAAATGCTTTGTATGCACATAAAAAACTTCTAAGATGAAAAAAGTGCAAAAGAAATTGAAAATAATCAATAGTTGTGGATTGACTATAAAAAACAAAAGATTATGTGCTGATGAGTACTTTACATACTGTTAAAATGAAAAAAAATATAGATTTTAGTATGAAAAGGTATTCGAAGTCATTCAGTAATTTGCATTTTTGGTAGAAGTTATCATTGGATTTCACAAGAAAATGAGAAATATTGTGTTCAACAAACAAATAAGCTTTGTCCATGATAAATATTTCTTGTACCATAAGGCTATATTTACTTAAACACTGCATTAAAAAAATATACATATAAGCACTAAAAGTAGGATTTTTCCAATTTTATCAATCAAAAAATATTATCGAATCTAGTTGATATATTTCTAAATAATCAATTTCTAAATAAACCAGTTGTTTCCATATTAACAACAAAAAATTAAAAAAATCTTTTTTTCGAACAATTGTGTAAAATTATCGTATAAAAATTTCTAAGATCATAAAAAAATTACTTTTTCAAAAGAGTCATAGCCAACTATGGTTTCTATTTAAAAAATGCATCTTTGGGTTATTACTAGATTCCACGTAAAAAACGCCAATGTTTTTGTTTCAATCGCGTACCTCCAATGTTAACGTAGATATGAATTTTTTTAAATATCGACAATTTGTCAACTTTCACGTATAACTAAAAAACAAAAGACGATATCAACCTGCGGTATTTACCAAAATTATTTAAACTTTCTAAATTTGGAAATCTCCTTATGCGGACATCGAAAATGCACTATGCACTATGTATATGCTTTTATTGCTCATCTGTTTGCATTTGTTCAGATTCGGTATTTGTTCTATGACTTTTATGATGATGCCTAGACGCCTGAAGCATTGTATTATTCACATATTTATTGATAATTCATATGTCAAACCAATTTTGAGTATCTATAATCTAATGTCTATATTTATTTTTTACGCGATCTCTACCGAAAGTTGTCAACATCATAAGACCAGCCTACCTCAGAAAATTAGCAATATCAAAACTGTTACGATATGCGAAATATATATGCACTAGTGTGATATGGCTGTCAGATGTTATTGCTCACAATTGCATTTCCAATGATTTCGAAAATGCAAAGAGATGAACAAATATCAGTGAGTACTAACTTCAAGCCTTTATGACTATTAAGCATCCTTGAATGAGTTTTCTCGTGAATCACTGACATTAATATTATGACGTTACTTGAAAAGTAGAATTTTTCGTTAGGAATTTCGTCGTAAAAATCTAAAATGGTTTGAAATCGTGTAAAATGTAGTGTACGTAACTCGCTGGAAAGTATCTATCTGTGCTCGTTTGTTTTTCTCACTTGGCCTGCGCCTCATTCGCCAAACTCTCACTCGCACGATATCCTTTACTTTCCACGCTTGTTATGTAAATATCTATTTCATAATGTAAATAAAATAATAAATTGATTTTAGCATTTTGATAAGAAAAATTCAACTGAACAGAAAATCAGCAATTTGCACAATGAATAGTGAAGAATGTGTAAATTTTGTTACAAGTCACGAACAGCAAAAGGGAATACTTCTAAATTATAACGCTCAGCACGTTGCATCATCTGCCAGGATAAAAAACTGAAATCCCATTCTGTACAAGAGTAAATTTCAGAGCCGCATTTTGTCTTTTTTGATTGTTTTATGAAGAAGATCTGTAGACATTATAGAATCTACAGGAAAAAATAATGAAAATAATAAAATTATGATTTTAGCTTACCTCAGTGTCTGTACGTACGAAAATTTTCACTTAAAATATGTACTAAAAAACTGATATTGAATTGGTATTTTATTTACAAATACGATAAAGCTCTATTCTAGCTAATACAAAATTATCGATGATTTGGTAAAATATTAGAAAAACATCAAGGCCAATTCATAACGATGATAGTTTGACAATATATATTACTTTGAAAAAATTTTTTTAATTTTTTGGTCGCACACCCATACTGCTACTGAAATTTGGATTTTTTTTAAACGACCAAAAACGCTAACTTAGAAACAGTTTTGAATGCATACCCTTTTGACTAAGAATTTAGAAGCTCTCTACATAATTATTTTTGAAACTAGACTAACTACTTCTATATGGTTAATATGCTCAAAGAGTTTTTTGAAAAGCTGTAATTTAATATAACCACTTAACTAGCTCAAACGAAAGTCAGGGCAGTGTTGAATATGTGGCTATCCATCTCTTTGTGCATTAGATTTTCATTTGCATCATTTTTACTTCATACACATAATTAAACTTGATCTAAAACTCAAGTTGATAAAAACATGCATTAATGCACACTAGTCTTGAAATAAAAAAATCTATAAAATTCTTATTCCAAAGAACAATTAATTTAATACTACTGCTATTTGGACGGAAATCTTCAAAAGCTATTCCAAGCTGCTTTATTGCGTAAATCTAAATTAAACCTCAACAATTCAGGTCAAATGCACTTTTTTATTATTTGTTTTTGATACGCTAGAATTGTAGTTTCAATATTTCAATCTGTATATGTTATAAATGGCACATGTGCATTTGTATCTAATCATTAGGAAAAAATTCCAATTACAATCTTAACAGATATATCCAGCTTGCGGCGGGGAATCCCCATTACAAAACACATCTATTATTCATCTTTTAAGTTAAAATAATTTGAAAAATATTTACGTTGTTATGACTTGAAAATAATAAAGATAAAAATGTAAAGCAAAAATAAAACTTTTTAAAATGTGAAAGTTGAACATGAAAAAGATTGTATTAATATGACATAATATTTTTGATTGCTAAAAGATAAATAAATAATATAATTATGATCTAAGCAGTTATAATAACACAAATTTTCTTATTTTATTACAACGATATTAAAATTGCTTATACTGATATTAAAATTAAGCAACAATTGGAGAATGTAAACCATTTCATCATTTTTCATTAACTCCAGAATTAAAGAAAAATTAGATTGTACAGTATTGGGAGAAGATTATATTAAATACATTTTCATAATTAATTATAATTTATTTGATAATAATTCACAACTTTATTATGTAATAACTATTTCTCTTGTGAATGACTCTAATTTTACAATCTTTTGTTCTGAGGTAAGAAGTAACATTTCAAATAAAACAAGTTATTAGTTATTAGTGGTGACTTTCAAAGACAATAACGCGTTGTTGATTAGACATATAGGACACGATAATATTAAGTAAAAAATGAATTTTTTTCAAGTTTTAGAATTAGACACAATTTACAAAATGCCTAAAATTCCGGTAATAAATTTGTCTCTCAACTTATTACCCAGATAGATAAAATATCTTTATAACATTTTTACAATTATGATAATAATTCTTTTGGGTGAAAGATTGGAGTGGAATATTTTTAAACTTCAAAATACTGTGGCTTTACTTTTAAATATTAACCTTGGTTTAATTATAAAGATAGTGATGAATGGCTATCTTACTGGGCCGTCTATCAATCATTTAGTGACAATGAAAACTAAATAGTGATATTTACATAATCTTATTATCTAGAATAAAAAACACATTGTTGTTTTTCAATATAATAACTAGCAAAATCTGTGTTTCATTATTAGCTTAAAGCAACCTTCTTATCCGTTTATAACCCTCGTAAAATTTTTCATTATTTAATACCAAACCTCCCTTGCGAAACTCATTAACATGAATTTATTGTAAATTGTTTTCACCCCGAATGGAATCTTTTGTTTCACGATACAGTTTCAATTTTATCTTTAGATAGAAGACAACTCCTTCAAGAAAATCTGTAGTTACACGAAAGGACTACCTTTTACGTTTCAATATGTAGTCGAATTTTTATGAACTTGTTTAATGGAGGTCACTATCTTTGGTCTGCTCAAAACAGTGCATTTAAATAACTCCAATATTATACCGTTGGCAAAATAAACAATTTTAACACAATGGAAGCTAACCAAGCACTACTGAAATAAATTTATCCAATTTATAGAATTTTTTGGTTACTGTATGAAACTTGGACTCCAGCGGTTTTTAAATTATCACCTATTTACGGGGTAAAACCCATATAAACATAACTCTTCAAATTTTTTGAGGGTTTCATTTTAGCTCAGCAGAAATGGAAGAGCTGAAATAGCATTTGCTCGTAAAAAGAAAAAACAGTAAAAATGAGGCTAGTTAATATTTCCATTGCAAGTTTATCAATACCCTCATTGTCGTGACTTAAATGAAGACTCTTCTTTACCTTGACATGATTTTGTGCAATCTAGAATGCACAATTCAGTTATGCACTAATTTTGAACCTTCAGTATACAATCTTTTATGCTATTTATTGTTTATTTATATTGTTAAAGTAAACTTTTTCGAGATATACAAACAAGTTTTCTTTTCATAGGTACAATTTAAATTTTCCTTAAACGCTAATAATTTAAATTAGTATAGGTGGGCAAGGCCACTAACCTGTCATACAACTACGTCTTAAAAAAAATTAAATGATTCGTATCTGAACACAGTTTTCTAACTAAAGTCACTTCACATCACGTCTGTTTAAAGATTTCCAACAATCTACACGTAACAACAGACACCGGTTCAGTGCCGTACAAAAGAGAATTGTGCCCCTCTGTATGAATATAGTTGGTGGGGTTACAATTACCTTGACTTTGGTTAATAAGTGCATTACCTATGTCAGTGTAAATGCCAATTATTTCGAATCAATTGCTGATACCGAACAATATCCTCTATAGTAATTCGCTAGGCTCCATCTACATAATTACAATGTAACGTGGTTTTGCAGTAATTACTGAGTCTGCTTTTTACGATGATAATTACTGAAGAATTGAAAGAAGGGTGGGACTGCTTTTATTGTAGCTTACCTAAGAACTCATTAAATTTATTTGCACAATGCATTTTGCCTGAGTAATTATTATTTTATCTAGTTCATTGCTATGTTTTGAATGAATTTAATAATAAAAGTGATAATAGTGCGAAATACTATTATACTTTTTATATTAAATTATTCCTCTTGGCTAAACGATTTATATTTGTATTGTACATTGTAATTTTGGAAATTTTTCGCACGAAGTCTGTTTGTAAAAAGGTTATAAGTAACAACGATGAATCTTAAAATACATTGTTGCTTTAAAGAATAAGATAAATCGATATTTTTAGCGATGGGGAAAAGGCTCAGGAAGTATGGGAAAGTACTTTTCAAACATAAATCCTCTTAAGGTGGTTGTTGAGGTGGAATATTAGTAAAAGAAGTACAATGTTGAATAAAACTTTTATATTGTATGATAGCTATATTTTTTGTTTGTAGATTAAAGTGTAATTTTCAGCTGTATGCCTCATCCGGAAGTAGTCTTTATTACTGCAATAATGTTCAAAATAACACAATGTAGTTTAATTTTTTATTTACTGTTATATGTAATAACTAGTATAACCTTGCTAAACTCTAGTCGCGCCTTTTTTCGCAGGAAACGGAAAAGAACTATAAATATACTCCATTTATGATTAGTCATAAAACTTGTCTATGTTAACAACGTCACTCCTGAAATATAAATGTTTTTCTCAAATAATCATCTGCGTTGTGGAAATTTATATTTTTTCTTAAAAAATATACTTCTACAAATTTCAGTTATTAGCCTTGAAAATTGTAGCTTGAAACATTTATTTTTGATTATTATGAAAGATATTTCTCTTATTTTGAAATAGAACTCTTTTATATTTTTATGACCGGACATAATAACATTGGACATAACACTAAAAGCATAACTTTATTATACACGATTTCACAATTATCTACTAATATTTGCTTGTCATTATCAATTATACCATCTTTAAGATATTTCATAAAATAATTTAAAATGAAACTATTAACAAAAAGTTTGTTTTTTGTGAAATATTATTTTCTATTTACTTATTAGATTTTACTTTCTAAAATTTTGTTATTTATTCAATCATTTAATTATTTACTTATACTGAATGATGATATTTTATTGTGCAGGGTGAATTATCAGTATTTTATATAACTGCTAAATTTGAACAAATAACATTATAATCTTTTTTATTGGAAAAAGTTGCGCAAAAGTTAAATTGCAAAAACATTTTGGTATTTTCGGAAAAAAGGGAATATTCAGGATGTATTTCTCTTAGGTAAATCTGGCTAAACTACTGAATTTTGACTCGTAAATGCAAAATGTTTGTTGAGGAGATCCGGTCGATGGCAAGGATCTGCTGGAGATAGGTTTTATGATTATCACTGTTAAAATTAATCAAAATTGGTAGAAGCGAAGCTCTAATTCATTCACATTTGCAAAATATTTTTTTTTAACTCAAACTTTCTAAATTAATTTTCATATTTGTGATATTTAGAAAAAAATTACTTAGGATTAAATTTAATTTATTTATAGTCAAAATTTTACAATCATGGACCGACTAGTTGATTACAAGAATGAATATGATTTAATAAATAAAAGTTGATTGAATTAATTATGAAAGAAACGAACAGAAATGACCAAATAGAGGTGTGGATAGTATGGTTTTGACTTAATCACTCTAATTTTTAGGCACGATTGCGGTGCTTCTATTCACGTGAACGCTTGTGTGTTATTACCTTATGAAAATTTCAATCTTATGATTTTTTTGAATACAAGTGTTTGTCTTATTATGTACGAAAAGTCTGGTACACCAGCAGAAATAAGTATTTACCAGTCTAGCTATGCGCGTTATTTTAGTAGTGTTTCAAACAAACTTCTTTTAGTGATTTGTTATTGTTTTTGATATTGTTATTTTTAGTAGAATCTAATTAGTTCTAAAGGTAGTATTGGGTGTCTTCTTATTCCAAGTTAAAAATTATGCAACTGCATACACAAGTAAATAGTCTAAAACATAAAATGAGCGAATTTTGAAAACACAGCTAGACTGGTGAATTCTTTTTTTCCTGGACGTACTACCCCACAAACTCATGTTTCCACGGTAAGAATTACAAAAATTTACTAAAAGTTTGAATCCTTCGAAGATTAAGTAATATTGAAAGTCGAGTAAACCAGTTGTCTCTGACGCTTTTTGTCGCAAAATTTTAAAGTAATGAACATATAAGATAAATGTACCAGTTATTAACTGACTTGTTTTTAAATATTTTGTTCCTAAGTTTATGCTGTGGAAGACTGTTTCAGTTGCTATTTCAACTAATATTTGAAACTTGCTTAATGTTGAATCGGTTTTGAAGAATCTGCAAATTTTTGTGGGAATGTAACATGTCCCAGTATTTGACCGCCCAAAATTTTTTTGTACATTCTCTATTATTCAAAGCTGACAACACTTATCGAATGCAGTTGATAGCTCAGTATATACATTGTATATTTATACAATAACCAGTTCTTATCAACTTCTACTTCAATAAAAATCTCAGCAACTTTAGCGGATTTTTAACTGACTCATTATCGAGCAAGATTTCAGTTAAGATCGACCTAATCAACTAAATTTTGTAGAATTTATAAAATTGAGAGTGTTTTTCATAAATCTGACTGTAATTTAATTGTTAGTTACTGCGATGTTTCAAAATTCTTAATTATTATTATCAATCACTGGTACTTTTACCTTAATCAGTAATATTGTTACTGTTGAAGCAATTATTTGTTTGCAGTTACAAAAAACTGATATTATTTTTAATCATTTCTAAAAGAAAACATTATACGGCATTCTTTTGTTTGTCTTTTACTGCAAATGCAAAAGTGAATAAAGCTGCCTGGAGATTTCTTAAAAACTATAATTTAAAATTGTATTATTTTTATCTGCACTATTTTTTAGTTATCTTCAATAACATGAGAAAGTTGTGGTAATAACAATTTACACTAAGCATTACCAACTGTGTACATACATACATACATACATTTAGTATTGTCATGATAGAATTATCTCCAACAAACTTTGACAAAAACAAATCACATGTATACGAACAACAAGTAACTATTAAATTGTGAGTTATTTGAATGTGGAAGAGAAATTGTATGCTTTTACTGTAACAAACGTTGAGAAGCGTTGCACAAGAAAGAGAATTAGGGCATTTTAGGACAAATACTTTTTTGCGTTTTTAATATTCAAAATGAAAGAAAAACTACAAAATTTCCATTTAAATTTTTCTTCAAAGTTTAACAAGGAATTTTATTACATAAAACTTTCACAATTGTCACTAAATTGAACCTTTTATGGTGCTGACCTTTTGCCTCTGATGAATTTTAATGATTCGCATCATAACACTTTAGCATCTTTGTCACAGAAATGTTATTTGCAAATTGCATCTTTTTAGAATAAATTTGAATATTTGGATCAATAACGATATATTATATTTGAGTCATTTTTTAGGAAATCTTTAACTATGTCAATGGTTATAATTGAAGTGTCACTCAGTTATAAACATTTGCTCTAATTAACATTATTGTTGACTTTAGGAAATTTTATGATTCATCGTAAAATTTGAAAATTAGACAGTTAAATATGTTCTTAATATTTTTCGAAATAGAATCATGATGTTGACTGATGACTTAAATTACCACATTCTTTTTTGTTACAACATCCTTTAACAATGATGTTTTGAAGTTTGCTCATATCCTAGTGAAACTACCAAAAAAAGCAACCCAGCTCTTTGTGAAAAGTAACAGTTGAGGGAAGATGGATTTCTGTTACATTAAGAAAATTACGGTGTGTAAATTAGGCGTGTAATTAAACACACCATATACGTGTATTTATTAGTTAAATAGATGTATCTAAATATAATTAATTCACAGCATGACGTTAGTATTTTTTAAAAGATTACAGTCAATTTAGAACAATTATTTACAGTTGTATCGCGTCTAATTTAACGATCTACTTGAATGATACAACTGATTAAACTTTTTTCCGCCCATATGTTAGTTTTGTTGATTCAACTCGCATGCAGTCAGCGATAAAAATTTTGTGACTTTGCCACTAAATAATAATGTAATTAGCGAAATTGACGTCCATCCAAAACGACCATTAATCAACGTTTACAGTGTAATATTAGACAGATTTATGGCACTTGTCCTAAATGATTCTTGTTTCAGGCTCGACAAATTTGGTGGGAAAATTTACTCAAAGTGTGAGGAGGATAGTTCAAGACGTCAAGGATGAAGGAACCGCAAGTGGTCAGACGAAGGAAGAGGTCATTGAAACAAATGAAAGACTTAGAGCTGTAAGAATTCGTCTTGATGAATCTTACGACACAGCAAAAAAAGCTCTTGTCACTCTTATGGGGAAATATAATGATAGTAAAAGTGTTCACAACATTTTTCAAAGATACAACTTGTTGAAGGCCATGATTAAGGTAAAAATAATGAGAAATTCAATATAGTTACCACAAGATTTGATTAAATCACTTAAATTATTAACTAAAGTTAGCGCTGATTGTGAACCGAACAAAGCACATTGTAACTTTTAGTTAAGGTTAACCAACTTTGAAGTTTCACATTGAACTAATCAAACTTTATTGATAATTAGAAAATGCTATTTTGCCACTTTGAACATAAATCAGATGTATGTGGTTATGTGAATTGAAGTGTTGAAAATTAGAGAAAAAAAGCATAATTAACAACGTTATAAATAAATTCCTGTTGCAGGGATACCATTAAAATGATTATAATGTTCTTTTGTTCAGCACAGCTTGGTATCAAAGCTCTGTGAAATGGATAATCTTGTTCGGTGGCGAATAATACAGTTATAAACTCTTACAGGGTAATCAACTTAAAATTTAATAATAAACTTAAAATTATTTGCTAGAAATTCGCTTTGATAAAAAGTTGCTGAAAATTTAAAAAAAAATTCCAACTAAAAAATTAATATAAATTTGTCAGGAAGTGATACGGTTAGAAACCCAATATTGGACGTTAGTGGACATTCCAAAGCAAGAAAAACAGGAAACAGTACCCGCCTTTGTGTTGAGAGCTTGTGCTATAATGGAGAAAACGCAAAAATCGGGAGAAGGTGTGAAAACTTCAGCAAAGCTTGCTGAAGAAGCACAAGACAAAAGGGAAAGAATAGAACGCTTAGAGAGTAAGATACATTTTTGATATTACAATCTCAGTAACAGTTTCGTTTTACAGTTTATATGTTTTTACAGATATGACGACATCCCAAATCGAAGCGGAAAACACGCAGATGACTAACGATCTATATAGGCTGTTGAAAAAATATTCCGGTCTTAGAAATCTCATTCGACAATTGAAGGTAACTTATGAGTTCTTGTTTTATTTTAAACATCAATAGAAAATATTTAATTAAAATCTCTGCACCAATTCACTATTTTCTGGACAATGTGCCAGAAAATACAAAAAGTCAGGCTTGAAAATTTGCTGTTGACGCGCAAATCGATAAAACTCTTTTTAAAAGCTCGCAGTTCCCGGTGTAATAACAATGTGTAAAAAATCTGTTATCAAAGCTTAACGATTAATCCTTTTCTAATATTCATAAATTTTGTTTGAAGCTTTAGGCTATGTATGCGGTATTCATTTCACATTGAACAACTTTTTTTGCATCACTGACTCATTTTAAAGTCATATTTTTCAACGTATTATTTCGAATACGAACTGTTTTATCGTCAGAAACCAACTTTTATGACTGTAAAATATATGATGATCGATTTTATATTTTCCGTGTAAATATTGCCATCTCAATAATACTGTTAATTACCAATACATTGTTGAAATAAATTTTATTCTGTTCGTGACAAACATTTAATCAAAACGTTCATACCTTGTTGAAAGTTTGTAAAAAACTGTTTTTAATTATATGTATTATTTTACAGAAACATTAGATTTTTATTTTATTAAAAATTAGAATCATATGGAAATGCAGAATATTTGATTATCGGATTTATATCAGTGCTTCATCTCCACTGTAGATTTAGAAAACCGCACAGTAGAATAGCAGGATATTGAAGATTTCTGGCTGGCTTCCACTTTGATAATGTTTAGCATCTGCAGAAAGCCATCTTACCGTAACAAAAAGACATACATATGCAAATATTTTCTTTACTTTTACATTCCATTACGCGCATTTACAGTGTGTATAATAAAAACTTACATTACATATTCATTACCGTAACTTAAGATAACGATCCCACTAGAAGGATTATTCATCAGTGTTAACTTGGAAAAGGCTGAATTTGATAATTATGGAGAAATGGTTGTGTCTGAAATATGTTCACCCATTGAAAAAGCAGTTTTATTCTCGCATCTGTGCAATAAAATTCCATGGAAAATGTTACGCATTTTTGCTACAGCACTTTTTACAGGCTCTCTGAAAATTGAAAGCTGTTAAACGAATAGCGGGTGTTATGTGTGTAATGAAATGTTATACGAACTTGCATTTGATAATTAGCAGTAAGTGATATTTACTGCCAAGAATAGAAATGTTAAGAGAAAACGTTACTCACACTTTTTTTTTAATCTAAAAGATATTTATTTTATCTAAGGGAAAACTTACTAGACTAACATTTTACAATTACAACGAAATTGGATCTTTGGGCTCAACAGTTAAGCCCTAGACTGTTGAAGAAAACAGAATGAAAAGCCACGTGGGAATTAATTTGAACGCATCTCTGAGATATTTATGTTTATAGACTGAAATGTAATTAAATAATATAACAGCAAAATCAAATATAAATTTAAAAAAAATTACATCAAACTTATCAATAAATCTAGATTATTAGAATTTTTGTGTTAGAGTTTCATTTTATTTTTGTAATTAAAGCTACTCAACGTTCAGAATATTTAGGTAATTTGCAAATAAATTTATTAATTATTATCGGTAGGACAGCTGCTGCGGTTAATGAGTTTCAATAATTGAAATTCAAACCAAGCTGATGTTTAATTTATTTATGTTGTTCTGTCACAGGGAACTTTTCAGTCTTTTCGATAACAAATTAAAAATTTAGTAATTTAATTGAAGATAAATCTCCGTGAATTAACTAAATTGAATAATATGAAATATTTAAGTTTTTCTAGTAACTGTCTATCAAAACTAATTAAGCTGTAAACGGTGTATCTAATTAGGTATTTGGTTTCCAGGTAATTGTGGTTTATTACACATTTTTCACCACTTTAACCACGTTATTAATTCAAGTTGCCTGCAGCTTGCAAAGCAGTTTACTACTTCATATTTCAGCGCTTGATCTCTTCGAAATATCTTTTCAATAACACTGAAAAATTTATATTGCTTGAAGAATAAACTGAGGTTTACAAGTTGTATTCTTTAATTCAGCAGGAAAAAAGCTACATTTTTTTTTAGTTTGGAAAATTAACACTCTGTAAAATTTATTTTATTTATTTGCTGTTTGTTTAGTCCCAGGCTTCCAAAGCTTATCTTGTTTACAGTTTGTTACTCAATGTTGAGTCAGAAGTTGTCATAAAATGCGCAATAATTTTTGCTTTAAATAGTATTCATCTTTTGGTTTTGTGGATTTTAATGGAGATAGTTTTAGTTATGAAATATTTAATTTCAGATTGAATACACAAACGCAAAAATTTACCCAATGGTGTTGCGTTATACAATGTTGAAGGATATGATCAAAGACATCATGCTTCACCCCGATTACATGGAGGTCTGCCATGAAGTGGACGCATAGCCCAAGTCTTTCTCCTAGGTAGGATATCGTCGTCGCAGCATTCGACCGTAATACTGACACTCTATCAAAGTGGAAATTGAGAAATTGTCAGTAGTCTGAAGTTCAGCACCTCGGGAAATGTTATTTCGTGATTGCAATCGACTCCCGCATTTGATGGCTTACTTACGAGATCTGTTCACTTTGTCGGCTATATTATGATGTCTAGAAGTCGCTTATTTGTGAATTACGTGTTAAGTGCGACGTGATGATACTTAGAGAAGAAATATATAGAATTCGATAAACTCTCAGAGCCCCATTATACATGATGCGCGCTTATTTATTTTTGCGTTAGCTGACTGATGTGGACTGAAACAGAATTGTTGATTACTTTGTCCAAAAAGGGGCTTTAAATTCACTGCCACTAACTAGTTTGGAGCTGGTGTAGAACAGTATTGAGATCTTTGTTCTTTTATTTTTTTTCGTGAATTGCCTTCATAAAAGTAATTAAATTATTTGGGATTATTATGGATTGTTTTCTCATTAACTCTAAAACTCGTTACTAAAACGAATATCCCAAGACTGAAGTATTTAATTGAGAACTTTCATTAAATGATGCTTACCTTTGATCTCAATTTTTCATTTTAAAATCAATATTTGGCAGTTTGCTTCGACAGTTAAACAAGCAGTGAAGATATTTAAAGGCATTTTTTATAAAAAAAAAATTCATCATCTTAACCAAGTCAGTGAGGCTCTAATTCTAACCTTTATATTATTGAAAAAAAAAAATGACTGAAATTGAATGAAAACTACTAAATATATCCTTACTAATATCTTATATCAACCTAATTATATTAATATTCTAAATGATAATAAAACCAAATCTGTATATTAAATCTCAAATCTAACTGTTCCACACCTAGTCCTTAGAAATATATAAAATTAACGTGCCAGATTGCATTTGTTATGTAAAATAATTTAATGTGTGATGTGTTCTTGTAAATTTTGTAACTCCTTAAATTAGGTATTTGTTACAATCTGTAAATTTCGGTGCCAGACAGAAACTGATGTTAAAATCGTCTAAAACACCAAATTTGTGAATAAAATATTTTAAATAGATGTTTTTTTTTCTTTTCTAAATTTTGTAGGTGTCATAAATGGCACCATTAGTAATAGCTTTAAAATATGATGAACTTAGAAAATGATAAAACATTTGATAATTTGTTTCATAGTGATAATACGTGTTTTGTAGTTATTAGATAGTAAATTTTTATTTGCAGATGTATCTGTAGCTTAGTGGCAGTTGTTATAACCATAGAATAGCATTGTTAAAATCTTAATCTTTTATGTGCTAATGTGTCTTCATTTCCGCAAAGTACAAATTTATTCTCAAAAACAGATACATCTGATCGCATGGGTGGTTTTTGTATTCAATGTGTATATTGCTAAATAGGTAAAGATGATGGTTGTTTATATGTGGTGATGTTTGTGTATATTTAAAACAAGAATATTCAAGAGAATAAAAGATAAATAATCCAATTTAAAACATAAAATGTTACAGGGTTTGTTGACGCTTTTTTAATTTAATTAATTTTCATTGATAATGCTTATTATAATAAATATAATATCCTCTTTACATAATCATTAATAACTTTTACGAATTTAAAGTAAATATATCAAAAAAACTAACAAATATCGCTCTGTTGATTTTTATAAAATATTGTTACGAGGGAACAATAATATTATTCAATAACTATAACAAGATTTTATTTTATATATTGTGGCATATAATAATTATGTAAAAAATATATAATATGTGTAAAAAATGTTGCTTTGTTAATAAAGTTTGTGCCCAAATACTTGTGTATTTATTTATTTTAAATACGTACTAAGAAAGAAAAGGTCGCAATTTTGGTGACAGTTAAAAGGTATAGCATTTGAACTGAAACGAAACCAATGATCCATAAGTAAAGATTCAACCTTTTTCTTTTCAGTGAGCAATAATGATTTCGTTTCCATTTATTTCTGAAAAAGCAGAAGCATACACCTTAAGTTCTTTGAAGAATCAAAGAGTTTCAAATTCATTTGCTTTATTCACGCTTAAAAGCATTCACTAATTTTGGGTTATACACAAGCTGCATTCAGTTCCTAAAAGAAAAAATAATTTTGTCTTTCAAAACATAAACAACAAAGGATGCAACTAAACTAAATCAAAATTAAAATAAAAAGGATACGAGTTTCTATTTATTTTTACTTTTTCTATCAATTAAGGAGTTGAATTTATCAAATCACAAAAATTAAAACATAAATAAAATTAAATCCAATCTTCAGAAAATTAATTCTGTGGAAACGACTTTTCCATAGAATCTATGCTAGATCTCAGTTTCAAACAAGTGATTTCTGAAAATGTCTTATTTGGGAAGGTTGTAAAGGATATCTACTTCAGATAAGAATAAGTTTAATCTCACACTATATATTTGTTAATTTAGCATTTTTGAATAAAGTCTATTACGCATTTTTTTGCGAACTCAATTAAAGGACGACTAGACACTTTTTGAATTGTCTACAAAAAAAAGTTGATCTTTTACAACATGAATGTAAGTGGACTACGAGAGATCTTTGGTGATTATAATACCCAGGTCACGTTGTTTATCGACTTTTTGAGGAGCCTTAGAGCTAATGAAGTAATTCATTCTAGGACTGTTCTTTCTCAGATGTAAGAACAATTGGAGTTGTTAAGAGGTAGTAATCAATCTGAACACCAAAGAACTACGTTGTCAAGATCGTACTAATAGTGAAACGAATCTGTCGGTGGATTTTCTATATAAACCTAAATATAAAGTTAAATTGAATTTATACAATCTTTCAATAATTATTTATATAAAAAATGTTAACAGAGATGAAGGTGTAAACGAGTACAATAATCCATAGACATGAAAAGTGCTTGTTTAACTTCAGGTGTAATTTTTTTTTAAGTTTCATCTATATTTCAAAATCGAAACCTTTTATTCCAGCATTTTGTTTGCTTTCACTTTAGTCAATTGTGTCACTTTTAGTAACTAGGGAAACCTACGTGTTCATTTGGCGTTCTCATCAAAGAAAATGAGTAATTTAGGTGGATTTGAAGATTTAACTGTAGTTTTATCTTTAATATAAAATAATATAAAATTTTTGTACTGCACAAAAGTTTTTGAAGGGTTTTAATTATTTTCTGAGCAAGTTTGGGATTTTCAATTTTTATCTAAATTCCTACAAAATTTATCTTCAATAAAACTAAAAAAATTATAAAATGAACAATTTTTATGAAGCTTCATTTATCGAATTCCTAATTTCTTAAACCATAGAAAAATCCTACAAGAAAAATATATTCAAAGCTTATAAGTATTTGGAGTCATCTTTCGGTATAGGGAATATCTAATATCTACAAGCATTATGTGCATCTAAAATAGATGTCTACAACTCTTGTTCTAAAGCTGTAATTTTTTAGTTACAGTTTGCTTTTTCGAGATTAAGTTTTACTACTTTTACTTGAGAGATGGCGTACTTGAAAGTGAGTATTTCCCATAGCCATGCGCTCTTCACCTGATTCAAAAATCCAACAGCGGGAAACCCCAATCGCTTCGTAGCTGAAGCGTGGCCGGCACCATCGACATTGTGCATTTGTTTGCCGGCCCTCTCTTCGTAAAGTTGACGCGCGGCCCCAGTTTGAATTCAAAAAAATCAACAATGTAACAAATTTCAAAGAATGTGATAGTGCGCGAGTGTGAAAATGAAGTGTTGTTAGTGAAAAAAATGCCGTTCGTGCAGCGTGTTATCGAGCCGAAATACTTGAGTCGAACAAGTCTATGGGATGAAAATGGTAAACCTCTGGTCAAAGACGATGAACTGGAGGCTGTCACCAATAACACCCTTAGTAATGCTTTACGGCAATTGGCCTCTTTGGTTTTGGTGGCTGATGACATCTTCGTCGAGTTGGGTAACCAACTCAGGGAAATCAACAAAAGGTCTGAAGGACTCAAAGCAAAGATAGAAGCTGTGGAAGGAAAGGTGTCGGCTTATGATCCTAAGAAGGTTACAGTTCGTAAGTATATAGTTTTTGTATTGGCGTTCCTCAGGTAGAATTATTTCGTTGATGGCGCGCTGTAGCCTTGAAATACCTCTAAGATATAGTGGATACATACTTTATCGCGATCGATTGTATGCCACGACGAAATGAGAAAAATCAAACACTACCATGGCTCGAATACCTTTGGATTTTTTATAAATCTAGTCCAGTAGATTTCAAAGAGCAAGGTCGACTCTCTCAAGATTAATAGTTTTTCATTTTTCATCTGACTTTAATACTCGACCTACCACCAGTCGTTAGCATAGTTTCAACAGACCTTTCATTATTAGTGCTCGCTTCAACAGTTCTTAATTGCTCGACAAATATCTGGACTTGAGAAATACTCATCTTAGTTAGACGCTACTAATTGCAGTAAAATTCTTTTTTAGCTGTTGGCGGAAATTGGATAATTATTATTCTGTTCGGTATTACGTCGACTTGATGAATGAACGTAAACATAATCATTTGCATAAAAAACGATCTCAAGGCTCAAGGTAATCTTTGATTATTGAAACGGAAAACTTAACCATACTTGGAATTTTAAACGAAATTTACTAAATGCATTTTTCAAAATCTGTAATTTATTCATTCAAAACTTTGTATTTTTTGTTTTGGTAGAGTTCTTCCAAAGGAATTAGGGCTAGTTTCGTGACTCTTTTATGTCATAATGATTACAGTCCACTTTGATACTAAAAACGTCAACAATGGTACGCTTCGTTAAAATTAAATCGACTATATTCATCTGTGTAATGAAAAGAGAAGGTTATTGGTCATTGTTCGTGAATTTATCGTTACATTAAGTCTAGAGCATCTTTTTACGAAGTCTTCAACGAAGCCATTAGTGTCGATAGTATCTCTTATAACCTGTTATTGGAAATATTTGACGCACTGATTGCAATGTAAATAAATTCCAGAAAATGTGTATTTAATCGTACCTGCACTAACTTTTACATTAATCAGAAAATTTTAATGTAAATTACTCAAGATTAGATATTGCGATTGATTTATTTTTATATTTTTGTCTTGCTGTTGATAAAGACGACAATAAAATCTTCCAAATAACTGTAACACTGATAAAAGGACAGAAAACACATTTATAGTTTTATTTTGTCCAAGTTCTGATAAAGTGTAAAAATAAAGGCAAGTGACAGTGGAATAAAAAAAAATTAGGTCTTGCTTGTAATAGTCTTTATTAAATCACATAAGTGAGCATCCGGTCTTTGTAATAGGAGTAATTATGAATACTCTGCTCATATACACCGTCAATGAGCTCATGTGTATTTCTTTAATTAATTTTGATCTGAGATGCAGTCACTCCAATGTCCTTATTAATTTATCAATTTGTCGCGATGAAAGCGAACGTTATAAAATGTAAACCATTCACTTTTCTTTTTATCGTTTTTGTTTTGAATAATCTAATCATCGGAGGAAATGCACCGACATTCCTCTATCCACTAGACTTAATCGCCAATCAATTATCACAAGACATCTTTCCGTAATTGAAGTTTATATAACTCAACGTTGAGACGACCGTTGCAAGGTTCTTGCATGTCAAAACCGGAAAGCAGAAGGGCCTCGTTGTCTAACCGTCGCCAGTCGGTTGTTTCGGAATTCTTGGGGTGAGAGGAAACGTGCAGTCACGTGACAGCGACAGCTGATCAGAATACGCACAGGGTGTAAAAATATCGAGAGTTATTTTGGACGGTGGTAGTGAAAATTCTTTCTCAATGTGTTAAAATCCACCTGGAGGTAATGGAACGAGCAAATAAGGAAGACTTAATAGCGCTACGCATTGATAACTCTCAGGGGTGATAATTTTTGAGTAAACATAACAAATTCCTTCCTTGATTAAATGAGAGAGTCATAAAAATTTTTCTTCCGTTTTGGCTGAGTCTCTTCACAGTTACTTTATTTTCTGAAGGTGTGTAATTGTGTAGATGAAATGAAATACACGGACATATTCCGTGTAAGATTATTTGAATGAGAAATGGGACCAGTTATCAGTCACTCCGTGATTATCATATATGAGTTGTTATGCTTCATTTATTGCGGAATAAGATAAAACGTTCTACTTTTCGTGTGATATTTTACATTATTTTTGATTCTTCGGACTGCAAAAAGCAGTATAAACATGGAGTATACTTCAAAAACTTGATTTGTGTTTCTCACTTTTAGCGTTTTTCATACAGACTTTGAAAGAAACATGTTATCGACAAAACTTTGTCTGGAGTTTTAGTCATTTGATTGTCAGTGTTTTTTTATGAAAAAGGGAGCAGCAAAGCGGGACAAAAATTGATATAAATATTATAGGTGGACTTATATTAATTATATTACTTTATTTGAGAAACAGTTTGTTAGAAAAGGAAATAGACAGTAACTTTGCTTTTGACAAAGATTTAGTCCTAGATTGAATTTCCAAAATTGTATCCAATTTTCATATTAACAGTGTATTTTTCCTGCTACTTTAAGGTTGTTTCTTTTCTGTTCTGTTTTTATATTCATTAGAGCGTTCTTTGTCAGGTCTTTCTCAATCATTTCCAGTTTAATATCAAGAAATGTCCCTACAACATTTCTTATTCACAGTAAATAAGTCACTCGAATTGGTTTTTGTTATCATAGTTTCACGCTACTATTGTCACCTGCTTTAAATAGAACGGAAGTGCAGTTCACCTTGTGAAATTACAGCTCCGAAACGCCATTGATATAAAGGTAACTACTACAAAACAGCTGGACTATACTACCTGTATATACTCTCTAACTGACAAAAGAGTAACATTCCGGTGTCATTCATTTGAAACCTTTTCTCAAGGATTTTCTGAATCTTCCTTTTTTTTGTAAGACAGTTTATGTAAATGAGGCAATAGACTTTGTCTTGAACAGGTTGTAGTAAAATAGAAGCAATTTTCTTCCATCTGTGATGGACCAACCGGCGTAACGTTAAACCGTAAGAAATACCGCTCACTTATGCCACCATATTTGGAGAAGACTGGAAAACCAAATATGAAACTGCCTATACATAAGCGTTCGGCCATATGGTCGAAGAATTTTCTTGTAGATTTGGTGTTGATTTGATGATTTTATTTATTTGATTGGAGTGACCATTTGGAAAGTGTATACAAACGATGCAACGAGTTTCGCTGGTCGTTGACAATGAAAGTAATAATGTTGCGTGTATGGTATTTTATCGATTAGAGTACTTAGGGTCTCAGGTGTAGTTACTCAGCTAAGTGGTGGTCATTTATTGAAAGTTTACCAGTTTTTACATGTGTTTCCATTTTACTAGGTGTTAGAGGAAATAATTTGTACACGTGCATGAATCACGGTTTTTTACGCTATAAAACAGGAAAAAGTTGAATGTAAATCTGATAATATAAAAGCAGCGTAGCGGCTATTAAAAACATTCTTATTTTCGAGATTTGTGGTCTATAATAAACAATTACGAAATTGACATAATAAAATTTATTTTATCCATATCTGGTGGTCTTTTCTTTGAAGCAGTTCCGTCTGCTATTAAATCGCTATCCGTCAAGGATTAAACCATCACACGACTGTTAATCAAAGCGCTTCGGCTGAGCTTTTTCATACATAAAACTTATCTTAATTTTTATAGCCTTCGGTGTTTTAAAAGCTATCGGCTTCTTTCTGGTAAATACGGCTATGAATTTTATTTAGCCCTCAAAATTGAATTTAAAATTGGAGCTTGTAAAAATCATATATCTAAATGGTCAACGTGCTTTGCATGAAAAGCTTTTCTATAATTAAATTCCCTCATTGTGCATTGGTGGCTTAATTAAACGTTTATGACCCTCTCTTGTTTTGGAAGCTTCATTTAACCATGGAATTCATAGTAGTTGAGAGAGGCACGTTTCAGAAATTCCACAAAACAGAAATTTTTGTGGAAGTTTTTTTTTGTAATAAAGAGTAAAATTTAACTAGTTTCCTGTTATGCTAATTACGTTTTTCAATTACAAACTTTCACTGTTGTCATTTACCTTGGTTTCATCACAGGTCAATGCATTCAGATCTGCTGGTGTGAGAGAGAGATTGTTGAAACAGAGTCTATGTGTTCTAGGAATGGAAATAAGCGACACTATTAAATTGGAAAATGCATTTTAAAATGATTATTTTATCTCACACTGGGAATAATTTACGTAAATTGTCGCCTACCAAGAGGTGTTCTCCATATGCAAACTCCAAAGACTAGTTCAATAACTGCTAATATCTTATATGCAAATTAAAAATTCTTGGTGGAATACCATTAGTTTATTTCCTTCATTATAAAATATCCACCGGACATGATGCCGTCTGCAACCTGAATCAACCAAAACACAAAACAACGTCGGTTTACATTGTGTTAAATTGTGCATGCAGAGGTTCAAAGTTTTCATGTCGGTAGTCATGGCCCGCCACACTTGTAATTTCAGCAACTGTACTTTTCCATCTCATCATTCCGAGAATGCTGAAAAATTACATCAAGGAAAAAAATGGGCCATGAATATTTATATTGCAGAGAAATTCTCGACGAAATTAACCCACAAAAGTGGGAACGAATGACTAAATGAAAGACCTAACACCCTATACTAGAACATTGATAACGACTTTAAATCTGGGAACATTATTGGGACAATGGCGTCGAGGGTAGGCTTTACAACAAATCCCCTTTAAATCCTTAATAACAGTGTGGATATTTATAATAGAGACGGTAATATTGCCGAAACCAATGCATGCGACTATTAGTGTGAGGGAATTCACTACCCGGTGGGTCGTATGCCTCAGGGTACAAAGACTGGCTCGACGATGCGGCCGCCCGTGAAGACTAACCGGGCCCTTGACTCGGTGGGAATCTGTTCAACATCTTCAATACTAGAAATATGTGTTTTACATCTATAAAGACATTATTGAAATGTATAACGTAAACACAAAAATTTCACGTTCGATTTCATACACGTTTCATAAGCAATTTGACAAAATTGAGAGAATTGATTGTTTTGATTGCGGTCTCTTTCATAAAATTAATGTGATCTTTATTAAATATATTGAGAGTGACAATTTTCCAAATTGCTTATGTTTGCATTTTTGGAGCGTCATCAATTTTGACTCTAAATCTACATTTCATAACCATTTACCATTTTTAGCTGATACAGTGATATCTGAATGTGAAGATCATCAATCAAAATGATTTTTTCAAAGCCTATAATATTTCTTGCTGAATATTGGACTTGAAGATGACTGAAGTTCCAGCAAGTTTGAGTTGGTTGTGGCATTTAACCGCAAATATCTCTTAGTTGTTGTTTCATACCCAAACAATTCAACAAAATGTTAAAACACAACTCCTTTCGTCCAACCCTCATCATTGAGTTCGCTTACTTGTTAAAACAAGCTGTAACAAGTTACAAAGTTAAGTTACGGAGAAATAATTTAATAATTTTAGATTAACTCGTATTTAGACCACCATCAGTTAACAAGAAATTATTGTAAGAATTCATTTACAATTATACTTAATCAGCAAAGCTGAATCAATATAATAAAATTTTATTAACCGATCTTCAAGACATTAAAAATACATAAATTTCAGCGGCTTATTGTCTGATGGTTTATAGCTTTCGATATTGAAATCCTTTATTGTAGACATAAATTATTTGGAGTTTTAGCTTTGCTTTTATTTGTTGGTATGCTTTTAAATTGCAAAAATAAATGAAATGTTTACATGTTAATCTACAAAAATTGACATTTCTCATGTCTGTTATGCACTTTCCCAAGTCAATATTTAAATACAGAATTTTTATCTATTTAAGTTTCCTGTTGATTTAATTAAGCAATATTGATTCAGACAAAAATAAATACAGTTTAAATAGAATTGTGTTTATCTTCATAAGAATAAAAATGGATTATGTGTAACCACCGTGATGGGTCTATTGAATAAAAAAAAGGCATAGCCATATGGATGATTGATTTTAAACGTTTTGTATCTATATACCCCCGTTTTTTCTGTTGTTAATGTGTAACAATTGATTTAGAGGGTTAATTTTCATGATAAAAAATGCACATCTGCTTATGACCTTTTAAAAGTGCATTGTCAAGTGCACCCTTGAAAAAGATACATGTGAAGTGGTACAACTGTTGAAATTGTTGTCTAAATTCTAAGTCTATTCCATTCCAATTGGAAATGTGTAGGTGTATCAACTCTAATATTTTAATCATTTCAAGTTCACCTTGAAACATAAATAACTAAATTACAGTTTTAGTCGAAAAGAACCTCAAGTGGTAGTATTTCAAAATATTATCCCTGAAACTTCTAAAACATTATTTATTCAAGAACTGGGTTGTCTGCAATTTTCTCACTTTAATTTTGCAAATTAAAGCTATTATGATTCCGCTGAATTCTCTTCCAAGAACACAAATGTATAAAACGAGGGTAATTTTGTTTTGGGGGGCAAAATCGATCTATCCTTCTGACATATGTCTGGAATTTAGTTCACAACCACAATAGATTCAGATTGAGTGCATAAAAGCACCAAGTGCAGGGATTTGTTCACCACATGGTGGGTTTCAGTAACAGAAAGATACTTCTAAAGGTTTTTTTCGATAGCGGCTTAATTATTCGTATTGTTATTCAAAATTATAACATGTGTGTTAAATTCTTCCTCAACTTTTCTAGTTTGTATCACTCTATGTGTTACACAATACGGGTGGAAGTGGAAGAAAAGAGCCATTGTTTATATGCATTTACAATTTAATTTCTCTTACTCGGAGTATTGTGGATTGTTTGTTGAAGAATATTTAATTTTAAAGACGTGGACGCCAACTGTTTAATGGTAATTGTTATCCTTAGAGGAGTCAAGGGTTTGTATTTATACTTCTATTGTTGTCCGAAGTTATTTGATCTTTGTCTCACAAGAAAAAAGCTGAGGTAAACATGGTTTGCGTGTGAACTGGGATTTTTCTCAATGCGGATTGGAACCCATCTCATATCTCCCTTTTATAGGGCTTGTCAGATCTCGAAAAGAGGTTTGATATCCGTTCACTCGAGCCAGATAAATACACATTATCGTGAAAACACATGGTTTCAACCCTTCAAATGTTACAAATAATCGCTTTTCCTTTTATATGTTTCCATCCTCTCTACAATTGTTCTTGTAATTAAATCGTTACGATTTTATCTTTGTGTACCTTCTTAAACATCTGTCTTTGTCTAAAGTCAGCTGTTTCGAAAGTACTCGTTAGAAATCTGAATGGTGCATTAATTATCTATTGACTAAAATCATTAATAATAATCTACCTAAACGAGCAGATGTTTTTCTCTGTTGATTACTAAAGAAAGATTTCAATAGCGTATTTTTATTTCAGTTTGCAATTGACGTTTCTATGAAAGAAATATATTGTGGCAAACTGACAATTCTCATTACAACCCCTTCCAGCTTTAGCACAAAAATATCGATTTAGCAATCAGTACCATAAGCACATTTTCACGAATATTATTTTTAAATTTATTATGTAAAGGCTTTGAAAATATTCGTAAGTAAAACTGAATATAAAAACAGCAACCCTTCAAGCGAAAAATTATATCGCTCATAGGCGAATCACGTTTGCTTGACTTTAACACTTTTGAAATCTTTTATATTTTTCAACTTAGACTTCTCTGTCCACCAAGCGATAAAAGAGACCTTTATGTTAGAATCACTTCAGGGTAGTAAGAGATAATTTGCTGATAGTTGATAATGCCTTTATAAGAAACTTTCAGCTTCCGCTTGAGTACGGTGCGCCCTAGAGGCTCCATAAATTGCGGATAATAAGCTCTATTTAATTTATGATGTGTACTTTGTTGTAGGAATTAAAGCATTGATATTTGTAAAAAAAGTAGACAGGCGACGACAACGTAGGAGGAAGTTAACGGCGGCTTAAAACAAAGAAGTCTTATGAAAAACGAAATTTCAATTACGATGCAATGCAATCTTTAAATTCAGTATGAAGACTCGAGATTTTTTTGTGACTGAATCGTTACGATGTAAAAATAGAAGGTAATATTACCGATCAATATCCTACAATAAATATATCATCCGTGTCTGATAAATACCATTCAAGTCGAAGGTGAACTTGTTGGAGCGCAGATACCTCATTGTATTGGCACCCACGATTTCTTGACCCCGCGAAATTTATGACTGTGTGGGCAGAAAAATTTTAAATTACGTCCATTGAGGCGAAGTCATCAAGCATAGCGCATCCATCACTACTTTTAAAACTTCCGCCGCCAAACCTTTCTAGCACTTTCTCTTTAGTATCATTACAAATGCAAACGCCAGATTAAAGAAAATTATCGCTGAGTCAATCTGTTGAGACCGCTTTTCCGACAGAACAGCTGCTTCTTTTATTCTAAATAAAGCTCGACAAAAACTCACCCCAAAATTATTTTTATTCGTAGTTAGTTCTATCTGCTTCCTTGGAAGGGTATTATCTTAAAAGCTTAATAAATCCTTCAATAACGATTTTTTGGACGACCTAAATTTTACTTGGTCACGTTTCCTTATTATATTATTGGTATTTGATACGGAAGGCGCCTATTCAGCAGCGGAAGTAAACCACGACACTCCTTCATGCGTTTCCTGTATTTTTTCAGAAGTGTGTCAGAACGTCACTCCATATTTATTTGAATATAGCATAATGCTGTCGCCAATGATAAAGTAATCAAGATGACTTGATAGATGTTGAATCATAAACCACGAGAAGCACTTTGTATGGTGATTCTCCTATTTCATAGAGGAGTATGTCAAGCAAACACTTCACCGCAGCTTCCGGTAAGGCAAGTATTTCCTGATAAAATAACGGTGATCGTTTTTATGGGGTTTCTCTAGTCGCACTCATCATGTAACTCCTACACATCATTCAAGAATAAAAAACATTCCAATTCCAAAACCGCTTTATTTATGTTTTGTTATTACAACATCCACACAGCTTCTGTAAACCAACACAAAACAAATGGAGATGACATCAAGATTTCATTTATCATCTTCGCATTCTCATGGTCTGTTGCTTCATTTGAAGACTTTTGTAATAGCATCAACAGTGACCTCTTTTTCGTATCCCAAAGATAACAACACCGATTTCATCGTGATAAAGCAACATTTCTCTTTTGTTATCCAATTTTCTCTAATGATGAAATAACAAAACTAGCCGCGATGGAATCTGTCTTCACTGCAATTATGTTTCTGCACTGAAGTGGCTGAGGCTCGCGGAAGTTTTCCACCAACACCAATTTGCATAGCAATGTTTGTGCAAAAGGCTTGTACTAATATACGATTATTTATCACGTTTCTGAAGACAGGTTTTACTTCTTTGCATTCATCAGTTTGTATTGTCCATGTAAACAAATTCTAGCTTGTACAGAGCGGATAGACTGTGCGAATTCCTCATCTTCAAGTGTTGAAAAACAATCTTTTCGAATACAGGTATTAATGACACAGTGTCAAGAGTTTAAGTTACATTTTATTAAACAAAAACTTGATCTACCATGCTAAGAGAAGGGATATATACTTAATTAAAAATACGGCTTCGAGACAGGGTGTGTCAGGTCAGATACTGTGACTTTGTTACAGTGAAATACGAGAGGAGGAAACCTCTTGGAAGGCCTTTGAAGGCATGCAGAACATGATATGGCGACTGTTTATCTGCTAATGACTTGAGATGACATCTAATCTCTACGGAATAACCCAAAAAGTTTTTTGTGCAGCGTTAGAATAAGAGTAAACATTCTCGTTATTTCAAAATTACTTCTCTCTTGCATAATGCTGATTCCACGTCTTTTAAGGCGTAAATAAATTATGACGTTAATAACAAAAATTACATGTAATCAGAAAACTAATTAATGCACAACATTATAATCAAAATTCGTTTTATCGCAATCACTAAATTAAATCATAAATGTCATTACAAATTATCTGGAAATTGTTTAACATTTTCTAGTTTATTTCATGTGATGAAGTCCAATTTTATTCCTCATCCAATCCAGTTTCTGTTATTTACTTCAGCAGATTATGAGTAATTATCACCGCAGCTGCAAAATAAGCTTTGTTATTCCATACCTGTTGGTTCCAAACCTTAATTAATTTGAAGGTTTTAATTAAATCTTCAAAAAAATACTCTGCTGTTGGAATGTCGCTCGCGGAAATTCCACATCAGAAGCTTTAACTGAATCGTAAATAAATCATCCCCTTCACTTGTTGGAGTTAGAACAGAGCTAAGAATAAGTGACAAGGCGTCAGATGAAGACGATTGTGCGGTCGGCGCCTGCATGCTTTTGGAACTAAGCACATTGTGTTTCGTTATAGGCGTGACTAGGATATATATTACACGAAATGTGCAAGATAGATTTTAGAAGAATCCACTTCCTTGTTACGTCTGTTCTTACTTGGTGAGTTGACAGTTGACAAGTTTCTCGTGCATAATCTTCAGCTTTAATAATCGCCTATACTTATCTCCTATCTCTGCTTTAATCCAAACTTTGTCTATAGGGAATCTCAACGAGCAAATTTTGTATACAGATACTGATTTAAAGAAGCAAATAACTCAGTGAATGATATTAAATTGTAATATCACATTCAATGGAAAGTGGGTTTTGTCTCTGTCTTCAGTTTCAGAAGAAACCACATTCTACGCTTCGATACAAACAAACAAGAAAAAAGCAGCTGGAATTATAAAACAGCGTCAACGCACGTGGCAAACAACCCTCCTACTAATACTCCAACTGACCATCAAAGGGTTGGACGCGATGGTTTTTGAGCGATTGCAAAAGGGCGGTTAGGAAACTCGTTATGCAAATCCGGCATTTGTTTTTAATGTCTCATCACGTTCAAAGGTATTGTGTTTGAGACCGTTGCAACGAGCAATAAACTTAAAGAGTAGCACACATGCATATAGTATAAAAATCCTTTTTAACGATATTATAAGTTATATAAGGGATGTTAAAACCAAGATCGCCGATTAATAATTCTGTTCTTAGTTTGACACACTAAGTTCCAAAGACTGGGTTACATGTAATCTAAATGCTAAATATTCTTTTGAAGTTGCCGATGTAACCTTGTGAAGGAATCAAAGTTGAATTGTCTATAAGTCACGCTCTTCGACTCTTACCTGCCTTATACGGAGCCAAAAGTTTGCCAAGAGTGATGTTTGAGATATTTTCTCATCTTCGACACTAATATCCACTAGAGGCATGTTGTCATTCAGTAACACGGTAACACGAAATATCCCGACTCATAGAAAGAAGTTTGAAAGAATTAAATTTCAGTTCTTCGCGTTTGGTAATTCAATCTTCTACGCGTCAAACAAACAAAATTAAATCATGTACTCTGATATTCAGGAAAATTTGTTGAAAGGAAAATAAGCTTAACATCCCATGAAAAGTTTCATCAGGAAAAGCTAACGAGGGCAATTAAGTATAAAGAAAATTGAGAATTTAGTAAAATCATAAAACACTCTTACTCTTACATTTCTTAAAATGATCTCCCATGTGGTAAATTTTACTTATTGGCTGTCTATTGATGCAAACCACGGTTTATGATTCACAAAACTGACAAACACATTCGGAATATAAAATTATGGTCAAAAGCCAGCACATGCTATGAATCGTGCCGCCTTAATTCCAGAAACCGAATAAATTTAATTAAACAATCTAAATTACCTTAGATACGCATCTGGGTACACATAAACGTTTAACTATCGTACTTGAAAGCAGTCGACCATTACATTCCTACTCGAAATGAGGTCTTCACCAATGCAAATTGTCCTTTTTTACATACTGGTAGCGCCCATATAAATGCCAAAAATTCTGTACATTTTTATTACAGGTGTCTGTCGACAGATGATTGACCTTTTAAATTTTGTGGACAATAGATTGTGGTTTTGTAAATATGAATAGTCATAATTTATCTATGGTTTAATGACCACTGACAGCTTTAATGGGGACTTATTACGTTATTGTTGTTAAATAATTTACTTATCTAAGTGTGGAGATTGGTGTGAATTAAATCGTTTCTCTGACTCATATACGGGAAACTTTAATTGTACGAAAGGACCACTCTTGAGTAGTAAATACGGGGTTACGTGTTCTCATGAAATGATTCTCTCAAGATTAGGTTTCAGGTTGGTCATATGTTTCATACTTGGAAAGCAATTCCCACGATTATGCGGGTAATTTGTGAATGTTTTGGACTTGTTTTAGCAAGTGTGGCACATTTACTTTTTAATCTTTACAAAACCGCGCTTATGCGTGTCTTAATGAGACAGGTGACAAGTTAGTGACCTTCAAAATTGAAATCAACTTGATACTCTCATTAACTTGTATAAACAACAATACTTTTCTTTGATTTAATCAGTTACAATTATTTTTTGTATTTTGTACTAATGAACGTTAATTCATAGGACAAAACAAGGTGACAAAGCGTGAAGAATTTTAATCATATTAGAATCGCACTTACTCTTTACCGACATTTGAATAACATTTAAAGCCATTGCTTTACATTACACAATGGTGGTGTAGCTTATTGAATCGAAACAATAGCATCTTGTCCATTGATGCTTTTCAATTAATGTAAATTTTCTGGCATATGAAATTCATGTAATATTCATTGATTCCAGGCTTCAAAAATTATGACCAAAATCTCGTTTTGCTTCTCTTTTGCCTCATAAAAATATCTTATAGTATGCACCTGTTCTGTAATGAAACTAGTGTGCATCATTTTATAGTGTAACGCATGCCATCGAAAGAAACAAAAAAAATTAACATACACGTATCGCTTTGACGTTTGCGAAGATTAATGATACAAGTGGTCATAATTAATGACAACATACACTTACCTTCACAAGCGCGCTATTTTTGGGGTGGTCGCGACAGTAAAGCATTTGTGCGGGTAAATGTTATTTCCAGGATAACCAATAGATCAGTTCCCTTTGACATTCCATTTACCTTTTTGAATTTATAGATGCTCGACAGTACATTTGTTAAAATGTAATGAAAGATGCAACACTTCATTTACTTTAAATTACTCTTTTTAGTGTTTGGAAAAAGAGTAATTGTACATTTACGATTCTGTCTTACTCTTGGTTGTTGCTACAACATACAAATGATTTTCCACGGCCTCTAAACCCTTTTTTATTGAACACTACCAGTTAAGAAGCAAGTTGATGAATTGTAGATGTGAATAATGCAATCTGATTCCCATTGTCGGGTCTTCGACCTTCAGAGTTGTCAGCATCTCAAACAGTGAGAAAACCGAAGACTTGGTCCTAATATGGAAGTAACCACTAAACCACCAAGAAGAAAAGAGTCAATGATCAGCACAATAGCCTGTCGTTATGGCACTTGCTGTTTTGTTCCCCGAAGAAAGATCAATATTATTGCTTCTTTAAAGCCTGTTTGACACCGAAATTGGATGCGATGAAACGTTTAATATTTATGGACAACATTTTTCTTTTGGTTTTATACAAAAAAAAAAGAAGATTCGTCTTCCTAACTTGATTTATTTTAGTACAACAGTAAAAAATTGATGAAAAGATTGATTTATTTTGCCACAATGCTGCATAATGTTATGAATATCCATTGCAGATTGAAGTTAATTAGTAAGTGAGCAGATGGAGATAACATCGCTATTCCAAGCTTTAAAAATTTAACGATTGCTGTTGGAAAATGTTGTATTTAACGTCTTATGTTTATGGCGTTTTAAAATGTTTCCTTTTATGGCGAAACGTAATTAGAACGAAATATTGAAGTCGGGGCTGTAAAGTGCGTGCCGACAAGTAGCTTGATTAGTTTTTGCTAAGCATGTGTGGATAGACTAGCTATAATGTTGATTTTATATCCAGTAAACAAATATACATAAAGCTTGACGAGGTGACATTATATTTTTGAAAATAAACCAAAACGATGAAAATTCATATCTGTAAAAACTAATTTAATAACATTGACGTTGAATTTGAGGTTTCTTTTTGTTCGCATTTAAAGTGTAAATAAAGCTTAGCTTTTTCATGTTAATACGCACGTAGTTTTTTGAAACAAGTCACTGAAACAGTTATAATGTAACCATTAACGCCCACATCGTAAGTATGAATGTAAATCGATCTGTCTAACTCTTGTGGCGATTGCATTTTCCACTCATCAGTTAGGTACACTTACTCAGTGAGAAAATAAGTTGAGCAACCTCTCCCATCCTCTCAATTCCAGTAGCAGCAACTAATATCAAGATATTTATTTTTTTTGTTGAAGAAATATCTACAATTGTTGTATAATGACTTTTATGTTGATAAAATATCTCATTCCAGGCCAGACAAAAGTAAAAAATAACTTTCTACGAAAATAACTGTCATTAAGTTTGCAATTGGTGAGAATACAAGAATGTCCTTTAAGGTACAAGAAATCTGGTTAGCGTGTCAAAAAGATTCAGCAATTAAATCAGACGAACTAACTTATTAATTCAAAAGTGGATATTTTTAGACAGAAATTTGAAGTCAAATAAATTTAATTTTATGCGATTAACAGTACATTTATGTTATCAGCGTGCAGTATTTAAGAATAAACGCTTTTAGATTTATGAATTACGACATGCTCGAAGAACCGTATTTGGTCAAATCAAGGTTCTTCACCTTCGTAGCTTGAAAAAATTATTTCTCTGACAGAATAATTGAAGTTTAGTAACTAACTTTTTCGATAAAAAGAACTTCGAAAATTACATGACAGCTGTCTTTTTCAAAGATTATTTTTAACTCATTAGTTATTGTAAAATCTACAGCATCATCTCTTTAGGGCTGTTACAATTAATGAGAACAAAAACGTAATTAGGCTAATTTTTTTCTTTTCCAAAACTGTTCCATAAATGAACCAACTATACCTAATTAATCTTTCCTTCTTGTGCCAATTTGATTCTTACGCATTAACAATGCGTTCAAGCAGACGTCCTGTATTACAAATGGGTGCAATTACCACGACGTACAACTTTGCATTCATAATTGAATTTCTTCATTTTCTCCTCTAAAATTATCACACAAGCTTGCGTTAACCTGCTCAACGATAATCGCATATAAATGATGGGTGTCTTAAGTTCTTTAATCTACAACTTCAAAGTCAATGTTAATGGGTGGAAGCGTCCAAGAACTTGGCTAAAAATATAATCTGCACATGAGTAATTTTAAAGTTCTCTAGAATGAACAGTTCATAAAACGTAAGCTCAACAAAACAATTAACTTGAACGCTGAAGACTGTCTGTTCTAAAGCTTATCCAGCTATCAAAAACACGAAGCCGACTTGGGAGGTCTGATGTATCTGAATCACGATTCAGAAAATGTGAAATTTTCAAATCTTAGATTCATTCGCATGTAATAAGCTTGAATGGTGTGGTAAAATTAAATATACACAGTGAGATTTTTGACCCTATCTTTAATATGGCTTCTTATATACATAACTTCCACCAACAAGTTACAAATAATCAATGGACGGTTTTAAACTTTACTGTGATGATATACAAGTCTTTCCGTTCGGTATTCCTGCGGATATTTTCAGGCAGCTGGAATTGACTTGTGAAGAAAAATTGCCGTTAGATTTGAAATTTAATCTAAACCAACTCTACAAGTTCAACCAGATGTTTCTTAGACACTGTACAAATTTAGAGTTATAACGTCTTATTTCTGCAACGTCAGTCAGTCATTCATGCTTCTTAATTTACATCTCTTCGACAATTTTGTCCACCTGCCGTGCTTTCAACATTATGAATTAAGGCTGATCTTTTTGTGGAGAAAATGAATTCAGGTGGCGGAATGATTAATATATTAATGTTTTTTTTTTGGATAAATCAAATTAAACATTTCATTTCCATGATAATATTTGATAATGAGTATTATCTTCAGACAAAACCAAACTTTTGTTGATGATATATTGGGCATATATCCCATTATCTGCAACAACAAGCGAATTAACTTAGAATTAGCAACCGTGTTTATTCAAGTTTGTAATAGGGCTTTTGGGAATAAGCAGAATCAGCATGTAACTCCATAATTACCATATTGCTCAATTCAATTTAAATTTTCTTCTGTGAAGCCTCCGTAATTAATTAAACACATTTACTATCTTGTTTTTTGTCGTCGCTTTTACCCTTTCCATCATTATAATTTATTGCATTTAATAACTACCAGTGCCCTGGTTTTGAGATATTATGATGCCTCCCTTGCATACGGAATCAGTGGACTCCTAAATTTCAAGTGAATGACACTTTCAATCGACATAAGGACTACTATTCTGTCATAAAAAATTGGAAAAGGGATTTGGAGAACCGGCGCCAAGACGAAGGTTTGGTGACCTCGTTTTAGTAAGACCGCAGCAAAGTGGCGGCGGTCAGTTTCAAATATATTGAGTTTTTAGGAAGCATAGCCATACAAATTTTCATATGAATATGTTTTCTGGTTGGGCTTTGGACACTGACCTATTTTGATGAAATTTCTGACGTGGACTGAAGTTTGTAGCGTCGGATGATTATTATTCAGTCGTAAGTCTGTCTCCAGAGACAGAGGAATGCTTTTAATAAACCGATAAAATTTGTTTAGAACAGAGCTGTTTCGAAGTTGTTGCGAGTAGGCGAATAACCCCCCGGCTAATCGAAAAGCCTATGGTACTGAAAAGAAAAACATGTGGGTAGAGCTTCACTAGGGGTTTATTAATTGAATTTTGTATATTAGTGAGACAACGTCAAAGAGAAATAATAAAAACTTCAAACTTTATTTTTGTTTCTGCAGATATCATCTCTCCAAAAATGTGATAATTTAACCTCTGCAATTCTCTTTTTTTATTTGTATGTAATCAAAGATGTTTCATGTCCTTGAACTTGTGACCATGTGCAATGAACTTGTGCTTAAACGTTGGCAGCTGCATAGGTGAAGTGTGGGCTTCATCAATTCTAGCGTGGGTGTGTGCGTATGAAGTGTCTCACGCACTAAAACTATTCGAAAAAAAACTTGGTTCAATGCATTTCTTTGTACTATAGATTCTTAATTACTTCTAACAATACAACTTGAAACACTCACGCCTTTAAACACCTAATTTAAACCATAACGAGGTCATTATCATAACAAAGTTATTGGTGAAGTAATTAAAGCTTTCCGGTTCAACAGCTTATTTATGTAAACACCAATGATGCCTTCCTTCCTGTCCGAGAAATATTTTAATTTAGCATTTAGGGTTAGTAACGACGGAGTTCCCCTTTTCAATCTGAAAGCCCATCACCTGGATGAAAATTGAATCTAACTGAAATCGCAGGTTGTTAGTTTTGCTTGAATTGCTCTTTGACTTTAATTAAATTTACTCCGAATTTTATGTTGCCTGAAGACATTGATATATAACAGGTGAAGAAGTCTGGTGCACAGCATAATCCAAGAATAGGACCGACCAAATTTAGATACATACAATGCAAAATGAAGACTGGAATTCATAACGTTCTTTTGGCAGCTAAACTCGAATGAATGTTAATTTAAATCGGTATGATGTATAGTGAAAATTCAAAGCAGCTTGGGTTTCTATTTGTTTATGTAACTAGTTCAAGATTAGACATAGTATTTGTAAATACTCTACTATGATTTGCTTCTAATTGAGTGTAGCGTTACGAAAAACATGCGTAAAAATATGAGGAAGCTCTCTCTTGACAGATATTAATATTTATGAAGCTTTTCTCCAATAATAACGTTGCATCTATTATCTTCGGGCAAAGAACTACCCTTTTAAATAGAATATGGAAAAAACAAAAACGGAGACACTGTACAAGACCGATGACGCTTGAAGTATTTATATAGATCGGTTTTTTTACGGACGATTCGATCCGGAAAAGGAAGTTTTCTCTAGAGCCGGTTTGTTCTCTGTTTTACCGCCCTTGACTCTAAAGTATTAAACTTTTTAGTGCATCAAGTCTTTTGACGTTATAAACTACATTAACCACATCAGTTTCACTTCCTTCAAATTGGAAATTCTTCGTCAATTTTCAAGCATCCGTCGAAAGAACCTAACATTACGTTTATTCCCATAATGACACGTTTATTTTTGCCGATACCCAGAACTAATACTTATAATCTTATGTTTTGACTGCGGGTCAGTTTAAAAGAAAATTGTAACAATAAGTTGTAAATCTGGTTGTCTCGGAAGTTGCATGCAACTGGCGTGTTAACAATAATAATTAATAAAGCAGCTGACATGGAAAGAAACTCTTTGTACACAAGGAGTTTACTTTCGTAGGTGCCACGTGGAGGCGTCGCTCAAGAACAAAATACCAAGTCATAAATCTACATAGTCTCAGATTATTGTACAAAACCTTGATATTTATTTTTTCTGTTTATTTTAACTAACATTCTATTAGATTTACACGCCTGTCAACTTATAATCTCATTGATATTTAATCATTTTCTTGTCGGTGTTATCAACCTACTGGCGGCTGTGAAGAAATCCATTGTCGACCACACAAGAACACTGTTTTATGATTAACATTTTCAATCGCTACACAAACCGATCAAATTTCAGTTTCAACTAGAACTAATTTTTCAAGAATAATAATACCAATGTCATTCCTGACCGCCCTCGTAAACTTTTATTGAAAATTGAGAATGTTGTAGTAAAAACTCAGAACCATTCAAGTGTTGCCACAAACGTCTATTTTATGGTTAATTTAATTATCTTCTAAAAACAGCGATGCTCAAGTTTACCCAATTGCTTTTTCATAAAAGTTCCATTAATAAACAACTTTTTCTTTCAGCTGAAAGTGACATTTGCACTTTCGCCGTCCTGAAACACCATTATGCTGCCAAATGTGATGTCGATACTAATCTCTTCACTGCCGATACACGCCCGAAAGCTTTACAATCTTTATATGAATCAGCGACCAAAACTCCAGTGCATCTAATGCGCCAATTGGATAGATGGCGTCGCGACGGCCATCGTTCTTCACGATTCTTTATGTGCACGCCAATACTAGGAAACAAGAGAAGAAAGATAAGAAATAAAGTGGACATTGACATTGAAACTCGCATGGTGAGTGCACGTTTATTCGGGGCGATATTGAAGAACTGCTGACTTTAGATCATCGTGTATGTTGCTCTGCAATTAATCCGGCAGGTCTCGTAATACCTGCTAGTTATAGTAGCGATTTATAAACTAAATCCGATTATAATCGTGAAAAATTGCATGTGTAATTCCGAGTCTACATGTGGCTAACCAGAACGAATTGTTTTGGTTTTGTTCGGATTTTTATCAGAGTAAGGAAGTTTCTTCCTGCCCTATGAAACAAAAACAGTAACTAATAAGATTACTGAAAAGGAAAAAGCTTTTAGGATACCCAAAATTATTATTTCTTCTCATTAAATTCCATAGATTTCTCGTAAGATTAAGTAACATGAATGACTCGTCTTGCAGCCGGATGCAGTGAAAGAGCTCCGAAGATGGACATCAAGCGAAGCTCTTGGTGACATAACTGTAAATCCTGATTGTCCTAATCGAATCGCACCTAATGTAACCTTAACGGACGGAGAAGCAACGGATGGAACTGCAATTTCAGATGATGAAGGCATTGACCATAAACTGCCGTCGCCCGAAGAGCAACTTCAAGTGGTCGCTCTCAAGTACGTTTGAAGTTCTTTGTTCTTGACCTATTTTGAGCGAGCGCCACCGCACAGTTTCTAAACGAAGCTTGTTTTCAGGTTTCCTGCTGAAATCGTTGCTGTAGATGTATCAGGACGGAGCTTCGATCGAATGTCAATGCAAAGAAGATCGCTGTTACAAGCTGATGTTAGCGCCAAAGTGGACGATTCGAATACATTGAAAAGGCGAACGAGAACGAGAAGACCTCGGAGTAGAAGAAGAAATACGCTTGCAGGAACTGACCAAAAAGAAATTGTAGATGCCTTAACTGCTGGGTAAGAGTCTTTGTATTCAATTTGCAAAAATGTAACTAACACTGAGTGTACGCATATGCAAACATTTAAATTGGATGATAAAAAATTTATGGCACTTTGGATGAATAATACCGTGCATGTGGTGTATGTTTAAAATCGTTTTTTTTTTGTATAATTTTAAAAATAAATTAAATTTTGCATAACACACTCATCAATCATCAGCGTTTGAAAACAAAAAAAAACACTAATTACCCTTGCTTAACAGGGAGGAGCCATGCTCTTCAGCTAATAATCTTGAGACTGAATCCACAACTATCGGTGCTGTAAGTCGCAGTAAAAGCAGCGATCTTTTACGTTCATCAAACAAAAAAGACTCTCCAGACAAAAAATCACACTTTAACACTCTCAAACAATGGGGTAAGAATCGTTACGATCGATTCATGAACAAGAGTTCCGACACGAAAAGCGACAAGAAAGATGACATCGACGATTTTAATATTTATGAAACAGTCACGATGAAACGCAAACGAAATATCGATAAAGATCGTCGCTCACATGAGCGTAATCCTTCGATATCGTCTTCGGAGAAATCCAGTGTTAATCTTCCCATCTCGAGTCCTTTATCATCAGTTATGAATATTGCGGTCAAGTTACGAGAAAGTTCAGCGCAAAGGCGTCAACGAAGAGCTGGAAACAATAAAGATGAACCACCACATTCTTCTAGTGGTAATTGGAGCGCTAGCTCGGAAAGTGGGCGAGCTTCTATAGGATCCGAATTCACCAGCACGACTCATCCAAAGTCGACCACTTCAGCTGCCACATCTAGCAATTCTTTAAATCAACAAGCTCCTAATTCAGTTAACAGTAGAAGACGTTTCAATGTAAATACATCAACTTCTAGTAGTATTACCAGCGAAGGAACTTTAACACCAGATATAATTCACGATTTACATGAAGATGGCGAAACTAGTTCAGTTTACTCCTGTGATACAGAAGGTTACTATACTTCTTTTCACATGGACAGCGGTTTAAAGACTTTAAAAGAGGAAGAGTTACCTTGCACACCATTACATTCCACATCTGCATTTTCTTCAAACTCAAATAATACTATACTTAGTGCTGAAAATGAATACGAGCTTTTCGGTAAAGGCTCAACTTCGACGACTACCAGTTCAGCTGGTACAGTTTGTACAACACTGCGAGCTTCCGAAAGTAACCGATCTTTGAACGGATGTCCGGCAGTTCCAGAACGTAAAAGTTCCTTATCAAAATTCAGCACAAAAGATAAATCACCCGAAAGCTCGCTAGAGCGTGATGACGGCAGCGATAAAACTGGCACCGTGAAGAGGAGTCCTGGGACTAACAAGGCAAGTGTGGTTGCCATCGTCCACAAACAAGTAGACGGTGATGTATCACCAGACAGTGGCCATAACACATCTAGTTCACCCATCGAATCCACATGTAGTCCCAATGGAGTTCGAAGCGGATCGGAATTCGAATTTTCTGAATCTTCTGACATGGAAGGTCCCGAAAGAATTGAAAGGATCCGGATTAAAACAACTATTAATTCCAGTAGAATACCTTCAATGTGTGTCATCACTCCTCCACATAGCGACGATGAAAGTGTCACCGGATATAATTTGAACAATTTTAATAGAAAAGGATCCAAAAACCCCGAAAGAAATAAACTTGATTTGAATTTAAAATCTGGAGAAAATGAGGTCAACATATTAAAATCGACTGATTCAGATAAGGAAAATTACAATATACAAAGCAGAATTATCGCAAGTAATAAAGTGCAAGTAATAAATGTTAATCCTCAGTCAGGGTACGCCACTGTAGAAGTAGTGGATGCTAATGAAAATATAGAAGTGAACAAGAATTCAAAGATTTTACGCGCTCCATCACCAAGTGGAGGAAGCATGACAATAAATGAGACCCCTATTAGTAAATCTCCACCTTCACAACCAGTAATTAAAGCTACTCTTATGCCATTAAATAATATGTTCGGTAAAATCAAAACAAATCTTGCAAACTTGACTCGGAGAGATAGTAAATCTCCTAATAGAAATACTCAACAAGCACCCGAAGAATTGCCGGATGCTGGAGATTACGTAACTCTTGCGGATGTTCGGAACAATAATGAGAAAAGACAAGAGCAAGTCTATGCTAATGATATCATAAAGAAAAACGTTAAGACTTCTGTTAAGAAACCGACAGAATATATCTCCTTGGATGAACTTCCATGTAACGAAGAGCACATGACTGATAATCCCAGCGATTCGTTAGAAAGAAGAAGACGTCAAGGAGCGAGAGTAACTTTAGATGCCGAAGGCAAGGTGGTTTACAGTTCCGACAGTTTAAGACGACGAAAAGGGGCTCATACAACATTTGAACCCGGTCCTTTTGTTAAACTCGCTTCTAGTCCCACTCAAAGCCCGCTTCCGCTCCATCGTATTCCTAAATCGGTACGGCCAGTGAATAGCCAGAACCAATCCCGTCCTCTTTCGCCTCAATTAGGCAAACTGGTGATCCGAGCAGTACCTGGAATGACATCTCCAACTTCGGAGATAGTCCGCATGCCTCCATCCACTATAGTGGCACCAAGTGTCCGTCCTATGTCGCCAAAACCGCGAGGCGCTTACGTTCACATGCAAGAAACTGGAACTCAAGACAAAGGTAAGACCCATCACCCCACCCAAACCCATCCACCACAAGACACAATGAGTATAATAAATTGCTCGCGAAAGCAAATCAAACGCAGCGATAGTTATCGGATTGCAAATACGACGATTCTCTCGCCGGCTAAAATGCTTTCTTCAGATAAAATCGATATCGAGGAGCGGATTGAAAAAGAGATAGCGGCTGAATTGTGGCGGGAACGCATCAATTATCCGCCGACGGTTTCACCGAAGCTGTGCGGGCGGCACATTTATAGTCAGACTCACGCGCAGGAAATCTTACTCGCATCCCCCAATCGGGTCATTATACCGCCCGATAGCGGGGAACATCGCGTTCGCGTTCTCACCGCCCCTGTTGCTGACACGGAAATCTGGTGATTATCACGCGGAAAATGTTAGCTGGTAGTGGGTTCCTTCTATCCATCCTTCCCTGCTTTGGTGATTGGCCATATTCATGATTAACGCCTTGGTGGTAGAGCTATAACCAGGAATATGGCTGATTTATTGATGTGGGAAAAGTGTATGTAAACATTCGTGCATCTTTGTTACAATCATGTCTTCCATAGTGTTATTGTTGTCTTCTGCTGAATGAGGTTTGTGATATCTACATGTATAAGACTGAATTGGCGGCTCAAACATCCAATTCGATAAATCGATGTTTGAAAAGCTCTAAAAATCTTCATGTATTTGCCAGTTTTTGCACGATCTGTGTTTTGGTGTGTTGTATATAATTTTAGTTTTATTTTTGTGTAAATATTCACTGAATGCATGCAATATTTTATATATAATTTTAAAAAAATATATTTTAATTATTAAGTACTTGTTGTACAATGCATTAAATGTATGTATTTAAAACATGACAAATGCATTTAATAAATACATTCCACTCTTTAACCTTTTGTGCTAATTTACTAAAGTGTTATTAATCATGGAGTCCTCTAACATTATTTTTAACGTTTAATGTCCGATGACACATTACACATCACTTTTGTGTCATTCAAAAGACTCTTGTGCATTAAAAATTGCTTACTGCTGCACAGAAATGTACATCTTCACCTACCAAAGTTTGCGAATAGTGTGTTGTTCATTGAATCATATCTCGTAGAATTAAAGCTTGTCAACTTCCACTTGATATCCCTTTAGTATTTTGTTTTATTGCACATTGTACATACACACATACCGTGTTATTCTGAATCTGCACGATCGCATGAGAGTTTCCCTGACAATAGCACAGCATTTGTATTGCTATCATTATTGTCGCATGTGAAGAAAAAAAGGTGAGATATTTTGTTTTATATTATATAAACAAATCTGCAACATTCATAAATTCGAAAGAATGAAAGTGTTGTGGATTTATTGCACGTTGCATGTCGTTATCTCAGTTTTAAATGTCTTTTCTTAGAAACTGTTATATTCCAGTGTCAGTAGTTGCATTTCACTAAATGACTATAAAAAATTTCATCTTATGTTTTAGTGATATGTTTCCAGTTTCTTTAATAGACTGTTTTCTTTTCAGACCGAGTACCTTCACCCTCTAATAATTATCCAGGAAATTCTGCTTACGACAGCCAGACGCAGCAGTATACTAAAGACATGTATTATAGAGGCGCGTTTTTAGAGGAAAACGTGGACAGACAAACATATCCATATAATCAGTATTATTTCCAGAGAGGCAACAATTTTTATCAAACTTTACCTAATAAAAGAACACAGTATTTTCAATCTGATATTAATCCCGAAAGATCTGTAACTCCTGATATAACCAGAGGATTGGAGCGAAATTCTAGAAGCCCTTATCATGTAAATCCAAATGAAAGTGAGCAAAATTTACTCCAACAAAAATTGGGAATTCCTGTCAAAGTTCCAGACATAAATAGTTTCCAGAAAGTGCCTTTATATAGTAAAACTTATGAAGAAAAGCATGACCCGTATTTTGCTCACATATCACCCTATAAATCTAATGATTCGATTAAGATTTCTCCTATTGACCCTCGTAGTTCTGGAGGCTTCCAGTCGTCTACTCCATCTCATAAAACACAAGAGCTCAAAGCTGCAGCCAATTTAGAAAACAAACTTCTTTCACCCAAGAAATCTACAATGAGTAATGAAGAACTGTATGCTGTGATCCATAAAAGTAAGAAAAAAATGAATATTACTACAGATGAACATCGTGCATCGCCTGTTAGTACTGATCCAAAGACACCTCCTCAAGTTAAATCTCCTGAAACTGGATATATTGGAGATAAGTCTAGATCTAGACTGAGTTGGTCGCCGACCAAAGGTGAATACGTAGATTTTAATTCAGATATTGACAAATTCTCACCTCCTAATGAATCTCGATCGAGACAAAGTTGGGCTTGTAGTGACCGAAAAGGCACATGTCAAACGTCACGTTTAGATTTTAAAAAACTTCTTTTACAAAAGAGTAATGTGTTAGGTGGAAATAGTAAAAAGTTATCTGCTGTTGAACAGCTAAAACTCTCAAAGGAACAAATACAGAAACCCACTCAGCCGCCTTTAAATATATTAGACCTCAGTGGTTCCCCGAGAAGTTTAGTTAATAGAAAGTTCGTGAATACTGGTCAAAGTTCGCCAAGAACAACACCTGAAAAACCAAAGCCAACAGCTAAGTTATTGTCTCCACGGTCTCAATGGAGATTTGCAAATCCTCGAACGGATGTTCTCTCATCTACAATACTGGAAGATTGTAGAGAAGATGAGAGTCCGAATAATTCGATGGAAAAGAAGAAATCATCACCGGTGTCTGGAATTAAACCACTACCCAGTATTGAACCCCAGTTGTCTATTTCACAGAAACTTCATGCTCGAAGAGCGCAATTTTTTACTGCGGGAACTACAGAGAAGCAAACGTCTGGGGCACAGACTAGCAAGAGTCAATTTGAAAGTCTAAAAATTAAAGATAAATGCTCATTGCCTACACTGGAAACAGCATTCTAATTGTAATTTTGTACTCTGTTTTATTTTTTTTTATGATTTTATTACTGTCTAGTCGACACGCCATTAGGTACTTTTTACTTTTATTTATATTATAAATCCTATACAGCATTTTATGCCAATTCGTACTGTACAGATTTTCTATGCAGATATTTCTAGTTGGTGAGGCTTCACGTAAATTATTATAGATTTTAATATATTGGAAATGTAAATAAAATTTTCTTTTGATAATTAATTTGTTTCAATCTCTGTTAAAACAGTGACTATACTTCTAAATACAATATATTGAAAATTACAACTTACATAACTTACAATTAAAAAATACTAGAAATATATCGAACGATCTTAACTTTTCATCTGTGGCGGAGGATTTACCATTGGTGGCCTCATTGGTGCCATTGGCCCCATTGGCATCATACCCATCATCGGAGGTCGCATTCCCATCATTGGAGGCATAGGTCCATGTGGTCCAATCATCATTGGCGGCATAGGTCCACCAGGACCCATTGCTACAAAATCAAAAGTTATCAAATGACATTCCACAAATTTATTGAAATCACAAGAGATAAATACTTACTTGGTGGCATCATGCCTGGCGCTCCCGGAGCTCCAGGCCGTTGTCCCATTGTTAACTGTGCGGGAGGCGGTATAGCAACACCTTTTCCAGGTTGTGCAAATGGATTATTAGCTATTTTTCCAGCTTTGAAAGCAGCTGTTGTTGCATCTATTAAATGTTGAGCTTGCTCTTCCATCCATTTTTGATAATAAAATTTTACATTGTCTTTGTGCTTTCTACCAGTGCAATGTGTTTTTCGCACACTTGGAGAATCGTGAGTTAAATATGTATCACAATAATCGCAATAATACTTCGGCATTGTAGGTTATGTTTAAATAATTGTCAAAAATTCATATACTTCAATTAAAAAATAACTTGTTGAACCGCACAAAAACAAATAAGAAAAGTCCCTTTTATATGCTTTTGTCGGTAATGATTTCTTTTACTGAGTATTCAACAAATTCGGGAATTTTCTAGTGTCGTAAATTAAGATTACACTGAACTCTCCGCTTATAAAGACTAAAAATGACGTCATCACTCAACTGTCAATTAGCATGTTTGCCAATAGAAAAAAAGAAAAGTATCAAGTGTTGATAAGAAAAAAAATATACAACATTGATGTAATTCAATTTAGAGCACATTAAATTTTGTTTTTTCAATTTAAATTTTATTACTGTACAATTTTTATCATTTTGCATTATTTAAAGAATCCAAGATGAAAATAATAAAAATACTTTTTAGCAAGATAGACAATCTTGGAATTTTAAAAACTCTAAACGATCACATCATTTGTCATTTTAGAATTTGAGGTTGAGGGTGTTGGAGACTAATATTTAATTATTCATTTAACAATTAACAATTTGTTCTTTATGGCTACAACAGATGAAAATTTTGAACAGGTTGTATTCTATTGTATGATATATTTAATAAATTTATTAAATTCATCATTTACAGTTTGAGGAAGACGAGGGGGCAGATGCGACTTTGGCTTTATGCAGTGCAGGCAGGAAACGTTTATTTAGTAAAGAATTGCGTTGTATGATGTATGGTTTTGGGGACGATCAGAACCCATACACAGAAAGTGTCGATATAATTGAAGACTTAGTTATAGAATTTATAACAGAAATGACCCATAAGTATATGAAACTTGTAATATCACTATCAAAATTCAATATATTTTTCTAGGTGTATGGAAATTGGTAGAACAGGAAGAGTCCAGGTAGAAGATATTGTATTTCTTGTCAGAAAAGATCCGCGTAAATACGCTCGTGTTAAAGATTTACTTACAATGAATGAAGAATTGAAAAGAGCTAGAAAAGCTTTTGATGAAATTAAATTTGCAGGTAATATTAAGTGAGCAATTCTGAAACTCTTTGCATGTTTGTTTTGCTATTTTACAAAATGTAATGTGATGCATTTAGTTTTATTTTTAGTATTTTTGTTGTCTATAAGGTATGGAAATATATTGAAGCTGCCGATTTAGTTGGATTATATTATTGTTTGCTCAGGTTTCTTATCTCTAGCCTTTTGCATGCAAAAAATGTAATCATTACTATTATTAACTTTATGTTTTATTCAATTTCAGGAAAAGAGGCTCTTATTAATTGAGTTTTTTTTCTAATTTATTTTCGAAAACATCTTTTATTAATTTTTATAATTCATTAAAAATTTTGTATAAAAAAAAATTAATAAAATCTAAATGCAAACAAGTTAATTGTTTATTTTATCTACCGCATTTTTTGCTGACAATATTACATCATTAATGCCTACACCATTGTATGACGCTCCACATAAAGATAATGGTAATCGATTGCTTTGAATATAGTCCATCACTCGTTTCAAATTCTTTTTATATCCAACAATATACTGTGGTATGCAGTTTTGTAAAATATTCACTTTATAGTGTTCTACTGTATCATCAATTTCCAGGATTTTTCGTACTTGATTTATAGCTATATCTAAAAGCTGGTTCTCAGTAGGATTATTCCCAAAATTATTTTCGAACCAATGTCCACCCATCATTACTGTTAATGTCGACCCAATATTTGGTTTAGGAAAGCAACAACTATCAAATATTATCCCTAAAATGGGTAAATTTTCTTTAGGAGCAATCAGAACCCCAAATGCGTTTTCTTTTAGGACATTATGAGCAAACTGCAAATTAATAACAGCAACTGAAACATTCATTGTCATCTTTTTCAAATATTCGGCCAATTCTGGATGCTGTTTTTCAATTAAGTTTGCTAAAATATGTGCTGGGATCGCACTAATTACATGGTCGGTGACGATTTTTTCTTTATCCAAGTGTATAGTAATATTCTTATCAATGTCTAATTTTTTACATGAAGAATTTAGTCTTAAATTAACATTATTCTTAATAATATTTTCTCTTAAAGCTAATGGTATAGTCTCACAACCATTAATAAAAGAGTAAATACTCCATTTTTCTTTCAATGCTTTTGTAATTAGAGGCGAAAGAATTATTGACTTTTTCCTTTTTTTGAAAAAATTCTTCATAAGTCCATTTGTTATACTACCATACTGCTGTTCATAATTAAATAAAGTTTCCATTAAAAACTTCACACTAATTCTATGAGCATCTCCTGCACATATCCCACAAATCATGGGACTTATAAGATAATCCGCAACTTCTTTTCCAAATCGGCGTTCAACAAAATTGTAAATACTTTCATCTTCAACCTTTTTCTTAACGGCAGTTATATCATTCAAAAGATATGAAATCAACGGCTTACTGAATGGTTCCTTTTTTTTGAACAAACTCAATAGAGATGATGGTAGTAGATGCAAGGAGTTATTAACATAAATCATACGATTCTTAGCAGCAGGATGATTATTAGTAATTGGGATAATTTGCTCAGTTAAATGAAGTTCTTCAATGAGACGTAAAGTATTGAAGCCTGCTTCTCCTTTTGGACGAATAGTACGAGGACCTTCTTCGAAAATTGTTCCATTTTTTTGTAAATTAGATTTAATCCAACCTCCAGTTCGTGAAGAAGACTCAAGTAAAGTGATTGCTTGTTTAGGTGTTTTTTTAGCAAGATAATAAGCTGCCGATAATCCTGCTAAACCACCCCCTACAATTACCGTACTCATGGTATCAATTCAGATATGAATATCTAATTTAACATTTTATCAATTGTATAAGGCATGGAATAATGGATAGACTGAATAAAGTAACTTTTGAAAGTAAGGTTAGAGTTTCAATGAATGCAGAATATTTCATACGTTATATTATTTGTATTTTTTTAATCATTTTAAGTCAAACTGTAACTTTACTAGATAAAATCCGAAGTTCCAAATAGAAACTTTTCAAATTGTGCATAATTTTTTAAATTTTTAAAGACTCCTGTAATTTTACTGAGAATACTTTAAATATAATCAAGCAAATAATTAATAGAGGGCGCAGCAATGATTTAAGTTGCATAGATGTAAAGTTGATTTACTGGAGAATCAAAAAATTTGAATTGAAAAATAATTTTTCATATTTTCATAATTAAATAATGCATAAGTTATGAACAACTTATATCATTTAAAAAATAATGTTAAAAACTATAATATTTAATTAATTTTTGTCTCTTTTAAATATAGTTTAGAGCAAATGAAATTACAATCAGATTTCAAAATTGCGATCAATTTTACATTTTTTTGGAAAAGTGATGTAGTTAAATTACAATTTATTGACGCTCACCGAACTACAGAAGCCATTGTCACCTTTCCTGCAAATTTTCTGGTTGAAAGCCAATTTACTGGACTTGCCTTTTGTCTTGTGAATAACTAATTATCATATTTTTTTTAATTAGAAAGTTTATATTAGCTGAAAAAATGAGTGCTTGGATGAATTAATTAATAATAAATTTTGTTTCAAATTCATATTATAGTATAAAAATATATTTTTTGAATGTATGTATAAATCACCTACATTTTTAAGTTTACAATTGTTGAATAAATCGATTTATTCAAATAATAAAGTGATTGTTGTTTCCTAGATAGTGATTTTAAAATCACTCTTTTCCAAATGACCAACAAATATGTATTCAGTTATAGTAGTAGTGTCATAGGGTTAGATTATGTGTAGTTTTATAAAAATGTAATTTATTCGGTAGTCTAATTTAGCCAATTCTGAAACTCAGAGAGATGTTTCATATTTATCTCACCTTCCCTTCTTGTCATGTTGAGATCATGTGAACCTCCAGCTGTAGCCAAATAGCGTGCTTTCAGCACACTGACGTGTATAGGTGCACAACAGCATCCGACCAAGTATTAATCTATTACAAATTACGTCATTACAGGCAGTGATCAGGAAGTTATATATGAGAGTTGAGCCCTCGGTCGCTTTGCCGTTGTCGGGCATCTGCTGGTTCCCATTGAGTCACCTACGTTTGTTCCGGATTAGTGTGATGGAGATCATTCACATAAGATGGCTTTATGCTCCGCCACCTTAAATAATATTTTACGCCAACCGACGAGTTGAATTCTTCAACAACACATCTATATTTTGCTCATCTAACACTTTACTATTGTTGCTCATTTTGAATAGAGTTTCAAGAGCTTCATGAGTTGGAATTATATTGTAAAGATAATACAATGTGAAGAGTGGGTTTAAATCGGCGACACACGAGAACTTATATTAACACGCGACCACTTGAGAAGAGATTTAAAATTTATTAAATAGTGTTAGATGGTGGCTGTTAGTTCGAGCTTGGAATGTTGTTATAGGATTGGTTAGTGAAGGACTGAAACGTGATTTTATTCAAGCAGGGAGAGTATTCTTTTTGTTTATTTTATTTTGTTTAATTTTTTCCTGGTAGACTTAATATATGCGCTGGCATTTTGTCTACAAAAAATGCAAATCGGAAAAACTGATCAAAATTAGGGTATCGATTGAAAATTTTCAAAAACTAGAGTCAAGTTTTTTAAAACTTACAGAGCAGAGTAATTTTTTATTGATATTTTTAGATGATTTCAGTCTAAAATTTTTCTAATTTCAGTTTCGATAACGAATAACACTCAAAGCTGTATTTTTCTTTTTTTTTTTTTTTAATTTTAAGACGTAAACAAATGGTTCAGCACATAGCTTAGTGAAAGAATATTTTTCTCATCAGATCTTTGAATCATCAAACATTTTCTTTAGATACATTTGTTAATTTTACTAAAATAAACAGGTAACTTACGTCGCTAAACAGATAGAGATACAAGTATCTGAAACTATCAAACTGAAAATCGTCCTTTACTAGAAACAGAATAATGAATTAATGCTAAAAAATGATTTTTTACTGAAGTTTGGAATTTTTGTCTCTCTGAATACAGTAAAGTGTTTTTTTCTAATTTTAATTATTAAAATGCTCATTTTGTCTATCAAATCTTACTATTAAAATGACATTTTAATCAATAGAATGAATAGAATGAACCAAAGCAGTGAATAAAATGTTTATCGCAATATTCTATTTACACTGTTATTGACAAGGCGAATAAAGTAAATAAAAAAGAATTTGCGCTACCTTTGAAAATTTTGTTACTATGGTTGTTGATTTTTATTCATATTAATAGTGCATTAACATTTTGTGAACAAATCACCTAAGAAGTTGTTTTTTTTTTCAATGAAATTGGAAAAAAAATTGTATGGTACAACACGTGAATAAATAAATTTTATTCACTTATATCATAAACAGCTATTTTTTTCTTTGGTATCCTAATGTGTTAATATATCGTATGTTTATTATAATTTTTGTTAAGTGATGATGATTGGTTCATCTAATAAATGTCAATACTGTCATTATCAGAAGTAAATTCTAAATTAAGTGAAATTCTGTTTTGTAGTAGATCCCAAAACTCTCTTTAATCAGGATTTTTCGACATTTATCAATTTACTAACCGAATCAATTTAGGCGCTATATACGTTTTTTAAATTTTTGTATTCCATGGCCATCCCTTATAAAAATTATAATAAACATACGGAATTTTTATTTTGAAAATTGAAATTCTAATAGTTTCAAAATAAAATAAACATGCAAGAATAAAATTGTTGTATATTCTATACAGAGTTATAAAACCGAAATTCTGGACTTAGATGTTTGCACTATAAACTACCAGATCGTAAACACATAATGTGCACTTATTTACAGTATATAAAATTTCTATAAGGTTTTAAATTCTTTTTAGAATGGTCTATGAGAGAATAAAACCAAGAATAAAGCAAAAAACTAAATAAAAATAAATAGAAATGCGTATCTAGTTTTTTTTTAATTAACTAAAGTTGTTTCAACAAAAAAATTAATTAAAAATGTTTCAAGAAATGCTTACATGATAATTTAGTATAATTTTCGCTAACTCGCAAGAGCCTTCTTCAAAAAATATGCTGGCAGGTGAGCGAGTCTGAGATACCTACGGATATAACTGAGATTTTTGTGATTTTTAGCAAACTCAATTACTGTGGCGGTTTTTCATGCCTAAGGCGCCCTCGTGTTTTCATAAGGTGTAGGATACAAGCTTTCCTGCTACGTTACGGTTGCATCACTTTTTATACCTTTAAGGTTTTTGCAAATCAATGCGGAAATTCACAACAAATTACTGGAACTGGATTTCAGTCGAAAGCCTATTTAGTAATAGGTATTATAAAAGGTAATTTTTATTTATTATTGATTTAATAATTTATTACTGGCAGAATATACTAGTAACATATTGGATTTTAATGTTGATAAAACACATTATCACCAATGGATTTTGTCGTCTAATTGAAAACATGAACTGAAGCTTCAGGGTTTATTAGTCGTGCATTACGTACTGAAAATATTTAAATCCTCTATGTATAAAAGTAGATAAAATTGTGTTTCCGCATTTATTTAAAAATGCAAATGTATTCTTTGTAATTAAAAAGATTTACAGGACTGTGGAAAGTGGACTTAAATTTTTGCAAAAGATTAGAAAAATATGGAATGGAAATTAAAATTAAGTTGAAATAATAGTCAAACAAAATTCACTTTATCTTTATAATAGAATCACTATGCAACTATCCAAAAGCTTTTTTCATTAAAATATTCAAACACTATTTTCTTTGTTACAAAATAAAATGCATATTTGAATTTTGTTCATGCGTTTTATGTAAGAATTTTGGAACGACCATTTGATTTCAGTTTGAGCCAAATTGTAGGTGACTTAAGATTAAGGTTTTAATTCTAAAGTAATACGAAAAAAGGTATGCTTGAAAAATACTGCTGTTTTTTATATTATGATTGACGACTATGGTTGAGTTGGGGTCTCTTATTTTTAGCATGATTCAGAAACTATTATAGCAGCATATTGTGAGCTGCTTGGCAAATGGAAAAGCATCTATAGTGCTTGAGTACTAAAGACTTGTCGGGAAAAAAAACTTGAAAAGTTTATCTACTTTGGCATGACTTTTCATTTTGATTTTTGATTTCTGAAATGCATGATCGATTTGTTGGATACGCATCTAAAGATTCAAAGAATGGGAGAATTTGTAATAGGGTAGGAAAATGAAGAGTAGAGATGAATCACGTGTGTCAAAGGAATTAAGTATAAAGTCGTTTTAAAATGTGTCTGATCAAACTTTATAACTTTGTTTGAGAAATATTGGGAAGCATAAATGATAGAACAGAATTTTTTGACAATCTACCACATAGATATTTTGCTTGGATACTTTTTATTCGAAATTACACAAAAAATGTTTATCAACGTAGTTGTAAATGCAGTAACAAAATATTTATTAACAGAATTTCCGATGATTGAACTTATTTACTGTATAATCAATTTGATTGAGCTACCTACTTATATTTTGTATTATATTTGGACTAGCAATGAAATATTTGTATATAATGTACACATTGAAAATTAGTTAATTTATCAGATTATGTACAGGTTGAGCATGTTATCCATTACCGTAGGATTAGAAACGTAACATGAATTGTGACATGGTGGCGATGGTATGAGGTGTTGACATGCAGCAGTCCGTGGGTCAGCCCGGAAGACACGTTCGGAGGATTATACAGGACAACAACGCCCTATGCCACTCCGACAGCCCTGTGTCAACAATCGCTTCGGTGTCACGCGCTCTCACTGCCCGTGTTTATATACCGACGATCATTCTTTTATCTATTCACAGGGTTACGCAAAATAAAATAGACGACTCTATGAAGTGGCTATTCTTATAAAAATAATAAAATTTGATTATTTTTTATGCTGTTAGATATCATTGATTTTAACGTTATAAATACTGTAAAAAATGAATTAAATAAATTTTCTTTCATCAAAAAATTACAATGTTTCTAATATTAAATCTCGATAGACCACAGAAAATGGCAAATTTGTGATGTTATTTAAGTCTGTATGGTGTGTAAGTACAAATTTATTTAATCTATTAACTCATTAATCACCGTCAACAAACAATAAATCGATCATTTAACACGAAAGTAGAACTTAACGACAGATGATGTTCTATAACATCTGACATTTATAAAGAAATAATAAATTAATGTAACATCCATAAATTGAATTAAGTGTATATGATGATGTTGTTATCAGTGTTATAGTGAAAAGTGTCTCTCGGTTTCATTGAAAAGCTAGGTGTTCATTTGTCACCAGGTATCGTTTCGGAGTGAGACACGGCGTAGCACTAAGTAATCCTCAACCGCAGACAATGGCGGTGAGGAAGTACTCCACTCAGACCTCGTGACAGTCGCATCTTCCATTAGCTCTGAATGTGACACCCTACAACGTCATTATTTAAATGTAAGTGCTCTTGTCGTCGGGAAACGAGTGATAAAATGTACACGTATATATCAACGAAGAGGGAACGCCAAAGACGTTTACCTTTAATTAAAATGTAATGACTTGATATGGAATTCATACTCAAATCAAAGAAAAATTATAGCTTGCTAACATTTTGTAATAATGATCCTGCTTGTAGTTATTTTTATGAATTGAAAGTCTTGTTTTACCTTATTTTTGCAATTTAACTTCAAGTTATAAATAAGAACATTAAGAGACAATTAAACATATAATTTCTTTTTGTAAGTACCTTGAAGGCGTTGAAAATTATATTATATTATATCTAATTATAAATTATGTCAAGACAGATCTGTTTCAATTGAAAAGGACCTTACACAAGTAGTGATTGAAAATGACTTCAGATAAGCTTTGCTTATAAACATATTATTGCTGTCCTAGACAATAATATTCTTACTTGATCTTATAATGACAATTCAACTCACATTTCCTCTACGAATCAAATCAACTCATTTTTTCAAAATGGACCAACCACGTTTCTATTAAGCCGCAATTTTTACTAGTAGTATTTCTGCTAAAAAATTCCAATAGAAATTTCTACCATTTTTTCTTCATACGTACGAAAATGAAAGAAATTTTTTGATCTTAGATACTTGATTTTGTCATGGCGACAATTCGCTAACGCTCACTCGTGGAAATTTAATTGTCGCTAAAACAAATACTCGATCTGAGATTTTCGGCAATTTCTTACCCACTCATGGTATTACTTATGACAATCCAACCTGAACATATTTAACCAATCATTTTTCTTCTTTCAATTCAAATCAAGCAATCATATACAAACTTTAGATTCTTGTCTCGAGAAGAATTTTGTCAAAATTCTTCATAAGTGAGAAGATTTGCCAAAAATGTTGACAAAATTGTCGTATATACAATAACGTTGAAAATTGAGAAATCGCAGAAATTGGAAAAACGAAAGTAGAGAACGATGCACAAAACGCAAATTATTTTACATTTTTTCGCGTTGGATTGTCTAGCCGAATACGATTCCTAACAAGATTCTTATTGCAATATTTACTTTTGGAAAATCTTTGACTCGTGACGGTTTTCCAAAAACAACAGCTACTCGTGAAAGACAACAAATATTGTTGGCAAGAATCTTGTCACTCGTTATATTATACTTAAGTGTGTCCCTGGATAGGTGAGACAACTCTTGTAACAGATAAAAAAATTTGATTTGAATTGTCATTTTTTGGGTTTTAACCCTGCTTGGTTAAAGACTAATTTGTAACTTAATTTCAGTTTTGAAAAATCAAGTATCCCTTGGAAATTTAACAAAGACTTATTTTTTTATGGAATGAAGTGTCTTTTATGTGGCATCAGATACAACAAAAAGTTAAAAAAAATATTGTTTAAAATCAACATCTGGACTCATACCAAATTTCAATATTATCGAGCAACTATGATTTTTTTTTCAGGTTTATTTCACAAATCAGTGAAATTTATTTTTAAAAGTGAAAATTATAGTTGTCTGATAATTTTGAAATTCGATAACTATGACTTCTCAAATTTTTTTAATGAATTTTTGTCAAAACAACTAATTTTGTTTTTGAACATAAAATATCGTAGTTGGTCGTTACTTTTAAAATTTGGTGTACGGGCTCAGATATTGATCCTAGACAACTTTTTTTAATAATATTTTGTCATATCTATTACACAGAAAGAAGGAAAACAGGATTTTTCTAAATTTTCATGGCAGACTCGATTTTTTAAAACTAAAATTATATGAAGAATTAGTCTTAAACTAAGCAGTGCTAAGCTCTAAAAAATGACAATTTAAATCATAATTTCTTTATCTTTTACAAGAGTTGTTTCACTTATCCGGAGACGCACTGTATATGAAAAGATTTTTAAATAGTGGAATTACCAATCTGAAATAAAGTCATTCTGAAAATAAAAAAGGGTATCAATAGTTTCATTACGGACATGTTAAATCGTTTGTGCTTCTCCTGAACAATCTGGTTTTCTAGATTAATTTAAAATAAAAACTCAACATTGATGTAAGATTTGGGTTGGGTTGAAGCCATTGATATAAAGCAAAATCAGCAGAAAATATTGTATACTATGCCGAAATGCTAAAGCTTTAAACTTTGTATTTTTGTTAGTTTCTATTGTATTTCAATTTATTACTAGGTTAGTAAAAAGTTAGAGATTTTTTTTATCTTATTCTAGTTCTAACATGGAACAAAATAAACAAATAAATAATGGTGTATTTAGACTATGCGAATAAAAGAAAAATTTTTGTGTTCAAACTATACGATTTTTCATATTTCATAGATAATAAGAATAACTATAAACAAGAAGAATGCAAAATTTAAATAAAATATTGTTTTTCGAATGCTATGATTTGTCACATTTTTTTTTCATATTAAATTTAACATGATAAATCACATAGTCTGAAAACATCTTAAGACTCTCTGTAAAATTTTGATAAATTTTAACATACAATGTGTCCACGGATGTAGTTGATAAGAAAAAGATTTTTATTATTAGTTTTACGACAAAAAGTTATTTTTTATTAAATTAAATTTGCTCAAAAAAAAATTCATATATGATAACCGGTTGGCAAGAAAATAGAAGAATTCAAAAATTATTTTAGAAGCGAAGTACTATTTTTACTGAAAACTAAAAAAATTTGAAATCATAATTCACATTTTGACAATTAGAACAATCAGCATCAGTTTTTCTCATTTCATTTAATAGAAAATCAAGTTGACCTGTTTTCTCTCTTAATCTCTATTCTAAAGAATTAGTACGAAAAACAAAAAAAAAGAAGTACTTTCAAAATATAAACTGTAGAGTCGAATGCAAAGACACATTTAAAAATGCAAAGAAAAGTTAAGTGCTCCATTTTAAGAGACATAAGTTTATTTTGTAGCTTATTAGTAAGCAGCCCTGTATATTTGGAAATATTTTCAGATGATACAGAAGACTTCAACTTTTGCTTAAAAGCTGTTTTAAAGTTTCTACACTTTCAGGTTTAAAATGAACTTTGTTATATCGTATCAGTTACTAAAAACTACCTAAAGGTGTCTTTAGACTATGTGATTTAGCATGTGATATTTAATATGACAATTTTGTGATGAATTGTAGCATTTAAAAAAAACATATTTTATTTTAATTTTACGTTTTTCTTGGTTATGATTGTTCTTATAATCTGTTAAATAAGAAAAATCGTGAAGTTTCTTCTTTTATTATTCGCAGCATGAAGATCTTGTGATAAATCGCTTAGTCTAAATACGCTTTATGAATATTGATCACAGAAAAACTATATTTTGACCGGCACCTCCACCATTTTTCTCAAACATAAATATTCTTTTTTTACTCAAATTTTATTTGTTTCATGAAAAAATTGCAAGAAATAAATAACCATTATGTACTCGAGAACTCCTGATACCTAATTAAATCTGCATTGATTTTTTCAGGTTTGCGTGAAGAGTAACGTCACTTCTTAATTCAACTTTCTGTTATATTTCGAACCTAAAATTCAGAGCGGTAAATGAGTAAATCCTTGAGTAAACTTTAGCCTTGCAACCCTTTTGCCGCAGCACTGGTAGGATTAGTAACTTATTGTAGGGGTTTAAAGTTAGGTGAAATTGATTGAGCACTCTATAAAGCGAATTAAAAAGAAAATTGTAAATATTGAAACTTATCTTATTTGTAAATTTAAGTTTCAAGTACTCTTTGTGAAAATGAAATGTAGCAAAAATATTTAACTAAAGTACATTTCAAGCTTCAGTTGAAGCGAGAAGCTATGTGACTGTAACTGACGTTCACCTACCCTTAACTGTGATTGGTTTACGCAAGGCTAGCGACACGCCTTCAAGAGTAACCCCGCCAAGTCGTTACGCCCACCTGCATCTTCCCACACTTTACAATTACGGGTCACTAGATGCTACCACCGATTTACTGTCTTTTAAGAAATTTACAGTTACACCAAACACTCTTCTTCTTTTCCACATCCAATTAGTTTCGTGTATCATAAGAAAAATGTTATAATTAGTCAATAACGTTAATTGACTTATGATAATTTAAAAATTTTTTATTTCTTATATCTTTTATTTTTTGATTTACAATTACATTCTTAGATCTTTTTATAATTAAATTTTTTATTTAAAACAGTTTGAGTGAGTGTGAAAGCTGCATAAATGTTATACATAAAAGGGGTTGGATTGGAAAGAGGGAGAGGGGATGACATTATAGCAGTAGGGGTGTGACAAAATGGCCTGCGGACCGAAGACCGGTGGCTCATGATCAGTCGGATAGTCGCGTTTCCTCTTCAACCACATCCGGTGGAAGGATTGTTAGAGAAATTCCCGCCAGTTTTCAAAGTTCTACTATTTTTATTATTTCTATCAAGTTTAAGTCTAAAAAAGTGTTATTATCTCCACAAACAATTTCTCAAATTTTATATTCAAATTTTTCATCGAAAAAACGTCAAAATTGATTCTTCTATTTGGGGGAAGGTGCGATCCGGTCAAGGCCGGAGGATGGGAACAGGTGAGATATTTTTATGATAATAATAAACGCATTCACAGTCAAATACCAATGAATACTTTTTGGAAAATTTAGTTCGGACAATTTATAACTTTAGATGCTGGATTAAAAAAGAGAATTTACTTTATCTAAGTTTCACAAGACTGAATTTTCACTCTAATTTGCAAAGTAAAGGATGATTTAACGATAAAGGATCAGAGAAATCTTCGAGATCAAATATTTACTCACCATGAATTGGAAGTTGCTAAGACACAAAATCAAGAAACAAACATTCTCTAGTGAACACGCTAAACTTCAAAGACATCAGGGTATAGGACTTTAATCCTCATTGTCCATGAAACGCAAGAGTAACTATGACTACCGACTACTGGCGTTTACTAGACCGTAAACGCGATTCTCCATGTACTGAAGATTACGTATTATGTCTTTACTGAATACAAGATTCCGATAGTTACACTAAAAATAAAATTTATCGTTTCAGATTTTTTATTTCATTTAGGATTTTAATTTTGACATATTATTTTCAGGGGACAGACTTCTTGATATTCCTTGTAAGGTATGCGGGGATCGGAGTTCTGGTAAACATTACGGAATTTATAGTTGCGACGGTAAGATTAAAAGATTATTGTAATTAGACAAACTAAGAATTTTTGAAATTTAGGATGTTCGGGATTTTTTAAACGAAGCATTCACAGGAATCGGGTTTACACTTGCAAAGCTACCGGAGACATGAAAGGGAGATGTCCGGTGGATAAAACACACAGGAATCAGTGTAGGGCTTGTCGATTATCCAAATGCTTCCAAGCCAGCATGAACAAGGATGGTAAGTGTTTTTTCGATTATTCACAAAAAAACAATTTTAGTCATAAAATTTGCCGATAAGACATGTAAAAAAAATCTTATATCAGTAGCACTTTTCTACCTATATATATTTTTCAAAATTTATTTATAATTTTGTGTAATATAAAGGTATGAAGCTGTAATGTGTAATATTTACTTTACATTTTTTGACGTACAAAATTCCCATCAATAGCGATAAATAAAAGAATTATTGACAAGTACCTACTGAATTACAGATCAACGCTGCAGGGTATTAATTATATTATTCGTCCTACAAAGGATTCGATTTATTCCACAGTCGTGTCGATATATAAACTCCGCATGTGACCCCTCTGTATCGAATGTTTCCTATCACAAAGTGTTTTTTATTGAATGTAAGCCTAAACAGATTATCTGGATCGTCGGTATATCACAAGGTGATTTACGATTGCCAATAAAAACATACCATTCTCGAAATTCTAATTTCATTTTTCAAAACGAACTAGCAAAAAATAATTCATTGCTGGGTTTGGTAGAGAGATTACTTAATTTAAAATTGCAAATTTGTTAATCTCACATTTATTTTAAAAGTGCGCAGGAATTGGAAATAATATCTTGGAGTTGAATAATATATATAGAGAGGCATGAGTTGGTATACACTATTCAAATTTTAAATCACAAATGCCATAATTAGAAAAAATCCTACCTTGATGGCTTCTACTTCTGCCACATCAGGGCGAGTCCCCTCTTCTTCAAATTAAAGGACCTACCTTTTATCCTTTAGCGACGACAAATCCTGTCATCCTCTTATTCTGAGACACTAACACCACACTTAACATTTAAACACCAACATTCCAGCACTAAATTCAGCACACGACTAATTAAGATGAAGCATTGATAGGACATTTACGCATAATTTTTTTGTCAAGTTTTTTTACTGCACTAAAGAATAAATCGTTTGTTGTTAAAGATCGATAATCCACTGTTGTTACATTTCTTAAAAACTTGTTTTAATTTAAAAATAAATTATTTGTATTTATTTCTCGTTTTATATGTAATGTTGAAATGTAAACTATCAACAATCATTTCTACGCAAATATTCACAATTCACTACGATTTGTTGTTTCTATCTTTCATCTCCATGGCTACAATCTGATTATGTTTCAGAGTAAAGAGGATAGATTACTTTGATCATTTAACAGATTCTAAGAATTGATCGCTAAGATTTGCATCTTCAAAAATACAAAAATCAAAATCAATTTTCTCGAAGCGAAAAAGTCAAATAGAGTGATATGTCGAGTTTATTGAAAACACTCAAAAAGTCAGTAGTAGGTTTTCATTTAAAAAACTCAAGCTTCCGTTATTTGTATTAAGTCAAATTGAACGTGAAATCACGAACACTCTGCAATGAAAATTTTGAATTCAACGCAATTTGTAGATATATTGATAAATCTTTTGGACTAACCATATGCTTTGTCAGATAGCAAATCACAATGAGATTTGGATTTGAAATGATTGCTGCAAATGTCAATTTTTTTAAAATAAGTTGAATAACTATCTAGATCTAGACATTTTTGAAATAATAAATGATACATAAAATCAGACTGAAATTTTATTTTAATCAAATAATATAAGAAACATTAGGATCTTCTATTAAAATAAAAAAGTTGCATCTTCAACTTCATATAATTTTAACGGAACCTCAACACTGAATACAAATTTTTCAACTTTTTTATCAATTATAAGATACTTATTCAGTATTATTACTGAATTTAAAAGCAAAATTCATACTGAGAGTCTAAGATATCAGGAAACTCAAACTCAGTTTCAGTATGTCGTTTAGATACTACCTATAGTCCTTAGACTGCATAAAAGACTTGACTATTTTCATGGAAAAATATTATCAACATTCAAATAACTATCATTCATATGTTTGATGAAAAAACATATTCAACAATATATGTAGGTGCAAGGACAAAAATAATTTCATAATACGAAAAATATACGTATACTTATAAATCTATTTTCTAGAACACCTATTAACATATTTTATTAGTCTTACTACACTTGGAGACTAATAGAAAAACTGAAAATACAGCTTATTTTTGTTTTGACTAGCTAGCTGGTATTTAACTTTTAATAATTGTCTAAGTGAGTGAATATTCCATTTTCTCTATTATTCTCGTTTTTAGATGCACATTATACAACTTTGAAAAGATTCATGCTTTTGGCAGTTTTGTTCTTGTTTCTTTATAAGAAGGGCTGACGGAACATGGTGTGAGTTGAGAGGGCGATGTTCTTTACAAGTTTTGGCGTTGTTCAGCCGCAAACATGACACCACCATCCTTTCGCATCTCTCTCTCCAAGTTCTCGACACCTCCTCAACTTTGCCGAGTCACTAAACTCGTAAACTTTGCGCCTTTATGTAAAATTAAAGCGATTCACATTAACACAGATTTTAAAGCAATATAATTAAGTTTTCAACTCTTATCCTCCATAAAACTTTTGCATAAATTAAATTCACGCCTACAAGCAACTTTGTTCTTAACAACTCTGAATTCATATTTTAAAATAAAAAAAGGTCTTGAATCTTTATTAGGAACGACGTGATTAGTCGGTATATGAACTGATTTACACTAATGTAAATTGTGCATATTATAAATAAATAATATGTTGGTGGGTGAATATCGCATGTGAGAAACAAGGAAAAGAGGAAAACGCAAGTGTTGAGGGTTGGCGTGAATGACAAGGGGTGAACGCAGATCGCTTTCACGCGGATTTGCACTCTCCATCGTAGCCGCTGATCCTTGCTGGGTCTGAACGCCGTTAATGGGGATTGGCGGCTCCGTAAATAGAGCGGCATTGAGCCTTCTTACCAGAGAGACTCAAGATATCTACTCTGGGACTTGAACGTGACGCTACTAAATTGCCTTTTACATTATGTTGATATTTACTTCTATGGGAATTTCAATCAATTAACAAAAAAAAAACGAAATACCTGTATATTAATGTGTTACTGTTTAATGTTAAAATGCATATTTTAAACATTTTTTGAAAAAGATGTGTTTTCAGAAAATAATATCAATTAGTCATATAAAAGTAGCCCTCCGCTTCCACCAAAATTGCATGCGCTTGTTTAAAAAGTTTTATTATTACTCTACTATTAGTGAAAACTATATTGTGGTATACTAATTAATTAAATGCAAAATTGTTTTGTAAGTATATTGAAGAACAGATAAATATAAAAAAATAGTAACAATTAGGAAAGCAGTCAAAATATGATAAGTGAGAAATTTTTGAAAAGTCAGTAATGGATTAGCTTGCTATTGTGTAAATTCTTCATTGGAAAAGAACTTTTTATGTATATTTAATTTATTTCTACATACAGCTTGAGTTCACCTCTCGGCTCTATGTTCAAAGCGCCATCTACTGTGATTAATGGCGGCTCTAATCCGACTTGGGATTACGTGAAAATAGCTGCTTGAGGCTAGCAGCCAGCACGCCGAATAATTCACTGAACACCTTTGTACAGTGGACGTGATAGGCCAAAAAATATTTTCACTTTTCGTCATCTTTCTTAAAGAAAAAGAGCTCTTTTATTGGAGTTTTTCGAACGCTTTTCGTTGCTTTTACCGAATATTTGAATACAAAGTGAAATACAAGAAATGAACATTAGTAAGCTTGAAAATCCGATTATAAATTTCCATGATTTATACGGATGGAAAGACTTTCAATAGAGTTGCGTGCTCGTTCCAAATACATCAACAAGATCTCACAAAAATATTACATTTCCAAAGTTGTCTATGACCATTCAAAGCTACGGTTTGCATGAAAGCTGTCTCTGCCTCGCCTGGGGCTTACTTACTTATTGCTAGTCTTGTGTGGAGCTTTTTGTGTCGAGCTTTCACCGCAGCACAGCTGATAGAAAGCTTATTGAATCACATCACGAATCTTTCTTCTGCCAAAAGAGCGGAAAATCATTAAATACGTCTCACGTTTATAAATCTACAATTTTATAATTGCAAAATGTAATGCTTTAATGTTCAAATATCATTGGAAAGAGAGATAGTGTAGCAGAAGTGATTTAACATGTTTGAAAGAAAAGGTTTTTAGAAGATTTATCGAGTGCTTTATTATCGCTCTTGACGAACAAGCCTTGTCTGGCTGGGATGTAGCGAGAAGTGAAGTAGTCTTGAGGCCGATGGTAGCACATCATCATTAATGAGTGGGGCTGATGCGCACAGCTGCAGGTTCACAAGCCCCTGGCTGGGGCCGCAGGGATGCCAACCCCAACTCCACCCGTACAACACGTAGGTGATTCGGGCTGTACTACTGTAGGTATGCGTTATTTCAGTTTAAATGAGAGCTGGGGCAAATTGTTCATCTGTCATGTTTTAAAAAGGGGAAAATTAACAAAAGTTTTAAATTGTTAAATATAAGATTTTTAACGTAAATTTAAAATATCAGTTGGTTAATTATAAAGTAGCATACAAACTTTTTAATATTTTAAATTTTGAGCCTAAAAGGCAACATTGAATACAATTTTGTGTTAGATTGGCTTTTGAAATGAATCTTGAACTCACAAATGTGACTTTAGCCGCTCGAGCTTTTACACTACCCACTCTTTAAACTCTCATTTCAACCACTCAAATATCTGTAAAATGATAAATATATTTTTGCAGTCTCAGATTTCTTTGAACTCCAATTTTTCAAAAAAGTTCTGTTTTAACTTAAAAGCAGTTTTGACTGTAAATTCACATAATTCTTAAAATACATAATTGGCAATATCAGTCTAAACGTCATTTAAGTTGCAGAAAACTTTTTTTAGAAATTAGGTATTGAGACTTGAAACTTGAATCTGATTCGTTAGAAAAGTCTTAACTGAATTGTCAAAAATATAAAATAATATAAAGAATGTAGATAAGAGATTTAAACTTGGTTTACCATAAAACCTGTGAATTTCAAAATATAAGTTTGTTTCAAAAACATCGTCTTAATTTAACAATTTTCAATAGTTAGTTATTCTGGTATGCATACGATAAGTATTATTTAAACGTAAAAATTGATTAACTTGAAGGCAGTAAGTGGAGCGCCTTGTATCCTATCCTAACGCATGTGAAACATGTTACTACATGTTAACATTTAATAAATTTTGTTTCGTTGATAGATAGCTACAGGTGTTCAAAACTTTTAATTAGATTTCAATTTTCATTTTTTAGAGAACCTCAGTTAAATTTTTTTTTTCTACTCCTGAAGAAGTCACATTGATGGTTTGTCAGCGTCAACATCTTAGGTACTTTCTCTTTTTCAATATATTTTTTTATACTGAATAAAATTTTACGCCATGTAAAATTAATTAGAAATGATCATCCATTTCAAGTTTTGTGTAAATCTAATGTTTCCAGTCAGAGCGCTTCTCAGTAGAGGACGATCACACGTGATACGTGAATGTGTCATGTGTATGCGACATGTCGGTGTAGGGTAGGTACAGCTAAGCCGCGGTAATCCCATCATCCGATAGTGTCATGTCATTCTGTCAGGTCATTCGAGCGAGGGTCAAACGAACCCGCCGCCGCACAGGCGCAGGTTCCACCACAGGTCCATTTCCAGATTCCTGGGTGTGGTAAATGCCATTGTCCTTCGTGACTCTTTGTTCGTCGTCACAACTTACAACATCTTTATTTTATTTCCGTAACAAAAAAAAACAGTTTCCAAACAGCAGCCAACATTTGTTTGCTTGAAGACATCCTATTACTGAACGATTCTAATGTCAATATTTTTATTTATTAATAGCGATCGCGGCATCGCTCAATTTTGTATCCGTATTAATTCCAGGAACGCCGTGAGCTCGTCACATGTCTGCACAATAGCATCGTTCCCACACTATCATTCTGATGGCCTATTTATTCGGAACCGCTGATCTTTTGCTCCCTTTAAAATGCTGAATCAATAGATTAAATTGCGAGCGAATTGAATCCTGTTTGAATCAGAGCACTGAGCGCGAAAAGTGATTAAGATTTTAAAGATCTCTTTCAAAGCCCGTATCATTTTAACACTCGAAGTTAAACAGTATTTTTTAGTCGCTTTTACATTTTTAAAAGAGCTAAAGGGATTTATTCTTTTATTAGCTCAAGCTTTGGTACTTATCAAGTTTCAGACAATCGTGATGTCGTTTTAATTTTTATGCTTTATACTACATCTTTTGCACGAACTGGGATTTGACGGATAAAAGAATTCACTCTGCAAAACTTATTTCATATTTACGAAATAATCCAAAGCAAAAAGACGCCACAGATTTCCGCACAACGTCAAAAATTTTACATAATAATATTTATTCAAAATTAAATGCTACATACTCGTTACTATTAATACATATAATTGGTTGTTTTAAAAATTGTTTTTGCAGCTGTTCAGCACGAGCGTGGTCCTCGCAAGCCAAAACTTCAGCCGTCATCAAATCCACAAATTCAACCTTCACCAGTGGGCCATAGTTTACAACAACACGTGCCAATAGGCGACAACAAGCTACCAACAAGTTCAGCATCCCTTCATTTCCCTCCAGGCTTGTTCGGACCACCTCGTCCGTTGAAAGCACTAACCTTACCACCACCGCCAGTTCCCAGTCCTTCGTCACATATTGACGCTTTACCGCCCTCGATGTTTCATCCCCCGACTTTACCGCCGCCACCTGGACTCTTACACATACTCATGTCAGCAGAAAAATGCCAGGTAATGTAAATAAGCAACAAAAACCGAAATTTATTTCAGTCTAGTGAATTTGTTATTTTTCAAAACAGAAACTTTCTTCATTACAACTGTTTACGTAAATTTATCATAACATCGCTGCCACAATTTTTGAATTCAGATAATAAGAATCGGTTCAGTAAAAATAATTTATATTTTTTTGTCAAGTTGTTGTTTAAGAATCAAATTAGATGAAAAACAATTCATTAATCTTGCTAATCAGGACATTACGCAGTAATAAGCAGGCTTTATTTTCACGCACTTAGGAAATTGTTTGGGGAACAAAGCTTTCGCAAATGGAATCGCCATCATCTAGTGACACAAATTCCGGAATTAACATCAGTCCGGGTATTTCCGTCGCTCAACCACCTCCAATGGCACCTTTACCACTCACTCCTACATGGGAAATGCTACAGGTAATTAATTCTTTGCAATAACCACGTGTCAGTCACGTGCTTTCACCCCGTCAAGAGGAGTGGTATAATCCATTGACTTGTTGGCATTCGCAGTGACTTTTCGTAACAAGTCGCTGTTGGCTGAAACCGCGACCGTCCCTCACATTCGGTAACGCCCATTTCAATTATACATATTTCAGGAAACCACAGCTCGGCTTTTGTTTATGGCAGTTAGATGGGTGCGCTGCTTAGCACCATTTCAAACTTTGAGCAAACATGATCAATTATTGCTATTACAAGAATCATGGAAAGAGCTTTTTTTGCTACATTTAGCGCAATGGTCTGTTCCGTGGGATTTGTCCGCGTTGTTGGGGTGTCCGCAAGCAAGGGAAAGACTTCCAGCTGACATACATACTGCCACTGAAATTAAAACTATACAGGTGAATATTCTTCTACTGTTTCATAATTTTATCATTTTTCTGCACTTAGAAAATAAAAATCGTGTTGTCGAGAACTATTAGTACTTTAATAATTCGCGATTCTTATCTTAGGATGAAAAATATATCTTTTAACTAGATATTTTTCTTGAACATTTTCAAATGAAAATATCTATACCTATACCATTTTGAAAAATTAATAAAAGAAAAGTTCAATGGACAATTCTTTAACATTTGTTTGGTTTTTTAAGGAGATAATGTGCCGCTTCCGCCAGATATCCCCCGATGGTAGCGAATGTGGTTGCATGAAAGCCATAATATTATTCACTCCTGGTAACCATTAAAACTGTTATTGTGAGTCAAATTTACCTCTTTGTTTAATTTAGAAACAGCAGGTTTGTGTGATGTTCAGCCAGTTGAAATGCTGCAAGACCAAGCTCAATGCATTTTGGGAGATTATGTCCGCACTAGGTATCCTAGACAACCAACCAGGTTTGGAAGATTGCTTCTGCTCGTACCTAGTTTAAGAGCTATCCGATCACTGACAGTTGAATTGCTGTTTTTCAAAGAAACTATAGGAGAAATCCCAATCACACAATTATTAGGTGACATGTATTATATGGAAAAATGCACAAATCTACCACCATAATTAATTTTGATTTCAATCTGATTTAATCAAATATCTAAGTATATAAAAAGTTTAGGTAATATGGTTTCTGTGATAAAAATGTGTAAGTAACTGTTAAGCTTTATCTTCTTTCAATCGATCAATTATCACGTTTAAGACAACTTTTTTTATGAAATATTTAAAATTGTAACACTATTTTGAATTTTGTTAATTTGTATTGTTATAATTTCTAAATATGTATCATTTAATGACATACATAAATACTTATGATTTTTGTTATTTTAATAAGAATAAAATTTCTTCGAATTATGCATACAGTAAGTTTATTTCTTTTTTACGCAACAAGCAACAAACAAAAAAAATAGTTATAACTATCGAAGTATTAAGCCTAGTTTGACCACTTAAGAATTGGAAGCAATAGAATTGATTGCAAGCTTATGAAGAGACAGTCAAAATATGCATTTTCTTCGCAGCAAGACTGGAATTAGTAACCAATAAATCTCCTATATGTATTCCACGTTCAAGCAGCTTTCGCGGAACTTCAATAAAAACACAAGCCGATGAAGTATGCGGTCTTTTTGCTCTTTTTATGTTTTGTCGCGGAACGAATTCATTAGCAGTTTTTGGTCTTTCGTTTACTTTTTCTACAGCTTTCGTTGGGAAGCTAATTACATTAGGACTAAAACATTGTTTCGTTCTATTATTAGTCGCGCTTTCTTTTTGTGCTTTTCTTCGAGCAACTTCTTTCAACCATTGACAAAACACTTCTTCGTTTTGCTGATTTTTTCGATTTTTATATTCTTGAAGTAATTGCTGTCTTTTCTGCTCTTTTAGTCTAATTATTTCTTTTCTACGTTCACGTTTTTCTAAAGCTTCGGAACTAAGACCGTATTCAGAGCGGTAGCCGTTATAACATGGAAGAGTTGTTGGATTTTTAGTTTTATTTTCATCGCAGCATTTTCTTCGTTGTAGTTTGAGTAATGGACATTTTACAGGTTTTTCGTGAATTTCCAACTTTTTAATAGACATGGACATATCAAAATCTAAACGTTCGATACAATGATTTCTGCAATCTACTTGTATGATATTTCCGTTTTTTGAAGATTTACTCGGAGATTTTTTTCGTATTTTCTTCTTTTTTGAATAAGATTTTGGTATCCTTTCACTGGACGAAACTTGAAATGTAGGATTTTCATCTTTTTCAGAAATATTACTTTCGTTAAAATCGTCATCAAAAGTGAAGTTATTGTCGGCAGTTTTTGACACAATTGTATCACATGCTTCTGGAACAATTTCTTCAATTACTTCTTCGTCAATTTCTTCTTCTTCACTAATATCAAAAATATTTAAATTAATCACATTTGTACTTTTGTATTCCAGAATTTGACTGGTATCTGATTGTATTTCTGTATCCGGAGGATCACTTTCAATGCTATTAACATCATCATCTGTTAAAAGAGGCTCTGGTTCATAAGAAGTTAATTCTTCTTTGAAAGTAACTCGGGAGGTTTTTTCCATTGTTACAATGTTACTAAATAAATCAATATTAGCCTGTTGAACTTTTTCCGCAATATTATAGGGAGAAGATGCGGGCTGTAAGACTGCAAAATTTTTCATTAGATACAGCTGTTAAATCAATAAATTCAATGTAGTTCAGGCATTTTTCTATACTGACATACTTACAATAACTTCCATAATCATCATCTCCATTTTCTGAATTATTTTGCAGCTTATCTAATAATAAATCCATTTTATAAATTTAATTTTATTCTAACAATAGAAATTTGAATATTTTTGGCTTACACAAGTCTGATCACTTTTTGAACTAGATGGCGATGTTTGCTTTGTTTGTTACCCGGGAAACAGGTTTGACAGACAAAAATTTAGAAACGTCAAACAAGTAGCCGGTGTTGTATGATAACAGACATCAACTGATAACTTTTTGTGCTGTTTTTTGATAAATATTTTCAAGATTATTTATTTATTTATCAAATCTGGAGCCGCAAATTCTTAAAACCCACGCCACGTTTGATCGGATAACCTCAAAATGTTAAATAAACAAATTTTGTGTTTATTTATTTTAAATTTTTATTTTACTGCTAAAGCAGATGAAGAATCGTGTCAGACTTTTGGCAGTGGTTCAGTGTATCCTCTTGGAGTTAATCCAGAAAAAGCTGAACACAAGCTGCAATGGACCCAAGCTGTTAGTAAGTAGTTTCCGAATTTGTAATTTTTTGCTAATTATTATTCAAGTTTCAAAGCCAGCACCTTTTTGGGAGAGTACGGCCGTAGTGAATGGTGAATTTGTCCAATTGAAATCTACAGATTTTTTGGGAAAATATTTAGTTTTCTTCTTTTATCCACTGGATTTGTATGTCAATTTATCATTCTGAAGATGCATCGTAACAAGTTTTTTGTTTCAGTACTTTTGTTTGTCCCACTGAAATTCTAGCTTTCAGTGACAGAATTAAAGAATTTCGTGATATTAATACAGAAGTTGTTGCATGTTCAGTTGATTCTCATTTCACTCATTTAGCTTGGATTAACACACCCAGGAAGGAAGGGGGTCTTGGCAAAATAAACATTCCTCTTCTTTCAGATTTGAACCATAGTATATCTAAAGCTTATGGAGTATTTTTGGAAGACTTGGGTCATACTTTGAGGTAGCTTCAATTTTTAAACTGCAAAAAATGTAATGTTTTTCTTTCAGGGGTTTGTTTATTATCGATCCTAAAGGAGTTCTTAGACAGATTACAATGAATGATTTGCCAGTTGGTAGAAGTGTTGATGAGACTTTAAGATTAGTACAGGCTTTTCAGTATACCGACAAGCATGGAGAAGTGTGTCCTGCAGGATGGAAACCAGGACAGGATACAGTAAGAAACTTCTATATGACATTTCAATTTTTATTAAAAATCTATACTTTCAGATAATACCAAATCCTGTGGAGAAAAAGAAATATTTTGAGAAACACTAATTGTTATTTTTTTGTTATTCACATCACAAAACATTCACACCGTTTTTATAAATATTTTTTTCGATAAATATTAAACTTAAAATAAGTGTTTATTTTTTCTTATGTTTAGGACTTGATAATGTGATTAGGGGAATTCTTCTTTTAGTTTTCTTTTCAGAATTTGTTATTTCTGTACAATGTTTGCCTTTTTCATCATTGTTCTGTTCCTGTACTTTTAATTCTTCATTTGAAAGAGTTTTAGATTTTTCGGCTTGTTTGTCTACCGTTTCATTCACTTTTTCTTTAATACTATTAATTTGAACACAATTATCAGTATCTTCTTTGCTTCCTACTCCATCTGTGGAACAATTAATTGGGTTATTTACAGTCTCATTAGCTGTATCCTCTAAATGCAAACTAAATTCTGCAGTATACTCATCGTCATCAAGTACGATAATTTCCGATTCTTTTTTTGCATTTTCACACTTCCAAGCATCCCTAGCTTCAACTTCATCCAAAATAATTTCAGCTGGTGCAACATCAAGTTTTTTATTGTTCGATTTATTAGGTATTTCACTTTTTTTAGTCATACTTTTCAAAAAATTATATAAAGGACTCGCTTTACTTGAAGTACTTTTATTTGAAGAATTGTTGTCTTTATTTTTATTTTCATTAGTAATTTTTTTATCTTCTATTAAAATCGGTTTAATTCGTTTACATACGGTTACACCATTTATGTTTTTATTTTCGTCAGATATCTTTGGACATTCAACTGGAACCGGCTTGATTCTTTTACAAACCATTTCATTATTGACTGATTCGTCTTCACATTTTCTTTTATTTGCTTCGATTTTAAGTGTATCTTCTGTGATATTATTGTTTGGATTTGTTGAAGGAACCTCTTGTTTATTCTTTTTAGGAGTTTTAACTGTCCATTTCTCTAGAAGATTCATTTTTTTCGGTTTACAATCAATACTTTCATCTAATTCTTCGCAACCACTGATATCCATACAATTTTCATTAGTTTCAGTCTCTTGTGCACTATACTGTAGTCCTAATTCCTCTGGCTCAAACGTGATTAATGAACAATATCCATCAGTAGATGACGCTATCAAAAGCAACCCGTCATGAGACCAAGTTAAATCCGTTAATCTCGTATAATGGATGTCTTTGAAATAAGCGAAAGGTTCCACTTGCTGAGTATCAAATAAAATTACGTCGTGATCCGTTCCAACTGCAATAATCATACGATATGGCAAAGAAATCACAGGATCAGGCCCATCTTCATGTAATTCAAAAAGAAGAGGACAAAAACGCACCACAGTGCTGCACTGTATGCCTGAAGGCAGTACTGCAATTGGTCTGAAAATTAAAATTAATTATTTGATATTATGAACATTATTAGTATTTTACCCAGTCCATGAATCTACTGAAAAAATGAGTGAAGCATTCATGATTTGTTTACAATCTTCAGCTTCAAATCTACCTGATGGTACAGCTAATAAAATACCATCAGGAGAAAAATCCAGTCTTCTAAAAAATGATTTGAAAGTATCATCATGGAAATATTTCAGTTCTTTCAGGTGAAGAAAATGATCTTTGGGCACAGGGATCAGTCCTTTTTGTATTCTGTATTTCACGTGTTTACCAATATTGTCAAATATTCTACAAATTCGGTCTGTACTAATAGTGGCTATGTAAGATTCTTTAGGATCCCATGCAACTCCCTTGAAAAAAAAATTAATCTTTCTAAATAAAAAAAAAAAAAATAATTTACTTGGACAAATCCTTTGTGGTCCGTTAGAATTTTGTCATATTTGCCTTTATTTAAATCCCAAAGTATTGCAGTATTATCTATCGACCCAGACAATAATTTTAAGCCGTTTGGAGACCAACATAAATCATAAATGTCTTCTTTGTGACCCCGCATTATCTGTAAATCATGTTCTTCAGTAATGATAATAAAAAAGTTAAACTGAATACTTTATATACAATCCAAGTTTCTTTATCATTAGTTTCACTTTCCAATAATGGAATGTTATCGGTTTTAAGTTGCCAAATGATAATGTTAGCATCATCATCAGCTGTCGCAAGATATTGACCATTAGGAGACCACCTAACTGAATTTACTGCTCTTTGATGTCTTGTTAAATCTGATAAAGCATCAATTTTGACTGAACCATTTTCATTTATTAATAACTGCCAAATCTGAAAAAATAATTATTAAAATTCATTCAAAATGGATTCATTTCATTCAAGAATTATACCAAAACATGACAATCTGCACCACCTGTTGCTAACCTATAAAATTTATCGAAATTAGGCTGAATATGTACACTGAGAACTGGCTCGCGATTATGCCAAGATATTTCAGGAATAGTACACTTCATATTACACAAAACTGAAAACAGTCTTTGCAAACTTGTAGATGTTAATAAACTTGAAGCAAAACGATCAAAATAAAAGAAAACATTTGGCGCCAAACTAGTTGGGTTAAGTTGTCTTGCATATCGATCTAACTTCAGTTGTTTTAATAGTGTACTAGGGATTTTAAGTTTTTATTACGACACCAAATACTTGAAATAATACTTAAAAAAATTATTTTTCTTCATTTTCTTATTTTATCCATCAATAAATAGTATTTTTTTCTAAAACTATCAATCCAATCAATTAATCTTTTTTTTGCAAATAAAATATATCCAGCGTTTAGTGGCTGTGCTATAGATTGGCAGCCATGCTAAGCTTTGAGGTTATAGGAAAAATTTTTAAACATTTTATAAAAACCAAGTTTTGAAATTGTTGTTTTCCTGAATGACAGAAACATTAGTTCCAATAAATTGTCGAAATCTTAGCAAATCTGGATGACAAAGTAGAGATAATGATTGCTGCCTCAGATCCACAGGTTGTTCCCTGCTATAATACATTTTCTTTAAAAATAGTTGGCTTTCGTAGGAGTTTGTTCCAAGTGGACGGCAGCAAGCATTGAAACACCCAGGGCCTCGAGATTTACCCACAAAAAAGTCTTATGGTCATAATGAAGATATACTTGATAAATTTGAAAAAGTATCATTAAAGGAAAAGGAGTTTGAATGGTGGATTTTGAGGAAGACGCCATTTGAACAAGCAAACACTTGGTTGGTTAATGTTATAGATGAAAAGACGTCTGAAAATAGGAGTATATTTAAACACAAAAGCTTTGATCATGCTAGCAAACAAATATCAAATAGTTATTCTAAAGATTCATTTGAGGATGAATGCACAAATCGAGTTAAAAATGATTATGGTAAAGACTTTTTTCATTTATTTTAACATACAAGATTTTTTTGTAGTATGTTTCCATGCAAAAAGTGAAGTGAATTTCGTGGAAGATGAATTATATGTAAAGGGAAACACAGTGATTTGGTCAAGAGGTATAGACAGTTGTGATAGTTTAAATGCTTGCAGAAAGACTATTTGTGCGTATACATCTACTTTACCAATCAAACATGCTATTTGGTGTACTTTTTATTGTGAACATCCCACATATGAAACCGAAGTTTTTCCTCTCACCGATAAAGAACAAGGTACTGAGATACCAGTTCCTGGAATTTGTATGGTTGATGCAAATAACATACATGTATTTACCCAAAAAGGAGAAGATTTTGTTATAGCAGCTCCGTTCCAAATTAGAAAAATTTGGAGTATGAAGTATGGAGTATTTTTTGAAAAAGAATTTGAAGGTGATTTAAATTTTTCTCTACTTGAATTTATTTCTTTTTTTCTTTCCAGATCATAATTTCAGTTTTTATGAAAGCAAAGCTACATTGTATTCTTTAGCATTTCCTCTTGATGAAGTTTGTCCAGTTGCAGTCAATGCTGGTTCTAATATCCAAATTTTTAATAACAACAATTTGAAACTTCTATTCACTAATGAAAATCCAAGTATTTGCTTAGTTTATGACACCCAAATAAAACAACATACTGTTTATTTTATACGTAAAGTAACTAGTCAAGAAAAAATAGAACTCTTGAATAAAATCAACAGCACGTGTCATTCTGCAGTTAGTTTATCAAATAAGGTGATCCTCTTTCAGTTAAAACCATAAGTATTTATTTTATTTGTTAATAGTTAAAAAGTCGTTTATCTATGTGGGATTGTGTAAATAATTCAAATCAATTGAACATTCCAAGCGTGAGTAGTCGCCCTGGCAGTGTTGGCAGTTTCCAAAATCAAATCCACTCTAGATCTTACGGTTCAATGGCAACAGTAAGGTAAGTATTTTCTTTCGACCGGCATTTTTTATAACTAATTTTCCAGTCGTTGCCAATCTCCAGCTACTTCTTCTATTGGAAGCCCTTGGCTACAACGAGCATCGCGTTTAAATCAATCTATACCATGTGGAGGAACCAATTATATGCAGTCAACTGGTTCATTTTTTGATAATTCAAAAGTTATTTCCCATTTCCAAACAAATCCAATAGTATGTTTAGATCAAATTTGGACGGATTCAAACTTTACACAGTAAATTTTAACAATTTCTTTTACCATTTATTTATTGTTCGATTTACGTTTAGGGACGACGCATTAAATTGTTCGGCATCTAAAGTGTTCCTTTGTGATGATTTCACGAATCAGTGGTATTTGTGTTATATATTACCATCTAGATGTCAGTTACAGTTACTGCAGATTGATTTTTCTACTTCGACGAATATAACAACTGGGAGTTTGAGTAATATCAATGCTAAAGATGCGGTTCCTATTCCTGTGAGTATCTTATACTGTTTGAAGATATTTTTTAATTATTTCTTTATCGCTTCATAACTTTTTCGGTCGTTAAAATGAGATGTTTTTACGAAATTCTAGAAGTTACATATGTTGGCTGTTTTGGAACACAATGGTAATGTCAATCTTTTTTCTGGTGTCACACTAGTTGGAAAGTTACACATAGGCGGGACTTTGGTTCAGCATACGCCATCTCCATATATTCGACGAAATTTCACGTCACCATTTCCAAGGTAGTTATTTTAATATTGTCCTAAAATTTTCTATTGAGAATTTTTCAAAGGCGAAGCAGTCTTCTACCTCACTGCAAACAAGCTGATCTGAAATTTGATGAACATCTATTATCACCTGTACTGCCAGAAAACATAAATGCTTCACGCACAAATAACATATTACAATTAAATTTCCAGTTAGAAGGTAAAAGTTTAAAAAAAAGATTAATTACTCACTTTTTTATTTCTAAAGGTAACTTACCAAAAGCTGTCTTAAATGGACTTAGAGATCCTATAGAAAATCGAATAACACTTAGATACTCAGATGGTACCTATTATAGAATAAATTTACCACCACTTACAGCACATCCTTTAATCGAAAATTGTATAATTGCATTAAACCAATGCTTAAGTAAAGAATTGATTCTGGTGGTTTTGACTAAGTGGTATGCTACTAGAAATGCATTTGGTTCTCGAGATATGAATCTTGAAAATGAATGGAAATTATTTGAAACGCTTCTGCTAGGTACGTTCAATTTTAGTCTCATCAAGAATATTTTACAATTATTATTGTTTTACTTAATTAAGCTTTTCACGAGTTTAAGTTCAATTAAGCAAAATTTCTGGTAGAACAATACATTTTCAATTGTACTATTTTTCAACAGAACTTCTGGGTTATGAGCACCAAGATATTCGTGCCGAAGAATGCCCAACGACTCCTCTAAGTAATCCAAAGAAATTAAAACATTCTTCTTCTGGCAACGATGATGATTGGTTGTATCTTTTAAACTCAGTACATGAAGCAAAATTGGGAAATTATTTAAAACAAAAATTAAAATTGAAAAGTGCTTCACGTGATCAGCAAAAGGATTCGTCAATTACAGTTCAAATAAATGTTAAATCTGTTTTATTCCCTTATGTCAAGTTGATACATTATTGCTTACATTTGTTATATGAAGATTTGAAATTGAATGTGTTGAGATCTGAAGATTTAAAATTGTTGGGAATTTTACTCAATAAGCTTTCCTGTGATTTAGATTTAATAGAGTATTCAGTTCATTATTGGAAAGACTTTCCTAATTCTTGTGAAATCAGATCGACTAAAGTTATAGGAGAAAGTGAAGTGAAATTAATTTATGATTTTTCGTCGATTTCTGAAAAACCACCAAATATTATGCAGTTTATTTACAATTTATTAATGCAGAATTGCAATGACAATGAAGATTATCCTTTTGTAAGAAACATTAACACTAAATCTAAAGACATAATACAGGTACTTAATTTCATTACAATAATTTATTTCTAATATTTTTTATTTGATAGATATGTGGAATAATTTTAAAAGATTTAAATATTAACGCTAACATGCTGGTTAGAGTTTTGGATTCAAATTTCTCATCTTCTGAGTTTATTACTGTAGACATTGGAGAAAAATCAACAGTTGAAGAAGCAATATTATTGATGACATCTAAAGGAATAACTGTTAGAGATTTAGACACTTTACCACCAGCAATTTATATGCTTTTCTACAGCACATTATGGAAATGTCGCAAAGATCCTCCGCCTGATTTTCCAATTGAAGCTTACTATTTATTATGGCGTGAAGACTTAGCTGCGGAGGCTGAAAAAGTAAAAAACGATAGAACTAAAGTTTATAATAATGAGTCAAACTCTCAATTAAATGGTATTGTGTTGGGTGCTAAATCAACCGAAAATGATCAGCCAGATGGAATGGAAGATGTGGAGAATCCATTAATTAAGTTGCGTTTTCCCGATGATATGAGAGTAACAGAAGCACGCAAAATGCTTCAAAGCTCAAAACCAGTTCCCATTGTGCTTGTGCAAAGGCCTGATGTTTCTGATCATGATTTTATTGAAGAGCAAGAAAAACATTTATATGCTATTTGTACAAGAACTATGGCTTTATCACCAGGAAGGTAAGGATTGAAATAATTTTAAGTATGTCGTAATATTGATTTTTCAGAGGGATGTTTACTTTACGAACCTCAACACCTGTTGTTACTGAACCACTGCAAACTCCTCAGTTATGTCTTACTGGTAAAGCGCCTCCCAGAGGCACTACAGTTGAATTAAATCATATTGATACACCATCAACGATGACTTGGTGGCCTTTATTCCATAACGGCGTAGCAAATGGTTTGAGAATAACATCTGATGCTAATAACATCGATAATACCTGGATTATTTTTAATAAACCGAAGGGTTCAATGGAACAACAAATGGAACATGCTGGATTTTTAATGGCATTGGGCTTGAACGGACATTTGAAAAATTTAGAATGCTTGAATACTTTTGATTATTTAGCTAAATTACATGAAATGACAAGCATTGGGATATTATTAGGACTTTCAGCGGCATATAGAGGAACTTCTGATAGAAACATGACAAAAATTTTGAGCGTACATGTAGAAGCTCTTCTGCCACCAACATCGATGGAACTTGATGTTCATCAAAACGTACAAGTTGCTGCTTTATTAGGCATTGGATTAGTGTATCAAGGATCGTCTCATCGACACATAATTGAAGTTCTTCTATCAGAAATCGGCAGACCACCGGGACCAGAAATGGAGAATAGTGTTGACAGAGAATCGTACTCACTAGCAGCTGGTTTATCTTTAGGTCTTGTAACGTTGAAACAAGGCAGCTGTTCGTTGGGTTTGTCCGATTTGAATATATCAGATCGGTTACATTACTACATGGTTGGAGGAAATCGACGACCTTTGACAGGTAAAATTAATAATAGTAGATCCTGTGTTTAAAAAAAAAATTAATAGGGGCTCAGAGAGATAAATATAAAGTACCTTCGTTTCAAATCCGAGAAGGGTCATCGGTTAATTTAGACGTAACGGCACCTGGAGCTACTATTGCTTTAGGACTTATGTATCTTGGGACTGGAAATAAAGCTGTGGCTGATTGGATGGCGCCTCCCCAGACTCAGTATCTGCTTGATTTTGTCAGGCCTGATTTTCTAATGTTTAGGATATTAGCTCGAGGTTTGTACCGTTATTAATTTAATAACTTCATATAAAAAGTATTTAGGGTTTGTATCCTTGTTGCATTATATTTTTTCTAGCACTGATACTGTGGGATGATATCAAGCCGAGTAAAGAATGGGTTGAAAATCAAGTTCCATCTACTATAAGACCTTACTGCATGATCAAGCCACTACCAAACTCGGATATAGACTATGAAGCAATGAAGTATATGAAAATATAAAAGTGAGAAGGCAAACTTGAATATTTTTTTTGCAGCCAAGCGTATTGCAACATTATAACAGGAGCTTGCTTTGCGTTGGGACTCAAATTCGCCGGTTCTGCAGATGAAGATGCTTTTCAAACTCTTTTGCATTTTTGTCATATGTTCACAAACCTTACTATAAAATCTCTTGCTGACTTAGCTGGGAAACCAACCGTAGAAACATGCTTAAATGTTCTTCTACTTTCCGTATCAATGGTTTGAACAAGAATAAAAGTAATATTAAACATAAAAATTTTTTTTTAGGTGATGGCTGGAACTGGCAATCTTGACATAATGCGTCTAGTTAGACTTTTACGTCGACGTGTTGGTGTCGCTAGTAGTAGTATCGTCACCTATGGTTCACATCTGGCTTTGCATATGGCATTAGGACTGCTGTTTTTGGGAGGTGGCAGATATACTCTATCGAATTCACCTGCAAATGTTGCAGCTCTTATTTGTGCTTTTTATCCGAAATTTCCAACGCATAGCAATGATAACAGGTATCATCTTCAAGCTTTCCGACATTTGTATGTTCTTGCAGTAGAACCGCGTCTTCTAATTCCAAGAGATGTTCATACTGGAAATAGTTGTTATGCGTCTTTAACTGTGGTTAAACTTGATGGAACTAAACATTTTGTCAAAGGTCCGGGTATTATACCAGCTCTTAATACCTTACAGCAAGTTTCAGTAGATGATGAAAGATATTGGCCGGTTGTTTTCAAAAAAGGTCTAAATTGGGATACTTTAGTGTAAGCTATTTGCAAAAATGAACGTATTGATTAACTTTTCATTATTTTTAAGTGCCATATTGTCAACAAACGGATTTATTGAAGTTAAACAAAGAGCTGGCTGTTTGAGTTATATTGTAGATAAATTAGGATATCACAGTCAATTAGCTAAAACTTTAACGGAGTCTGAATTAATGCCGTGGGATCCATCTCCATCGTCAATTGTTTCGTTTACACACGATGATGCTATTAAATTCTTCTGTGACCATTTTCTGCCAATAGAAGATCAACAGTCTATTAAAGAATTGCAAATTAAACAAATTCTTACCAGGATAACATACGATGCTGTTGTAAAAGATAAACTAGTTATAGTGCCTGTTATAAGTTTTCTCTTGAAGGTATGTGAGATGAATTATATTTACAGCATTAATTTTCAAACTCTCAAGGCTGCACAAGAAATGAAGAATATGTCAAGTGCTGTCAATCTCTGGCAAATTAAGACGATTTTTGCTCAAACGTTATCTACATCTTTGTCCTGTGATTTAGTTCCATCTGAAATAATGTTAGCGATGGAACAACAAATTACAAGCACGTTAGAAAATTGGGAAGAAACATTGTTCCATCCGTTGTTATCATATTTGAATGGTAATTTAACAATCTTAGACGCAAAAACTAGGAATAAATTGGCTGCATATATCTTGTATTACGATATTCCGTTCAAACAAAATTTCCGAAAAGCAGATCTTTTTGAAAATATTTTGGAACGTCGAGATAAAGTTTCTATTAGAACTATGGACAAAATAATAAAAATCAGAAACTGTAATAGTCATAGTATGTAATTTTATACTTTTAATGTTTGGAATAAAAACAGTAATAATAAAAAAATGAACTTATTATTCTTGAGTAATACTTTTATTGCTAAATATGCGCAGAAAAAGTTGTAAATCTTAATAAACAGTTAAAAAACATTAGAAAAATACAAAAATCACAATTGGGAATGACAGTACAATTATTAGACATTAAACGGGAATGGTAAATAATTAGACTTCAGAAAGAGAAGTTTGGCGGTTCATTCACATTTGTAGTGGTGAACTGAATTTGTCCGTTCACTACGCTAGGTGTCATAACTTCTTCATTTCCCTGGAATAGTTAACAATTAATATCCTTTCTATAACGTAACATTTTTAAATTTACCTCTGAGAAATATGTTTCAATCAAATGCAATGCTCTTTCATAGATCTTTTCATTATCATGTGACTGTAAAGCTTCAATACCATCTAACCCACCACATTCTTCAATCATGATAGCAACTTTCTCAGCTTGATCTACTTTAGCAGCAGCCTGCAAGCACAAAATTAGATGATACAACTATAAAATTCCGCTGACTTACAGCTAAAATGTTATTCAATCCTTCTAAAACAACAATAATAGTCTTGCTGTCTTTTGAATTCAAGAGATTGCACAAAGGTTTCAATGCACCCATGTCTACCAATTGCGCTAACTGAGTGGAAGTTCCACCACTAGTGAAATTAGTAACAGCCCAAGCAGCTTCCTTCTGAGATTTGAAATCTCCCTAAAACGTACTTTTAGATTCTGTCTAATACAGTTAGAAAAATCGTACAGTTTGCAACACATTGAGCAGAACCGGCATAATACCTGCATCTAGAACTTTTTGAATTTGTTCACTATTTCCGGCAGTGATATTTGAAACTGTCCATGCAGCTTCTTTTACGATATTCAGTCTATTATGTTGCAATAAGCGTGGCATGCAGTTTAGGGCTCCAGCATTGATAACCATATCAGTTTGATGGTCATTTCCAGTAACAATATTACCAACAGCTCTCAAAGCTGGTGTTAGAACAGTAGTTTCGTCACTATACAAAAGCATAACTAAACGATCTATCAAGCCAGTGTCCAAAACAGCCTGAATTTTCTCGTTGTTACCATCAGTCAAGTAACTCAATGCCCAGCAAGTATCAGCTAACACATCTTTATCATCATGCTCCAACAGTTTCGCCAAATATGGTAAAGCTGGTTTAACTAGCTCAAACTCAGGATATGGATTTTTATTGCGGCACAGATTTGATATCACCCAAACAGTATTTCTGAGTAATGACAAACTGCTTGTATTTGTTTTTATCAAATTAAGAATATCCGGGAGAACGCCTAGACTTAGTACCAAATCGCGACTAGCGGGCCCATCACCTGCGATGTTACCAATTGCCCAAATGGCTTGTTCCACAACATCAATGCGAGACGACGAAAGCAACTGTTGAAGCTTTGGTAAAGCGCCTTCTTGAACTACAGCAGCTGTTTGATCAGAAGTTCCTGAAGCTATGTTAGTCAAAGCCCAGCAAGCTTCAAACTGCAGAGAAGGACTGTAAAAAATAACAAACATTAACACGATCTTTAAATTTCAAGACGTACTTATGTGTTTTTCCTAGGAATTCAATGCAGCGTGGGACTACTCCTAAGCGAATCATATGGTCTATGGGTGGATTTCTTTCGCGACTTAGAATTTTACGGCAAGCTTGAGTTGCTTTAAACTGAAGAGTTTCATCAGGATTCATCATTCCTAAAAATTTGTTATTAAAATTATTTGGGAATTATAAATCAATCGTGACTTACCCCACATAATTTCCTCGGCAGTCATCGTGGTAGGCGATACAGTATTGCTTTCTTGTAAGGGGGTAGTGTTTTCATCTTGAAGAAGAGAAATATTTCTTCTTTTCAACAACTGATCTTCCTTTTTAGCTTTTCTCAATTCAATTGCCTGCCCTACACGTCTACGACGCATTTCCTGTGATGATAAAAATTTTATCATTTTATTTCAAATTAAAAAGAAAAAAATTACCTCGGAATCCTTGCCTTTGTTTTTGAAAGAGCGAATTCTATTTTCATCACCCATTTCCTAAAATTAAAGTATACTTTTAGGATTATTAGCACAAAACAATTGATAATAAATTTTTAACAGACGTTTTTTGGAGTGTTTTTAGGTTAATTTCAAGGTGAACAAAAAATTGCATAAATTTAAACAAAATAATAAAACTGTGAACGGTAAAAATATAGTTACTTACTTGCTTGATGTTTTCGATAAAAAATGTGAATTATATTTCAAAAGTCTGTTGAAAATTTAAATTTCCGTTATTCTTTACTCTCCTCAAATTCTTCGCACAATGACTCAAAAACCACCAATCAGAAAACTCACTGGATGCCCCGCCGCCAATAAAATCCACTGCATCGTTCTAGATCCTTGAATTAAATAGGTTTATTAGAAAAAAATACCGATTCACTAAACTGTTGGAACAAATATTTATACATTACCCAAACAAGATTTAAAATATTAATTTTTTAATTATATTTTTATGAAATTTTCAAATTGTATGCTCTCATTCAAACTCTTCCAATAGATGGCACTCACTTTAATAATGTTGATGGTTAAATTAGAATTCTGTACACATATGATGGTTTGTTGCCAAGTAACTAAGAATAAAATTTAAAACAAGGTGAGCCCCCATATCGATTTAATTCTTTTTCTATCTTATCAAAATGTTCAGTACTAAACACAATGAATGTGTGGGTTTTGAGTCTCGTTGGAGAGTTACAAAGTATCTAGAAATTCTTTTCTTCAAGTATTTAAATGAGTTGATTTTAGAGTATCCCTGGTTGAATCGTCTCAAACCTCCGATTATTCAACAAAAGACATGGAAACATCAACCTCAGATACAAGAGACATGGAGGTAAATTTCCAATATTCATAACATTTTTTTATTGACTTAAAACAAAATAGGTTCAGACTGAAATCCAACATCCTAGATTAAATCCAGAAGTTGATAACGAAAAACTGGCAGCATGGTTAAAAAGAATTTATCCAAAAGTTAAAAAAGAATTAGAAGACAATGCCAATTCAAGAGCTTTCAAAGGATATAAATTAGCAACTGATAGTTCAGATGCTAATTGTAAATTAGTGCAAACAGTTAATCTCACACCTCATCTTAAAGAAGCGACTGTTGTAATTAAAATTTTATAAAAGAAAAACAATATGATATGAATGAAAAATTTTAGGGTTCAAATGTTTCAGCTTTATCTTGGAATTCCACAAACAATACATTAGCTGTCTCATGTACTTACAAGCATAACTCGTGGTGTTACCATGAAGGAATAGTTTTAATTTATACATTAAATGCCGATGATAATTTACCTGAATCGCCAAAGTTGAAGTTAACAGCTGAAGCTTGTGTAACTAACGTCGAATTTCACCCAATATTACCAGCTATTATAGCATCTGGATTGTTTTCCGGTGAAATACAATTAAAAATTGTATTGACAAACTTAACTAATTGATTATTTAGGCTTAATTGTCGTTTGGAATATACAAAAAGAAGAGGAAGAATTAATAGCAAAAGTAAACGGTCATGGAGATGGAATTACACAGTTATCATGGGTCCCAGACATAAATTCTAAGAATATATTTTTAGGTTCATCAAGTCTCGATAGCATTCTGTCTATATGGAAATTTAGTGCTGCTGAATCTACTCTGACTTTAAAGGAAAGGTTTGTAAATATCTAATACAGGAAGTAACAAATTTATTTTTACTTCGGATTCGTTGACATGATTTTTTTCTAATTATTACTTTATTATAATATAAAAACTCAAAAAAGTATTGGTTTTCAATCTTGCAAATATGAAAAAAAATGCGTTTTTAAATATGCCGTTGACGTATGCAACTGTAAATACATACAGTTACTTATTGTTTGTATCTCACTAACTGTTGGTGTTCGGTGCTACAAATATATATCGCTATCAGAGGGAAAATATAGCGGTTCTTTCAAGTCTAACCACGGGGTAACATACAGAGTTTTCGTAACTCTATTATCCCTGGGGAAGGTCCCCGGATCTGTGGTAGAAAGTACCACTGAGTTTCTCAGTTAGACACAAGTTACGCTGTTCAGGGTAGGCATCCGTAAACGGTAAACTTGTGTTGTTGGTCATAGCACAGAAATGTTAGAATCACGTTAGTGATAACAAAACGGGGCCCACTCTGAAAGAACTTTTTTTTTCATTTTGTCTTTGCAGACATCAAATCCGATCTCCATTATTCCCAAAAGCTTCGGATTTGTCTCCACAAGAAACTATCAGACAAGTAATTAGAGGCATAACGTGTTTCGATTTTTCTAAACATACACCTGAAATGTTTTTGGTTGGAGCTGAAGGCGGTTTAGTAGTTCAGTGTTCATTAATTGGAACTAACGTGTTGCCAGGTAGAATTTTATTTTCTGTTAATTAATTTTATAATGTTAATTGAAGGGAGTTCTGGCGAGTCACCACTTCTTGATTCTGCGTATAAATATTATCAGTCACATAAGGGAGAAGTGACATCAGTTGCTTTTTCTCCGAATCGAAAAGATATGTTTATGACCAATGGTACAGATTTAGAAATCAGAATATACATGATTGATCAGGTGATAAAATTCTTAGTTTTCATAAAAATAATAAATTAATAACAACTTTTAGGAGGAACCAGCTCAAGTTATATTCCTGAAACAACAATTAAATTATGTTTCTTGGGTTCCATATGAAGAAAGACTTATTTGCGGCTGTGGAAAAAGTGGTATTATTGAAATTTTCCAGTTGATTAATGGAAAAGCAATAAAAAACGCGAATAATGATAAAATAAAAACTGAGGTTTCGACTCGAATTAAAATCAACAAAATGAAGTAAATGTTTTAGTTACGTAGTTTTTATAATTCATGTTTTTTTTTCAGAAGCAATATTGTCGCTGTAGGAACTGAAAATGGAAACATTCAGATGTGGAGAGTGCCTTGGACTCTGTTTGGAAATAAGTTACATTAAAAGTTGTTTTTTAAACTTTTTACTTTGATTTTATTTATATACAAAAAAAATCTAATCTGTAAAAAATGATTACATAGTAAATAAATTTTAAAAAAATCTCAAAATCAATCATTCAGTTCAAATAATTGACATTTGAAGCGAATTTTTTGACATTCATTTCTAAATGAATTTTAGCAATTTTCGACATATATTTCAAAAAACAAATATTTTTTTCTTTATCGCACGAAGGAAACATGCATGGTATCCTGATGCAGAATGGATGGCACAATTTGATGGTCCAGTTATGTTCCCAGATGATATAACTTCCAAATTAAAAATGCCACCTTACAATTCAAAAATACCTCCTGTTGAGAAAAAAGTGGCAAACATGGTTATCAATTTTGGTCCTGTTCATCCAGCTGCTCATGGCTGCTTAAGAATGATAACAGAACTAGACGGTGAAGTAAAATTACATTTTGAACAAATGAAATGAGCATAACTGTTACTAGATTTGCAGAAATATAAATCCCCATATAGGTCTCCTTCACAGAGGCACGGAAAAGTTAATTGAATACAAAACATACAATCAAGCCCTTCCATACTTTGATCGATTAGATTACCTTTCTCCTTTATGCAACGAACATGCTTTTTGTTTGGCAGCAGAAAAACTTTTGAATATTGAAATTCCAAAGAGAGCTAAATTCATACGTGTTCTTTTTGATGAATTAACCCGATTAATGAACCATATGGCGGTCACTTCTTTTCTAGTTTTAGATGTTGGTGGGATTACTCCCTTGTTCTGGTTGTTTGAAGAACGTGAAAAATTATACGAAATTGTTGAAAGATCGTGCGGTGCCAGAATGCATGCTAATTATATCCGAATTGGAGGAGTTAATCAGGTTTTTTGATTAATCATTAAGAAATCAAATGTCTCACTTTTCGATTAGGATCTTCCTATTGGTCTCCTTGACGACATCAATGAACTTGTTTCAAAACTTCATGCAAGAATAGACGAAGTGGAAGATTTAGTGTCTTCTAATAGAATTTTTATTGAGCGGACAAAAGGCATTGGTCCAATTGGAGCAGAAGAAGCAATTAATTTAGGATTTAGGTAATACTAGAATAAATAAATGAAAAATAATCAACTTTGAGTATTAGTGGAGTTATGTTAAGATCATGTGGTGTCAAATGGGATTTGCGCAAAACACAGCCTTACGAAATTTACGATGAATTAGAATTCGATGTTTGTGTTGGAAAAAATGGAGATATTTATGATAGGTATCTAATCCAAATTTGCAAAATTTAGATATAAATAATTTTCTTAACAGATATTTAGTGCGAATAGCGGAAATGCGGCAATCAATTCGAATTTTAGAACAAGTTCTAAATAAAATGCCATCAGGGGAAATTAAAGTGGATGACCACAAAATTTCTCCGCCTACACGAAGAGAAATGAAGGTTAATTACCTTTTGAAATTTAATATATTTTAGAAAAATGTTTTCCAGACGTCAATGGAAGCAATCATTCATCATTTTAAAATTTTTAGTCAAGGATTTCAGGTACCTCCAGGGTCTACTTACACTGCGATAGAACATCCAAAAGGTACCGTTAATTATTATTTCTTGTAAAGTGCCAATATTATTTTGAAGGTGAATTTGGTGTTTATTTGGTTGCTGATGGTAGTTCTAAACCATATCGTTGTAAAATTAGAGCCCCAAGTTTCAATCATTTGTCAGCAATGGATGTTTTGGGGAAAAATCATTTATTAGCAGATGTTGTTGGAATTTTGGGTACACATCTTCTTAGTTTTTATTTTCCAATAATTTTTTGTTTTCAGCTTCTCTAGATGTTGTTTTTGGTGATGTTGATAGATAAATAATAAACTTATTTAAAATTAGTAATAGATAACATTTTATTCAAGAATAATAATATAATAATTGAACTAACACGTTGAACTAATTCAGTACATTCTTATGACTAGAAATACTATTATACAAAAGTTCTGATCCACTTTCAAAAACTGTCAAACCATATCAAAGATTTTCACAAAAAAAAAAATAGGAATAACAGTTCTAAAATAATGGAGTCACTTAAGAATGTCTGATTAATATAAAAACTGGCCAGTGAAGTATTTTTTGAAGTTATTTCACAGGAATGTTTATCACTTCTGGTTAAGGTAAATCTTTAATTGTCTCTTTTGAAATATTCGGCAAAAAACGAAAGAAAATGTTTCAGAGTTATTGATATGAGAAATAATAAATTCTTGAAGAATGATAATCTCTCACTTTGCTATAAATAAGGATAATTTTGTGTTACATAAAATAAATTAATACGTTTAAACTGCGTTGGCAGCTGACTATCGTTCACCATAATAGTAAACTTGAAATCCAGCAGTTGTGACTAATTTACTGCTTTCTTTGGTCTTATTACAAAAACAGAAAACTAAAAATAATAGCCATAGTAATAAAACAACTAAACGTTATAAACACATTAACAAATGGACAGGACAAATATTAAATAGTATTCCACCAATCAACGAGATTCAGTCTTTTTTTTAAATATCCCCACATTAAATCTGGTTTTAGGCAGTTGTTTCAAATGGAAGCACTTTTAATAATAACTCAACAAACTACACAAGTAGTCGACGAATAATGAAAATATTTTCTAATGTGGTACTAAAACCAGATGACAGGAGTAGTGTCTTAAGATTTGTAGGTACGAATCACGTCTCTAATTACGGCCCTGCACAGCGGACAGTGCCCTCCACCTTTGCCCCTCCATTGTTGCAACGCACACTCGTAACACATGCACATATGTCCGCACATGTATAGGACGGCATCAATTGAGTTTTCATAGCATATCGTGCACTCTGTGCCCGTGCCTACTGTGGCGCCATTCTGTTCCGCCCATCCGAGAGGAGTAGAGTAGGCGCTAGAATCCGAAATGGGCTGTAACAAACCAAAACCGTTAAAATACTGTTAAAACTTTCAACCCTATTTTACTTACTTCGACATAAGTACTGCTGCAGGTGGATATCATGGTACCGGTTGGTGGTAAGTTGGGTGTGACAGGAACCGGCGCTACCACTGTGTTGGTTACAGATGGCATAGGAATCGACTGTCCTACATAACTAACACTAGGATGACTAGGATGTGGTCCATGTCCGTTTTGACTATGAATGGGATTTTGATGGTGAACACTTTGTGTTTGTTGGTTGATAAAGTTGGCATGAGCTGGTGGCAAAATCACTGATAAAACAGCACCACCATTAGTCGCTGGTTGCACTTGGATATCAGCCGGAGCCACACAACACAACCGTGAATTAGATTGTAAAACTGAATTCCGCCGGATTTCTGATTGACTGTTGATACTATTCATGGATTCAGTCGCTGATGGTGAGATAATTCTGCGTACTGGTGAGATCGGAGCTGGTGAACTCATAACTCGTATTCTTTGGGTTGAGCCATAAATGTCAAAAAATGCCCATAATCGCAATGTTTGATCAACATGAATTATTACAAGAGGATTATCTCCATTTCTACTAATCTGCACTTCGCCATTTGGCGAAATACAAAAACTGATTTCATCGCCTTTGTTCAAATTACGAGCAAAATCTCTACTCAAAACCCAATATTCAGGCCTATCCAAAAGGAAATTTGAATCGTCTGGAAGATCACTCGTTTGTAAAGACGCAGGATCACAGGAAGTTAGACCTAATCCTAAACAACCCTGGAACATGGGTTCAGTAGCCAAAATTTGGACCACTACTCTCTCGCCTAATTGTAAAGGCCTTGCAGAAAAAACATAACCTTGACAAAATTCCGTATCAGTTCGATAAGCATTATTCCTCGAACTACCAAACCGCACATTTCGACCTCTGGTTCTATGCAACATCATCGGAACAAAATTCAAATGTTGTGGTTGATATCTTAAAAGCGGCAAAGTCATTTCGTCATTTTCTCTTTGTTGGATATGTATTTGATCCATGCGATAGATTATTCTGTCAACATCTTCAGGAGGATTATCGCAACTATTCGACGCGATATTTCTTCGAGAATTATTCAATTGATGACGGATATCCACAAATTCAATTGCTGTGGAATTGCCATAAACGTCTATCAAAGCCCATAAAGGTCCGCGAGTTTCGACACCACTGAAGAAAATACCTTTTTCTTCACCGTTGATTCCAAAATGAACGTCACCAGTCGATGTGACGTAGTAAAATAAAACGGTATTTTGGCTACAGAAACGTTCAGGAAGGGCTTTGGCCCAATAGCCCGGTTTATTGGTCAAGTCGGGGCAAGCATACTTCGGCAAACCGTAACGAAGACTACTGGGGTCATTAAAAGTGAAGCCGAAACGAATGACGCCACTCCAATTGTTGGAAATTTCCAAAAATTTGATGCAAATCTGAAATTAAAGAAAAATTTATGTTAAATAGATATCAGACGCAATAATAATTTAAAAATTCGAAGAATTGTATTAATTGGGACTGTAATTATTTCCGCAACAGGTGATGTGTTAATTACACGTGAAACAAATCATAAATTCATTCTTGTTATACAATTATTTTGTACTCACTTTTTCATTGACTTTAACTGGTCTTGAACTGAAAGCAATACCCTTACAAAAGCTCTCGACACGTCGGGCAATAGTTCCATCCCTCGAAATCCGTATATTTTCCCCATGGACATTATGAAACAGTAAGGGAGGTAAATTGTTAGTTCCTCCACCATTAGATCCAGACCTCGAAGCTGCAACAAAAGAAAATTCTTATTTAGTATAGCAGACACCATGTGTATAACATCTGGGAAGAGCTAAACATAAAATTCGCCAGAAATAGAGAATTGTTAAGTACCGACCACAAGTTACGTCCAGGTGTGGTAGGTATATCTGCAATATGGCGTCTTTAGGGGAAGCACATCTGTCCTTTAAGGGAGGGGAACGCCCTGAGTTTCCGGTTTATCAACTTCCGAAGACAACAAATTTTAAAAATAACTTTGCTCTTTTTTTAATAAAAGAAGCATTATGCAAATTCGAATGTGCCTTGCAATGTGGGCGATTTTCAACACGTATCCGGGAAAATTTTCACTTTGTATCCGGTTACTAAGCGGAAACGTTTATATAAGACACGTGCTCGAGTGCATAGAGCTTAGATCCGGAAGGTCGGAGGGTAGTATTGAATTTCTTTTGTAGTTTAGAACTTTCAGTTACATATTTTCAGTGGAGTGGTTTGTAATAAGTTGAATCCACACCCTACGACATCCAGACAACTTAATTCATCAATTCCCTTGATAATCTTTATATAAAAAGAGGATTGGACACATGATGCAATGAATATGAGGGTGTATGTTTATGCTCTTGTGTGAGTAATACTATTGAGGGAGTTATAGTCAAGTGTTCGAATTTCCATGCTGGAACTATTCAAAAACAGTCCCCTAAAGTCTGAAACATAATGGAATACCCTCTTCAAATGCCTCTTCAACGCAGAGTAAAAATTTTTGTTAAGTTATTTCAATGTTGTCTTAACGACGTTTTAATTATTATGTAGGAGCTAAGCAAATGAGGTATCTATTTGTAGGAATTTTTTCTTGAAATTAGAGTATCTTGTACTTGGAAAAAAGTAGAAATTAGACGTGAACATACTGCGTTAGTATGGCAGGACATGAACGAGGAGTTTCCGCGTTAACTGGACAGGTTGATAAATCTTAAAATTTCTTTGTGTGAAGAGCTGTTCCCACGCTATACCTGGACCAATCTGAAGAGAGATAAAATTGATGGTCTCTCTTCAGTTCTCTGAACCAGTCTATATGCGTGTGAAGACGGAAATTATACTTAAACATACACAGATAACGTTATTAGGCGCCGCCAACATTTTTATGGGATTTAGTTGAGTCGAATCGATCAGAATGGAAAACTACTCAATTTATTTAAAATTCAACTAAGGTACAAAATCCAAATTGTTTGAAGAATTGTGACTGCAAGACTTTAAAAAGTTCCGGCATCCTTATCTTATCAGACCCTTCTTAAATATTAATGTTTAAATCCAACTTTAAATCAAAGACGTGTTGTCTTATAAATAATTTATACATCTTTAAAGTGTAAACAATACCGGAGCATCAAATTATAAACTTGTTTTTTGATTTATTAAGCTATCGATGAACTTGGTTTTCTCACGATTAAATTTTAATTAAGTAAAATGATAATTCTAGTTCAATCTAAATATCCAATTTCCGTCGCAGTTTCTGCTTTTTAATTTCCGTTTTGTGGATGGAAATTTTTTTCTGACTGAACAGATTATCGTCAATATCCACATCCAAATTAAAATCAACGATGTAAATTACACACTTGGAAATTTCTGCTCGATGAATTCATGAAAAACCATACGTCACAGTAGCTAACCAAAAAGAATGAATGGAAGTCTTGAATGAACGACATCGTGAAGGACGGAGTAAAATTTCCGTCGATTCAATACCATGACGGTTAAAAAATATTACCTGAGGGCATCGGAAGTTCATCCGGTGGCACCCCAGTCAGGACGGAAGCCCTATTCCAATATGTGGATTAAAAAAGAAAAAGTATTGTTAATAAAGTGAGAAATAATTCAGAGAAATTACAAAGGAGTATCAATCATTTGCCAAAATAAAAACAATAAGTTAAGGACAGTTTCGAGAAAACCTTACGGTATTTTATTTCCGAAACGGGACCAGCGGTCGTCGCCATTGTTAAATCGTGAGAAAGATCGTTGCAATTTTTTCCTCATCTGCAACAATGTCGAGCATTTGGTGCACAAAGACAGACTCAGGAATGCGCGACCGCCACCTAAAAAAGGAGCCAATTCAAATTTTTATCATTAGAATTATATTCATTAATGTAACAATTTAGAATTGAGCTGAAATTAAATTTGGTGTCCTCATAGGTCAAATTTATTAAAGGTTTACGTATTTATATTTATAGGATAGCCTTTAATGCGAACCGACTCAATCTAGTGGTTTGTTTATTATTTTTATGTGCTTCTGGTAGATTCCATACTGTTTATTGAATGGAAAAGAGAGGCGAGCTAATCTCTGGCTTTTGTTAAATAGATATCCAAATGAGCGTTTACGGTGTATGCGAGTTAGGGATGGGCAGCCAATCGTGGTAATAACAAGGCGCAGTGATTTGAGAGTGCGTGCTAGACTCAGCGACTTCAACGGCCCGAAGAACCGGAGGATATGAGGCCGGAAATTCAGCCAGATAGAAACAACTAGCACACCTCATCAACTTATGTACACAATTAGTACCATTGGAGCTACTGCGGCATAACTCAACACGCCGACACGCAAATTGCACGTTCTCATGATTCTCACAGTCGATATTATCGAAGTTGAAGAATTTGGGATTTTTCCGTAGTTTACATAGAAGCTTTGTTCGAGTTCGTTGTCGTTATTATTGAAAATAGAGTATATTTCTTGAAGCCTGAGGGAATGCCAGCTGTTGAATGGTTCAAATCCCGTGAGATGATCACACATGGCCCCCACGGAGCTTGTCTAGGCACTCCCCATCCCACTGTACCCTAAGGAAAGCTAGCGTTTATTCGCTTACTATTTATTGCCTAGACCACATACTGTGTTCATCTCCTAGATGATAGTTAAGGCATTAAAAATGCATCGTATGGTTAAATAAAATTACTCCACTTGTTACTATGATAGAAAGTCGTTGTCCCCACAACGTATACAATTTTAAAAACGATGATTCAAAGTTTTGTGGTTTAGTGAGTGCTACGTTTCTATTTTATTAGACTGTAAAATAGTTGCAATGTTGAGGTTGTCGACCTCAACTTATTGTACAAATGTTCCTCAAATTGAGGAAACCACAATGAAGATTGTTTCAAACAAATCCATAAATTACACAAACTGTAATTTATTGACTTGAATCAAAACCAAATCTTCTCCAGTAATTAATACGATTGAGTTACGTAAAGGCCATAGCTATTTACTTTTACTCGCAAGTAGCTTGGAAATAAGTTTAGTTTCTTTGATGTAAATTTACCGAGGAGGATCAATATTAAGTGCTAAGAAAATTTATATATAAACTAGAAATAGATCAATACTTGTATACCTGCCAAATTGTTACCTAAAATACTGAAACATAAGGGAAAGAAATCATAATAATTTGTTAATGAGCACGTGTCGGAAAATATGACACACGTGTATTTGTTAGTTTAACACGTGTTTTAACAGCAATTCAAAGAAAAAATCACTTCCTGTCAGAATTAGTAGAATTAATGGTGCGTCAAGGATATTTGAAGCAGTTCCGATCGAACAAAATTGCAACGATTGACACTAATATAAACTCCGCAAAAATTCCAAAATATTTGTGTTTGTTGCGGACTGACTCATAGTCAGTGCTAAAAATATTAGCATTTGAGAATACTCAAGTTTGTTTTAATTTATAAAAATGTAATCCTTGCATCTTTATTTTTATATACAATAGTACCTAAACAAAAAAGTGATTCTCATAAGAGTCGAGTAATATCAAGACTACCATCTTTGAAAATTAATTTTTGGCTTCACAGTCTAGAGTTGTGCTTCGCATTTGCATAACGAACATGTTACTTTATAAATAAGCAAAGAAACGAGGGTGGCTATAGTTTAAATTGGGTGCATTAATCACCTTGAATAAGAAAGAAAAGGATGTGTTAATTGGATGCAAATCTGAATAGTACCACAACTTTCATCTTCGTGAGGAGATGCACTATACATTTTTTTGATGAAGTATGTCAATAGTTCAAAGGTAAATTTTCGAATTAGAAATTGTTATTAAATACTGTGTGAATATAAGAGTTTTTCTAAACGTCAATGATAACAATCTTTATTCTTTTCTTAGCATCTTCACTAAATATAAAATCAATATTATTTCAGGTAATGGAGAGATGATTTTTCCTCTCTGTTTAGGTGAAGATGAGCCATGAATCAGACAGAGCGAACACGGAAAACAAGCAGTGAAGATACCTCAATAACCGTCGATATAGAAAGTCTTGAGAGCTACTGTACCGTGGGAACCGAAGAGTCGTGTTCTTGTAGTTAGCATTTAGGTAACGTCGACGAAACGCAAGCGATATTAACTCTTATAAACTATACAAATAAAGAGTTATCAATTATTGAACGCGATCACCTGTGTGCGAGTTTGTGTAACACGCATTCTACTCAGATTCATTAATTTTATTACAACTTGTGATGGTTAGAATTGAATCTTAAATACCTTCACTCTTTCTCAGCGATTCTCATTAAATACTTTTGTCATCTATCAAAGGACGTTTATTTTAATGTTTTCTTGACGCAGCTGTCATTAGATCGTTCTGGGACATTGCCCAACAATCATATTCGAATTAGTTTCATTCATCAACTTCATGAAATTAACACCGTGTTTGCGAAACAGTTAAAAGAGGAAATTATATACTGGAAAACTTCTTCATCAACATTATCGAAGAATATTATTACTATTATTAAACTCTATTTGGCGAATCTTTCGTTTGGGAAACCTTCAAACCGACAAGTTCAAAGTTCTCAAGTCACTCCTACGTTTTTTTTTCGGCGGAGATGAAAGATTAGATTTTTCCATCATAGCAATTTTTAATTTAATTATATATTATGGCTCAACAGTATATCCCTTGAACAGGAGATTTTTACAAAAAAATGTCGTGAACTTTGAATGTCATGTGAAAGAATGTTCTTTTTAGGTGTGTGTGAGAGTGAATGTCAACATTGGACGAACACTAAGCTTTTTAAAGTTATTTATGGAAAGCCAAATCCACTTTTAGTGATGACTCCTAATCAAATGAGTTTTTTATTTTATTTTTTGAATAAAAATTTATCGGCAGGTTTTGTTCATCAAATAATTGACTTGGAATGTTTGAAAGAATGATTTATCAATCGACGAGTGCAGTGCTGGATTCTTTCAAGCGAAATCATACAATGATGCAAACAATCAATCTTTAACAAAGGAAAAGGAGTTTTATAAATGCAATTAACATAAACAGTTCTATTGAACAGAATCGTTAACTATTGATGAATTTTCCTGATACTGAAATTGAATAGTTGGAATCTCGTAACGCACAGAAATTCCATAGTTCACAATACAGTTGGTTATTATCCATCGTAAAGATAAGGGGGCGGCGTAACCGACTTCCGTTTCCCGTGAGTATTATAACGTTTCGCGTTGAAAGCAGTTAAAATGAAGATTAAGCAAATTTTCTTAATAAAATTATAAATCTACAAACCTAATCCCATACGCCTTTTGATTTTCTTGAGGACCTTCATTTTTCCTTTCAAAGGTGAAAAGATATCGTCCCCTTTGACCTTATCGGCTTTGCAATTGCAAGTTTTATTTTCAGATATCCCCATCAAGATATTTACACGATCACGAAAAGTTTCTTCTATTCACTAACACTATTTCCATTCGAGTTTCATTACACACGTTAACACAAAAACAAAGTTGAATAAAGAAAAAAAATTGAAAACACGCGATATAAATAACGTTTTAGCAATATTCCTTCCGACGTCTTCAGAAGGACTGAAATAATTTTCGGAGTTTACAGCTTGAAATGTGTACGAATTTGAGAGAGTGGGGGGCTGAAACAGCTGCGGCCACGAGCCGACAACCAATCAGAACTTTGCCACACGCCTGATGCCTTTGCAGCCGGCGCGGACAGATGTGACACCCTATCTTGCCTTACCTGTGTTTACCTATCCTTCGTTTTACCTGTTGTATGTGAAAATTACCTTGGGTCTGAAACTGGATGCTATCCACAAACTCCCAAAATTGACATGTTAATGAATTTTAGAAAAAAACTGATAGAAATTCTACTCTGTGATTATTTAAAGCAAGTTAGTTGACTTGAATTTGATACTCTTCACATAGCTATTTATAGAACTAGCAAAGTGTCAACTATTTTAATTCTATAAGTACTTACCAAAAAATATATACTATCAAGATTCATGCTATCTAAATTACGATAAAATATAGGGTTTGTGATCAAATTTTCACACTCTATAAACTATTTTTTTACCTATACTTGTGTTTTTTTATGAGTAGAAAAGCAACAAAGATAAAAAACTTAAATTTGATAGACCATGTATTCAAAATAATATCCGTTCCCTCAACTATCAATTATTGTATCAAAATTGATACAACTGCTCTACTATACAATTTTTGATTGATTTCAAATATGTAGAAGAAGATGCTTTTTTCGGCAATTACAATTTATTCAATATTCTCTGCTAATTTTACTCACATCAGACTCGCGGCTTTGAATTATACGAGTTACTGTTACAACTAATGTTAAACTGATCAATCACATTTGAAAGTTTCTGGAGGGTTTTCAACATTTTTAAATTATAATTTTCACAATGTTGGGTACTAATAGGAATAGACGATTATCAAAAATTAGAAAAACTGAGAAAAAACCCAATGAGTGAACCAATTTTGTAAAAATAAATCCAACAATTAATCTACTTTGAGAGCGCCTATATTTTGAAAGTGTAAATATTGAACGGCGAGAGTTTGAACGTGATTATTTTACCAACTCTAGGAAAAGTAGATGACTGATAAGATGCTGCCAATAAATTTTGCTTCTTTTCTATTTTATTCCAGTGAATCTTCGGGGCGATTGTCTTAAGTAAAAATCAATTTGACAAATTTTGATAGAACTTGTACGAGAATTTCTCTGACTTAGCTCTCCCCCTCATTTTGTTGGATAAAAAAAATATGAGTTCAGGCAATTTATAATTGTAGGAATTCAATAAATACAGACTTACTACCAAACATATTTTTAATGGATAAGAATATAGATACTTTTTTCAACTTTTATTATAATAAAATGTTTTGGACATTCGGTTATAAGAATTTTACCGGAACCAGTGCAAATGGCTATTATTGTTGATAAAAAAATATCGAATGATTAAATAAGTGAACTTTTGAAAATAGAATATATTTTCCACAAGAATTATTCAGTCATTCTAGTTAATCACCATATCCTGATATTTATTTCGCGTTGATACTATTTATACAAATTCAATTAACAATAAAAGTTAATTGAAAATTTAACAAAAATGCATAATTGCATGTCCGATTTGAATTTATGAATTTTTATAAACACTTAATATAGTCTCTATTCATAAATGATTAATTTAACATTCATATTAAACTAATATCAACTTTTTTTCAATCACTAGCGCCAATTCTACTGTTTTCTTACATTTCCTGACATTAATCCAATTATATAAACGCATAATTCGATAAAATTGGTGATAATTAACTTCAATAGGTCACTGCATTAGGGGAAAAATCAATGTAGCAGTAAATAGAAGCGTTGATTGGATTACAAGTTATTTCCTGTGTCAACTCCGTAATACTCTTCCAGAATTTTATCAACAGAAAATACAAATCAACTTAGAAACTGAAAAAAAAAGGGGTAAAAATAAGTTAATTCATATTTTTGAATTTAGGCTTTTCTAATATAAGGTTAAAAATAAGTTGATATGTATTAAATGTTTGGCCTTGATGTCATCGTAAATTACATTATAAAATTTATGTTCAATTTGCTGGAATCCATATCGTAACATGAAAAATTTCCCCCAAAATTCGATTAAACTATCAGATTCATTTTTATAGAAAGTCGGAAGTGAATAAATTGAAAATACCATTCACAAGAAGCCACTAGACGAAGAATACGTCAAAGTCATTGCACTTTTCATCAAGAAAGCGTAACCGATGATTTTGCATGGATTAATTGCTCTGTAGTTTAGAAGCTGAATTTTATCACCACCTGCTAGAAAAAAACAATTCATCCTCCCACGTGATTTTTAGGCTGGTTATTCAAATAGAGCGCGGCTTCTATTCAACTATTGAAAAAGTAAAACGGAAGTCGGTATATGAATCAAATGGGTTAGTCCAAAGGGTAATTACTTTTTCAATTTTACTTAGTTTAACAACGGTAAGAATTAATTCATATACTTTTTTGGTGTTGATAACCCCATCTTTAATTATCCTTCGCTTACAGCAATAAGAAGTAATTTAATGGCCGGAAACACTTTATCAACGCAATGAGATAGGGTGACTTGACGTGTAGGTGGAGATTTTGTTTTTTTTTAACAAATTGGACACAAAGTTTGCAAGTTGTAATGAGGGTAAATGTCACTTTAAACGCATAAATATACTATTGCATTGAATACGAGATAATTCATCAAACAGAAGGTAATTATAGATTCACTGAAACTTTAACAAGCGGATGTTCTTTTATGGAGCTATAGAATAAGGACTGGGTAAATTAATTAAGCAATTCTAGTATCAATACCATTTATGTGAAGCATTTGCAAAGGTAATATATAGAGTTACAGACGTAAAAATTTATTGCGACAAATGTAAAAAGGTAACCCTCAATTATTAACAACTTTCTAGTGAAGAGTATTTTTTTAAAGAAAAATCATGAACTGCGTATGCAACTTTCAGATCAAATACTTTGTATGGAGTTTGCGATAATCTTCTTAAACGTCTGTTAACATATTCTAAACTTGTCATCAAGATGCTTCACAACATAAAAGTCTAATCGTAACTCGTTTGAACACCAATACTAAGCTTGAGAATTCCATTCTTATAACCAATTACGTCAAAACCAGATAAAATATACAGATTGTAGAAGACAAGTTGATAAAAAATATTATTTTCTATTCTGATTTTTGTAATTTCCCAGAAGAAGAATTATTCTAGTCCTTCTTTCCTCTTCGTACATAAAAGAAGAGCAAAAGGACCTCAGGTCAGGAGTGACGATAAATTCCCACCCTCGCCTACAACGACTCTTGCAAAACAAGTTACGCCAGCTGAAATAAATTGATTATATTGCTTTGAGAATGTGCAGAATGTGAACTTATGGCTTTCAGGTGATTCCTTGGCAATTGTCTGAGTCGGGCCTTAAGAAATCTTCGAGACAAGGTAGAAGAGGCACACGTGCACAGCACACTTTACCAGAGAAGGTTAAATTGATGATAATGCTTGTAACCTTTGCTTGCACAATATTTCCACAAGAAATTAGTTTACAGCTTTCTGAACATCCTCACGTCACATCATCTTACATTAAATTTTGTGATAATCAAAATATAAATAAACAAGTGAAAATTTAATTTTTTATTTTTTGGCGCCAATCATGTCCTTTTAGGTAAAAGGTAAATAGGCTTGAAAGAAATCTCCATTCATATTGTGTATTCTTTGTAAAACCACAATCTATTTAGAAAATGGCGCCTGTTCGTCTTTGCTTTCCTTGAGCAGGTATATGCTTTTTACGTAATGTTAGGTAAGGTTGAACAGCTGATCGTCATAACAAAGAATCTCAATGCCCTTTACTTCAAAAACAGATGATTGTCGTCGTGGGAATGGAAAGTTCTAACTTCGAGCAAAAAAAAACAACGAAAATTTATTATAGCTTAACATTGAACACTGTTGAATTAATGGAACAATTTTTTTTAAAGAAACTAACCAGAAATCTGGAAGAGGCGATTAGTATTCTGGACGTTGTTCCGACAATTTGGAACACCGTACGCGTCTGGCATTAAAAGATTAATTACGCATCATTACCCACTATTCTTTTATAAATCGCAAATAAAAAAAGTTAGAATTCTTGACACATTTCAGATTGATTCTACTGATATTTTTGAGATTTTGAAAAAATTAACAGAGCCATTAAAGAATTCAATTTTTATTAATGTGTCTTTCCTTCAGTAGTATCCACCTGCCACCATCATGAGCAACGCAGCATCTCCAGAAGGTGCAGCAGGTGATGTACGCCATATGCAAGCACAATTATCTATCCACTGATGAAAAAATAGAAGATGTTTAAAACACAACAAAACAAAAGGAAGATCAAAATCGATATGATTTCCGTTTTTAATTATAACAAGGGAAATGTATTTCCTGAACAAGTGGATAATTAATATCCAATTGCATCAGAATGAAATAATTAAGAGTGACTTAGGTTATATGCCGTGGTCAATTCATTACATCTTTATAGAAAGCTGTTGGTCGTTGACCACTGTAATTCTTTTGCAGTCAAACATTGGTCCACCGTGTCCTTTTCTAAAAGTGTTTAGAAATTGCACCGAACCAGCTGTTGCATTTATCTGAAAGTCTCTATCAACTGTAAAATGGAAGTTGTTGCTTTTTATGCACATGTTGCCCATTTGAAGACCACCTATAAAAATTTCAGAGAAAACAAGAATAAATAATTTTACAAGGGGTGTGCCTTCAATACCTATTGCTTTATTACAACAACCTACCGGGAAATGCCAGCGTGAGAAAAAAGTAAAGTTCCAACTATTCCAGTAAAAATAAATACTTCTAAGATTGAACAATGGCAGGTGTGAGATGTTGAAAAATCGATTCATTACTACCCGATGAGGGTTCTTTTATTTGAGCACGTAATGGCATATGTCGTTTTTAACATGTACCAACCATAAGACTTATTTCATTCTTTGCGACAAGATTATAAGCAAATTTTCGCTCTTGAGAGAGCACTTAGCACCTGCTTTTTCGACAACCCGCATCTTTGGAATTAACAACCTGGTGCTGAAGATCATTGCCAATAAGCAGGTGATGTACATTAAAGAAATCCGCCAGCGCTTGGCGATTAATTAAAACACCGTTTGTTAATTTGAATAACAGAATAAATATTTTAAGATAATATTTTCTTTACTTATGTATCTTACAAATGCTTTTAATTTTAAAATAAGACATTAATTAATATACATCAGCTTCTCTTAAGTAATTCTGTTATGGCTAATATATTTTTTCACATGAGATGCTCGTAAAAACTAATCTATTTTTATTATAAATTTCGGCAATGTAAAATATAAGAACTGTTATAAAAGTGTATCATCCACCTGTTGGCTGAAGAAATGAACAGCGTCCTAACAGGTGCTTTGTATTATTATGAAGAACGTTCCTTGATGCAAGGTGAATTATTCAGCTGCTTATATTTCTTGAAGTAACTATTAAATTATAAAAAAATGTTATGAATAAGGAACAAGAATCCCAAAAAGACAAAAAGTTATTAGCAAGATTTACTTGGTTCTTTCAAATGTTCTTTATATGTCTTAATATAATATCGCAGAGCTGAAACAATTTCTAATGAAGTGGAAATAAATACTATTCACAGCTGAAAAAATATGATCAAGAAAAAAACAGATTACATTCAGCGTTCTGAAAATTGCGAGGTTATTCGATATATTTCAGAATACTTCACCAAAAATGTACCATTACCACAGTGAATATTTTCTGATAACTTTAGACATTTTTAAAATGAGTTTCCACTGTTCTTCCAAATATTGTAATAAATCACCTTAACCTGAATATCTTGACTCAAATTTAAACCAAACATTTGACCATAACAACTCCCATTATGCCAGCACTAAAAACACTAAAAATAATGCAAATACTTTGAGAAACAAACAATTTCCCACAAACCTAAATCACTCAGTTCCTGCTATTGCAAAAACCCATTATAAAATCGGGCTGTCGTAAATTAAACAAAACAAACTTCAAGAAAATGATCCAATAAAATTCAACACTTTTAATGAAACCTTCACAATATACATACATAGTTTATTTGAACCCTTTATTTGAGTGCAGATGTTCGCATAAATTTGAAAAATATGAGTAATAGCAATTGGAAAGTAGAGTGAAACCTCCCGTCCAGGTGACAAAAATTGTAATGCAGAGTGAAAACATGAAAACAATATCTATGCGAGTAAGAAGAGGGTGAAATCTAGGGGTGCAGTATAAAAGCATCCTCGCGTTCATCTGGTCTGAATTTTGAGCCATATGTAGGGAGGATATAGTGCAGGGTGAGTAGAAAAATTCAGGTAAAATCATTGAACGAATTTAGAAAGTGATAAAGAGGACATGACAGATGCTCTATATCGAGCGGAAGCTGAATGTAGAGCGATTCAAGTTCCGGTGTTGTATAAAGTTTCTGTATAGAGCATATAATGATATCTTAACTGAAATATCCCGTCTTATCAACAAGAAAAAGAAAATAAATTATTTTTTAGACTACTCAAAAGCTGAGGAATTCGTGGGGATTTATACTGGTAACAAAATAAACTATCAAATTTCTCGATAAAATTATAGAAAAATGTATATTTTGCCTCACATTTTATTAAAAATATTTCCACATTTGAAAGTCAAAATTATATTATAAACATTAAATGCAAGTAGTTCACCAATTTTTTTTTCTAGTAGAAAACAACAAATTTCCTTTATTTTCATTATTTCCTTAACATTTTTCAATACCCACAAATTATTTTTGGCATAACTATACACTGAGTTTTTTTCGAAAGCTTGATAACCACAAATCAACAGATGGTCATACTGAGAAAAAAGATTAAAAACAAACAATAAATGTGTAAATCTATTTGATTGGAGACAAAATTGAATGAAATATCCACCGTCAAAAATCAATATTTAAAGAACGTGTGATGACTTACAACATTAAGAAGAATGCAATGTTCTAAAAAGCGAATTATATTCCATAAATAGCTATAGTGTGAATTTGAACATTGAGAGTTTATTCTCAACACAACAAATTTTAACTTTTTTTTTTAGTTGCGCTGAGTAGAGGTTTCCAGGTTAAAAAAAATATATATTTAAATGATTTTGTAGAACATCTTAGAATTAGACATAAGATAAAATAGAATTTAAAAAAATTGCTTTTTTTTGTAAATTATGCAACTTATCTACCGTATGTTCATTATAATCTTTGATAATAGATGGCCATTGAAAACAAAAATTTTAAAAACGTAGTGCTTAAATAAATATATAGATGTCATTACTATCAGTGTCATGAAATTATAATGATAGTCGTTCGAAAAATCTTAGTTGAAGGGAGTTTTGGGATCCACCACAAAACAGAAAATGTTTCACTCCCTAGAACTCTGCAATTTCCTTAGCATATTTGCTTAATTCAGAATTTACTTAGTATGGTGACAGCACTGACATTCATCAGATGAATCAACATCACCTAAATATTTATTTGGATGAATCAATTTAAGCCCTACGTTTTCAGAACTTTTGGATTCCATGGCCAGCGATTATTGAAAATTATAATAAACATACTTTATAAAACTAAACTTTGTTACTTAGTTAACATAAAAATTGAGTTTATGAGGAGAAAAAAGGTTCCTGGCACTTTTTTTTTGGGTACCTTCAGTTCTAAATTGGACATTTTAAAAAGTAATTCTACAACAGTATCAACTTAAATTTATTTTTATAAGAGTTGAAGTTTTGCTTCAAAATTTTACTATCTGATAAACTTAGATATAGAAAATGGGCTAGAAAAATTATAGGAAAAAGTTATATGCTACCGTTACCAAAATAAAATAACAATGGGTATCAACTATTAAATTCCTTTAGTAAAAAAAAAAAAAAAATAATACAGTTTCGAAAAATATTTCAATGCAACGCAAGTTGTAATTTAAAAAACCACACAATTAGCGTTTCAATAGACATGTTTGGTATTAAAAAGCAACAATAGACAGGCAGTAATAATAGTCAATTGTTCCTTCATTACCACAATATTCATAGCATAAGGGTGGTCTTCATTTAACTATTACAGAAGACAAAAGTGAAAATGTTTTTGTGGTTAAAATAACTATAATATTGAAATAAAACATATGGCCACATTCAATGGTTAACTGTTTTTTACAATTTTTACAATTCCGCACGCGTCTAACAAATGTCTCTTAAAAAATTTCTTTGCATAAAGAAATAAGAGAAATGTGCAACTGATGAAGAAATGATAATTGTGAGTTAATTTCAATGTTGAACACAAGCATACAAACAAGGAAATAAAATTAAAATTATAATATCTCAAATACCATTTTAGATATGTATCAGTTACTCATTTTGTCGTGAAAAAAATTTAATATTTCCTTCCGGTTTATGTGCTATAGAAATATGCCGTTACATGCAAATGCTAAATAATTCTAAAAGCAACTATTGTGTTAAAAGTATCAATAAAATAATACAACACCATAATCAGCACACAGCATAGTTAACGCTTGTAATCGTTGGCATAAGGATGAAAAAATCGTTATACAAAAGTGTCCGTTAATCAAAGTTTTACGTTGTCTGTCTGAACTGTTATTACTATCATACATCATCTCAGTTATTACAGTGTTGGTGTGGAACATCTGTGCCCTATTGCTGTTATATTTATCTATACAAAAGAATCCATATTTTTGAACCATTTAAATTATATACCAATATTTGAGAGCGAAAAACGGAAGTTAGGAAGTTGATGAGTTTGGGTTTCAATAGGACACGTGCCAAACAGTGCCGGCGGTTTTTTTAGAATGTTTCTATAGGAAAAACATTGAAATTTCTCTCCAACTGAAACAACTTTCCTGAACATTTGGAATTAATTCCCTGCATTAACATGTTTTTCTTTTTCTTTTTTCGAATAATTTTTTTTTCTTTTTCACTGCTGATGTACACGTTAAAAATCTTAAAATTCGCAGCAAAAATCACTTTTTTTCAATTTTTGTGATGTGTACCGTATACCTATGCAAATGTATTTCATAATTGCTCAAAACAGCAATTATGTTTTCGAATATTTAGCGCCTATTTGCATTCATACTTCCAGGCATTTGAGTGCATATATTTCAAGCTCTGGTTATCAATGTAAAAAAATAAATTGCGAATCGGCTTCTTGTTATGTAAATTTTTAGTATCAGTAATTTTAATAAATTTAAAAAAATCCTCAGTATAATAAGATAATAAGCACTTACGGTATCTTATTAAAATGCTTTCATAAATTTCAATGATTGATCTAGATACAAAAATAAAGATGGGTTAAGGTTATAACTTGGCATATCTAAACTATTCAAATGAAAAACTGACAAAATATTAACGTTATTTTCAATATTCAGATTTATTACTGATTTATAAACAAAGCTTTCAAGCGGAAATGAATTATTTGAACAGAAGGGAATGCGTTAATATTTTATAATCAGTTACAGTTTTTATATTGTTTAAGCTCAGTGCATTTCGATTTCATACACCCCAGTGCCTCCGTCACTGTGGATGCGTTGTTATGTCTGGGGTTAGCAGCTGCCGGACACGCGTCTGCTCCCGCTAAGCATGCAAACAAAACCCACCCCATCAAATCAAGCGCATTATTATACACCCATTTCGCGTTCCAGAGTTTCACTTTTCCACACATTTATATATGCATTCTGATACAAAATGTGGGGTCTGACGTATTGTCTGCAAGCCGGATTGCAACAGATGCTGTTGCAACGACCACGCAAATATACGTTTTCTCTATCACCATTCAAGCCAATTAATCCAAGACCTACCGCACCAAGGGAAAAATAACGGGTCATAAGCCCCACAGGAATGTGCAAATATTCGATAAATAAATATTTATGCGTTTAAATTTTTTCATTTGGTGATAGTGAGGAATGAACTTATAACATACTAAAAATGACAACGGTGTTAGGACTCTCGTAAGGTATTCTTGCTATAAATAATGCCAACTGATGAAGTAGTTAGTTATTAACGGAATTGGATTTTTATAAAATCAGTCAAAAATTTTAAATACATAATCACGCTTAATGTTAATTCTTTGTATAGAAAATGATTAATTACCTACGAAGTAAGGAAGAATCCAAGTTAGTTTGAAAATGGTGTTGATAATTTATCTCAACTGCATCTATGAGGAAATTGACTGGAATCCATAAAACAAAACAAATTGAGTTTAGTTAAATATAGTTCTGTAAGATTAACATATTAACAGTAGCAAGACGCTTCCGCCTTATGTAATAATTTAATAACCAAAGTTGAAAAAGTTCTACATAATTATGCAATCAAATATTGTTAATTAAATCAAGTAGAAAATAAAAATCATTCAACTTTTCTGTTTGCTATTCGCTGAGAGCAATTATTGTTTAAAATAGCAGCTGTTGATTGGACAGGAAGGGTTTAAATGCAGAAAGTATGTTATAGTACGGAAGCAGTTGCTAATGTTTGAGTTTACTCGATTTACTATTTACATGAAAATCTAAAGTGAAACAAAACCCATTAGAGTTTGTGTAATATTGCTAAGAATCCATTACGCTTGTAACGAAGGTAATAATGTCAAAATGTTTGAAATTTGTGTTGAGTGATTCTGTACACAACTAAAGTGTTTGATATGACAGCTACAAGAACTTTTAGAATAATAATAAATACACATGATGAAAAAATCAATATCACAATAAAATATATGATGTGGCCAAATGAAAATATAACTGTTGGAAGGAAAGCACAGCTGGAATAAGTTGGATTTGTAGTGTTCCAGATTCGTGGATATTTCTGATGCGCCCTTTATACATGCCGTATTCAATCTAACAAACAATAGTAGTTTCTATTTTGGAATGAACAAAGAAACTATAAATTAGGTTACAATAATCTTAGCATTTGAAAGACGAGGAAACTGGTCACAATACAACAGCAATAATAAACTGTCGGTGTTAAAGAAGCTTAAATCAGGTGTTATGAATTAGTGTTTGTTTTGGCATTAATCCAATTGTCAAATTTCACAAATTACTATTTGATTGGAAATTCCATCCACCAAATCATAAAATTTTATTTGCAATCGTTTAAAAACGACACATTAAAACTGATGTGAATAATTTAAAACTGAGATGGAAAACTTTTAATTGCGACTCAATGATATTCATAAAATTATAATTTTAATGAAACCTGACTTGAACTGTAATTAGTGCTTTAATTTAAATAAATGAACAGAGTAATTAGATGAGGCGTTAGTTTACTGTGTTATGGAACTAATGAATGAATCAGATAGATTGTGGTAAAGACCGGAAGCAAACCGACGCGTTTTAATCATCGTGGGTATGAATGTAAGTGGTGTCTGGACATTATTTTATTTAATGATGTAGATGTCATTGATTCGATGTCACCCCCACATTGTCGGATTACATACCATTAGGATACTTAACAAAACAATGGAAAAATTATACATTATAGAAAAAAAGTATCAAATATCCGAGAACAGTAGTTTCTAAATTTATAAAGATGCAAATTTTCGATTAAAATGAACAAAATTTATTTCAGGAAATCATTGTTTGCAATACTAGTTCGGAAACAAGTCTTTTGCGGGTGCATAAATTATGCAAACAGAGGAGTTAGTTAAAGCTTGTAGGTTGCGTGTGGTAACAACCTAACTTCAAAATACTTATTACTTATTATAAAAATATTCTGAATCATCAATTCGATTAAGACTAAGATTGGTAGCATATTTATTTAGTTCGACTAACTGCTAACTTGTAATGATGGTAATCTAAAAAATATCATAACACTTGACACGCTTTTTCTCACTTTTGCTTCTAATTTTCATTCTTTGAATAGTTGATTAGATATCCACTTTTGGAAAGATTTTCAAGTGAGAAGATAAAAATGTCTTTGTACCGGTAATTGGTATCCCGGCGTTTGCTGCCGCAAACTTTTTTTATTAATCATGTTCTTCATTCCCACATTCATTGAATTTACACAAATATACCTTTAAAATCAATGTTCCAGAACGTGACGGTTGATTGAAAGTATACTTAAGCAATATGTATGAATTTTGATCGTCAAAATAGAAGAATTTAGGTGTTATCCAAAATACTTAAGTTCATGTTCTCACCCCTCTGCATAGATGCTAGGATATTCATCTAAAGTTACGTGGAGACAGTTTAAGGTATTATAGGCCAAAGATCAGGGCATCAAACATCATGAAATCGTTTTTTAACGTAAATATAGGTTATTTAACAACTTTAGAATATCTAAGAGAGAAAATGCCGCCTACAATTTTTATATTTTTTCTCCAGTGTGAAATCAATCAGATCCGTAAGTTAGTTAAGTATGACTAGATTGAAAAAAGCATGTTTATATGGACAATTTATTGAACAAAATAAAAACAGACCAATAACATCGATTTTTCATTCATTAGTATGACCCAAGTGAAGAGAAAACTTAAAATCTGGAAGAATGAGAAGCTAAAGGTTGATATAAAATAAGGTATGTTGCATGATGTGGTGTAGGTTTTTGATTGAATTTCTTATTTCTCTAATGCATAAAAGAAAATAGTGTTCATCTGAATGATTTACGTGAATCCAACGATAATTCTATTGTAATAGATTCAAATGGTATGTAACTTATTGCAATTAGTGATCGATTATAAGAATTTATGGGATGCAAATCCGCTTAATAAATTAACCCAACCTACATCACCTGGAGGTAAGTAATTTTGCATTTTAGTGTTCAAACGGAACTCATTTCTATGTAAATAAATCGTTGCTGTCATCTTCTATAGATAATTACGTATTCGTACATATTGATAGTTCGATCGGTTATAAACTGTGTATAAGTCTGTAAATTTTTTTACAAAATTACAGTTCAATCATACCGCATCGAATTGCAAACTGAAATATAAAAAAAAGCAATTTAGATGCAAAGGAATTGCAAATTTACAAAAAAAAAAATGTTGGTTCCCATCAGAATTCATTTTATTTCGGACGCCATAAAATTCTCAATTACATTTTTCGCTTGACAGGTAAATATTCGTCAAATCGTCCCCAATTCTTCCATTCGAAATTCAAATTTATGTACGAAACGTCCGAAGATACATACCCATCACCATTTGATTAACGGAAAATACGTGACTGGAACAATCAAGACTTTTTACGCTATAGCAAAAGCAAGTAATAAACCATTTCGAAACACATGGACGGACCTCCACGACGAAAATTCCCATCCCATCTATAAGTCCCATCTTTATAACACTATACTATGAAAAATAGTTACAATGGGAAAGTCCAGTCACGTTCAAACTGCCCGTTTCGACATGTTTGACAATTGCTCCGTTCAATTATCCAATTCGAGATGATTAAGGTCAGAGGTCTCGCTCTAACCGGTATGTAACAACCTCTGGACCTTAGGTCTAATTCATATAATAACACTCAATACTTATTATTAAGTGTGAAATTGGATTGAGATGGAGGTGTGGGTGTTGAACGCGATAACGTGCAATTCATGGTCGAAATAGCATGATTCGTAAACAAATTACGCTGTTTGGATAGTCATTAATAATACAAGTTTTTTTTTTTCTATGAAGCTACACCAACTTTGTAATTTGTAATTCTGAATCGCACGTATTTAAATGCCGCATGCAACCATCAGATTAATATTAAAATGGGATTTTCAAGCAACTTATTGAGCATTAAAGCAGAAATAATAAATTAAATGTTAAGTACCGCATCGGAGTCTTTTGAAGTAACATGGAGATTAGCGCATCAACATTTACATCAAGAAAGTGAATAACCTACACTGTTAATTTTTTATTAATAAGAAAATTCAATATTTGCTAACAAGTGGAATCTCCATGTCCGCAATAATAAGGAAAAGTAGTTTTGTTGGATTTGAGGCCAATAGGTACAATACTTATCTAAAACTCAAAATACCGTACCGAAGAAACGATCGTGATCATTAAATTTGATTTATAACTTTAATTATAAAGCAACTCGGAGTAGAAAAGCGATGTGATCATCTTATCAGATAATTAAAATATTTTTTTGAAATGTCAATGCTTTCATTAGCAGTTTAATAATTATATAACTGAAATCGCTGAATTATGAGAAAAAATAAGTATTTAAGCATAAATCCATTGAAGTGTGTTGATAGACGAACTGCTGCACACCTTTGTATAATGTGTTGCATAGACTCAGAAAAATTTGAAGTAAATTTGAAAAAACATCATTTATCTTATTTATACGAGATTTGCATAAAGCATTAAAGTGACTAGTCATTTCTATCGCCATTTGAAATTAAAATTTTGCATTACGTTACATAAATGACCTTTAAAATACATATATCTAAATTTAACCTTTAACCTTTTCATAGTGCAGTCTGCTTTCTTCTTATACTACAGACTTTTATTCTTTATCAGCACTATCTAATATCCTAAATACATGCACAACATCAACATAAATAATCAATTAAAAATATAATTCAAAACCATAACCTATAAAAAAATATATCAGGAAATAGCCTACCATTGGAAAAGGAGAAAAGTTAACATGCAAATAAGAGATTAATCTTACTTGGTATGCCACTGGTAGTCTGTCCCATTTGGTTTCTTTGAATAAAACGTTACAAAACTTGAAAATGTTGATTTTTAACATGGGTTTAAAAATAAAAACAGACAACACTTAGCAATTGACACCAACAAAAAAACGTTTTGATTTGGAGCACAAATTTCTTTTATAAACCTAAATAAATTCAACATATTTTTTATTTATTTTACGAACACTAAAAAATAAAAAGACAATTATGCATGATTGTTGTTTGACAGCTTTGTGACAGATGAATGAATGAAGTGGGATTCCAATCAGAATGAAATTAGAAGTTTATCATTTTGAATTAAATTATCAATTGAAGCTTTTTCATCCACATATTAACCATTAGACTGAAATAAAAAATAAAACTGCAATTATAATGGTCAACTTAAAAACAAATTTGTTACTGATAGTAGAATTATAGATTTTGAATTTTACAATAAAAAAAAAATTGAAATAAAAAAAGAAATAAATTGTTTTTTGTGAACATTTTTCTGCATTAATTGTTCAAATACGTTAGAAAACTTTCTACATATTTTTTTTTATATTTCAATGTTATTCTGCACTATAGCTATCTTCACGACATCACGTACGCGCTGTCTAACCTCAAATCTTTGCACTGAAAAAAGCCGAAAAATTTACCACTTAAAGTTTTGTTGCTTTATTGTAAATTAAATAATCAAAACTTTTTGTGTATATTTTACTAATTGCAAATTTCTAAAAATGTCAACACTTTTATCTACTGCCGACTCTTTCAACACCGCTGTAAAGTAAGTTGAAGTTTTGTCTGTTTTTATTATCTAAGTAAATTTCCCCTTTAAGGTCTCCAGAACTCAGCGTAGTTCATTTTGCTGCTGAGTGGGCTGAACAATGTCCTCAAGTAAATGATGTTCTCGATGCTTTATCCAAACGTCCCGAATTTTCCAAAGTACACTTTTACAAGTGTCAAGCTGAAGAACTTTCAGATATTTCTTTAAATTACAAGATTGAAGCAGTCCCTACAGTGTTGCTCTTCCGTTCTAGTAAAATTGTTGATAGGATAAATGGCGCAGATCCAGTTAAAATAACAGAAAAAGTAAAGCAGCATGCGGATGCTTCTATTAGTAATTCAGAGGAAGAAATTTCATTAGAAGAAAGATTGAAAAAACTTATAAATAAAGCTCCTATTATGTTGTTCATGAAGGGGGATCGAAACGCCCCTAGGTGTGGTTTTAGTAGGCAAATGATTCAAATATTAAATGATACAGGGTGAGTGCATTTTGATGTTTGTTAGTTAATTGCATTAATATTTTTAGGGTCAGTTACGAAACTTTCGATATCTTAACTGACGAAGAAGTTCGTCAAGGGCTAAAAACTTACTCTGAGTGGCCAACGTATCCACAATTGTATGTCAAAGGTGAACTAATCGGTGGATTAGATATTGTCAAAGAAATGCAAGCGGGAGGTGAGCTTGCTGCTGCTTTAAGTGTGTGAAATTTGTTATAATGTAGTTATACTACATTCTTATTTATCAATAAAATAAGTAAAGATTACTTTGTTTTTTAAAAGAAGGAAAATGAAATAAAAACTTTCCAAATAGTATTTATTATCATTATAGTACATAACTCAAACTCAAACTAAGAATACAAATGTTAAAAAATCTACTAGTGTAAGTTTAAGATGTACAATATACAAGTGATTTCAAGGTAAATATATAATAAATGTAATAATAAAAGAAATTTTTGATTCATTTAATTGACATAAATGTTAATGAAAGAAATATTTAAAAATGGTTTACCTAAATAAATTTTTAATACCATTTTAAAAATGGATATCCTTGCCCAACATGTTCACAAATACTACGAAGTAAATATCATCCAAACTTATCTAGAAGGCATCTTGGTCTTAAAAATAAACGTTATGTACATATTGATTCATGTTACATCGACATGTAACAACAATTAAGGAAAAATATGTAAAACCTTCTCTTAATAAAGCTGATAAAAAATAAGTAAAAAAAAGAAATCGTAAACTTTTATTTACAAAGGCCAATAGGAAGCACCAGGCCTAAGAAAATGCTTGATTTTATATCACGGTAGTTTTTAAACAAATGTGTTAATTTGGATACTGAAATTATTACTTGTTTTGTATAGCCCGTTAACCAAATGGCACTAAAATTAGAAGATAACTACCAATATTTGGAATGCGTTTAAGCAATGTAATAAATTGGTGAATAACAAAATGAAAGTGAATAATAATGGTGAATATTCAACAGATCTCTAGTTTTTCCATCATAATATATTATCACATTTCTAACTAACAAAAATTATTTTCAACATACAAAAAAAAAAACAAAAACCATGAAATATCGGAACTAAAATTTCAAAAATTCTAAGGTCACTTAAAATGAGCACTTCTTATGAATTTTACCTAAAATGTAAGTAAACCAAACATTCTTAATTTAATGATTTCTCATATTGAGCATTAAAAGGTTTTAATCAATGATAATTATGGAATTTTGATTAGCATTCTTATCTTTAATGGACTGACTGATTGATTTACATGTTTTCAAATTGGTCCACACGACGCTTGGTGTTACCCTTACGTATTTCACGGAGAGTTTTATATTTATCTCTTCCTTGACGTACGTTCTCTCGGTGGATTTTATCCATGGCAGTTTCTTTAGTTTCATCTCGTGACTGAGCGAGATCTTTTTTCAAGGCCTAGAAAAACATAAACATCCTTAAGATCTTTATAATGAGAAACATTTTAAACGCCTACACAATATGTGTAGGATGTGGATATTAATAATTCAAAGATTCACCACTCACCAATAGTTGATCATGTAAACGTTCATTACGTTCAGCAAGAGTACGTCGGTCCTCTACAGGATCTACAATATTCTCATCTGTTGCAAGATCTTTGCTGACATCTCCATTAACTATCTCATCATCTTCATCGTGATGATTTTCCTCCAAATGTCCTTTAGTGGCATTAGCCATTTGTTGCGCTTTAAGTTCTTCTTCTTTACGACGAGCTGCTTCAACTTCTTCTTGCAAACGTTTTGTTTCATTATCTTTAGCTTCGACTTCTTCTTGAATTCTTTGAACTTCCATTTGTTTCGCTCGAATCTCTTCTTCCAATTTCTGACGTTCAGCGGCTTCCAAATTCTTACTTTCTTCAAGACGTTCCATCATCGCTTGTAATTCATTCTGTCTCTTTTCTAATTCTTCTTTAGCCGCTTGTAATTGTCTTAACTGATCTTCAAGACGTCTAATCATTTCCTGTGCTTCAAGGAGATTTGCTTGACTACGTTCCATTTCTTCTTGCATAGCTTTAAGTCTATCTTCATACTCTTGTTGCTTCTTTTCAGCACGTTCACGTGCCGCTATTTCAAGCTGGAGTTTCTCCCTTTGCTGTTGCTTAGCTAATTTTTCTTCACGAGCTTGAGCTTTCATCTGTTGCACATCTATTGTGTCAGGTTTTCGGCGTCTCATGTATAACTCGTGATTACCCATGCACAGAGATAAAATTCGTTTGTTTATTCGAACGCGTGGCGCGAAAAATACGAAATCAGGGGCTTTTTTATCAATTGGTTTTATGATGAATTTTCGATCGTTGAAGGATATATTGCGAATTTCGGACCACGGAAAACCGATTTTCGGCGTTAACCTAACAAAATTGATATGAATTATGCAAAAAAAAAATACTGAAGTCTTTACCTATCATCCTTTTCATAAATATTTAAACCAAGAGCATCTACTCCCAAATACAATTCTGTCCCTTTTTTGTTACGAATTTCGAAATAATTAACACCGTACATTTCGAGATCTTGCGCGATTTTCAAGTATTCCATCATGGTATCCTCACGGAGCATTCCACGGTGCTCTTTCCACCATGTCATGATGCTTTGTTCCCATTCTTCTTTAGACATTTTATGTTGGTCCATAACTCTGCAAAAAAATTAATTTAATAAAAAAGCACCGACCATGGTCGTTTGATTTATTAGCAAGAAATATTGTAATAGAGCGATGAAGTTGTACTGCGAAAAAAACAAGATTCAAATGCTCTTTTCAGCATTGTTTTTTTTTTATGGTTTTATTTAAACTTATATAATACGAACTACTTTAACGAGAATGTAGTGAAATATAATTGTTCATTGAAACATGTAAATTCTCTTTCATTTTTAATGCTAGCATGCGGAAACTATAACTATGTAACACAATAAATTGACATGACCACACAGGAATATAATTACCTTTGGGGTAAGAGTCTGTCATTTGCGAGAAAGCCTGGCGTATGAATATTTTTATTATAATCTCCATGTCTTGCTTGAACAGCATAGGATGCTAATAGGACGGAAGTTTCAGGGGGACAATAAATTTCATCAGACAGAATGGCATTTTTAACTTGTAAGTAGAAAAGACGTAAAGTAATATCTTGAATTAATTCTTCAGCAACATCCTCCGGATAAAATTTGGCACGAAATTTAAACTGAAGAGGATTTTCCTTCTTTACATCTTGGCTCATCACCTGAAATGTTAAAATGATTCATCAACGAAAAAAAAAAACATGATTAGCGCTTATTTTCAAGGTGCATCAAATGCATCGCAAGGTGTGCAAATAAAATACATATTATTCTGTATAACATTCATAATAATAAAATGTCCTTGAAGGATGATAGATTTATAATAAGAGCAGTAAAATATTGACATAATTGAGTTTTAATTAGATACCATTTATTTATAAAAATCAATTAAAATTTCTATTGAATTGCTTCAATTTTTAAAGTTAGTTACGTAACGAAAAGGTACTGCAAATGAAACATCGTTATTGCTCAGATATCCTTGTCGACAATTTTACCTTGTAATATTGCCAACATAATGTATTCTACATAAAAGAAAGAAAATATAAAAACGTTTTCAAAAACGACAGACCATCTTTTTAGTAATATATTATTTAATATTTATTATGAATTCACGTTTTATTAATTATAATTTATTATTAATAATTCTAAAAACTATTTTTAGTAGATTATTTATTATGTGTCTTAGAAAAAATATAGTACTTGTAATTCTTAAATTCCTTTTCTCTTTGAACTATCATCAAACGCTAAGATATTGACCTACTCTACCATTAAGAATTTTCTTAGTGAATGTAATTAGTAACTCCAAATGAAGATGACGACTTTCAACTGGCCTTGTAAAAGTAAAACCTGAACGATTTATACATTTCCGTTATCTGCAATAATTTACAGTAAAAAAAATATTAAGCTTAAGAGCAAAATAAGTTTATGATTAATGTAAATAGTCCATTCAATATTTTTCTATAAATGATTCATTTATAAGTTAAACTGCAACTGCAGAATAATATGCATGCAATTGTTATTTACAATGGCACAATTATCTGCATTCACTGTGACATTCCAATAGCACCTTTTACAATTTATATACTTTCAACTTATACATTGAATCTTTAGAAAAGTTAAACGACCTCCTTGTGAAGAAATGGGAAATTATATTTAGTGAATACATTCATTATAAATCAACTCAAATTTCAATAACCAAAAAGTGAAAATAAATAGTAAATAAATCGTGAAGCACAATAAGAGGCAGACAAAATGTTGACAGAACCTGGAAACCTAATAACAATCAAAACTCAACAAGGACAAAAACATGTAGCTTTCCGCTAAATCCTACCATGATATCCGGTCAGTGATTGTAACTGTTTGTAACAATGACATTACATTTTTGTTTTTACAACCAATTCCATAATGAAGTAATTAATTAATTACATTGATCAGGAAACAAAAAAAAATTATAGATAGCTAATTCTATCAATATTAAAGCGTCAATTTTGTAATAGTAATAAAATATCGATTTCTTATTGAAATGCATTTAATAACGATATAATAAATAGTAGTTTCACTTTCCAGCACTGCTGTTGTCTCAACATTGTACTACATTTCAACCTGTATTATTTACATTTCTGGTTTATTTCTATTCAAAAACAAACAATTCATCATTATTCTAAACCATTCATAATTTATCGTTCAGATAATACTTCGGCCTATCAAGATCCAATTAGACTTCTACTATTGTCTACTACTAACGTAAACCAGGCCAATGTGTCACCAATTTCACGCAATTAAAATATATTTTACTCACTTAATAAAAGCATGTATTTATCAATACACTACGTAGTATTTTAATTGCGAATAGAATCTTCTATAATGATGCACTTCTTTAAATAAATTTCAACATTGACGTAAGTTATTATATCCGGATCTAAATATAGTTATTATGAAAAATTAAGTAAAGCAATTCTGTAAAATTTATACATAGGAATTGGATTCTTTCTTCTTGTATATACGACTTACCAATCTGTTATCATCTTCATCTTCAATGTTCAAAAGCGGTAAAGTTGTAGAATATACATTTTTTATTTGTTTAAGACAGTTAACACTTCTTTTGATTACAGAATCCTGCTGCATGCACATCAACATAAGGCAATGAACGTGCATTAACATCAAAATTTTATTAGTTTATGGATAATAATTCTACCATATTGGCCAAGTCACTACTTTGATAATAAACACAAGCATAAAATTTCAAGCGAATTACAAATTTGAACAAAGGTGGATATTAATAACTTTTCCATATGCTGGATTGCTTGATTCATGCATCCATATAAATCATTCACAAGAAAGTCATATTTGGTTTTTTATGTAACCTGGTGGTTTTAAAATATAATGATAAATATGTATTGTCTTTGGTTCATATCAGCATTATCCTTCGGCTTGAATGGCAAAGTGAGTTATAGGAATCACCATGACCTGTACTAGTAACAAGTACAAGAATAATTGTACCACTGGCAATGACACTTTTTTGAAGAAAAACTATAAAAATTCAAGACACTCATAGCTGTTTTTAGAACATTTGAATCATAGTTAGAGATTAGTTGAAACTTTAATGATGTAATAATTATGGCATTCAAACTTAATAAATGAGCAAAGGTGAATTTAGTTGAATATTCATTTGCCTAAAAAATTGCTCAATAAATCAACAATTGATATGCATTAATTAATTAGCTTTAGATAAAAATCTAAATTTTTATATTATTAATACAATTGTGTTTATTTCGTTGCATGTTGACATACAACAGGTGACCTTTAAGGTCGATAGACGCCTACAACAGGTGGCGAAATTTACTTCTGACATAATCAATGTAAAAATAACTTTCGTTTCAACAGAAGACTAATAAACCAAAAAAAAAAAAAATACAAATGAAATGTAGGTAACCACATTTATAAAATAAAAAATCATTGCATTTTAGAAAATAAACGTTTAATCAAATTAACTTAATCACCGAATTACATGGGTCTCAACACCATTGATATTTTATTATTTAATGATTCTAAATTGAACATTTTCTTCGAATCTCAAAGATTCGTTGCTATATCAACCCAACCCATAAAATTCAAATGTGTGATTATGAATCATTCAACGAATTTCTGCTAACAATGACGTAATGTCTACACACCAACCGCACTGAGATGACAAAAGCCAACGCCATTATATTTCTTTTAGATAAAAAAAATGAGTTCTATTCAACAACAAACGACAATAAAATCTTTAAATAAACAATAAAAATGAGATCATCATTTTCAAAATAACGTTTTCGTTTGCATAGAAAGCAAGGAGTCATGAAAATTATGAATAATATTTGTAAATACTTTTTGCAAATGAAATCTGTTTCACAGATTACCGAATCAAGACCCACATCCCAAATCTTTTTCAGTAAAACGCAACAGACACGTAAAATTTCCAAGCTATAGAGAAGTGTCCAAGATTGTTGTTAAAATTTAGGTGCAAGAAATATTTTAAAGATAGTTTCACGTCAAACTTTTTGTGCAGTTTGCCTTCCTAGGTCTTGCATTATAAAAAGCATTTTGAAAAAGCTGTTTAGCGCAAAAGGCAATTGATTTTGGATAAGAAAAGATTTACACATGCCGTTTTCGATATTGCTAGCATCATGAATGTTTAACATAGACTGCTGCATTTAAAATAAGGTAGTTGTAATTCGCTTCCGGTATAACCGAAAGTGTCTTAGAATAGTAGAGAATAACCTAACAAAAAAAAAAAAAGAGGTACCAAAACTCCATACTTTTAATATCAGTATTTTCTCAGTTATGGGTTGATGGTTCCTTTTGTGTGACACCCTGTATAAACCAGTGACACTGTCCTCGTTAACTCAAGTATAATTAATTACATAAGATAAAACTTTATCTCACGGCATACCTTTAGTATTATTCCTCCAATAAAAACAAAATATTTGAGGAAAAATTTACACAATTGTATCATAACGTAAAAAATGATAATCACGTTGGGATAAAAAATTCAAACAGAAAAAACAAGCGCCTATTAAAGTCATATAATTTATAATGCAAAAATCTATACCAATGCGACCTCAATGCCAAACAGATACCTATTCAAAAAACTGTTTATAATCTACATACCTAAATGCTCGATTTCAAATTTCATTAAACTTGGTGAAAGTTTATAGCGGTAAATATCAAAACCTAATTGGTATCATCCACTACTAATTCCAATTTTAAATTATTCATCGAACAACATTCCTTACCTTCTTGTAAAGTTTAATCCAAGTTAAGTCGCCTTTAGAATCAGTATACTGCAATCCAAAGAACCAAACTTCTCTTAATCCAATCGTTTTAACCACTTGATCAAAAAGCTGTTTTCCTGATGTTGTTTGTTGGATTGCGAACTCAAGTTCCGCATCCATAGTGGTTACCCTTACGTTCATCTGTAAAATAAAACAATAAACCAATAAGAATGGAGTAATTCAAACAATTAATATTACAGTTCTTTCCGAACAGTATTTTTTCTTTAAAATATACATCTTTTTCGAACAAAAAAATTTCATCACTTAAAAACCGGCTGTTTTAAAACGATTTTAATACTTTCTGAAAGCAACACTTGGCAAGAACAGTGAAGTTTAAAATTATGAGTGTAATGTTATCATCGTCTTGGAAAATTATCAGCAGAAGAAGTTTGCTTAATAAAAATATTGTAATCAGTTTAAAAATAAACAATTTAATAATTAACATGGAGGCCGATAACAGTTCTTCAATAAAAAGCAAACTTACATAACGTCACGCCATTTATATTGGATATCAAAATATTTACCAGTTATTACATTCATATCTTCTGCTACTGCTGAAGACAGAAGACGAAGAATTTAACTGTTTATTATCTTGGTCTTGAATTCTTGGTGAGACAATTTCCAACATAATTTGAATGTAAGTAATTTTGTTAGATTTTGATATAATTCTGCTAATTGTTTATCATAATATAAAGTCGATAATTGTGCCAACTATGCAATAATAGAAAATTGTTTAACCTTCAAAGGATTCAACTTAATGTAAACTTTGGTCATTTTTCAACATAAAATCTATTGTGCTTAAAATAAGTAAAATATTCCCATTACGCCATGACACCTCGTGACATAAATTATTTGATTCGGTATACATCCATCAAGGTACGATATGTTATCACTAAAGCAATATCAAAAACATCTAAATTAAAGTTTTACGATTGAAATCATACAAGTTAATTGTAGTTTATACGATGTTTAGAACTTAAAGGATTGAAAATGTGCATTATTATTTATCAAACATTACATGAACTTTGCACTAAATCTTAATAACATTATTTTTCCTTATACAACATTTCTATATTAACATTAAAACTTGCATTTGACATAAAAATAAAAGTCATTGAAACGTGTTTAATCAACATCGAATATCTACAACTATTAAAAATAATTTCCTGAAAATGTATTAGCAAAAAAATAATTAGTATTTCAATAAGACATAAATTTTCAACTAGAAATAATGAGCCTACAATTTTCAAAGGTCACTTTATATTTTTCCGATGTTCAAATGCAAGTTTCAAGGTGTATTAAAAATTCACTTCACATCTTTATACAATAAGAGATGATGTAACGATATCCTGCAAATTATGATAAAAACTGCAATTATAAAGAGCGTGAAATAGATACACCTTCAGAATTTAAAAAACTGAAAAATCACATTTCCATCTGTTTATAGTGAAAGAGGCTAATTAAAGTAGTTTTCCTCAAGTGCATTATAACTTATGACTCATGTTGAATTAAAAAAAAAAAAAAAAAAATCTGCAAAGAAAAATTAGTAAAAATGGGTACATTACCAATTTGCTCGAAACCATTTTGATGGGAAGAAGATAGTGACTAGTACTAAAAACACAGTATTTGCACAACGGCTAATAATATTGAACTACGTCTTTACCACTGTATGAAACCGGTACACAGAGTCAAACCGTTGAGTCTACCAGGGATAAAACAAACCGTCCATTCATGAATGCGCCAATAGTAGTACCCGTAGGCTGTGGGCATGAGCAAATAACGATAGAGGGGCAATAGTTACCAGAACACCTGTTGTATCATCATTTTTGTTTCAAATTTCAAACCTTCTGTATACAATAACGGACAATCTTGTCAAAAAAATTGAGAACATTCTTCAGTTTATATTAATGTGATATGACAGGATAACGTTTGCTGCACATTTCTTCATCGGAAGAAATTAGAGTGTGAATAGAATAATGACAAATCTACTGTCACAAGTAATTTTGATCTAATTGATTTTTGGAGCAGTAAGTAAAATTTTCATAAATCAATTTAGCGAAAAATACCAAATCCTTTAGTTACATTTCGTTCATTAAATATTACAATTAGTAACGAATCATTACAGCATTGTTTTTCGTTCATTTTGTATGTAAATTCAGCTTGTTAAAATATATCATTAGCTATTAAAAATTTCCACTAGGTAATAGTATAATTTAGTTCATTTGTTTTATTCATTTATAACGAGACGACACGTAAGTGTTTCATATGACAGGTAAAAATTAGTGTGAAATGAAATCATAACACTTTGGAATCCCAAACAATAAAAATTCCGTCATCTTTAAACAAAATAGGATGATGTGATTTAGCTTGTTTTCATACAAAAACTAAATTACTACTTCGGATGCAACATTTTGTTTCAAAATTAACAAATGTATCGTGTGAATTGTTATTGTTCGTAGCAGACACGAAGAATTGCGTAACTGACATTTTCTTGGTATGTTAAAAAGTAAACCGAGTGGATTGTGATGAAACACATGTATTTATCTACAACTATATACATTTTTTTTTTCTCCATGATCGAATAAAATATTCTAATAAATAAGGAAAATTATCTATTATATAGATTACTCAATTTTTAATTTAATATTTCTGATAATATAATAATGAACATTGTATCTAAATCAAAATTCTGATTAACTGTCGTAAATATAACAACAAATTTCTGTTTGATATAGCCGATGATAATTATTTATTCAGGGAATCTAATTTTGAATAAAAAACGCCAACTTAAGTTCATTTTGGATGAAAAAAATGAATAGGAAATGTTTAAATTGATTTCAGTTGTGTATTTGATATGCAAAATATGTCTATGAATAATAAATGCTTTATAAATAGTTCAAAAATTCTAATTTTGCAGTCTGAAGTTCAGACATTCTTTTCATTTTTTCGAGAACAATAAATAAGATAACAAGCACACATACTTTAGATAAAAGCTATTGTCTTTTTTTAAAGATTTCTAGTTGTAACTTATCGGTCGTATAAGCAAAAATAATTTGCACATGTAAGCTTACACAATAATTAAAAAATTCATCATTATTACAACAAATTGATTTTTCATTAATGTCGAAATAAAGATAAAGGAATTAGCATGCGTACATAACGGTTCTATAATGTACTCTTCAATGTGGGTCATTGAATCTTAGGCCATTATTAAAAACGAAATTTAATGCACAATAATAAAGGTGGTTTCAGTGATTTTGCATAAAAAGCAATACAAAATGGTTGAATAAAAAAAAATAGAAAACCAATGATTCATTGTGTTAAAGCCATTAAAGGCAAGGTACAAAACGCTAACGTCAACAATGATATCATGTACACTACTGCAAAATGGTAGTTTAAACGTTTCTTTGAAGATAGTTGACAGTGAAATGAAACTTTCTCAAGACTATTACCAATCAACAGGTGTTTTTACGGAGCGGTGCGTCGACTTGGAATTACCAATTAATATTCAACTCTAAAGTTAATGCAAAATACTTACTGATTTAGGCATGTTTGCAGTTTTCTACCACAATCACAAAACCTGAAAAAGAAAAAAGTTTTCGATAAAACATTTTTAATTATTATTTTGTTTTCCAAAATATTTAAATAGTAAATTTAGTTTTATTAGTTAGTTAAGTAGATTTTCATTTTGAGCAAACTACAAAAACCAAGCACCATTTTCTTTCAATGCAAATGTTGATAAATTTCCATGGATCATGGTACGCCACCTGACTCAGTGAAAAGAGTTCTTTGATAGGAATGCAAAGTGTTACCAACGTCACGTGTCCTAATTAAATTACCTAAACGAAATTCACGTGGATTTATGTTTACAGGGATGGAGTTCTACACTTTAAATGAAGGAAAATTTCCTTGTGCAGCTGAAACAGTGCTACAGGTCAGGCTTTGAGCAAGGCAGTACCGGTACTTGTTTGTCAAGTGTGATGTAGCGGCAGCGTCTTTGTAAACGTTGACACAAGTTGGAAAGACAATGGTACTTACAAAAAAAATGAATTTTTCTATAGTTTATACACTTGTAGCCACCACATCAAGTAGCACACGCTGTTTTTTATTGGGCACACACCCTTCCACACTCAACACGACAACTCTATCGTAAAACAAATTGACAAGAATCAGCTAAATTATGCATTGTAGTTTAACAATTTGCCACCAGAGCAGGCAACAAAAAGAGCGACATCTCTTGACACTAATCAATAATATAACCAAAAATAAAAAAGTTGGGAAATACAAGTCGAAATTTAAGTCACAGTGCTGACTACAGGTGACACTTTACTTTTATTTTAATCTTTAAAAGGTAAATTCTAAAAATTGTAAATTTTATACTGCATTTTTTTGTTTTTTTTTTTACAAGTATTGTATGTTTAATAAATAAATAAATTTCACAAAAACTGCGTTTTCTTTAATATTTATCCAGATAAATTCAAATGTTCTATGATTCTTGAATGAAAAGTAAAAAGTGTTCAATATTTATAAATTGATATGATTTCCATCATACAAAACTAAATTGAAATATTGAAAAATCGATAATCACGTGATACTCTTACTAACAAGCTTTATTGTCAAAAATCTTGACTTGTTTTATCATTGACTGTAAATTTTCACAAATTAAATTTTTGTCTTGTTTTCGATTGGGCAATAATAAATGTGAAAACTAATTTTTTAACGGATGAAAAAAACATCGGTAATGAGGAAAACTGCGCGCGCAAAGTGGATAGTCTTCCCACAAGCGCTACAGATTTGTTAGTAGCCGCCATTTTGAAAAGTACGATAAAGCAGTGAGCGTCACCACAATATTTGAGGTAGATTACTGATTTATCATATTTAAACTACCAAAATGAAAACCTACAGCCGGAAGAAATCAGGAGAGGCACAAGATGTAATTCTTGACTTAAATGAATTGTGTAGATTGTGTATGGCAAAAGAGGACGAATTGGTGCCAATTTTTAACAACGATGAACCTATCCCACTTACTCTGCGAATTATGGCGTGTGTCGCCCTCGAGGTAATACAAGTAAATAGTGATTGAGTTACCGTCATTTGCAGATATCTATCTATTTTAGGTGTTTGAAGGCGACGGACTCCCTAACAAAATTTGTCATCCATGCAAATTCCAATTGGAAAAATCGTACAATTTCCGGAAAAAATGCGAAAATTCAGATATGAAATTAAGACAACATTTGAAGAGTCTTCAGGCTAAAATTGGTACTACCGAATTAACAAGTAGTGAGGAAAATGAAAATTCAATGACTGAAGAAACTACAAATGAAGTACAAGGAAATGAAAGTGTTGAGGAACCAAGCACTGAAGAGGATTTAGTTGGAGTCCCACAAGTTGCCTATATTCAGCCTGACCCAGAACCAGAAGATGATCCAGAAAATATCACTTTACCTGCTGACGCTGAACTTATCAATAAAGATGCTTGTACTTTGAAGACGCTTAAAAGAGAAGTTATGGATGTGGAGGAACCAGAAGGAGAAGGAATTATCTTTGTTGATGAAGGAAATCATGAAATGGAAGACACAAGCTATGATGCTATTGCTGATGCTGTTAAAGCCACACTTGCAACCCAACCAGGTGGGCACCTTTTAACTGCCAGCGCCATCTGCTGGGTTTTTTGTTGGAAACCACATTTTCTTCACAAAAAACTGCAGTTTATTTGTATTAAACACACTATTGCAAAAATGTTAATAGCTCAATAGCCACTAAACGAGTTTAATGTTGCTCTTTTTTTGTAATTGTTAAGATTTTTATTTGTGTGAAAATCAATCTTTCAGTATTCTAAAAACAACACTTCTAGCACGTGATTTATAGATTTACATAATCCGTCAGTTTTATATTGTTTTTCAAGATAATTGACGTTTAGTGAGATAATTCTGAGTTTAGCAATTTAGAGATAATGTTATGTTCATTATGTATAGATTGTTGTTCAGTTCCATTGCCATTACAGTAATCCACAGGTCCAACTCTTATCAAAAAAATGTTTGAACTTAACACGAAATCCCTTTAAATCCTTTTTGAATTATGATCAGATTATTTATCTTAATTGAGACGTTGATATTTTTTAGGTTTTGATGCTTCTGGTCAGCTCCAAATGAAAATAATCCCCAGTGAAGGTAAATTCACTCAAGTGGAAGTAACAACTGAAGATGGCTCTGTAATAGTTATGGAGTTAACGACTGAAGAGGAAGCTGAAGTTCCTCAGACCGCGTCATCTTTACCAGAACTCAATGAAGACGGAGAACTAAAAATCTTTAAATGTCCTCAATGTCCTAAATCGTTTGCTCGAAGAATTCAATTACGTCGTCACGCTTCAGTTCACATGCAACAAAGAGGTTTTAGTTGCGGCATGTGTGAGAAATGGTTCCCGACACGTTCAGCTCTCGTGCGACATGAAAGAATTCACACTGGAGAAAGACCATTCCAGTGTGAAATTTGTCAGAAGAGTTTCGCACAAAAAGAAATCTTGTATAGACATTTAATGACTCATTCAGGACAAAAACCGTATAATTGCACACATTGTAATAAGGGTTTTACGCAAAGAGAACCATTAAGGATTCATCTAAGAACACATATGACGGAAAACTCACATGATATTAATTTACATTATTGCTCATTGTGTCCGAAAGTGTTTTGTCACGCGTCGGGGTTAAGTAGGCATTTAGTTACACACACAGGAAAAACATTTAAATGTAGAGATTGTGATAGATCTTTCACTGATAAGTCGTCTTTGAGACGACATCATAAGCAGACTCTACATCAACCTTAAGTATTCATTTGATTGTATTTATAATTTTTGCTCGCATATAGTGCAACCATCGATTTTGTCTGTAAAGTTGTATGTAAGTAAGGTCAAATAAAAATCTGCTTATCAAAAAACAAGATTTTTATTAGCTCTAGCAAGATTAAACTTAACTTGCTTAAACGAAAAATATTTAGTTTAGGAGCTAGAGTAGAGATTTCAGGCAATATTTTATGCAAAAAAGTTGAAATTTATTAAAAATCGTATAAAAAAGTCTAAATACAAAAAATGATGAACAAGAATATCCAATGACTCCCTCCCTTCTTTCAAGAAAGTCGCTAATGATTACAATAATAGCTATGTATGATATAAGTGAATAAAGACTCAAAAACATATCACATCCGGCTTCGCCTCGTAAGCTAAACTTTTCCAATTATTAAAATACTCATTTTGTCTATCGAATCTTACTATTAAAATGACAATTTAATCAAAAGGATGAATAAAATAACCCAAAACAGTGAATAAAATGTTTATAGCAACACAACCGCTGAAAATTTCGTTACTATAGTTTATGATTTTACGTTAACGTTACAGAAAATATTGTCTTTTATTTTCATAAAAACACTAATGACACAATTTGCTTATGTTTGTTTTAAATCATATATTTTCTAAATTTACTGTAAGATTTTTCGAAATTGTCCCGGCGCATCCGCCATAAACAGTTGTTGAACCAAAAGTAAATTATCATTAAGAAATGAAAACATTTACTGGTGTTAATAAAATATAATGGTGTTTATTTCATTTATTTGGCATTTTAAAATAACCTAATTACCCACTTTTGTTAAACTTTAAAAAAGATTCCACAGCACATTTAAAAATACATTATTTGTGTGCAATTAATCATGTCCGTTGCACAAATTCTTTTCTAAGAATACGCTGTAGTATTTTAAGAACTAGTGAATACCTACGTGAAATTTTATTGTATAAAACCTTTACTGCTTCCTTTGATATACTTACAGCTTACATTCGATAAACATGCTTTGGAAAATTGCCACATTGATTTATCGCCACGAAAATTTTGTCGCATGTTTGCACTTTATAAACAAAAATTGTTATTTTCCAAAAGAGAATAAATGTAATTCTGAAAAATATGACTTGATTTAAAATGTACAAACAAGTAACACGAAGCCACATAAAGTCTGATTGTAGCCAAAATAGATTAAAAATAAAATTGGAACAAAAAATGAGTCACACTTTTAAATTTAAGATAATTAGCAGCAATATCTCTCTTTGTTGACAGAAACATTAGTAGAAAATATTGTAAAAGAAGAGAAAAATGTTATTGACTTAGGAATTTATTTTAACAATGACGACGCAAACGAATTAAAAATAACTTTTATATTATAAATGAAATGCGAATAATAGTTTGTCCCCCACACAGATGACAAGTCAAAACTATAGAATGCTATAGAACTTCAATTACGGCAGGTGTTTTTTTAAATTAAGTCCTAACTTTCTTGTCGTTGAGTTGCTGATGATGCATAGCAGATGATGTTATGAAATATGTCTTTTCCGTAATTAAATTTAATGAGTTCAGTATTAGATAACGTTTCATCAAAGGAAACTGATAAATGATTGAATATATTTCTCATTTTTATGTCGATTATTGTTTAATCAAAAATGAAATTTTTGGCATTTGTTACGTTGCTGCCCCCCGCTTGTCCTCTACGGATAGTGTGGGATACGTGGCACAGCTCTGCCAGTTTATCCCTGCGATCGTCTGAAAAGCGGCAACGAATATTTCAGGTATCTGCATCTCATCTCAACTTCACATCTTTCATTTTTATAGACATTAAATCACTTTTCATTTATATTTAGTTCAATATATTGGCTCTTGCATGTAAATATTGTTGACTAATGTTTTACTCTTATCGTCAAGACAAATAATAATCAACAGTTTAATATAAATTATAGATGTTAAATATAATTTCAATTCTTCATTTTTGAACTTTGGATCAATAGATATATCAATTTAATCCATTGGTAGAAATAAATTCTAAATTAGTAAATAGTTGTCTTAGAGACAGAATATATTTTTAAATCCAGACGCTCGTCATCTTTTAATAGAGTGGTCAGAAATTCCAGCTCTTGGCTAATTAGGATTATCTAAAAATTTTGTGTAGAAGTCATGCAAAAACCTATGCCAATTTTTTGTATGAGTCACAGAGGTATTGTCTGGGAGTAAAGCAATCGATTTGCCAGCTGATGATTAACTTCTGTTGTTTGTGTATAATTAGATTCTAAACAACTATAATAGTTCACCTACCTGTTAAAAATAAGTATGACTTGGAAGTTTTCAGCATTACTTTTGGCAATTGGCTGTGACGGAAGACAAATTTGCTGTAAATTAGAAAACGTTATAAAAGATTAAAATAATTCGACTTGAAAAATACTAATGTGATTCACTCTAGGTCACCTAATATTAGAATCAAAAAATTGAAAAATTGTTAAGATGTTTTCGAAATCGATATTGGCTTTCCATCTGTTTTCATAGGAAGTGCTGTCAGGCTTAATGTACAACATACGAGGTTCATAAACTAACCTGAAGTGAACCTTCCTAAAAATATAATTATATTTTGTAACTCCTATTGCATTTAGAAAATTAATGAAAATATAAATTGATTTTTTTGAAAAGAAATTAAATTGGCATCAATATTCAAGATTATGCTTTTACGTCTTATGTTAGTTTACTAAAAAAAATCAATTTCTACAGAATGTAACCATCAACAACACTTCGTTAACAGTAAACCAAATGTCGACAAAACTCTAGTTATAAAGCGTTTTCACATATTTGAATCTTTTCTCTGTAGAATTACTGAAAACACTTTTCATCAATCAATTATTTCCAGAATTGCAGTTTATTTTTAGAACGTATGCAGAGTGAATTTCAGAGTAGTTTCATTTTTCAGGTAGTTTAGAAGTCAAAGAAGTTTTGTAAAGAAAACGCAAGAAGTTCCTAACTTTAATATAAAAATGGCAAGATTAGTAAACAAACAATTTAATTCTCCTATTGGTTTATATTCCGAGCAAAATATCCGAGAAGTAATCGAAAGAGAATCACATAATTTATCGAATGGATCAGTTAGGTAAGAAACTTAATTAGTTAAGTCATTCTAAGATTGAACAATTTCCCAAGCGCAGATATGGCATCATGCCAATGAGGTGAAAATTGGGAAAATTTAAAACTTGTTCATTCCAAAATATTTCCAACACTGAATCTCAACAGAGCGTTTTCTAAATGACATAAGTATTTGCGTCTTACAAAAACATCATTTTTGCGTCGTGTTTTTAAATTAAATATTTCGGAAGTTTTTTAACAGGTGTGTCACCTTTGCTTAACAGCAAAAGTATGACATAAATTTTAAATTGTGGGAATGTTTAAGTATCATTGTAAACAGAGCATAAAAATGAAACGCTTAGACATCATTGCGTTATTTTGGTACTTCAAATAAATTCTTCTGAAATGATAGATTAAAATCTTTGGCATAGAATGCAGACGTCTGAAAATATTATACTTCTTAAAAATGCTATATTTGTTGAATAATATTTATTATTTAAGTTATGTTTAATATTTAGTTTATTACTATCTCAGTTGATTTCTTTTTTAAAATGCTAGAAATTTTTAATTTTTGGAAATACGTCTACTTTATGTAAACAACCCACTCTTGAGTAAACAGATTTTGGGAAAAATCTTATGAAAACTGAGAATCTATATTTAACTATGCTTTGGCGATGCAAAGCAATGCAATAAAACCGCAACTGAATATCCTAGAGTTCACTGATCACATTTATGTAGGAAATGGTCTGAAAATATTTCATAATGATATTTGCAATGTGAATTAATGAAAAGCAAACATTGTAAGAAGCTTAGCTTATGTAGATAAAACATATTCAACAAGATTTTTGTTATAAAAAAACACCAAAAACATGGAGGTTTGTATTTTTGAGCAAAATGATTCAGAAAGTACGTACACTCGAAATTATGTGGTGACACCAGGAAAACAGATGTTGTGACGAAGATATGTCTTCAGTTAGGTCATTCCACGAATCATTCAAAGTTTCAGTGTACAACATACTCGCGATCGTGTAACATAGATTTTGCGGTTTATCGTACGATTGTGCAAATCTTAAAACAAAAGAATTATAACAGTTAAAAATTGTTTTAAAAATTGGTGATTGAAATGAATTATTCTTTCGAAGAAAGGTAATTAAATGAATTGCTAAGAGCTACTCAAATATGGAAGAGAGTAAATATCACTTTACATTATGTTTGGAATTGTCAACTTTATCAGAAAAAAAATTAGACAATTAATATTTAATTTATGTTATTTAAATTCTACAAATTAGCAATTTGATAATGTAGATTAGTATTTTGTGTTAAAGTAAATGTAAAATAAATCTAAGTTCAAGTTTATTTAACAAAATTTCTTGTTTTTAGAATATTGGAAGAGGATGAACACAGGCAAAGGAATAGTCAATCACCAAGTAAGTTCACAGGATATACATCCATTTTTAACAAACTCACCCTAATGGACTGAAAATTTGATCACATTAGAAAATACAAACAACCAAATTTGTTGTTTTTCAGTTTCAAGCTTGAATCAAAACAATAAATTAATTTTAAATAAAAAATATTTAATATCTGACAATCTCACGTATTAAGCGCTTTCTATGAGTCTGAGTTTATTTTTGTCCTTGGAATAAAAGCGCCCATTAACTAAAGCTAATTTATTATTTATTCACATATTCTCTAGACCTATGTACATATTATTTCGCTTTGGTGAGTTCTAACGTAACATTAAAAAAAGTTCAGTGAGTGGTAGTAACATATTAAAAAAAAAAGAATTATTCTAAAACGCCAACTTTATTTTAAATCATATTGTAACTGGATATACATTTTTTTGATGCCAATTTTTAATTTTTAATTTTGAAAAACATTGTTTTCAAGAATATCAGAATGAATATTTAGATAATATTAGAACATTGTAATTTTGTGAACTAAATATAAAAACTGATTCGAAAAACTTACTTGGCCTCTGGTTTGAAATATATCTTAGCACTTAATAAACTATCGACGTCATAATAAAATATCATGTTTTATAATTTTTTTTTGTAACAGAAGATAAATGAGATTTTTCAAGGTAAAATAATACTCAGCTCTATTTTTGCATTTCTCAAATTTTGTTTTTTGTATTTTTGAGCGTCTAAAATTTTTTATTTTTGACTGAGAAAATTTTTTTATCAAATGGAGCTTTGAACAACTGCTTTTTAAGAAGCGAGTGTTTAGACTTCATTTGAGTCTTATTTCACTGTATAATTCGTTTTTTATTTTGAACATTTGGTTTGTCCTCTAGAGCCTTTCTTACCACACTTTTTTTTACGTTGGACATTTGAACTGAATAATTATTAAATCCATAATTAGGCTATAAAAAAATTCTTTAGGTAATGGCTATAGTAGACCTCTTCGAGACAATATAAAATGGCCACCTCCAGGTTTTGTACAGAAAAGTCTTCAAAGATCTTCATTCAAAGACGTCGTTACTCCAGGTACCGAGTGTGCGCGTCCCCTCTACATTTTTTTTGGGGATGAGCCACTTCGTCACTGATTTTTGGTGTTTTGGAGTGTTTTGTAGTTACTACGTGACTAACGTGATCGACTATACCATAAGTCACTAGTAGGTAACAATGTGTTAATTAATTTTCACAAAACTGTTACTAAAATTTCACCAAGCATAGGTATGTGAAAATAAAATTGAAAACTTTTTTAAAATTTACCACTTTAATAATTTGGAAATTTATCTGTTTTCGTATAACAAATCTTGCAACGACTTGTTCGCCAAAATTACATTTAGAAACACCTCTTCGTACATAAGCAAGTAGCTTTAATTAAATTTTGAATTTCGGCCAATGTTAACAAATTAAGCAACGTTCATGTGATACTCGACGTAGTTTATAAATATTTTTATTACCACATTATTCAGAAAACTATAGGTGAAATTACACCTTTAATGCAAATTGATAATTTATTATAGCCATATACTAGACATTATTCCTAAAAACTAACATCACGTGCTCTATGTGAAGAAGCTTTAATTGGCAGCTTCTGTTCAATGTGATAAACATTCAAACATTGTTGAATAAAGTTAGGTGGCAATTTATTTTAAGCAGCTGCTCATATTTAAACACAACTAAACTGCAAATTTCCAACAGGTCTTAAAAGAGTAGCTTGGCCTCCTCCGAACGAAGGCGAAAACTATATTGAACAAGCACCAGTACAAGCACAAGTGAGTTTTTATTTAACTTCATCCACTTATTTTTTTTGCCCGCACCCTGTTGGCTCTGTAGCTTGAAAAAGCATGTTCTATCTTTCGATGCTTGGACAGCAAAAGCTCGATAGATGTTCTGAATAATTGCAAATTCTAATTTTTTGGAATTTCTCCAAGTTCAAAACTATCGATAGCGGGATTTTGCAGGAATATTTTAAGGCCTGACTGTAAATAAACAGGAAAACAGTAGGCAAGAGGGTAACGGGGTGACCAGCTTACTGATTGTTCAGTTATTGAATTCTGCGGCATTCTAGAAAAGACTCAGTTTATTGCTTTGTATCTATCTCTTCTGTGCGCGTTTTTCTATATGTTGTTGATTGTCTTGACATCCTGGAATGCCCCAGTAGTGAACTTTGCATCTTCCATTTTTGATTATTTTACAACTGAATGTTTTTATCATTAGGGTGGGCCCCAGTACTCCTATCAATCACCCACTTTGCAGAATAATTACACTCCTGCTCAGCAGGTTTCACACAGCCCATCCCAACGCCAACCACTTAAACCACTTGAGATTTCTAACGGAACTTCTACTCCACAATCTACAAATTCTCCTTTAGCCAATCAAAGTCCTCTTGGTTATCGCCCATCTCCTGCTAACAGGCAGTGGGCTCCAGTACAACCGCCTGTTGCCCCATCTGGTCAATCGGTTCCTCAACCCTATCAACCACCTTTCTCTCAACAATACCAGTCTCCACCAACTCAACAATATCAAACTCCTCCCTTTCAACAATATCAATCTTCTCCTTCTGAACAATACCAACCACAAAATAAAACATTTAATCAACAATCTCCCCAACCGTCTGTTCAGAGTGTGGCTGCTACAAATCAGGTATGGCGTATAACTTGCGAAAGAATATTTATGTGTATTTATCTGAACATTTAGTTGCTACAAAACATTACAAAATGTGCATCTGGCAATGAAAAATTACCATTTCGACGAAACATGGATTTTACTACTTTCAAAATGTTGGCAGAACATGTTTAAAATTGTACAAAAATATATGAAGTCACATTCTTTTTGATTAATTGTTCAAAACTTGCCAACATATGAAAATAAGATTTGAAAATTAATGAACACAATCGCAATAAAATTTTATTAACGCATTATTTATGAATTTATAAAATTATTTTCATTGTTCCTAACTTTTTCAGCAACGAGATTGACAAATGATTTTAACTTTTTGTCACTAATTTATAAACCTAAAAAGTATAACGTTCTTGAATGTCGAAAAAATAATGATTTTTTTAAATGATTTCCGAGTCCCAAACCGATCATGATGGAAGACCGTGTTTTAGCGTGAAACATTTTGTTTTGTTTAGATCCCAGTTAGACAAGTGCAGCCCCCACCAGCCACAATCACACTTCGTCAACAGCCCCCAATAAATCAGGCTCCTCCACCAGTTGTTACGTCTCAACCAGCCACGGCGACCTTAAAAGGTATCTAACAAAAAATTTCACAATCTTTTGTTCTATTATTTCCTATTTAGGTGGTAAACATCTGCGTGGAGACCTGAAATGGCCTCCAGAAAACGTCAAACGTCAAGTAGAAGAAGAGAATAGACAACGTTTAGAATTAGCAAGAGGCCCAGCTTTCAGGCCACGTTTAGTAAGAAAAGATTATGGTCCTTTCTTCGCTCAGCATGCACTTAATTCTTCATATCCTGGATACCGAGCACCTCCAGGAACACAATTCTATGAAAACAAAGCTGTTTATTAAGCTCTTTATATGATAACGCGACTATGAATACTTTATACTGGTAGTTTAATTAGTTATAACGATGCTACGTTTGTGATAATGCTGAATACTAACCTAGAGCAAAAAAAAAGATCTATAAATCTTTAACTCAAAAAAATTCTCAAAAAAATAAACGATTTTCAGCCGCTTGCCGAATTATAGCGATTTCAAATCGAATTCGATTCGAAGCTTTGCTATTGTCGCAAAATATTTGTAAGTTTAAATAATTTATATTTGTACCATGTACGGCCTTTAAATAAAGAATTCCGTAAAAATAAAATCGTTTTATTTATAGAAAATATTTACAAGCTTACAACAAATCATCAACAAACGATAAGCCAACAATCATGTAAATGCAGAGTGAGTTCAGTTTTATCCTCTGTAATATCCCTTTCTAAACAAATTCAAATTGTGAAAAAATTTGTGGATGTATTTTTTAAACAGAAAAAGTCATTACCCAATTTTCAAATTTTTCATTTGTTCAGTTCGCTTTAATCCAATTAATTAGTCAACGATTTTTTTTTTGTATCTAAAATAGATTAATCACATTTTCGAAAAAAGCGTAGTTACATTCGTATAGCTAATTTTTATGTGAATTTTTATTCGAATGTATTTCACCTATTTGAATTTGTAACCATAAAAAAGAAACCTGTATATTTTGTTTTTTCTGTTTTGAGGTGCTAAGTGACTACGGATAAAACTAGAATCACCCTGTATACTAATGGAGTTATTCTGCAACTTTAAGATTCTCTAATGTTACTGTTGTATCTATGGGAACAATTGCTACAATAATTATTTCTACGGAGATAACAATCTAACAGTAACATTACAGAAGGTTAGGAGTTACAGAATAGAGCAATAAAACTTCAACCGTTTCAATAAATATTATTATCAAGCTAAAAACTGGTGTTAATCACAAAATCCTCATTTTCAGTGACTAAAAATGGAGATCAACTTATTTTCAAAACAAAGGTATCAAAGGTAAAAAAATGGCAAAACTGCAATTAGAAAATAAATTTGTATAACAACATTTAGAAAAACGCGAAGTAAAACATTTGTAGGTGTAAATTAAAAAATAAACAACAAATCAAAAAATATAACTTTATCAATAATTATAAAATAATTTGAGGAAAATGCATTATACTAACGAAAAGCCTTGTGTTTGTTGAATCGCTTGCATTAATTTATATCTGAGTTTTTCTTTTGTTTTATATCTAGGCAAGTCCAATAAATTGAAACAAGTGTGAGCAACTGGTAAATACTTATCGTCATTAGTTGGTTGTATAATAATCTAGAACCAAATTAATCACTTTCAAGTTATTAATTAAAATGACTCACCTTGATAGCTTTCATTCCTCGGATTGGAATTCTATCACTTCCCGTCAAAAATAACAGAAATTTTTTCTTATCTTGTAATGGCAATTCATGTATCACTTCCCAGAACCATCTTATTGTTTGATCAGACGACGTGTAACCATTTTTATACTCAGCTACTTCCTCTAAAGCGTGCCAATCATAATTTTCATTACCGACAACAACAGCCATTAATTCATGGGAATGGAATAATTGTAGTACTCTGCCGCCACAGACTTTCATGAAACCTTCGTGAAATGCTTTATATTGCTTGTGAATTGAAGTATTAAAAATATAATCTACATAAAGATTAACATATTCTACTCTGAAATGATAAAAAAATAGATGGTTAAAAAAAATAATAAATTTTCATACTTATTATCTTGAGTGACTGGAATTTTGGATCCATTAGGTTTAAGTTCAATTGTTTTCGACTCTCCAAACTCTTCTCTGGTAACTTCAAAAAATAAACAGAATGTATGCTGCATATCAGGTTCATTATAATCCAACAAACTTTGAAGTGAATTTGCCATCGTAGGTGACAAACCTTTCAAATCTGCTAACCCAACAGGCTCATTTAATAATTTTTTATAGAGAGCTAATGGAAAAGGTAAATCTATAATTGTAAAATTATAAATCGCCAATCCGCAAATAATTCCGATAAGAAAATAAACAGGTTCTTCTTCAAAAGAATTTTCGGAAAACCATAAAGATCTTGTTTCTTCATATTCTTTGAACATTCCGTATTTAGGATCCAGAATTTCTTTCATAAGTAACATGAAAAATTCCTTCCGTACGCCTCCAGCATCTTCAGCTTCTTCGCCACAAAATTTCACTTTTAGCGGTTTTTTCAAATCGTCAGCATCTATATTGCTCAATTCTCTAAGTGCATCGTCAACTATATGATCTCTTGTTACATTTAAAACAAGAAATTGATTGATATTTTGCATAGCTCCGGGTCGGAATAACATCGAGAAGAACGCTTGTTGGGCTGCGTTTTGCATCGCTTTATGCATCTAAAAATTTTGAAATTAGAAAAGTAACAAGAAGAAAATCATTCATATACTTGAATTTCTTGATCGGTTTCTAATAATAAAGTCTTTGCTTGAGCATCAAAAATGAAGGGATAGTTACAGAGGAACAGTTTATCAGTCTAAAAAATTGAATAAAATAAAAAAAAAATGTAATTTGTAGTTTATGACTTACATTTTGATCAGTCAGCCACTTAACATAATCTACACGAACGTCCAAATAATCGCTCAAATCCGATATGTGAAAAGTATCGTATGAAACTTTTAAACCTTCTACACTATGGTTGAGTTTATTTAAAAACGTTAATGTATTTAACATGGCTACAAGACTAGTATCATAGAAAACAGTCTACAAAAATAAAAACTTTAATTTTTTTAAATTTTTCAAAAATAAAATATCTCACGTTGCCTTCTGGAATTTTTTGGTTTCTCAATATAAAACTAACAACTGATTTAAATATTCCTATAAGTTTTTCGAAATAATCACAAGTCATCATAGTCCACCACTGTCCTATTATTTTGCTTGCTTGTGGTCTTAATCTTAAAAGTGCACTTGTGAATGGTTTATGTAACTTTAAATAATGTTTGGGATTATAAAATTCGTGATAAAGAGGTAATATGAGGTAAATTCGTAAAGTTTCTACATCAGGTGGAGACGGTGATAGTTTATTTAGGATTTCTTCGACTATACTATTCCAAATCTGCAAAAATTATATTCAAACATAATACTATAATAAAAAAACCGCCATTCATTTTCCACTTTTCTGTGGTATGTAACGCCACTACTGAAGAGTCGATTTGAAGTTTGCAATTTGACAACTTCTAATTTGGAGAGGGCAGGAATTAGAGTATAAAATAAACTTTGAGTGAAGTTAGTATTATCAACATTAAATATTTGGTTAAACTAAAAATAATTTCAATCATCCTACTTACCAATTCTTTGATGGTATCATTCTCGACTTTCGCCACCAATGAAAATGCCCTTTCAGCATCCGCCATATTCAACCCATGATGTTTACTAGTACAATAATAATGAGCATCACCTTCTATCAAAAAAGATCCATTCAAACAAGCCAAACTTTTAAACACTACTTCCAAATATGACAAAATATCATGATCTACTTGGCCGTTAACTGGAATACGAATGCATGGTTCCAATTTCGCGGAACTTAAAACTAAAATTTGACTCTCGGGTTCATAATTTCTGAAGTCTGAGGGTGCAATGTTTTCTTTTTTGTCGGTAACTGACACAAAGCAATGATCACCGCCAGCATATATTCTTTTAATTACTGTGTTTGGAGAGGCACTATTTGGTACCACTGGAACACCGCTGGGGGAAACCCATGGTCCTAATACTACTTGAGGAGTGGTAGCATTACTCGGTTTGCGAAGTCCTAATTGTCCTGCACCACCTAAACCGTAACTATATACACGACCTCGTGACGGAACGAAAGCTAAAGAGTGTTGGCGACCACAAGAAATCTGTGTTATTATAGAACCCATCAATTCTAGCACCTACAATGATTTAATTTAATAAATAATCAATTAAATCAATATACTGTAAATACTTGTCTAGGAAGAATTTCGTTTGTGTTATTACCATGACCCAACTGTCCATACATTCCAGCTCCACAAGAAAATACACCGCCATCCAGCGTTAGAAAAGTTGTAAATTCTTCCCCACAACTAATATAGCGAACTCGACTGTTTCTTAAAGTTCTCAATTGGGTTGGGAATTTCTTTGAGATAGTATCGTTCAAACCTAATTGCCCGTGAATGTTTTTTCCTGGAAATATCATCAATAATAATTGGAGAATTCATTTTACAAGTTTTTTACCCCATCCATAAATTGCTCCTGATTTTGACACAGCAAATGTATGATTGGAGCCGCAAGCTATTAAGGCAACTGGAATACCGTATAAAGAAGCGACTACTGTAGGTGTTGATTCATATGGTGTGACTGTTCCTAAACCTAACTGACCAAAATCATTAGCACCCCAAACTAATATGTCTCCAGCTAAAAATAAAGTTATAGAATATATTCAAAAAGAATAATTTTCATTACCATTTGATAATGCTACCGAATGCCTCTGACCAGCTGCTATTTGGACAATATGATACGCAGCTAAAGATTTTATTATTTTTGGAACAATCTGTAAAGTTCCGCCTAACTGATGTCCTAATTGTCCATAATTATCTGAACCCCAAGAGAAAACTTGCCCCCAATGATTTAAAGCCAAGGAATGCATACTTCCACAAGCTACGTTTATTATAGGATGAGCTTCCAGACCAGACACCAGTTCTGCAAAGCAAAAAACTTTTTCAATAATCCTCGGTGTTTTATATATTGCAGATTCAAATGTATGCACATAACAGAATGCTGATCTCAGGTATAATCTAATAATACTTTCAAATCATAGTTAAAATCAGCATCCTGTCAGAGACTTATTTAAACAATTTAAATAAACTGTCATGTTCCAAATTCAAATGAGCAAAAGTATTGATAACAGACACTTTCTAGAATTTTTTTTGGAACAATTGAGTTTCTTTAACAATAACAATATATAAAATATAAAAAAAAGTAAGAACATAACAGCTGCAATCTCACATACTAAACAAAGACATACGTGGCCTTTTTCTTGGCTGATCGTGCCCCAATTGTCCATAATCATTGTTTCCACAAGAATAAACTTTTCCATCTTTAGTTAAAAAAAGTGTGTGGTTATCACCTAAGGCAGCTTTGATCACAGATTTGGCTTCAAACCAATCAAGAGATTTGGGTGTAAAAATGTGTTCCTCTTCTATTCCTCCTAATCCTAATTCACCATGTATTGTACTACCCCACGCAAACATTTCGTCTAAAACTGGTGAAACGTCTATACCCACTGTTGAGTCGCTATTTACTGTTTGCACGGATTCAAACATATATCTAAAACAAATAGATTCTAGAAATTTCTTGATTGTTCGAAAATCTTATAGATTATCGACTCAAACTATTTTTTGAAATCTACGAAGTATTGTAAAATTGTACTTTACCTAAAAAGGTATAATAAACATTATTTCGAATTTTGATTGTGTCAGAATTTCAAAAAGATCTTTTGATTGATGTAGAAGAAAATGACAAATTTTTGTAGGTTATGTTCACTGATGGAACCTTAAATGTCATTAGGTGGCGCCAAAGTTAAATATTTACTTGCTTATCTCCATATGATAAGAAAACTACATTTTAATGTATTTACCTGCACAGACGTAAACCCATGGTTATTACTACTATACAGTGTATCCTAAAATGAGAAATAAGCAAACATTAGATAGTATTTGTTAATTTATAATACAGTCGTAAAAAAATATTTCCTCAAAATTAAAACTAATCCAAATCTTTCCCGTTGCAGTATTCTCTTCATAGAAAAATATTATTCTACTTAATTTTCATCAGCTGAAATAAAGTCCACATTTTTGTTCTCATTTCATTTTGAATAAATCTTTTTCCAATTATTGTGGTTCTTCTTTTGAGTCTTGTGTAATGTATTGTAAGCTCTCGAACAGAATCACAAAAATTATACCCAAAGTCGGAAGATTCATCTTTATTACCTTTTTTGGGTAGTGGTGAATAATTTATTATTTGGAAAAAAATTACACTAAAACTTGAAAGATTAGCTTTGGGAAAGAAATCGCTATAAACGGTTTTTATGTATTAGCTTCAAATCGTTCAAGATATTTTTGGTCGATACATTTTTCTTCATTGTGTGAAAATTAAAAATATAAAAACATTTCATTTTTCTCAGCAGTAAACTGTTATTTGTGCTTTGATTTGAATGCATCCCTTTGTTATTTAAATATGTTTTTATACAGGATGAAAGCAAATGACTTACTTCTTTTGTGGTAATATTTTGTAAACATCACCTCACTTTGCGGTTTTGTTAATTTTTGTTTCAAAGCGGAAAAAACAACGGTATTATGGAGACTTAGATATATGTACAAAAATGTGAGTAATCTCTGAGATATCGATCATTTAAGGATTCATGTCATATCTATTATCATCGTTAGAATAAATTTCACAATGTTATTGCAGTATAGTAACTATTTAAGCTGGGAGAGGATTTTAGAGCTACGGATAAACACGTTTGCAATAGTTGGTGTTAATGTGATCACCACAACCATTGGGTATAATTAAAATGAATAAGTAAAAAGGGTGATTTCAACTGGACTAGAATAACGGCCGGACTGAGACTGCTTTTATTACTTATTCAGCTGATCTTTGGCGAATAAACACGATAATTCGTTTGTGATGAAACTTCTTGTCTTGTTGTGAGAAAGAAAAATCGTCTTTTGTTTGGTTACTTTATAATTCGACTGCAAAAAGTTGCGGCAAAAACTACTTAGGATGGACGGAAATCCCCAGCAAACATTTATAAAAAATCAAAGTTGTCATGTTCTATATACCAATAACAATCAAAAGTAGAAACTTGTTTTTTGTTATTTGGTTTACCTCAGATTTAACGCTTCCAGATCCGTCTGAAAACTCTTTGATTCAAAGAGCGACTGTGTGAGAGAACAAAGTTTTAGATGAATTGTGCCGATAAGTTATAAACTTCAGGAATAGTTTTATGGATGCTTCAGACATGTCATTTATCGAAAAGACGAAATTCTATTTGTTACAATAGATTTGCGGGTGGATTCATTTGGAAAGTTGTACGCTTCAGTGGAATGAAGAATCAAATTGGATCTAATTTGTTTGCTTGAATCAGACCACAATTGTTCATGTACTTTTTTTTTATTATAAACAGATATTTTTCTTTTCCTGCAAATCTCGTTTTTGCTTAATGTTGTAGGCGAAACAAAGACGGATTTATAAACATTGGAAGGTATTCACGAGATCGGATCACGAATGGCGAATTTCGTTCCTAGAAATTGAAAATGTTCCAATTTTTATGAACCACTTCAAAATAACGATACTGGAAATGGAAAACCTTGAGCTCACTTTATTTCTTTTGTGTTATATTGTTAGTTTATGGTTTACATTTACAAGAAAAGGTGACTTGAAATGTACAAATAATGATTTTTCTTCACTTCCGTTTATCGGAAAACGCTGTCTTGTTTTGTCGCGATACTTGTTATCGAATAGAACTTCCTAAAATTTTTAGGATTTCCAAGAAATTGGATAACTTAATTTATTGAAAATGTATCTACACAAGTTATAATTTGTTTTAATATTTATTTAATTTAATTATATTTACATTTTCCTAATCCATAGAGTTGATAGATTAAATATGTACAAAATTGGACACTGTTTAAGACAGATCTATACTCTACAGCAATTTCTAATATGTTGTATAAAAATGTGCTAGAAAGTAATAATCGTGTGAATATAACTTTGTTGCTATCACAACTAAGCATTGACAGCACTTTATTTGATCAAGAAACAAAGTCTTTGTTATTTTACGAAATAATATCCTCGTTTTCGACTTCGCTCCAGTGCCCGGAATCCACTATATGTTTAAACAAGTCCGGAGGCTGGTGCAGTTCCGGTCATATTTCAAGAACAGTGTCCTGTTCGACTAAGCTATCTGAAAGGGAATGGCTACTGCCTGGAATAGGTTCCGGAAGACCGTCGTCCAGAACTTCAGTAACTTCTTCAAATTTACTACTGTAAAAGAAAAATTGTATTTCAGTAACTTTATGAGGTACTGCGGGAATAAAGTTGTGGCTATGGAGAAAAGCGATTCAATCACGAAATAATAAAAGAATTTTACTGAAGATTAACTTAGTCGTGAGTGGTCTGAGCTTTTAGATTTTTTCACGTGAATGAAAGTTGAAAGAGTAAACAGAAAACAAAACGAATCAGTATCACCAGAGTCATTTTTGAAATCTATCCTCTAGAGAATCTCATTTTTATAGCTTCAAGTCAAACGACTATCCAATTCCGAAAGATATGTATCAGCTATTTTTAGCTTTAAAGCAATTCTTGATATTTATTGTATTACGAACTGATTTTGATTAAGTTCGTGAGTCGATGGTCCAATTGGGACATTTGTATTTCCCGAAGGATAAACGAAGAATTCCCATAATTCAGAAAACGTAGCGTACAAAGTTAGATTTTGCTTATTGTAAAAGTTATCTTGTTTTTACTTCAATTCAGTAAATAATCCAAAAAAAATCCAGAATCTGAATTTTGTTAGTAACAAGTAAAATATGGAAACAACGAAATTAATTTGTCCGATGAATTGCTTTTCTTAACCTGCGAGTTTTTGGAAGATTCATTATAAAGTTATTCACGTTTTCCCTCAGGAATCGTTTTGTTGTATTTTTATTTTAATTTTCCACGAAACACATTAAGTTGTTCAACTCGTTTTACCCTAAAGCTCTTCGTGCAAACCTTTCGAAACTGTCAATATCTCCATGAATCAGTCTATCTTTCCGTTTCCTCCGTTTTCGTCCTTTGAAGGATAACACAATATGAAAGAGAGCCAAAGCAACGAGCTGTCCTGCCGCCACATATGAGAGCCAGAGTTTGTGCGGGCAAATGAGAGGCACAGCTCCCATGGGTGCGTACAATAGACTTTTCTTCCAGCCCTCTAGCCACGTAAACACCGACCAGCAACGAAAAATACGACTTTCATTCCTGCAACAACATAAAATTTAATTGTACTAAATTCATCTCGTGAAGAGATTCAGCAGTTTATGTAATTGCGGCAACATTTCGCGCTGCTTCATAATTCAGAGAGCACACAAAAAAACCACAAATATTTCAATGTCCTTTTTGGTTTGCCGTGTGCTTCGTTTCGTTGCGTGTACGACAAATGTGGTTCACACCCAAATATTTTATTGTTCTGTTAAAACGGCTACTGGAAATTGTACAAAGGAAATAAAAGCTGCGGAAATAGTGAAGCGTATGGAGATGATTTTTTTTGTGGCTGATAAACAATGGGAAGCGCTTGTTAGTTTGAGCGTTTGTCAATTTTATCAGTTATGAAAAGATACACAAATTGTGTTGTCAGGTGCATATAAAATAAAATTCTTTTATAGGAGGGTGATGTTTTGGGAAATTATTGCTGGATTATAGACTAAGGAAAACAAGAACAACTGATAAAATGCGAGTTATGGCGTTATGGCCCCTAACTTCAGATATTACCAATACATCATAAAACGTGGGGTCTATCAATTTCGAATGAACGGCTTTTTTATTGCTCTGGATATCGAAACGTATCAGCGTTTTAGTGACTTTGGATTATTTATTTTATATTATTTTGGAAGCAAAAATTTATTGTTTCTTTAAGAGGAATTTTATTTCGCCACTGATTAATGTACACCTAACATTTTAATCGTAACTCATTACTTTTCTGCCTTATACGGCTGAAGTTTTATGACTGTCCTCAATTTACTTTACGATACAGGAAAAATTCGAGAACTTTGTTTCATGGGTCGTGAAGTATCATAAATTTTTGAAGATTTGCTTATTTATAAAAAATAAGATCTTTCTTAACATAGCTAACAACCATAGATACTATATTAATTATTAACGCCCACATGAAAGTTTCACAAAAAACAATGTTTGAAACTTCTCAGTTGTTCGTTAAAATTACACTTAGGATTTTTTAAATTCATTTTCCTCAACAAAGCAATAAATACCTAAATACTTAATTGCTGTTCAGTATGATTCCCGAAGCATCTAGTAAAACGAAGTGACTATTTATGGAACAAAAATGAAGATGTGATTTCAAATGATTAGAAATATTTAGAAGAAAAGTTTTTGCGACTAGATTCTGATAAGGAATTTATAATATTTGTGATATTCAAATGTTCTTTTTATGTTTATAACTTTTTTTTTTTTGACATTCTGGACACGATGTTATTGTGTTCTTCTCACCCCTTTCTTACAAAAGTTTTTCCTAAAAGTTGGCAAAACGTCGAAATATGACACGCTGCTATGCCGGAAAACATCTTTCTTTACAAAAAGATATGTTATAACTTCTGGAAATTTCCTAATTTTTTACACTTTTCAAATCAAATTGAAAAATATGTCTGTCTATTTTAGTTAGGAGACATTAGAATAATTAACTTTTTGAATTGAAAAATTGAATTTGCCAAGACACATTTTCTGCGGAGACTTTTAATTTTTAAAGTAATTAAACTTTTCTCTTCTTTATAATTTTTCGTATTATTCCAAATGTACTAATTAAAAATAATTTCATGAGACCATAAAATGACACTGTGTATTTCATGACAAAAGAGGCATAATAGTTTGTTTATATTTCAGATTTAATAAATGACTCTTCTTGTTTGCATACTAACGTAGAAAGCAGATGCGACATTATACGTGGAAAATATAATTTATTCAACCCGCGATGTTTCTACTGTAGGTTGAAACGAATTCGTAATAATATATTCCGTAAAGTATGGAGATGTTGGTAAAATAAAAAATTGATATAGCGGATATGGAAACCTAATGATGTGAAATTCAATTTATTAAATTATTTTTTTTCCATAAATCTCAATTCAGTGGTTTCTTCATTTCAAGTCTTTTAATTGCTTGGTCACGAGAGCAGATTTGTCGTATTCCAATTCAACCGAATGAATACCAACGTTTATGAACTAACACTTGGACCGCTTGTAAAGCACTTGTATGATTTACATTTCATGGACAAACACAGATGTTAATAACAAGACTTAACAAGCTCATCAACCCTTAGGACCAAAAACTTAACTTAAACACCACAGATAAGAATTTCAGCAGTTCCTTTGTGCAGTAAATTGATTAAAACGTTTTCTTTGTAATTTGCCCTAAAAACAGAATATTTGACATCCTTTGAGATTTCAGGTTACAAAGTAGAATTTTGATAAAGCACGCTAGACTAGAAACAAAAAAAATCGAACAAGACAGTACTGTACGATTCGTTAAAGATTAAACAAAAGTTTCTATTAATTTTCAACACAAACAAGAAAAATAGAAAAAAAACATTGTTCCCATGTGGAATTCTAATTTTCCATTATTTTGTCGTTTTGTCCAATTTCATCAATTTAGGTTCAACTAAAATGCCAACAAAATTTAATTTAGGCGTTTATCTTCATAAAGTGAGGAAACCAACTGCGTTTTAAGATTTTCGACGAAACAGAAACAGTTAATTAAAATGTTTTTTCTTACCTCACGCAGAGTTGGAGGAATAGCGTTACTACCCAAGTTACTTCGAGTAGAAGAACAGCAATTGATTCGGCTCTGGAAAAGAAAAATAGTCAACAAACTAGAAAATGTAGAGAAATCTCCAAACTGGAACATTAAAACATTCGGGCTAAGTTTTCACGTCACGCAATTGAAACATTGTAGCGGCATAACTTTAGTGTCATTTCGTCTTGGTAGAATAAGATAGAAAAAAGTGTGATTTGGTTCGAGTTTGACAAGACCTCAATTTGGAGTCAAAATTGGATTCCACTGATTTTTGTTGGCGAAATATATTGTGAAATTTGTAATAACCGTTGTATTTTACAGACGAGTTCAACATGGGTTGTAAAGACACAGTTTTGCTTTAATTAAGAAAGATTATAAAGATGAAATTTAGCTTTTAATTATTACACAGAGAACGTTTCCACTTCTAGAGGGTGATTTTTTTACATTTTCCAAAATATTTGGTTAAAGAGAAAAAAACTAAATAAAAAAACTGTTCCAGTAATTGAATTGGAGCTTTGGAAAAAGGTTGTTTAATTGCAAAATGATTAAAAAACAATTTATTTTGTCCTAGTCAATATCTCTAAAAACCGTAAAATTAAAATGTAATAAAATTGTTCTTTAAGTAATTAATAATTAAATCAATTCGGTGAATAATGTTGGGGTGATTTTGTTATATATTTCCAAAACAGTAATTACAGTAATGTAGAATTAATAGATCATTTCATAAACAAACACAAAACTAAAATTCAGTCAGATTAAAAGTTCATGCTGTATCAATCTCCATGAAATATTTAGTGAAGAATGAAATATTTTCTAATTAAACTTACTATGTACTTCGATTCATTTAAATTTTGTGTTAAGATTGAAGAACAGACAGAATGCTTATGCTTTCAGTGTTTTCAAGAATTTCAGGATACTTGGAACTAGAAAGGATTATATCGTGAAGACTTGATTTCACAATTATTTAAGTAGTTTTCATTGATCGACTACTCAAGTAATTATTATGAAAATGTTACTAATCAAAATGAGCATTTTTCTTCCCACAATAAAAAAATATTTTTATTGTTTCTTGGTTGCAATAATTTTCAAAAATTATTTAGCAAAAGTTATAGCCCAAAATTATACAGATGTACCTAGGTAGTTCAAATCATTTTCGAAATCATTTTTCAGTGTTTTTGAAGACAAGGTAATTTCTCATTATTTGTTTCTGAAAATCTAATTTTCACAAACTTCCATCAGTTTTTAATGAGACCACCATAGTACGTGATTTTCTTTAACAATAAAATGGGAACATTAAAGTCTTTAAACAAACGTTTATAAAAATTATTAAAAATAAGAAGCAAAAATTTTTTTGTTGGCTCAACTAGAGCTGAGATAAGACAAACGTCTTATCTTAACATAGGTCGTACTCGGTTACCGATTTGTTTTCGACTTCGACTGACTGGAAAATCGATCACGCATCGACCGCTGTCCCCAGTTCGTTCGTATAAATCAAAAGACGATTGGTTTTAGCCACTTGTTCAATCGCTGTATTACCCCTTCTCTTTGGAAATCATCAATCCAATAACAAACATTTTAGGGACCAGTTTACAGGTAGAGTAAAATATCAGAAAAAGTCTCATCTATAAGTTACAAGTTACAGAAGTTTTAAATTTTAGTTGATTGAAATAGAATGAGAAAAGGGACTTATTCAAACCAATGACTATCGATTTCCTCATTTCATACCCAAACATTTCAATTTTTAATAGCAAACCGTTTGTGTATTGTTGAAATTATTCATTTTTTTTCATTACATGGTCGTACTGTACAGAGAAGATTTGGTCTCATTTTCTTTATTAGTTCTGTACAAATATTTTTTTGCCATAATTAGTAGAAAATCACACAGATTTTTAATAACTTAATAATATTATTTTTAATAACTTTGTTAATTTTTGGTTAACGAGGATAAATCAATGTTATCTCTGCAGCATCCAAAACCTAAATCATACCGTTTATTATTAACAGAGGGTCAGTTTTCAAGCAGGCAAAGCAATCCCCCGTTGCAGTTATCATCTTCATCGCTTATTTAGCAAACAGCTCTCAAGGGTTTCATTGAAGGTAACGCCCGTGCGTGCTTTAATCGTGTCCTGCTGGAGGCCAAGTAATCGTCATAAACTAAGTATCCTTTGTCTCCTTACTCATTTTACTTTCTCTACTTCTCTCTCCCTGATTATAACATGTTTTCCGGGCTTGACGGCTTGTTTATTCCACACTGGTCCTATTATAACTGTACGAACGCTATCAAACTGAAATCACAGCGTTGGGAGAGCTGGTTCATTGCTAAAGCTTTACAGAGTCGGAAAAGTTTGTTTAGCTTGGCTTAATTTTCTATATTACGGTATACTTTAATAAAGGTCTTTGCGAGTATCTGATGTAATTCACACCAGAAGATTAATTAAAATCAATATTTTATTTAGGTAAATTATGAAGAGTTAGAGAAAAGTTTTACTTGGCAGAAAATTATTTTATGGGACTTGATAAAATAAAACATTATGCTTTCAGCACCTTTACAGCTTTTCTAGTTTGAAAAGGTTTTGTCTGTAAGACGGTAACAAAACCGCAACAAGCTGGTGAAACATTGTGCTGGATATTTTAATTAGACTGTGGTTTAAACCGTTATTTATCAAAGGCGCTAGATTAAACCGACATAAATTAATTTTGCAGTCCGGCAGATGCTGGCGTCCAATTTTTATTCGGGTGCTTTTTTGTGATACATCAAACAATATTTAAATGAACAAAAAAAGATGGGAATGTTTACGATGTAATCTTAAAGTAGGTACTTAAATAATTTTTGGTGCTCGTTCTCTTTTGCTCATCTCTCGATAAAACCTTAGTCTTTATAAAAGGAACTACCTATTTTGCATATTTTTATCTAAATTTTATAAAATTGTCATTCTTTCGTCCATATTTATGTTCCTGACTTTGCATTTATAAGGTAACCCAGAGTATTATTTAAAAATATGATAATACTACTCTTGACGCCTATGACCAAAGTGGAAAAAATGCAGAAAAGAAAGTTGTCTGGAAAAATTATGGGATATACAGAACTTAATGGGCTATAACGTTGCCGGAAACAACCGTTGCCATTCCTGCATCGTGTCCGATGTAAACTAGACTATAGTAATTCAAGCTTTTACCTCGCTGTCATGCTTAGAAGTAAAAGCTTTCTTCAGTAACTTAGAAAGGATGCTTATTACTCTTACTGAGAAAAAAACGTGTTACATCTACCCCTAAAATGTAATAGTGTTGAAAACATTTTTTGCAGACGCGTCTTTGTATTAACGATGTTAATTAGAACAAAGTGAAAACGCAAATGTTAACGGTTATTATTATTATTGCCAAATGTAATAACGATTGTCAGGTTGGACATCTGTTGTTTGTAGACTTAAATTATTCAGAGTGTTGTCGAGACGTTAATTTTTGCTGTAAAAGTTGAATATTTCTGTTTTCAGCAACCATTTTATTTTAGACAAAAGATTGATGACTGATTATTTAAATAATCCCAACTTCATCAAGAATTTGGTTTTAACTGTTACAATATTTGATAGATTTTAAATGAACAATGTTGAAAATTTTAATTAACATACCAGAGGTAATGATGACAGGTAGAAAATTTGAATTATCGTCAGAGGATAGAAATATGTAAAATTCAATCATTCACGTCACAAAAGAACTGCCGCATTGTCTAAAAACAAATTTTTTGAATATGCATCGAATTACGGTGTATCTATTTAATATGGCATTTTCCGTGCAATACAGCGTACAATTTGATTATGCTAAATTTTGTGTCTGCAAACTTCCTTGGTAAAATATTAATAAAAGACTCATTGTAAGAAACTAAAATGCGAAGGCACGTACCATATACAAAATTTCCATACGAATGCTTTGGAATTTTCTTAAAGAACGGTGAATGAAGTAGAAAGTGGAAGAAATCTAACTTAGTAATGTAAGTGCGTTGAAAACTTGAACTGGCGACAAGGTGAACGTGAAGAAATGGATGCATTATTCAAGAATTTAATGTTAAGCGGAAGACTGCAATTTTAAATGCAGTTCCTCAAATATTACATTATTACGCGCTTTTGTATGCAAATTAGTAATTTACTTGACACATACTGCATGCATTTATAAGAAAATTTATTCTCAACTTGTTAGTCATGCAGAGTAGCGGTGTCACTTTTGAAGATTTATAATAATGAGAATAAAAATCTGCATCACCTATCACGAGTAAATAAACTGATAGAGAGATCCAACATTGTATTTATCTTATTTTTTTGTGTATGAAATAATAACTTTTTTATATTTTAGGAATTTTATGTTTTCTGACTTCTACTAAAAAAGGACATAAATCGAAAAATTTGTCGCTGTGTGGTAGTTGTTTTCCTTTTATGACGAAAGTAATAAACCCAGCCTATTTAGTTCAAAGTATATTGTAAATCCAAACATAAAAAGACCACCTTTGGTTCATTGCTTGTTGTAATGGATCTGCGAAATACTCTTAAAAAGCTATGACACAGATTTTCAGCATTTAATAAGTTCAAAAACCATTTAAATTTATTTTAGATATAGTATTTGCTTAACGCTATAAATTTTTTTTACAAAAATAGTTAGAGAATGTAAATTTTTATTTTGGAAACTATTTTGTTAAGCATTCAAGTATGCGTTTGCAGTGCGGAACAAAGTTTCAATGGAGAATATCAGTTCAAAGGTAAAATTTTTTTGACTAGTGGATATTGTTTACCAGCGAAATTTACACCCACACATGTTGCCATTCCCGCAATTTATGTACTATGTTTTGTACCACTTTTACCTCCAAGCCAGATCATCCGAATACATGTATCTGAGAAGACCGAGGTAATCCATTTAATTAACCACAGTGAACTAATTGCAAATTGCAGCATTACAAATACCACATTAGGCTGGGAGAAATTCGTTAATATCGTTCCTACAAGGCTAATTGCTTTGATTCTTGCTGTGAAAACCACCCGTAACTTTGAAGGAAATGGGAGTCGTTAAGCAACTTTCCTTTGCTTTTACAATGAGAGATAATTGGCGGTTTGTGTGATAGAGTTTATCTATCATAACATCCAACTTTCGTGTGTTTTGTTTACGCGTAGATTTAACCTTTTGTCTCGTTTAAGATCTGATATTTCATGACTCTGTTGATGGTGACATTTAGATGCTTATGTGGCCTATACGCATATAATGAAATGGCGGTTTTGAGACCAATACGCTTTATGTTTCTATCCCGCGTTCTTCGGCTTTGTTCAGTTTGAAAAATGACTTTTCATATACAGAAAAGCAGAAGCCTCTAATGAGATTACTGCGACTAAATCGAAAATCGACCAACAGAAATATCCTATATAAAAGTATTAAAGATTTTTTTTCTGTTAAATGCCACACAAAACAATAAGTTGAAGAAAACGAAAAGAAAAGCAAGTTAAGATTGTCAGCACTTAACATTCTTCAAAGGTACTAAATACAATTTGAATATCTGTGGTAGTAAAAATGAAATTGCAGCTGTTCTGACTGACAAAAGAGCAGACGTAAAAGTAATAAACGCACTCTTAAAGAAATACCAATTTAGGTTAAATGAATTCGCTGAAAATTAAATTTTAGATTTTGGAGTCCTGGATACACAGCTGAGAGCAGATTACCACTGGTGAAACTAAAATTTAAGTGGCCCTTCATTATATTTACATGCAAATACCCTAGCGTATATTATTTCTGCTGCAGCATTTAAACGGCAACCTGTTTCTTTATTCAAATACCTTTGAAGGAAAATTCATTGATTTGTTGTTTGTTTATGAAAATTACCATTTTTTTTATAAAACTTGAACTTTAACGAAGCCTTTGTTCACACAAAACAAGTTCAGTTAACGTTAATAACGTGTTTTCTAAGAGCAATTTAGCAGCAGCCTCAAAATGAGACGTCTGACCTTACTGCCAATAAATTTAATCCGCCTATAATTTCCATAATTCAAGCTCTTGGCATGAAATGGTAATATACAAATAAAAATTCTCAACTTTTGCAATTAAAGTTTGCCATTTTAATTTGAATTTAATTGAGCTTTCACAATAGGCTGAGGGTTTTAGCATAATTACTTTTCAGACCAAGCTGGGACTCTAATTTACTACCTTAGCGAATGTGCTATAATTTTCCTATTTTACACTAGCTTTACATTTTCAGTTGCTCTGTTCCGTTAAATCAAGAGAGACAGGAAAGTAAACACCTCGTTTTTATTTTTGTTGTCCTTTTTTCCAAATAAAAGGTTGTCTGCAAGTTTACTTTCAACATCTACTAAGCGTAAAAGGCAGGTGGTGATATTAAACCGTCTCGTGTTGTAATAAAGTGTTTTGGAAATTCGACGAAATGTTTGCAAAGCTGAATCTTTTAAAGATCAAATCTAAGATGAAGGAAAGCTTAAAGATGAGAGCAGCAAATTGATCGTCTTCAGTTTCGTGGAATATTAGTGGATTAGTTGGGCTGTATCATGTGACTTGAACTTATCTCTCACAAACAAAGGACAGTGGAAAGTAATATAAACCAGATTATTCAGGAATCCTTCTTGAAATGGACTTCGTTTTGTAGGTAGTATTTCGTAAACCACAAACGTTTCAAGGATTTGAATTTTATCTCATATTCGATAAAATTTTCTCATGTGTACCTCGGTGATGTCGCCAAAGAAATCTGTTGTTCGAATACCCTTTTGAAGTATGAAAAATTCAAATATTGGCAACAAATTTTGAGGATATATGTATATATTTCATAGACAACACATAAGAAATTCGTTGATGCTGAAAACACAATAATGTGTTATGTTTGATTTGATTCAATTTTTGTTTAATTTTATTGAATCAAATGAGTTTTCTACTCTGTAGCTACAAAGCGACTATAACCGTTTGTTAATCCCAAGTTCCATTTTCATTTAATATTTTATTAAATTTATGTTTGCAAGCTAAACAAGTTAGGTGCCTTCTCACTAAACAAGCAGTTACTGTTTTTACAGTGTTGACAATCTAGTTTGATGCTGTGGTTGTTTTCACAAATACTGGTATACAGAAATTTCTAATTTATGTACATAAGCTCCCTGAATAAATACTAAAACTTGACAAAATACAAGTTTACAATTCTCAACGTAATAAATAAGTCAGGAGCTATCTACTATTGTTTCAAATTTGAGATAAACTCATATACTCACATATCAAATTTTTAAAATGGTGGATGCGCCGGGCGGACTAATTAAAAATGTACTTATAAAAATATAAATTGAATGTAATAATTCAAAAAAGTTGAAAATCTTTTTTATTAAAAAACATGTCAAAGAAAATTTGACTAAAATTAAAGATGGTATCTGAAGAATTGTTGAGAATGACAAAAGTAAAATCTCCAATTTTCGTCTGTAAAAACCCATCTAAAGTTTTCTAGAATGTCATGTCAAATATGTAGCTTTGATATCAAATATGATTTTATCTTCTTTTCGTTTCATATTACAACACTAAAAATATTTATATAATTTTGTGATAAGAATTGATTTTTTTGCCTTTTTAGGAACCAAATTTAATGCGACAAATTGACGCGACGTATTTCTTTTAAACTGTAGCAATTTTTAAGCGGTTTTTTATTAACTTTAAATTGTTTGAAGACGAATTTTGCTTAAAGCAATCATTTAACAATTAAATTTTGCTGTAAAAGTACTTAAAATTTCCTCTAAATGTGTTCAAACAAGTTATAATCTTTACAATATTCTTCATAGAAACTTGAATAAAATATTCTGCGACTAACAATTTCTGACATGCGACGGCATATAACACATGAGAATTCGCGCAGAAGCTTGATTGGTTATGTTTTATGCATACATGGATATGGAAAAGCTTCCAGTGAATGAGCGAAAATCTGGCAAAAATGACATGGTTAAAAATAGAGTTTAATTAAATTCCCTCGTTTACTATCACGCTTATTATGGTTTTGGAGCAGACGAACATGTGAAAATAGTGAAAGCAATATTTTTCACTTCGTAATGTCATAACCTAATTTGTGCGAGAATTTATTTGCTCAACAATTTTTCACTAAATATATTAACGTTATCAGCTATAAATTCTTGTTAAATTTTTGTCGGAGTTCTTCCGCTTCTAGATACAATTTATGATTGCCTCCAAGTTTCAAAACTAATTTGCTTGCTTTTTATTGTCAAGGATAATTTGGAAATTTCAAAATTTTAATTTATTTCAGAGATGTCATTTTACAAAAGCGTTTCTTTGTTACAAAAGCTACACTAAGACCATATTGGATTTTGCACCTGAGAGATTTGAATATCTAATATGGTTAGTAAACCGGAGGCAAAACAGGAGTTGAAATTAGTTAGTGTTCTTTTGGGTTCACACGGGAGATTGCACTTTGAGTTTGCAGACAAAACTATGAGAATTTACTAGCAACATCCCTAACAAGTTTAACTTTAAAATATATTTCCGTCAAAGTAAGTGGCGTCGTGAGAGAAACTTGTAAATTAATTAAACTTTGATTTTTACTTCTGATGTTACGACAAACAAACAAATTTTCAAGAGTACGGTTCAAGCTATCGTGACTGCAAACACTGTAAATAGTAGTTAAATTTTAACTCTAGTTTCATTATTTAAGTAATAGTTTCTCAACTGTTTACGTATCCAATTTAGAAGACTTATTAATAAATTGTTCAAAAATATAATGAAAGTACAACCGCCTATGCCTTCCTGTTGCATATCGAGTATATCCATGCTAAAATTTTAATTAACATGCCCCAAAGTCTTCTGAAAACATTAAAGCTAGTGAGTGTATTAAAATAAATTGCTTGATTTAGATTTGATGCAATTTGGGTAAGCGACAACATCTAAAAATTTTATAACATAAAATGGATAAAATTATCCCTGTGAACTTCTACCATAAATGTCAAAACCACATGTCCTGTCCTGTCGGGTTTGCAAGGAAGCTCCGTCAAATGAGCTTTTAATAGGTTAATGCAAGCATCCGGCCTGGGTTGAAGTGTTTGGTCACAGTTTGACTTTGTCAAAGTAATTATGAAACAAGTATGGTAAGTCGCTGAGAAGATAGGTCGTTAAGTCATTTAGCAAGGTGGTGACATTTGCCCTAAGACAGGTTAGAATTCTAATGACCATTTTAGTATGGAAACTGAGCAAAACGATTAAGCACTTATTTTTTTCTAAGCATCAATCTTTTCTGCATTTAGCTAGCGCTGAACTTCATTTTATATTCATCGAGCTTTAATGGGGATTAATGTTGCTAGGACTCGGCGGCAGTTTTCAGCGAATTAAACCTGGACATTGCGATATAGAATTTTATAAGCACGTTTTGATATATTTATTTATTACACTAAACCGACGGCAGCTTATAACGTTTTAACACTGTTTGTAGTTTAAGTGATAAATCAAGCCGTGTGTGTTGCTGTGACAGTATCTGAAATCGACTATCGTGTATGAAAGCCATGTTCTGATAAATTACACTTATCAAAAAAAGGCGGTGCAATAAGAAAATAGTGAAAAATGCAACACTCAAAGCAGACAACAAGCACAAAAAAATGATTAATGCTTGAGCAAGCAGAAATATCAAACAATCAAATTTAAAACTAAAATCTACCATTAATCTCTTCTAAAGTTTATTTAATTTCTATTCAACATTGCACGATTCGAAAATTCTTCAGTTTTCTATATATCTAAGAGTAATATTTCTGGTAAAGTTTAGCTTGTTTCAATCTCTTAGTGCTATGAAAAGTTAATTCGGGAAAACGTTCCCTCTCAAAACTCTTGTAGCAGGTGCAGCACGTGGACAGTAGCTCCGATAACGGAGAATATTACAGAATACGTAAAGATCTTTACATTAGAGTGACGTTGCTTGGCTTGAGGTTTCTCAGTCACGTACGTGCCAACCCTGAAATTATACAACTCCAGCCAACAGTCCTTAAATCAATTACTTTTCTGACAATGACAATTCATTTACTAGCTTCACCTTCAATCTACACGTTCTGATTCTTAATTTAATCATCGTGTGATTTAACGAAGCGTGTTTTTATTTGGTCTGGAGGTGAGAGGAAAAATCGAGAAAAGAGAATAACATCAGAAATGCAGATGATTTTAAATTGAAATATTCAAATCTTATGAGCTTTATAATTTTTTCGACATGTACTTGTTTCAGTCTTAGATTGCAAAGAGTATAATAGAAAGTTCTGCATGAATAATGAAAGATGCTGATGGAATGGATGTTTGGATTATAACATGTTAATTAGAAGTGAATATTACAACCCTTTCTATGCAGTAATGAAGCTGTATCTATTACAAAGGATCTATTAACATCTTGTCTAACTTCACACGAGTATAACTAACTCTTCTCTTGTCGACTGCTTGCATCGACTTTAAATTATGTCTGCACAAAATAATAAAAAAAAACCTATGAATTGTTGATGCAATGAAGCCTTGAGAGATCAAAAGGAACAAACCAAGTTAGCAAAAAATAAGGACAAAGAAATTTTCTTCATACTCACTAATTGTTAGCAAAATATAATATATTCAGGAATTTAGAAATTCAACCATCAATGGAACTGTCCGTTCTTAAACTATTAGATTAAATTTTTCAACTAACTAGTATATTGATGTTCAAAGCATTTCAAAAATTCCAAATAAAAAAAAATGGTCTTAGTCTAACTTAACTTTTTCATACCTTTGTTTGCTTTGTCGATGTTCGGAAAATCGAATAGAAAAAAAAAAACAAACAAACTTTTATACACATGACGTGAATTTTGGGTGATGTCAGTTTCAAACTTCAGTGTGTATTTAATTATGTTTTTGTAGATACATCAACAGCACTTTTTTTACTGACAACTAGGAAAAAAATTGTTGAAAAATAAATTTTACTAAAAAAAATCCGAAAAAAGCAAGAAAGTGGTAAAGTAAAAGAAAATGTAGAAACTGAGAAAGCCTACTGTATTAAATTAATTGTGATACTTACATTATATAATATCCTGAATTGTGTCGGTGGAATGCTAAATCTACTCCAACTCCGCAAAGAACTGGAAAAAATGTAAAAAAAATAAATTACCTAATTTTAACCAGGTACATTCATTAGAGAAAAAAATTATATCATTCAAGACCATTACTTCAAAGTAGCATTTACAAAGCAAAGAATTTATTTCACATCTTTTTGCTTGTCTTGAACAGTAAAAGAGATTATGAAATTGCAAACTGTGATAATTTTGAACGAAGCTGTCATTAACAGCTTTTCTCTTTTATTTATGAAATTCAAACTTATTTATTTTTTTAAATATTCTAAAAGAAATTTTGACAAAGTAATTATTAAGTTTTTTCCCTTTAAAAGACAAGATGAGATAGAACGAATAACTAAGAGGTGAAAAGAAACTTCGAAGAATTGTGAGATATGTGATGACAGGGTTTATTTTATGTAGTTTGCCAGAAATATATTTCGGGCTGTTTTACTTTCGATCAATAATATCTGTAAAAACCATGAGGTGGATATCAAAGTTTTCCGGTTTTCAGTACAAAATGAGAAAATGTTCATTACGTTGCATCTCTCTGACATCAAACAAATTAATCTGAACATCAAAGATATTTTCTAGTAAGAATTGTAAAATAAAAAAAATAAATAGTAATTTTAAATAAAATTTTCTTTGTTTATTATGAGTAATTAGTGCAAAGGTTAGAAATTTTAATTGAGATGCGACAGCTTTTCCTGGAAAATGAGTAAATTGGAATACTTTGTTATTCATATTTTGCAAGAGCAGTCCAAGCTGTAATTCCTTGTAGAATTCTGCAATATTGCGAGAAGAGAAGAGATGCACTGTAAAATTTTAATAAACACTATGTAATGCATATTTTATTTTACTTCTGACTTTAAAAATTTCATTTATAAATTAGTTCTTGGAAAGTAGAGTTGTAGTTTATTGATAATCCTGTCTCAAAATAATTAAGAGCATATTTTGATGTTAGTTTAGTGCTGTTATCATTCGCAAGTTCTCGATCATTTTTTAAGTAATTTTGAACGTGTCAAAGAATGACAAATCGATGCCACATATTTCCTAAATTTCTAATGTAACGCAAACGAGAAACTTCGATAATATATTAGCTCGTGCAACAGGAAGATGAAGTAGTGAGAGAAGGTGCTGATTCGGGATAATAAAAGTAAATTATAACTTAGAAAAGTAATGTTCAACAAACGTATCTATGTGAAAAAAATTATTTACAGAGTTAATTGCGCGTAAAGAGATTCTTTATAACTTATTAAATGAATTCTCACTTGAATTGATCTTTTTTCTGTAGAATTTATTGTTTTATTTGGAAACTCAACTTGATGCTTTGTTGAATTATCAGTGGATTAAACTTGCACTAACCACCTTTCCATATCTAATAAACAGTGTCAACGAGAAGATACGTGACGTGTATTAGAGACTATGAGATTGAATTAGTAGACAAAGCGAAATTACATTTGCTTTGTAATTGGTTTTATTATCTTGTCCGTTTCATTTTTATCAAATTTTGTGTATATCACAGGTACTTTTAAATTTCTGATCAAATGGAATAGCAGTATTTATATCGATCAGTGGTTCCATTAAAAACCACATTAATTACAACAACTAATTACATAAAATGTATAATATGGCAAGCTTTACTTCAAATAAATGATGTATGCTTTCAAAGAAAGTGAATTTATAATATTCATTCACGTAGAATAATATTTATATACGTATAAGCTTTATATGTAAATAGTATTTAGAAAAGCACATTTGATATTAAAGCTCACATTCATTTATAAAGTTACTACTTTTGAAATCCGTTATTTGCAGTAAAATTGTGTTTCCTTTGCCTGCAGATTCGATCACGGGAAAAATGGTTTCAGGAAATTAATATTTAGCTCTAAGCTCTTCAACCTCATATAACCTCTTTTAATCATATCCCACACAGCAAGAATAAGATTACCGTCTTGAAAATATGATGAAAAGTTACCGGTGTCTGTTCTTTGCTGAGATAAAACGATTTTGTAAGAAAAGTAATTCTTTTACAGACTATTCATGATCCAAAGATCTTTGAATGCGTTTTATTCAAAATTTTCATAAAATATCTGCAGAATTAAAGAACATTTTACAAATTATTGTGCATTGTGAAAAAGAATTTTTATTGCAATATTTGTTATTATCAGATTGTAAAGCCGGAAGGTCAATAGTAGATTCATAACGTCAAGTAACCATTCACAAAGTTGTTGATATGTCTTTCACTGACATCACGTAATCATACAGATTGAGTAATATTACACTTTCACAGAAAATTTCAGACTTATATAAAAGAAGAAGAAACAAGTTTAGCTGTGACCGAGTTGGTTTCTGTTAAGCTTTGCAGACTTCGCATCCCTCACGGGCGAAACCTTTCAAATACAAAAAAACAAAATGATATGAATTCAATCAAACCTTATTGTAAATTTATTATTTGTTAAATGGTTATGTCATCTAAATTGAGCACAGATTAATCATGGGTATTTATAAATAGAGTGCAATATATAAAAGTTTAACAAATGGAAAGGAATAATGCGAAAGTTTCATCCATTGCATTTTGCATTTTGATGTTATGTAAGAAATAAATGCGCTCATTAATAAAACTGTCAGACGTAAAGACTTTTGCGACGAAAAAATTATAAAAAAGAGAAAAATTGAAGGAGATGACTTGAACGCATTTATTGTATCATATACACAAGTTATAAATTTTAGAATTAAGAAAAGATGGTAAAAAATTTCTTGTTTTTCAAGCAAAACTTTCAATATTATAAGATCAGCTTTCGCATTGCAGATTATATTGGATTACAAATTACCATCAACATCATTCAACGCGAAGATGTTCTTGCATAAATTATTCTCAGATGGGTACTTTAGTAGTATAATAAATATCTGACATTAATTAATTTTAATTAGGTAAAATTAAACATTTTAGATAATAAAGATTTTTTTTAATGGTTTGTAATTTCTTCAGTTTCTACCTACAAACTATATTTCACAAAGTGTTGAATCTTACAAAAAACCTGTGTGAAGACATATTTCTTATCATAGAAGTTGTAGGAAATTGTTAGAAAAATAGAAATTCTCTTATGTAAAAACTCATTTCTAGTAAGCTCATTTCAGATATACGAAATACCTGGATGTTTTTGTCAAATTTTTGTTCATTCAAAATAATAATTAATCTCGCAGACACTTTGCTATTATTCAGAATGTTTTTGGCATTCCGTCGATAATATTCAACTGAAAAGTCTGAAATTGACATTAAGTGATGCCACCAATTCAGAATCGAATAATTCTTCCCGTAATTGGTTTAATTTCAACGAAACGTAGATCAATTTAAATTTAAAATTCATGCTTTTATTATTAAAAGCATATTTTATTCTTCAGTACTTTACAAAATGTTTTGTGCGTAATTTTCCTCAAGTATACGCACGATCGTCTTGGGATTTGAATACAGGTATACCTTGTAGCTTTTTAAACCCCATTCTACGGGTATATTTATTGCTTTGTAAAAACGCAATTCCATTGGGTGTGTGCTGTTTTGTGTGCAGCCTTACAAGAAGGTTTTTTCTGTTTTATTTTAAAACAATTTGCTATTAGATTGTTGTCTGTTTTCTATTCGGCCCGACACTTCACAAACACACCATTAAAAGTTTTCTAGAGCAATGTAATGGCGCAGTGTTATTTCAAGAGGCTATGTTTTATTTAAATTTGTCAAATGTAAAAGAAGCTGAAGAGTCTTTGGCGATGGGAAAACGGAAGTTGAGATGCGCCTGATTTGAATTGTATAAACAAAATTAGGCTTCTAAAGTGAATCGTGGATATTTATATTGTAAAGTGGATACAAAATTTTAATTTTTTTTATCCAGTTTTCTTTAGCCGCAGGTAATTGCCGAAGTTCTTTCAAAGTCAACCCTCATTTATTTTTATTGGTCGTTTAATCGAGAGAAATTTGGCTGTGCATCCCCCACATATATTTTCTCTCATTCAACCCTCTCACAATATTTCCGGATGTTATCGACAAACGAAACAATAAACACAACATTGTAAACCATAAAAAACCGTCGAAATTATTCGCGTCAATTTTCCGAGCATTTGAACAACAGATTGGAATGGAGTAGTGAAATGCATCACAGGCAAAGTAGGCCGTGATGTGGCTGGCTGAAGGGATGAACAAGAACCCTTACCGTGTTAAATCACTGAACACTGCGATTAACTCCATAAATCAGTGTTAGTAACATTGCGTGGCGCATTTTTATAGACCCATCTCGTTTCTCAATGCCGTTGTAATCGAATTTTTTGCAATTACTCTGGAATTTATATCGACGTCTTATCGAAGATGCTCTTATTAATGCAAATTAACCGTTTTACAAGGAGTTTTCAGAACATTCCGACCGACTAGCATCTAATGGAGAGAGTTTTTAACCCAAATGGAAACGTTAAAGGAATAAATGACTATTTTCGAAAATTGAAAATGATAACTTGGCATATCCAATGAAGTTTATAATCGCTGAAGTGGCCAAAAGCTTTTTAATTTTTTCGATTATTACTGATATTACTTTTCAAATGGCTATTATAAATATGCAAATATTTCCAACACATTGTTATTAACTGTTTGAATTTCGCCTAAAAACCATTGTTAAATATGTAATATTTTTTATTATCCTTTGGAAGACCGTCCCAAAAATCCATCGAGTTTCGCAAACGACTTTTTTACATACTTGACGTAAACTTTGTGAATTACTTTTAAATTATCCCGGAATTAGTTCTATCCAAGACAAAATTTTCAAGAAAGTTTGAGAACGATTATTTCGTGACATTTCAACAAATAACGGAGCTTAGGCATATTTTCCAAGAGGAAAAGTTATCTCTCGCTAGAATTTACCTCAAGGTAAGGTTCTGAATTCCCTCAAGTTGGAGAAGTCCGCTTATTTCATTATTGAATTAATTTAGTTAGATGTCTTCAGATCTTCCAATCTATAATTGGACATTTTAATTTTCGAATTTGCTCAGGTTTCAAATTTTCTTATGTATTGAGTTATCTACATTTATACTTCTGTTTCTCTTGTGTCTTGAGAAAATTTATTTTCGGAATCAATTGAGTTATAAATTATAAGCAATGACGTTGAATCTATTAGATGGAAGCTTTCATATGCAATTGTTTTTGCTATTCAAGTATTCACTCTATGCTATATGTATATAATTTTCCTGATTGCTCTATTCAATGTTATTGTAACCAATTAAATCACAGATTTTGCTATTGTATGTATCTATAAACATAACTTTAGCAAATTATAAATGTTATAGAATTTCCTAAAGCATATAAATTGTATTCATTTGGAATATGTAAAATGTAGAATAATAGTTTATAATTTAACTATTTATATAACTTTGGACATAAAATTATTCAAATCATTCAACACAAATGAAACTATAATTTAATGCTAATTTTTTTTTAAACATTTGCAGAAATTCATAGACATCATGGAGACAGTAACGAAAATGTTAAAAAAAAGCAAAACACTGTTTATTAATAAGGCCGGTTCTAGACGAAGCGAAATGTAACAATGTAATATTATTTGTTTATGTGGATGTGTAACCTGTAAAGCAACGTCCACACGTCTGTGTCTATAATGTTAACATTTAACACGTGATACTTGTTAACGCTTTTACCAACACCTTTGTACTCATCTCAAGGCATTCAATAAAATTCTGCGAACGGTTCGACGAGCATTACAGCTAAACGTCCACACAGACGAAGGATGTTAAGTCCGTTTCACTATTTGAGCATTTTGACTAGCCGAATGTTACATCGAATACACTTGTTTTCTGTTCTTCCGTTGTTTCTGCGAACAGTAGCTGCATTCGTCATGAGCTCACTATTTTATGTAGAAACATTTTTAGAGTCATCTAATCATTTCGACTCTTGACAAACACAGTAATATGGATTGTTTGATTTTTGAAATATAGTGTCAATAATGCGTCTTTTTCCTCAAATTACAATACACTAGTTGTGGTGAATATACGGTTCAAGTTACATATTATGAATGTTTGCGTTTTCATAAAACAAAGATTGATTTTGTTTGAAACAAAATTTCCGGAAGGAGAAATCCAAATATTTATTGATAAATGTTTTATGGAAAAAAAGAGTAAAATAAATTTGTAGCGTTTTTGAGCTTTAATAAGAAATAAAAATACATTCTTTTATGAACTTTGTAATGTATATTTATTCAGTGGATCTAAAATTGCAAAAGCTTCTTTAAACGTTATATTACTATGGCTTATTTCAGCAGCAACTGCTTAGAAAATTGATGAGGCGCTTTTAATTACTCATCCTAGTTTAATGGAAGTATAAGAAATTTGATACAGTGGAAATAAAATCAACGGAGAAAGCTTCCCAAAGTATCACACATCAAAACTTTGTTTAATGCTGCAAAAATCAAAAAATAATGATTGAACACAACCATTCGAAGATAAAATTATTTTATATATTATATTCACTCACGTTTGAGAATTCTACCAAGTAAAAGACTGAATGATGATCATGAGTCAAAGCACCATTTAAACTAAATTGCAGTATTACTCTAAACTGCAAGTTGCAAGAACTTGTTTTGGCAGAGTTTATACCCATTATAAACATTACAGCACGGTAAATACTTCTTAGGTAATGACGCAGTTTAGTGTTAATCGTACGTTAGCTTCTCTTCAACATCCTCTAATGAAAAAAGGAAAATGTAATCAAGACTTCATTAATTCATGAACATTGCTCAACATCATTGACAACGTTTTACTATGATAGAAATCGGCAGCTACAACCCTCGATAAACAGAGTGGAAACACTTTGATGAATGGTTAAGTAACGATGCTCTAGGCAGAAGGGAAACTATAGAACATAGATTAAATGAATGTGATCATAACAGCTTAGTAGATGGTGGTGTTTGAGGGTTAAGTTTAACAACCAGACCCTAAGGTAAATGGAATCCATAAACTGTATATGTCCAAAAGTGTTCGTTCAGTTAATTAAAAAAATAAACTTCAATGCGTGCAGGCACGAATAAAGAGCTCTCTCTTTGGGTTTATTCGTCTAGAATTAATTTGACACTGTGAAGACTCAAAAGCTATAACTAACACGTCATGACAGCTTTATTTATTTTCTTGTGTGGAGAAAGAAAATGTCAACAAATTATTGATTTTTTCATAAGCTGCATTCGAACAAATCAAAATAAAAATTACTTATATTTTTTCAATTAAAATATTCGGTCATTTGTCATATCAAAACAGATTTGGTTCAAGTGATAACATTTTGTGTTAATGCCAATCTCAATCATCTAAATCCTTTTTTTGAAGCGAGAACATGATTGACGTTCAGTACGTCCCGGGGCTAGTCCTCAATCAACAGCATAAGCGTCTTTCAAATAATTTACATGATATGAATAAATAACGAGTTTAATGAGAATACAGAATGCCTTTTACAAATTTATTCCAAATTGTTTTTGTTGTGCATCATTTACCCGTTTTAGTTACGAATTTATTTCTTTATTTGAAAGTTTAATCTATAAAAAATAAAAATCTTAAATCCGATTTTTAATAAAAAATAATATATTAGTTATGTATTTGCATAATGTAAAATTCAAATTCAATTTTTCTTCATCAACAATCAAGTACCTAACTATTTTAAACCTCGATCGATTAATGAATATTACCACGTAATTACTAACAGCCTTTCAATCAAGTCAAGTTTTATAATTGTTTACATTACAAAGCAAACACAACTACAAGTTCGTTTCTGTCCCAAATGAACAAAAGTTCTTATTCTTAGAGTTTAATGAATTCGCATTCAACAAGATTTCAACAGAATGTTATATGTTATTTCCAATTTTCTACTTGCTATACAATTTTCATTAAGAAATGTTTTTGTTGTAGACGTAGACAAAAGACTGCAAAAATTACTTTCGCAGTTTGTGACTGTCGTTGAGAATCTATTACAAAATGATGTTCATTATTAAGTATTGTGTCTTATTTCCAAAAATAAGAAATGACTTCTAAGTAGTTTGCCTATTACTGTAAGATACTTGTCTAGAAAGAGGTGTTTATGAAGGTACAGAGTTCATTGTGAGTAAGCTTTAGAAGAGAAATGCACAATAGAAGTTTTTCAGATAGATTTTTCGCAATTTCTTGAGTGTGAATATGTCCAGCTCCATATGTTTTATCTCTTTCAAACAAGTCGTCTTCAGTGCTTGAAAGTTTCAATTTTTGTATCTTCAATTTTAAAATTTTCAGGTTGTATACTTCAAAAATATGGAGAGTTTCACCAATGTTTAATGATTTGCTTTTTCAGAATACAGATAAACCAATGTATGCATTTTTCACTTATCGAGATTTCCAATTTATTATTGTTTAATTTTTCATTGTTGTTTGGTAACAATGACTATTTTTTGTCTGATGGATTTGTCCATTTGGGTAGTAGTAATGTGATCTAGAACCAAAGTAGAAACAGTTATATTGAAAAAGTGCTTTGTTTTGAAATTGAAACCCTTCACAAATTATCATGAAATCTCTTATGCTTTGAACACAATTATTCTAAATTACAGTCCTGTTTTTCTAGTTTTATAAGTTGTGCTTAACGGTCAAACGAACTTACTAATTACTAGTTTGCAATTTAATGGTAATATTTCTTGAAAGCAATACACAATTACATCTGCTTCATTGCATAAATGAAATTAGAATTTTCGCCTTAAAATTTAATGGAAATGTGCACGATTATACAATAAGAGGATTATTTGGTTCGTTGCTTTTTGTTTATCACGAGTGTTTTTATTTCTAAAACTTTAGCGTAAGTGTACAGTTTCAAACTCGTTAAGCAATGTAGAAGCATAGTGCAGTCTGGAAATAGTTCAAAACAATAATGCATGATATAACTGAAATATTATATTACCACTTTGTTAAGAATTTTTGTTGCATACTTAGTATTATTATAAAAGCTTCAACATAAAGAAAATAATAACAAACCTTTATGATTGAAAATTTTCATTACAAAATTTTGTAATTTTTTATAAATTGATCAGCAAACAGACAAACTGTTTGTTGAATTTGATCAACAAGATAAAACTTTTCTAACAGTATAATTTATATTTGCATAGGTTATATTTACATTGAAGAAACGTAATAAAATTCTCGAAAGATGGCTTCTAACTTGATATAAAATTCGTATTCAGACAATTTAAATATGGCTGCTTTTTATTTTTGTGTATTTTTACTCGTAAAACGTGGCACAATGTAACTTTTTATTTATATTAATAACACAAAGAGTTTATGTACGAGAACCGAAAGTTGTTTTATGAATAAAAAACTCTTATCTGAAAATAATGCTCAGCTTTTACAATTTCAAAGAAGTGAGACAGACATTTCCATTTTTGTAATAGAAATTTTTTTTTTTAATATCTGAGTGATTTATAAGTAAAAACTGAGCGAATCACTTATTACTATTAGACATCCCAATTCAATATTCTTAAGTTTGGATTTTAAAGATCAATTGATGATTCTAGATTCACAATGACGGCTATTCCAGAATAAAGTCTAAAGTTCTAAAAGTTGTAAAATAAAACAAACAGTGTTTCAACAACAATTAATAATTTAGTTCAGTCTGTGATGTTTATTTTGTAATTTGCTTTTATTAGACATTGCAACAAATTTGTTTCTGTGTTAACGGCGTTGGAGATTACGTTTTCATCTGGAATTAAGTCGACTGCTAGTCCAAAATTAGCTTTGTAATTTATTCCTCTATTTTGTATGCGACAATCGTTTGAACTTAAACTGAAAAATGTTTTGCATATTAACAAGAAGTTGTTGTTATCGATATAAATATTCTGTACATTATACATTTCACTCTCCTACTATAAAACAGACAATACAACACGAATGACTATTGAAAAATACAATAGAAATTTTCTCTCATAAAATTTTTATCTTTTTCTCATTAAAAATTTTGATAAATATTGATACTTTGTAAATGTTTTGCAAAATTGCAATTAGAGTATTTCCCGATGTAATAACGTGAAAAGTAAAGTTTACATTTACGTCATAAATTCATCAAATCGATATTGGCAATTTATACAAATTTTAATATTCCCGGTCGAGACGCAACGAAAAATAAACAACCAGCGTTAAATTGGGTAAACGAAAAATTGAGATAATTGGAAATGGGCCCACTGGAATTTGGCATTAAGTCGATTTTATCATTCCAAATAATAACCTTTCCAAATCAAGTTGAATTCAAATTACTGTGAGGATATTCAACTCTCAAGTTCATTTTTCTTGATTTTCGCTTTCGTTAAAAAAATTCATTAATGCTGAATTTTTTGAATCAAAAATTAAATGGTTTTTTCTAACCATTAAAATGGAAAACTTTTAACCTCCCAATTATTTCTGTTCAATTAAACTTTTCATATTTTTCAGTTGTTCAACTGAGAAGTTATAAAAGCTGATCTAAATATGAACGCAAAAAATATTCGAAAAACCGTCAGCGCTTATCTTGCAAAAGTTCTTTGTTCAAATAAAATATTTCACCAGCGTTCACAAAGCACGTTATTCTGTTTCACAAACATAGTCAAAACTGGGAGTCATCAAAAATTAAGTTTTCTGAATCAATAATAAAACTTTTAGAAGTTTTCACAGTCCAAGCTGTAGTCACCTAAATTATAAATCAACTTGCTTGACACTTTGTAGTTTCAATGCGAAATTCCATGACACATCTTATGATTATTAGTGCAATCAAGAGTAATCACATAATGGAACTGAATCTCCTTAAAGGTATTTAACAGTTGTGATCATTAAAGCAATCATTACTTTATGTTGAATTCTCAATACGCACTTAAGTTTCAAATTAACATTGAAATTATTCATATCGTCGTAGACTGTAAGAGCTGTTCTTGGTCGTTAACTGTTTAACTTAATTGTAGCTGCACTAAACGTTGTTTATGTGTTTATCCTCTTGTAATTAAATATTGCAGTGTAAAACGTGAGATGTTTAAAGCCATTAAGACTTTTATAATCATACTACAACATTTTTATATATTTAACAATAGAATTCATTTTCCAAATATTTGTTTTTCATTTAAACTCAAGTAAGTTTTATTCTTTTCAATTGTATCAAAATATTTTTGTTTTTCTGTAAATGCACTATATACTTTCATTGACCATTGATGCAATGAGTTTGAAGTAAATTAAATTTTTATAAAATTTAAAACAAAGTAAATTAAAAATTACATTTGATAATTTATTATTTATGCCAATGCAGTAAAAAAATATGTTTTATATATCTTAGTATATAGATCAGAAATTCACTCAGCCTCGTTAAAGTTTTAGCTTATTACTTCTAGAAGCAAATACTTTTATGCAGAATTTTCTATTTAGTTCAAACAGACTAGATTTTAATTTACTCTGCATTGGTTCTAAACTAATCTTTTTACTTTTAAGATAAAAGTATCTTCCTGTAATCAGTTAAAATTGCTAGTCTTCAGACGCTGTTTTGTATTTATTTCTATTACTGAAGCTTCTTTAACTAAGAATAATTGAAAACTCAAAGTTATTGATAATTTTAGAAAATTAATTTTTGAGTATCTAATAGTATTTTTTCATTTATTTTTCTATCACGGTCAGGCTATTTATCTGTTTATGAGTAAACTGGTTTTAAATGCTCTAGTCTTTACAATGAAAACCGTTAATGCCCGGGTACGAGTGTTGAATCCGGAATAAATCGGATTTTTGTGCCGGACCTGCGGCACTCACCATTTACATAAAATTTCCCTTTTGAAAATATTGCAGACCTGTCTTTTGCACCCATTGCGTATGCATAAAACTACAATTCAGTTTAATCTTTTCTTGGCGATGGAAAACTTATCTTGGAATGATAAGCTCTCAAAAAATAAATTATTCTTTAAACGAACCAATATTTATCAACCGATTTGAGTGCGAATCCCATTGTAACTCTCAAAGTTTTTCCGCGAGTGAAATTTTGATCATCAATCTTTTTCTGTAGATACCTGCATTTATAGATTTTCTTTGTTTGTGAAGAAAAATCTGGTTGTAAGCAAATTTCTATGACACATTTCGATGTTTATATGTTTTACACTCAAACGCGCTCTTTAATTCAGATAATTGAACGTAAATTAACTGGTAGGATAATTAATTCTAAGGTTGAAACTTAACTAAGACCTGAAATTGTTTGATTACAGTTCAAAGACAACGTAGTGAGCCGGGTTGATGGGCATCCGGCTGATTAAGATTCCGCAAGTTTGATAAAGGGTTGCCGACTAGACAATAGCCATCCGGTTGCTAGCAAACATCACAATCTGTCTGAATTTATAAGATCGAATACTGACAGATAACAAAGATTGATGGCTTTTCGTCGTCGATGTCATCAAGTTTCATTAATGTCCTCTTCAACTCCACCTCAGGTCGATGCTTCTTTATATGAGAGCTTGTTTTTATTCAACATTATTAGCACACAAAGCTTTTGTGTAATGTAGAATGAAGTCATCGTCAATTTTAATGGATTATTGTCAAACAGATATGTCTTCAAATAATGTTAGAGTTATGTTACAAAGTAAATAAAAGCAACAAATTAACAATGTTTTGATCGGAAATTATCTCAAATTACGAATTCATGTCGTAGTGTCTGCTGCTGACTATTGAAATTCGACATTTACTGTAAACTTTGATTATTTACGAAACTTTAGGAAAAAAAAATTTTCAAAAGCAGTTGTAGAACTAATTAAAAGCACGTAATTAACTCATCATATACATTTGTTAATTAACTGTTTAATAACAAAATGTTTTTGGAAGAATTTTTTTCTGTTTGTTGAAAGTTTCAGATGTACTAAGTTTAAAAAGTCTTTCTGATTATTGCTTTTTTTAATGTTTCATACAATACAGTCATGAAAGTCTTAACCACCTTATCTTACTAATAAGTGAATTCTTCAAGTGTATTTCTACTCGATTATAATCTCTTTGTTTACAAAGGAAATTACATTTTTGTTCTGAAAAATTTCATACAAGTATCTTTTTGACTGAAATCTGCTTTTGATTAAACAAATCTCCAATACGTATCAGTATCTTTGTTTTAAAGCAATCAATCAATACCTAGCTTTAATTTAAAGTTGGTTGAAGAACTTTTTTTGCTTTATTATATAATCAACTCTAAAATCAACAAGTTTAATTAGACTTTATAAACTTATTAATGTTTTCACTTGTATTTTCAGTTAATTTCTTACTTTGGAAAATTTTAACTGTCTAAGTATGATTGATAAGAGTTTAAAAAGAAAGTTTTAACATGATTTTAGATTAAATATTGTTTACTCAAATTTTACAAAACTTTCCGTTTTTGCGGTTAAAAGCGTCCATTTTGTTAGTTCAAACAAGAGAATTTTAATAGCGGCCATGGCTATTTGCTCAGGTCTAGAGGGAGTAATGCAGATCTAACATTCTTTTATCCACAATGGAGAGATTCTTATATTAACGGATATCTCAGATCCGGACGAGAATCTAGGGATGCATTACACCGGTACTATCAACGGTAAATTTTGGTATAAAGAAATAAAATTAATAATAAAAGTCAGCAACAAATAAGAGTTGAAAAATAAGAGCTTTTGTTTTCTGTCAGTGCGTAAAAGATAGAGAGGAAAGATTATGAAACTTTAATTAGGTTGTTACAAAGTGACAGTCAAACTTGAAGATGTTATTTTAAAGTAAAGCAGAAGTTTCAAAATGTGAAGTTTTGTTCAATTAAGTGTGAGTTTTATACAGAAGTGAATAAATTAAATTAAATTTTGCAATTCTTGATTCAAGCAAAACGAATACTTTTAACACTGTTCTTAATTGTGTTGATTCAGAAAAAGTTTACATCGATTTTCATCCTACGCCTCTTTGAACCTTTTGCAATCAATTATCGTGAAATAAACGAATTTTATTCTTTTTCATCTTTGACATCCGTACAATATTTACGCGAGCAAAAATCCGGATTAAAATCAAATTAAATTTTACTTAGTTTTATATCTTTCCGGAACATTGTTCGGTCGACAAACTCCTTTGGGAAATCGTCCAACTACCTATCGGAAAAATTAATAATTTATTCTGAGGCAAAACCTGGACATTCGGGACATATCTACCAACATAAATTTCGTACAGAATTTGCCACTTGAAATAGGAATTTATAGCTTTTAGGTGAATTACACTATTTGGTCGATATTTTTGCTACGTTCAAGAGAATGTTGCATGGAACATATGCAAATAGCCAATTACGTGCTTTTCGCAAAATTTGCAAGTAAATGTATGGCTTTACTGAGTAAGCTCTCTGCGACAGCAACGTATTTGGATTAGGTAGGAACTTTAGTGGAGCTTCTCAAAATATGAATAAATTTTGCAAAACACAACTCTTGAAATCATTATAAATTCAGTAGTTTACTTAAAAAAAATAAAAATTGCTGCTATGAAAAATAATAATTAATTATTAACAAATGAAAATACAACGTTAAGGAGCGTTAGTACATTTCCAAGTCGTAATAATTTTTCATTATTCAAATTTTATCTTGATTTGTAGGTAGCTACGCACTTTGCATGAAGAAGCAGCTCGCTCCTGCTTTAATTAGTATACTCCAAGTTTTAGACTAAAATCCACTCCCAGTATTTTTCGGCACGAAATTGCTCCAAAATTTGTTGTTATTATTATACAAATATTCTGTAGAATAAGGTGATTGCTTTCCAGTTTCTACACACGTATTTGACATTGTCTCTTAAGGATTCATCTTGTCTTATTTCCGTTGTAAATAAGAAGAAAACTGTTAATTAATGATAAGCGCCTAAGTTGGAGCCACCTCTAATGATATAATAAATTAGAGTTTTAGAAGACTTTGAATTTGAAAGCCGTTAAAATAATAATTAGCTGAATATAATGCTTGAATAATTACTAATTCCTAAGAAGGAAGAATCAACAGCGGAAGTTAAAAAAACATATTCATTGCTTTCCAACTTTCAAACTTAGAAAATTTTAATTTAAAATTTAAAATATGTACAAGCGTATGACAGAAGCAACTCCAAAAAAACTCCAAACATTTTTCATTTCAGGCGGATGCTTCTGTCAAGTAAGAGAATGTCTTTTGATGTGAAATATTCCTATCATACTACATCTACTAGTGTCTCCAATCTTTATAGATAAGTAAAACATTTTGTAATAAAATATTAAAACGGTAAAAAATGTGTTTTATAAAATAATATTAAACAAGATTTTGATGAAAATTCATGAGGCCAAGTATGGTTTGTCGAGTCAAATTAGCTTTGTACTTTGTTAATTTATTAACGACTAAAAATGTTGTCCAATTTTGTTTACAACTTGTAATATTCTCAGATACAAATTAAGATGACTAATAAACTTAACAAAGTTAGTAAAGTCTGTTCCCACGAGTTTAAGCAAAGTTGAGTAGCTCTGATGTAGGTAATAAATTAAACTTTGCATACGTATTTACTGCATAAAGTAATTAACATTCACTAAAATTTATTGTCCATGCATGGAAAGATAATTTTTAATCTATCACACGTTTCCACATTCTGCAGATGTAGATTCCTGTAAAACAAAAAATCCTTTGCGATTTGCTATAATGGAAGAGTCGTAACATTTTTTATAAGCTACTGTTGCATTGATCAAGAATACAAAGAGACATGTGAATACGCTTATCTAGCAGGACAAAGCTTTTTCCGGGATAGGATGGAAAGAAACATTATTTGAAATACATAGCTATCTATAAGCCCAAGAGAGTATTGAGAGTGCATTAAAAAATTCAGTAAATTGAAAGGGTTTTCAGCCGTTTATCTCGATTCACTCATTAAATAATGTACAGTAAACGATTTGTTTGAGAGATCTGGCCATTAAAAAACACCTCAAAAAAATTAAAAAAAAAAACTTTATTAAACGTAAACGGAATGCATTTCATTAACTCTAATCGGCATTTCTAGTTTTTGATGTTGAATATTTCTACTTTCAAATTTCCATCCTCTAATATTCTTAAGTTTTTTACAGGTAATTCTCACAGACATCCTTAGAGTTCCCAGTTAATATTTTATAGAAATATTTTTATTCTCTCACTAAGTGAGAAGTGCCGGTTATTTTTCTGTCTGCTTGCAACATTTTTTTTCTCCGACCTCGTTCAAAATCACCCTCTTGTCAGTCTTTTGCTATCTCATTCCTTCAACCTTTTTCGCTTTCCTTTATTCCACATTCAAATACAATCGATATTCATATTCTTTTCTTTTCAAAGCTAATAAAAGAAGAGTTTTAATCAAAAAAAGTTAATACGCTAGACTAGAACAAAATTATGTAGAAAATTGTTTGCTTTATATTTATAACAAAAGTCCTCCATTACTGCATATACAGTAAATAAGCAAAATAGATAAAATGATCTAAATAAAAAATAGAGTGTTAAACACATATAAAAATCGAATGTGCAAAAGTTGTTGTCTAATAAGAAAGTTTTTTAAAAACAAAATTGTTTTTAGAATTGCTTAATTTTTTTGAGTTGAGTTAAAGATACAATTCATTAACGAAAAATTTTCTAGGCACAAGACGCCCGAAAAATATGTTGTTTCTACCCAGAATTGTCTTCCATCAGATATGTTGATGTTGTTCCTGTTGAGCTAGATTTAACTAAATATTTGTCTTTGTTATAACAAATATTAATATAGCTGCTTCAAAAACATCAAATGTTAATTAAAGAAAGAATTCAAATTATTTCGAATTTCTCAAATATTGAAATACCTTTATTATCTTGTAAACTAAAAATTTTATAAAGAAAATAATTCATAGGACAGAGTCAATTAGGAATTCCATTGCTGAGTTGTCAAATTAGTTTCTCAATAAATATAGTCGAAAGTTAGATGTTGAGCAAACTATGCTATTATTCTTTTTCCCGTGAGATTGTTCGTTAAACTCAAAATTAATATTCTCTTCAAACCTCAGCATTTGTGTAAGCTAAGCATGTACAGCTCTAGTTTCCGTTTGGACGAATACACAGATAGTAATATCAAACGTAAATACATAGTATAGACTCATCAATACGGTTCAACTAAGTAATGATTATCTGGCTAACCTCCCAACGACATAGCTTCAAAGTCGAAATAAAGACAACAAGAAGTTACAACAGTTTGGTTTAAGTTCCAAAGTACAAGCATGTGAAATCACAGTTTATCCTAATAAGAAACTGTTACATTTGTCTCGTAAAGTAGAATTTACTAAAGCCAAATCACTACCGTTCCAAAATCTTAATCGTTTTTAGTTCAACAAGAACGGCAAGTTATTTTACCTTGAGTAGTAGTGCAAAAACTGATGAGACGTTGGAGTTGGCGTCGTGGTGTCCTTAGGGACCACTTCATTCCGGACGACTGACGTCCACTCTCATATTTTCTAGCTGGCATTCTTCGTCTTGTGTTCCTCTCCTTATCAAAACCCTTATCTATCATTCCTTTTCCCACGTCCTTACATGGTAGATTCGACGAAGAACAAATGGAATTTAACCTAGTCGATATCAATTTAAACAACAACGAGGCAAATTGCATTAGCCAGTTGCTGATAAACTCTCTCAAGAGCTAAAGTAATTTGAAGAAATAGATAGAAAGTCTTACAAACTTTAAGCTTTTTCGTACATTCATTTATAAATTAAGTAAAAGCAATGCTAAAAAAATTTATGTTTTATTTTATTAATTTGGAAATTTTTATCATTCGAGAATATTATGAAACTTCTAATAACATTTGGATTAATTATTATGCATTGCTTGTATAAACTCAATTTGTGAAATTGCAATAAACCTCGCGTTATCGTTTTAATTTCATATTCGGAAACATTTTCATGTTAATGTTAGAAATAATCCTATTACAACCTCATTTTAATATTTTATCCTATGTCCTGTATTTCCCAACTCGTGATAGTTTCAAAACAATTTCAAGTAATAATTTCAAAGTCCAACCCAGTTAAAGTAGAATAGAAGGATTAGGTAAAGAATTGTCTCAAAGCTTTTTCAAGCGAATTACAGCTGATTATCAGTATGTTTAAATCTAGCAGAGTCAACTAAATTTAGTTTTCTTATCATTAAGAGGAATAGAGAAGAATGTAGAACAACGAAATTCAAACTGCAAGGTATAATAAAAACAAACTATCAACATTCACTTGACAGTTGATTAAGAAGTTGTGTAAGAATGTTAAAACTTTCAAGTGGCTATATATTTACTAATCGTTTTACTACTCCCTTAAATGTGAAATGGATAGGCCGAGACAAGTTCTGACATTGAACTAAACTTAATCAAAGTTAAGAGCTTTCCTCATAGAGAAATAATAAAATTACACGAGTTGATCAACTCAATTTAAAGTTTCTAATTCAAAATTTCTGTGTTCTACTGTGGAATCATTTAATTGGAAAATCTCTTTTGTTACATGTGACATTGTCTCTGTTCGTGTAAATCACGAATTCCTGAGGATTTGAAAAGATTTATGTGAAAAGTTGAGCTCGATGTTTAAGGCCACAATTTACATGAGGGCAACTTTTTACCCATTTATTATCGGACAACTTTTTTCTTTCTGCTTGTTTTTTCGTATTAAAACTTCTATCAGTCTACTAATTTAAACTTCTGCACGCGCATCACTCAATTCCGCCAATAATCTACAGAGCGCAGCGACTTCAGAATATATTTTAACTTTAAAATTCATGAACTATAGGTACTTGCAAAGAGCGAATTCGGTTAGTCAGATTCAGAATAAAAAAACGTATAAAGTGAATATTAACATTAAAAATTCTATCATGCCTGTGACAAGAACATCTAAATCCTTCTTCGTAAAATATGGAGGTATTAATGGATTCCGGGACAATTTCAAGCCGGAATTTTTCTTTACAGTTTGATTTATTTCGGAAAATATTATATCTGCGTCGGCCAAAATAATATCCAAGCCCTTATTTAAACATAACTATTGGTAGCCGCTTTCACTCCTTTGTAAACAATAATGTAACTGATGTAATTATCTCGGTATATGTTGCTCCATTATCAATTAGCTTTGTATTATGAACAGCTAACAATTGAATGCGACAATAGGCGCACGTATGGCACTGTAATTAACTTTAGGACTATACAAATTTCAGCTTAGTTTCATCCTGTAATATCCAATTGCAGAATTTCAACACACAAAAAAATACAAAAGTTTCAATTCTTGGGGCTAGTATCAAATAGTGCTATCACAGAATGTTTATTAGAAATGCAACTTCGACATTTTTAGATAGTTAATAGAGTTTTAGTTCAGTGATAGACATTTGTTGAGTTGAAAATTTAATTAACAAAGTTACATCTGCAACAAAAAAATTACGTTAATTACTAAAGAAAGTTAATTTGAAAATTTAGTTCTTTGAAATTGCAGCGTCTAGGTGTAACTTTCTAGAGACAAAAAAACACAAAAATTTAAGATTTTTCAGTTTGCGTGGAAAAAAGTAACCAAATCTTTATTTTCATATAAAAGTTCAGTGGCACATTCTATAACGTTTTTTGCATCAAAAATACTCCATCTGTTTCATTATACAAGGAATAATTTGTTGAATCATTTATTATTTCATTAGTCTGTTGTAATATTTACAATAATCTCTAATATCCACTGAATTATCTAGGTATAAACAGTAATTTTCATAAGAGTAATAAATAAATAGTTGAACCAAAATCCCTGTTTTAACTGGTCAACAATTTTGGTGGATGCGCCAGAGAACATTAAAATTTCAAAATTCAACTGAATCATTGAAAAAAATGTTTAAATATTGTATATTATGGATAATAGTGAGATTAGTTGCAGAGACTGGAAATAAAACAAAATTATTTTGGTTATTTCCCGTCCCTGTAACTGGATTAACCACACTATTATAAAATCTCCAATGGAGTAACTTTATCAAATTGTATATTTTATATATATTATAAAAAATAAATCAAGTCAACTATACTTTAAAATTATAATCAATTTCATTTTCTCCTAAAAAGACAAGCAGAATCTGATAATATTTTGCAGAATGCTACATGACTTTTGTAAGATCAAAGTGCTAAAGTCGCAAACTAAGAGAGCATCAATTGAAGCTTTTGTTAGAAAATAATCTTCTCTGGACGAGCTTTTGTACTGACCTCTCAGTTTCAAATACATGATTCGTTTAAAGCGTATTGGTCAAAAACGATTTTATTGAAAATGTGAAAAAGAGTTACAGATCACTACTTCTTAGTCTTATCTCAAACTAAATAAAAGCACAAAAGTCTGAAAACAAATACAAATTTTTATTTATATGAAGTTGTAAATGTGAATGTCACTTAAATACTTCTAATAATGTCTGCCAGAAACGAAAAAGCAAACAAAAGTATGTGTTTTGTTTGAGGTTTTTATTGTAGAGAAAAATGATAGTAAAATGTTATAAAGTCATAAAAGTGTTAAAATCACTTCTGTATAATTTCATTTTAAACTTCTATAATATTAATTTCACAAAAAAGTAATAACAGTTGTCACTTATGTTAACAATACAACTAGTAGAACGTTTTCTTTGGAAAAAATGAGTCCGCGCAAAGTTGACTTCAGTGGTTAATAATACGTCAGTGTCAGTGTAGATTTCCGATACAAAAAGTACAAAAATTGTGATGGTTACAGCCGCCAAATACATAGATTTTCTTTGCAAATACATTTCTCGTTTTCCAACAAATAAATATGGTTGATCATGAAGGATTAGATTAGAAAAGTTTAATTTAGTTAACACACAAGTTTGTGAAATTTAGTTTATAACTTTGTGATTGTTTTTACATATTTCTCTTTCTATCATCTAATATTAGTTTTTCTATGTGAAAACATCAAGATCCATTGTAATCCATTAGACAAGAAAATAAATGTTGTTCGAAACGTAGTAGTAGTGAAAACATGAAAGTAGAATCTACTTTGACAAAGCCTTCGGCAAGATCCCAAGAGAACATAATTTTAAATGTAGTTTAACACCGGCAATGTATTTCATGTTGACAAATGTCCCCTTGTATGTTGTTTGCTCACTTAACTAAATCACTCTCAGACTTTGTGTTTCGACGTAGGCCACCAAAAAAATACTAATTTTTAAATTTTAACGTCTACATTTTCATAGAAATTACCTCAGAGACTTTAGAAGCCTACGCTTAAATTATTTAAAACAAGAAAAAAATAAAAAAAAACATCAATACTTGCAGAGTGAACTTCAGTTGCAATTACTGAATAAATAACTTCCTTGTTAGTTTTTTTTCAATTTTCTATTTTGACATATGCTTTGAATTGCTTTTCCAACAAACTGAACTTGAGGCTATCAAAATGAAATTGTCGCATCTCTCCCCTGTTTATAAGCTGCGAAATCCATGACTTTCGATACATAATCTCCAGCAATTGTGTTGGAAAGTTGTTTGTTTTGTATACCAAACATAGAATTTTTTAACTTTCTAAAGTAAACTTCTGAGTTTTTTAATACAAAAGTTTTATAGAGCTTTTAATCAGATAAAAGCTCGGAAATGGGTGAAACTAAATAAGGGTGCATCTTTTCGTAAATTTAGATAGTTTACGGCGAACTCGTAAATTCCTTAACAAGTTAAACATAAAAATTCTCTTTAAAAAATTGCAGTGTTGTTTCAAGACTGCCGTTTTATAGGATATTTCACTTAAGTATTTCTTTATTGCGGCAATATAAATGGAGATTAAGTAACGTATGAAAGTTAATCAACATCACATTTAGTGGATGTGCCCAGGAAAAGAATATTACAATAGAAATAGTAAACATTAAATAATATGACTCAATTTTGTACAAAACTGACAGAAATACGTTACAAACTTAATCGTTACATACCTACTAAGTGGAGCTTAAACTCTAAACAATTCTGAATAACATTTCCACAGAGCGAAACCTTGGGCCAGTGAGGAACTCTACCGCAATAAATCCTTTAACATTTACATTGAAACTCTAATTTATCGATCCATTTAAATACACAATGCATTAAAAGCAACTTTAATTTGTTTAAAACTCAATTGATACTTGGTGAACCAAAGATTTGAAAAAAGAAATTTAGTAAAGTTAAATAAAGCTCTAGTATTAAAAGTGAATTAAAGTAAAAAGTTTGATACTTGTGAGTCTCCGACAAAACAGTTTTGAAGATTACAAAGAGCATGCAAATATTTGTCCGGCTTTTTTACCCAATTATCTAAAAGGTTTCGTTTACGAGAGAAGCATAATTGAATGTAGATTTACAAAAGAGATTTTTAGTGTCTGTTAGTGTTCCGCTTTTAAATTTTGTTAAAAAATCCTTATGGAACATAAATGTATTTAATGCAAAAATCAGAAAAATTAGAGAGATAAAATTAAAATATTAATTAAAATTTCAATATTTTATCTGTTTCCATATCAATCTCTTGCCACTTCCATATTTTTAATTAAAATATCTGTTCATTTTGTCTAGAATAAAATTTCATGTGCACCAAACCATTTGACATTAATTAAAAAAACTGATCTTTTAAATGAATTACCACACAGCGTAAACAATTAGAGCTTTTTTATGCCTGGCGTTAGTGGAACTGGAAAATAGACTTTGAATAATGAGAAAATAAAAAAGGTGGTTAATGCAAATTTTATTACTTTGCATCATTCTAATGTCATCTGCATTATTCTGTACAAAAGTTAAAACTGCATAGTTATATTTCAATTTTAATATATTCGAAATTTTTGGCGCAACGCTTTCCTCTAAAATTGAATCCACAAATGAACATTCGACAGCTATACATTCCAGCAAGCAACAATAAAGTCATCAGAATTTAATTCAACCCAATAAATTCACCGGTATGTACAATATTTAAAATCTGTTTTGGATTTCCACGACTGTTTTTGAAAGTGGAAGTTTACATTTGCAGCAAACATGGAAAGATAAATTAAAATGTTTTGTTTTTTTTTTAAGTTAACAAGATCTGAATAAATTTAACTTTAGACTTTTAAATAATTGATGCATTTTCTCGAGTTCTAATTTTCGTCTTGTTGTCATTAATACAACATCAGTTACTGATGATTGAACCTTTCTGAATTCATTTAAAATATAATTTAGTGTGAAAAGTTTGAATTCGTTAAATAACATAGCTGATATTATCCGAAATGATAAATATCCAACAAAACAAGACAAGATCCATTCGTCTTAAGAAGTCATTCTTTCCATAAATCAAAAGAAAATTACTTTTTGGTTGCATTTGCTAAAACAAAAGCTTCTGCAATGGCATTTCCGAGTAGTTAGGACAAAAGACTAGAAGAAAAGGAATGCCATCAATAGTATCCAATTTCTCACTTACCCACAGCAGTAAAAACTCCCCAGAACCGCGTGAAAGGTAGAAAACAGTCGAAAAAGCTCGAGTACCGATTAGAACTGTCTCTGATAGGAACATTGTTCATTGTCCTTACCGCGGAACCCACACATTCGTTTGTTATATTAGGGTTTATGCTTGGAAACATTTTTTTCCCCAAAAACACTTAAATTAGGATTTATAACATCATAACGACTTTCGGATCTTTCACCATTGTTGAAAAAAGTTAATGAGTTTGTTTTTTATTTAAAAATTAATTTTTAATTTTGAATTAGAAATTCATCTCGGGAGTTTTTGCACATTTATTTTTCGAGTCCCAAAATTTTAAGGTAAATTCAGTTCTCGAGTTTGTAAAATGAAATTGCTTTTCGTAATTAAGCACGTAAATTTAGGCTTACGAGCGACAGCTTCCGCTTGATGAAGCTTCCGACAGTGTACTGATAGCATTCAGTAAGCTTTTGGAGCTTTCGAATAGTGAGATGGTTTCAGAGTGGGGAAATGATGCTGCGGTTGCGTGCTTAAAGCTCTCGAATAAAGCAACTTGTCATTAAGTTTTACATAGAAATGATTTTAATAGGATTAGATTATGCATATCATAAATTTGAAATTTGCCAGTTATCAACTATGCACAACCAAAGTTTAATTACTTTAAAATATTCTATAAGCTTGATCACACTTCACTAACAAAACTTAAGGTGTTAAGAACGTTTCATTACTAAATAAATTCTGTTTGATTTTCCTTTGCTTTATAATGTTTCGTGATTGTTAAAATTTATATTCGGTTCACGGAGCTAAATTTAGATGGTTCGGATATAACAGCGAGCAAGATTTTGAAAATAAATTCTAGCCGCTAGCAATCTTTTATTGCACTTTACACGGTCATGCCATAACTTGTCGGTTTACCAAGCAGGTTTTCAAACAGAAGTAAAAGGTAAAAATGTACCAACGCAGAGAGCAAAATTGCACACATTATTATGTACTTGTACGGATCAAAGATTTTAACAAATAGAAAAATATAAAGCCATGTACGTTTTATAAATTTTTAAAACAAAGTCGTGTGAAACTACAACGCTGAAACAATTCCACAAAGAAGAAAACAAAATAATGCGGTGCAGAAGTTACGTCGCAAACACAAACAGTTTCGGTTTATAAAATCTATTTATATTGTCTTAATCTTTTTTTTTCTAATTCTTGATACTAGAATTTAAGTTATACTTTCATAAAAAAAAATGAAATTTCTTTTTGTCAGGATCGCAGAAAGAAGATAATCATGGAAGCAAATAAAGGAGCGAAACTATGTAAGAAGATATTATTCTAGGGAGTATATGAGCACAGGAAATTTCATAGGCTTGGTATGAGAATAGAGTGATCGTTTTTCGCCATATAAGCACAACGGATCTAATGCAAATGGACCGGAATAGAACTTTACTTGAAGCTTTTCATAAAAAAGATCTTTCAAGTTTACATTGCTTATAAACTTTATTCTGGTTTGTGTGACAGGAAGGTTTCCATTGATGATGTTCATTTAAATGGGGAATAGCCAATTTCAATAAATCACTTATTTTAAGATCATTTCTTTTTATTCTTACATAAATAATACATTTCTATTTTACACTAGTAATACTTAGTAAGGAGTAACAATAAATAAATTTTTAAGTATCGCCTAAAAATGATTCAAATGTCATACGGATAATTTAGAAACACAAAAAGAGCGAGGATTATTAATATTAAGTTTCAATTTTGTCTAATTAAATATGGGTTATTATAAGAGCAATTTTTTTAAGTTAAGTTGACCACACCATCACAAAACAAATTTAAAAAAAAATTAAAAAAGCAAGTTTTAAGCCTAGTTTACAAATCAATAACACAATAAAATAATCACAGTCAGAAATTTTACTTTAAGTACATACAAAATTATTTACAAAACTAATTTAAAAGAACCATGAAAGAAGTAGTAATGAAATCACACTTTTCCGGAGTGTATTTATTAAAAAAATAAAAGAAAATCTAACTTATCTCACTTTTAGTTTGTTTAATCATTGTACTTCTCTCAGTGTTGCTTTAAATTAAAAACAATAAATACAAATATCACGATGGTACTGAAGGCGTTCTAGTCCGACTATTTGCACGGCGTGGAATTGAAGAATGATTGGTGTAACGTTGGGGTGATGGAGGTTCTCCAGGTTGTCTCCATAATTTTGCTGGTGGTTTCTTTGGAGGGGAATCGGTCTGGGATTGAGGACGAGATCTTCTTTGTTGGGGAGATTCATTCGCACTGCAACAACATAATGAAAATTGGGTGAAAATGACGCAGACCAACAGATGTGTCTTTTTATTTAGAAAAGCACAATACGACATGTAGTTTGCGTTCATTTCAGTGAAATTTCGGTTTAATAAAAAGTACAGAGTAATAGGAAGACATGTACTTTTTATTATATTCTATTTTTCATTTTGTTAACACGTTTCAAGCACCAGATGTTGTTTTTTCTTATTTCCTGATCTGAAATTCATTCAACAGAAGGAAGAACTGTCGAATAACACCACCTCCACCTATCTTTCTACGTGTTTTGAAAACTTTGTTTATTTTAATATCATTTTTGTCATGTTGTGATGAAATTTCCAATAAGATTGTTTGACAACATCAACATATATCTTACCCGAAATTGCTAAAAGGCAGCATGAAACAGTTGAATATACTATTACAAGTATCAAATAGTGACAACTAACTTCTATAAAAATAGCTTAACCACATGAGTACATTTTTTTTAAATGAACTATTAAGGCCAAAATTATTCAAGCACCCATTATTACTTTAAAAAACATTTTATAAAAAATAGTCTAGAAATCTGTGAGAAACCTGTTGTAACAAGAACTACAAGAATATAAAATGTTTAAAAGGCACAACAAATTAACAGCACACAAAACAACCACACCGAATAATAAATCAGCTAACACTACCTTCCCAATCCTAAAGCTGCGTTCCAGAAGTGCAGAAAAAAACACCAAGTTAATTAACATTCAAACGAATTTTTCTAAAATTTGAAGAAAAATAGAGTATATTTTTTACCTGACTAGAGATCCAACGTTGCCATCTGCTGCTGCGCCATTAAGTAAAGAAGGGCCAGCTGATATTGGACGAATCTGTGAAAACAAGTTTCTAATGAAAAATTCAAACGATGTTCTGGTGAATTTACCCTTTCAGTCTGTGTGGCGGCATTGCACATTGTACTTTCCGCTGAGACGGTAGATGCAGGCGCTGAATTTGATGCATAGTTGTCATTTGTAAGTTTAATCATTTGTTCTTGCAACTCCAATACAGTTTTTTCTTTATCTTCTAATTGTCCTTGCAAAAACAAAACTTGTTTCCTTAATTCCGCCAGTTCCAATCTACTGTCATTTGCTTCATCGTTTTGTGCGTCATCTCCAGAAGAGCATAGGCCATTGAAGAGACCATTTGTCAGTGTTAACTGACCATCAAATGGAATGTGAGTTTCAGACTGTAATAAAGAGAAAATTACAGAACACAAACGTAAAATTATATTTTTTTTATAAACGTAATAAAAGTGAAACCGAAAACTTACCCTCAACACAATATCTTCGTCTGGCTGCTGGATGATTACAATGAAACATGCAAAACATGAAAATGAAATAAGACAACACAAACATAAAACAAAAAAAAGATGATTATAAATTTGAAAGTAGAAGTACCTCATTTAAAACCCGTCTCAATTTGAGAAGCATCGTCTTGATGCTCATAATGTCCTGTTTCATTGCTGTGTGATTTGCTCGATCTAATCTGATGGAATCGTCTGAATCGTAACCTGCTGATAAAGGACCTGCTTTCGATAATCGAAATGGACTGCTGGTAACTGAATGACGAGATTTGGCAGTTGATCGACTGTCTACAGATTTCGGCGAATCTGGAACTGAATTTGGTGTTCCAGTTCTAGACCACAGAAGACGACTTGTCTTGCTTGCGTTACTGAAAGAAAAGAACCAAATCGGTTCATTATGCTCTGGTTCGATTATCAGCAAACGCGACAAAAGTTGATTAACAGAGCGCAAAAAGATTAATTAGCTACGAATTTACTTTGATATAAAAAATGTAAAAAAACATTAAACATAATACAAACATTAGATTATTTATTTATAAGAAATATGAATTTTGAAACAAACACTACCGTTGCTAATTACATTTATTAATGTTTCGATAGATTAGATTTTTGACCTTAAAGTGAATATTTCACAAAAGCAGCAACTTGGGAGAAAGTTCAAATATTACGTCATTTTCAAGAACATGATTCTCAGTTTATTTCATAAATGCCCACCTAAAAGCATTAAAATGTCAAATATAAAGCACAATTCAAACTAATTTATGTTATCTCAACTCAAAGAAGAATGTTTTATGTATCTGCCTACATTTTGTTGTTTTGAACGTTCTAAAATGCAAACCTATCAAAGCCTACCTCAGATTAGCTCTTGTAGTTTTAGGTGATGAGGTAGGCGTAAGCAGTGTTTTTTCACCATCATTTTTATTTAGTTTATTACATCGAAGTTCTGTGGTTTTATTAGTTTTTACCACAACATTCTTCATATTCATATAAAATAAGAAAATAAGTTTTTTTTTATTACATTCTTATAAAACTATTATCTATTACATTTGTAGAAGAAAATAAGATGAATGAGGCACATGAATCACAAGTAACTTTTCAAGTAGTAGAAACTTGGAATAAAAACGAGCACATAACGTCAACTGTGAAACTGGGTCTCTCGTCTTTCTTCAATAAAATAAAACAATCCACAACGAAAATTAAGCGGAACTACGTGATCACTTCACGTTGACGCAATTTTTTTTCTACTTTTTTTCTTTTGGAGACACCCAAGCAGTTAATTGACATTTTTGTAAAATAGTGTTATTTACATTACTACTGGAAATGATAAAGACGAAATGTGCCGCTTCTTGGAAATATCTTAACATTGGAAAGATCATTACGCGCAAACTCGCACGATTTGTTCAATAAATTTAATGATGCGCAGCTACAAATGTACGAAATGACAAAAATTGTTCTCGGAGATTATTATCAATGATTAGATATGCTTAATTAAGATCCAATATACAATGTACTTTCATTAGGGTGCTGCAAATGTAAGACAAAAAGTTTTGAATATTAAATTTAAGTAATTGAAATTGTAAAAAAAAGTGATGAAATTTTAATTTAGGAACTAATTTTAATGCTGCTTACTCATTATACGGAAAAGGTCGATTATTATCGTAGAAATAATGATTCACTTATTTTTTTGTTCTTTGAATTTTAAAAGAAATTTTAAGGATTTTCATTACAACACTGAACAATAAGAGTTATTAATTCCTAGAAAAATTAAAATCTAAGAAGAAATTTTGCAACTTAATGTATAAATAAGAAATATAAACATTTTTTTAAACTTTTCAAACGAAAGTTTCCAAGATTGTACATTAGAGATCAATATCCGTACCTACCACGCTAATGACATTACTATAAATTTGATAAACCGCAGATAACACAATCGGAAATCACATTTTCAGTTAAGCTCCTTCGTCCTTAGCAATAAAATTTTCTCAGTTAATTTTGTACGTTTAGAGATAAAAAACAACAAGTTTGGAATTTTTGCTTTGGTGGTGAAAGCCCGATCAAGGAACTTCGGTTCAGTAATTTATAACTGAGCAATTACCTCGCATAAAACAATCAATTTGCTCAAGAATTTATAGATTTCGATTTTACAAAAAAAAATCAATCATGATTTTTGGAAAAATGAAAAAAAAATTACCCATTTTGATAATACATCAAAGATCCATTCATCTTCGCTGCCGCAACTGCATCACTAACACATTTCAGGTGGTTCCCTTTGTCTTTTTTTTCCTTACTATTCATAGTTACAATTGTTCAATAGAACTAATATTCATTTGCATTGTCACATTTTCGCACATTTTTGAGATAACAATGAGATATGGCGAAAGCCAATCATTTTATTAAACGTTACCTTTGTTGTCACTTAACGAAAGCACTACAGTATAAACTTAAACAGTAAAACAGTACTGTAAACTGGTTCACCTGTCATCGTCGGCAGGTATATTCCAGCTGTGTTGCCAGTCTTCAAACAGAAAATGCAATAAAGTTAGTGCGCGGAACGATTATACTTTAGATTATTTTGTTGAATGTGTAGGAAGCAGAAAAGTGGGCGCTCGAGCCCGAAAATTATTCATTTTTGCATATACTACCCAGTTTTATCGGTCAATACCAACTCACTAATTTCACGGATATTTACAAAAGATTGGTTTATTCTGCGATAATATTGACACCTTTGCTATAATCTTAAATCAATATTGACTTCTATGTTTTCGCAATAAAATTAAAAATCAGTGTGTAGCTAATATTTATAACCAGAAAAAACCAACATTTTTGGTCTATTAAATTAAAAAGAAAACATTTCAATAATTCATAAATCAAAACTTCTTTATGGTGTAAAAACATTTAGATTATTTATAGTCTGCAGAGTGTATAGGTCAACGATCGACTACCTTATTGTTTAATATAGATTTATGATATGAAATACCCCTTGTACTGAATTCTGAGTGATAACAAACCCGTAATTTTGCCTAACGAAACTATAATAATATTGACAAAACTGATCTATTGAAATTTCTGAAGAAATAGCAGATTTATTGAACTTAAACTTTGTTATATCTAGAAAAAGAAAAACAAAGACACTTCTAAAATCAAATTAGGAAACACTTCTCAAATACTTGGAGTTATTCGAGAAAAACATTGTTGGTTTTACATTATATTGAAAATTTTCAAAATAAACGTTAGGCAACACATAATACTTCAAAGCGATGAATTACCAATAAAATTTAATATCAGGATAGTCCATTAAAAATACATGCCGAATGATTTTTGTTAGTGCATTGACATACACCAAAGCGTAACGTTTGTATTGTTAATAAAGTGATAAAAAAATCACTTCCGTTCGTTCTTCTCTTGGTAATTACAAAAGCGAGACGCAAGTTGCAAGTTAAAAATTCATGATAATATGCTATATTTTACGCACAAATCTACTTGAGTTTCCGTAAGCTGTTTGTTTCTTCAGCCTTAATTAGGATATCAAGATAATATTAAAGCGGAATATATTTTTTTTATTTATTGTTTTCGCACATCCTCTTTCAATCAACGACAAACTACTCAATGAACTAGATGTTTGTTTATATTAGCAGATAATTAAAATTTAATTAGCTTGTTAATTGAATGCGGAAATGTATCAATGGCAATAAAATAATCAGTGAAATCTGATGAAATCAATTAAAGGCAAATAAACATTCTAGGCTAATTTCCTCCATTTTTTGTTTGTTAAAAGTTTGATTAATATTCACTCACCTTTTGATGCTTTTTTCTGATGAGAAATTTCCTAATAAGTTTGACCAATCTCTCAAGCCTCCATTGCTCTCATTTTCCATTGTTCTCAATGCAGATTCGTTCAAAGACAGAAAAGGTTGTCCTTGATTTTCGTCTTTAAAGTCGTCTTCTGTATCACTGCTTTGACTGTATTCATAATCCATCATTAAATCACCACTGGCAATACTTTCACAAGCCGACAAAGTGTCCAAAGAGCCAGTTCTACTATGAAATGATTTTTTCTTTCTTGCTGATAGAGGACTACTTTCGGCTCCCACGAGACTTCTTCTTTTTGATTTCGGAGTGGAATCAACCATTGTATTTGTACTTTCTGAGTTATTTTGAGATAGATAATGAGCATCATTACTTCCAATAAGCGTATCTTCAAAGACAAGTGCAGGCTGATCGGCGATTTCATCATCAATTAAAAAGTCGTCTTTTCCGTCGGATAAAGAAAGAGAATTTGATGCATTTGTAGGAGTACCAGGACTAGGAGGAGTTAACTTTTCATTTATATCTTTTGAATTTGACGAACTACGGTTTAACTTTCTTTTGAGTACTTCTTCCGACTCGGAACAGCTTAATAAACTATCAACGGGCGATGTTTCATCATCTAATAACAGAGTTGAATTAGTGGCGGCAGCAACAGCAGCAAATTTTGGATCTTCTATTGTCAATAACATATTCCTAATTTCAGATTTTGGTGAAGTTATGAAATTCTGCAACATTGATGAAATATTACAAGAATTCACAGGGCATTGATCCTTTTCTTTGCTTTCATCGCTTGAACTTATAGAAAAACTAACTTCGTCAGCCATTGCTTCACCTCCATGAGCCCATTCATGCTCATCTGAACTTGGAGGACTTGAATCATCTTTCATTTCAGGTCTAACTTTCAAAAACTTATGTGCGTTAGGTTTTATAAAACTTTTCTCGCTCTTAAATCTATCTCTAAACGTTTTCTCTTCTTCCTCACTATAACCTTCTGATGATGTTACTGATATCTTCCGTCTATTTTCACTGTCGAGATGTCTTTGATATTCTCTAGCCTTTTCACGAACAAAGCCACTATTATAAACAACCCTACAAAACAGAAATGAATAGTTGTTTGTTGAAGTTAAAAAATGACAAACCCTCTATTGTCACACGTTTGAAATGCGCTGGGTAACTGAGGTAATGGCGCACAGCTTTCTGAAGAATCATCCAGATCACGAACATCGAATGTATTACCAGTTTTCACAATTTCAAGATTCCGTGATTTATGGAAGTTCTTTCGTACACCGTAAGTTGGGGAAGAATTCAAACGTTCGACTCCAGGCATTGCTTCGGCGCTAACTTGACTACCAACACCTGAATCCTCAGTTAATGATCCTTCTTTTGAAGAGTTATCTTCATGGTAAGCTATTTTTCTATTATTATTGGCTAAGGTTTTGGCCGTTTTTGTTTCTATCACGCGAATGGGCTCAGGACGAGGGAGTTGCGTCGATTGTAGCATATATCTTTCCGCCTGAAATTATATAAAATTGAAACTCTTTCGATAATTCAACACAGTTATTTACATAACTGAATTGACTTGTTTAAATGTTTACTACTTTTAATTTCTAGTCTAAAAATATAATTTTCAGTGAAGAATCAAATGATTAACTATTCAAGTAAATATCTTTTTGAAACAAAAAGTTATCAGTACACAAAAAGTGTCATATTTGTAGCTATAATTTGTTGCTATACTCCATTGTAGCCAATGGAGTATAGCAACACCGCCCTTGCACCTCCCTTACCTGCGGTGGGTTGATCGCTGTCTTCGTCATCTTATTCTTGTTACTGTCCACTGTCACACCCATCATTCCTTTGACCCTCTGTTGACTCACAGGATTGGATTTGATTTTGGCAACATTATTATTGCAAAACTCGATAGGGGCGTTATTTAAATCAGCGACTTTATGCAGTCTATTCACTTGGGGTTGTCTAAAACCAAACCGATTTACTCTTGTGGCAATACCCTCTTTCTTAGGAGGCATCAATTTAGGCGTGGAGCGTGCTGTAGGCGCTATATTTGATGTAAGTGGTTCAGTGTCACTATGTCCGTTGCCGTTTCTGTCGATAACATCCGCGTTGGCAAGACGCCGAGCTGCATTTGAATTAGCTGCAATCGACGGTGCTGTAGTCGGCCGACGTTTAAAACCAAAAGACGTCGCGACGCCTCTTGAGTGATACGGAGGTTTTTTCGGAAGGTCTTTGTCCTCATCTCCTGGACTCTGCGAGGAAAGAAATTTAGTTTGTAGGTGAATGGAGTCACTGATTGGATGTGATTTGAAAAATTCTGGTGTAGATAGTTCGAGGATTGTTATCTTGACGGCGATTTGATATAAGAGGGGAATTGGTTGGGAAAAGGATACTATTGACTTGATGAATAAAAGATGGAAGTGATTTTCTTTGGAATTTATTTTTATTACTGCAGCCAACGTTTATTTATTTAGAAGTTGGAAAAAACTTGGAACCTAAAGATAAAGAAATATTATTAACTTGACTTCTGGTTAAATAAAGACTGCCATAATATGACAAGTTAGGTAACTTCCTGTTGGTTTAACAACACTTCAAAGTACAACTCGAAAGAAAAGGCGGCAGTAAAAATAAATGAGATGAAGAGTGATTATTGCCGGTGTTTTATTTTTACGTAGAATGAAAAGAAACACACCTTAAACACCTCTCTGAATTTCCTTTTTTTATCCTACCCTTAAAACTCATAATAATGTAATAATAATAACTTTCATGAAATTTGAAGCAAAAAATATTCAATAAGATTTCTAGAAGATTTTGATCAAATTTTAAAATGTAATCATAGAAGTGTTTTTCACTCTTAGAGGTTTTTCTATCCGAATCCCCACCTGACTAATTCATTAAAAACTTTTCAATTTTACTTGATTAATTTTTTTACGTTATGCTGTTTTCATTGTATTTAAAAAAATAATAGCCTAAAGGAAAATCACGATATGGCTGACCTCTTTTCGTAATCAAAATTCTATAATGCTCTGTGGATATATTAATACCCCTGCTGTAATAATAATAATAATAATATCTTTTATTAGCGAAAATATTAATGTTTTGCTTTTACCAGAGCGTAATGTTGTAAAAACATTAATTGTTTATTATTATTCAAGCAATTGCAATAAATAGTGCATACTGAAAAAGTTTTATATCCATTTCTTAAATTAATAATAATATATAAATCACAGTCCAATTAACCACCTTTCAGAGGTTTATTGTATGAAGAAATGATTTTTTTATGTATATTTGCAATTGTTCAATAAAACTGTCACATTTAGACAAAACTCATAATTTTTTGGGAGTTTGTTGTTGGATAAACTTGCTTACTACAATGTTTTTATTACTTAATAGAACCATATCATATCATATCATAACAGTAATATGAAAGTATTTATCGATAAAAATCAAAAACTGTATCTCTAAAATAAAGCTTGTTAGTCACTGATTTCAAATTTTGCAATTATATATTCAAAACAAATTGAAAAGAGTGAAAGGAAACAAGCAAAGTTGTAATCCGACAATAATTAATTAATACCTAAATACGGAAAAGTTTTAATATATTTGCCAAAAACTGAAAGAATCTTTTTCCATTTCATATAGATTCAAATTCGCTCGATAGTTAAATAAATCTCAGGTATGCTCCGCATCAAAAGAAATGCCGGATTGATATGATAAAAAAGTCAAACAGCCATTAAACCAAAGATAATCCCTTCCGGACTTGATTGAATTTAGATTACCACCGCCCTAAACTTGAAAAATTTTATAAAAATGCTTCATTTTGCCCTATAGTTATGTTTTGTCTAAATGAGAATAGCTTTGGTTCCACACCTTTTTAGTGAGAAAAAAGTACTTTTCCGTTAGTTATACAGGTTGAAGTAATCTAATCTACCAGGTGACTGAACCTGGCTGTCTTTTGATAAGGCAATAAGAATACTCAACATCTGTTTAACATACATGATAGAAACTCTTACTAAACAATTAAGCGTGAAACTTCATTATCTTCACATAATAGCAATTATCATATGAAATATGAGCCTAATCCAATAAGACATTTACGTCAGATAAAAATAAATAACTCAACAGTTAGACGTTTAAAGATAATTTTATCACAACTACCTATTACCTATAATATTTACAGTACAAATCCTAATAAGACTATTATAAAACATATGTTCCATCGATTTTATGCTTCATTAAAATAACACCAAGCTGTTTTAATTAAACGTAAGTGAAGGGAAAACGGGAATTCACAAATACTCAGTATAAATATCCTTTTTCTAATGTATTTTTATTTATAGCGGAAGTAATGCTAACTTTTTATTGTCAGGTTATTTTCAATTACAATACACATCTAACAGCTGTTGTAAAATTTAATTTTAATGGATTAATAGCATATTATTTTAAGTAAATTGAACAATGATGTTAGAATGACTGCATTGTTGAGTCTTCTTTTCTTTCAACTATAGTGGGTAATTTTCAAGCGAAGGTGAATAGCATTTTATTACGTAAAATAACCGGACTTCAGTTATTAAATCATTACACCACAATAAAGCTTTATGAAGTAGTGAAAACTGCGATATTATTGTGGGATGAATGATTTAAATTCGAAATCAAGTAAAGTGAAAATTAAAAAAATAGATGTGAATGCAAATATGTATTTATTTTTGGTTTGTGTGTAAATGATAGTTAAAACGTGTTTACTTTCAAGCCTCGTGTACCCTAAAGCAACATTTTTTACAAAAACTGCATAAAGTAGATAAACAGAAGCACTATTTTTTGTAAAGTGCAGTGATGCAGAAACTCATTCGAAATATAATATTCATTAATGAAATTTATAGCTAGTGGCGATTCTCACGTTCAACAACATTTATTCAATTATTTGAATAATTATTTCCGTTAGAAATTAACAAACAATGAAACACACAATCATAAACCCAAAGTGAATTTTCTCAAAGAGAAGATGATAGCAGTAAAGATATTATCACTAAATTTCACATTCTCTAGTTACAAATAAGAAAAAAATAATTATATAATTTAATGAAGAAATGTTGATCATTAAATTTTAATGATTATAAAATAAATTGTTTAATAGCCACATATGGCTTGCAATAAAATTAGTTAAAAATAATCTACTCTTACTTGTGAAGTGTTTCTAACGACAATTAGGTTTTATCAATGCAGTTCAATATTTGCTTAACAATTATCTTCCAAGGTTAAGTATATACCTAAATCATCAATAAGAATTAACTAGAAAATAAAAAAATTCAGTCTCCTTAATTTATAACAGTAATACCAGAAACAACTTTCGTCTGATCGAGAAAAATAATATAATTCACAAAAAATCAAAAGTAGTTAATAATTTTATTTAAATGATTCTTCCGCTTTCACCCAATCGACAGTAGAAATTACACAGCTCTTTTTCAATTTTTTTCCGCCCATGTATTTTACGTGCCAGTAAAATTTAGCAATAGCCTCGTTGTCAAAATTGGCATGAATTAACGACACTATTCATTTCGTTGCAGACGGAAATTATAAGAAAGGACTAAATAGTTATTTATACGGAAATTTTTAGCATTGGAAATGTTACAAACAAGGCCATAATTCTACAAAGCTTTCGCTAATGATGTTTCATAAAAATATTAAAATCGTGACTCCGCTCTATAACCTACAAGATATAGAATAAATATCAGCGATTGGCGATTTCAACGGGATATTTCAAGAATGTGCACTGTGTTAACTGTACACTGTACATCTCATTAGCCCATTCATTCCCATTAGTAACTTGCCATTGACCGTAATTCACCTGACCCTGAGAATTAGTGTTTCTTGTGCAGGTGGAAGTAGGATTTTCTTTTCAATAACACGAACACGGAAAATGTTGCAATTTTATGTCTTACCTGTAAATCCGGTGGACATTCGTCCATGAGAAGATTTGAAAGATTATCCATTCTGTTATTTAAAAAGTCGCCACAAAATCGGAATCACTGATTTGTTCCATTATACTTTCCGGTCATGCAGAACGATGATTCACAGCATTTAATTTGTATTATGCGTTGGAGTAGCGTCTCAAAGACGGCGATTGATCGCTGTTTTGAAAGCAATGCGGCGTCGCGACGGCATGCGCTGTGTGCAAAATTTTCTCTCGCTTTGCAGGGGTAGAAAGTACGAAAATCGGAAACTAGCTTTTTGGATAACAATTAAGTCTTGATTTTTATTGATGTGTCGACACTTTGCCGAGATAAAACGATTTATTTGTTTCGTGTTCAATTATTATCTTTTCTTTATTTATTATAAGAACTATTGTTCATTTTTCTCATGCTCTCAAAATGTCCGCGTACAAACGATTCATCAAACTTTCTCTCAGTAAGAGATGTGGATGAAGCAGGTTTTTTTTATAAGAAACGCTGCTTTTTATAGCAATTTCAATGTTATTTACTTTCATTTGTGATGTATTAAGAAAAATGACGTCTTTCTGATGAAGAGTAACCATCAATCTGAAAAGTTTTATGAGGAGATGATGGCAGATAAAGATAATATTTAGACTTGTTTATAAAAGTCTTATGTAACTTTGTTAGAAGCTTTTGTTTCTGTTAAGTTATTTAATAAACATAAGAATTAAATAGCAAACATTTTTAGGCGCAAGTTGACTTAAACTTTACTAATTTATGCTGAATACTTTCTTTATTTTCTATAAGAATGATTAAATAAAAAAAATGTTCTTTTATGACAAAGAGGAAAATCATTAGGTTTGAAATTCTGATTTAACTAATGTATTGTTCATATGACTTGATGCCTGGAGCAGTATTTCACATAATAGCAAATAGTTGATACATAATTTGCATCATAAATTTTATCGCGGCTGAAAGGTTGAAATAACCATAAATTCCTACTTAACACTATTTTAATTATTCGCAACAATTTAATTGAAAGTTCGTGCAAGTTTTAGTTATAAAATTCATATAAGTTACCTTAAATATTTGTTTTGAATATATATCAAAAAAATAAGAAGAAAATACAATATCAAGATTATTTGCTTTGACTATCACTTACAATGTGAAGAATCTAGACTATTCAAAATATTTTAACGAATTCATTTAATATGCTAATTAAATTGATGACTGTCACATGGACAGTCTGGTTTTATGCAGAAAAAAATTTTCATCGGTGTAAAATATTTATTAAGAATTAATGGATAAATAGATAAACAATTCTTAATTTCAGGTAAAATGTTTTTTAATTTGTACAGTTTCAACCTCCCTGGAAGGTTATCTTTAGGGCTAATGTTACAACAAGAATTTGTCAAAACAAATATAATATAAATCTTCATAAATTAAATGATTTTTTCTTCTTGAAATGAAATCCTTATTCTAATTACGCATCAAAAATTTTACAAAAAAAAGAGAGTTTGACACTATAGAAGGCCAAATAAAAAACTTTTTTCCTGAAACCAAGAATTATTTATCTAAATATTAAATGTACGTACGATGGAAATTAATAAAAATTAATCGCAAAACAAGTTTTTTTCTATTTTACAAACATTTTTGCGAGTCTTATTATGTATTACTTTCGAGAATGGTAAAAACCTTTTATTGTGGCAGTAATTTAGTATAAATTAAAGTTCCATTTAGCTCCATCTCAAAAACAATTCGTCTTTAATTCTGTCCACTGTGTATTCCTACAAATGCCACTATGTACAAGAAAATGTTTCTCATCAATATTTCTCAAAGGAAACTGAATTCAATTTTTTTCATCCATATCCGAAATAACACTCCAGAATTTCTGAACAAATTAGATTGACCTAACCAGTATTTTCACAAAATTTTGATAATTGGCAAGGTTCATCTGAATTGGTATGTTTCTGAGAAACCTGTACACAATTTTCAGCCACCTTGAAGCCTTTAAACCACTTATTTTAATTTTATTTCCAATGAATTCTACACACTTCGCATAAAGTAGCTTTTCCAATCACCAAGAGACGCTATTAAACGTGAATATTCAATTCAGCTTGACCAAAAGAATTAGCAGTCAACAAATTTAAGTTGAAAAATGTTTTCTTGCAACCTTGAAAAATGGAGATAGTTTTCATCATTCTATTCGAACTGTTACAATTGATTTTCCGGAATAATTATTAATTGTAAGCAAACAATAAATTATTTAATAATTTATACTTCATGATTTAATCTTTCCAACACCTCATGTAACTTCTGTTATTCAACTCAAAATTTATTGAGTCAAAATAATAATTAACATAACAGACGCATACATACATGATATCACAAAACAACTAAAAAGTTTTACATTTTTGAGAAAATTACTTCTATTTCTTCTCAACATTAATTTTAGCATTAAAATAATTCTAAAAGATAGTAAAGCTTCTGACGATCAAGATAGAAGAACAGTTGAAAAAGCTGCTTATAACTAGTAATTTTCTGTTAATCGCAAATGAAGCTTGCAATTCAACATTTTATATCTGATTACTATACTTGAGATTTTATAATTTTCTATGGATTCTTTTTTGCAAAGAATGCAGCAGAACTATTTCAGTGTACGTTCACTCCCACTCTTATCAAATGACCTCATAAACTCTAACATACTTCATTTAACAGTATTTTTACAAAAAAAGTTTTAAAACAATACAACCTACCGGTAGTTTGAACATTCAACTGTTGAATGGTTACAATTTTTTTCTCATTTTCTATGGTTAATTCATACAATTGAATTCTAAAAAATAAAGGTGTATCGAAATATAGGTGAAAAAAATTCAATATGATTTAATCTCGGCAATGACACGGTTAAATTACAAGTGAAATGGTATAAGTCGCTGCAGCAGTAAATAAATCGCCTCTTATCAGATTAGGTGGCATCTATTGTATCGGCGAAAGGAGATTTGTTTAAGAAGCGTGACGGCGAGGAATTGATGACAGGTTCATGCTTATAGCTCATTATTTACTTACCTGCATTTGGTGATGTTTCTGTATTTTGGTAGGTCTGCTATGAGCCGCGGCTGCTGAGGCTGCAAAAGCACCGGCGGCTTTACGCGACATACATTGCCCCATGAGATATCAACAAATCTTTCGTCTTGAAACCTACAAGGGACGAGTTAAGTGTTAGGCATTGTAAAAAAATAAATAAAGCCGTTAGTAAAGTGTAAATAGAGGTGCTATTAGCGCCGGAAATGTGATGACTTTCCTTTTCAGTCACATTATTTTCATAATTTGTATAATTGAAGTGAGAAAATTACGTAAAGTGAATTTCATGCTGCAGTCACAATAAGTAGACTGTAAATATTATAATGAATTTAAAAAACTCAAGAATGTGTTAACACTGGTCACACTTTTAGCCCATAAAACTTTATTAACCTTTACGGTATGAACAGTTTATACACAAATGAACACCCATTTCATTTTTTTTTCTGAAACTCATATTTTTCAAATTATAGTGTGAAATTATTACATTTACAAAAAATGATAGATATCCTAATTAAATGAAAAATATTTCTACACCAAGCAGAACAGATACCATAGTACAAATTAAGCTTTAACTACTTGTCAAACCTTTCTGTTGAACTTGATAGATGGTACTTTCTTTTTCATCCTCGTTTTATTCAAAGATTTTATTTACATTGACTATGTTAATAGATATCAATTAAATGCAGCTTAAACAACGGATTAGATTTTTATCACTTTTGGTTAAAAGAAAGTAATCCTATTACGGAAAAAGAAAGCTTTTAACACAATGTAAACAATTATTCAAATTTGTTGAGGTAAGAGGACTACAAAAACAGGTGAAGTGTTGAAGTCGTATATTATAGGTAGTCTATGTGCAAAAAAATTTAAAGACTCGCCCTCTTCAAAACCTCCTTCAATAAAGAAGTTCATATAAAGGAAACTTTCATATTTTAAAATTACTGCAAAAGTATAGGATATGCTGTTTTTCGAAGTACATTAATAAAATGAAATGATTGATAGACTCTTTTTCTTAATCTTTGATTAATGTTTAAAAAAAAAGCTTCAATCTTTAACTGATACGAATTATTTTATAGAAAATTTTTTCCATCAATTATTTATTATTATCGCTTAATAAGTCATAGCTGAGCTCAGAATAAAAAAAAAACACAATATGCGTTATCCAAAATTTGCTCTTCTGCAACAGAGTTTTGAAAATTTGTCAATATTTTGATAATTGGATTGTAAAAAAAAGAACACTTGTGGGTTTTTCACTGTGACAAAACAGAATTTTGTATTGGTTTTAGACGCTCTAACTTTTCAGTCTTTTTAAATCAAATATTTAATGAACAGCATTTAGAATTCCTATCAAAAATTGAGAAATACAGTTTTTCAGAAATAAAAATTATTTAGTTTTAATGTATTATATCTGCAAAAAATGCCAGCTTAGAAAGGTAAAAAATCACAAAAAATCTAAGATTTATATATTATAATTCGATTATATTATTATGAATTATTATTATTTATGATTTATGACCCTGTATAAATCCAGGAGCACTATAAACTTTGAATGATTTAAAATGATTTTAAATGATAATTGCATTATCATTGTCCCCTATCTCACCATTACTTGCTACTATCACAAACTTACTCAACCTATTTACATACCAAATGAAGTTTTTTAAAAATTGTTCTCTTTTTGTAATTGCAAGCTATCTTAACAAATTTTGTCAGTGAAAACCGTAAGCAATGTGCAAATAGAAAAACTCCAAAAAAGTATCCCCAAAAGCGAAGAAAAAAATCCACCACCAAACCTCGGCATAAAAGTACTTACAATAAAACTAAGGATTTTGATCCCAATAAATTATTTTCCGTGTTAAAGCAAATTCCTGTCGAAGACACTGAAAAATCATTTACCAAAATAACAAAAACGATAACGCTATTAATAAATAATAATTATTATAATTAATCAACATTAAAAAATTCCATAACGACAACTTCCTTTCTAATACAAAATATCAAATATATAATTTGGTACAGAATGTATAAAAGGATGTAGAAGGTCAGGCGCACACCCACGCATTAGCATGCCAAAGACACCTTTGACGTCTTAAAAGATTCAAATTCTTCGTGAATCACTGATCCAAAAGTACAAAAACATGTCATTTTTATAAATTGAAATATGTTTTTTAACAAGCCGGTAATAATTTTAGTCATAAAATTTTTGAAAACATTCATTCTATTTTTATTGCTTAGAGCCAATTTGGAAAATCAATATTGTAAATTCCAACACAAAAAAATTGTGTACAGAAAAAAAAATCTTACCTGTTTGTAAATTCAAAATTTTAGGCCAATCCATAAATAACATATTCACATGCACATAACAATTTTTATTTCAAAATAAAATTATAAATTACTCATTTTATTATCACTAAATTGATGCTTGTAATGTATACGAGTTCACGTTTTCGAATGCAGGTGTTGCACCTCCACTGATACACGGAACCCACTTACTACTAGTAAATGGCAAAAACGTTATCTTGTTTTATGACAAGAACATTGAACATATTTCCCAACCTAACTTCCCATCCCATTCATATACCATTAACATTCACAAGATATACACATAACTGGGAAGCGCATGCGAACATTCTAAACTAGGCAACATCTTATTCTTTACTGCAATAAAAACAAAACTCGCAGGTGATTTAGTAGCTTTTAGTTGAATGGTTAGTGATAAGTACTTATTGCAATTTCCATTTTATAACACTAATTTCGTGTTTTTTTTTTCAAGCTCGTGTATTTCTGGTTGCCTAAACGTCGGATCCAATCAATGCAAAAATTTATTTAAAGCAATATATATCACAAAAAAATAATAAATGGAAAAAATCGCTTTGTAAACATAAATATTTCTTTTCTTTAATCTAATTTGAAAATAAATTCCATAACTTCAGCCATGTACGGATTTTCGCCAAGTTTATTCACTTCTATTTGAGCTTCGCCTTTTAATTCAGCTAATACTTTTTTGGTATAATCAAAACTTCCAAACTTTTCTAATAATGAAACACAATATTTTTTGACTTCAATATCTTTAGTTCTTTGTCTCAATATATCTTGAACAGGTGGTTAAGGAAAAATTGAGGATTAACTAATTGAAAAGTATAAAAATTGATTAAAGGATACGAATAACTTGATTATCATCTGGCTGACTATGTATAGCATGTATAATTGGAAAACTGAATTTTCCTTCTGTTAAATCCTCACAATAACTCTTATGTAACATATACTGAAACAATGCTGTTATTTTCAATGCCTACTGTTTAATAATACCTACATCTTTAGAATACAAATTTAGATAATCATCACGGATTTGAAAAAATAATCCTAAAATCCCTGTAAGTTTAGTATAATCAGCTTTGTTCTCACTAAAAAGTTGCATTAGTCTTATTGCTAACATAAAAAGGCCACCAGTTTCTAAAATAAGTAATTTTTAACATAAAATGAAAATATCCAAACGTGAAATTACTTCTAATAGTCATTTGTTTGTATTCATTCTCACTTGGACAAGTATAACTATCCCTCCAATAAATTTCCATCCCTTGTCCTCTATGTAATTCTAATACTTGTTCAGTATATACTTTCACAGCCTATAAAACAAGAGTATAAAAAAATACAAATAGATGTCCTGGCTAACATACATCTGGATGATTCAATTCAAGTAATCTTTCTAAAGCTATAAATAAGACATAATTAGCTGCGTTAATTGTACTCGGGACTCCATAAATAGAATGAGCGACTGGTACTCCTCTTCTCAAGATTGAATTATCTTGAATATCATCTAATCTACAATGTTGTAAAAATAACGTAAACTCAGGTATAGACCAAATTTATCATACAGAAGACTAGCATTATGCATCATTTCAACAACTTCTTCAATGGTTTTTAATTTTTCCTCTGGAATATTTAGCCAATGATTGAATGCTCGAGCTAATTTTGATCTAATGTTTTTTCCAGGGTTTTGTAGAATATAAGTAAATGGTTGGAGCAATTTCTACGATTCATTAAACTATTAAATTGATTTTAGATAATTAATACGAACCAACCTCATCTTGACTTTTATCATTGCTTCGGCTATAGATTTTTGGAGTTCCGGTTGAAGTATGAGCCATTGTAAAGTTTTTCTAATGCCACTAAAAAATTTTAGAAATTCTTTTGAAAATTATATCTAAAAGGATTCGGTTTTTTAAGGTTAACAATTTGTGATTCCACAGAAGTGCCAACTTTGAACAACAAACGAACGAATACACTAAAAAATTCAAATTTATGATCAGATTAATGAAATTAAAGAAAATTCGTAAATGTATTGAAATTTATTGTTATTCTGTATAGTTTTGTAAAGTAGAATACTAAACATAACTTTATTGCAATTTTTATCATTTTATCAGTATATCATAATGACTAAACACATAAAAACCTGGTAGCTATTATCTATTGAAAAACCTACTTACATTATTGTGATACAACTATACAACATTTTATACTTATTTAATACGCATCAAACTATTGTTGGAAGAATAATTTGTATGCAATTTAAAAATAAGTATTCAACGCTTCTCCTTTTTATCAAGTTTTTTTTGAGTCTGTTTTTTCATTGATGATATATTTTTCAGTTTTCTGTACCTTGCTTTAGTTTTTGATAAATGTTTTAGTATCAAATTCTACTTCTGTATATTCTGGCAGCTATTTTAAATTATTCAATATACAGGGTGTTATGGAAGTCTACCTAGAAAAAGAAAACACATATAACTTCTAATTTTGACCAATTTACCCTTATAACATTTTTACGAAATCGCATTTATTTTTTGACTTTTTTCCCCTTTTTATTTTAATAAAACGTTTAATGATAAAAGTGAGAGTGAAGCATGAAGGAAAACCATTGTTTTAACAAAAAAAGAAATGAAACTTACCGCACAAAAAATTATCCCTATCCTACCTGACATCACCAGTCTGCGTTCGCCTATATTAACAAATTAGCCTTCGTTCACTCATTCGTTGTTTGTTAATTATTAATCTAAGAATGATTCATTTTTCTAATTCCGACTTCATGGATATAGTGTTTCTGTACCTATTGAAAAACGTACCCTTAGTTATGCAACGTAATAAATGATATTTACGCGAAGAAGCGCCATTGCACTCCACAAGGAGGTAGCAAATTGGCTAAATAATAATTTTGAAGTAAAGTAGTGCTATGACCTGCTAGGTATCCGTGTGATTTCTTTTTATAGAGTTAGATAAAACAATTAGTGTACGTGAGTCCGGTGAAATTGCATCAATTTTTAACTCTGAACTGGTTGATTTTAGAGAAAAGTTTTAAATAAAAAAAGTTGCTTGTTTTGCAAATGTCTACTAATGGTTAAAACTTTTACGTGGACTTCCATACCACCTTGTAGACGCTGATATTGAAATAGTCGAATTATTTTGTACTTCAGAAAAATAGATGTATTTCTCAACTGAAAGAAATGAGAAGTAATGGTTTATTACTATTCAAATTTTTTATATCCAACCGATGTTATTTAATTTTTAAGACATGGAAACATCCATGAATTTATTTTATTTTGAATTACTGTTAAACATTTTTAGCTATACATATCTGGAAAATATGTATAGTTATGCACATTCACTTAATTTAAAACACAAAATTGTAGATATGCCTCTAAAACATTCTCCATTAAATTAAAATGAAATTGCACCCAAAAACATTAGCTTAACCACAAAAACGCTAATGACTTCAGGCTAATTTTATTGTAATTTTTAAATTATTAAACACTAGAACGTGTAAATTTAGAAATTTAATATTCCCGTGAAATAATTCTTGGAAATCTTTTGGCGACTAATTACGAAAAAAAATTCTCACAAAAGTTAAAAATTATTTTTGTTTTGTGTAACACTTTTATGACTTGCAGTCTGTCACAACCATTAAGTGCTCCTGTCATCACGAATCTTTATGAAAACTTCCGCGCATTAGGTGACCCATTCTTGCGTCATATCTTAACATAAGAGAAGTTTCGTTTTATATTTGCATATGCTAGGTAGATCCTAGCTAAGGCTAATGTGACCACATTCCCACTATGGCTGTTCACTGAGTGAGAATCTTGTAATTTTTTGACGTCCATTTTCTGTGAGAGTTATTTTTGAACTTTACTTCAGTTTATAAAGAATTTGGAAATATTTTTGAAGGTATTTTCATGATTTCCATTAATTCAAATAGAAGAGAATGATGTTTTCTGTGACTAAATAATTTGCTGCTGACTTGACACATAACATAACAGAAAATAAAACTTTTCTGAGTGTGTTCTGAAATAAATTGAAGGAAGACAGTTTCTAAGTTTTCATTTTCGCCTTTATAAAGCTTGCTACGTTAAAAAAAAGTAAATTACTAGAAAAAAAGAGGTTCGTGAAAATCACATCTTTGATAATCAGATAAAATTTCTGAAAAGAACTCAGCGAATTGATTTATATTAACTCGATGGATATTCCGGTGTGTAAATGAAAAGTAACTTTTTATAATTGACGTTTTTCATTATAAACTTAAAATTTCAAGTAATATTCAATATTCAAGTGGTAAATTACTCAACAAGATTGGATCGAATAGGAAATAATAAGGAAAAAACTATGTTTATATAGATGCAGAATTTTGTTTTTACTCGAATTAATTAACAATTAATCATTCTAGTAAAAAGATATGATTTTAATCTAAATAAAGCATAATAATAATATTAAAGCTTTATTAGGTTTTAAACAATGAAATATTCCAAATATATGTTCTATCTACTCAATCATTTTTCCGAATGATGTTTGCAGTTTGTATTGATGGAATTTCAACTCACTAAGCGCTCTAACAAACCGTGTCTTATCATTTCGTGGTTTGTTATCCACCGAGACATAGCTATCAATTCATAAAAAGCACCACTTGTTGCATAAGCTGTTTTTCAGAGGTTTTCAGGTTGGTTTTTGCTCAGTTACAATTATGAATTAACCTTCGTACTTGATAAGTTTTTCATTTCAATTAAGTTTCTTCCACTTCAGACTATCAAATTGATAGCTACTAATACTGAAAATACATATTTATCTTCTCTAAATTAACGCTTTGTCATTTTGCCTCAAGTTACTCAGTCAATAGAACTGTCTATGTCTTGTTTGCTAAAACTTAACTTCAATTATCTTAACATGGATTATAAATTAAGATTCAAACATTTCTCAAGATTCATGATGTGTATTCGAATGTAAACACCACCCACACATTTCCAAAATTCTTCTCTATCAACGTTATTAAGATGTAATCACAAAAGTCTATTGAATAAAATTGGACGTCGAATATCATCAATGTTTGCTTTCTGTGTTTGATTTATGTTTTTTTATCTACCCTCGCATTTTACAGTTCAAGACGTACAAATATGAAATATGAGTCAGCATAAACGTCATGTATTTTTTGATAGTAACTGTAAAATTAAATAAAAATAGTTTTACTTGAAATGATAATGGATTATCGATTCGCGATACTTTTTTTTCATCAATTCCAATTTCAATAAATTCGGGCAAAATGTGTGGAACATTTAAAAAAAAAATGTTTCCCATGAATAGTGCACATAAAAAACTTATATATTCACACTTTAATGATTCTAGTTTTCAGCGATACTAAAAAACTTTAGTATCGATTTTGTAACATATTTCAGAAAACTGCACTTTAGAGACGAAATGGTACACCTATTTCCTTTAGCATCATAAAGAATTTCTCTTGAGATTTGCTAAAGCTTCAAGAAATTCAATGTAGTTTTGAAAGATATTGCGAGTAATTCATATAACGGAGTGAAATGAAGAGGGGAGAAAAAACAGAAACGAATAAAATATTTATTTGAATATTATTATCATGTATCACAGTCTCACTTTGCTTAAATATGCTTAACCATCAGCCACAACATTTTTTAACACTTTGTTATATATTAAAATCTCCATATTTCCAAGTAATTACAAGCTCTTTTTTCTTGTTTTAAAGCTGAATTCTGGCAAAAAGTATTGCTATTAACTCCAGACGATTCTATTCAAAGTATTTTAATTTCACTAACTTCTATTGGAATTAAAAGCTTAACACTTTCAGCATTTTTTAAAGTATTACAATTACATTAACCACTAATATCCAAAGACTATAAATTAACTGTAATTGTTTTTTTACTGTCATGCTGAAGAGAACTGCGAATCCAGTTATTTGCTTTATTTTTAACCCTTTCTTCAGACTGATTTTTGTCATCAGTGTTTTCAGCTCTATTCAAAGGACTTTCTTCTTGAAGTTTCGTTTCCCTTTTTGATTTTCTTGACGCATGATATCCTGAAGTAAGAATGGTTTCTATGATTAAGGATATCGTTTGAAAATTAACTAATTACCAGATTTTGCAAATGAATTGTTCATTGGAGAATCATCCCCGATGCATTTTTGTTGGAAAATACATTTTTTCCATCCACAAATAGCAGTTTTGAAGTATTGCCGAAACCTTAAAAATGCATTTAATTAAACTGAGATTTGGTAAAACAAAAAGTTAACATTTTAATTTGAAATCTTGGTTGTGTTTAATATTTCCGACAATAAGAAAACATTTCTTGATGACAGATCAGCTAAAATTAAATTTTCTTTTAAAATAACAATTTGGACTTAGTCTTTGTTTCCAATGCGTACAATATAGAGTTATATTTTATCGAAATCATAACAAGAATTTTATTATAAACGTCGCTGAAATAGCGAGATTATAAAATCTCTCTTTTGTTGTTGAATTTTTATGTATTTTAAGATAAGAACAGAACATACCTTGCATTCATCCAATAATAAATTAGAGGATTCACCATCGCGTTTGACATTGCAAACCAGTAAAATGCAAGATATACATGTTGGGTATATTTACTGAAAATTATTTCAGTGTCGTAGTAAACATAAAGGAAATATCCATGATAAGGTAGCCAACAAATTGCGAAGATAAAAACGATCAAAATAAACATCTTCACAACCTAAAAATGGAGTTTTTAATAACATAGCAAGAAGTTGAATTTCTATTTTTTGTTCCTGTAGTGCCATATAAATGCTCTCGAAAACATTCTAAACTTAGCTTATAAAAACTTCATAACTAAGAGTAGTATTCAAAACATTGTTTTTTGACATAATAATGTATCATCTCAAAAAGAGAATGTTATCTTATCACATTTTCGACATAAACTTTTTCCATTTATTTATACTTCAAACATTTTTTTTTTCCTTTTAGTTCGAATGAAGCTCTCACGTTTCAACACAAGAAATTGTGACGTTAATATTCATCGCTCTTTATGAAATTATTTTGCTCGTTAAAATACGCAAAGTTGAAAGGTGTTGTTTCAGCCTGAGGTCAAAAGGTGCTTCGAAGCAATCTTTATTAAATTTCTAGAAGAAATAATAACGATCTATAGTCGCAGCGACCAATAAAGGTTCTAACGTTTTCCATTAAAAATTTATACCGCGAGCACTTCCTTTTTTATTTTAATGCTATTTAATTTAAAAGTTTTGCTTTGAAAACCAAACATAATAGATAATTTGTACTAATTACAAAGTATTTGAATTAAGCTCCATTAGTAAGAGATTTTGTTGTATCAGTCTTCATTAAGCTGGACAGTTTTTTTGCATGTTTTAATTGGAGAAGATAACTCAAAACAAATTGAGGCCAGATTAGTTTCAAACTTGTTTCTGAGACTATTATTCCAAGACGAGATTTGCGGAAAGGAAAAAGCACTTTAAGGAATAGAAAAGAACATTAAACCAAAACAATTTGTTTCATAAGATTTTTTTTGTGTGTTTGAATCATCTTTTTTACAGCTACAAAAACTTACCTTTCTCTTAGAGCGGATTGAATCAATTTGCCTTTGAGTCATTTCTCCAATTGAACGTGATCCCCAAAGCTCTTTTCCCATTATTGTATAAGAAAATGACATTAGAGTAACAGGAATCACGTAAGTAATTATCAAAAATATTATTTGATACCTAAAAAAATATAAAACAGTTTCAAAAATTGGAAATGTACATTAACACGCAAATAGACACAAAAGTCACGTACTTTAATAAAAATGCAAATGATATCTATTTGTTTCAAAAACTGTTAAGCTTTACATTTTCTCCACAATAAAAATACATAGGTACGTAAATAAAATGTGATTCCAGAAAAAATATTTTTTATTTTCTGTTCCTTTTAAATATTTCTTTCTCTGAATGTTATCCTTATTGATTTTTTGTTGACAAAAAACAAAGGCTAACAAATACTAACGATTAAGATTTAATCTAAAGAGTGAATGGCTCTATTAACATTCAAGATTTTAGAGTATAACAAATGTTATGTTATTCTAATTTCCAACTTGTTAATTTCAACACCTGCTGTAAAATTCATGAAAACCTATTAGTTCTACAATAGAACACCAGCCATTATATTTCTCATTAGCTATTCCGTTTAATACACACAGATGTATTGAGTTCAAATGTAAATAATAAAATTAAAGTATGTATAAACATTGTCCTCTGTTTTGATTAAAATCAAATTCTAAAATTTTTTCTAATTATTTCATCGAGAAGTTAATCCTTTAAAACACTTCAGAGATCAATTTGATAAAACTTCGTTAATTGGGAAAGTTATTTGGGAATGTTAGATAAATAATATTTGGAAAAATTAATTAAATCACGACAATAAAATCCCATGAAAAATTTGTCTCTTATTATTTTGTCAGAAAAAATATCTTAATATTTCATTAGTCATCTGGTGATCAATTATAAAATCACATATCCTTTTAAAAGCGTTTTCAGATCATTATCCAAAAAGTAAATCTCCGTCATAGAGCTTTAGGGTATTTAAAACGCTACTAGGGTTGCTTTAACAAGATAGATCAAGTTCGATTCTAGCTGATGTTTCTTCTTTGGGAATGTAATCAACTAGCGTTGACTAACTCATTTACCAGATCGAAAGATTTGATAATTCTCTATTGATTTTTTTGAAGAAAAAAACTAAATGTTGCAGATTAGATGGGTGATTTATTGATCACAAACGCATTTGTTGTATGTGCTAACGTGTTTTTAATCAAGATATGGCATTGGGTCATGTGTTGCTATCATTAAAATGATAAATCCATGTGGTTTATCATCGGATAATGTACTATGGATACAGTTTTCTCAAGAGTACACAAATCATAATTAATAATTTATTTATGACACATTACTAATTGTGAAACATTTATCTTTTTTTCTTTAACTTGACTCAAAGTAAATCAGAATTTTATAACAAGAATGAGATTGTAATAATCTTATAATGATGCAAATATTCCAATTTTTAAAAAATAAATAGAACTTTTTGTAGATGAGTTATGCCTCAGTTGGGATGTAAAGTTAGTAGGAGCAAGAGCTTTGACAACAAAAGCTCTATTGAAAATACACTTCATAACACAGTGTCAGAAGCAGCCACGTTATTGCTTTTGGGGGTTGACTTTTGAACCATTCCACAACAAACTATTTAAAAAGTACAAGACTGTCTAATAAAAAACGTTAAATTGTCGGAAATTAAAAAAGCAAGATAATTTTTCATTTTTTGTAGTTTGCTTTAAAAATTACGAAAAATTGGTAAAGCTTTCAAAGATTTGAAAGTTTTTATATAAATCGAGACTTATTTAGTTTTAAATTTACTAGAAGATGACAGAAGGACATTATTTGCAGTCAAACTTAATGTTGCAGCAAAATGTTCATAACGTAGCGAAAATCGTTCAGCTGTAACTATGAAATATCTTTGAACTTCTCATTTCTTAAAACTGGTAAATGTTGTAGATTTACGTTTAGTTGGACATGTAAAGCATTAAGCGGAGAAAATCGTGTAGAATCATAAATGTGATTTTTTATTGATTTTTTTTTTTTTTAATTTGAAGTTGTTATTTTATGAATAGTTTGTTAAGCAATTCAAAACCGATAGCGATTTGTCAATTATTCACTTCCAACCCTTCGCCGTCGAAATCGAAAATTAAATTTTTTCTGAAACTTTTTCGTGAAAAAAAGTTTCAATTTGCAGAGAAAATTGTTTGTGATTACTTCAAATATATATATATTATGAAACGAGCAGATATCTTCGTTAGGAAAATGCTTGTTAACTGATTTTTTTAAATTGAATAATCCAAAACACAGACACGTGCGGGTCATGAGATAACAAAGAAAGATTCATCTACTCACGCAAAGTCAAAATGAGAACCAACTAATTTACCATCTGGCCAAATAAGGATACATCCTGTTCTCTCTTTACCTTTATACCTAAAAAAATACAATTTAAAACTTTACTCTTTTTATTGATATACTTACTTGTTTGTTATTGTTTTAGAATACAATAAGCAAGGAGAAGCTACTACCATGCTGGCCATCCATATAAACGTAATAGTAATAAGAGATAATTTCTTCGACATTCTTGGTTGCAAAGGATGCACAATAGCCAGATATCTACAAAAGTTCAACCTCAAACAAAAGTTTTTCACAATTCTTGAAAATATTTTATTATGAAATACTTTTCGCGTATAATGCATCTTTCATGAACCATTTTCCTATTGACATTAAACTGAACCTTATAAGAAAGTTTCATACTTTGCTGTAATAAAGACAGACAATGTGCACCATTTTAGTAAACAGATTACTGAAGCGGAAGTGTTGTGCCGTTTACTTATCTGTCATTTTATTTAATGCAGATTCATTTCACTAAAAGAGTGACAAAATAAATTAGATGTCTTTTTAGATGGAAATTTGACAGTAAAAAAATCTTTAATTTTAATTAATTATGAGATATATTGTGAGTTAAATAAAAAGCTAATTAAATGTCAACGTCGGAACACAAGTGTGGTTATTAACGTTGCAGATAGAACGCCGTGTAGGTGGATAGGACAACATTGTGAAATTAATTATATGGTGCCAATTAATTTGTAACAAATTTCAACCAAATTGTGTTCATAAAAATCGACTGTTTTTGTTTTGTTGCAAAACTATCACATATTTATGAGACATTCTTGAAAAAAGAATATTCACTTTTATCCAAAAGGAATTCCAAAGAAACTTTATTTGTACTTTGAATTTTACATGCTTGGAATTTGAACGTAAGGGTAACTGTGTGTAGAAAGAGCAATTTTGAGTCATATGTGTTCAGAATGATACTAGCTCACGATTTATTAATTGTTATGACAATTGTAAAATATGTTTTTTGTTTGAAATTGTTAAAAAAATGCATTTCCCTTTTTTTATTTATTTATTTTTGTATTAAAAAGATTACAATCATCAAATATATTCATCTGTTCATGCAAATCATATTCTACCTATATGTTTATGTAATAATGGTATCGGAAATTCCATAATTTGAAAATTATAGTATAAAACTTTTTATTTTTGATTTCAATTTACAATCAAATAGTAAACATTTCCATCAGAGTAAAATTTTCTGAAACAGAAAAATTTATTTATTTGCATTTGAGTTTTACAAAAATTTATAGTAAGCAAATTTATGATTGAAATTAAGACAGTATGTTTTGTTAAAGAATAAAATAAATGAAAATATGATAAATGTCACCATAAAATATAAAGCAACTTTTAAGATGACACAAATAATTAATATGATGATTAATGAATGAATAATCATCATTCAGAAAAGAAATATACTGGAAAAATTGTGTTTTGTTACATTAATGAGCGACTTCTGTAATCCTCATGATAAATAAATTTTGAGTTTTGTTGAATTGCGATTTTCTCTATGAAAATTAGACAGTTCACACAAATTTTCTAATTTTTTTTTCTAAAACTCATTTGCAGTCAGTAGTCACACAATCATAAATTTCACGTGTTCTGACTTCTCTTACTATACAAGGCAGGTCAGAAGTACTGTATAAATTTAACTGAAAATCAATAGATCAATTCAACTATGTACTTGTATTTATTTACTTTTTATTTTTACTAATAAATTAAATAAGAACTATCATCAGATAATCGATGCGCTAATAGGTAAATCTGATTTTCAAGCTTAGTTAATTGTACATCAAATTAAACTTTAATTTAATTTTGCTTGATTTTTCCCTATCTTCACTTCATATCGTTGTATAATCTGCTGTCGCTTCTTAAAAATTTTGGATTTTTACATTTCGTGAAATTTTTTTTCTATTATTATTCCAGACGTGCCAGTTCGTGTCTTATCCTCTTGAATGAAAATGCAGTATTTTCCCACATTTAATGTAGCGTCTCTGTCAACATTGTCTGTCAGTAATACGTATAATTTAGTAGACAACTTTATTATTTGTTTGCTTCGATTTAACTGCATCATTTCCAATCAATTTTATAAAGTTTACACAATGAGACTGTCATTCATATAACAATTGAATCAGTATTTAAGCTTTACGATTTATAAAAAGAATTGTTTTATAAATTAACAAAGATATCATCTTTTCCATTTTTTTTTAGAAGTAAGGCAAATAAAATGTCAAGTTAGGTGCTAACGGCTAAAAAATTAATTAATTATACACATGAGTTTAACATTCACTAGACGTGTTTTGTGGTGAGAGATCATACACATTATGGACATATTGTAGATGAAAGAAAAAACAAGTTTTTTTGATGTTATGGCTTAGTGAGAATAGTAGACTAATGTATGTTTGAATAATCTGATAATGGGTTGAATTCTTTGTTTAAATGCATAAAAATAGTTAGTGATAATTATTTATTACCTTATTATTATGACAGCTGGTTACCGTAGTCAGTGACTGTAGAGGACACAGTTTTAATTTACAGTGAGTTGAAGTATTTTATTTCACTAGTGAGATGAATTAATTCTAGAATGTAAACCTATAATCATGATGCTAGTTGCTATAAATTTAATACTGCCATACCAAAATTTCAAAATGAAACACCTTGACAATTCATGTCAAAGAACGATTGAAGATCAAAACAGAATATATTTAAAATGAATATTTTACATTATCTATTAAAGGAATTTCTATCTTTCCAGAGACAGGATTTGTTGGTCTTCGATGTGTTAAACGTGAATAGTTGTGCATTGTTCTAAGGCTTCCCTTGATAATAGTCTTTGTACCCTCGAAGAAATTATTTAAACGCATAATGCCTTGTATTCACTATTTCAATAACGCAACTGTATAACACACTTAAAAAAACATGAGATAAAGTACACTGTAGACTGTCGCTAATAATAGTAATATGTCGCTTTCTGTTTAGAAAAAAAAATGTGTGTATTCCTAGAAAAAAAATCAAACACTTTCAGCATTCGATATTTCTCAAACTTTCCCAGAATATTGGAAAATACTTTGTTAAAAACGGTGAAGGCGCTGGAAAACATGTAAAATATACTATCAGCAATTTTCCACCAAACTCTCATTCAATTCTTTGCTTCGCTACACGACTTTCCAGTTTATCAGACCTAAGCTTTCCACATCAATATGTTTTTAAAAGATTATATGAGATTATGCCAAATATTAGATCGCAGGGCGCGGAAACTATAATTGCATTCTTGTTATTGACAATTATGTAGTTTTATTAATCATTGTATTATCCAAAGAAATTTTTATAAAAAGAAAATAGTGGATAAGACCAACCTGTCGCAGGATATTCCTGTAAGTGTAAAAACGCTAGCAGCTACCGTCGCATTCGCAATAAAGTTGCTTATAGTGCAGTACAAACTTCCAAATGGCCAGTCTCTGAAAAATAAATTTAAATAAAAAAATGGTAATTACTTACTTTGAAAACTTATCAAAGAAATAATAGAATAAAAAAATTGTTTAACATTTTAGATGAATACAGTGCTTCAAATTTAAGATCATTTTTACGATTTGTCTTATAAATTCAATTTTGTTGAAGTGCGAAATGATGACTCTATGAGGAACTTAAGTAATTTATAGCAATAGTAAACTGGAGAATATATTTCTACCAAAGGAAATCATCTATTCTCATCCAATGAAACTTTATTTGAAAAATTAAATGTCTATTCCTTACTTTTTGTGTGAGAATATCGTTGAAAAGTAAAAAAATGTCTCGCAATTACAGAAAACATGCAAATTGAAATTTTTCTTAACAAGCTATTTATTATATAAAACACAAAGCATATTATTCTTGTTAAACGAAGACCATTAGCATCTGACATCATCTTCATGACAATTTATCAGAGTGAATGATAAATTTTCAAACAAAAATTAACATACTGTTTTCGTGTTGAACATTTCACTATAAAAGTCACAAATGGAAATTGTCTGTTGAAGGACATACATAAATCTTCAATTTGTTTAAGTCTTGGTTTAAAAAAGAAAACTCTATCTTTGTTAAAATTGAAATAAATACTTTTCCACTGGCAGACTTCAGTAACAGCGACTGAAAATCTCTTGGTGTCACATGTATTTTAGGTAGAAAGCTTCGACATGAAAAATCATAAGTTGTAATTGATTTTTTTTGTCTCTGACACTTTAAAGACAGTACCAATTTTTAAAATAACATGAATATCCTAAAGCTGTGTCTTGGAACTTTTCGTTTAAGTTGTTAAAAAGAACATTAAACAGAAAGCAAAAATTAAATTTGTTTTGTTGCATCTAAACGGTTCCAAGCACTCAACGAGATAAGAAAAGAAGAGCTTCGTTCTTCCTTTACTTTCAACTGTCCATGTTAATTAGTTTACAGATTTTCAGGATTACTTCAGCCAAGATCTATTATCTCATTCACCTGCACAGAAGCTGTTCATTATTGCAATTACTTCCAATTGTTTTCTTAAGAATATTACTATTCAGTAAGGATTAGATATGTTTATGTTTATTTTAACAAGTCTTTGGAAATTGCTTTTGTAATAGATATTAGATTTCTATTTCGTGTGCTTGCTTGTGTGGATAATATTCCTATTTACTTAATTTTTCGATTTGTATGTACATACTGGGTTACGTTATAAAAGTAAGTAAATTTTTTATAAAAAATATATTCATTTCTGTTTTTAGACCGAATTTTGAAAGCACTTTGAGCTACCTAATTATTTAATATATTTACACAAAACCCACTTTATAATAATTTCATTTATTTACACTTCCTCAAAATAAGTAGAAAAAACTCGATACTATTAGAAAAATTCTTAATTTCAGTTGAGGACACAAATTATTTTAACACCCACCTAGCGTTCGCATTTATAATTTTGTAGAAACAAGAAAATTGTTGAAATAAGAGTTTCTGTACAGAAATAGCATTTAAATAATATAGTACGATAAAAGAACCATATAATCATATCAAATTAGACTGAGGGTAGAAAAAGTAATTATTAGTGCTTCAGTCCTTAATTTTAGCAAACTTTGCCTTAATAATTACATAATAAATACATACTCTTTTCGGCTTAAAATTTGATTAATTTTGCCAAAAGTGCTTTAATCTAATTTTTAAGGAGGAATATTGCTTTCAAATGATTTTGGCTCTAATTTAAGTTTTGTGTTTGAAGTTGTAAAACACATGTCACCAAATCTATTTTTAGCTTTGAGCCAGCATCGTCGATTTGAATTAAAACTTTTGTTTGGATTCAAGAAAACTTTCCCAAAATATAGTGCACATAAACTTGATTATTCCCTAAGGAACATGCAGAAGATATTTTTTATGGCCTTAATAACCTGGTCTTTGAATTTATATAACATAATAATGTGAAGTATACAATTTACAACCTCTATTGCAGCTTTTAAGTCAATATCAAAATCCTTATTTGTTTGTCCATGCATAATGGGAATGTGTATATCGAAAAGTGAAAATTCATCTTAGTAGCATTCAAACGGGAAGCTTTATAAAGTAATTACATTTTCGGGTTGAATTATTATGTTAACATTTTGTGATAAAACGTTATAATTTCCTGTTTTAATTTTGTATTAGAGACTGTGTATTTAATTTTACACCCCCAAATATCATAGGTAAAGATTTCAGTGTAAAGAGACTCAACAATTATTTGTAATTAAAGATAATGTAGGTTCATTTGAGGACATGGAATCGAACTTGAGGAAATTATAAGATTGAGTTAAACGTAGTTTGTAATCAAAATGTAGGAAATCTGATTACTCTGATATAAATCAGCTCATCTAATTATATCAAAGGCTAACAAGAAATGTTTCACCTATGTATTACAGATTTATGTTTCATCATCAAATATTTGGTGAAAGATCAAATAATTTCTATTGATGTTTGGTAACAGGATTGTTTTTGAGAGAAGTTTCACAGGTATTTATTGTTTTGTTCTCAGTTCTGCTCAAATTCTTCATTGTTTCATTATTATTTCAAAGCACTACAAACTTGGCAGGTTTTTGTAATTAAATAGTTGGAAAACATACCTTTGTATCATGTAGGAAAAGTTGAAAATGCAGTTAAATGTAGTTAGAAGCAAATCTGCCAAACTAAGATTTACTAAGAAGTAATTAGTGACAGTTCTCATTCTACGGTGTGCTGTATAAAGTAGAAAAAAATTGAAAATCTATAATTTAGACTTAAAATTTCAACTTACCGGTTACAATCCAAATGACAATACAATTTCCTCCAGTTGCAATAAAAATCATAGCCATAAAAATTATTGTCCATAATGCTTTTCCCCATATGGGCATAAAATTTTCACTTGTGTCAGAAGTAGGTGTATTACTAGCGACTGGGATAAGAAGACCATAATCAAACCCTTGAAACGTTTCGTTATCCATCTACAAATTCGAAAAAGATACCTTTGAATTGAAAAATAACTATCAATTACAACATTTTGACAAAAGCCTGCAGTAATTCTCCTCTAATTGAAAATCTGAATTAAACAAATCAGCCTTTTTGAAGCTTAGAATTATAAGATATAATAAATAAAAGACTTGAAATTTAAAAGCGATTTGACTGAGATTCAGTTGAATGTTCCTTTTAGTTTCATTCAATTTTTTTCTTAACCATAAAGATTTTAGAGAAGTTTTCTAGATTTACTTTTTATCTTTTCGCAAAGAAAGTTATCTGCATTTTAATTGCTTAGTCTCAATTTACTAAAGATTTTCACTAAAAAGTCTAAAATATTGTGGAAAAAGATGGGTATGATAAAATCATGGTGAATGGGAGTTTAAAGTAATTGCTTTGTATCGCGTGCCCAATGGTTGGTTGCTCTTAAGAACTCAAAAGGAGAATTTATTGAGAAAATAAATCAGTAAGAAAATATTGAACCACAATAATGACTTTTGAGTTCTACAGTGCATTATGACCATATAAATCTAAAGTTTTTGTTTTGATAAATTTACAAGAGGATGAGTAGTTCTAGTGAATTTTATTGGGATGTGATTGAATAATTTATTTGTTTTCCGTTATTTGCACTAAATCTTCATATTGTATAATTGGTAATTTCTTTTATTAATGTCAACGTAAATGTCATTGTAGCGATTTTACGAAGAGATAGTAACATTTGTTTTAGATAAGATAGGTCGTTTATGTGGTATGTAAAATTTATTAGCAAACATCCAACGTAATATTGTTCCTTTATTATTTGGACACAGGTGTTGAGCCACAAATTGATTTAAAACAGATAATTTGCAAATTTGTCACGTTGGTGGATGTCTCTTATTCAATGAACTATAAGTAGTTTATATTTTATTATTCAATAAAAAAATATTGGATTTTGTTATACCTGTGTAAAACCAATATCTTTTATCTGATCGAGAAGATATAAACTTCAGTCAGACCGAATTTGATACAAAAGGGCAATTAATTTAGTATTTAACGTTATTCAACATCAGCTAGAAAATCAAAACCCATCCTCAATCCAGGAAGCTTTCCATTATCAGGTCAAAGATGACACTGAGGTGATAGACAAGATAATTTATTAAAATTCATAATTTGCATAATAACATTGAATTTGTTGAAATAATAGTTGTTTTTCCAATTCCGATTATTAAAATGCTCATTTTGTCTATCAAATCTTACTATTAAAATGAGATTTTAATCAAAAGGATGAATAAAATAAACCAAAACAATGAATAAAATGTTTATAGCAACATTTTATTATTTAGTCAATAGAATGTTTATAGTAACATTTTATTCACACTGTTATTGACAACGCGAATAAAATAAAAAAAATAAGAATCTGCACTACCGTTGAAAATTTCCTTACCATGATTGATGATTTTTGTTCATGCTAATAGTGCATTAACATTTCGTGAAAAAATTACCTAAGAAGACATTTTTTTTATGAAATTGAAAAAATATTCTATGGTATACGTGAATAAAGACAAATTTTATTCATAATAAAACAGTTAAGGGCACAATCCGAAGCTGAGTGCGATAATGTTTCTGAGTAAATAAAATGCTTTATTCACGTGTACCATAAAATATTTTCCCAATTCCATAAAAAAATAACTTCTTAAGTAATTTATTCACAAAATGTTAATGTACTGTTAGTATGAATAAAAATCATCAACCATAGTAACGAAAATTCCAAAGGTAGTGCAGATGTGAATAAAATGTTGCTATAAACATTTTATTCACTGTTTTAGTTCATTTTATTCATCCATTTGATTGAAATGTTATTTCAATAGACAAAAAGAGCATTTTAATAATTGGAATTGGAAACACGTACGAAAATATAAATTTGCTTAAGAGAAAAGTCTTGACAGATTTTATTTAACACATTACTTTTAAAAGAACTGAAATATGAAGTTCTTATAAAATTTTCCAAATAAAAATTGAAGCTTTTCAAATTTCTATAAAATACGTTTTTGGTGGAAAGCATTAGAGACCATAAAATGTCGTTATTATAAAGAGAGGAAAATTACTGTGCAAGTTAATTTTCGAAAATTTTCTTTCATGCATGCTTTTACCACTTATAATTAATTTAATTATATCATAAGTTTCTTACCACTTCTGGAATTTCTGTAGTATTAAACAATCGCCTCGTTATATCCCTTCAAACTTTTCTAAGGAAAATCTTCAATCAAAATTGTGTATGCCTTAAATTACTCGCTTCTGGCCGAGTTCACTTTGATCCATTGTGTTGCAGTTAACGAAAATTACATCCACACATATCACACGATTCACAGTAAACACAAAACATTAGTCATTTAAATAGCTGCAATAAAGCTTCAAATTGATTTTATTTTTTTTAAACATCGATTGAAGTCACAGAACATACTTTTTTAAGTTTATAGATTTCGATTTGCACTCATCTGTAAGAATACAGCAACAGTTGTTACACAAATAAATCTCGTAACTTTTGATTTGGTCTGTAGCTTACACAGTTATGACCTGATCCTTTGGCCAAATTGCGGCGACTGGCGCGAAAATTACATGACTTTCTGTCTCGCGCATGTGTATCCTGTCTCCTATTGTCCTTTAATATTTTCAGTTTTAATGCTATAAATTACACTTACTATTAAAAAAGATTCCAAACAATGCCATTCAAAATTCTTATCTCAGTTTGCTAAATTTATCTTGTTCTTTCATCTCATCTGAAAGAAATAAATTAACGTTGTTGTTTAAATATTTTGAAAAGTTAAACCTTATCGACAGTGTGATGCTCAATCAGCAAAAAAGAAAACAGTTCAAAAGAATAAGCAACATTTTTACGCACGTTTGCTCTAAATTAGAAAGTTGAAAGGGTGGAAAACTTTCTGACACTGAAACGCCAAGAATTTCTATTTTCAACATTTTCCATTTTTAATTTTTTTTTTCAGGTAACATCATAAGTCAGTTTTATAACAAGAACATCGACTGCCTACCTTCGTAACGACAAATTTGCGTGAGTTGCATTATAATAGGTTCAATAATTTAATTGACAGCTGTGAGTTTATTTAATTGAAAACTTCGAACTCTAGTCTACATAAACTAAAATTCAGTTTTAAGTCATTTATTTCCATTAGTCCAAACAGTACTTTAATCTAAATGTCTCGCCGATAGAAGATAGGAAAATGTAATTCAAAGATGAAATACCACTTCTACAAGAAAATTCTATTATATTCAGAATGTGACTACAACACAATACAATTTTCGCAGGATGAAAAGGGTGGATTTCTTTGAAGTCTGGTGAAATTTGTAAAGTGAATTTTCTACTGTGTATTTAATATCATATTTATGTTTTTTAATAAGGATTATTTAATAAGGGTTCTTCTTCTCATTTCTTAATTAGACTTTAGGATTTTCGTGTGACGGAGATGTGGGTAGATTTGAAAGGTTAAACTCTTGGAAAACTTTGAAATATTGAAATACATTGATAGAAATACAAATTGTGGACAAATATAGAAAAATCCTACAAATTGGAGAATAAAGAGACGTGACATTGGAATAAATATTCAGGTTTTAACCAAAATTTAGTCTTGAAAGTGTAGTTTAAAATAAAATTTTCTAAACAAACTGCAATTTTGCTTGTAATAAACGCAAAAAGAATATCTGTCTGAACTGTTGATTAGCAAACTAAATTCGAACAAGCAATAAAAAAGTTATGCTTTACTATAGTTCTAGTTTATTAATAACTAAATATTGATCCAACCAAAACAAATGTTTAAATTTATTAAACATGTACAAATACAACAACTTTTTTCTGAGATTACATCTGGTTATTTATTGATCACTTCGGCCTAATTAGTAAAATTTAGTTCCGAATAATGGATGAACTTTGTGAAGTTTAAGCCAATAAGTCTGAATGAGATCAATTTTTAACTGCGTTCATAGTTTTTTTTTTTGTTATTATTGCTGCAATTTAATTTAGAATTTCATAAAAGCTTTATCTCGTACTGCAGAGATCTAGTCTTTGTTATTAATATTCTTAACATTAACTAAGTTTACTAAAATATGCAACTGTATGATTACTAAAGCAATTAAAAAAAACAAAAAACTCATCTGTAAAGATTCAAACTTTGGAACGTGGAGTTAGATGCAGGTAAATCTCATACTTACACTTAATTTTTGTGGCTACAACTGACATAGTTGTAAAATTCTAGTGTCACAGATATGCATGCAATAACTCATATTTTTTATGAGATATAATCGTCTATCGAATAAAGTTTTATGAACACGGCTCCTTTCATTCTTATTTTAATCTCGAACATTCTTGAAAATCTATATCGAAACTAAAGTGTGTCGAAATTGCCAAGTCTGCTGTGGTTTGGAAGCTTGCAACTTATGTTAAGAGAATTAATAATATCTAGCGTCGATCGTTTCATTAAAAGCATGGTGACGATCAAATTACTGACGATGACACAAAAAATCAAATTAATTATTCCAACATAAGCATTCACTATACTTTTAAGTATTTAACGACAAATCTTAGTCATGAATTATTAACAGCTGTATGTTCACGCCACGTTCATTTCTGTTTAAGGGTTTGTTCGAATGAAATAATTTTGCATAAGATTCATATTTTATTGCACAATGACATAAAAAATAATAGACCTACATTAAATTACATATTTAAATTTTAAATACAATTATTAATATTTACTAATTTTTAATGCAGGTACGTATTTGACCTAATTTTTTACGTACCAAACGTAGGAAAATTAAATTGCTTCCGCAACCTATCTGTTTTACTATATAAATAAGTTATCTAGATTATTAATGAATTCAGGCAGAAGAAACAAATGTCCATTAAAATTTCACAAGTTGCACTAACATAAAACTTTGGTTATTTCTTTGTAACAACCACTGGGAGTGAGCTTAATTCTTAAAAAAAAACTAAACTTATATGGAATAAATTTCCATATGTGACGGATCATTAGAACTTCCCCCATTCTGTTTGCGTCCATAAACAGAAAATTCTAAAGCTTCTCACCGCTTAAGCTCATCACATTGTAATAAGAGTGATCAGGAAAACGTTCCAACTCGATATAGTCGGTTTCAGTCATTAGAAGCTTTTCGAGTAACTGCACACATTCTGAAAATGATGGCCTCTGTTTCGGATCTTTGTCCCAACAGTAGTACATTATGTTGTACAATTCACGACGACAGTGTTCCGGTTTGTCCAATCTGTAGCCATCCCTAACCTGGAAAATAATCAAATTGCTTTAATTACATTTTCAAATGGACTCCAGGGGTTGACTTTAAGTAACAGCATAACATAGGTATACAAGTTGGAAAATTCTTACAAATAAACGTCTAACTTTCTCGTATTTCAAGAGATTTCCTTCCAGGTATTCTATTCGCTTTTAATGAATATAGGCTAAAGGCTTTAAAGTATTAAAAATATTTTTTAACAATGCTAGAATTAATTCAAAGTTCGCCTGAATCAGTAAACCTACAAATGAAATTCACGCAACTCTAAGCAGACAAATTTAATTAAAATAATTGAATTAAAATGAAAATTCATTCAGGACAAGTGGTAATCAATAAAAACTGAGCGTGATTGACATTTACCCTACAGAAAAAATATTTTTCCGTCAAGGAATAACTTATCCTAGTGGCAGCAGAAAAACACTCTAATTCACTCTTCAGGCGATTGATTCTTCTAATCGGGTGTATTTCAGGTCGACCACATAATCAAATAAATAAGATCTATCTCTTGAAATAACGGAATTCCTAATGATAATACGTTTTCTTTGCTTTGAGAAATTTATTTTGAATTAATGTAAATTTCAATGATCACACAAGATATCTTTATGTGCATTAACCGAACTGGAATTTCCTTTTATGTACTCAGGGAAATAACTGTTTCATGTGGTGACCAAAGCGTACTCTGCTCTGTCATGTTAGTTTGCAGTCTCTAGAAATAATTTGAGTACAACTGTATTATTTCTGTTGTTAACATATATCAAAGACCATAGCGTTACAAAGTAATGGAAAAAAAATTCAAAACTTTTTTCATCAAGTAATATAACTCCACAAGACATTAGGTTTCAATTTAACAAGTATTGATTTTCCTTTTTTTTTACTTATATTTTTAATAAAAGCTAAATTTTGGATCCTTGTAAAAAATATTGAATTTCATAAGAAAAAAAGCATAATTTCCCAAAGTTTTACAACTCTCTTTTATTATTATATTGCTTCGTACATGTTTACATGCTTTTAAAAATAAAGTTATTTAATTTTTTTTTCTTATAAATGAATTAGGCGATTATTTACCATTCAGACTAAGCGTAAATTAATTTGATGGAAAACTTCTTAAAGAGACAACTTTTTCACCTGAATTTAAATTTGCATAATTTTAGATCGTTCCAACTTCAGCGCTTATTATTCTTTCACAATCTTACAGAGGTTGTCATATCTAAAGTCAAATTATCAGTGCTTGACTGCCTGCAGAATGAAAATTGTTTTCCTTGTGAACTCAACATAATTTTACTTTCAAAAATAGCATCATTTTAACAAATTTTCTTCTTTTATCTCATATGTTTCTATTTATATTCATTCAATTAGTCAAATTCCAATGTTCCTTTTCTGAAACGTTATTAAAGTTGTGTTCTTGTGATTATAGTTTACCCATATAAGCAAATTGATTTTACCTTGACCTTGTATGTTTGTAAATGAAATGTAATAAGGGCTGCTGAGGATAGTTTAGTAATAATATAAGTGCATTAAATTAGATAAACATTAACTTTTATAATTGCTAATCCAAACAATATTTCAGTAGGTAATATATAAAACTGCGAATTTTACTTTTAATATTTGAATTTGTGTTTTCACGAGCTCATCTATCATTTCAATAAAATGTGACAAGGAAAAATACAGTGTCGCTCCAAGATTTAAATCAATTCTTTAAAACAGTCGTTTCAGGAGCGCCCACAGAAAGACTTGCACAGAATATAAGATTGAATTACTCAAACGATGTCATTTATAAAAAGAAAGATATAAATAAAAAAAATACAATCGACAAATTTTGATACTGTTATTGTTATATCTGGTAATGTGAGAAATTTTGTAAAAACCTCGTGCTCGTTAAGCTTAACTGCTGAATAAAGACTGAATAGAGATTATACGTTTTTTCCTTGGCTTACCTTTTTCATGACTTCAGCTGCGGATAATCCCGGGTATGGCGTACTTCCCAAAGTGACAACTTCCCATATAAGCACACCGAAGCTCCAAACGTCGGATTTTACCGAAAAAATATTGTCGTAAAGAGATTCAGGTGCCATCCAACGTATAGGAAGTCTTCCTTCACTTTTCCTTTCATATACATGAGATGCGATAACGTTACGAGCAAAGCCAAAATCGGCCACTTTACATGTGTGTTCTTCAGTGATCAGAATATTGCGAGCGGCAAGGTCCCGGTGGATTATCTGAAAACAGTATGTTTGAAATTTATGGAATTTTTAACTTCAACGTGACTAAAGCGTTTTGTTTCTGAATGAATCAACATTAGGAATTCGTGCTTTACATCTATGTTAATATACGTCACAACTTCATTTGAAGTTTCTCTCAAAGCTAACTTACACTAAGTAGCTTATATTGTTTCGTGAGTTTATTCAGTCATGTTTTTAACACTTTTGTTCCAACGAATAATTATTTTTAATTATGTTTGTATAAGACATTGGACATAGGTAAAAAAAAGATCTCGCTTTGATAAGAAGCTTTTCACTCGAGGGAATGAGGTGAGGATTTAAAAGCAAATAAATGTTTGAGCTTAATAATTATCATTGAAAAGTTTATACGTACCCCATTAGCGGACAGAAATTCCATTCCCTTGGCGACCTGATACACAAACGATGTGAGATCTCTTGATGTAAGGGATTTGCTTTGCCCATGCATGTTGTTGTAATATCTTTCTGCTCTGGAATTTCTTAAATAGCTCTGCAATTTCCCTTTACTTATATATTCCATTATTAAAAAAATTGGTTCTTTGTCCGTACAACAACCTAAAAATCGAACAACGTTTGGATGAGGTTCAAGCATTTTCATCACTTGAAGTTCCGAAAGTAAATCAGATTTCTCTTTTTCGTTTGCGTTTTCTTTCAAAGTTTTCACTGCCACTACTGAGACACCCTCTCTGCCTACAAAATTAAGCATGTTATATTTTGCTTTCTACCATTTTTTTATTTTACCATCAATATCAATAGCTTCACATTTCCAAACTTGGCCAAATGCTCCTTCTCCCAAAATATTGAAAAACTTCAATCTATGACGGGGAAATTCCCAACGGTCCGCATCCTTAATTGGAGAAGAAATTTGGTGACTTGCCTGAAATTAATCACTCAGTGAAATCTTGACAATTTTATGAGATTTTATGTTATTCGCGACTTAATTAATAATTAAGAGAAACTCTGTTCAAGTTAAGAAATTAAATAAAATTACCATTTTCATCTACTGAACATTCATTTCAGTCTAATAAGTTGCTAATGTCATAAATTCTTAAAATTTGCATAAAAACGAACCTACCTGCAAACGATTTATTTCTCTTTCCCACAGCTCATAGCGATTGTTAAAAGCAATAGGCCCTCTCCATTGTTGCATACCAATAGGGTCATCATGTAGAACGATGCCACCAGACGATGGTTTTCTCTGAAAAAAAAAAGAAACACAATATTTGGTTGCAAAAAAAAATCTACTTACAATGTCTTCTTTAGAGCTTTTTGGTTTTCCTAAATGTATTTTCTTTCTAAACACTAAAGCAATAATGCCGACCATCAAAAATACAACGCAAACTGAAATAATCGGCACAACGGTGACAGTAACATCTGGTGGCGATTTAACAGCTTGATCGAACAATTTATTATCTCCATAACTCTCCGTTGTGGAACTCTTCTGTGTCACATTTATCCTAACAGTTGTCGTTTCTTTCTTCTCTTCACTCAAATCATTTTTAACATCCTCTTTTTCCACCTTCACTGGACGTAAATGTGTAGTAACATCATTTTTAGGTTTTTGATGACCATTCTTTACATTTCCGGTGAAAGGCGGAGGTGTGTATGTTTTCGACGCTTTTAAAATATTAACGAAGACTTCATGTTTAGCCGGTAATTCGCCGTCCGAAACCGTAACAAATAAACGAATATTCTGACCAGCCTGAAAAATGTTTTCATTGATTTGAAACATTCGAAAAAAGATCATTATTTACTCGTCCTTGAAGAGATTCATTGAGATAAACTACTCCTGTGTTAGGATCTATTCGAAAAGGCAATTTTTCGTCTGATTTTTCATTCCCTAAAGTTCGGAGAGGTTCTAAACCATAAGTAAGTCGATCTCCTTCGTTGTCTCGACCGTGTGCTTGACTTATTCTACTTCCTACTGCTTCCGATTCAGGAATTTGCCAGTATCGACTGTCTAACCACATCGTGGGTGGTGTGTTGTCGCTTAGCTGACATTTTACTGCAAGAAAAATTGCGAAAGAGAAAGTTAGATACTATTAGCAACTGTTTTTAGCAAGGGGTCATATTTACTTTCAGTTATTAGAAATTATTTGTTTTATTTATATTTGAATAAAATGTCATTTAAATTTCTGCTAAATTCTTTTTTTGAATATTGTTGATTGTTAGAATCAAATTGAGAGCTTTTGGTTGTATTATATCAGATTTATCATTTTTAATGGAATGCTAAACAGACAGTTGAAAACAAACTTGGGAAGAGCATTCAGGCTGTAAATTGATATTTGATGTGCATTATATTGTTGTAACGTATTAGTGTGGTTTAATGATGTTGCCCCATGCCCAAAGCGTTAATAACTGATTAGAATATTCATACCAAGTGCCTACATGTTTTTCCAGTAATATTATTATCATCTTTTTTCTATAATGTAGAAAACTGATCACCTATTTTGTACATTAAGCAATTTTAATAACACTTTTTAGTTATTATAATATATTCTCATAATACATTGAAATATTTTTAACAAATACGAATTATTGTTGTTTTTCAACACAAAGCATTTGAAATTCAATTTAGTTTTGCGGAAATGAAAATTAAATTTTATAGCCTAAGAAAATGGTAGTTTTCACGAAAACGTAAGCCTACTTACATACCTACTTCATTATTCTTAGTTATTTTTTATCAGTTAGAAAAACAATTAGTTTATTTGTTTGCTAAAGCAAAATATTGAGTGAAATAATTTCATCAGAATGTAATAAATGAAAATGCTTAAAATAAAAATATTGAAGCTAACTGCAAATAAGAGCTTATATATTTTATATTTACTTGAATCTTCTTTCCATAAAATATAAAGTATATAAGAAAAATCACATTTCAAAATGTATTCAGTTCATCGAACTCATACAGTTACAATTTAATTTGGAAGTAGACCTGAGTTTACATATTTATTCAAAAGATTTATTTCTCCATTTTAAAATTTTTCATATTATTCAACTATTGCCAACCAATCGTGTGTCTAGATTTTTATTTTTCCATAACTATGAGCCAGTCGTATACACAGTTTTTCATCATTCTACAAGCCAGCTACGAATTTGTTATAGTTTAAGAGAACGTTTCAAATTTAATTGATAGGCATATAATCAATCAATTGATCAACATATAATCAATTTCTTAGATTATTTAATTCATATCCATTAAAAGATGCATTTAGAATGATGCACAATTAGGTATAAGTTGACAAACTGAATGAAAAATAAATTTTGTCTGTTACATATGGCGAAATTAGCAATATAAAAGGTAACTTAAAGTAGTCATTTTCGTAGCTAGCTAGTAAATTAGCCTTTATGAGTAGATCAGAAAGTTTGTAGTAGCGATATAGAAGCGAATCCTGTAATCCAGTAAACCCTAATAAAAGCTAACTGCAGCCAAACCACACATATAATTTCCTTCTGGACAAATTCTAGAAACTATAGTAGATATTTACAAAAATTCTATTATACTTGATCTAAAAATGGTGTGTATAAGTATGGTTTCCTGTTGTAAATTTATAAGGCCTCAACTAACAAGTCAACAGAAAATGGTCAGATTCATAATCTATTATAGTTCATTGAAAAATCATTTTAGTTTTCAACTTTCCAGCCTAAGTATCTACTAAATAATTCTAATCTAACTACTAAATCTCTTGTAATTTGATAACTATTTTAATCACTCTTAAACCATTTTTTTGTTGCTACTTTAAACATAAAATGTAAATTCGACTTATTAAATGAAATGTTTTTATAAAAAATTTATTCCTTTATTCCAAATTTTTTTATTTTCGATAGCTGCTGTATCAATAACAGGAAGCTCTTAGTTCCGTCGAAAAAGATTAAATAAATCTTTGAACCTCATAGAACGTTATGTATTGGCTTCTCATAAAACAAAAATTTCTTTACATCAACTAATTAATCAAAACTAATAAAATTAATAAAATTGATTCCGAAACCGAAAGTAAAATGTGTTAATATGAACGACTCCGCTAAATTCGTTACCAAACTGGACAAGTAGAGTTTTCCGACAGTTAAATTCCTTTGAGAGTTATGGTCGACTTGCTCTCGGGCAAATTACTTAGTCAGGTACCTACCCTAAGAAATATTTTTGAAATTTTTGTCTGCACCTTCAGTTTTATGTTATTTCATCGAAGTTTATAATTAACCAATTTACCAGTAAATTTGTTTCAACTCTTCTCCTTTAAAGAGCATACATAAAAATGTTAACATATTAGTTTCATTAGTTCCGTTTAGCGACTTAATGATTTGGAAAAGAGTCCATCTTATACTTATGTCTCCTTGAGTGAATTTGATTACTACTTTGTTCAAAATTTCAATTTTACTATCTGGTCATTAACGAAAGCAAATCCTCCGATTGCTGTTCTAGTCTTAATTTGGTTATTTTTATTTTATTTCATGGTGAGTATTCTGTTGTTAACTTAATCAACATGAGCTATACCTACTTGTAACAATAATTAGATTCTACAGCCGATAGCGATAGAATTAGTCTGGTTTTTGAATTTCAGAAAAAAAACTTATTTCAACTGAAGTCTTCTTCAGTTACGAAAGATTACTTTGCTAGGATACAAACCTTAATGGTAGTTGATTAGATCTGACTTTGAATTTTGAATCTACTCCCAAATAGACTGTAATTTGAGATAAAAATAAAAATAAATTCTTCACATTAACTGGATGCTAGAATAAGTGAGAACCTTGATGTCTTCCCACTTGACTCTTTGTGAAATAATTGCAAAGCTAATTGAACAATTAAATAATTGACAAAAAAGCAATAGAACAAACTGTGCATCTACACATTTGCTGGTTAAATTATAGTAAATGAGTTCAGACATTATGTTTTATTTTTGGCTTTTATAAATTCAAAATCACCGTAATATATATTTTTTAAGAAGTTTTTATTATTCAAAACATCCATGTAATTAACTTATAAATGTTAAACAGAAAAATAAATAGAGCGTTTCCTTTTTTGATCATTTAGTTTTGGTTGACAGAAAGTTGCAACGGTAACCTTAAATAATTTAGATAGTCGTTAAACGCTAAGATTCAATTTCTAAATTTATTCTGCCTAATCTTCGCTTTAATGTTTCAGGGTCAATATCTAGAACTGAAAGCAATAAATCAGCTAAATCCACAATTTATTATTAAATGTTTGAAATTTTGCGAACTAATATAGACTGAGGAATTTTACTTTTAGAATAAATTCATTAAAGTTTGAGAATAGCAACCATAACTATGTGTGCAGTGAAAACTACTTTAAGAATTTTGTCATTACTTTCCTTAAATTGAGTAAATTTAATTGAAAATGAATAATCCGCCATGCAATAAAAATATCTGTGTTTATAACGTCTGCCCCACATTTTTTTTATAGTCTTTTCTAAAGCATAAAAATAGTTTTTTGTATTGATTTTTTAAACATATTTCTCAGCTCGGGATATATTAAACTATGTTTTATCTGTATTTTAATAACGCAGTTTGTTATTAAATAACGCTATACGGCTGTAATATAAACTCCAAGTGAAAGTTCAGTTCAGATGTTCAGTTTTGGAGCGGATAGTTCAGTGTGGAAATAACAGTGACGTCAATAGAATTAACTCTCCCGGATTTATTCAAAGTTATATACTTGGAATACCTTTCTTACAGTCACTAGACTGTATAGAGACTACAGTATTTTTATCAAAGCTAACTTCTCTTTACTTATATATTCGAAAATAGCTTTTGGAGCTTCACATTTAAATATAAATACGTATACATGAGTGTGATATTCAAAGTACCTACTTATGAATTCCTTCCGATGTCATAAATACTCTAGAAAAGTCGCAATTTCGATTGACAGCAATAATTCGAAGTGTAGAAAGAAGAAGCAACAGAAACGAAAAGGAGAAATTGTTTGAGGAAAAGAAATGGAAACGGATGTTTATCGGAAACTGGGTTGACTCATGGCCTTGGAAACCACCAACTTCGTTGCAGGATCGTTATCCTAATAAAAGGAAGGCGTTTTATTACCCTTCCACTTTCTTGTGATTTTAAATTGTCTAGTCACAGTCACTGCTTCAACGGAATAATTACAAGCTGTATAAAACACTTTTCAAAGTCGTCGCATTTTTAATTACACCCACGCGAATTATCTTTCCGGAACTAAGCTTTGGGAAGTATTCAAATCACTGAGTGTAAACATAATCAAGAATACGATATATTCCTTAATAATTATTCATTCTCCCTCAAAAACAACAAGCGACAAATGGGTCTCTTCACGCATGACATTAAATATTCCAAAGTTAGTTTTCATTTGGGATAATTTGAGATTTGTTGTAATGAATAGCTTAATAAAATGTAAACGTTAAAGCACTGAATTTTGTTTTATAGCTGATGCACGTGGTCGGAATGACCTCGACTCAAGGTATTCATAACTTAAGATTTCATTCCACTCGCAATTTTTCCTTCTAAATCATTTTTATTTTGGTCGTAAATATTATTAGCGAGATTCTAGCTCAAAATTTGAATGAAAACTCATCTAGTTCTAAACTCAATTTTCAAACTCCCTCATACCGAATTTAGCAACATTATTTTGAGCAATGTGATATCTAATAATAAATGTTTCAAACTTACGAATAGCTTCAAGGAGTGGAATGTGTTCACTTCAAAGTAATAAAGCCCAACTTTCAACTAAAAATCAATTCAACTCAAATTTGACGATTCATAATAGTATAGGAAGTCCTATAATATTAAATGATAATAGTAAATAATTAAAGTATGAAAAAATAAACGCTAAAATTTTTAAAAACGGTTGAGACTCCCACTTGGAAATTTTGACGTTTAAGATACAGACAGATAATTTTAAATTCCTGGCTAGTATCACAGTATTCAAAGTGATAAGTTATGCAGATTGCTTGATAAATATTCATAAACATATGTCTCTCGAAGCAATATTGATTAAACTAAAATTAACAGATTCACATCTTGATTTAATGAAATATTTTTGAAACCTACGTATGCATGTAAGATTTGCTGGAATGTAGTTTAACCTTACATAAATTGATGTTTCACTTAAAAATAGTTAATATTACGACCTTTAAATCTAAAATTCTCCATAAATTTTCAAAATATTTGTATATGAAATTTTAATAAAAATGACCTTTTAATGCCGAATAAACCTCACATTTATCAAAATTATTACAACTCTTTGGCGTGATGCAGAATCACGCACAATTTTATTTTTAATAGATGTCAGATACTTTTCCAGAGATTTTCAACATTAGCAATACCAGAAAATCCTCATTTGCATCACATTTCCTGAAAATTTCCACACGAATCAGATATTGAGATTTACACACGCGATTTGTTTGAAAGCATGAAGATTATGGGTAATCGAGTATATCCTTTGTTGTTCTGTGATTCGTTGAATTTGTTATTTACTTTGTATTTGATGTTTTATGAAAATTCAGTCCTTAAAGACACACATTAGCTATATTTATGTTGGTTGAGAACTTATGTTTATAATACATAAGTTTATTTTCGTGCTTGCTCTCGGCTGAAAACAGTGAATTTTCACAGTGAAATATTTCTAGAAACCAATTTTTATGCAAATTAATGCTGATAGAGTTTTGAACATGAACAGTTGGTTTGCCATGAGGAGTAATAGAGTTTCACACGAATTTCTACAGAAATATGTATTCGCTGAAACAATAGTAGATAATAATTAATTAATTGTGAAAGTATAAAACTTGTGGGATTCAATGAATATTTATTAAATTTGTGAACAAACAAACTGTTGAAGTCAATGTCAACAACTGTACAGAAAAATTAAAATTTTTCGTATAGAACACATTATCAAAGAGGAAGCTATAATTCATAACACAGCAGTTTACATTCTAACTCGACAAAATGTGACATTTAGTTATAAAGTAAATTAAATTTTGCTTCGCTATGAATGGATGACCCACTTAAAATATGAAAGTATTTTCTTAGAACAATATTTCGCAAATGTACATCACTTTTAAATTTCTCCATATACCATCACAACTGTAAACTTAATAATTACTTACTAATTCACGAATGGAATGTGTAAGAATATAGAAGATGTCAAGTTATTATCATTTTAAACTTGGTTTTAATTTTAACAAGAACGTTCAAGTTTCTAAATAAAATTATAAGAATTTCAAAGATTTATTTGAAATTAAAGAAATTATAATTTTGTGCTAACATAAATAATTTAGCATCAATTTTGTATTAGCAGAAAAGTAATAATATTGCACTAGCAGTTAGATTAAAAACTTTAACGAAGAATTGAAAGCCAATAATCTAAGTTCTTTCAAGAAAAAATTCTTGAAAATATTGAACTTAGAGATGATGTAAATGAGACTTTTATTAAAAAAGTCTAAAAGTTGAGATACCCACTTGAGACATCGTCAAATAATTTGAATCTTTCAGTTTCTTATTTTATTTTATTACAATTTAAGTTTTAACGATATTGATCAGCCTTCCAAAATTTCCACAATTCTGATGGATTTATCAACACTTGTCACGGTTGCAGAATATTTATTTTATTGATCCTGAGAAGGTTTCTCATAAATTTAAATAGATTGTGCGCTAAAATGTGTTCTTCGTATTTTAAGGACATTTGGTGGCGGAGTAGCAAGTGTAAATGAAAGGTTATCTGTTATAGACACTAATTAACTTTGGTGTCACATTTATCTTAAGTTCAGGTAGAATCACAAACTTTAACTTTACGAAGTATTGGTGAAAGATTATACGGATTTATTTTTTTGTCAAGTAAGTTCAACGTAGTTTTAATTACATTAAATATTAATTAGATTAGTTAGAAACTGAGCATAATAATCTAAACTATATAGGTATTATAATATAATGACAAGACCAAATTATCTTCTGCTAGAAACACAGCATCTTATTTTATCCAAAATTTCCTTATAATGGTCATATCAGTAAAGTAATTTCAGGAATCGAATGTTTGATACTTCACACGAGTTTGTAATAAATCTCAAAAAAGTGGAGAATGAACAGAATGTCATGAACATAATTGGTGTAAGTTTGCTCAGTTAAACAAATTGATATAGACCACCCTGGCAATAATTTCACCTTTATTTTATACTTTTATTTGAAGTTTAATTTTCAAATAAACAAAAATACTTTCAAGCTAGACTTATACCTATAAACATTGAGAACACAACCTGTAAAATTAGGTCATTTTTTTAGAACTATAGTTTCTGCAAATTTAGCAAAATCAGATATCAACTCTCAGAAGATTCTATATTTTTCAATTTATTTTTTTTACTTTTGAAGTTTTGAATGTACAATGTGATCAAATAAAATGTTTATTGCTGTGACAATCAGATAGACCTTTGTCCGTTGTACGTGTACATGTTATATGTAAATCCGATGTATAATTATTCAATAATCATTTTCAAACCTACGTTAATGTCACATTTATCACGCTGAACTTTAATTGTTGAATTTATTAAAAAAAATAAATAAACTTGATTTATATGTTTGACTAAGAGTTTCTCCATGGTGAACGCTTTGCACAACTCTACCGACATTCAATCTGTTTGAACGGAAGCAATTTGATGAATTTACTATTTATTCTGTGAAAATTAAGTTTTCACAGTTTTCAGCATTTAAACACTTTTGGCAAACTGCCAAATTGATCTTAACTCAAAAAAATATCTTATTTGGAATCACTGAACGACGAAATTCGAAGGCATTGCTTATATCTGCTGTTTTAAACAATGCCGGCAATGAAAAGTTATGGTGAGAGTTTTAACGAGGAACCTATTGCATAGTGAAATTTGAGTTTTAGATAGAAAATTGAGTGGAGAAAACTAGGTCTATTTTTTAAATCTTTATTTATATAGAAAGATGAAGTGTCGACATTACAATAAATATGGTCCTAACTTATTCTTGTATCTACAGTAGTTCTCAGTCTGAATTTCATCTCTTCGACAACATTACGTTTATTAGTATTTCAATGCAATTTTGTAATATGAGTGACTCCGACAAAAGCATTCGCACACTTCATGAACTGAGAGAATCTGTTTGCACAGCTGTCTGATTCGCGACGTTTTACGTCTTGTCATTTATTCAATAACAACCTTACAATTAGATTCAAGCGAAAAGTGAGAAAAACGAGTGTGGAAACAACACATCGCTGCTAACCGAGGAAAACCTATTTAGAAACAACACAAAAAAAATAATCTTATGCAACACGTTCCTGGTTTCTTAAAAACCTGTTCCTAATGTATTTTGTTGAATCAACAACTTATTTTAATTTTGAATGTGCTACATTTTCAATGCTGGTTAAATAAGATTTTTCATAGAGGTTTGAAAATAAATTTACTAAGTTAAACACTTTGAAAGTTGGTTTTGAGGTTTTTCTATTTTATCTGAAAATTTACCATTTTCAATAGACTTTCTTAAATGACTTAGCTATATAAATATGGCAAAATTGTGTAAATAGAATATTCTTTTATTAATCAAATTTCTCCTCGAATTTGGTAAAATACTACCTATGTGATCGTTGGATATTTTGAATGAAATTAGCTGAAATGTTGCTTGAATACGGCTTTTACTTTATTGTCAAATAATTCTATTCCAAGACATCATGTCTTACAAATAAATTTGGACACGTATTTCACTAGGTCCCGAGTACTTGAAATTCATTCCACCCATCCAATTATTTCTTTTTAAGTAAACCCTACTTACATTAATCCATCCAAATTCTAAAAGATACATCTTAAGAATGACATCAATAATAATCAATTGTCAACCTAAAGGAAAGTAAAAATTGTAATGATTTATAATTTGTCACAAACTCGACATTTTATCAATCGTTCTTATCAAAGGCATACCAAAGGCTTGAACAAAGCTGACTGGTTTGCCATTTTCTTTTGATCTTGATAATAATGTATTTATTTAATGATCATACCTAAGTTATATTCATTCCAAGATCATTGAAATTTAATTATAATCATAAAGATTTCATTTCACCATTAAGTATCTTATGGAATTTGCATTAATTTTCCCATTTTTAACTAATTACAAAATAAATTATGGTTCCTAACAAGTCAATAGAAGGTAATCAAGAACGTAATTACAATCAATTGTCAATAATTTATCCAAGTTCCTTTCTAAATTTTAAATTGAATTTCTTCCTGTTGAAAGTTAATATATATTGCTGACTTATGCATAAGTTACAAAATAACTGTTTAAGTTCATTGCAATTGTTTATTACATTGCTGAAAAACAAATAGAAAAGTTTTGTTCTATTTTTATTGTTATTCATCCAAAGCTATGTAATTTGGCACTATTGTTCCGCTTGCTACCATTCCATCCGTAACAATAATAGCCAACGTATTCTATCGTGACGTAAAATATGAATAAACAAAAACTCTGTTCTTGACCTTTAAATTTAAGCGGAATTCAAGCAGGGAATTATAGACTGAATAAATTTCTTGTTGTTTTACTTATTATTTGAAGAATAGAATTTTCTGAGAGATATTACGTGAATTAAAAGAGTAATTATTACTTATGTAATTTTATTTTGAAAGTAATAATTCCTATTGTTTGCTGTATTGGTCACACAGTATAAGTGCATAATATGGATATTTATTGTGAAATATAAAATAATAATTTTTTTGTGTTTTTCAAGTGTCACTGGCATACTGACATATCCTCATTTTTATAATTACGTTTATTACAAATTTGCAATGTGTAATAAGAGCTCAAGCAGGAAACACGTAATTGTTAACAATGTTTGAAGGTCTTGAGTATTTATAAAAAATAACATTTACTGAATATTTTTTCAATACGTGTCCAAAAATTTTTCATTGATCAATCACGCACTTGCAAACTTTCTCTTTTACTTTTCTCTTTTCGTCTGACAATGCTCTAATTTAATTGTAACAATAAAAATAAAAAAAATAGAAAAAAGTCAAGTGTCATGATGCGTCTTATGATTAAAATTCAAAAAGATGCGCTTTCTCTTTTACCTTCTAACACAATCCAGGTGAAAGAAATCAGACCACAACAAATATTCCAAAGCATTTTTTTCTAAAATTTTCACACTTTTTGATAAAGTCCACAAATGCACTACATAGTTGCAATATTTTTCTTTCGAAGAAGTTTGAAAACTAGTTTCCGGATCGGGATGTGTATTGACCGATCATTAAAGTCTCTGAGTTTATAATCAATTCATATCACATTTTTACTGGGATTTTATAACTTGCACTTTAGGAATCACATACACATAAGTTTAAGATTGTTATCAAAAGAAAAAAAATATATATTCAACCTTTTTCTTTCATTTTGAGAGAAATTTAACTACGTACAGTCGATACACGATTTTGCGGCGCACTGGAGAATACTGAATGGAGTAGGCCATGTGAAACAGCAGCTATCATGACAGGTATCTCTTTAGAAAGTTGATTCAACACATTCAGGTAATATTAAACTAACGGGATTTCTGTTGGCGCTTGGTTTGAATTTGTCGTTAGATGGTTTGAACAAGTGTAGGGTGAGTATTTACCCAGTACTCAACTATATCCTGTCTCAAAGCAAATAAAACTTTCTCTTGAAAAAAACAATTTTTAGTATTTTTATTTAGGTTGTGTCTAAACGAGAAGGCTTGAAAACTATATATTGAAGTGATTGTTTTCAAATTTATTTTTAATTGCTGAATGAGGCGAAGTCAAGGTAACGGTAGGCGCAAAAAATTTTCTCTGGACTTATTTGGAAACTGAATG